>OX638310.1:159613412-160863412 GCA_951812415.1 Beris morrisii
TGGGGATTCCTTTCCCAAATCTGAGATTTTTTATATTAAACATAAGCTCTGACTTTATTTTTTAATCGGAAGTTGGAAATTGGGGAATACCCTTGTTTTGCCGAACACCACGAGAATAAGTTCAATTTAGTTGCAGCAGCCAGCAGGGAACTTTGTAATAAAGACAAATCTGTTTTCGTCACGAAATTTAATTTTTAAAAAAACTAGATAAATAAACCTAAAAAATTATTTCGATTTTGGCGGCACCAAAGCAGGTGTTAATCCTAGGCCGCTCGTAGCCTCATGCAATTAGTTGTTGGCTTTGCGGGTTCTTGATACAAACATATAAAAATTTATTTTTTTGTATATTCATTCCTTAACTGGTTGTAAAAGAGTCGTATAATTTTTTTTTAAGGAATTACGTCATATCGACCATTCGATGAAATATTGAATTGGTTTTCACTTCTACGGGGACTTTAATCAAACGGCTAAGAAAATATGTCGGGAATTATAGTATAAAAAATCTGCCAACAGTCTGGACCCAACTTATTATTTTTTCGATAAAAGTCTGAAAAGCGGTTAGTGTTGGTTGGTAAAAAAAATTCGTTCTAAACAGCCTACTGGTTATTCTGTAGGTTGTCAGTCGCAAAGTAACCTGCACCTTATCTCAGCGTTAAACGCGTTCCGGATTTCTATCCAAAAAATAATAAAGTTAAGTTTCAATAAAACAGTGTTCGAGAGTTCGGGGAGAATACTTACGCCACTGCCACATTATAACATATGAATTACGTAATTGGGTCATACTACGGAATGAGGTCTAATTCGTAGTATAATATCAGTTGTTACGAGATTAGGAGGTTTTCCGTGATTTGGTTTTGGGCCATTACATGAAATCGGAAATGCGTTTGTAGGCGATTATATAAAAAGTCTGTGGAAGTGAAAACCAATCTGATATCTTATCAATTCTAAGAAATATGTCGAAAGCCTTACTTCCCCTTAGAGTTGAATATCTAAAAATACTGAAATCAACTTTTCGACGATTATGTAAATGAAAATGAATTCGATATCTCATTGGAACTTGCACCCTCTTTGGGGTTGAATATCCAAAATCCAGGTATTGATATGAGGAATCCGTGAAATGAAAATCAATTCATAATTTTAGAAGACCTAAGAGATATAACAAAATTCGTGAAAATGTATGCATTTCATTTTCACTGATCACTTTCTTAGCCCCCCTTCCGTGCACCAATGGATATTTCAAAATTTGTTTTATCTAAATTACTTTTCTAATAAATCTACGTATAGTCACCAAGTTTCAACTTTTTTGCACACGCCGTTCTATAGATAGGAAAAACATCCCCTATCCTCGTAGCATACTACCCCTAGAAAAAAATATATTTTTCCAACACGCCACTACTATAGCTCTATCTAAATACCAAAGGTTCTCGAGATATAAAAATCGAAATGTTTTCTTTTTCATCCTCCCCCACACCCAGATCCTCCTGTTAGGGGTCTATTAGGCCTACTTCTGATAAAAATTCTAAGCATTTATCTTACACTGTTCTTGAGATATGAGGCGTGATGTTTTTGAAAAACTCGTATCCCCTCCACTTCCATACTCCACCGCCCCTTTTACTTTCAGCAAACTTTATTTATCAAGCTTTATTCAGAAACCGAATTTTATTTATCTAGTGCAATGGGTTCGTGAGATATCGTAATCTAAAGTTTTTCACCCCTCACCTCTGCTCGCCACTAAAGATTTGTTTCCGATCTATTCTCCAAGTACAGATGTTCATTAAGTCTTGATTTCGTGACATTATCCGCTTAGGAGATATGGATTTTAAAATGTCTCGATCTCGGCTTTCGAGCATTTCGGCCGCAATTTTGGGTCCACTACCGAAGCTCTATATAAATTCCAAATTTCAGCCTCCTAACATAAGGGGTTGCTGAGATCTAGAAACCAAAATTTTCTGTCTAAAACGCTTCCCCCACATCCCACACAAAAAGTGGTCACTTCAAGGGGCCTAACCAGTCTATTAAAAAAAAAAATTTCAATTGAATAGATCATAGAGATTGAGAGACCAGAGACATATGGCGGAATTCGTAAAAATGTACATAATTTAATATAATACTATTTACTCCCTTGAGGATGTCAAAAACATCCAGAAAAATTTTCTTAAGCGATTATATGAATAGCATGCAGAAGTAAAATTAATTCATTTATACCACCTTTTCATTAAACGGTTTTTCCCTCTTAATGCCAATGAACATCTTCATTTTTTTTCCTTAAATTTAAATTTAGCTTAAGTCTACCCTAACAACAATTTAAGAATTGAAAAGTAAAAATAAAAAATTTGTAGACAGCAATTTTTTTTTTCAAATTTCAGGTCAATCACATTGCTTTACTAAAGCTAGTATTACACTGCTTGACCAAGTGGTCAAATTGCAGTAATAAACAATGCGAAATAGCGAATTCCAATTAATCTCACAGTATCCGCTCGGTCAAATTTGCTTTTTCGCATTGCTTATTACTGCAATTTGACCGTTTGGTCAAACAGTGTAATACTAGCTTAATAAAAAATAATAACATAAAACTACATCCTTAATGAAAAGGATGTCAGTGCCCGATTTGAGCTGTCGCGCCATTGATGATGATGACATCCTTGATGACATTGATTTGCATATAAACACAAGGACGCTGATTGGAACCTTATTTTTAGGAATCCCGCGCACAGCATTCCGACTTTTGCAATGGTAAAGATATGATCATTCCACGATAAGTTAACTCCAATCATCCTGAAGCTATCAAAATTGGATAAACTTTCTTTCCTTAATGAGATATTTAGGTGGAATGTGTATTTTTTAGAGTTAAAAGGCCACTTTGTGTTTTAAATGCATTGAATTTGACTCTATACTTCTGGCTTCAGTCAAGAATTTTAACGATATTTAAGTTCAAGGAGTCCATCATATTTTGCCTACGATATGGTAATGGACTTCAAAGCACTTCAGTGATAGAGAAGGTAATGGTACTATCATCGACAAAGCTATTGAATGGATTGGAAGTGAATGAGATGAAATCATTATTATTATAGATTAAAACAAGAGTAGGAGAAAGAACGGAGCCTTGTGAGACACCAGCATTAATAGATGAGGAGAAACAGTAAGACCATCTAATGGATTCGTACAATCAAGCAGGTTAACAGGTAGGTCACCTGTCGACCGTTTTTATCGAAACCTATGTTGATAATTATTAATAAGTTTTTCGACCCCAAAATATTTTGAAAGCTTGTCCATCACCTTGGAAGAAAGTGCTGTGACTGCAATAAGTCTATAGTTAACAGGATCTCTATGATCTTCCTTCATTTGGTATAGGCTGGACATTCGAAATTTTCCAGTCACAAGGTAAAACTCCCAGTCTAAGAAAAAAAAGAAGAAATAATCTGCAAAGTGGTTTAGCCAAAGACGACGAATATATTGAAAGAACTAAAACAGGAATGCTATAGTTTTTTAGGTTATTCGCCGCATAGTAACCTGGACCACACTGTCTGATAATACGACCTGAATCCTCGACAGGTTAATAAAATAATAAATTAAAATAAATATCAGTACTCAATGTTTTTCTTTCTTTAGAAACAAGAAAGTTCTGTCATGCAAACTTACCCCTATTTAGGTCAGTGTTATTTATTGAACACGATAACAATAAATGATCATTCACGCGATTTCTCTCGCTTTTTAAATGTACCGATATTCAAATTTAGCAACCAGTTTAATAAAGAGTACGTTGCACCTCGGTCGTTGCACCAAAATTTCTTGTATTCCTAACTTTAACTATTTTTAACGGTAATTCCCTTGCACTCCATGTTCTAATCTAGTACATTTTCTTCATTTAGAAGCGACGGTCAGTAATTAATTTCCCTTGAGAATTAAACAAGTTACTCCCACTAGTGAATGCTATTGATGCGTGTTGTTGTCGATCACATTAAGAAATATAATTCGTTCCTAATCTGTGTGACGAATTGCAATTCAATTTCTTATTAGAAATTCTTATTCATGCAGTGATTAAATTATAACTGAGTACGTCACTATGCACTTCAGGCGACAAATAAGAAGTCTATTGTTAAGTCATTGTGCATATATGTAGGAATGGAGAAAGATATATGGGTGCTGTGCAAATTTTGTTGGCAAACACGGCAAAAGAGTATTTTTCCGTTCAAAGAAAATCGCTAAGATGATGTCACATCTTTTAATTACCTACTTCCCGAATCGAGCTAATCTGTCGACGCAAAGGCGTATATTTTGCTCTACTGAAAAAATCAATGGCAGACAGAGCGTGGCTGATCCGACGTCTTAAAAAATTGGAAAAGTATTAGCGGACATTGGACCAAAACAACTTACTGAGTTTCGTGCTCGGTTGGTGGATTCGCCTTGGCCTCCTGCATCTTCTCATACATGTCTTTCCACATCGTTTCCTCATCCATTTTTGCTAATCTATTATTAAACTTTTCTGTCGTCACAAATGAGTAAGTGATAAGGCGGCGACGTTCTAGTATTAGAAATGTTCTAATTCTAAGTCGATCGAACCGTCTTGTGGGCTCTTTTGGAGTAGAACCAACGCACAGAAGTCTGAGGTCACTCTTGGCAATTACAACCAAAATATAGAGCAAAAATACACGAGTCGGCGCAATTTAAACGTTTCAAAACGGTAACACAAAGCACTAAAAGAACCTTAACATAAACGAAAATTGTCCACTTTCTACTTGATGTTTCCAAGAACTGACCATGCACGAAACCCGAAACGACGTGGAATTTGAGTGAATCTCGCGAATTTACTGGATGAGATGGCACAGCAGGCAACGTACTAAACTGAACTCCGCCGAATGCCGGCTTCTAGCTGAAAATCTTTGCCAATACTTCGCTAGCTGCGCTAGCGTGTTGAACTGATTGTCACAATTCATAAGCAAGGTGTGTAGATATTTTTGAAATTATTAATCGCTTCTAGACTGCATATCAAGCGTAGGTACACACGCTGCTGGAAGAACCCGAGGTGTCTCACATCATCACGAATCAGATGATTCACAAGCGACTGGAGCTATTACAAAACAAACCCAAACTATGAAAATATCACCGGAATTAAATTCAACTCAGGCTCAAGTCAGACCTCACATCAGGAAGTTAGCAATTGGTTGCGTCACATCTCGCTACACTTCCAGCGATAGAAGGTCAGCCGGAGTTCCACCATCAACAGCTTGGAAATTGGAGTTGGATGGAGTCGATGTTTTCTACCTCTGGGGTCACGGTACGTGAGCACCGGATTGAGTCATTCATAGAACCCACGATGCCAGGTGAAATTAATGGAAAGGTAAGACAGGTATTTCCCCAGTCGACTGACAAAAAAAAATTTTGCCGGTCAGGTACCGAGCAACTAATGTGCTGGCATAAAATTAGTGTGGCTATTAGCATCTCTAGATTGCGTCGTTGCCAAGATTAGTGCTGAATGCTGATCTAATTTTCTACGCATTTGAATACAATTGAACGGGGGATGTAACGGGGCAGAAAAAAAAGCAATCCATTAGATGATACTTCATCAAAACTGCACCTCATATTTGCATGCATGTTGTGTTTTAGGAAAGGTGTGCTAATTACCGTGACACATCATAAACATGATACTAAGAACAAAATTAAAAGCGCAGTTAACAATGTGTACATACCAAATCCAGTGGCGCACGTAAGCCTAGTCACAACGCCTAATTTGGCTGTTGGTATAAAATACAGAAGAACTTCTACGCATTTGGTGACCCCATGTTTGCATTTCTTATCAAAATTTTCGCCTGAATTTCCCCTAAAAGTGTGAAAGGTATTGAAACAGGATATCGCCAGTTAGAGTAATGATCTCTGATTCCAAAACACAGGGTGTTTGTATTTTTTGCAGAAACAACCCAATCTGTGTCTAAAATTGTGGCGCATATTTTGTGGTAGGACGTAGTCAACCAGAATACTCACCTCTCATTCCACAACACAGGGTACTCAGGTAAAATATAAAAGCTTTGCTCTAATGTACAACGTATGGTTTATGTTTGCTCCGAATGATTTTCGGAATCAATAAAACAAGTTTACGCTTGATGTAACCTTTCGAAAGCACAAGAAAGCATGAATGGCATTTTCATGGAAGATTTTTATTATTTCAGAACAGTATAGTGATTTGATGGAAGAAGGTACCAATAACTGCTATAAAAATTCAAATAACATTTTGCTTAGTTGGTTTTTAGAATATCGAAACAGACCAGATAGGAAAGCGCGAGAAAACCAGGTTGACCAATACAGGCTTTTCGAATCACTAGCCATAGTGTGTCAGCTGTCGCGCGTCTTGCATAAAGCAGAGCTATTTGAGAGTTTCGAGGTGTAAACCAGTGTAAGAAAAGGCTCTATATTATCACCAGTCCTGTTTTTTCTGGATCAACGACACTCTATAAGCCATACTAGAAAGTGAAGAAAAAAAGGTATCGGTCCACAGGAGTTCTGTCTTAGAGTCCTTTCAGCTTCATGGACTCCAAATGCGAGAAAACAGAAGTAAAAATAAATGTGCACATGGGTACGGACAATAGTAGTCACAAAACAATTGTCCTACATCATAGTACACCGATTTTTTCAGCCCCACGTTGGGCGCCAATTGCAACACAACTCATTATAATTGTGCGTTATGAAGGCTGCACTATTTAATTGTTTTGCCTTAACTCTAAATTGCAAAATTTCAAGAAGGATTCTACTTACACTCGTCTCCTATCCTTGAATCGCTTCATTTTCGGTAAACTGAAATCGAAAAATTTCCGCACACCGCTCAATTTCGCACTTTTTTCACCCTCAGCGGAAAAATCTTTGCCACTGAACACCACCGAGTTCGCTTTCCGGCTCAGTTTCCGTTGCGGAATTTGCGATAAGTTGTTTTCACTGGCACTTTTGAAGCTATCGCCTCGCCCAAACTGCACTAAACTCTGAACACTTCCGCTGAAACTCTTTAGGAATCCGCGGCCAGGTGGACGATGTTGGATGGCTTGACTTTCCGTTAGGACAGGTAATCGTGGCGAAGTTCTCGATTTCGATCGGATTGTCGACAATTCCGTTGCGGATTGATGATGTCGGGGACTAGAAGTTTCATTGTATCGCCGATGAAGGATGCTGTCTTCTTCGATGGAACTGGATACAGCCGGTGGCGTATAGAATAGTTCCGGATATGAGTTTCGTTTCGATTCGAAAGCGAGGCGTGGTGTTGGTATCTTGGAATCACGGTTGTCGTCTAGGATCTTAATCGATTGGATTGGTGCCACTGATCCGGTCATACAAGCGGCACCCATTACACTGATTGACTTGTTTTTCGACTGGTGATTGTGTCCAACGTTTGTTAATTCATAGTTCTTATTAAAATGGAGGCTTTTGTCAGGCTGATATGAAGTTTGGGACGTAATCCAATCTTCCTGCAAATAAAAATAAACAATTTTAATAATTTTTAAGTAAAGTATATAAGCTCCAAATTTAATGTAGACGATTTTTAGTTCATGTTTAAAGTAAACCCAATTTTTTTATAATTTTGAAGGATGCTGGAAAAACATAGACGGTTCGCTGCGAGATTTTTCAAAATTCCCGAAAAAAATGTTTTTTTCAGTCACGAGCTAAGTCTGACCATATTTTGTACTAAACACTGAATAATGGAAATTTTGATAAAAAAAAGGACAATTATTTGCTGAAAAGAGGAGGTAAGGAATTTGGCAAAATATCAGAATGCGGAAACCGAATGACTCTAAAATCGAAAAATAAGTCCTTGGAATAATCTTAACATGTAAACCAAGATCCAACTTTATACCACCATTCGTTCCTGATATGTTTTGATACAAAGTTTTCTCTGGTTTACGCCAACTTTGTTTTTTTGAAGCAGTAAAAACTCTCGAATCATGAGATTATGTTCTCCGTTGATTAAATTTCTATAGAGACTAACATCCGGAATTTATAATCTAATCCTTCTCAAGTTTTAATTATACACTGTATTAAATTTCTACTACTTTAAAAGTAGGCAATCGGATGCCAACATAGTAAAATTACGCTGCATTGTGTACGCTGCACAATAGTGTGCAAATCGTTACAGATAAATATATATTGTGATTACATGCTTTTCTGTAATTTTACACTTTACAGATGTACGAAAATCCTGTAAAAATTACACTGCTTTCTGTACGCTACAGACTAGTATGTAAATTGTTACAGATAAATATGTATTTCTTATTACATGCTTTATTTGTAATTTTATACTTCTCACATGTTAAGTATTATAGTAAATCATGTAGATACTAGATCTGTCTTGTACGATACAGCGGTCTCACAGTGTTCATAATTTCACCACTGACTTTCTGATCGTTGTAAGACTACTGTACCACACTAGACATAGGTATATAATTTTATTATGAAATGCTGTAAACATGCAAAATAGTGATAGTTCTATGAAAATGAAATTTAACAGAACAAAAGCGTTTCCAAATCTTATCGATCATTTATGACTGAATAAAAATTGCATATTTAGAAAATAAACAAATCCATTTATATTGTTAAACTTAATTGTAATACAGTAAAGGTAGCTTATGTTTACGTTTTTATTTTATTTATTAAGGTTAGAACCTTAGCCATTGCATTAATGTTTTTTTTTTCTGGCATCGGGTGTTTTACTATGTATGTATATTGAAAAAAAGGCGCTGAGTAAACTCTAGCTTTTGTGAAACGGACCGCGGATATTCTATATTTAAAACGAAATATAGCGCAAACATCTGCCCAAATGCTTCTTTCGTTTTGCGCCGATGAATTTATAAGGATTACATCTCCGTAAATATAATAAACGAACCCCTGGCTGGTTTCTGTATTAAAATATCGATTAGGATCATTGTAATATTAGGAAGATATGAATTTTAATTTGATTTACCGACTACACCTAGCACAGGGGGTTGAATTTCTTCTAGTGTAGTTCCGATCTGAAAAATAGTTATTCATACATGTTAAGAAGTGCATTCTAAGAACTTGCATACATATTTGAACTTACATTATATAAAATTTACTATATATGTGTTTCGCCTCCTCTTTTAAGTATTTTGTTAAGTATTGGGTAATGGAAAAAAGAATTTCTTATTTGAAACTCGATAAAGTACATTTCATTAAAAACTAATAAGTTTATAAGTTTACCGATAAAGTACTAACACAAACTATCACGTATCACTTAATAACTGCCCAGCAAACATATTGGCGAAGGTTTGCTGGCAGCAAGCATTAGGCAAGGGTAAATAAAATGGGATCAGTTCGCCCTTTCATCGAATTGTAATTGCCACAGACAATGATTTAAAAATGCTTGCAAAAAGATTGCAATTTGTAAGGATAAAATTTTTTTAACCCTTAGAAATGGCACGGTTTTTTCAAATATTGCATATTCTCATTAGGCATTTATTAGTTGCGTCGGAAAGAACACTTGTGAGTGCTAACTATTGTATTATATATTGAATTTTTTAGTACGAGTAAAAGTGATTTTTAATAACCGGTGAGCAAATTAAATTTTAGACTTGCCGGTAAGTCTAAAATCGCCACTTAGAAGTTCTTGCCAAATTATCGTTTTGAGCAAGGGAACTGATAAACTACCCTTGCTCAAAGCGAAAACCGGCAACTTGCGTTTGAGTTGCCATTTGTAACTTACCGGCAAGAAGCATTTTAGTCCGCCGTATAACTTATTTTCGAGGCTTTTGCAATTGGTTCCGCAATGGTTTTGCTTGCCTACTATAAGCCGCCGACAAGTTACATACGAGTTAAAACGTTTGGTGGGAAGTAACTTTACGCAGAACTAGAATTAATACATATTAATATGTATGAAAATACACAACGCCATTGAATTCTGCACAACTTCATTTAAACTTACGTATTTTTATGTAATTTTTACAGAAATTACAACATTTACACATTTTATAGCGAATAATCACATTAGTTCCTTAAATTTACGTTCTAATAGTAAAATTACATTAACCCTACAGAAAAAATTACTCTACAAAAAATAGTAATTTTACTGAAATTTTTTACTCTATAAAAATATCGGCTACTTTGAGTGATTAAAAATAGGTTTTCACATTTAGAACGATTCGCTGTAGCCAGTACTTTTGTACAGTAACCGAAGTGTGTATTTGCATCTAGTTGTCGATTGAACCGATTGTAGGTGAACGATACGATTCGAACGTTGAATATAATTTATTACATTACATTTTTATTACTTCAATAGTTTGGTCTCGATTTCGTAGAAATAAAACGATTTTGGGAGGGGTTTTTATGTTCAGAACTAAAGGTAGATAGTGTTAACATCCGTTTCGATTATTATTTTCTTCATTTCTAATGAAAGTACTGGAAATAGTTATAATTTGTTCGTACTACACTCGTATATTTCTATTGGCTGCGCATAAGGCTGGCAGTAGGGTGAGATACCAGAGACAAATATCGACTTTACACCAAGGACTAGACTACAGACTGCCAACAGGAAACTTACCCGCAATGACTCCTGAAGACTAGTGCATCGTACCGATGACTTCACTCGCCGCCTGCAATTCCACTGATTCCTGATAAAATCGTCGGGAACATCCACCGCCTTTTCATTGTACTGAAAATCACCCGAAGGATTGTATTCGACGACAACTTCACTTACACTCGCCAGACGAACTTCACTCTCCAGACTATACGGCACTTGTATACGTATCCAATTTTCGTCCTTTTTCGATATTCCAAGGGACTTCCTAGACTCCTTCGCGTCCTCTAAATTTACGCTACCAGCGTCACTTTTCACATTTTTCGAGCTTCTCAGATACTCGATAAAACTTCTCTTGAAAATGAAATTCTTACGAAATCGCGTCCTTTTCGACGTATCACCGCTATCCGCACAAGGACTATTTGAACTGCCGGACACTACTTTGTCGCCGGCAAGGTTACGATGGCTACCACTTTTCCACTGTAACTGACCGTCAGATGGCTTTACCATGGTGTAGTTGTTGTCGTTTCTAAGGGTCAAAAGTACGCTCCAGGTTGAAGTTCTTATAGGGACAGGTAAGTTACACTCCTCCGTACTTCTAGTTCGAATTTATCGATTAAACTTATGTCGAACGGACACGGACAGGATCTGCATTGGTGCTAGGTCGTTCCTTGCTTATACAACGAATATTTCTGGCTCATACTTTTCTAAGGAAAACACGGAAAGTGCCAATTGTTTGCCGAATCGATGGGAGTGTTCGAATTGTGGGATACCGGGTGCACCTGAAACAGAGAAGAGAAGCAACTAATTAGAAGCTCTAAGATCATTTACCTATAAATAAATTATTTTTTTTTGGGGTGTACTGTGAAGAGACGATAAAGTTCGCCTCTGTGTGATTATCTAAGTTTATTTTTAGAGACCAATCGATTAAATTTATAAACAAACTTTTCGGTGGCTTAGCAAAATTAAAGATACTGGTAATGACGTCTTAAGGAAAAACCATAATCAGTTGTTGAATCGCCACTGCTACTCCTCGGCAACTTGTGATGCAATATATTCGGATTCTCATACATTTTTAGGATCCGAAATTTCATATTTTTCCTCGATATAGGTGTGTTCAAAGAAATTATATAGTATGTATATATAAACAAGAGAAAAATTTCAATTTTACAGCATAAACCGTTCTTGAGATTTAAAGATTAAAGAGCATTTCTACGAACGATTCTCCCCTCTCAATTCAGTGTTGCCAACTGATTTTTTGTTAAGTAAGTAGATTTTTTGCGGCAAAGTAAGTAGAAAAGCAAAGTAGGTAAGTAGATAAAGTAAAAAGTATTTTTTATTAAATAAATTTTGATACTAATATGTTATACGTACAACAGAAAAATAAAATTCACATTATTTATATTGTATACACGAAAAGTATAAACTTTTGTTTTATTAAAAGTAAACTAAAATGTCCCGAAATCCTTTAAAATATACACAAAATGTCTTACGGGTAAAAACTACTTTTATGAAAAAGATATTGTTACATTAGTGGCACTTTAGATAGTTTTTGTTAACCAAATGCAACATTATATTTACCTTACGTGTAAATATAAAAATCTATGAATGTTAAAGAATATAAAGTTTTATTGGTCGTTTCATTTGAAACTATACATATTTTGCTTGAATTTGTTCAACTTTTTGGGTAATATTTTCAAATCAAAACAGTTTGACTCTGAAATTTTAAGAAGTACCTTGGCTTGTAAACTTTCTTTGATTGATGTATTTCCATTTAAGTTCCTGGCTTTGGGTGAAAAAACACGTTCGACGTTTGCGGAAGAATGTGGAAAGGTCAAGATATTAAATACAAAATTACATAAGGTTATAAAAGCCTTCTGTTCATCTATCTGGACAGAGGAAAGATCTTGCCAAAACACTTCTATATCTTCTTCTACATTAGAATTATTTTTTTCCAAATAATTATTTAACAGTCTAAATTCATCATCGAGTTTTTGTAATTTATGGTCTTTAACAATAATGTCCTTTCAATGCATAGTTCTCACTAAAATGCCTTTCTTGTTGATTTTGTTATACAGTAGTACAGTAGATTCCGTTTACACAATATAATAGGATAAGTGCATTAAATTTTACTGGAAAAAGGTTTTAGAATTTTGTTGTGAAGTAAGTAGAAAGAAGTGTCCAGTAAGTAGGTAAGGAGATAAGCATAAAAGTAAGTAGATCTACTTACTTTTAGCTAGAGTTGGCAACGCTGCCTCTCATACTCCAATGTACAGAAATTGATTTAATAAAGGGATTTTCCTAGTTAATTAACTACACTTTGCGGTAAAATTCTTTTCTTTTCTTTTTTTTTCTGCTAAACACCACTGAAAACCACGACTTGTGTATATATCAAATTTTAACTTTGTAGCATAAATCGTCCTACGGTAGTAAAAATAAAAAATCCCCGACCCAGTAGGATATTATTTCAATCAAAATACGAAACAGCAATAAAAAAAACACGTAAGTACCAACTTTCAAATTTCTATCGAAACAAAATTGAAAGTAAAAAAGTTTCAAACATGACTTTTTTAGATTTTTAAAATTTACATGCACATGACTTTTTTTTCATCTCTCAATACAGGAGTTTTCGACGAATACCTAATTGATTTTTGGAAAAATCAAGTCCAATTTACAGAAGATATTGATCTACTCCCTCGAGTTGTTCCCATATAAATGTTCCAAAAAATTAGGATTAAACACATTTCGGTATCCCGAAAAAACTGACCGAACACAATAAAACCCCACTGTCACTGTCTTACGATCGGAAAGTACGACTATTAATCCACTACATCGTCGTGTAGAAGTATTTGAGATTGATTAGAAGATTTCCTCCGTATAAAAAAAATTACCACTCAAATTGTACATAATTTTAGATAACTTCAGACACAAACTAATTACACCGAGCAATGATAAAAAATGCTAATTAAATTTTGAGTCACTTTCACGATAGTACTCGTACGTATCTGCGAGTACTTAACATTTATCTTCTTATTACCGGGCACTGAGACGTATGTAAACATGAGTCACTTAGGGTTTATGGATATTTTAGTCTCATCACAGCTCTGTAATACTTTGCTCCATTTAATAATTAGTCGGTTTCTTATCTCCGTGGAAAAAATATATTCGATATCTAAATTAAAGTGTTAATTCGAACGGTGGATAACTTTTGCAAACACTACAACAAATTCGAGACAATAAATTAAGAAACTGAAATTAATTTAGTTATTCAAACCACCACTTTAAATTGTCTCCGGGAAATTCAATTATTTATTCATGTTTACTAAGAATTCGTCAGTTGTAGTGTCTTAGTCGAGGCAATTAGCCAAATTCGTGCTATTCTCAACGAAATGAGATCACAGAACAACTTCTTCAATTGATCGATCTTAAGAAGCAGTACGGTATACGGTAAATCAACGCTTTCTTAAACTTTTAGGTGAAGGCTGTTTACCTCACAGATCATCACTTAAATCTTGGGCAATTCACTTCACGGTTGGACTGATCTTCACTGGAACGCGTTGAACGAGGATCGTGGCAAAAACGTGAGCAAAGGGTTGCTTCCGCGAGGGTTGATCGAACTTCGGGCTTGGTCACTTGATCACAAACTTCCCAACTTTTCCGATAAACTGTGTACCGTTCGATCGCGTTTCCCGTCTAGGGCCTGGAACCTAAGTGCGGTATCAAGTGCGTACGCGGTACGGCCGAGGGTCTCAGAACAATGGGTGCATGGATCGGTCACGGTTTATGGACTCCTCCGCACCAAGTGCCACTAGAATGGATTCCACTTGTTACGTTTTCTGTGCTTTGCTAGGCTTCGAATAGGCGACTAGTGTGCGTTTTTCATAGTAAAAAGAGTCGCTGACGATCTACTGATAAAATCATCATTTGTGTACATTACGTAGTTGTGGGTGGAGGGTGGTAGGTGGGCGCCACGGGGTACAATAATATTCATATCCAACGTGCTTTGCGACTTTTAATTAAGTCCAGATCGTATTTAATCAAGTTCGCCTGGATTCCTGCGCGATATCAAAACCAGTGATCACAGCAAGTGATCTTAAAGATCGGATTAAATTCAAACCAGATGAAATCGGAGATAAGGCGGGGATGTTGCTTGGGTTTGTTACGTTTCAAATCCTCGGTCGTTTTAATCTTTTTGAAAAAAAGCACAAATTTGATGATGTAGTGATGACGTACTGCATACGAAATGGAGGGCCCTGGTTTTGAAATCTATTGTTCCTACTTGTTGTTGTTGCTCTCTTCAATGTTCGTATCCGTACGTTGCGCAATGAAGGGCAACGGAGTAGCCGTCCGTCCGCTAACTTCGTAAAAGTCGTGATCTGCAATAGGTTCAACACACCTGTGATTATGGTAACAATACTCGTATGCAGGTTTAGTACCTTTACTTCAGTGTTTCAATGAATTTGAATTAACGCTACTAGAATTTTAATAAAAAAAACAAACCACAAATTCTAGATGAAAAAATGAATTCTTATTTAAATTGTACAGTTGAGGATAGTACGCAAAGTCAGAAGCTTATGCCGAAAACGGTCATTTGTTTAATCTGCAGAATCGTGATAGAAACTGACGATGATCGAGATATAGCTGCACGTGAGGCTTGTGAACAGGACATCGAGCATTTAACTTCAAACACTTTGAAAATAAAACTATAAAGCCACATTTAAGTAAAGTTTCCTGAAAGACAAAATTTTAAAAAATTTATTAATTTTATATTTTTCTATAGGTTTTATTTTACGATTTTATCTATTTCATATAATGGGCTAAACGCTGAACCACCATCAAAAATTTAGGTAAAAGTTGAAACTTATGGTTGTAATTACGTAATAAAATCTTAGTAGTTTTAAGTAAGATCGTTTATTTTTTGTTTTAATCTTAATTTATAACTACTCGCTTTTTTGTGATAAGTACAAAGTTCTACGGATAGGATGTCCTACGCCCAGTGTTATAGAACTGAAGACAATAGTTTCTAAGCTGAATTAACTGGAAAAATGTTACAAACTGCAATAGCTGGAAAGTAAACTAAGCGTTGATTTTGAAATTTATTTTTAGAATTTTTTTTTCCATTTTTTTCCGTAAAATACCAAGATGGAGTTTTCTTAAGTTAAAAATATGGCGGAATATGAAAGATTTTTTTTTAAATAACAAGCTCAAGAAACGTATTTGACTCGCAACTTCCAGTCTCCGTTTAAACATCTTCGAACATTATAGGTTGCTAGCTAATATCCGGATCGACGGACCAATGATCCATCGTAATGTGGCAGTAAGAACGGTGCTTATTGAGTATCTACAGTTTTGAAACGAATTAGGAAATGTATATTTTTCATACAATTAATACATATAATACGTGATCGTGTTACACCTGAAGAATAATTTGTCTAATCGATTTACCCAAGCTGTTTTATTTTTCTCAAATTGTCAAATTGAAAATTCAGTTCGGAAATTCGAAGCAAACTATTTATACAAATATACCTATATACTTTTTTTAAAAAAAAGTAAGATGGCCTCAAAATTGCCTACACTAACATCGCACCCGCTAGTCAAATCGCTCAAGCAAAAGATCAATTCGTTAACCCCGGATTTGAAACCCTTCGGCGATCGGGTACTAGCAGCTACAACGAAAAGACTAGAATATTGCTATAGCATTTACAGTAAAAATCAAGATCTTTCAGCATTCAGTGAGTGTGAAGCAGGTGTGAAAGAGTCAGCTGAAAGAGACTGGAATGAAGGAAAATCACGGAAGGGAAGCAAACCTAAACAAGGTCATCTTACAGACAAAAAATAATGATCAACGTTTGGTATTATCAATTCACCGGTATTTTTTTTGTAGATTTTGGGAACTGAAGCTTAAATAAACCAAAAATCAAAAAAAAAAAATTTTATTTTAATTATTTTAATTTTATTTGATAGAATTTTGATCACGTACTAAAATCATTGCAGTTTTCAAACTTCAAAAATTTTTAGACGGTAATTCTCTATAATGATACCGTCAAATATTACATTTAGTTATTCATGTAAGTTAAAACTTTTCTTCAAATTCGATACTGTGCCAGTATTTTCGAATCCCATTTTTGGCATAGTTCGCTTTTATACCTAACGTTTCTTTCCAACAGTATCCATTTCACCCTTCTCAATAATCCTTTTACTGTCTCTACAGGGAGGTTGAGCAATTGCCTAACTTATCCCCGGAAAAAAAATTGTTGAATTCAAAGTAAATTCAGCGGGCGAAAGAACCACCAAAATTGTATAAGGTATACCTTATAATCATGAGAAGCATTTCATTACCGGTTACCAAACATAACAGCAGTTGAAAAGTTCTTCTAACTGTTGCTGAATGTGCTGATGGCTCTGGTTGTTAGTAGGCTTCAAGTACTAGCTCGCCGGAAAATTGCCACAAGATGGACGCCAAACTGAATTTGAAAATTACCTCTTCGCCGAGCTGCAATATTAGCATAGCCCTGAAACGCGTATGCATTAGATGTTTTTAAAACCCTTAATGAGAAATAACTAGAAAAAAATATGAAATGACTTGGATAACCTTTTTCATAAAATTTCAAAAATGTCATACCAACCGTGAACGCTTACAAAATGAAACAAAAATCGCTGAAAAATCTAAGGTTTTTGTTTAAAGGGTTGAAAGGGTGTTTTCAATCCTACAAACACCCCGACATAATTGATATAGTCGAACATACGAAATATTTTTACAATGCATTTATTTAACAACATTCAGCTCTAACAAAAAAAGCAACGATTATAAAATATAACTAAAATCTTACGGAATTCAAAACTGACCCCAAAATACAGTTCCACTCGGGACTATAAAATACAATTAATTATTCACATTTTATATATTATTATTTTTCCAATAAAATCTATTGTTTTACAGGCACTTTCTTAGCATCAAGTTACACACTTCTCATGTCTTTATAATGGCTTGTCGCTTCTCATATTTAAAAAAAATCGTAAATTTTTAAGTACATTTTGTGTTAAAAAAATAAGCTACGTAATGTAGAAGAATACTAAATATCAAAAGTTTAATATTATGTAAGCCGGTTTAGATGATTAAGTCGTCATCACTGTCGGTATGGCTGTCTTGTGGCAAAAGGAGATTTGCTTCTTCTACTGTATCAACCTGAAAATAAGAATTTTAAAATACAATTAAAAAAATAGTGTCAACAAATACAAATTAACAGATTCTGAGCACAAAATTAAAATTGCAGAACGAAATAGTATTCATTTTTATGTTTTTCAATGTTCAACAGTTAGGGGTTTGTTTTTGATTTTCGCCTTTGCCACTGCCAACAAATGGTCACAGATATGGTGAATGCCATGCTAGAAATGAGCAATAATTTTTTTAATTAGTTGGCAAACGTTTGCCAGCTAGCCAGTCTAGGGTAAGTGATGGTTCGAATCTAAAATGAAGCTTTCACGATTTGAATGAAGTACAGGGTCGAAATTTAAAAAAAAAATCACAGTAGTAGAGAAATGCGAACTTCATTTTAGTTTGTTTTCTTAAAATATAGTGATATTATGTATTTGACGAAAATACTCATGGATGTCGGACTCAATTTCGATGTAAATTTTTATCTATTCAAGTTCAATACAGAGGGACGATAAATTTACACAGGACACATATCTCCCTATGGACGTTTGTTATCTATTCATTAAATTCTTTGAAGCGATACTAAAAAATTTGAGTATGTACAACACAAAAATGTTAGACTTTAATGTAAAAAGTTATTCATTAAGATGAACTTGATTCAAAAGTAAACCGTTTCGCTGTTAGTGGCAGTAGCATGTTTTTTACTCAACAGAAGGCATATCATGGTACCATCGAATTTCTTATTCAAATTAATTTTGTGTCCTAAATTGCAGTGTTAAATTTATGTTAAAATATTTTAAATTTTTCTTACTCTTCGGTACAGTACAGCTGGTGCATTTCGGCGGAAAAAATTCTTAACAGCTATTCTTTTGGCTGGATCTCGTAGGCATACGATGCTGACAACAACAGTCGCTATCATTGCGAGAGTAATAATTCCAGCGGCTAAAAATAAAAAATTAAATATACTTCATTAAAAAAAAGAATAAAAAAAATTCAATTAACAACTACATATGCGACTAATAAACTTTATTATTTTTATTGTTTTTAGGTTAGGTAAGTTTTGCATACAACAGATTTTTTTTTGGTACTTCCGCTATCCCCATACCATTTTATTTTTATAATATTATACTAGAAAAACTAATTGTTTAAATTTAAGAGAACGAAATTTTAACTTTTCAACATAGGCTATTCTTGTAATAGAAAACTCAAAATTTTCCTGCTCGTATTTCCTTCTCACCACGCACTTAAAAATATTTTTCGACTTGTTTAAAATTTAATTTTCGACTTATTTAAAATTTAAAATTTTTATTTAAAATGTATCGAATGGATTTCTAATTATTGTTTAAAATTTTTTTAATTTTTTGAGTAATTTTTTTAATTTTTTGACTAATTAAAGCTAATTAAATTTTTTTTACATAACAATGTTAATCTTTGCTCTTTTTCTAATAATTTTTATTTTTCACCTAATAAAAATTTTTTAGTTTTATGTTTTTTATTTTGAAGTGAAATACGGAGAAATCACAATAATTTGGTTTACTAATCCTATCTAATGAAGCCAAAGTTAACAAAAAATTAATTCCTTTTTTTAAACCGACTCGGTGGCTGACAAATGTTTGCCAGTTGATTTTTTTAAATGGCCACAGAAAAAAAACTCTTATGTATAACCCCTTTCGGCAGACGGGCCACCACGTAAACCAACCAATAAACCATAACCCCTTTCGATCGACTCTGAATTATACTCTATAAATGATCCATGTTTCAACTTTTTAATATCATTCGTTCGAAACTGGAATTCCAAGTTTCTGCGCACCAAAAATTTCAGAGGGAGCAGGGTTGTTTTTTTCCTATAGGCACAGCGTAGAACGTGAAGTATACAGTTTGTATTGTTACGTGTCCACTGAAGGGCTAATATTTCTATGTTAAACCATTTAGGGATGTATATTCAAATGATTTTGATCGACAAGTTGGGGGAGGATTCTGACCCGTTTTATTTTCCTAGCATGAATCATTTACGAGATATTAAAACCAGAATGTCATGCGTTCGAGTTATCTTGAACTCCGTGCACAGTCCCCAAACAAATTTACTTTTAGGGTAATCCTCTCGTAGATCCATATATAGTGTCAAACTTTCAAGTCTCCAACGTAAGCCATTCTTGCGACGATTGGTCATTTTTACAATAGAATTTAAGTACTCACCATATGTAACCATCCTACCCTTGGTCTCATCAGTGGTACGAGAACCAGCTGAAGTACCTTCCGGAGCTGAAGGGCTCATTGTGGGCGGCACTGCTAATCCCAAGAACGGGCATATTTCAGGCGTTTCTTGAGTTAGAACTAGGCTGCATGTTTTATTCTAAAATTAAAGAAAACAAAAGATTATTACATATTAAAACAAAAACAATTTTTGTAATGTAGGCCAATATTGATTTCTAAAGAATAACAGAAACTCTACATCGAAGATTTAAACCAAAAATTCTGAACAATAGTTTGAAAGCTCACTGCATTTTGTGATAGCTAAACTAATACTCAAACCAATTTCAGTGGCGTTCTTTCGCTTGAAACATTAATGACGGTTAGGTGAGCTGAAAGTACTGGAAAATTATTTTGTGCGACATGACGGCCAATACTCCAAGTTGGTAAAATTTGGGAGAAAGAAATGATTAATTGGCGCCAGTAGTGGGATTATACAAAATCAGAATAGAGCGAGAAGCAGTGGTGAATGATGAAAGACATATCGATTCGCCTGCGAGATTCTCCTAATTGTCTCATAAAAAATGCACATACCAATAGGTCCAAAAATATAACATACATAAAAAATTTAAATTTAGAAAAAAAATAATAATTATAATATAATTCAGCCTAAAAGCTGACTTTTACGAAAATGATGAAATCGAAGTCTAAAAGCAAAAAAAAAATAAAAATAGAAATAAGTAATGATAACCAAAATATTAAAAATCATACTTAAATGTATAGATTTCCGCACGACACTTTGAACAACACATGCCATCTTATCGCCATTGTTACTATTATAATACATCTTATAGCACTTCCGCAAACCTCTTGCCTTGCATTCACCAATATATTTTGTCATATACGAATTCTTCTGGCCGAAATCTCGCGGCATTGCCTCGTAGTATTTGCTTGACCGCATTATTTCTTATAAATTTTTAGGCTATTTTTATCACGGATAATTTTAAAAAAAAAACTTAATACAGTAAAACCTGTCTAAAATGGAATGCTGTAGTACCCAACTTTTTGTTCCGTTATAGCAGGTTTCCGTTTTATACAGTTTTGTTCAGCAAAATTCCTGATTTGAAAATACAGTATGTTTTTTTGGGTACTTTAAAAATAATGAACAAACAAAAAATAAAAATATATATAGTTCAAATAAAGGGTGTTACAATAACGCGTTCCGAAGTTAAATCAAAATTGAAAACAAATCAATGATGGAGTTAATGAAAATCTTATTTAAAAATATTATTTGGTCCATGGCAATTAAGTATGAAAAAGAATATCACTCAAATGCCCACCACGGCTCCTACGGCACACCTCGACCCGTTTGTCCAAATTGTTGATGACATCACGGCATAATTGCTCCTTAATTAGACCAATAGATCCTTCAGTTGTTGAATAGTGTTAAGTTTATTGGGGTAAACCTTGCTTTTGAGGTAATCCCAAAGAAAGAAGTGTAACGGAGTCAAATCGCACGATCTCGGTGGCCAATTGATTTCGCTGTTTCGGGAGATTATTCGCCCGGTGAACTTCAGCTGTGTAGCTCATCGCACCATCTTGCTGGAACCACATGTCGTCGATGTCATAATCATACAATATTGGCCACAAGAAGCCGGTGATCATGGCACGGTACCGTTCCCCGTTCACTCTGACAGAGTTGCCAGCTGCATT
This sequence comes from Beris morrisii, assembly GCA_951812415.1. Classification (NCBI taxonomy): domain Eukaryota; kingdom Metazoa; phylum Arthropoda; class Insecta; order Diptera; family Stratiomyidae; genus Beris; species Beris morrisii. Next base: position 159,634,979 of record OX638310.1, read on the forward strand.
TTCGAAGAAAAACGGACCAATCACTCCAACAGCGCAAAATGCATACCACACAGTGAGATTTTTTGGATGCATTTGCTTTTCAAAGATTGCCCCTGGATTTTCATCAGCCTATATTCTGCAACTATACTTGTTGACGTATCCACTGAAATGGAAATATGCATCATCAGCAAATAAGTTTTGGTCGCAAATCCATTTGGAAACTTGGTTTTGCTTTTTGCTTTTGCTTTTTCTTTTTGCACCTTACCAACAATTTGCCAAAGACTGAACTACCAAAATTTCCAAACAGATGTCAAAAATTATTTTACGAGATATTGTAACACTCTTCAGTTCCATAATAAATTAAGAGCATTTTTGCGTCTTTCACTTGCAGTCAGTCATACTCATATATACATCATATCCACTCATTTTATATGTCAACTGTTTTCCGTTTTGCGAAAAATTTCGTTCCGCGAATCATGTTCCGTTTCCGCGTTAGACAGGTTTCCGGTTTATACAGGGTGTTTTGCATTGGAAAATGCTCCGTTCCCAGTTTTTTTGCCGTTGTGGCAGGTCTCCGTTTTATAGAGTCCGTTTTAGACAGGTTTTACTGTATTAATCTTTTAAAATTTGATTGAAACTAAAATCGCAGCTAAATCCATCGATTACAAATATTTTAATATTGTTACATGTAAACCTGGCAACCGCGCAACCGTGCAACTCGATCGTTTCACATAATGAAAAACAACAACAACCGAATACCTAGTTGCAAAATAACCCAATCAGAAACCTAGCTGAAGATAAGGCGAGACAACACGATTCTATCTCCCTTCTTTACCGAATGCTCTCCAATGTACTAGAACCCTGTACATGAACCACCAAAGTCGAAAGATCTCAAGCTCACTTGAATCTTCTGCACACACCACTGAACGATGATCGAAATCGAAGGCTCTGAAGCTTTCGAGAAGATTCCAGAACTGAACGTTCAAGCACATCCTAGACTGCAACCGGGTAGTATATAAGCAGGTGAAGCATTCAGCTAAGGGACAGTAATCTCGATTACGTCGACTGCGAGTATACGCGACCGTGTTGAGAGAGAACGAAAGTGAACGAGTTAAGCGATATATGGTATAAGCGGGCGGTACTGCCATACAGTGCGAATTATTGTGCGATTATAATTCTGTGAATTAAAGTGCGGATAAATAAATTATCACTTATTTTTATTTTAACCGAATTGTGTTTTACTTGAAATCCCGGCGAACCCCTAGCTCGCAACAATTGGTGTCAGAAGTGGGATTTCAAGGATTAATTCGGGTTAGAATCGCGAGTGGAAAAAGTGAATTTAAAATTCTCGAACGGACAAAGTGAGAATTTTGGTGCGCGAATAAAGTTTTCAAACTGTGAAGTAAAGTGAAAATTCTCGAACGGACAGGGAGAATTTTGTGAAATCGAACAATCTAGAGTGCTCTAGTGAGCGGTACTTGAATCAGTGAAGTGGAGAGTTCTCGTACGGACAAAAAGAGAATTTGAGTGAATTTGTATCGCGAAAATAAAAATCTTTAACGGACAAACGGTGAAAATGCCGCGTTATTTAAAAGACTTAAAGCTAACGGAGCTGAAGGAAGAGCTCGGTAGACGCGAACTATCAACAACCGGGAACAAGTCCGAACTTGTCAGCCGTATGATCGATGTGCTTGAGGCTGAAGGTAAGGACGCAAATAGTTTCGAGTTCCCAATCGAAGAAGCTCGTGCAGGAAGTGGTGAGGAGTGTTTTGGTACATCGGATTCTCTGACGCAGTTATTGCAGCAAATGATGAACCAACAAAGACAACTCTCAGCAGACCTCTCAGCAGATCTAAGCCAGAAAATGGATCAACAAAGTCAGAAAATAGACCAGACTTCGAAGGACCTCAACCAAAAATTGGAACAGCAAAGCGAACAAACGAAGGAGCTAAAAGAAGATCTAAATAATAAAATAGACACCATGGGTAAAATAATCGAAGAAAATCTTGAGGCAAAACTTCGAACTTTTGAAGATCAAATAACGGAAAAGACATCAGCGATTGTAGAAGAAGTTGAACGCTTAAAAAGGGACTTTGATAACGTGAAAGCGACTGGAGTCATCAAGACAGAACACGTTACGCACAAAGATCTCAAAGCTCCGATTTTCGACGGACAAACACCGTGGGCTATCTACAAAACCCAATTTGAGGCTGCCGCGAGAAATAACCATTGGAATGATTTGGAACGAGGAACGGCTTTGATATTGGCGCTAAGAGGTCCACCAGCAGAGGTTCTTCAAACAATTCCTCAAGAGCAACAGCAGGATTTTTCGACGTTGGTACAGACATTGGATCTTCATTACGGCAGTGACCACATGCGAGAGATATACAAAACACAACTCTACAACCGAACTCAAAAGAATGGTGAAACACTTCAAGAGCTGGCACGCGATATAGAACGACTTACGTTATTGTCGCTTCCCAATGCGCAAACAGAGCAACGCAACGATACAGCTGTTTTCGCATTTAACAATGCTGTACAGGACAGAGAGCTGCAGCAGGCGTTAAAATTGGCAGGAAAGAAAACGATTGGCGAAGCCTTAGTATATGGGCTTACGTTTGAAGCTGCCAAGCAAAGCTCGCGAAATAACTACCGAGTTCGAGAAATAACGGAAGAGTGTGTATGTCAGAGGGCCGAATACACCAAACGGAGCGAAGGATCTGGTGCACCCCGGTGTTGGAATTGCGGACAGGCAGGACACTTAAGACGCGACTGCCGAAAACCAAGAAAAGCTACCAACTATTGTACCGGCTGCGCTGCTAAACAAAAGGGAGAACGAGGCGAACCGTCACGAGAGCACGCTTCGCCTAATCATAGTCCGGGAAACGAGTAAAAGCCAACTTCATGGGGCAGAAGTTGGCTGGTGGAATCGACGCCCCCGGAACCATCATCGCAGTTTCTCGACTACATCGTGGTGAAAACGACTTATGTATGAGCGGTCGAGTCGACAAATTAAACTGCATAATAACTATTGATACAGGCGCAACACGATCAGTGCTAAGATCTGACCTCGTAGACCGTACTTGGCTTCACAACACCAAAAAGTACGCACTTCGCACAGCAACAGGAGAAACTACTACAGTCCATGGAGAAATATCACGTGACATCCAGCTTGGAGATTTGACATTCTCGCATGTATTCGTGGTAGCTGATATTACCGACGAGTGTATTCTTGGAATGGATTTTCTGAAACCACACGGTATCCAGCTGGACCTAGGACAACGAATAATGAAGTGGCGGAACATCGAAATCCCAATGGAAATAACATCCTCCAACACAACCAAGCTGCGAGTTATATTGTGCGAAGATGCGGATATACCAAAGTCATCAGAGAACGTTATTTGGGCAGAGCTCGATGGTGATCCCGGGGACCACCGATTCTACCTCATCGAACCAGAAACGACACCTGCATTACGAAGTCTAATATTGGGAAAAACGCTAGTAAAAAGAAATGAGAGGATGATTGTACCAATAAGAGTACTCAACGTTTCGGACAGCATTACCAGCGTAAAGAAAGGAGATGTAATTGGCAGCTGTGAACCAATATCGGCGGTGACGAGTATAGACACGGAAGAACATCATGACGTAGCCTCTAAAAATAATTCAAGAAGGAAGAATAGTGTAACATCAGCAGTTCTTCAGTCAAGCAACCTTAGAGGAAAACAACACAAGCAAGCAGTGGATTTGATCGAAAGATTCAGCGACGTCTTCTCCACCGGTGATGAGGACTATGGCAGAACAAACCTAGTGAAACATCGTATAGACACCGGAAGTGCTACACCGATACGTCAACCTCCAAGAAGAGTACCATTGGCGAAACAAGGAGAAGTCAATTCAATGGTCAAAACAATGGAGCATCAGGGAATCATCGAAGAATCAAAGAGTCCGTGGATATCGCCAGTGGTGCTGGTTAAGAAAAAGGATGGCAGCACCCGTTTTTGTGTGGACTACAGACAACTAAATGATGTTACGAAAAAGGATAGCTATCCACTACCTAGAATCGACGATATCATCGACACCCTGACAGATGCTAAATGGTTCTCAACGTTGGACCTGAAAAGTGGCTACTGGCAAGTGGAAATAGACGAAAAGGATAGAGAGAAAACAGCATTCTCTGTCGGCAGCGGACTGTGGCAATTCATCGTGATGCCGTTTGGCCTGTGCAATGCTCCAGCTACATTCGAAAGACTAATGGAATTTGTTTTGCGTGGGCTTAGTTGGAAAACTTGTCTCGTTTACCTGGATGATGTGATCGTTATCGGCAGGACCTTCGAGGAACATCTGAAAAATCTACAGGAAGTCTTCCAGCGACTGCGAGCGGCAAAATTAAAGCTGAGTCCGAAAAAGTGCACTTTGTTTAGTGCAGAAGTAAAGTACTTGGGTCACATCGTTTCAGCTGATGGTGTAAAGACGGATCCGGAGAAAATACTGGCGGTGAAAAATTGGCCTACTCCGAGTGATAAACACCAGCTGCGCAGCTTCCTAGGATTAGCGACATATTACCGTCGATTCGTAAAAGACTTTGCTAACACTGCAAAATGTCTTCATCAGCTAACAGAAAAGGGAAAGACATTTACTTGGAATCAACAGTGCCAGGAAGCATTCGAGAAAATAAAAGATCAACTTTGCGACTCTCCAGTTCTGGCGTATCCAAAATCAGGTCACGGTTTCATCATAGACACCGATGCCAGTAATGTCGGTATCGGAGCAGTACTATCACAAGAGATTGACGGACAAGAAAGAGTGCTATCATACTACAGCCGAGTACTCTCAAAATCAGAAAGGAACTATTGCGTAACTCGCCGAGAGCTATTAGCCATTGTAGAAGCAACAAAACATTTTCACAAATATCTCTATGGTCAAAAGTTCCTTCTTCGAACGGATCACGCATCGCTTAAATGGCTACTTCAGTTCAAGAATCCCGAGGGCCAAGTAGCAAGATGGATAGAAAGGCTTGAATCTTACGATTTTGAAATTGTTCACCGAAGAGGCAGAATTCACGGTAATGCCGACGCGCTCTTACGTCGTCCTTGTCCACCAAACTGCAAGCATTGTCACCGCGTGGAAGAAAAAGAAGTCGGAGAAACCATTCAGCGAATAACGACCGAACCAAAGGATGGATGGAATCAGCAAGAACTGGAAGATGCTCAACGAAAAGATCCAGATATTTCACCGATCATGGCATGGAAGGACAAAATGGAGCGGCCTGAGTGGAAAGACATCTCACAATTCAGCGAAACCTTAAAAAGTTATTGGGCACAATGGAACTCCCTCCACCTAGACGGCGGGCTATTACAACGGAAATGGGAAACCGCTGACGGAACATCGCATCTTATGCAAACCATTGTCCCGCATTCTAAAGTCGAGGAAATTCTGAAGGAGTATCACGAAGGTACTTCCGGTGGACATTTAGGTGTAAATAGAACCTTGGCAAAGATACGAGAGAGGTTCTATTGGATCCATCTCCGAGATGACGTCGAAAATTGGTGCCGTAAGTGTACTACCTGTGCATCGAGTAAAGGCCCGCAACGCAGATCTAAGGGAGAAATGCAGCAATACAACGTGGGAGCTCCATTCGCGAGAATTGCTGTGGATATTGCTGGACCATTTCCGGAATCAGAAAATGGTAATCGCTACATTCTTGTGGTCATCGATTATTTCAGCAAGTGGCCCGAAGCTTACGCAATTCCAAATCAAGAAGCAGTTACCGTCGCAGAACAAATTGTTACCAACTGGGTGAGCAGATTTGGAGTTCCCCGTGAACTACACTCCGATCAAGGGCGCAACTTTGAATCTCAAACATTCAAACACGTGTGTCAAATGCTGGGAATAAACAAAACGAGGACAACTCCACTACATCCACAGTCCGATGGAATGGTGGAACGTTTCAATAGAACACTGAATTCGAACCTATCGAAACTCGTCAGTGAAAGGCAACAGGACTGGGATCAACACATTCCTCTATTTTTAATGGCATACAGAACATCGGTACACGCAACAACAGGAGAAACTCCCTCCCGAGTCATCTTCGGAAAGAATATTCGAGTCCCCGCGGAATTAATGTTTGGAGTACCACCAGATCCACCAACCCATCCAAAAGATTACGTCTCGGATCTTCGACATCGACAACACACAATTTACAACCTGGTCAGAGATAAAATAAATTTGGCGACCGATCGCATGAAGACGAGGTATGATCAACGGGCAAATTCATCAGGATTCCAAGAAGGCGATTTAGTTTGGCTATACAACCCCAAACGACAGAAGGGCAGGTCACCGAAACTACAGCGCAATTGGGAGGGACCTTACCAAATCATCAGCCGGTTAAATGATGTTGTGTACCGTATTCAGTTGCACCAAAAACCTCGTACTAAAATGAAAGTGGTACACCTCGATAGACTAACGAAGTATCATGGCGCCCATGACGAGGAGATCGACTCTGTTCGGGACGAACAGGAACTAAGGAGGGAGTAATGTTACATGTAAACCTGGCAACCGCGCAACCGTGCAACTCGATCGTTTCACATAATGAAAAACAACAACAACCGAATACCTAGTTGCAAAATAACCCAATCAGAAACCTAGCTGAAGATAAGGCGAGACAACACGATTCTATCTCCCTTCTTTACCGAATGCTCTCCAATGTACTAGAACCCTGTACATGAACCACCAAAGTCGAAAGATCTCAAGCTCACTTGAATCTTCTGCACACACCACTGAACGATGATCGAAATCGAAGGCTCTGAAGCTTTCGAGAAGATTCCAGAACTGAACGTTCAAGCACATCCTAGACTGCAACCGGGTAGTATATAAGCAGGTGAAGCATTCAGCTAAGGGACAGTAATCTCGATTACGTCGACTGCGAGTATACGCGACCGTGTTGAGAGAGAACGAAAGTGAACGAGTTAAGCGATATATGGTATAAGCGGGCGGTACTGCCATACAGTGCGAATTATTGTGCGATTATAATTCTGTGAATTAAAGTGCGGATAAATAAATTATCACTTATTTTTATTTTAACCGAATTGTGTTTTACTTGAAATCCCGGCGAACCCCTAGCTCGCAACAATATGTTCCACCCAATGCAGACCCAATCATAGAACACTTCATTTACTATCTCATATAGATGACGCTTTTCATATGTAAATATCGCGAAAAAGTTTTAATGATTTTAAACATTATATAGTTCCGGAATCGGTAATAGAAAAAGAAACATTGTTTTAGTTGTAACATTTCTGTATGAGCTTTGCTTTATCCTCCACTAATCTACCTCGAATCATTTCTTTAATCAATATCTAATCAGGACAGTCATTACCCAATCAGGACTGGTGAAAATTTTTACAAACCTCTAAGCTGGCGTTAATACCAAAAAACCTTAAAAAGAATTATTATTTATGTTAAATATGAGAGTATAATAAACCCATTTTCACTTTGTTATTTTTTAATAATAAATTATTGTGATCGGGTCTGAAATTTAAAAAAAATTTACTACCCTGAAATTTTGTATTTGCACGTTTTAGGCACCAAAATAGCAAAAAAAAAAATGTCCGAAAAGAAATGTCCGAAAAGAAATATATATGTATGAGGTGGGGTGGGGTGATGGTGGGACGGGATGAGAAGAAAAAAATGTTGATTTTTTTTTCTCGAAAACCGCAAAGGAGAGAAAGCTAAAAAATAACAAGCATAGAGCCACTATAGAGGCATTCTAGAAAAAAACATTGTTGATAAGAGTAGCAAAGTACGGGCGTGGGGACTGGTTTATTGTATCTCACAAACGGCTTATTCTAGAAAGTTGAAACTTTCTATGTATATGTATACGTACAACAGGAGTAAAAGCAAAAAAAAGTTCAGATTTTCATTGGCGGATGAAGGTACAGTAAAAAAAATGTCCGTGGAAAGAGGCTTTTCCACATGTTTAATGAATTTCGTTATATCTTTTGGGCATGTCAAATTATCAAATTAAATTTACTTTCGCGGGCTCTTTATATGAGCGCATCTCAGCAAAAAAAAAATAATAAATTTGCACACAGACTGTTGGTTGATTTTTTTTTAAAAATTCTTAAAATTCTTGAAGTCTATTTAAAAGGAATCTAATTCCTTATAATATTTTCATTTAGGCCAAATTGGATCTTGAAGAATGTTATTCTATAAGTCGAACTCTCTATAACTCAAATAATTCAATGGTGAACCATAACAATTCGAGTTACAGAGGATCGACTGTAGTAAGACTATGTATGGTTTCAGACACAAAACAATCCGAATCATCTTCTCTATTTGTGATCTATTTGCCAGAAGAATTTAATGTCCAACAAAATCATAAAATACTACAAGTTATGCCATTTTATTACGAATACAAATTTCCTACACGAACATGGTCACTAATTTTCACCATAGAGAGTAAGTAGAGCCACTAAAATTCTACTTACATTGTAAAATGTTTTTCACTTTTCATGTGCGAAAAGGAAACGAGATTACATCTAATGCGAGATATTTGCAGAACGTTTTATACGGCACCTATATAATTTCCCAGTGGACTGTGACTGGAAACGCTTTCTGTAACGCCTTTTCCCAACCTCTCTGCCTGTCGTACGGACCGACTACGAAAATAAAGTTCTGCATTTTAATGACATGAAAATTGTGACTAGAGCGGAAAAGTTGATACAACGCTGGAAAAGTAAACCGAAAATCACGTCACAGTTATGAGCTACATTCTATCAAATTTAAAGTTGTACGTACGGTTGCATCACATAAACTCGTACGAGGTACCGCACCACTCGGATAGTTTCGCTATAGGGAAAATATTTGTCATAAGAAAACTTCAAATTGAATTTAATAAAATGTATTATTCGTTTAGCAATACTTTCAATACATAAACTCCTGCAAGAGGATTATTAAATTTCAAACTTCTAACAAGAAAAGGGTAGGGATTTTCCAAAAAGGACCTTTGATCTTACTGATTGCGGCAGGTTTTGGAGGACAAACTGCTTGCATTTGTATTCTATTAATCAAAAGTCTAAGCTGACGCGATTCTCGATTCTTTCACTACATTTTTATATGCCAAATAAATTCTCTATGCCTCCTCCTGTCTGTGGCATAGTGGAAAGTAACTATTCCTTTCGTGTCCCAGATCAAGGTTCAAGCAATTTTATTCTATTATTCCATTAATAGTTAGTTGCTTGACCAAGGAATGGCTTGCACAAGGAAGTTGAAACTTAGAACTTGCATGAAGATATGCTGGTCAAGTATTGCAAAATTGACATACAACAGCATACGGAAGTGGAGTATGGCATTTAAAATGTCTAGATAGCTCTAGTCCTGGAATCGATGCTATTTGATCTCATTATCTAGTAAACACTTTGGAATATGAAACTTGCATATTTTATGCAGCTACACTGGTGGATCACATCAAAAATAAAATATTGTAGACAGAGAGAGAGAGTTTATTGGAAATAAAATTAATTGGCTATAAGGTCATGCATAAGAGATTCCTGTCTCAATTAAATTTATTGGTATCTGGGCTTAACTAGACTAGTTATACGGCAGCTGACGAAGTAAGAGTAAACTTCAATATTTTGTATTGGATAAAAAAGATACAATTTGAATTTATCCGGTGTGAATATGAAAAATTATTTTTTTCATGAAGTAAGAAGCTACATCAATTTTGACGTCACGTAGATGTGCATTGCTAGTACAATAGTTTAGAAAAAACCAGCTAAACCGACCGAAAACTTAACCACATAAAAATGCAACTTTTTCTTTAAAACTTTCTCGAGATATCGTTTGATCAGAAAAAAGGAAACACATTTTTTTAGGGAGTTTCGTATGGTAGTAATTCGAAGGAATGCCTTAATTTTATCTTCACCTATTATTTCCTGGTGATTATATTTTTCATTTTACTTTATTATTTTCTAATAATACAGTATTGTGATCGATTTTTAAAAAAAAAAATTTGCTACCCTGAAAATTTTTTTTTTCGCGTTCAAAAATTTCAGTCCGTCTGTCCGCCGTACGGCGTATGCCGTACGCAAAATCGTTTGAAGGCTCGTAGCTCCCAAACGGTTTGAGATATTAAATTTAATTTTTTTTTATGAATAGACTGGGTAGGCCCCTTGAAGTGACCAAATTCTGAGGGGTAGGGGTGTGAGGGGGGAGGAGGGGGAAGCCTTTTACACGGAAAATTTTGGTTTTTAGATCTCAGCAACCGCTCATGCTAGGAGGCTGAAATTTGGAATTTATATAGAGCTTCGATAGTGGACCCATTTGCATAAAAATTGTCAATATGGGTGATGGGGTGCCCACACTATAAAATAATGCGTCCGAAACGCAAAAAAGCCGAGATCGACACATTCTAAAATCCATATCTCCTAAACGGTTAAAGTTACAAAATTGAAACTTGTTGAATATCTGTAAAATACTAGGAGAATAGATCACAAATTTTTGAGTGGGGGCAGTGGTGTATGAGGGTGGGGGCTAAAAAACTTTAGATTATGATATCTCACGAACCAATTGCACTAGACAAATAAAATTCAGTTTCTGCATAAATGTTGACAAATGAAGTTTACTGAAAGTAAAATTTTTTAAGGAGGCGGTGAGTCATGAAAGTGGAGGAGATGCGAATTTTTCTAAAAAATCACGTCTCATATCTCAAGAACAGTGTAAGGTAGATGCTTAAAATATTTACCAGAAGTAGGTCTAATAAACCCCTATCAGGGGGTGTAGAGGGTGAGGGTGAGGGAGGGTGAAAAGGAAAAAGTTTTGATTTTTATATCTCGAAAACCTATAATGATATAAAACTGAAACATGGTATTTAGATAGAGCTATAGTAGTAGCATCTTGGAAAAATATAATTTTTTATAAGGGTAGTATGGTACGTGGGTGGGGGATGTTTTTCCTATCTATAGAACGGCTTATGCTACAAAGTTGAAATTTGGTATGTATATGTAAATCAACTAGAAAACTAATTTAGATAAAAAAAAATTTGAAATATCCATTGGCGTTCGGAAGGGGGGGGGGGCGCAAAAAGTTTATCTGTGAAAATGGAATGCATATATTTTTACGATTTTCGTCATATCTATTAGGTCTTCCCAAACATTTAATTCAATTTTATTCTACGGCTTCTTTATATAAATACCTAGAAAGTGTTTTCAGGATTTTTTTAAATTCGACCCCTAAGGGGGTGTAAAGGGGTTGTATACTTATTCACGAATTATGCCATATCCCTCAGGTCTGATCAAATATCGAATATCTTTTCACTTGCTTGCGTAATAATCGCCTAAAACTCGTTTTTAAGTTTTTTCCTTTTTCAGCCCCTAAGGGGATATAAAAGGGTTGAACAAGTTTTCACAAATTCCGTCATATCCTTTAGAAGTGATAAGTAATTCAATTGTTTTTACTTTCTCGTGCTGTCTTCTATTAACTCCTTTCAAGATTTTTGGATATTCACCCCCAAGTGGGTGTAAGGAGGTTGCATATGTTTTCACAGATTTCTACATATTGCTTAGATCTGATGATATATCGAATTCATTTTTACTTCCTAAGGTGTCCCATATAAGAACCAAAAAGTCAATTTTAGTATTTTCAGATTTTCAATCCTAAGGGGTGTAAGGGGGTTGCATGCTTTTCAAAGGTTCGACATATTTCTTAGATTTGATGAGATACTAGATCGCTTTTCATTTCCACAGACTTTTTATATAATCGCCTACAAACCCATTTCTCAATTTTTGGATATTCAGCCCCCAAGGGTTTGCCTATGTATTCACAAATTTTGACATCCCTTAGTTCTGATGAGATATAAAATTGATTATTACGGGCAACCAATTCACGATTTTTCGAATTTCCAGAACCAAGGGGGTGTGAAGGGTTTGCTTACGTTTTCACAAATTTTTAAAAATTCGTCGTGTCTCATGAGATATTAAGTTGCTTCTTATGAAATCGTCTGTTTCACAATTTTTTCGAAATTCAAACCCCAAGTGGAAGTAATGGGTTTGTATACGTTTTAACAATTGGTCATATCTCTTAAGTCTGATAAGGCAACAAATTCGTTTTTACTTCTATGGACTTTTAGTGTACATAATATACCGTCTCTATTTTAAATATTTTTATTTTAAGAACAAAATTAACTTTCCAAGAAACTTCATAATCTCGAAACAACTGATGATATGCTCCGACTTTGACCGCTCCCGAACTTTGACCCGAAAAATAATAAAGTTTCGCCTAGACCATTGGCACATTTTTTTACGAGTAATTCGAGTCTATGAGTTATGGTCAATTGTCTAATAAAATAAGTGTTTTAAAGGACTTTTGTATGGCGATTTCTTTCACCAACGAATTAGAAGTACAATTATTTTTTTTTCATTAAAAATGAGCAAAATTCATATGTTGCATTCTATTCGTCACATAACAGTTCCCAAAACCTCAACCTTCCCTATAAGCCATAGGTCTGCCCCTCCCTACAAAATGGTGTAGGTGCCCATGAACAGGGGCAGGTTTCCCTATCTCGGCAACGGCTAATGCTAGAAAGTTAAAAATTGGTATTTATGGAGTAGTGAAGAAAATTCAGATTTGCTTTGCCGTATGGAGGTGGAGCAAAAATGACGATGAATTCCAAACATCTTCAGATACTTCCTTACATTTCCTCGGTCTACTGAGATATGGAGTTATTTTTACTTCTATGGACTCTTTATATAAATGTCTAGAAATTATTTTTCCATATTTAACACATAAGGAGTGTAAAAAGGTCAAATACGTTTTCACGACTTCCGCCTTATCACTTAGGTGTTTTGAGATATTTAAATTCGACTTACTTCCACGGAATTTAAACATAATTGAGCGAAAAATCATTTCAAAATTGTTTACCTTAGGAACGCCTTATGGTGTATTATTCAACTCTGAACTCGCTTACAGCTTGAAGGTATCTCAGTAACCTTATCACTAGGAGCCAGACATCAAATCCAGCCAAATCTGAAAACTCTTCAATATGATGTGGCGCGGTGATTTGCACAAACTGCAGAAGGATTTTTTTTTCAATTCACCGAAAATTAGTCAAAAATCAATTCTTTCGAAAATCTAGGCAACCAAAAAAACATTGTAACACAAATAGAACAATTACGAATTGAATACGACTCACAACTAAACTTTAAGCTGAAACTTAAATAATGCTGTCTGTCGGGATAATTGAAGAAGTATCTTGTGTTTGGTGCTCGAAATAAAAAGATCGGGATTGGGAAGTTTATTCGAGACATCTCCATCTACATTTGAAAAGTTTCATTAAAAGACTCATTGTAACGATAAAGAGTAAATAAAAGTTTTCAGGTCCTCTTTTTATTTCATTCTCGAATTGCAGACCAAAAGTTCACAATTTTTCCTTCAGGCTTGCTGGATGAGAAGGAGGAGTTTAGGGTAGAAGTTGTGGCGCAGGGTGAAGGGATGGTTAAATGAATTTCGAACAAAAGTTCGAAATCCAATTTGTTGGCATTTTCTTCTGTTTTGTGCTTACGTTCAGTTTGATCAGCCAGACAATTTTCATAGATTTGATTTGATAGCAGAGGGCATCTCTCTAGACTTTTTCTTGACATGTGCCTTCGCGAATCAAACAAAGTCTAACTTTTATTTCAGTTTCAATAAAGTTGCCGCAAATTTGATTGGTGACTGAGCACCGAAGACTGTTGATTCTCTTTCGGGGTATTTGAGTTTTGTGGACGTTAACGAATTTCAAGATAAATCAAAGCAAATTAAGCGTTCTTTGAATGATTCTATGGAATTGGGAATCACTTAAAAGAATTTTCGAAACTAAATTTGTTGGATGCAACTATGTATTGTTACAAAATAACCTGAAGCTCTGACTTTCTCTGGATTTTTCCGGCCTTGCGTGAATTGGCCATATCTTCCGAGATGGATGCAAACCATGTAGATCCCTTCAATGACGATATTCCGTGCGATATTCATAGACAATATTGCGCCTCTGTTTTTCGTGCATTAGTCGGACCGAAAGGATATTACAGCTTCCATGTTGACTGTCAGTATTTTTTACTCTGTGTAGTAGAATCTAGTTTCCATAACCGCATTACAAATGGAGTCAGAAACCTTTCCACTCAACATGCAACCTTCAACCAAAACTTAGTCCCAAAACAATCGTTAGCCCGAATTCGTCGAACATTTAACAGCCATGGTCCTCCAGGTTTCAGCAAATACAACACGAATTCATCGGACGAAGTCACGTTGGTCACGTTTCAACATTTTGTGAATTGAAGGTTTCGAGAAAGGTACCGAATCAATACAGTAGTGTTCTGTATCCTCCACTTTGTTAGTGCACTGCATATTCATTCTATTTGCACCGATACCGAAATAGTCCCTTGGACCTTTCACACCTGGAATTATAGCCATACCTGAAAATGCCAGGAAATCGTACGTACGTGACTTAAAGATTGATAACGTGCAGGTCAAATGCCGAAAGTCTGCTTCTTCAATTGAAGCCTTTTTAAGAGTACGTGCTGCATGAGTACATGTGCCTGATCAAAGAACCAATTGTCCATAGCGGAAAGACTTAATATTTTTAAAGATATCTTGCAAGAAATCTGCACTAGGTGAGTGTTTGCCGTGCCACTACCAGCTTCCTCCTTTGAGTATTTTAAATTAAATTCTGCACTTATAGAAGCACGGCGTAATTCCTTCAGGCAGCTCCTACACAAAAGAGACGTTGTTCCGCAAGTTACAAATTTAAAGAAACCCGTAAATCACACTATAATTTTTATTTTTCTTAAGATATAGGCATCAGGTAAGATTTAAGTACTCCATTGAATAGCTACCATATAAATGTACTCAAAAAAAGAAGGTTCTTGCATTCACTCAAATTCGGGAACGCTTTGAGCTATAGTTTGGTAAAACTGCACCCTTATGCCCAGACTGGTGGAGATTTTTTATTAGAAGTAAGGAAGAAACCCAGAAAGTCCTATCTCAAATTATACGAGACCTTGTGTTGTGGTTGCCCTATTTTCTATAGAAGAACACATTCAAATTTTGAGTCACTTAGAAAACAGAATACATTTTTTGACTTATCGTTGAACCTCTGAACCTAGAGTCTCGTTGCCCAGGATCAGTCCATCTTCCAAACCATTGCGTATACTAAATTCCTTGGTGTTTATCTTCTTCTTCTCGTTTTCAATGATCAATACCAGATGTCTCCTTCATGTTTCCAATGCCGAATAACAGATGTCATCAATAAACCAAACCATTGCCAAGACCTGATGTATACAATCGGTCCATATTTAAATTTCACGTAAAACTCATAAATAAATTCAACAGGCCAAACCAGTTACGAGTAATAGAAAGTTCCTTTTCAGGTACGAATCCTTGCTCCTTGAAAACAGATGAAATTGATAAAATAAAAATTCGAAAAATGGGTTTTCTGCTTTCGAATTGCATAAAGCCGGCGAGAATGTAACAACGAGGGGGTACCATACTACCGTAAAAAACAAGCAAACGAAAACTTCTCTAATATTGGAAAAGTTTACCGTCTTCAGTTCGGTGTTATTCATGCACGGAACATTTCTATATTTTATACGTACAAAATATCCCTGTAGATTTGGCTATGTCCTTATGTCGGTTGTACTTGCAAGTACCTTGCCTATGAATGTCAGTAAGTTTCGAATTTTCCCAAAACACGCTCCCCGAAGAAATTTTCCCTTTGCGAGTTTTCTTTCTTTTTTTATATTTCATAATAGCACCTGTGTATGCATTTGAAGTGGAAAAAATTGAATTTCATTTACCCAAGTTGGACGACAAATTGTCCTTTTCATTTCGTAGAGTATAAAAAAAGGCACGATAGCTTCGGAATATTTTATGTGAATGTGAGAAATAAAGAAAAAATTTTATACGAATTTTTATTGAGGTAATTTCAGGTAGAGAGATGGACACTTCGTTCCGGAAATCTGCAATTTGCAATTGTGTATTAAATTCAGTTTTCCTTCAATTTGAACATCTCAAATGAACTTAAGTGTGTTATAAACTACGGATTGAGAAAAGTTAGCTTAAAAGAACTTCAAATACTTTTTTTCTTAGTTTCAATGGAATCCCTGATTGGTATAGGTCCTGAGCTTCAGCCGACAGGACTTGTGCAGTCCCAGAATGAATTTACCTTTCGGTAATCCAATCAACCTGCATCAGGCTTAAATCAAGCTAAAAAATCTGCCAATGATCTGGGCGGAACTTTATTATTTTTCGGGTCAAATTTCGGGATCGGTCAAAGTCGGAGTATATCATCAGGAGTTTCGAGATTATGAAGTTTCTTGGAAAGTTGATTTTGTTCTTAAAATAACAATATTTAAAATAGAGATTTTTAGCCGATTAAATATTGGA
This sequence comes from Beris morrisii, assembly GCA_951812415.1. NCBI lineage: Eukaryota > Metazoa > Arthropoda > Insecta > Diptera > Stratiomyidae > Beris > Beris morrisii. The sequence continues at coordinate 159,651,371 of OX638310.1, forward strand.
AAAGCCCGTGTATGGTAGACTATTCGAATTTCGGTATATTATGTACACTAAAAGTCCATAGAAGTAAATTTGTTGTCTTATCAGACTTAAGAGATATGACGAATTGTTAGAACGTATACAAACCCATTACTTCCACTTGGGGATTGAGTTTCGAAAAAATTGTGAAACCGGTTTTTGAACGATTTTATAAGAAGCAACTTGAGATCTCATGAGACACGAGGGATTTTGAAAAATTTGTGAAAACGTAAGCAAACCCTTTACACTCTCTTGGTTATTGAAATTCGAAAAAACGTGAAATTAGTTTTTAAGTCATCACATCAAATGCCGTAATAACCAATTTTATATCTCATTAGAACTAAGAGATGGTAAAAATTGTGAAAACATTTGCAAACTCTTGGGGGTTGAATATCGAAAAATTGAGAAATGGATTTGTAGGCGATTATATAAAAAATCGGTGGAAGTGAAGAGCGATCTAATATTTCATCAAACCTAAGAAGCATACTACCCCTTACACCCCTTAGGATTAAATATCTTAAAATACTGAAATTAACTTTTTGGCGCTTATATAGGAAACCTTAGGAAGTAAAAATGAATTCGATATATCATCAGATTTAAGATATATGTAGGAATCTGTGAAAACATATGCAACCTTCTTACACCCACTTGGGGGTTGAATATCCAAAAATTCTGAAAGGAGTTAATAAATAAATATGAAGACAGCACGAGAAAGTAAAAATCAATTCAATTTCTTATCACTTCTAAAAGAAATAACGGAATTCGTGAAAATGTGTTCAACCAGGGGCTGAAAAAGGAAAAAACTTAATAATGGGTTTTAGGCGATTATTACGCAAGCACGTGAAAGTGAAAAGATATTCGATATCTGATCAGACCTGGGGAATATGGCAGAATTCGTGAAAAAGTATACAACTCCTTTACACCCCCTTAGAGGTCGAATTTAACAAAATCCTGAAAGGCCTTCTAGGTATTTATATGAAGAAGCCGTAGAATAAAAATGAGTTTAATATTTGGGAAGACCTAATAGATATGACGAAAATCGTAAAAATATATGCATTCCATTTTCACTGATCATTTTTTTCGCCCCCCTTCCAAACGCCAATGGATATTTGAAAATTTTTTTTAATCTAAATTATTTTTCTAGTTAATTTACATGTACATACCGAGTTTCAGCTTTATAGCATAAGCCGTTCGATAGATAGGAAAAACACCCCCCACCCCCGTACCATACTATCCCCATAAAAAATTATATTTTTCCAATATGCCACTACTATAGCTCTATCGAAATACCAAGTCTCAGCTTTATATCATTATAGGTTCTCGAGATATAAAAATCAAAACCTTTTCCTTTTCACCCTCCCCCACCCTCACCCACACTCACAACAATTTTTTTTCTGCTAGGTGTCTATTAGGCCTACTTCTGGTAAAAATTCTTGAGATATGAGACGTGATTTTGTAGAAAAATTCGTATCCCCTCACATGCTCTACTACCCCCTTAAAAAATTTGACTTTCAGCAAACTTCATTTCTCAATCTTTATACATAAGCCGAATTTTATTTGTCTAGTGCAATTAGTTATTGAGATATCGTAATCTAAAGTTTCTCACCCCCCCCCCCCCCCCCCCGGGACTGACCCTACTCAATAATTTGTTTCCGATCTATTCTCCTAGTATAGTAACTACAGATATTCATTAAGTTTCAATTTTGTGACGTTAACCGTTTAGGAGATATGGATTTTAGAATGTGTCGATCTCGGCTTTTTTGCGTTTCGGACGCATTATTTTTCCCCCACTCCCACACCCCTTCACCCATATCGGCAATTTTTATGTAAATGGGTCCACTATCGAAGCTCTATATAAGTTCTAAGTTCAGCTTCCCAGCGTAAGCGGCTGCTAAGGTCTAGAACCCAACATTTTCCGTCTAAAACGCACCCCCCACGTCACCCCGCACACCCTCACCCTTCAAAATATGGTCACTTCAATGAGCCTACCCAATCTATTAATAAAAAAATTCAATTTAATACCTCAAAGGGTTTGGGAGCTACGAGCCTTCAAGCGATTTTGCGTACAGCGGTTGACGTACGGCGTACGGCGGACAGACGGACTGAACATTTTTTTTGCTTTTTTCGTGTCTACTAGTCATGAAACGTGAAAAAAAAAATTTTGAGGGTAGCAAATTTTTCTTTTTTAAAAATCGATACAGTATTATTGAAATAATAAAGTAAAATCGTACTTATACAACAAGTGTATTTAATTCTCTCACTCACAACAATGGTGACTCCGATTAGCATAATCTGGTTGTATAATATGCCTCCAAAATTAGGAAATTTTTCAGAATGGGAATTTAATTGGTATATATCCCATTTTAAACTTTCCACTCACTTACTTCGAATTGCATTTAAATTGATTCGAATCCTTTCCGACTTTTCACATGGTCAAACAAAACGGATATCAATTATACCACCGACAGATTTCTTCAAAATTCATAAATAGAGACAAATTATGTCTCGAGTAGAACCTTAGTTACTCGTACGTTTATCACAATCAATAAATTTTATAGCAGCTAGTCGTGAAAACGAAACAGATACATTAGACATCAGATGCAGCGATCAATCCAATAATAGCGTTACAAACATCAGGATATAAACATCCTGGAAACTATAAGCTCATATTTCTGAACGGAATCGATAAAAAAAGCTAAGGAATAGATTGCACCGTTGCACGATGCAATGCATCGACTGTTTCTGACGAAGTTATTGCGGATAAATAAAAGATTCCACAAGATGTGGCGGTATGTCATATGCCAGTAGAAGGAACAATGGAGAATGGTTGGTGATTTGTTGCAATTGATCTTATTTCTTTTTATTAAATTGACTTTGTCTTTCCCTATGGTATAAAATATGTTGTGCAGATGGAAAATACTAGAAAATTCTGTTGCCTCACCCACAGAGAAAAATTCGCCAATAATCTTATAAATAAAATTGGTGACATTGGAGACTTGAAGCATATGCTATCTACTTTATATCGTCCTTGATTGGAGTTAAGAATTCTTCCATCTTCTACATTTTTTGTAACGAGTAACACTAGACGAAATATGGTAAAATATTTAGGTAAACAATTTTTATGGCTAATTCATTTCTTTCTTCTATTTTTCCTGGTAAAAACTGTGATTGGTGAATACGTAACAGATTAAACTTAGTAAATATTTCACTGAATTTCAGAAAAGAAGAATTGATGTCAATAAAGTTTTAGCTGAAATTATGTAATTAAAAAGTTTTTACACAATTACAAATCGAATTGATTTCTTTCTCCGTGAAACCAGAAATTTTGATGCTAGAACTCATGTGAATCAACTGGCATGAAGTTGTTTTTTTTGCCCAAATATGTTGATGAACGACTTGTGAACCGACGAACATCTGACGAATGTCTACGTTTCTCCCTAAGGTACCTTATCACGTAATACTCCCATTAGCGGTTTCTAGCTACAAATTGGGATAGTGAATAAATCATTGCAGATATTTAGGATAAATTGTAGTCCTAATTGGCATAAATCTTGTTGTAAACATACCTTCGTACATATGTTTCGTCCACTTATAGTAGCAACAAACATGTGTCTTCTGTACCGACATAAATTAAGAAACACTTGTTCGGATCATGCGATCAAAAAAAGAAAAGAAATGACCTACAAAACCATCATCCTTTACGAACTAGTGCGCTAACTAAGCCCTCTCCTACTCGGTATTTGTTCGTATATCCAATATTTCATATCTTCAAAAATTCAATTCAAACAAAAAACCTCATGTGCTCGGTTCACTTATGAACTCAAGTGCTTCCATCCTCCACACACGACTGGTGTGTAGCACCTTTCAGACTCGCATGCTAGTAACATATTCCAAATGGCTGATAATTGAGCCCAGGCGTCGTCGTTATGCACTGTACTGTTTTTTATACCCCTAAACCAAAGGGATACAGAAGTATTACCATCACGGTATTATCACTAAAAAACGCCAGATACTCCCAGCTTTTCCAGACTCCATCCAGTTTTTAGGATACCCGGGATATTTATGACTTCATAAACAATTACCCAGTGCTTGCCCGAATTTATGTACACACACCGAACACATTACATACTGCGCACTCATACACAATAGCACGGGGATTTATGAAATATGATCAGTTTTTTTTAAACGCTATAGTGGTCCGCCAGCATTTCTACTAGCTTCGTCATGTTCTATGCTTCCCTACACCCCTTTAATTTCGGATATTATAACTTTGAAGAATGTACACACAAGGAAATTTTTTTCGATGAAAAATTCACGACAATGAATTTAATCCGCCTTGAATAAGGCTGGAAAGAATACGAAAAGTTTAGCAGCAAGTTTGGTACAGCCCATCCTTAAACGACAAAAGCACTGCATAAAGTTTGAATTTAAAAATACATAATCGCATTATTTCCATTAGATTAAATTCATAACATAACCTTTCTAAATAGTCCTTGTATAAATTTCCAGATATTTCCTTTTTTCCATTCAGGTAGAAAATCATATAAGTCGGCTTTTCTTTTCTCGGAAAATCATTTTTTTTCCAAGATTTATTCAAATATGAAATGATTTTTCCACTTAATCAGCTATTGGGGACTCCTTCATAATCTTTCTTCAATTGTCCTTTAAAGGAGAAAATATAAACAGTTTTTTCATTGTCTGAATCTATCCATCCGTTCCTCGAATTTCTTACGGGTCTCTTGCGTTGCGCGCGCCCATAAAGGGGATACAACTAAAATTCGAGTCATAACTGATGCAAATTATTTGAATGATGATTTTCTTTACCAATCAACCAATTTATTTTATTGTTAAAATTTAACAAATAGTTGAAGTTATTGAAGAATGTTTTGATAAATAAGCGTGAAAAGAAAAAGGAGCTAGAATATTTTTTTTTAGCTAACTTCATATTTTTAGGGAAAAAATAAAATTATAAACGGAAAAACCGGACAACAAATCAGTTTTCTATAAAGAGCAGAACAATGGAAAAATCTTTAAAATCGGCCAAAAAACTTTAACTTCGGTTAAGCTTTGTGGAATATTTCAGTACTTATGTGGGGAAAAGTGTTTAATATGTATTTTATTTTTAATAAGTGTGGAGTTCACAGCTTCAGTGCACCATTTTGGTTACTGACTGAATTCTGTTATCAGGATTTAATTTATCATCGAATTTTAGTACTCTACCCGTACTGAAATTAAGTACAGTATAGAAGAAGTTTTTCTCCCTATTGTCTCTATAAATTTTTTAATTATAGCTGCCACTTTTATGAATAACATAATAATTAACTCATCTACTATGAACGAAAACTTTGCTGTTTCGGGATTCGAAATTGGGACCACATACATCTGAAGATAACACGTAAATATGTACCATATGAGCACAATTTTTTATTCTTCCTAGTGCTGATACAATACTTACTATAAGAATTGGTAAACGTAAAATAAAATGCAAATTTTTTGTTCGAGCAGTTTATAGTGAAAAGTTCCGAGAATCGCTATATTAGGCACATCTTTTGATAGTTCGCATAATTTGAAAAATCCAAAAAATGTGTTTTAGCTGTTGAACAGATCTAAGATCTTCTTAAAATCAAGTACAAACAACATCTGATTACTTAATGAAGACCCTTAATATTGGAGTTCAAGAGTCATTACTTCGTAAGTTGAATTCCAAGAAATTTGTCTAATTTGTCTATAACAGAGCTCCAGTAAAAATTCTAACCGCTACAGGTTGCAGGAATTCTAAGACTCATTCAGTTCTGTCGAAGTATTAAATTTGCAACTAATTAGGATCGCTCTATACAGTTTTGCTTCGGTACTGAAACATTGAATTGCTTCAGAAAGAGCTTAGACATATAAAAGTACTGAATCAATTCCGTTAGTGTACTGATAAAAAAAATTCTCTAGTAAAGATAAAAAATAAATTTGAGTATTCAGTACAGAAAATATATATCGCCTAAGCCCGAATTCAGTTTGACGGGATTTAAAATTTTCAGTACTGCAAGATCAGTACCTAAAATGTTTTACGAGTAATTTAGTTCCACTCCTACATGACCTCTTATCTGTTGACAGCAGTGCCCAGAACTGTAATATTCTTACACTTAACTCGATTCGAAGCGATTATTAAAAAGGAAAAAAAGGTGTTCCTCATTTCCAATTCTTACCAGGCAAATAATCAGAAAGTTGTCTGTTTTTTGTTTTGCAAGTCTGCGAGATAAACATGTTGGGGATGTTTTCGAAAGAGAAAAAACTTTTTAAGCCGAACAAGGATTAAACGGATTTTAAGGGTTGTTTTGGTTCAGACAAGTTTGCCAATCTCGTAGTTCTTAGTGTTGCATTGCCGGCTCCGATGTGTAGAATTAGAAAGAGCTTAAAATAAAATCAACAGAAAGTTTTCGCTTTAATGAAATTAAGCCGGCATGAAGTAAAACGTTCGTGTTGCAATATTCGCTGCTTATCTGTACGGGGGGGACTGTATAATGCAGAATTTGTTATTTTCCAGAGTATAATACTCCGATGCATACAATACACCCCTTTGTTGCGTTGCGAGCAAGTGCATTGCGTAATTAGATTGCGTATATGATAGTAATTACGAACCATTAGTGCATAGAAGGACCACTCTGTAATATCGGTCGCATGCTAATTAACCGCTGCAGTACAGTGCAGTCACAGACTTTATCACCTGTGGTACTCCCCAAACGTAAACGAATCGAATAGCAAAACACCGTACAAATTCCAACATCCCAAGAACCATATCATATAAAACGGAAGTAGTTTAGAAGCTAAGTGCACCCGTTATGTAGAAGGTACTCGTACGAAAGGAACAACTGGAGATGGTTCTCGATACACACATGTATCTTTGTTCAAAGATTTATTTGTTAGATAGTAGCTTAATGACCCCCCGAAATATACTTTACGATGCTCTCTACTTATATGTACCTAAACATTTCAATTTAAACTTCCAGATAAAGGGCTATTAAAGTGGACTTTAATGAGACCGAAAAACCCCATTAAAGTGAGTTCATTGAATTTTAAAACGAGTAGAAGAACACAAAGATAACGTACTGAAATTTATTTAATTTATCCGAAAATTAAAGTTGTTTCTATCAGCATTTAAATTTAAAAAAAATAGTGCCTTTTTCAAAAAGGGTCAAGAATGAGAGGGGTTAGTAACATTTTTTGTGATTTTTCCTTTAAATTTTCTCAGTATTTTGAAGGTAAAAAAAAATAGGTTAATGAAAAAAAGTCCCACCAAAATACGTTCTTTCACGTGAACGATTTGAAGTCAGAAATGGTAAGAGCCTTTTTATAGGTCGAAAAAAATCCACTTCCTAATAAGAGAAGTTTGTTCATTAACAAAGCCTACATGCAGTTTTTACATATTTGAGTAAAGCTAGTGTTACACTGTATGCCACGCTGCCAAACATTTGACTATTTTTTCTGGCAGATGCTGTCAGATAGTACATATGTATAATGGTCAAATTTTTTTCCCACATTATTTTATTTGCTCTGAACAAAGTCTATTTTGACGGAAAAAAATTTGACAGAACTCTTCGTCACATACAGTGTAATAATAGCTTTAGTGCTGTCCTAGCTTTAAGCTGTTTATTTTCATTCCAACGATATCCTGAATCCAATTTGTTTAAAAGTATGCCAAATATATATCAAATAACGAGCTGTCTTTTTTGAGGATGACAGACTAGTGTTTTCGAGGCATTGAATTCGGGTTATTAAGATACAATAAACTATTATAATATTCCAACACATGTCCCACTTTTGAGCTTTCAAAATTTTCAAGAGTAAATACATTTTGCAAGGCATTGTTCTAAAATTTCGAAGCAACTAATTTGCAAACGAATTTCTCCAGACACACAAATTGAAGTTTATGTAATATGAACCCTAACAAATTCATAGATTTCATCAAGGAGCATGTTTCGAGTACATACTATTTAATTAACTTGTTGCAGCCCAGATTTAGAGCGACTAAATCAATTCAACGTTCTTGAGATGTGCCCTTAGCATTTGCTCCATTCCATCCCCTCGAACAATGTGTGCAAACAACGAAAATTAAATTAATTTTGTGCAAGTTTATCTGAAATAGATTTCAATCTATAACTAATTACGTACGAGGTATAGATACATCCAATATGTTGGGAAATAGGGCGTACTTAGTATTTGCGGTAGAACGTAAACTTGTGGCGTGGGGTGGGTTTTGTTTGTGATATCGTTACTCTGTCCTTTGGTAGCTTATTGGAGCACGTATTGAGTTATGCCACCAGATTTCTGATAACTCGTGCTCAGAAAAAATAATCCAGAAACGAATCCTGCACAGAAAAAACAAAGGATTAAAATGAAGAAAATTCCCGACAGTAAAATCAACTCCTTTTATACTACCTTACATTCAAGTTTCGAGAAAGATTTTAGTACCATTCTTCTCCTGGGAGGATATATTTGTGCCAGAACATTCATACATGCGTTGGCTGTGTTCATATAGGAATTGAATGCGACTACGAGCAATGTTAGGAACTTTGTTACCCAACTTTTAGTTTAGTTTGAGTTTTTCATTGTAATCTTTTATTTGCACAACCTTTTGTTGATTTTCGAGGTTCTCCGAAACTCTAAACCTAAAGTATTGCAGTTTGGAGTTTCAATAGCATTAAAACTCTTGGACTGAAGCAATTTGGATTTAAGGGTAGAGCTGTGTGTAAGTCTGGATTTACTTGTATGTTCGTACATGAGGATTGTAAAGATTACTTGCCTTAATCTAGATGAAGTTAAAAAGTTCACACGAAAGATAATCGGACCCATTTATTTGAAAGCACCCTGGAGACTTTTGGTTATCTTACTTTCAAGTAAAACACAAGTACCTATGTTTGTTTGTTTGTTTGTTTGTGTGAAGCAGCAAAAACCCTCGAATGCTGTACTCTTGGAACTATGCACTTTGTACAGCTTATTCTATCTGGCATCAATGAAGCAACTATAAATCGCTACGTCTTACCCCTCCCGAATTATGACAATAAACCGAATCGAATGACTATTTCTCTACTGTACATTACAAAATTCTGACTACTATGGAATGTGATGAGAACAATAATTTTTCGTTGGGACAAAATGTACAGTATTCTTGCTTCGGTTCATCGGGAAGATTTATAAAATCCGAATGTTAGGCGCAAGCAAGGATTTAAATAGATTACCTTCCTATTCAAATTTTCAGTATAACATATCGGTACTCCAACGGAATTCAAACGGTACTCTTTTCCACTTCCAAGTCTGAAACGTACAAAACCCCGGCGGAACACGTCGTGTACTGATTGAATTATGTTTTTAGGAAGTGACAAATATATGGAGATATTCCAGCAAATGAGAAAACTTTTTCTGTAAATTTGTCTAGAAAAAATGATTAATGTAGCAGTAGAACAGCTCCATGGGATTAAATAGTTGTTGTTTTCGGAGAAGCATGAACCATGCTGGGCGTCAACAAAACTCTAAATGAAAATACAGTGGATGCCGCTTATTGCAATCGCGGATAATGTTATAAGCAGCATTTTGTTATCAAAACAGTTGGGTTTCATTTTCCACAAACAGAATTCATCGCTTATATTTTTATTCGTTTATTGTTATAACCCGGTTAATGTTATTGTTTTTGGCTGGTCCCAAAGTGATTACAATAAGCGGCATCCACTGTACATATGTTTCTATCAATTGCTAGGCCATTAGATACTCACTATTCTTAAAGAATGAAACAACCATTATAGAACATTAAAAATAAGTTAACTCCTATCAACTCGATTCGATCGACTTTCGTCTTCAAAAAATATACAAGTCTGCTAAGCAGTAGCGTAACTTACTTTCCTATATTGAATCAAAAGAAGGGGTTCAAACTTTAATGCAGAAATTGGGCAGCAGCCTACCAGATGAGATGTCGACAGCAACAGAAGGCAAGGTACAGTGTAAAATATTGTGAGCAATCGAATATTCCCGCCTTTTGTTCGCTTTGATTGGTTCGTCATGACGTCAAGAAATATTTCTTTAGTTTCTCTCTGGTTTCAGAATTCAGATTAGGTATGCTGCTCTTGCATCCTCAGCTCCATGTAATCTACATGGTCAACTAGGTAGTAATTACGCGACTGACTATTACGTAGTATTCGCAGTTCCGTTCTTCAGAAAAAAATATTGTAATCACAAATTCCTTTTATTTTATAAAACAAAACAAAAATCTGAATTCAACACTTAATAATAAAAGATCAAAATTATGTACAGAGTAGAAACCTACTAATGGCGAAATCTTGTGCGAAATCAGTTCGGGCTGCAATCATCCGGAAACGGGGAATTTTCCGAAATATGGGCAAATCGACGCGGATCTGATGTAGACGGCACCGGTGAAGACAGTTCCGTAAATTCCTCCATTTCCGCCGTGAACAACAAAGTTTCGATCTGATGCTTTAATATGCAAATTTTCTTCCTGTCTTTCAGTTTCCGCAGCCGAATTTCAACTCCTTCGGCAAACACTTTCAAATCGTCCCTGTTCTGCATTTCCCTGTAGGCTCTTTTCATCATACGAAAAGCATTGTCAATTTTCGCTCTATCGTTGTCCATTGAACGTTTCCTTTTTCGTCCCTTTTTCGATTTCGAAATTATTTCATTAGTTGGTCCGAAAATCGGTTCGTTTATTGTCGGCATGCTTTCCTCTTCGGCTGGCTTCTGATAGACAATGCTCAATTGTTCCGGACTAACCAAAGTCCTGTTTTTCGAATCTTGGTCGGGATACAATTGATTTTCGGATCTCTACAAATTATTCGGAATTTTATTTAGAAAGCCACTCAGCGAGTAAACAAACTTACGTTCAAAGTCCATTTAGCGAAACTTTTCCGATCGACGTTCTCCAAAAATTTCAACAATTTGTACCCAAACCACGGCTTCTTAACCAAACAACCGGCCGACTCCATCTTTGTTTGAACATGTTTTTCACGCCGGTACTGCGTCAGTAACGTGTTCAGCTTCCGTTCAACTTCAATACACGAGAGTCCCAATTGTTCCGAAATTTTCAACATGGCCGCATTCTTTACGTCTCGGTCGCGATAAAATTTGTTACTTTTGTCCCACAAACATGGTCGCTCCTCAAACAATTGAATCAAACAAATGACTTTTTCCCGGCACCATTCCATTTCGTCACGATTTTTAAATCAACTGGTAAAACTAAAACTCGAGTCGTTCACCGAACTACAGCAGTACGATGACTATCTGGACTTTCACTCAAAAAACAGCAAAATGTTCGTCCGACTGTGTGTTAAAAACAAACACACCGCACACACACTGTTCAAATTCCAAACATCGTCATTTCGAAATATCGCATATCAACACTCTCGATTCACTAACACATACAAAATACAATTCAGTTTTGTTTTCCCAAGTTCCAACAATAAAAACACAGCATTCGATTCGGACTGAATGTTTGCCTGTTCGTGGAGCCGTCGACTATTTCCGTTTGTTTGTACATCCAATTCGTTCAAACATGTTTCAGAAGAGTAAGAGAACATCACTTCTTTCTCTGGCCTGGCGGAAAGAGCGAGATAACGTGGTTCTTATCGGTCGCGTTGTCAAGGTTTCCTCGGGGTTAGCTCGCGATACTGCTGCTTGCAAACATGAAAAGTTTGGGGGAAAATCACGGCCGCTCAACATGTTTATATGTTTGTTTTTATTTATTTAACGTTGTGCGCAACTGCGGATAAAGTCGGTGAATTTGTGTATTGTGTTTAATAATACACCATCCATGTGTTGTTTTTCGATTGAATTGGAAGTGGCAGATGACAGGTTTTAGATTGATTAATTACCGTATATCTGTACAGAAATTTAGTGAAGTTATTCTACCGCATAAACATCAATATTTCATGAGAGAACAAAACCGGTAAGATCCAATCGTCTTGTTCCCTTGCAATTATCAAAAGGACACGCACACATTAAAATATTTCTGTTTTCTCTATCCCTATCTCTAACCCTTTATGTCATAGACCATCCCACACATGCTCGATTTTAACCGAATTTGTGTTTTTTATGTAAGCAAACAGCAAACCATTGTGTCAAAAGAACAATGATGCAGCTTCGTTTTAGCTTCACTTCTCTCGGCACATTTCATTTCCTTCATTCTTTACTCGTAGATTAATCAGTTCGGATGGTTTGGGGTGTCTGTCAAGGTACGTACAAAATAAACTAAACCTCTGAATCAGAAAAATAATAACTTGCATATTTACAAGGCAGATACGAATGGAAGTTTGGAATACCATCCCTCCAGTCCTTTCGAGTAGGGACATTGCGCATCAACATCAAAGGAGAAGTATTTCAATGAGTTTCTTTCTATACTTTTTGTTTCTGCAAGACACTGAATTTTGTTTCAACGGAAGAATGGATTTACACTCGTATCAAACTACAATATTTAAGTCAGCTAATGTTTATTGATGGCATTAAACTGTACGCTGGAAAGAAACAAAAACATAGAAGTCTGCTGAAGACTACGCTCCTTTAGATGGGATATCAGACGAACGTCTAGGGAAATATTGGCATGGAATAGGGGAAGATTGCGGTTACTCGTCGGAGTACTGACAGGGCTGTGGATCGCTGACTTTGACATGTGCAGGTATTGCCGCGACCCATATGCTGAGGACATTACCCACTTTTTGTGTGAATATCAGGCGGTTATAAGAAGGCGATTGAAGTGGTTGTGCAGTCTTTTCTTCGACAATTTTGAGGATCTGAGGTTGATAGAGCATGACAAGCTGGTCAAGTTTATCAGGGATTTAGGGTGTTTTGATGGTGATTAATTATCTACGAGGTTTCAAAGGGATCGCTATGGGCACGCTTTTGATGCCTACTGTGCGCGGTGGCTTAGCGCGTCGCCCTTCCTAAAACAAAAACTAAAACTAAAACTAGCTGGGATATCTGCATGGACTTCAAACTTACCGATTACGAAAAAGAATCAACCCAAGCCCGGGTTCGAATTACGCTCATGATGCTTACATCACTAACAGTGCTTACGTTCGGTCCGAATTGTTGATACGCTTATGTCGCTTACGTTCGGTCCGAATTGTTGGTACGCTTATGTCGCTTTCAATTCGGACCGATCGTGTGCACACTGCACAAAGTGTACTCTCAGCGCCTATTAATCCTCGAAACCGTGAGCAGTGTAAGCGCCAGAAAATTACCCCTCCATGCAAATTGTATGCGTTATGAGCGCAATTTGGACCAAGTGTAAGAGCGCTAAAAATGCAGAAAGCGTAATTCAGACCGCGGCCCAAGTATCAGGTGTACAAATAAGTTCCCGATGTTCTCGTATAGATGGCGCTAACACGAAATACTGGAAAAAAAATGGCGGATCAAGCTCGTAATATGGTAAGATCAGACATATTGCAACAATTCCCCATCATTACATTTGTAAAATTTAATCGGCGTCGGTTACTTATGAGTTCTTAAACATGTCGGAGTTCGAGCCAAATAAGCGCCATTTGCGGGAAGTTTTGCTTTTTTGTTTTAATTCAGGCTTGTCAGATGATTAGAGAAACTTATGGCGAGTCTTCTATTAGTGGATCAACGTGTCGCGAATGGTTTCATCGCTTCAAAGTGGGTGATTTCGGCGTGGAAGACAAGGAGCGTTCCGGCCGACCAAAAAATTTCGAAGACGCAGAATTGGAGGCACTACTGGACGAAGATTCATGCCAAACACAACAAAGTCTTGCGGATTTATTTGATGTGACTCAACAAGCCATTGCACATTGTCTGAAAGCCTTGGGAATGATGCAAAAGCAAGGAAATTGGGTGTCGTACGAATTGAAGCCAAGAGACGTCGAACGGCGTTTTTTCACGTTCGAACAGCTGCTCCAACGGCAGAACAGGAAAGGATGTTTGCATCGTATCGTGACTGGTGATGAAAAGTGGATACACTACGACAACCCGAATCGTGGGGATACCCTGGCCGTGCATCAACATCGACCGCAAAGCCGAATATCCATGGTTCCAAAGTCATGCTATGCATTTGGTGGAACCAGCTCGGCGTGGTATATTATGAGTTGCTGCAACCGAGTGAAACCATCACCGGACCTCTTTATCGCAGACAACTAATGCGTTTGAGCCGAGCTTTGAAAGAAAAACGGCCGCAATATGAGCAGAGACACGACAAAGTGATTTTGCTACACTACAACGCTCGGCCACATGTTGCTGAGGTTGTGAAAACATACCTGGAAAAACTGAAATGGGACGTCCTACTCCACCTGCCGTATTCACCAGACATCGCTTCTTCCGACTACCACCTATTGCGATCGATGGCGCATGGCTTGGCTGAGCAGCGCTTCCGTTTTTTTGAAGATGTCAAAAATTGGGTCGTTTTTTCGACGCGGAATTCATATGCTGCCAGAAAGATGGGCAAAGGTTGTGGCTAGCGATGGACAATATTTTAAAACATAATTATGTAACCAATTTCCCACAATAAAGGCTCAAATTTAAAAAAAAACGAAACGAACTTATTTGTACACCTAATAGAACATACATAACTGAGACGATATCAATATCGAAAGCTATGAACGCGGTAGACGGGCAGACCTCTAAAGGTTCTTGAAGTTTTGAAGTAAAACACAAACCAAGGATATTCTTTTCCAAACTCAAGCTGGGAATTAGGCCCTATAATAGATACACTGATTTTAAGCCTGCGAAACGTTAGGCGGACACTACTATGAAAAATGCATCATGGAAAGTACGAAAAATCTGAGACTGATCTACTAGCGTTTTGATCCTTTGCTTGAAGACAATTCAGGATATGATCGATGTATGATGGCATGGGACGTGGGAAACTTATTTGCTAACAATCTTAATAATCTTCACTTGTCCAACAGAGCGAGGACTTAGAAACGAGTTTGTTTTTTGAAACTTAAGGATTATCCACCAGGACAATGTGGAAAACATAAATATCAAGGAACAAGTCGATGATGTCCGATTGAGATTTTATGGACGTGCTTCGGAAAGGAGCAAGATTTAATATTTGGTTGTTCGGTGATAGTTGCTCAGGAGTAAATGAATGGAAATAATGCTGTATAAGTACTGGAAACCCAGACTATATACCGAGACTTGATATTGATCATAGTAAACCATACATCACTCGTGCTAGTATAAGAAATTTTTCTACTTTTTTACCTTTTTGATGAGATAAACCACTCCATCTGCGTAACATACCAGATGTTGCTATTACGAATAAAAAATAACATAGTACATTAATCTGCAGAGATGGTGGATGAGTATCCTGGAAAAGTGAAAGAAATATGGAATTTGAGCCAGTCTATGATATTGTTAGCAACAGGAGTAATAAGGAAATCCTTCAGTATCAGGTCTCTAATAAAATTTATAGATTTTTTTTTTTTCAGTCGCATGCACAATTTTCGTAACATCTTCGATTGTGCGTCTCTCATCTGTAAGTTAGGCCGAAGTCAATCACAATACGGTTTTTATTATATAATTTTATAGCAACGTATTGTTCTGTACAAATTATTGTGAAAAAATAGAAAAAACAAAACCATGAATAATTTTGATGTTATACAATTTAATCTCCTAAAAAATGTTGCTACAATATTGCTACCAAGACGTAAATTTTATTGCATTCTATCGTATTGTAATGTGTTTGTAATTGTTAGTTCCCTGCTTTATTGTCGTAATTTGATAACGACTTAAAAAAAAATTTCTTGTAATTCTTGCAATTTTCATTTTGGGGCCATTGATTCCGTCAGTCTACTGTGGCTCCTCAAAGTTGGATATAATTCTAGGATGAGGTGATCTGTTGTAAGCTTTTTCGTTTTGCTTCAATAGCTGGTTAATTTAGTTTTAGGTCTTCTTGCCAAACGATGTTCAAACTTAAATGTCCTATTTGTATTTACGCAAACTCTCACTCTGAACATGGAGCATTTTTCACTTCACTTATCCATTCCAGAACTTTTAAAAAATCCTAAATTCGTTGCACCCTTTTCACTCACCATTTCAATTACAGTTTTTTCATACACCAATTTATTGCAATATAGATTTCAAGTGAGAAAAGAAAGGGACGTCCCAGATTCAACACTTTTTGAACTTTTCAGGAGTATGAGTTGAAGGAAACACATTTATTAAGGACATTTGAATGACGATCACTCGAAAGGCTCAGTATAAGAAACTATTTTGCAAAAACCAATGAGTGCAAAATTTCAGATTTGAGATATATCGTGCATTTGTACTATGTCTTTGTATTTTAAGGACTTTTCCATAGGATCTACCCGAGGATGAATTCCGCTCATCCACGAAATTGAACTTAATTTTTTCCCCATACTAAAGATGATATTACATTGTGATTACATGGCAATTTTGCAGATATTATATTATAATTATAAAATTAATACACATAGTTAATAAGTTAATTCCAAGGTAAGACAAAATGCTGTGAAAAACGCGAAGAACACATTTAGCAACGGGTGTTACAGGACTTGCATAAAAACATTACAGAAGATCTACCTGTGTAGCAATATGTGGTAATAAATCGAATAGTTTTCCCACGACCTAAATAAATAGCCACTAGACAGACGAATCGACCGAAAAACTCATTTTAAACCACTTCAGTTATTCTATGACCGAACCAAAATACAATCTAGGATTTCCCAAAAAAACAGATTTAATGGACGTACCATAAAAGTATCCGTCCCATTTTCATATTTTTCAGTTCAGGACCATAGCAAAAAGACTAACTGAAATTTGCATTCGCCGGTCGTACTGCATGTCCTGTTTATGACTAGATAATTGCCACATACCTGGCCACTTACTCTAGGTATTCACATACTTGAAATTCTACACAAATGGCAGGTATGATTCGTGGGAAAATGGAAATTCCCATATCACAACAATTTTTTTTTCATTTTTCCTTTGGAAAATAATTGAGATCGACCCAAAAAAAATATTGTTATCCTGAAATTTTTTTAACTACAAGATTGTAAAAGTGAACTAAAAAAAATCTTATGTCTGCTTGAATCTCAAAACCCAGTATAATAATACAGTGTAAATTGTTGGGGATGGTAGACTAAGTGATGCGGAAAAGAAATTTATTTAGGGCAAAATTACAGAGTGGTTCATCTAGACATTACTAAATGTAAATGGGTCGGTAGGTACTGGTCAAAAAAATCAGTAAATTCTTCTTGAAAAAAAGGAGAAGTTTTTATTTGTGCTTAACTTTCTTTCGAAAAAAAAGTGGAGAGAGGCGCTTCTGACAGAAGAAGAAACATTGCAAGAGCGCGAGTGCTCTGTGTGAGTAACTCCTCACGAATACGAGTATAACTTTCTTCTGAATTGAACTTGAAGTACTAAAAAGTACTAAAACCCGTGCATTTTTAGAACTAACCTGGACTTCTAAAGAAATTGACAAATTTTTAAAAAGGAAATTTTAAAGCGTGACAAGAAAATAAACTTTTCGTATTGGGATTTACATTCAATAATCGTTGAACCGATCTATCTATGCTTTATGAATTTTTGGTCAAAAAAGAGATCTAAAAAAGTTGAAGTCGTTTAAATTTGCTCTTTGTCTCTTTCGAAAGTCGATCTAGAAACATTGACCTATTTACGGAGTAAACAAAACTTATTTTTTTAAAAAAAAATCATGCTTATGGGTCGTGATTAAGCTCATAAAAAAGTAAAAAAAAAAAACACGGAAATAAAATGTCCATGCACCAGTGCATACACATCTTAAAACGTAAAAGTTTTTCTTCTATCAATTACAATAGTCGTAAAATTTCAATAACAAAGTAAAACAAAAATAGTATAATAATTATGAAGATTTCCGAATTAACATTAATGACTTAACCTTCAATTAGCTAATAATGTTCACACTACTTAAGATGTTAAATCTCTGTTGTCCAGTTCACACATCGGTATCTTTTTTCAGAAGACACTAAATAACATGCCTCCGGTTAGATTTTACACAAAACAACCTCTCTGAAAATAGTGAACGCGTCAGACGGGTTATCACCAAAATAAATGGTCTTTCCCCAACCAGAAAGACAAATAATATATATTATGTAAATACGCCAAAGAAGAAATGGCCTAGTACTTACTTAATGTAAATCTTGCAAGCAACCTGAAAAAATTCTCTCAATCTTCGCACCTGAATTGCCTGAAACTTCTTCCCAGGTATGCACGAGCGAGAAAAAAAAACAATCTTATATTTTTTAAGGTCGTCTTACTTTACACCAGCGGGTTAGATTTGATATTGCAAGTTCGAATCACGATTTGAACCGCAATATCGGCTAAAACAAGTTTTTGTTGTTCTTCATGAAATTATTAATGTGTTTTTATTTTAGCCCGCACACTAATCCTCTGCTTATAAAAAATATGAAATCAACTAAACCAGAGAGAAACATATCAAATAGCACGAAATTCTGGCTGAAGTGATTTTGATACTTATATTCGAGAGAATCCATTAAACTTGAGCACCAGTGCTCCGAATTTAGTTAAATTTCATACAATAAAATCACTTAACTGTTATTCATACTATTCAATTCGGTACTCTGGCTCATCCTGTAAAAAGCTTTTGGTGATCCGGATCGACGGATCAAATGTATCCGGTCAATAGATAATGTTTGAATTTTTCATTATTTTATTTTTGCATACTTTATTCCGAACGGGAACTGAATTAGCTTATCTATTTCGTGTGTGGAAAATTTTCAGTTTGAATTAATGGTTAAGTTTTACCAGACTCTAAAATTATTTTATCATGGGTGTGATTCTAACAGGGGTGAATTTCATATGTAATAATTTCCAATGCTCTCGTAGTCCTCTTGAAGTCTGCCATGAGCTTAAATGAAAACTACTTGATCTACAGTTCACAATCGTCAGCGTCGATATTTTATATTTATGGATAAATCAACATACACGTGGGCCTTATAAATAATATAATGATCTAAAAATTATTTTCGGGATTTTGCGATATTCCACCCCTAAGAGAGTGTAAAATGATTGTGAAGTTTTTTTTTCCGAATTCTGACATATCACTTAGGTCTGATGAGATTTCGAATTCTCGCCTAAAAATCGGTTTCAGAATTTTTTATATACAATCCCTAAGGGGCTGTCGATATTTTACCCTAATGCTTTTATTGAAGTTAAAAAAAAATAGGAAATAAATAAAAAAATTGCCAAAAGTCTGGGCGCAACTTTATTCTTTTTCGGGTAGAAGTCTGGAAGGCGTATAATTCGGTGTAGATTAATATGCGACTGACAATCTAAAGAATAACCTGGAGGCTAGTTGGCGTTCTCAGCATTTCACGTGCTCCGGACTTTGACCCAAAAAATAATAAAGTTGCGCCCAGACTGTCGATAATTTTTTTTACAGGTTTTACAGTATATTTTTCACGTTTTTTTTACCACGGTTTTTTAGCGGGTTTTTTAGTGGGTCTAACCCGTTCCACTGAGTGGTACCCTGGCATTCAACCAGAAAAACTTATTCAACAAAATGCCATCTTGTAGTTTCCAGGTTAAACTGCTCCAATTAATTTGATTTCAGGTGTTGCCACAATGTAATGTATTATACTACGTAGATATGTCCAGTTTCAAAACGTATCAAAATTCATGAATTTACCTGCCTGTTTTCTTTTTCAAAATTGCATTCACTCAAATGTTAACTCTCAAAATTCATCTTCGGTTCGTGGACAACAGGAATACACTCTGACTGTATATTGTGAAATTTTGAAGGTTACAACATTTGGAAGGGTTTTTGAGCTGTGATGAGTGTGCGCCATAAGCAAATATGGCGTATACGGTGGACGGACGGACAAATTTTTCTTGTCTTCTTAAGATCTAGGGGTTGACCTTTTACTCATCGAATGTTGTAAATTGTAGATGGCGGAGGACGGTCACTGCGGCCTCAGTGGACCTATTGCGATTGTCCTCCTTTATTATAACTTACTCAGGACAGTTATACCAATAAATTTTAATATGCTCTTGAGTGAGTTAGACATAAGTTCCAATGGTGTTAGGAAGTAATGTCCAAGAAGTCCGAGTCTTCTGTGGGGGAGTTCTTAGCATAGAACGTGTTCTGCAGTTTCCTCTTCTTCTTTACCCAAGAGGAGATGTTTTTAAGCTCATTTTGAGCAAATCGGAGGTTCGTTTCTTGGAGTGGCCTTCCAAGAACAGTTGGACTGTCTGCACTCTACCGTTCTACTCCAGTGAAGTGTTTGTCTACCTGTGTTTCTTTCGGGTTTCAATCCAGGGCTTGTTTGGAAATGGTTTGCTCTGGCTTCTCCAAGGTATGACCAAGCTGTTACCACTGTTGTTTCTTGAGCTCAATGCTCATCTTAGACTATTCAGTCGTCCTACAAATCCTGCACATCCCCAAGACGCGCCGAAGACGTGGCGGTGCAAAACCATGTTTTGTCCTATCCAGAAGCCATGGAAGTGGAATTCAGTGCCATACAGAAACAGAGCGGACATTCAATGAATCTCAGCCGAACAAAATTTCCCACACTTTCCGAACATGGTAATATTGCGCTCGCTCAGAACGGCTTTGAGGAGAAAACACTTTTGTTAACAGTCAGCGGTGTCTTATTTGCCCAGCTAGAAAGCTGTCATCTGCTGGATACAAGAAGAACCGGTCCCTGCTTACGACACGGCACGGCTCTGGCTCTTTTCCCACAATCCCACTTAACAATTTCGTACTTTTATACAGCAGTTGCTTTCGTGACGTCGAGCCGTGAACGAAGTTTTTCGTTTGGTTAGTTTATTAGTGTGCTACGAAGAGTAAAATAAACGTCATTTTGTGCCTTTCGTTCGGAATTCGCGGACTTTAGTAAAATTTATATTTCGGGTCTTTTTTATGGAGGTCTCGTAAATACCGCACGGCTGTTGAATTTCGGGTACTTCATGTTACCGTATAAACGAACTGTAACAACTGTTTTCCATTACGGCTGTCTTTGCGGAATAGACTTGAGTGCAAGTACAATGTTTCGGGTTTAAGTGTTTGCCAACTTTTGACATGTAAATAGAGTTTGTGTCGTCATCTGGGAATAATTTTGCAATAAATAATAAAAATAAAAGTTTGCCGAGCGAAAGACGAAGGTGCGAAAGGTGTAACGAATAATTGTTTAGTGACTAGTGTAAATCAGTGATTAGGTGGTTGATGGTGAATCAAAAAGTTAAATAACGCGCTTCATTCCTACTCGGGATTTCGTTTTATATGGAGTAGCTGTGCGAGCTGGTGGATCATCAAAAAACAGCAGGTATGATTTACACCGTTACCGTCATACACACCGCGCTTACTACAAACGGAACTGACCCGCAATTAAACTCCAGTTACGTTCGCCAGACCGCGGCTTTGTGTCCATGGTGCCAAGAAACTAGCGTAACAATTTCGACACTTCTATTCGACCTCCAAGTCAAAGACTTCGCGCTGTTGTTTTGATTGCGACAATGCGAAAATATGGAAAATCCCAGAGAATGCCGTGAAATGTCAGAGCTTCGGGTGTACGTTCGACGATTTGGTGCCCACTGCCACCTGTTGTTGATGGAACATCGGGCAGATGACGTACACAAATCTTGGCAGTGGCGCTTTTTTTTTATTGGCGTATTGAGGTGTGCTTGTGCTTTGACCAGCTTTATTATTGCCGAGATCACAAGCGGGTAGAAGTGGAGCGCTTTGTCTAGATGGTGTTGTCTCTTTGGCCTGATAATAAGTGGAATGTAATTAGCGAATATGTAGCGTAGCTAGAAGCTAGATATAGCCAGCCAGTGTTTACCTCATCGCCTCGTTCCGCTCCTGATAACGACAGAATTCAATATGAAGAGTATATTATTGTGTCTTGTATTTACTTCCGGTTTGATGACTGATAGCGTGTAAGTCCACCAAAATCAGACTACGGCTGTAAATAATTCCATTTTGGATAGGTTATGGCGTTAAGGTTTACGGTATGAACGACGCCATTCATTATGGTATTTACTTTGTGACTTTATTAGTTAGAAGTTGTTATGGTTTATTTTATGAGTCCATGTGCTTGATTTACGCTATTAACTAAGCATACAACAAATAACAGGATATACCATAGGCGACGAATAATATTTAGATGTAATCGCATGACGTCAGCCGCCTTTCCAATTTTTCACACGTCCTATATTTCATCCAGCGACTTTCGAGATCAATATACTGGAGCTCATCCAATTATTATTGAGATCAGTGTAGACACTGTGCACTGATATTAGATGTGTTTTTGGGGAATTTTAGATGATCTACTTGATCAATTGGTAACGTTGAAAGTAGTTTCGTAGCATTGGCAGGTCAATAAAAGTTCTGACGGGGACACGTTGCAATAAGATCAAACGGCTGCTTTGGTTTAACTATTTTTCATTTTGTAAGAAATAAGATAATTCTAGAATCAATTTTCGAAATGTTGAAAACTATTTAAGGTTGATAACTTATCGTACTGGCGAATGTCCTTAGGAATAGACATAAGATGACAAATTCCATTTCCATTTCATTTCAAGGATACAGGGTCACACAAGCAGCTTGCTTCAAGGGAGACTCGAAAATTATGGACAGAAAGATCCAGAGGGTAACTTGAAAACCAGACAAAATGTGGTAGGCCATCTGTTCTTACAGTAAGAGAGAAGTGGAAAATAAGAACCCTCGTCAAGGACCAAGTCGGTATGGGAAGCCGAGCTGTGACCAAAGTCTTAATACCGATAACAACATAAGACAGTCAGTAGAATAACGATAATACATAAGCGTCAAACTTGGAGCAAATATGCTTACGTCAGACGTTCTAAACCTCTTAAACGAAAAAATATTCGTAACAGGACCAAAGTTTCTACTAAACGAAGAATTTACGATGGATAGGCAAAAAGGGGGCGAAACAAAGGGCAAAGATCCTCTTCGTCGTCGATCAAACTCGTCTCAAAACGGAACCGACGAAACTCCAAGGTAAGAACATCAGGTCCGCAAGATATTAAACCAGAGTACCTTACTTTCCGTCCACGCTATAAGTAGATACTTCCTTATTCCGCGAGGTGATGTAGAATACATCCACAGTCTGTTCCGCTTGCTTGAAGTCAGGTAGAATAGATCAGTTGGAGTTTGAAGAATAATCCAGAAATGGAAATACCATCCTAACGTGAACCCAGAATAGGCGTGTCGAGCATCCTTAGGCCGAGACAAGAGTCCTCTTAGCTGGAAACCGATTTTTGATATGATTGCCTTCACCAAATTTTAAGATCAAGAGTACAATAAAGAAACATTTAGAACAAATGGCTAAAGATTCTACTGGACAAGCCACACATTCACTTCATGAAATAGCAAAAGTAAAGCTTATTACCGAGGCTGTAAAAAATCTTTTTCGAAAAATTTAAAACTCGCTTCGAATTCAGCTTTTATTCGCAAATTGCAGCAAAAGCCGCAAAACGTGAAAACAAGGAACAGTTCTATGGCCGACTGAGTGCAACATTTACAAGAAAACAGAAACACCAAAATCGGTTTTGACATGGTGTTCATTTCCCAATCCATAAAATTGGGGAAGGAGTGAGATCCTTTAACTCATATAATAATATACAAAGTTGGATTAACTACATATATTCAAGACCCCAACACTATGTTGAACGACAAGGTCCAAAATTTGTTTTTACGCTTATTTGAGTTTCAGTAAATCTGTAACACCAATTTACCTTCGTATTTTGGGCAGCAAGGAAAACTAAAAAAACATACGGAAAATTTTTTTATTTGACCAATATTTTAACAAGACTTCATTTTTTTTTTAAGAAGAGCTGACCTGTGGTGGTTAGCCTTAAATACAGTAGCGTAGTTCGGGTCGGGAACGACGGAGTAGCAGGTGTTAATAATTGTGTATATATGAACATCACATTTTTCGGTTATTAGTAGCTACTCTAACTTGCATTTTAAGTATTCCCGCGGTGCTTCTATGAACTTCTCCTTAAATTCCATAGAAATTTTAATGAAAAGGAGAAGTTTTTTTGTCAGTTTAAAAGCAGTTAATTTTCCTACAACATTGAACTAAAGTTAAAATAAATTGCGGCGAAAAAATAAATATCTTATCAAACTTCCAAGAAAGAAACAAGTAGATAAATAAGTTAGCCCGCCATACTGCAAGCTATTTGCCAATTGCAGCACAACAGAACCAACAGCAAAAGAGCAAAATTAAATTAAATTCAAACCGAGCTGTACAATAAAATTCGTTGTACTAAACTCTAATTAAAATTGCATATTATACCAAAACGGCATGTAGCTAATAACGTAATTCTTGAAAAATTCATACCACATTCTCCCTCCGGCTGTTGTAACACTAGCTTCCTGTTTCCTCACGAAACGCAAATACTACCACTGAAATTCCTTATTAATCGGTGCCTGATGTGTCTACGTAAATATAAGGAAAAGGATATATAGCCCTGTTGTAGCCTAGCAAGTTTTAGTGCTCAGCCCCACATTTTACATGCTACGTGTTTCCTTATCCATTCATCAGAAAACTTCTTCAAATCATCGAAAAGCCTTCATAAAGTTTCGGAATATGGGGAACATCTCAGAACACCCAGGGTTAAAGCGTGCAGCGTACAAACCGTACATAGGGAGCCAACGATGTTTTGCCAAAGTTTGAGCAACTTTCGGTTGAGTGAATTAAAATTTCAACAGGAACCAAATGAAGTTGTTGGCATTCATAATTTGTAGTTTGTTCTCATACTAAGGATCTACTAGTTAGCAGTACGGGTTAGGTGACTAGATATAAGTACGGGTATTTTGGCTACAATAATACCATCAACCAACAACCACTGAGCATTTCAAGCAAAACCATGCTCCCTGTCCATTTTGTCGCTGTTTTTGGTATGCATCAAACTGGTAATTTTTTGTTTCGGGACGAAAACAATAGGAAACCATTAATCATAAGTTGGAAAGACTATTTTGCTGTTTGCTGTTTACGATGAAAATCCTTTGGCTTTCACAATGTTCTATGTCGCCACATTTCCCTGGTGAGATCGAGCGTTCATGTAGTAAACAATGGGCAAAAGTTTTGACTAGTTTTGATGAATTATACCATCTCACAGTTGCTATGATGGGTAATTGGTAGGAATTATTCCCGGGAATGATTATGATTGGGGGGAGAATTAGAAAGGGGGTGTGCTTTAGGGGTTACAGGTTGTTGTGATTTCGATGATGTCGAATATTATTACCAACATCTTGTAGTTCAGTAGTTACGCGATGACTTTAATACGCTTTAGCTAAAGATTCATAATACTTGAGAATCTGACAACACTAGAACGGAATGAAATTTACTGAAACTGCTCCAAATTACTTAAAAGAATCGGCATCTCTGTTATAAGAGCGCAGTATTATTTTAAATTGATTTTAAATTAGATTGAAAACGAAAATAAATTTAGTTGATTTTTATCAATAAAATTTTCACCAACGCGAAACCCCAGATTGCAACAAAAGGTGTATTTTTTGCGACCTGTTCCGCAGGGGAGAATATCTAAAATAAAAAATTGTATACTCGATTAAGCTGTCATAATTATGTGTTCGGTGGTTTCATGATAACCTGGTATCTGATAAACAAATTTTTTGAACATTTGTTACTGATACCAATTGCTATAATCTAAATCGATTTGACCCCTACATCTAAATACACTTACTATTTATCCAGATCAATTAGCTGCGCCTGTGAGGTTACTGGGATAGAAATTTTCGTTAACTATCAGCGGATTCGGGGATTAATCTTCCCCCCTTTCCCTCTCTTGTCGAAAATTTATGAAAAATAATTTTCCTAACCCAAATCACATATTGCTTTCATCAGATCTGATATCGGCTATAATCTTAAAGAACCACATTTTCTAAATAGTGGGTACAGACCAGAGTACATCAAATAACCAGCTTCCCCGCTGCTCTTAATCACAACACTCTGATTTACGTTCATCTAAAAAAAGCATTAGACTCCCCCTTCCCAGCGGGTCTGCAATTAGCTAACTTACTCTGCTCTGGATAAAGTTGCAAAAAACATTGCTAAAATTGGACTTCAAAATTTAGATAATTAGGTAAACAGGAACATCAAGCAATTTCTATGTTCACAGAATTTTCGTTGTAAAAAAGTTATTCTAATATATTTTTGTAAATAATATATTTGAATAACTTTCAACTCAAAATTTTGCCTTTATTTGACATTATTTTTCATTTCCTATCTAACCCTTTCGGTGACAGAGAGCTGCACCAATATTCGTTTTCCGAGTAAGGTTGTTGCTTCTTTTGATTACTATATTCTTCATATTTTCAGTAGGTGAAGTCGCCGTCGTAACTTTGTTTCGTGTGAGAATAAGAAGTCGAAGTTGGCATTCTGTTTGTTCATAGAACATGGAAATGTACAAGGAAACACATCTAAGGCTTGCTTGGTATATCTCGATATATTTTGATATGCTTCAAAATTGCGCTGCAAAATTTCGCTTTCTACCTATGAACAAACTATGATGACATCAAAATCTATTTCCGAGCTCCACACATCAACACTAGACTCATAGGTCACTGAATTCTGTCCAGTAAATGCATTATCGAAATTAAACAGGTTCAAAATCAAAAATAAAATACCCAAAAAGTTTAATAAAATATTTAAGTTTCGAAATACAGACGACTGACCAAGTTTTGTATGAATTACCTAGAAAACTATACACAAACTTGAACTTCAACTGTAAAAGTTAGGGTTTTTCCCAGTAAAGATCGATTCATTGGTGATTGTGATAGCACTTATACGCGCCATCTAAGTGTCTAATAAATTGCTATTTTAACCGTCTTCATAATCATTTTGTTCAATTTGTTCCATAATTGCCATTATAATGAATTTGTCGTCTTCATACTTGCCGATGGTTTTCGATATCTTTGGTATTTTTATTATGATGTCATTTCGTGATCGGAATATAGAATCTTATACAGAATTTATTTCTATGGTATTTACGAAGCCTTCTCCATAGACGTATGTATTCTTTGTCATATATTTTTCATATACAGAATGTGTTATTTCTTATCAGCCGCAACAGAAAGTGAAAAACAATACGCGCAATTATCATCTCTACTTAATGTTATTATTATTTTTTTTAATAATAAAACTCGTTCCGGAATAGTGGGTAATTCTACATTACGACACTATTAAATTAAACTATAAATTTGTGTTTTCTTGTATTTGGGATTTATATTTAGATGCATTGAGGTTACAGTGAACTACTTGTTTTTAACCCTTAACAGTTCAGGGGGTGTTCATACTAATTGACGTAATGTTCAAAATTGAAAAGGGGCGAATGGTTCAAGGGTTGTTCCTATCACGACGATCGCGTGGATGATTCAGCAATTACTCGGGCTGCTGTTTTGGATTCTGGTCTCAACAGCTACGATTTGAAGTTGTTTGTGGAAGAGATTTGGTACGATTTTTAGCGTTCCCAATCCTTATCTTTGTTAGAGCCCCACGCTTAATTATAATCATAAAACCAGAATTTGCAAGCTCCATGCAATTTTGATACGCAATCATAGTGTTTATTACATTTTTGATTAGCATAATCTCTGGTTTGAATTTAATATCTCTACTTTTTTTTTATTAACTTTTTTTAATAACAAAGTTTTTTTTAAAACTATAGCGGAAATATTATCGTACAGCACGAGGAGAAAAATCCAATAAAAACAGGAAATTGTGAATTGTCGCAAACATAAATCAGGAAAAAATGAAAAAGGCTATTATGAGAGTCAAGTGGTGTTACTCTGGGCGTAGAGTAATTGAAGTCGTATAAATAAACACATACACAATCAAATCGCATACAAAGCTACAAAAGTACTATGCACACGTGTACATCCGGACTATAATAAATTTTATATTAATCGCTTTGACCGTTTCGACAGGGTACGTATTTTAAGGGTTAACTCATTGCCAGACATAAAAAGGATCTATGTGCCATAGTGAACCGTTTCAGTTTGGCTATTAGAAAACAAAAATTGTTCTAGCGTGAATAAAACTTTAAATTTAGAGCCCTTACTTTCGGTACGAAATTCGGATACTAAAAACTTTTGTAGATCACAGAAGCGAAGTCGTAGAGCTGGGGTACTAAAATTTTGTACTCTATTAGACTAAATAAAACTAGAAGCAGAACGCTTATAAGCTGCTTTTGTCCGGCATGTCACAAAATTATAAAGTTTCTGCTGTTTTCCTGAGACATGAGTTTCTATTCTGGAGTAGGTACAGTGAATTTAAAGATGGATTTAAGTTTTTAGTAGACAAAAAATTTTGTTACAACTTTTCGGCAAAATAGGCTCTATGTAGGTCATATAAAGCAATCCGGCAACTTCAAAATCAAATATTTGGCAAAAAATCAAAAGTAAATATTTGATAAAATTAATGTAACAAAAATTGAATCAAACTTTTAAGGTAAAATAAGCCTTTGACAGTTTGACAAAAATTCTAAAGCAAAATTTGACAAAAAAATTGATACAATCTTTTCAGGCAAATTTGGTCAAAAAAAAATTTTACAAAAAAATTCAGTCAAAATTTTCTGGTAAAAAATGCATTCTATGAGACATAAAAAACATTTCGACAAACAAAACATATTTCACCGAAAAATTTAACCAAACTTTTCAAGCAAGAGAGGCGTTTGTGTAGGGCATATACTACAATTTAAAAAGCAAAAATTAATCAAAAGATTCAAAATCAAAAATTTGGCAACAACAAAGGTTCACAAAAAATTTTGTCAAACTTTTCAGTAAAAAATGGCTATTGTGTAGCGTGTATGAAACAATTTGACTAATAAAATTTGACAAAATAAGTCTCTTGTAGAACACATATAAAATGGTTGTTGGCTTCCACATGCTGACTCGCTGGCAACCAGGTAAATAAAAAATGTATATTTTATGAACCACGACTTCAGAGCTGATCCCAATTTGCAATTTGAAAAAAAAGAATTCAATAAAAACTCATGAACAGTTCTGCGCTGCATTAATTATAAAAATTTTCTTTCGTAGAAGAGCTCACTTAATATCATAAAATGACAGTATACTCAAAAACGCAGTAAAAAAAATTAAATTTCCCGATTATAAGTTGATAAATATGAAAAAATGAATTGCGATGATGGCAAACAAATTAACGCTACCATGCAGAATCCATCATTAAATTTATGGAAAATTAATCTACTGCATGTTCGCCACACATCCCTGAGCTACAAAGGTGTACAGCCCAAAAACAAATAAATTTTTTTTTCATTTTTTACGCATAATAATTGCTCTCATCATCATCAAACTCGGTGTTTTTTTTATAAATAATATCATAGTGACGTTAGTATAAATTGTGAGAGATGGTAAGGATTGTCATGAAAATGGCTCGGTACAACGGTCAACAACAATGTAAAATGTGAAATTAACGACAATCAATAATTTTGCAGTTTTTAAGCGAACAATTTTCAATAATTGCATTACCATACTTATTGCGATAATACATCCAATTTCCATTTCGTAATTAAAGTGATTTAAAGTATGTTTTTGGTCAAATATTGGATTATATGATGACAATTTCAGTTGCGCTATGAAATTGTGTATGATATAATATGGAGTTTTGTATTCGATACGTTTTTTGGTTACTATGAATTGCTTTTACATAGATTTTTTTTAGATCTAAAAATTCACAGTAGCCGGAATTTGTGGGCAAGGATTCATACCTTACAAAGAGTCCGGAGTAGCGTGTTGAAAATATTTGCGCTGGATTAGAAATTCCAGATTGTGTCAATTTCATGTCGGTTGAGCACAGCATTCGAGAGTTTTTGTTGCTTTACAAACAGAGTTCGGAAGGTATTAGTATGAAAATTTAAAACAAAAGCGTTTAATGTGAGAGTAACGTTAGTCTTGAAACAATAGAATCAATAATATTATACAACTACTCGTTCCAAGAAATAGATACCCACAACCTATATATGTATGTACGTGTTTGACTTGCTGAATATTTCAAAGAAAAGCCAATAGGAGATGGTACGAGATTCTTGCGTCAGATTGCAAGTAGGTAGTGGTTCCAATTAGCTGAACCACACGTTTTGGATATGATTTCGAGTTGTATTCAGGACGTGGTGGAACTTAAGCCTCACAATAATGTAGCTAGGTAATTCGGAAGATGTAAAGTAAATCATTAAGTTGGATTTATGGATGTAGGATCCATCACCAGAGTATTGTTCTCAGTATAGTATGTGTAGATAGTAAAATCGCCCATGTTCTGTCATAAGGTTACTTAATTTCGGATAATCTCCTTTAAAAATGACGTCTAACGTCGATTACACCAGTTAGGCTCTCACTGCTCCCATGCTTTCTGGTTGCTGTTCAGAAGAAGCGCAAAATTTCGCTCGGCCATTAGTGAAAAGCAAATAAGAAACACTGTTTTATTCTTTTCCTTGACTGTACAGGGTGGGCCAAATACAAGTTTCTTTTTAAAAATGCAATAAAACGAATAAAATTAAATTTTTTTTCCATGTATTATGGCTTTATTAGTAAGACTAAATATTCCCATTAATGATGGAACACAACTTCGGTCAAGTGGCTGCCTCGGCTGGCTGCGCAGTAGCGCATTCTGTCACTCCAATTTTCCAAGACCTTGTTGATGGTTTCGGGCTGTAGCTCACGGATTGCTTGGATGATATTGGCCTTAAGTGCTTGAATCGTTTCTGGATTGTTGGCATAACATCGGTCCTTCACGGTTCCCCACAAAAAAAATCCAAAGGGGTCAAATCGCAGCTCCGAGGCGGCCAATTGACATCGCCAAGACGGCTGATAACACGATTTGGGAATTTGTTGCGTAAAAGATCGATTGTGGCATGGGCTGTGTGGCATGGTGTGCCATCCTGCATGAACCAGAGGTCGTCCAAATCCATGTCTTCAATTTCAGTAAAAAAAAGTCGGATAACATGGCTCTGTAACGTTCACCGTTGACCGAAACGTTGTTCCCAGCCTCATTTTCGAAGAAAAACGGTCCAATGATGCCACCACTCCACAATCCGCACCAAACTGTCACTCTCTGTGGATGTATTGGCTTCTCGACAATAACGTGCGGGTTTTCCGAGCCCCAGATGCGGCAATTTTGTTTGTTAACGTAGCCGCCGAGATGAAAATGCGCCTCGTCAGAAAAGATAATTTTTCGCCCAAAATCATTGTCCAATTCAAGCTGCTCTAAGGCCCAAATTGCGAAGCGATAACGAAGCAGATGGTCGTGCGCCTTCAATTGCTGAGTCAATTGGACCTTGTAAGCGAATAATCCGAGATCTTTGTGCAGAATTCTCCTCAGGCTAGTGCGTGAAATGTTGAGCTGTTGAGATCGACGGCGAGTTGATGTTCGTGGAGTGAGTCTCGCACTCTCTGCTACAGCGGCCACATTCTCGTCTGTGCGCACCGTACGATGACGGGGGCCATGAGTGTTGTCCACTAGCAAGCCAGTCTCACGAACTTTTTGCACAAACTTGCGTACAGCAGGCGCGGTGGGTGCTTCATCTCGGCCAAAACTTCTTTTCAAAAAACGCACTGTTTGGACTACACAGCACTCACTTTGGAAATAAGTTTTCAATATTTGCCAACGTTGTTCAAGCGTAGGTATGATACTGACTTTCTGTCAAGATTTCGAGCGGGAAACAGCTTTCAGTGTCAAAATGACCTATGATTTAAAAAGAAACCACTAGATGGCCCACCCTGTATATTCTATGGGAGCGGTATGCAGGCGTGCACCCGTTTTCGAAGATGGAGCTAACTGTCTTGGGACAAAGCGCTGTATATATTTCTCCTATTTGTTTTAATTTGAATACTGTACTAAAAGGGAAGATGTGTTAAGTTGCAAATTAGAAAATTTAAAGGATATGACGTGTTGGATTTAAGGAATGAATACGTGCAGTGTGTCTATTAACAACACGCCGTGTTTACAATGTAAATGCAAATATGGTCAACATTAAAATTTCAATTTAAAACTTAAAAAGTATCACTACTAAGGACACAATATTAAAGTTGATTAAAGTTTGCAACGTAAGTAAGGAATCGAATAGAAGAAATATGCAGACTATATTTGATTTTTGCACTGCACCGCTTGTAACACTAACACGAACGAAAAGGAATGAATTTATGTAATCAACTCGCATTAATGGAGGTACAGTAGCTCTGAAAAAACTCGGACACTTAAGTACGAGTCGTATGGAAAGAAGAATGCCTTAAATAAAGAACATTAAAAAGTAGCCTATATTTCCTTCTTTTTCTCAAATCAAAATTGCCAAAATAAAAAAAAACAGAACTCTTGTACTATTATTGGCGTTATTTTTTCTTTTTTTTTGTGTCATGCTTGAGACGTAATTGATAAGCTACGTAAATGTTAATGTTATCATCGCCTCAGATCAGCAATGTCACGAGTGTCAAAAGCATTCGCTTTTTCGATAAGAGCAACTCGTAGCAACCAACCAGTCAACTCAATGTTATAACGGCTCAGAACATTTCTTAGCAATAAAATAATAACATATTCGAACCTCATGACCACTTTCTTTATTCTGAAACTAAACCTTTTGTAATTTTAGAAGGCAATAACCCGTAAAATTGCTTTGTCGTTAAATGGAAATCTTTGAAAAACTTTTAGGTCACCTTCTTATGAAAATTTCTACCGGCATCGGCACCCCCATCCTGACAAATAGACGACCGGACGTGATCACATTAAAATTCTCAAGACATTCACTTAAATTATATGAAGCAGAAAGATAAAGAAAAAGAAAAACAGAGACTCCAAACATCGAAAGAATAAGATCCGATAGATGTCGCTTAAGACAAGTGACGTATGGGTAGAGTTCGGTCGTAATAAGGCCCTTGTTTTACAGTAACCACCCCGTAACAGACGAAACTAATAAAAATTCAAACGACAGCTCTGAATTTTTAGGCAGTTTCTGTAACTGCCTGTAAACGTACGAGATACAAAAAAAAAATCTAAAGGTATCTAACGAAGGATCTACAACAGTAGACGTGTATTTTATATGCATAAATAAACGAAAAAAAAGCCTCGGGACCAGATAAAAAAAATATGGCCCATTTTTTGTTTGTTTGTTTGTTTGATGTGTCGTCCCTGCATAGAGCGGAAATGCACAGCGTAGATGGGCCTGTCTAACGTGTCCGCGGAAGTCCCATGGCAGGTGCCAGATACGAATTGCATTTCATCACTAGCCACCCCTACAACAGGACATGACAACATGACAGGTTGAGTGAAAAAAAAAAGAAATATGAAAACTGTTGGGATTCATCAAAAGGATATTTCGTTTAGCAATTGAATTGGAATTGAAATTGGACAGATTTTTTTTCCTTCGATGGAAATTCTGCCATTTTTGTCATATTTATTGAACGTGGTTCTGGCACGCCTGGATCCCTCAAATGTAGTTTTAGTTGACTGGACAGCTCAAGAATATGTTACTCTGACATAATTCGCAGAATCAAATTTTATGAAGAAATCATCTCGACGAACACTTCTAAAATGTAAGGACGACAGAGATGGCCAAAGCAGTTCCTTTCAGTGAAGTACTTCACTCCGAGTCACTCACTTTAAGGGACGAGTTCAGTGAAGTAGTTCCGGAACTCATCGTTCCACCGTTCCTTCGTTTCGTCAGCAGATCTACAAGATGACAAAAAAAAGGTCTGTAGAGTTCAGTGAAGTAGATCCGGAACTCTTCGTTCCATCGTTCCTTGGTTTCGTCAGTAGATCTACAAGATGGGGACCAACAAAAATGTCAGTAGAGTTCAGTGAAGTAGTTCCGGAACTCTTCGTTCCTTCGTTTCGTCAGTAGATCTATAAGATGAGGACAGAAAAAAAAGGTCAGTAGAGTTCAGTGAAGTAGTTCCGGAACTTTTTGTTCCATCGTTTCGTCAGTAGGTATATCTAGAAGATGACGACCAAAAAAAAGGTCAGTACATCTAAAAGATGATGAAAATAAAAAGGTCGATCAAGTTTTTGTCACGGTCCAATGGAACTGCAGTTCACCAAAAGGAGTGAGTTACTTCACTCACTTCAATGAAGTGTTTTTTTGGAACAGTTCACTCCTGAACGACCCATCTCTAAGGACGACCAATAAGTCGCCCTTTGATAGTCAAAGACATAAAACCAAGCGAAAACAACGCAGTTTAAGAAAAAAAAGTCAACACCGTTCTCAAGCTGATCTTTCCAGTGGTCTTTTTAGGAAACCGATATTGTTGAGAAAAATGAAAAAACCTCGTGTAGGGAAAAACGCTGGACTATGTCTTGCGTGGAGCTCAACAAATTATCGAGACTTGCAACCCTAACATGAACAAATCGGTAGAATGGACCAATTTTCATTTGTTTATTTTTGAGTTTGTCCACATATAAAGGCTCTCACGAATAGAATCAGAGATCTACAACTGATTTCAATACCTACCAATTCCTTTCCCGTCCAATTTTAAAATTTCAAATTCAAATTGATCTTGAATGTCCATCACATACCAATTCTATCGGTTATATTATCGCAATGTCGACAAAATTTGCCCGCACATTAAACTTCGCAAATTGTTACAAGTCGGCAAGATGGTATAAAATTGCCGTCATAAATTCACACACAGCCACTGAACTTGAATCTTGCTGATAGAAGTAAATCCCGGCATAAGAAAAAAAGGAAGGAAGAAAGCGCCTCCTCGAAGCAATGTAAGAATGGAAAATGGAAAATTGACACCGCCAAATGGTGTCAATTTCTGAACTTCTTATTATTTCCCGTCGCACAAGTTATTCAATCTCACGCTTTAACATGTGTCTGCATTCATTAGATAGTTGAACGTAATGTCGATAGAGTGACATCGCTTGTTATTCGATTTTCCTGTTAAAGGAAGTGAATTTTTGTAATATGATCCTGAAGGCAATTTGTTCATTGGTTTCTTATCGTCCTCCCCTCTCCCAGACCCTCTTGAGTAGAATTTCATAAGATTAATTGTAACGTTTTGATTTTTAACCCAAGAGTCTTTTTTTATAGAAATCAGTGGGTCATACTTGGTACTTGAGTTCAATGAGAGAACATAGAAAGTGATAGGCATTACTCGTGAAATGCTGCATACTAGGTTGGTCCGGACACACCTAAAAACGATTACAGTCAGATTTTTAACCAAGTTTCGGAAAGTAGTAGTAGTGGAGTAATTCTATGGGCATGACATTTTTCTCGTTTTGATTCAAAAAATTTATTTTGTAAGATGATGTCGACTGTTTTGGGATTTGATGAGGGATTACAATGATTTGTACAACAACACAGAAAACTTTTCGATAGATGTTGTCGATAAATACCGATATTTATGTTCAACTAGAAATACCTTAAGCGTGTCAAAAAACCGTGTATAATTACGAACACTTAAACTCGTCTGTCAAGGGTATTAAATTCCAAGTTTCCAGACTGTAACTCCTTACAAAAATACCGTTTACACGCGCAAAATATTGTTATGCCAATGTCGAAGAAGCCCAATTTGGCCAATTAGGTTACCAGACAAATACAAATTCAAATTCCCTACCTCCCATTACAAAATACACCAAAGCTGTAAGATTGTCTCCATAAAAGTCACATCACTTCAAATCTCTTGAAATTGACCGAATTTTCTGCAATGTACCCCAACAAAGTTAAGGACTTATGAAATTCTTGATCCTTTATATCCATAAAGTCTGTATAGAAGAACGTCTTTGAAGGTTCAACAAAGATATAAATTGAAATGAGAACGTAGTTAGGACGATGGTGGCACATCAAAGTTCCAAACGCCATTTCAAATTCCAATTTAATCGACGTAGAATAAAATTCAAATTAGAATTTCCTTTTGAGAGGCAACGAGAAGAATTAAATCACAGGTAGAGTAAAGGGACTTCAAAGAAATCTCGTCTTAATTTAAAAAACTGACGGAATATTATCCATGAATAATTTTTTTCCCCTCAATATTATTTATATGTCTTTCTTACTTCTTACTTCGGTCTGACTGTCAAGATTTTAATGAGAAAAGTTTTTTTTTTCCGTTCGTTCAGAAACGCAGCATAAATTTTCTTAATTTATTTTATGGTTTGGAGAAATTACAGTAGTTGAAAAAAGGGTGTAATTTTTAATTAAGTGGAAAATATTCATGTATCTAGTATCCTGGCCTAGAATTAAATGAAGCTATAGTTTGGCTGGAATTAATTGGCAGATGTAGTGGTCCTGAAGAACTAGACATTAAGAGCGCGATGGACAGAAATAATGAAGGAATCTTAAAGGAGATACTTGCGAAGAACTCGCACCTGAGTGGTTAACGTGTAATTCCTGACCAACTAAGGAAAACAGTTCAGCAGCCTGGGAAAACAGCTTATTGATATAAGTTCCAACGCTAAATCGAACTTCCTTCAATTAGACGAGAGAAGTTTTTGGGTTTTGTCCAGATCCCCCCATAAAATGATCCTAGATGAGACCAATGAGCTAGGAAGCGTTGGACGAAGGAAGATATCAAGATATATAATTTCCAACGCCAAATCGAACTTCCTTCAATTAGACCAGAGAAGTTTTTCGGTTTTGTTCAGATCCCCCCATAAGGTGATCCTAGATGAGATCAATGAGCTAGGAAGCGTTGGACGAAGAAAGATATCAAGATACGCCAACTCAAACTTTCTTCAATTAGACCAGAGAAGTTTTTCAGTTTTGTCCAGATCGCTCCATAAGATGTTCCTAGATGAGAGCAATGACAAAGGATGATATCAAGATATGTAGAAGCTACGAAGGGGAATCTTCCCTGTATAAAACTAGGAACCTGGTTCAAAACGGCACTGGGTAAACGTTGGAGGATTGGAGGTGTTCTGATTGGAGGATTGGAAGGATTCTGGTTGTAGGTTTTTAGTGATACTGTTTGGATAATTGGATGCATGCTTCTTGTAAGTCTATAATTTCTAGCATTTTTGTCGTCAATAGTTTTACATGACAGCTAGAGAGATGGTGTTCCTGTGCTGCGGCTCCTACAAATAAACCTTATTTGAAATGGAGTTTGGCAGGGGAAAAAAATTACCTACATTTGCAACGCAGTTTACTCAATTCTTTCTCACCTCTTAACACCTCTAGTAATAATATTACTCGGAAAACATGGTTTTTTTTAGAAGTTACCAAATCAGCCAAATATTTGCAAGGTGTATGTCCTTTGTCTAAACCTCTTCGCAAACTCATTCACCTGCCCCTTAGTCTCACTTGATTTTTGAAAGCCTTTGCCAAATTACTCGTAACATTGTTTTTTAACCTCACCCCACTAAATCTGGCGTCTTTCAAGGT
The DNA here is from genome assembly GCA_951812415.1 of Beris morrisii. Classification (NCBI taxonomy): domain Eukaryota; kingdom Metazoa; phylum Arthropoda; class Insecta; order Diptera; family Stratiomyidae; genus Beris; species Beris morrisii. The sequence goes on from OX638310.1 coordinate 159,688,718, forward strand.
TCTGCCCTATAACCTACTATTTTAAATTTATCATTCTTGATAATCTTGCACAACCAATTAAATTTTTGAATTGAATTGCAGCAGCCATGTTTTCTTATACAACCCAAAGAATTTTAAGCGAAATGCTCATCGTTATTATTATTTTTTTATCATTATCCTAGGTGGCTCCTACTCTCATTCCTCCACCATAGTCCCATTCACAGGTTATGTGTACATTCGCTTTGTAATGTGGAATATGAAATCTCGAAATACAGAGATACGTGAACAGGAAAGGAAAGGATACGAGTCAACGACTTTTTGTTTTTGCTGGTGTCTACGAACACCGCCTAGGTACCGAAGTCGTACTAATCTTCTATCTACTGTTTTCAGGTTCATTATTTTTAAACCACCAACGACAAAGTCCATGGATGTGATCGAAATCCAACCGGTGGATTGGAAGATTAAAGATTATACTGCCGAATCAAACCCCTACAGTGAGTGAACTAGGTCAGTACAACTAAAGGCATACATAGTTAAATTTTCACTACAAAAATAAATAAACAGCTAAACCATTCACCTGTCCGAACTTCCGGAATAATGAACTATTAACCCATTGTTACCCTAATACCCAGCAGTATTTTTAAGGTGATTATCATTTCAAAATCTAAACAGATTCAAACTGTAAACATTTCAATGATCCGGGATAATTCCAAAATAATATTCTTCTATTTGTTGAATACGTCGCTTAATTAAATGCAATAAAAAAATGATTTATAGCTACCAGTAAGAAATTAATGTAAAAGTGGTTTCATCTTCACACACTTTTTTTTGCTACGGAGCTAGTTGTATAATTAGAAGAAATCTCATTAGTCTTTTACTACGTAGTCAGACAGTTGTAAATGAATATAAACGTGCATAAATCCGTATTTTAATTTTTTTTTACATCGTGACGAGCAAAAATTTCACAATTTCCCTATCAATTCTTAGTTAAGCGGGGTTTAACCCAGTCCAATGTTACAGGTACATGTCACATTTATTTCCCTGATTGCCTGGCCCTGTGATTTTTTTTTAAATAGAATCAGGCCCGATTTAAACTGTTACAGGCAGGGACGTCATTTGTGGGGGGGCAGGGGGTGCATTTGCCCCCCTCCTGAATTATGTATTTTTATAGATTATATATAACATATGTATATTTATATATAAAAATATATACAAACATAACATCTTGCCCCCCCTAGAAAAAACTGAAATGACGTCCCTGGTCACAGGTAAGGAAAAAAAGTCTTTCATGAAACTTCCATACAAAAGTTCTTGAAAAAATTGTTTATTAATTTTTTTAAAAAGTATATAGCACTCTAAAAAAACGTTCAGCTGTAAGTTTAATTTTTACCTGTCGACCTAATGAACAGAATTTTCTTCTTTTGGATCGCTTACATTCAAAAGTTTTTAAAAGATCACATAAAGCTAGAAAATTGAAATTGTTATCCTAATAATGGAACATCATTTAATAAACCAAGAATAAATACAGATAAAATGAAGATAGCTCCCTTACAAATGTCCTTAAAATAATTGATACTTGAATTCACTCAAGTTTTTCGGTTACTGAGCTGTTATCCTGCATAGTCCACTCCACACACTTTTATTGTCCCCAACTACAATTGCAATTTTAGTTGAGTATTTCTTCTAGAATTTTAGTTGGCATTGCTTCGGAGAATATTTTCAAATTTGTCGAACAATCAGGATTCAATTGGTACTGCAGTCGTCAATTTTAGCCAACAAAACAAACAAACTTTTAACCAAAATACTCTTAGTTATTGATGGTTGAACTTTTTAGTTTAGGGTTTCCCAATCTTATTTCACGTGTAAAAATTTAAAAAAAAATTTCTGATAAGATACCCGTAAATGATGTTCGTATAATTTTTTATACTTTGCTGCGAGTTGAAGAAAATTATATATTTGTAATATAAAAAAAAATTATTAAAATTGAATAGAACAGTATGGACATAAAAACATTTTGATTGTTTTTGTAAAATAAAAGATCAGTTTATAACTAAAAGTTTTTTGCGATTTGCGGAACCCTTGGAACGATTGATCCCTGGGGATCCACAGAACTCTGGTTAGAAAACACTGAGCTCCTAATCCTTTTTTTTCATTTTGACCACATATAGAAGACCATAAAAAACCATTAAAAATATTACGTCAAAAACTTCAGTTGCATGTGTTCAACCTTATTAAATTCACTGAATATATTACAACATCTTCAAGGTTTTTGATTATACAAACGTAAAATCATGCAAGAGTCCATCTTTTCACTATTTTACAATGGATCGAAACAGTTATGTATTAATGATGTGGGTGAATTTCATATTGGTGGCCACTTTGATAAGTACCATCTCTAGATGTTTTTTATTATTATGATTTTTTTTTTGTTCACTGGATTCGGTTCGTTTTCTCTGTAAACGAACTGGGAAAAATATAACAAAGCAGAAGCTGTACCAGAAAAGCATAAGTACCTACTACGCTATAAGTTGAATCTTGAGATATGGTACGGGGAAAGAGGGCGAATATGAAATGTAAATCTGCCAGCGAGCGCTCATTGTGCATCGTTCATTAAGAAATTGCTGGGACTGTGAATTCCGTTCCAGATTAAATCTGGGATCTCATTGAAGCGTTTCGATTCGTGTGAGTATGTAGATCTGAGCTAATATCCATTACATCAAACCTATGATACACCGCGTTATGACGAGTAAGAAAAAAAAATCAATCATAGCGGCATCATAACAACAATTGGATCTCTAGGCTTCTTCAATCGGTCATGAGAGCCATAATTGGATTAGCCTGTAAAATCCGTTAAGCTGCATTTGTTCATCTCGGATATGATTACGCCTGTCGATCAGTTGTCCATTACGCCCTGAGGCTTCACTTGAGCAACGGACGTGGCCATTCTTCCTTCCCCCGAAATCGATCTTATAATATAAACCACGTCTAATTTGTATTCGAAATTCAATGCATCTATTAACTGGACAAGTTGTGGTTCTAGTCTGGTCCAGAGACGTCGATATAGGGGTTGCGGTGAGACGTACTAAGCCCGAACAAGTGTATCTGACAGAGGGATGGATAGATAACGAAATTAAAATCACGGAGCCAGACTCCTTCAGAGAGACTACCCAGCTATATTGGCTATAGGATACCAGTTTACTATCTATAGACAAGGTAACTTCGATACGAGTTATGCGCATTTGTGGGTCGTGATTTTCAAATCAGACATGTGAAGTGTTAAAATATTGATGGGTATCTGCATCAGTTTGTACATCGGAATCTCGCACACAGTTTAGAACGTTTCGTCGAGTTGTAGAACATTTTCAAATTCATGTTGTAGATATGTTGCTCCTGAAAGTTGATATTTTCGCCAATTGATTTTCTAAGTGTGTGATTTTGGTGAAAAGCTGGACAACAGGGAATGAGACCGCATTTTTGTATTTTTAGTGCAGTTCCCGAACTTTGCAGGCTACTTTACACTCTAACTTTAAATAGGCAAAAAGTAAAAAGTCTCAAGTGTAAAATTACATCATAAATTTAAGCGAAAAATTTACCAAAAAAGTTTTTACGCTTAACTCACATGAAGTGAAAAGCACATGGATATGAACTTACCGACCCATTCAAGGCAGTGGCGTGGCGTCCATGGACGGAAGGGAACCCTTACATTTTGCTGAAAAATATCTAAAATGCGTTTTTTCTAAATCGCGAAGAAAAATCCTGAAAAAAAATGCATGGGTCGAGCATTTTCTTTGGCATAGTCTAAATAAATGTTCGCAAAAAACTACTCGCGAATATCTCACACAGCCGAATTGGTAACACCACGAAAAATGCAAGCGAAAAGAAACCAAGAAGAAGACACATGGAAGCAATTTAAAAGTTGCATCTATGAGCATTCATTTTATTCCGTTGTAAGCCCACTCGAACACGGGAGGTTGGAAGCAATGAAGAATTTGCTTCCACGGGTAGTAGAAAAATTCTTGGCTGCAGCGGAGAAGCTTTTAGCAAACTTGGAAGCGAGATTTGATAAGAGTTACCAGAGTTGGATAGGAATTGAATTCTGAACAAAGTTTGGAATTGAATTGATATGTTATGTGTATGGTATGTGTGGTAAATAGTTGATTATATTTAATTTAGTTTTTAGATCTCAGAAACCATTTACGCTCATATGCTGAAACTTGGAATTTATGTGTTATAGAACTATGATAGTGGACCCATATGCAAAAAAATTAGCGAGAAGGGCTAAGGTGTGTGGGAGTAGAGGGAAAAGCAATGTGTCCGAAGCGCTTGAAAACTGGGGTTGAAACATTCTAAAATACATATCTCCTGAACGGTTGATGTCAGAATATTAAAATTCTGTCTTAAGGGAAATTAGGAGATTAAACAAATGCCACGCCACGCCACTGATTCAAGGAAGAAATCAAGCCTTCAAATCATTTAAGTTTTCTTCAATAACAAGAACTAAATTTTATTCATTCCATTTTTAGTACTAAATGTTAGTTTGATACCAGTTTTTTCCATTATTTTTTCTATTAGTTCGACTTTTTTTTTTGTTCACTTACTTTTTGTTTTATTATTTGTTTAAATTTAGTACTTCAATATTTTTTCATTCGTATACACTTAACTCTTTCATTCCTTTAAAAAAAAAATATTTTTCTATTTTTTTTTTTTTTAAAACATTTCTATAATTTTCTGTAACTATCGAAATATTTCTTTTATTATTCTCTTCTTTTTGTTTTTAATATATCTCTGTTTAATTTTGGGTTTACTTTTTTATATTTAAATATGTGTAGACATAGTATTTTTTTTGTTCTTTTTTCGGGAAAGGTTAATTGTTTTTCTTTTTGTCTACCTATTATCCAGTTTCGTTTTTATTATCTTCCTTTTTTTAATATATTTTTTTAACATTATTTTTATTTTTATTAAATATATTTTTTTGTTTTTATATTTTTTCCTCTATACATATTTGTATTTTATTTTTTAAATATTTTTTTTATTCAGGATATTGTTTTTTATTCTATTTATTTTTTACTTCCATTCTTCTTTTGCATTTATCTGTTTTTTTTTTAATAATTGTTATTTAATAATTATTTAAGGTGTTTTTTTTTATGTTTATACTTTTTTTAGTTTTCTACCATATTTCTTTCATTTTTGCTAATTAATTAATTTTTTCGTCTGGAAACCGTACTTGCTCCGTTAACCTCAAATGTCCAAATAGCTTTTCACTTACTCCACAATCCCTCAAACTCCTTTCATCTATACAGCAGAGCAATTAAGCGAACAACCCACAGGATGGAATAATATTTCTCGGAGTAACACAATAAAAAAAAATCATCACAGCATAAAAATCAGATGGCTTATCATTTTGAGATCTGGAGTAAAATATTTTTACTGTCGTAGTCTACGATTCGCAGCCACGGAGTAATTTTTTCACATTAAAAATTTATTTATTGTGTTTAATTTAAGGACTGTGCTGATTAATATTTCACTGACAGACGAAGCCTTTCTACCGGCCACCATCCTACCCCTCATTCTGTTTCAGTACCGTAAACTTCTACTAAATTTGAGTTAAAATAGGTAAAAATAGGGTGGCAATGTTTTACCTGTCATCATTTAATGACGTGGGTTAGCTTCGTTGAAGCACTAGTCACAGTAGTTTTCTGATTCAGGGGTTTAAATACTGCTATGATACAAAAAAAATACGTTAATCGTCTTTAATTTTCTGTACATGAATAGCTTAGCATATTCTTTACGAATATGAAATAATGTCTCAGAAGAGGCTGCATAACTTTTGATAAGGCTTTAAGTAGCCGGTACCCTTTCATGTATATTTCCTTTCGGGATATCCTGTGCCTCATCAACAGTACAAAATTCGAAAGGGATTTTAAATAAAACTTCAGAGTAGAAAGATGATGCTATAGTTTTATGATAACTATTTAGTGGTCTATTCAAAAGTAAATTTATTGAAAGTACTAAAGCATTTATTTCCTTATACACAGCGTACAGTAAGAAGAAGATATCGTTAAAGGCTTGAATACACGAGTATGTATGAAAATCCCATCTAAATAACCTGTACTTATCCTGTACAATAAATCGATAATTGCTTCTCAGAGAACTACGTAGAAAATAATTGATGGCTTAAACTCGTGGTTTGTTCATCGATTACATACTTAATTCAATCAACAAATTACACTTAAAATCGTAACAATGTTTAATTTATCTTCTCCTATCTAGTGAACATTACGTACATATTTTCTAGATTTTTTTCTCAGCCAAACCGCATCGTCTAAAGTTATAGAAAGTAGTTAAAATGGGTTCTTGCACCACATGTGTATACGCCTTAAACATAGAAATTAAATTACCAGTCTGTAGTACAACGTTCGTACGCTCCCAAGACGTTAGACTGTAATTTACGTCCATGCAAGAGTATTATAAACCTAAATTAAGACATAAAACGGGCAAACAGCACGCTCTATTACTTAAGGAGTTTTTCTTTATGCCATTTCGAAGGGAAAATTAGGTACCCTTCTCTGTAGTCCTCGGTACAAACAGCTATAGAAACTGAAAAAGGACGACTGGCGTGATGCACAAAATATTCAAGCTGGCAGGATAATAAAAAAACTTGAATTATATTTCGGAAATTAATGGATGAAAATTATTGGTTTGTAAATTTAATAAAAACGATTTTATGTACTCGTAAATAACTACATTAGTTTCATTTATTGAGTGGTTTTTTTAAACGCACGAATATTTTTTAATATAAAATTTCACATCGCCAATAGTAAAATTACACACCGTGTAAAATTACATGTTTTATGGAATATTACAGATGAAATTTACCAAAAAAAATACCGTCAAAAACCCTAAAATCGTTGATACTGGGGCGTTATAGATCTTGGGTAGTGGTGTACGGTGGTGCGGGGCTTACAACTTTGGAATATGATATTTCATGAAACGTTGAAACTTAAAACAATTTTGTTAAAAAAAGGGCTTTGAAAGGGACCCTACGATATATCTCCAGAATCCTTCGAGAACAGGGCTTCAAATTTATCTGAATGAATTGGTTCGGTTATTCGGTGGACACCTATCGGCAGTAATTTTCTTCAGTTTTTTTGAGTGATGCAGAGAAGTTCTTATAGTTCAATATCGACGTATACACCAATTTTTTTATAACGGCGAACTAGTGCGAACCAACATGTAGGATCACTTTACACCAACTCGGCAAAGTTTATTGCGAGTTCTACAGGGTGTCAACTGCCTTCTTAAAAGTGTTATTTCTCCATATTTCTTAAGCGTGCAAATGAGCACGTCTAACTGTCCAAGTCTATTCTTTTCAATATTATTTTCAATTTCTATTCTGCGGGAGCTCCCGCTCAAGTATTACCGGTCTTATCAGTATAATGCTTCTATAGACTGATAAATACGAAGGATTGGATGGAATTCGAACCCATGACCTCTGGACTGGTAGACTAAATCACTGGGCTAAGTTGACCCGTTCTATTCGGCCAATTATTGTAAAATAGAGGCAAAAAAGAGACACTGCAGTCGCCTTAAAATACTGCAGGATTGGCTTTATCCCATATGAGCATACGATTTATATTGTATACATTTCTCCACATTGTAATCCATAGCGAATAGCGACCCCTCCTAGTTAATGCCCATACGCCATCTTCAATGCCATTAACAATCTTTCACTGGTACCCACTTGGTCCTTTTTGCAAACACACTCTATCAGTTTAATAGTAGCGCATAGTGAGCAATTTAGTCGGAGAACTGATGGTGGCATTATTCTGATTGCACCAGGAAAACTCGTGGTTGCAATGGGGGATAAGTCCTTCGGGGTAGAGTCATTGTTGCTATCCTGCAATAGAACATTTCTGTACACTGGTGCAACAAATTTCTCTCGTACTATGGATGTACTACCTATAGGTATAGAACTGAAATTTACACACAGAATACATGAGAAAGGACAAAGCATATGAACTCTACAAATATGTACATGCAGCTTCGGATATGTAAGGCTTGGTTTTAGATATGGCGAGAGGAAAAATGATGTTGCCATTTCGTAGTACCTACACACTATTCCCAGGCTTTTATCCTCCCAAGAGGATCACTCAAACCTGCTAGTTTAGTAATGAAGCTGTCACAGTAAACATATACTTATGTTGTTTTAATTGGCGACTCTGGATGCTATCGTAATCCTGGAATCCTGCTGCTGATGTTGTGTAACTCACTCGAGGATTCTGACTTCAGTTGAAATGAATTCGGGAATAAATTTCGAAATTTTATGCAGATTGCATACAGTTTCTACTCGACACTATGCGCCCTAAAATCACAACTACTCAAGGGTTTTATTTTAAAGCTCGCGAAAATACGATGTCATCAAGTGAAACAGAAGCAAATCCAACTGTTAGTTTGGGATAATTTATGTTGTTTAAGGAAACACAGAGCGATTAGAGTGTTCCCTTGCTTGTGATGGTTGCTTAAAATTGGTTTTTCGTACGGATTTTAGAAGTTCTTTTGACATACCACAGAGAAATGTTGACATCATAAAAGCTAATATTCCTGACAGTCTACAGATTAATGAACATCATTCGAACTTGCATTCTTGGCACTACGTTTAAAGAATTGAAGTACAAAATAAGTTTTATTATCCGGGTGTAGGTCATCCAATTTGTGGATAAGTCCATACTCTTTAAACAAAATTCTTAATATCTATAATTATTTTTGTAAGATTTAATTCCAATTTTCCCGCAGCCACTTTACCAGTTCTCATCTTATGAAAAATTTAGGTGGTAAGGACGTTAAGCCTGCACAAACCCACCCTCATTTCTACCTTGCGAATTTCTAAAGTGGATAAGAAAAAAAAACACGATAACACTAAACTGAAAGTGTGTTCACCTTAAAACGTTTTAACCAGTTTCGGGAGAAAATCGAGAAACAACTCAAGGACGGAAAACAGACTGAATAAATTGCAAGAATTCGTAATTACAGCACAAATGCAGTATGCATGTTCTGTAAGTGCATACCTGCATCGAACAAAAAAATTGTTCAGGCTCTTCATTTTGCTATGGGGCAATTATAAATGTTGAAAATCATTTTTTTCCCCTAAGTGCTCTCAACTTTTACTAATTAGAGAGTGTTCTTTTCCTTAATTTAAATGAATTACATCGTTTAAGCAATTCTCGCGAATATTGCGGCAATTTATTGCTCATGTACCTACTTCATAAATATTTTTCACCAGCTATTCTACCATTTTTCGTACGTTTTTCCGGTTTTTTCATGCGTTGCTTATTATATTCTATCTAATTAGCATCAAGAATATTCTTTCAGTAGGTGTAACCGAGTTTTATAGATAATGAGAGACTTAGACGGCATTTAATTCTACAGTTTAGCACTTCAAACGTTAAAATAAAAGGGGGTAGAGCAGAGATTCTAAATTCAGTCTGAAGTTGCCTTTGCGTAGATAAAAGCAAGAACATTTTCCTTGGAATTTTAGTGCTTACATCTTTGATCGAGGCATAAACAGGCTCCCTAGGCTTTTCTCCTTATGGAGTTGTCTAAACGAAACACCACATCTTATTCTCCTTCAACCATTCGATCAATAACACTTGGTAGTTGGACAGACAAATATTTGAATATGATTAAAATGTGCAAAAAAAATATAAAAAATTTGCCAAAACTAAAGAAAAATATGATCGGGGTCACCAATAATTTGAAATCAGATCTAAATAAAATTTAAAAATTGGATCAAAATTGAAGAAACTATCTCATAATCGGAATCAAAAGTAGACGGAAAATTTAACTGTATAATGGAGGGGAAGGAAGAGAACGCTGACTGAAAAGAATGAAAGGGAAGTTCATCCTGGTTCCTTCGAGTGAAATTCACTCTGAGATAAGAGTGAAAAATCACTTACTTTAGAGTGGAAATTCATCGTCTCGATTTGAACAGATTGTACTCATATCTTCGATTAGATTAGGCTAGATACTCAATTTTACGGAAAGAAGTCAAACCAAAAATCAAACTAAATTTAAAATATTTTTTGATATTTAATTTTAATCGAGAACGTTTGATTTATTGTGTGAAACAGTAACAAAAAAGAGCCAACCTAAAACAACTTATTTTTATAAAGTAAATATCATAGAAAGAAAAAAAGGCAAAAAAAAAATTCTTATTTCCCTTCTTTCTTTTATACTTTATCTTTAATTATTTTTTGCAATTTTTTTTGTCATAATTTTTTTTCTCCAATTTTTTGTATTTTTGTAATTTTCAAAAATCAATGAAAAATTTAGCTAAAATTGAACTCTTAATTCCGGATTAAAAACTAGTCCATCGTCGGAGCTTCCTTATGGTATTTATGGCGTTTTATTAAAGATTTTCGGTTTCAAGTTTGGGAATCTGTTCAACTAGATAAAACTGTAAATAGCCTCAATCTAAATTTTCACTCAAAGGGAACGATGACAAATTACACTCCAATCTATTAAAAAAGACTGTCCACTGTTTCTACGGGTGAAAATTTATCGAAGGGATAAGGAGAGTGCACCTGTTTTGATTTTTTAAGAGGCAGTGAAAATGTTTTTTTTTTAATATTAAGTATGACAAACTCTATGTCTTTTCCTTAGCAAGTTTTAAATTATTTTTTATTTTTTTAGTATACTTTTACACGCCGAGGTAGTTGTTAAAATTGAATAGTCTGTTCTACTTAAGTCAACTTGGCATATCTGTCCCCATTTAATGTACAGCCCAATTTTGTCAGTTTTATGCAAGCCCAGATGCATCAAAAATATTTCATTCACCTGTACAGCATGTAAAATATTTTCAAAAGCATGTTACGAATTTAAAAATTTCTGTAATAAATTTCTAACAATTTCTCAAATTTCTTTCCAGGAATAAAATAGTGCCTGGCTGCTAGTTGCGCATATAAAAGGTAAGCACTCACATCTATCACGTACGAAATTCATTAAAACCGAAGATAAAATAGAATCCTTGGTTAACAGAGCGCGTCGTTAAGGCATGCACTTGCTATTTTCCTAATCCATAACAGGATTGAAAACTCTCTGGTCAGGTTACTACCCAGATACAAAAAAACAACCCCAACCCTGTGAGCTCTGCAATACCCACCGTAAATGTATTTCGAATGGAAATTGAAATAAAATTCGCACCAAAACTGTATAGTTGTATTTGAAAAAGAGGCAATCACGACTGCCAAGGTACATGAGGCATGTGTGGAGGTACCTACATGTTTCAATCATAAATAAAGGATATGGTCGGGCTGATGAGGAGCAACGGCTCATAGGACCGGAAATTTCATCCCATATGCATGTAAATTAAACCTGGTGCCTCCTTCCGCCTGGAATATGAATAACGTGCTTATCTGGGCAGAGTCCTAACCATCGGGCATACGGGGTAACAATCAGATGGTTTCAGAGATATGGTGAAGAATGATGGATACGGTAGATTATACTCGTACATTGCTCGTGGATGACAAACATATCGCGCTTTATATCCGACCACTTGCCGTTTGGACTTGCTTTATTTGAAGAGGAACGTGTAGGCTGGACTATGAGAAATGTAAATTACAGAAATTAATTTAAAGGGAGCGGCAATAATTTTGATCGCTTTAGAAGCTGGACGGAGAGGGTTAGGTCCTTGCGTTTGCAACATATTGCAACGTGCCTGTGATATTTCTAGATAGTTGTGTAGACATGCTTTTCCTAATGCTTTAACAGACATCGCAACGCTTGTTTATCGAGTAGGTACTCCAATACGGGATTATAGCAAACTCGCTATCCCGAAACTTTAAATTCTGAAAGACCGGGATTGCAGGTCTTTAAGAATAAAACAATGAAGGTGGTAGTTTTTGATCTCTCGGGTAGCTGGATCCAAAGTTCCGAAATACAATTAAAAATCTGCCAACAGTCTGGGCGCAACTTTATTATTTTTTGGGTAGAAGTCCGTAACGCGTTTAATACTGAGATGCGGTGTGGAATACTATGCGACTGACAACCTAAAAAAAAACCATTAGGCTATTTGGAACGTTTCAAGTTTCAGCCTTCTAGCCTAAGCGATTCCTGAAATCTAGAAACCAAAATTTTCCATCTAAAACGCTCCACCTTCCTCGCACCTCACACCCCCACCCCACAAAAGATACCACTCGTATGGGTTCACCCAATCTATCCACCAAAAAAAATTCAACTTAATATCTTTACGGAATTTTGAGGTACGCGCCTTCTATCGCTTCAAAAATTTGAATTCGTTGCCGGGAGTGGGTAAAGGCTGCGGTAGCGCAGAGGGTTTGAAACATAGTAACTATCTCCAGGAAACGCTTCTAAGAACCTATTGATTTATATGACGTTGAAATATTTACAATAAGTAGGAGCCGGGACAATCCCTTTCTATACTAGGAATAAGAAAGCGGAATTCTTCAAAGAAAAGCTTCTGGTTTGTATTTTTAATAGGACACATTTTCCATACGGAATAAAAGATACAATGGTTTGAGAGAAAAAAAATTGACTATAAGCAGAAATTTAATACAAACATTTATAATATATGTAAGACAAAGCAGGAAGAACAGGTATTTGTAAGATTGGACTAAATCTATGACTTTTATGAAGGTAAAATCTCGATAAAGATATCTCCAAGCGGTAAGAATGATCGACTTTCGAGTGATATGCCCCCTAAGTCACAAACATACGACACTAGGACGAAATAGCACAACTTTTAAACAAAAAATTCAATAGTTTCCAAATGTCCTTTCTAGTGAAAGTTGTTCACCTGTCATGTCCTCAATTACTTAATTTCACTTTGAAAAACAATATCCAAAAGAAAGCGTTCTATCCCAGTCGGGAATCACATGTCTTCACAGACTGCTCAGAAATCGTAAAATACAAAAACATTTGTTTGTCCATCCCGGCCACTGTAAAAATTTAAGTTTCACAGTTAAATCACCGAAATTATAGTAGCTAAAACATTTGTGAAGTAGGCAGTTCGGTGCGATTTGTTTGAGTAATAAAGTTAGTGCATTTTTTTTCCTCGATACCGTCCTTGCTACTTCTTCCGGAATTAATTTCCGTCACAATTTTTTTTTACCATTTTCAACTTATTTCTCTTGTCCGAGGCAAAATAAAATTCCACTGAAATCCACAAGATATCTTCAATCCATCAGATTACCGCTCAATGTTTATTTTTGAGAAAAAATCTAATCTGTTAAAATACACCTTAAAAATCGTCTCTTTTATTTCATCTCGAGAATCTAAGATGATTTTTTTCATTATTTGTTCAAGTCAATTTTTGTTTACTGAATTTACTTGTTTGGTGTACATCATATTTCGCGTTAAAAGCACTTAACTTCCATCAAAACGTCTTTGTTGAGGTTCTCAGAAGATTTAAAGTTAAAGTAATCGAGCAATTTATACTTTACAGATTACAGATACATCCATCGTCTTAGGTTGGTATTTTTTTCTTCTCGTTTATAAAACGGATGCTAAGGGAACGGCTCGTGTAGGTTTGGATAGCATTGGGTTTTATATAGACCTTTTAATTTATGATACATGGGAAACCAGGGAATTAAGGTTGGCTGTCATAAAAAGTTTCCCTTTATAGTTTATTTTTGGACAAATTTTTGTATAATTTACAATATTTGTTCAGTCGTTGGAAATATTGACATGTTTTTGAGCCTTCATTTTAGATGTTTTTTTATCAACTGCCCACTATTACATTATCTTCATAGGTGTTGATAAGGAAGCGTTCAGTTCATATTTTTCGCGAAGCTTAAATTTCACGTGATTAATTTAATTGAGTGATTTGGCCAGTTCCGAATGAAACAAAAAGAATTTATGAAAACATCTATAATGGGGTAGAAATCGGTAGGATTGAAGGACTTAAGTTCTTTAAACCGCTATTTAACTATTTGCATTGGATGTAAGAAGCTTCTGCCAATAAATTCGTACAAAATCCTTGTGTATATAAGAAAAGAACTTCGAGGAAAGGTCACCCAACACAATGTATCGTATTTTACCCAGTAATTCCCAAATCCCTTCAATTGCACTAAAAACTTCTCCGAGGATGCCGATCAAATATCTTATCAATTACGAAAATTTCTTAAGCGGAAATTTCAGATAAACTTATCCGAGATGATTTTATTCAAACACATTATTAGATCCGTACTCGCACCGACCAACATAAATAGTCGATATTTATGTATATTTCATCCCAACAAGGTAATTCATTTTTGCTTTATTTCCCTCTTCTGGTCGCCTAAGCCCCGGAGGGTGGAAAATTTCTATTTACTGTAGATTATTGATAAGACGATCCTCGCCCGACAAAATTTCCAATCGAGAGAAGTGAGTTTCCCTTTTCTCAAAAGACGGTTATCAATTGATTGGTTTCAGTCATCCGAATAATGTGCTGATCCAATTTAATATTACTCTCTCTTCGTATTTGAAGACTTGTTCTTGGTGCGTCTCGAGTATGTAGAAGCTTATTGCAAGTCAATTAGGGAGTATTACGGTCAATAATTGGGACCTAACCAAGGGGGTTTATAGTGGCCCAAAGAGCGCCCGCCACGTTAGTCCTTTGACTTGATTGCAGATTAATTGTGAAGGTACTGCCAGCTAATTATGTAGGAGTATAATTGCTCGTTTTCGGCTCGGCAATAATAAACAACATCATCGATATCATTTGCTCAAAGTCGATAATAAAGTTGAGGAAAGGCGGGTGCCATGTAATTGGTCAACTTGAGTTAAATCATTTACGTGAGCTGTGGTTGATTTTTTGTCGTTGTCACTAACGAGGTTTATCCTTTCTTACATTTTACACTTTAAATTTTTTATAACTTAATTTCCCTTTCTGTGATTTTTTTTTTACTGTACTGATGTACTGAGCTAAGTACTCGAAATTGCCTCTTATAAAATCTCGTAATAAAAATACTTAACACCAAAATTGTACGATGATTATAAAATTCATTTATGCAATGGCATTACTCGCACAATCTTGAGTGAATTGGAAAAAAAGTTTATGCTTTTGGTGAAGTTTTGAAGTTTTAAGTTTAAACTTTGTGCATCATCTAAGCCTACCAGAAAGATCTCATGGTTTGCCCACAACTAAGTTGCTAATCCCACTCGTATATTATTTCTGTAAGAGTAATCACTTTCGTTTCCAGTTCCGAATTTTTGGAATTATTTTTTTGGGGTTTACCGCGTTATAATTAGTCTTAATTTGATTTAGAAAACTTCATTATTCTCTGGACGTTCTCAAACTATGAGTAGTAATGCGTCCTACGAACGATTAAAGAAATTAAAAAATAAACAAATTAATTAGAATTATAAAAAAAAATTATAATTTCTTTCCCGGCACCCCCACAATGGTTGCAGTTAGAGTAAAAAGAGTATGTTTTTTAGTTGTAAGATCAGTTAAGGGGAATTCGTGCCTCAAGGCTGTTAAAAAAAAAAAAAATTAAACTAAAAAGGGTAAATTAAAAAAAGTAAAAAAATTAATGCAAAAAATTAAATGAAATAAAATAAATTAAATGCCGAAATATAGAAACTTAAAAAATATTTCAGGAAATAAATAAATAATAAAATATAAAAAAAAACCATGAATTAAAATAGAATAAAACAAAATTAATAAAAATAAAAAGAATTACCTAATAAAAAAATAAAAAGTAAATAAAATAAAAAAAAAGAAAGAAAAATATATTACCTAATAAAAAAATATAATAAAAAAAAAGAATTAAATTAAAAGAAAAAAAAAGAAATTAAATAAAAAAAATATATAAAAAAGGAAATAAAATAAAAAAAAGAAATAAAATAAATAAAAAACAAAACAAAAAGAAATAAAATAAAGAGAAAAAGAATTTGTTTCCACACCTTTAAAAAAGAAATAAAAAAAATAAAGAAAAAAGAAATAACATAAACCAAAAAATAAATAAACGAAAGGAAAAAAAGAAATAAAATATAGAAAAAAAAAATTGTTTTTTCTTAACTAAAAATAATTTTTTTACATAAAAAATAAACTAAAAAAAATGCATATCTTCCTTCTTCTACTGGACTGTTTCAAGAAATGAAAAATTATAGTAGGAACTGGTATTCCTTATAATATGACACACAGAAGGGGGAAGTTAGGATTTTTCAGTGCGTGTGGCTTTTTATCTATAAAATATGCTAGCATACGACCATGTTAAGTAACAGCCTGTTTGGTGTGAAACAGTTGCTTAATACTGTCTTATGGATTTGGCGATCGCGATATCAAAAGTTAATGAAAATATGTTAGGTGTTCTCGATTTTCTTTTAGTTTTAAAAAAAATCTAGCCATGATCAAACTGATTTTGTATGAAATTTTGTGATTATGTCTTTATAATGTCCTCGTTCTAATTTATACTTACGAATACAAAAAGTGGAGAAGGTTAGCGATATGGAAAAACTACATCATCATTCCTCGGGAGCAGAATAGATACGGTCATTCCTTAAAAGGTGGAGTAGTGCTTAAAACTTATTCTTGTGTATAAAATTATAAAAATATTGCATTAATAAAAAAAAACCATTGACTCGAGTGGTGTAGCTACTTTGTTTCCGAAATAAAGCAGAGTTGAATACATTAAAAACGCTGTCAGATATTTTTCCATGATCTTTCTCTTCACTTTCACCTGATAGTAACATCTCAGATTCCAAAAAAAATTAATTCATTCGATAAACGAATTGTTTCAGTTGTATAGATGTATATATTATTGACGGCAGTCATAACATTTCTAATATCAGCAAAAATATTTTATTTTCGGTAATAAAATCTTTGACCTACATATGTATCCTTAACGCCATCTAGATGTTAAGAGTAAAATTTGCTCTCTACTCAGCGCTGCTCTGCTCTGGAGTGCGAAAGAACGTACCTAATGTTTGCTCCGCGTAGAAGTTTCACACGCGGAAAATTCAGAGTATCAGAGTTAGAGCACACGTAGAAGTTATCGCCCTGCATCATGATAAAACATTATATCATCTTGTGCTGTGGAAATTTGTAATTTTTGGAAGGGATAATATTGGTTCGGAAAACATTGCTATACTAAAAATAATATTTCCATGAAAGCATACAACTGCCTGACGAAAATTTTATTTTAAAATAGCTGGTAGGAAATTGCTGAATTGTTTGACGGTATGAAGAAGGGGGTAGCTATGAAATTGCCTAAGAGTCAACAATAAAAAAATCACTAAGGTAGACAAACATTTTCAAACGACTTAACTGATTTACAAAGCATTAAATGTTATCTGGTGGTAGTCAAAATCAAAATCTTTCCCCAGTGGTTGTGGTATAGAATTTCCATATAATTTGTTGTTAAATTTTCGAAGCGAATAACTTTTCTCATTTATTCAGCTTCATTGTTGTGTGGCTGCCAATATTTTGAGATTTTCTAATTAGGATGTATGAAGAGTGGCTTTTTTGGCTTGAATTGTAAATACCCGTTTCCGAACTGCTTCAGTTACAAAGAATGGGCGGTTCTTATTGCAGTACTCTTTCAATTATCTACTTCTCGCTAACTAATTCAGTGGAGAATCGAATTTCAAAACAAAAGTACGTGTATACCGCTGCAGCTATATATGCAACTCGAATTGAGAAAGCTGCAAAAACATCAATTGATGCAAAAAAATTTTTCCATGCAATTGCGATTTTAGATTTTATGTAATTGAGCATCACCGAATGATCGTTATAACAATCATTAAACCTAATACAATTTTTCTTCTTCTACAAACACTTTTGGATAACGATTACCTTTTGAACCATTAACAATTTGTTGATGAAAATTAAAAATTTAAATTATCAAATTCAATTTCAATTATATTCCGAAGCTAAGGCGAGAATAAATGGTAAATCACACTAAGTCCATTGTAGACACACTTAATCTTAGAAAGTCAAGTTTATGAAAGAAAGATATGCATTAGGATTAAATGCAATTAATTTTTTCTTTCTCTATATTTTCCAAAAAAAAACATAATGCGATAAAAGTGTTTAAAAGTTTTTCTTGAAATCAAACAAGAGGAAAAAATCAAGACACAAACGAACACTAGACACTTTAATCTTGCATTTGAAATTCTTACGCAAGTCTAGAGAAGAATGCACGTTGTAGGTAAGATAATGTGAATTATAAGACCCTATAATACACCTTCTATTCAACGTGATAAAGTTTTTTGACCTTTTCGATAAATGCATTTTAATGGATACGATGGCTCTAAACGATGAGATTAAAATTTATGTAGATTCGAATGGGATTTTCACCGAGCAATAAATTCTGTAGAATTGGGAACTTTGAATTATTCATTTTTATCTGCGGCTATCAATAAAATGTTTGTTTTTCTTTAGCTATGTAGATTAGAGTCAGTGTTAAATTTGTGGGTTTTTTAAAAAAAATATGTTAATAAATTTGACATAGAAATGTTGTATGCCATTAATACGATTCAGAGCTGATCAAACAATAAAAAGCAATAAAAAAGAAATTTAATTATTAGCTAGACATAGAAAACATGTCCTTAGCACTATTTTTTTTAGACAACAGCAAATAAAATGTAAAGTTTTTATTCAGTGTTAATAATGGACTATTGGAAACAATTTTGGGACAAAAGCATAGAAAATTTCTAAATAGGTTAATAACTCTTTTGCACTTCATTCCCGATGTAAAAAAGTTAGTTAAAAGTCTCGGTTAACGTTTCTTTTGAAATGCTGATGGTTTATATGTTTCGAAACTCTACGTTTCACACTTTACAAGAACCATTCAATGTTCAGTAAGTTGACTCGATAGATTTTTTTCGGTTATTGTGCGCGAACAATAAGGTACGAAAGACCCGCGAGCAAAGATAGAGAAGTGGTTTATGTTGGTGTAGTTATTGGCTAAACTGTAAGAGGACATTCATACACACATTTTGGTTATAAATTGCTCACCGATGGGTACAAGTTGTTTAAAATTAAAAATTTAGATTTTAGTACTTTTTAGTTTTTAGACCATATCTCAGAAAAACGAAAAAAATCTATTTCTATATTGGTTAACCTGTTAAAAGACATTAACACTCACATTTTGGTACAACATACATTTCTCAGAATAATCAATTTCAGTTTTAGTACATTTTAGACCATTACTTAAAAACTTAACTGAAATGACCACTTTTTCATTGGCTATTGGCTAATCTGTTATAGGACAATAACACGTATATTTTGGTACCAAATACATGCTGTCCGACAAAGACAAGTTGTTTAAAATGGTGAAATTTAGTTTTAGTACATTTTACTCTTTCGACCATAACTGAAAAAAACACAGTTCGTCGTGAATTATTTATATTACAAAATCAATTTCGATGTTTAATCTGAAACAAATTCGATATGTCGAAAAGAAATTCAACTTTTACCTCCAACTAGAGGAGTTCAAAGGTGACAAAAAACATCTCAAGGCAAACACAAGAAAAAGTGAAAGAAATTGAAGACCGTCAATGAGTAAAAAAATACGATGGATGGATAGTAGAGTAACTCGAATCCAGTGCAAGTTTCGAGTATCTTGCCCTCATGATGTTCAGTGAGGATGACGGTGTCAGGTGTTTTTTTTTTTCTACTACCCCTTCTCTTTTTCGAAATAGACATATAGACATAACCCTGACTTGGTCTTGATTTCAAAAACTCGACTAACGAATGATGCAACTCAAGTTCCCTGAACTGAAAAATTGTTTGGAATCGTATGAAGTCCTATTCGGTTTCTTTCTATCTACGGGGCTACGAGCGAAGTTCGAGTTGGTTTTTTGCTCCCCAGGTCGTTTATTTTCTCGAAATTCCTTGGAACGTATAAAAGGAAATTAAAGTCACGTGTGGAACGATATCCGCTCTAAAGATGGGGAGTACATAATATTCCTTGGCAGGCTTGTTTCGTCTTGCTCCATTCCCGTCTTACCTATGCCCAATTGGGAAAACATAACGCATGATACGCTATAAGATGTATAGCCAGAATCCACCTATGGAGTTTCCTATGTGCGAATAGAACAAGTCGTCTTCGTCTTCATCTTCCACTCCATCAAGGCTAGAAAATTTAAACTTGTTTCCGATGGAAAAAAAGTTGATTTCTCAATGTTTGGTAAGACCACTTGTTGTTAGTATCGCATTTGCCCCTTTTTTGCTTTCGTCTCATACACGTGAGATAATACACTTTAAGACGCGCATTGTCTGACTGTTTTTTTCTCTAGGTAATGTGTCTGCTCCATTTTAGGATTTCAAATGACTAATTATTACCCATTGTTTGAAGAGATGGAAGAAAACCTTATAACAACTTAATAGACCCATGGAAATTCGTTTTAGTTTGTTGTAATGGTTCATGTTGGATTTCGACCTTAAAGAAATCTAAGGGAATTTTTTACTGTAGGTACCAGAGAAGTTTATTGCTGAATAATACTCAAGCCCCAATTGTGTGAACAAAATTAAATATGTTTCCACGAATATCTAAATATCGAATTGGTTTTCGCTTTTACAGGCTATACAAACGCCTACGGGATTTTCGATATTTAACCTCCAAGGGGTTAAATAATCCTTCATAAATCTTTCAATATCTCTTTGGTACGATACGATATCGAATTGGTTTTCATTTCGAGAGCCTTCTTATACAAACACCAAATTCCGCAATACCGAATTGATTTTCACTTCCGTTTTGCTTCTAATGAGTCAATTTTGCGGTTCATTGATATTTAAAATAATTTTGTCAGTTGAACGACAAAAACAAGGCATGTAATGAGTGAGCAAAACATTTCACACCCTTTTTTTACCATAGAAAAATCTTTTCTGTCATCTGAGTAAATCGGTATATTATTTTCTGCTAGTCGTCTGCTGCGTGATTTTACCGTCACCATCTATAGTAAATTAATTGATTCTGTCTTCTTTCCAAAACAATCTTATCATGAAATTTTTCTTTATACTCGTACACCTCCTCATCAAAGTGACAGAAATAAGATAAGAAGCTTCTTAAACCAATAGTACAAACTCTACTTCAAATAAATATATAATTGATGAACTTCAAAATTTACAAGGGTTCGGCAAACATTAAAGATTTCGAATACGTGAAACAAGATATAGACAACTTTCTAACATCATCCTTTGTGATTTATTGATCGAAGAAATTTAATTATAGTAAGGAAAAGGAAAACATTCCTTTTTCGTTTATTCGATGAAAAGTAAGTCAAGGTATATTTCAGCTAAGATACCTGTACTTCAAGTCCTTTAGAAAATTTATATATAATGAATGTCCTTTTTGTTGAATGGAAACGTCCTGAAACGAAAGGGTGATTGTTCAGTTTCACTTGGCCTGGACATTTTCTGACAATGATAAATGATTTATTGTGAAAAGGATATGGAATGGGGCGATGGGAGGCAGAAAGTTCTTTCTTTTTTCTGAGAATTTCCGCCGGTCTGAAATGTAAAATTTTCTTAAGGGACGAAAATAGTCCTTCAGAGAAACCGGATCAAAGGGTATTTTATGGATATGCCATGGTTTATTGTGATGGAGAGATTTCTTTTTAATTTACTTTGAAGATCGAGATTTGAGTTATGCTGGTAAAATATCAAATTGAAATACATTTGAGTGGATACTTGCGGGGAGATATTTTCTGCTCTATCACTTGGAATTTTATTTAAGTTGCACACCTTTGATGAAAGCAAAAAGAAAATCCTGATTCTTTCGGGGACAAAGGATTCCTCCGGACCCAGTCTCTGTATAGTATCCTAGAGAGGTTTCCTGTCCGAGTCTGGGCAGCATGTTCCAGTATAGGGTCTTCAGTTGTTTTTTCAACACTTTGAATCCATTTGAAGCAGCAGGCTGTGATACCCCAGAATGGCTCTGGTTAAGTTAGAAAGGAAGTGAATTATCTTACCTTGCACTTTCCTACCGATCCAAATATTCAGACATCGAAAAGATATATTTTGAGACATCGATTTTGTAGTCGATTATCAGAAATTCGAGAGAACGCTTCGAGGAATAAACGCATTAGGATTATATTTAATTTTGCACGCACCAACCTCTTCACCCAAAGACAAAAGTCCAAAAAATGCACATTATCCGTTCGTTTTTCTTTTGCCAAAAATTATTATTATTGTACAATTTTAATTTGCAATTATTTAAATAATTTCCATTTGTCAAAATAAATTTCAATATTCTGGGAAAACGGGTTCAAAATGTTTAAATTTTAAAATGTGCGCAATGTACGTACTGCAATAA
Organism: Beris morrisii; assembly: GCA_951812415.1. Classification (NCBI taxonomy): domain Eukaryota; kingdom Metazoa; phylum Arthropoda; class Insecta; order Diptera; family Stratiomyidae; genus Beris; species Beris morrisii. The sequence continues at coordinate 159,710,956 of OX638310.1, forward strand.
GATGTTTAAAAAAAAATTGGTATTCATTATACAATTGTTTGCGCCAACCGCCGCAAGCCTCTAAAACTTTTTTTATAGTCCAAAATATATTTCTTGTATAGTTATATGTAGGCTCGACCGTTGCTTAAGATACCTACCCTTTTAAAAATAATTGTAGAGATTTTGTACTACTTCACACTACTGCATCGCTCAACAAATTAGTTTTTTCTAATACACATTTCGCATACCTTCTATGATTCAATTTCCTTGTATCACAGAAAAATTTCATAATATCTTCACGAATATTTCGAAAATTCCTGTCAAAAATATTTTGGCGGAATGGACAATTTTTTTTTTGTAAATGTAAAATTTTTGGATATCAATCACAATAAATATTATTGTTTAAATAATAAATAAATAAAATAAAAACAAACACACACAATATAACGTAACGCATGAATTCGCGAACCACATGTTCGTTTTTGCCAAAAAAAATTTATCATTGAATAATTTAAATATTTTTCATTATTTGTTAAAAAGAATTAGCAATTGTTGAAACAATTTCCATATGTTAAAACAAATATTTTACGAAAAATCGTGTATCGATAATAGTCGTTATGCTTTTATTGGTTAACAGGTTGTGTTAATATACCCCCTCACCCTCCTTTAAAAGGAATTTAAGCGACGGGTAAAACGAATATAGCTGCATATTTGCCGGAGTATGGGAGCTCATTTTAATGTTGTCTAATTTCACAAATTTCAAATGATTTACATTTGAATATTTAGCAAAGAAATGGAATGCATTTGTGCCAAGATTTCACATCGTGTACGGGACGTTCAAAAAGACATTGTTTCTTGCCATTCGATAGTGTATGGTGTTATGGTCACGAAAGTATTAACACTTTGACTGCCAAACTTTTTGTCAAAAATGTTGACAATCTTATTTAAGGGGGCCAACATTTTCGTTGGACGCGGAGTTCCGTTGCTGACACTGAACATGTTAACACACTTTACACTCTGCTTAGCTTTGTCAACTTAAATTTCTATATACCGTAAAACGAGGCAAGATACTTAAAAAGAATGGCTGTTCTTCAATGTGAAGAGATGTCAGCACGTTTGCCAAATTAATTGGAAATCGATTGAGCCGTTTTCAAGCAACCCCACTGACATCAAATCCAATACATTACTAGCTTTAATCTGATTTGATTGCCTTATTGGCATTTAGATAAATTTACACTCAAATCATTTGACAAAATGTCAACTTGAAAATCAATCAGAACCGCACTGCCGATTCGCATGCATAAAACAATTACGGACACAAATTGGTTGTGATTTCGGATTAACGTGGAAACGGAATTTGTAAACGCACTTTTGTCAATTGCCCGATAATTTGTGTGTGCAAGGGAGACTATTTCGAAATTGTTACAAATGCGAATTTAGCACATGGCACGTGTAGAGGCGTCAGCAAAATGTTGTCAAGCTTTCCACGGATTTTCTGATCAAATGTGTCCAGATTGCGTGTAAGGGGGTTGCGAATTAAATCGGTTTATTGTGTCGCTTGGAGCAACTCCTGTCGCAAGGACTCGTCGACATTTATAAATATTTTCGTACAGCGGGGACGGCATAGGATCATTGTAGATACCGCACATAATGGAAATTTGAATTTCAGAGCATACAGCCATTAAGCGCGTTGATTAATTACAAGCAACTGATCGATAGCGATATCGCTCAGCGTTAATTTGAATTTTTTATTCCCGATTCGCAATTGAATGCCCCCAATAAGGACTAAGGGTTGAGGGTGGCGTATCGGCGTTCCGCTTGCATGCACTCTATGACTTTGATTTGATGGGGATTTCGGTTGGGCAGCCGGTGCTTGGCCATTAATATGATAATAAATGTGGTGCGACTAAGGGCTGCATATATTACAAGCCGGTTATACTAAAGCACCCGCACGTATGTACTCAATTGTAATTACAATTTGTAATCGCCTGTCCTACGCATTGTAGGTACGAGTACTCATATAGTCGGGAATGCTGTGACTATTAACAATTTTGCTAAATGCATGCTCATCCTGAATTGTGGACAAAATGCCATTACTGCTCAAAATATATTTTATGTATTATGCCACCAGCAGAGAAAATGGAAAATTAACGTGCGCCACCCAAACCGCCCCCCACCCCACCTGTGTGTAACGAACATGTATAAATTTTCCGCTCAAATGAAAATTTATTACCTTTGTTGGATACATGTCAGCCGTGTGAGTAGATCTCGTTTCGCAAACAAGAGTGTAATTCATGTATACGAAATGATGTGAATCTGTTATGACGACGAAGGATACATTGCTGACATTTTCTCCACCACTTAATGCTAATCCCAGATTATTTTTCTGATTATTTATTATCGCATTAAAAGGATTTATGTCAGCAACGATAATTATTTTCTCCAGTAACTACTATTTTCATTATTTAGTTCGAAATGATAGTTTATAGTTGCACAGGAGAAGTAAGGGGAATCGTGTTACATACGTAACGTTATCTGAAGGGTTGCAAAGGATCTCAAGGTTCGAGGAAACTACAAACCATTACTGTAAAAACCGTGTTCTAAACCGTTCTGTCGCGTGGATTTACGAATGGTCAAACATAGAATATAGTCCTGGTCAGGTCATAGAGCCATTTGCAATAGCAATAGCCTCGACAGGAATGCTCCAGGAGTAGTCCAGGTCCAGAAACAATTCAAAAATTGTGGTTATTGTGGAAACCAAGGCAGAACCTTACCAAATAGATTCTAGACTGCAATCCTACTGCAAGAAGACAGACAAGTTGATCGATACATAGGAAATGGAAATGATCAATAAAGCGGTTTTGACCACCTCGACACCGGTGAAAGGAAAAAAGAACGTAGTTAAAATCGGTAGCCTAATGGCAACCAGGGGCGTACACAGAGCAAAGATGGGCGATCGAAAACCCCCAATTGGCAACCCAATTGGCAAATAAGTAACAAAAATTTTTCCCATGTATTCTTTACTCTAAAAAACATTATCACCTCTAAACTATTTTTTACTTCAAATTTTATATGGTAGATAGATAGATTTATTTAAATTCATTGGGTTGTATAATAACAAGTAAAAATAATTCAGTGATTAGATCTTAATCTTTACAGCTGCAATTGAAAATTTTGCATTCTAATCTTAATCTGACACAGTAAAATGTTCAAGGAAAAATAAATTTTATATGGTAAACTTTTTTTCAAACCAATTTCTGCGTGTCAACAAAATCACTTTTTTTTAATTTTTTTAAAAAAAAATGTAAATTTAATTTTCCTTTTCTTTTAAGAAAAATAATATGTTGAATTTTTTTTAGTAAAAACTTAAACTTTTTTTTAAAGAAAAAAGAATTTGAAAAAAATGTATTCTTGTAAAAAAAAAATTTCTTGCAAACCTCTTTTGGAAAAAATAAAAAAAGATAAAGTTCCTTGAATAATTTTTAGTTACTTTTTCAAAAATATTTTCTTAGAACATAAAAAATGACAAACAAAAAATTCAATTACTTTTTTTATTTAAAAAATAAAACTAAATTATGATTTTTCGAAGGTGAAATTAAATTAAAATTTAATTTTTTTAATAAGAAAGGTTTTTATACTCTAGATGAAATCATATAGAGTATTATAAGTTTAATCCAGCCGAAAAGTTTGTAACGCATAGAACCAAGCCTCGGACGAAAAAAAGTTATATATTATTTTTTGTTTATTTGTGCCCAAAAACCTCAAATCCGCCTGACGTCCGTCCGTCCGTCCGTCCGTCCGTCCGTCCGTCTGTCCGTGAACACGATAACTCAAGAACGCCTTCACCTAGGATCTTGAAATTTTGAATCTGGATGTTTGGTTGAATTTGTAAGGCTAAGTTCGTTAACGGGCAAAATCGTCATACTCCTTCGGGTAGCTGCCATACAAAATGTCCTTAAAACACGTGTTCAAGAATATTGGTCGATAACTTAAGAAGGGTTTAAGCTACGACTTTGAAATTTTGTATGTGTTATTTTTCCAATAGTTGGAGTTAAATATATGATTATGAAGAAAATCCTGTTAGTCCTTCGTGTAGCTGCCATACAAATATCCTGTCAAAATGTATTCACTTAATTTACGAAACTCACTATAACTCAAGTAATCTTTTAGCTACAAATTCGGAATTCTGTACAAGTTAGTTTTGAGTAAAAAGGAAGTTCGAGTTTACTAATCAGCGAAATCCTTTTTCTCCTTCTGGTAGCTGCCATACAAAATGTCCTTAAAGCACGTGTTCAAGAATATTGGTCGATAACTTGAGAAGGGTTTAAGCTACGACATTGAAATTTTGTATGTGTTATTTTTCCAATAGTTGGAGTTAAATATATGATTATGAAGAAAATCCTGTTAGTCCTTCGTGTAGCTGCCATACAAATATCCTGTCAAAATGTATTTACTTAATTTACGAAACTCACTATAACTCAAGTAATCTTTTAGCTACAAATTCGGAATTCTGTACAAGTTAGTTTTGAGTAAAAAGGAAGTTCGAGTTTACTAATCAGCGAAATCCTTTTTCTCCTTCTGGTAGCTGCCATACAAAATGTCCTTAAAGCACGTGTTCAAGAATATTGGTCGATAACTTGAGAAGGGTTTAAGCTACGACATTGAAATTTTGTATGTGTTATTTTTCCAATAGTTGGAGCTAAATATATGATTATGAAGAAAATCCTGTTGGTCCTTCGTGTAGCTGCCATACAAATATCCTGTCAAAATGTATTTACTTAATTTACGAAACTCACTATAACTCAAGTAATTTTTCAGCTACGAATTCGGAATTTTAAACAAGTTAGTTTTGAGTGAAAAGGAAGTTCGAGTTAACTAATCAGCGAAATTCTTTTACTCCTTCTGGTAGCTGCCATACAAAATGTCCTTAAAACACGTGTTCAAGAATATTGCCGATAACTTCAGAAGGGTTTAAGCTACGTCTTTGAAATTTTGTATGTGTTATTTTTCCAATAGTTGGAGCTAAATGTATGATTATGAAGAAAATCCTATTAGTCCTTCGTGTAGCTGCCATACAAATATCCTGTCAAATAGCCTTCACTTAATTTACGGAACTCACTATAACTCAAGTATTATTTTAGCTATGAACTCGAAATTTTGTATAAATTGGTTTTGAGTGAAAACAAAGTTCGAGTTTACTAATCAGCAAAATCCTTTTACTCCTTCTGGTACCTGCCATACAAAATGTCCTTAAGATACGTGTTCAACAATATTTTCCGATAACTTTTGAACGCTTCAAGCTACGAATTTGAAATTTTGTACTCGTTCATTTTTAAATGGTTCCAAGGAAAAGCATAAATATGTAAGGAATCGAGTGAGTCCTTCCTGCACCTCCCATGCGAAAGTCCTTCAAAAAGGACATTTTTGTTCGATGACTTACCCAGTTTAAGATATGAAATTAAACACTGAATATTGTCTTCTAGTTTTGAGTAGCAATCTTATGGCAGTCCTTAATAAAGGACATACAACATACACACGCGTAATTCTACTTTATCCCCAACTACAATATAAATCGGAGTTAAGTATTCATCTAGAGTATTATACGATTGGCTTGCATCCGATCGTGACTGCAGTATGTTTTTTCATTCTTATTATTTTTCTAAAGAATTCTTTGATTTGCAAAAGAAGTGGTAAATTAATTTTTTTTTTTTAAGGAAAAAGAATATATTTTCTTGAAAACGTTTTTTTTTTAAATAAAAACTTTTTGTAATACCTTTCTTTAAAACTAAAAAAAATAAACATAAAAAAAATATTGAAAGAAATGTTTTTAGAAAGAAATGAATTTTTTGTTAGGTAAACTAAGTTATCGAAATTTGCGTCTTGAGCTTCCTGCCTCCGAAAAATAGAATTGAAATTGAATTTCTTGAAAAATATCTTATAATTTTTCTTTCCTTTAATTTTTTTTGCAATTTTGGAGCCATTTTTTTTAGCGGAGGATCGGAGCATTGGAGGATTGCGTTCCACATTATTGATATTCAATCGAATTCATTATGCTTCACCAGAACGAATGGTCAATATTCTGATATAGTTTTGCGAATGTTGCGGGGCATAACCTTTTCATTAGTTTGTTTGCTCTATTCATTAAAATAAGCTAAGAATTTTCTTCATTTAAAATAATTTCTAAGTATCATACTTTACGAAAACTTTCGATTCGATTAAAAATTTGTTGAACGAAAATTTTTGAACATATTTCTGTGCACACTTCGCAGTCCATGGCACTTTTAGTGACAAACTTATCATTGAATTAGCAAGTTTGCCCCCGCCATACAAAAATACGGAAAACATGAAAAAGACGCTTAAAGTTTTGAGCAAGCGATTAAAACTTTCCGTCTAAATGTTTTCACCGATTTTATGTCGTTTATCGCAATGTTGTAAGCATTACACTAGACAATAATTTTGTGTTTCTGGTGTATACTTTAGAAGCTATTCGGTTTTATGGTAACCGGAATAAGTTTATGCAAATTATGTACGAAGTATCCACTTTAGGACAAAAGTAACAATAAGTTGAAACTTGTATTGTAATAGTGGCATATGTGACTTCATTAAAAATTTACGCTTCTAAGAGACAATGCAATAATCTGGTAGTTTATCTCTTTTTGAAAATTAAAAAGAAAATGCTATGTTAAAAGTAGGAGGCCAGGGCCCGATTTACGCTGTCGCGCCATTGATGATGATGATAAAAGTTGGAAGACTATCTCTAGCCACTAGATTCGAAACTTACCCCTGTGGACAGGTTGATTTTGAAGCTGTATTTTGTAGTTTGTCAAGCAAGAACTGCTAAAAAACAATTATTTTTTAGTGCTTTACTTATGGGTTTGTTTTGTTTTGTTTTCCTCCAAAAAGGTAACCTGTTGACAAAATCGAACTAAACTGCCTGCAAAGAAGACTTAACTGGGTCCTACTGTTTAGTGAATAGTAGATATACGTGCATCGGCAAAGTTAGCACCATGTTTATTCTGTTCAGTTGCTCTTTTTGGAGATATAGGTACTTTCCTAAGACTCGGTTGCTTTTTCGTAAACAATTTAGAAAAAGGTTATGATCTCTTGTGGAAAAATTTGTCGGTGCGCTTATACATTTTTCGAGCGCTCTCTATAAAATTAATAATAAGTTAAAATCAAAATGAAGAATCGAAACAAACAAGGACAAAATGTCAAAATATTAAAAAAAAATAATTAATAAATTAAAACCAAACGATACTCCATAAGTCAAATTTTCTACATCTCGCATTGATGTTTTGATTTAGCACAAATAGGATCTTAGTCGAACTCTCTGTAACTCGATCACTTTGATGGGTACCTTGACAATTAGAGTTAAGATGTTCATTCTCGTCATTTTGTTTTGATTGCTTTCTTTTACGCCAACTTCTTAGACTTTTTTTCTTTAATTTTTTGATTTCAGATTAAGTTTCGGGTGAAATGCCTTCTTGTCTACGAACAGGATAATTTCATAAAATATCCTTGAAATTAAAGAGTACATTCTAAAAATAAGGTGACCAATTTATCTGTGCAAACAGTTCTCGAGAAAGATTGAATCCAACCGCTAAAATCATTAAATTCACTGTGATCTTAAAGAATAATAAAGTTGCGCCAAGACCATAAAGATATAAATAAGGGAGACGACAAACGCCGTTTTTTATGAAGCACTTTGAAGCATTTCGAAGCCAAATTGAACGTTTTTGTATGGAGCGTTTCATTCCAGGTGGCAGTGAAATGCAAATAGTAGCCTAGTATTCAAATGTTTGGTATTTTTGTGTTCAAGACCGGGGTATAATATAAATGTGAGTAAGATGCTGATAGTAGCATAGTGTTAAATGCCGGTCCTTTGCGAGGAATCTTCCGGCTTCAAAACAGTCGCTCCTCGTCATCTCCACTACATATATCTCTATGGCCAAGACTGTTGACAGAGTTCTTATCACCTTCACCAAACAAAGCTAGTCCAACAAAACCCAACGATTACAGGATATTAACTCTTATGTCTTTCATGATGAAAACGCTAGAACACTAGTCCTGTGAGCTCCTTACCATGTTTGCATGGTGTGGATTTGTGGAAAAAGTCCTGCTTACTTTCAAGTCAAAGAGACAATGAAATTGAAGGAGTCTACTTGGGCGTCTTTCTAACGTGTAAAGTGAATATTCAATGGCATCAGTATTCAGGCCTGAACCGAAAGCATTAGCATGAACTCGATAGAAAGCTAACAGAACGGATTAAAGTAATGCCTGTGAGGAGACTGTTTATTGCCACAATGACTAGCTAGACAAGAGAGAAGATCGCAATAAGTGACACTTTCATCATAACGCCAGTCACTTAAAGTGCTTGTACAGCTTATAAACGAGACTATTGAAGGGTCGCAATTAGTTCCAAGATCCCGACTTTCCTTTGGAAGTATCATACTTTACAGTATTCCTGAGTAAAAGGACAAGTGGAAATTCAAATCGAAAATGATAGAACGGACGGGACACTAATACAGAACTTCCGTTTCTACACATTGTTTCGAACGACACATCCTAGTCGGTTGCTATTTGAAATTTTAGCATAATCCTTTATCCTCAATAGCAGTTCCGATTCTCATTGAATTGAGCAATAGTCAGTACGAATTTCACTTGTGGCATAGTGTCCTCCGGTTTTTCTTGTACCCAGTTTGGCTTGCGGAAAGAAAATAATCTGCTTTTTACCTCGCAAAAACGGTTAAGGCTAGAAAGTTGAAATTTAGTACGTAAATATAACCGCTATAGGTAACCAATATAAGCGAGAAGTGAGAGGAGGTCGAAAATTGGATATATATATGAAGTTTATTTTTGTTGTTTTTCGGCGTTAGTGGAGTTTCTGTTGTGAAACCCCAACACGAAATCCCCGCCTGTACAGCGAGTAACCTGAGTGCACGACAGTTGGAAAACCTTCACTGGATAGGTCAGTTTTTTATAAGACTGTGTTGGACTGGTTCCGAAGGGCTGTTTCGTCATGCTAGTCTACAAAGGTACGTATGGTAGGGAAACAACTGAAAATGATTGTAAACCGAACTTTGACAAAAAAAATGTTGGCACCTTGTCTAAGACAAACAATTTCCGAAGATTTCTTAAGTATTCAATCTCCATTGTCATTAATATTAGAAAACGAAATAAAATTGTTGTTGGCTAGATTTGATCTGGAGCACTTAGTGTGAGAATTAATATAGCCTTGTCAATAACCAAATTCAACCAAATTGGTTGAAATATAAGATGATTTTCAGTGCATATATATACCTACCTTAATCATAAAGTGCTATGGCAAATTTCACTAACTTATAATTCGTGGAAATGAATTTTGGTTCGATCTGGCAGTTGCCATGACAGTGATCGATCCCAGTCGGGATTTCGTACCAGAAACTCCTCTGACGCCGAAAAACAACCAAAAAAGTTCTTGAAAGTTTAATAAGTAGCTTAACAGAAGTTTTCACACAGGTGCATATTAAATCATTCCGGAGTAACACAATATTTTGGAATGAATAGCCTGAAGCATTTTCAAGAAATTGTGGGAACAAGAAACCTAGTACCATCAATAGCCTCTCCGTCAGTAAAATCATGGAGCTCTAGGTTCCGCCAGAATGAGCTACTAAAGAATTTTTGCCAGATAAGCGTATCTGCATTTCTATTTTCTGAACAAATATTAGCATTTCTACATCCAAAACAAACCTCTAAAGCTAAAAAAAACATTGTCGGTTTGTTGCTCTTCAGCTCGCTAAAAAGCCGTGCAAAAAGACAACAACAAATCGAAATGGAAACAAATTCCACAGTGAAAAATTGGAAGCAACCAGATAGCAAATATACCACCGTGTTTCGTCTCATTGTTACAGATTATAAGCCTTCATTTATGGCCAAGTTTCAACTATGCACAACAAAAAAAAAGTTTTATATCAACTCCATTTCGCTAGTCGAAAAAGCAGATACAGCTGATAGGAACATAACAGGGTAAGTAACAATGAAGGCATTCGGAGGAAGCAGCGAAGGCGGATTTGTCGTCGAATAATTGTAGTGCGGGACCGAGATACGAAATTGTAATCTGGAAGTATAATTCCAATTAAATTACGAAAAACATTTCGAGCATAAGATTCCGAGGGAAAAACAGTATCTCCATTTGGCTCCGGTTACTCTACATAGTGTTTGGCATGGCTAATAAAATCCGAAGAGTAGGGTTTTTACTTCCACCGTTTCCTGGACCGAAAACCTCCCACAAACCAAGGTTGAAAGGGAGCTCCCCCCCCCGGGCAACGACGATAGGGAAGGCTTAATGAGAATTCCACTCCGACATTGTGAAAAATTGTTCTATTTAACATCAGCATTGAAAATAACCGGCGAGCTACAGCAACGTGCGCCTACAGGCATATTAAACGCGGAAAGAAACAAACAATTTCACTATTTTCTTTAATTAATTCACAAAACATTTATTATTAGCATTTTATCATTGTTTTCGTAATTGTTTTTAGAAAGTGCGCCAATAAATTCAAAAGGAAAACGAACAAGTGACTGCAGCTGTAGTAACTTACCCACTGATTAGGGGTCGTAATTCATGTGGAGTTTTTATAGCGTTTTGGTGGAACAGGTATCGTAATATCTGCGTTTGTAGAACACAATTTTTTATTGTTGATGAACGTTTGATTTTCTCTGAAAGACCTTGTTCTAAGGGGGAACTTCTTTCCCTTAGCATTTGATATGCTTTCAGAGCAGCACAAAACTCGATGCTTGGGAAAGTTAGTCGCACCATTCAATGCTCGAGAATGTTAGGCACAACGTTCTATGCTCGAGAATATTAGGCGATAGAATTGAAGATTAAGTGATTAGCTTACCATTCATCTTTCTTTGATGAGAGTGGAATGGTTATAGAAAAATAGGCTTCAAACTTTTAAGGGATCAGAAATTATAAGTGAAATATGAAGGGGCGAAACGCCAATACTATTGAAAGGATAACTGTGTTTAGAAATGATAAGAGGAATAATTGTCAACGTGCCGACTAGGTAGACCATGCCCAAGAGCCTCAATTAAATACTAATTAGGTCTGTGGAGAGGTCGTGGGTTTAAATCCCTATCAGAACATGGACTACGAGTATCAATTATGCTCTAAAAAAGCACTATTGCTTCCAAATCCTAAAACGGTCCTTGCACTTGACTATCCTAGTAAGGTCGAACGGCAGAGTCTATATGCTTTCATAGAGGAAATATTCCGAAGGACCTACAACACGTTCGCTACTATACAATTCATTGACAGCATAAGGCCATTATTTTCGAACCACAGTTCCATTATTAATTTCCGATATTTGCACAATACATGCCGCAATTATTTCTCCGGTACGTGAACCAACCCCGAGGGAACTGACTATACAACGTCTAGTCTAGACTTAAAAAAATATGAAAAAGAATCACTGTAACATATGCTACCATAAATTAAATGCTTCCATCGGAATCTCTGATACGTATCTGGAGTAGTGCCCGGACCCACCCTCACAGCATGGGCATATAACAAAAAAAACATATCCCGAGTAAGAATATTCCGTACAAAAGGTGTCATAAATAATTCGGATTCCATTCATAGTCGCTTCCCTTATTCTGTGAACGACAAAATAGCTTTTCACCCCATCACCTACATACCGTACTATGCAATAAAAGGGAGTCGTATCGTGTGGTCGTACGGAAGCGCCAGAGTCATGAACACCCTGTGGTGTACCTTTCATATCCGCATATTTTTTAATGTGCCCCCTCAGCCACGGGGAATTCCCGAGACCAGAGATAATGCCGCAATGACTTTGGATACGGGGGCAAGTACTTAATGCAAATTTTGTTCTCACAGCTCTTCACGCTGCCTTCATAGAAAGCGGGACTACGATACGACAGTAACGTCCTTTTTTTTAGCTGGGCGTCCTATATGAATCCTGCGGTCTATTGTTGTAAGGGTAGACATTGTTGGGATATACCTTTTACAGGGTTCAAACTTTTTTGTTTTTAGGGGTTGATAACGTCGCCAGATAGACAGACAAGAATGATTATCCCTCCGGTTATACGTTTCAGGATATTCGTTCTTGCTGCCGTTGTTGTTCTTTCCGATCTCGTGTAGAGTTCTATTGCACAGGATTACATCGTTTTATTCTGTGTTCATTTTTAGTTTACTTTTTATGTGGCACTTCTTGATATGCATGTCCTGATCCTTATACGGTTTTTTTTTCTTCGCCAAACCTTTAAGGTCTACGCCTTTTCTCTGCCAAACCTCGTTCGAATAATGCAAACGGAGAGAGAAGACGAAAAAAACCGACAGCTCAGCCGTATATTACATTGATAATGGCATTAAGACGTTGCGTTAGAGCTCAGAAAATGGTCTGAAATGAAATGGTTTAAGGATTTGCAAACGAAATTTATATGACGTGATAAAGTGGCTGATAAACACAGAAACAAGCAACAAATCCTCTTGACGGTATTCGATTACCTTTCAAATCGAGAGATTTGAAGGTACGGCAAAAAACGGATATACACAAGTTGGCAAGATAAGCATAAGATGAATAAAAGTACACAGCGACACACACTTCTATATCGTAACCCCGATTCGGTTTTTAGATCCTTATTTTGGCAAGAACAGGGATTCCATTCCAGCGAGTATGCAGATAAATGAAATGTCGTAGATTAAGGATTCATGGGTTCTATGGTTACGCGGTTTATGGTTGTATTCTTTATTGTAATGAGGTTTGAATTCAAATTTTCCGCCACGGAAAAGGAAGTTGGTTTTGATTTTCAACGTGAAGCAGGTCTACGTTACTTACCATAAACCTGAGATTAATAATGCAAACCTACACGCTACACCTTTAGAAGAAAATGTAAACCAATATAATGGTGTACCTATAAACAAGGAAGTAGTAGAATAAAAAAGATTATAAAATATCACATCAAGTACAGGAAATTAGTTTCAGCTTTAAATCTTGAACCATTCTTCCAAAACCATCCATATATCGATTTTTTCTTTTTCAACCATAGAAAACCATAGAAAAATGGTTGCTATAGCGGTCTGGTGAAGTTTCGTTAATTTGGGCTGTCTGGTTTTTCTTGGCTGATGGTTCAAGATTTGTAAATTGAACCGAATAAATTGATATTCAATTCTTTAATTTTTTTAACCATAGACTCTCTCTGTTGAATTGTCATTGCCTGGGGGTGTCTGTTGTTGCTTTGTTAATAGTTTTTGATTTATATTTGAAACAAATTTTCTAGAACCATCAAGACATAGAATTTTCGTTTCTTCTAATCTTTAATCATAGACGAACACATGCCTCTACACTTTCCGGAACAGTCATTGATCCGGGCTGAACGGTTTTTTGGCTTCAAGTTCTACAACTTGAACCAAATTTCACAGAACCATAAATTCCTCGAATTTTAGTTTCTTTCATTCCTAAAACTTAGCTAAACAAATGGAAGTGAACTATACTCGTCGTTACTTCGGATTGTCTCGTGTATCTTTTCTAGAACCATCAATTCAAACACACATGTAATAGTTGAGTCGGACTGCTGATGGTTCAAGATTTACGACTTGAACCAAAATTCCCTAAACCATTAATTCCAAAGTTTCTGCATCGCCATAATACGAAAAAAGAAAAAACAGCTTTGTCTCGAACGACTCTCTAAATGCACAGTAAAAATTACCGAAGATATAATTGTTTTCGATTTTAAGTTCGTAATTTTCCCTGTTCACATACTGCAGTATAATCTCCCTACAAAGCAAAAATCCATTTTGAAGTGTCCTTAATTGGCAATTTTCCGAAACAAAAACCTGTTCTTATTGAACGACGAAACGAAAATAGAAAAATTAAATTAAAAACGACAGGGCATTGTCATCATCACCGACCAGAATTTTCAGCAATCTCCGACAAAGACTTGGAACTTCGGCACTACTGTGAAAAGCAAAGTTAATTAAAGCCGAAAGTACAACATTTAAACGACGCCGACCGTATACCGGTGGAAATAGCTTCATACTCATCGTTACAAGAGCCAAGGGATGGCGGCAAGTGGTAGAGGAAAAACTATCAAAAATTGCTCATCTTCAGACAACCACCCCTTTTTTCGGGTGAAATACGACGCGATGCCGCAAAAGTTCTGAACGTGACATCTGTTTGCCTCTCACTCGCCCGACTTTTAATTAAACTTTAAAATTAACAGTCTATAAAATTGTGCAGTTTTTGTGACCCCGTTTTATTTTTGACCGGCAAAAGGCTTTCGAAATTCGAATTTAAAGACCCATTAAGCTGAGGTGGATTCTTTAGTGCGCGCCTTTATAATTGAAATGTCTTCTTTATGTTTTAATTCGGATATGTAAAGAAGGAAATAAGGGAAGCGCTATGAATGGGTACACATAGAAATACAATCGTCATGAAGCTGTTTATAACGATCCTATCCCGAATTACGATAGCAAAAATTCCGGCTACTGTGAATTGTGAGACGTCCAAATTACACAATGAAAATATTTCACTGTAGCCGCGATAAAATCGATGAACGCTTTGCTACGGTTCAATATTAATTGCTTGAAGCTAATTATTTTTTTTAAGGTCAAGACATTGTCCATCCCTTGTAATCGTAACGTACCACCGGTGATCCGAAAATATTCCCTAGTCCGATAGACAGTACGAAGCTCTAAAATTAATTGCAAAGGTTTCATGTATCGGACACTTAATTAATTTCAAATCTAAATTTTATTCCATAACACGAACTTAATCGCTTAACTACCGCTCTTACAATCTGGAACATCCCGAAAGCGAACCCGAAACATAGTACAAGGAATAATTTACGATACCTAAGTTTAAGGATTTAAATCCAAGGGATTAACATTTAAAACTGGGATAAGGTAGCTTTTGTAAGATCTAATACAGAATGTTGTAAAGTAGACGTTGTTAGATTAGAACTATACAACATAGTTACTTACTCTGGATATTTTTTAATTAAATAAGAAAAAAGAGTTTGTTATTCGGCACTTAGGTTTAGCCTTTTTTTAATACTCCGTGGGAAATAGAACATGCCATTGGGGACTAAAATGAGGCAAGTTCGTAATATTATTTCGCAGTATACTGTTTTATTTTCAACTCTATCAAGAAATAACTTCGGGGTCACCATTTTTTGTATCTAAGACTCTAATTAGCTCTTACTAGACCCTTCAGACGAGGGATATAATTAATTTATCCCATGAGCACTAAACTTATGATCTGGTTTGCAATTTTGTATTGGCAGACCTCCAAGCTACCCATAACTCCAGGTTATTAACTTTTACTCTTCCCTATATCCTTCAATTTGTACACCCATTAAAGTTTAATCATTTTCGTTAAGAAAATCTTTAAAAAAATGTGCAAATGGAGTCACATCCTCTCATATGTCCGTTAATTCGGTTTTTATATCCATAAAACGTGAAAATACTAAAAAAAAGAAACAAAGAACATTAGCAACAAATAAACAAAAATGAAGAAAACTCAAAAATACATAGAAAAAACGAAAATAAAATGCGAAAAAAAGAAAGAAATAAGTGAAACTTAAAAAAAGATGTAAAAATAAACTGAAAACATTATAAAAAGAAAAATTTAAAACAGGAACTAAATTTTTTTTTAAATAATAAAATAAAATATCAATATGATCAAAATATCAAAAAATTAAAGTACAGAAACAAAAAAGCACTAGAGATCGATTATAATAAACGCACTCGAGTTTCGCGAGCCTTATAGCGACACTTGGTATAGTATGCGCGTTGAATCTCTTGCAACAACTGTCAAAAAAATATACACAAACATCAAAATATTTTTTTCGCAACCTGCAAACATATTGCCTCCATTCGCGATATTTGTAAACCGGTCGCGATCTATTATTAAAACAAAATCCGAAACGAAACCTAGCAAAGTGTCAAAATCGCGTTACGGGCGCGACGAAATTAGGAAATTGACAATCGATGCGATACCACTATAATTGCTGCTAGCCTTGCTTTCGAGTCAGCTGTCATCGCATCGTATCGCTTCACGCGCGCGCATCTGTTTCACTATAATTCCAACTTAACAAATAAAACAAACAAGACGATATTTTAATATTTTTAGTTCTATTTATTTCTTTTTCGGATTATTGTTGTTTAATTTTTGGCTTTTCTGCATTATTTGTGTGCACATTTCATTTTTAAGGTTTGTTTTGTTCTTCAAAGGAGCTAGATATTTTGTTTTCATGGTTCTTAAGGTGTAACTAAGCTTTTCTATTTTTTTAAAGATATTTTATCATTGTTTTTAGTTTAAATCTTTTTTTTTTATATTATTTTATTTTTTTGGTTTAAATTTAATTTTTTATCAAATTTCATTTTCTTTTTTTGTTTTATTTCTAAAGGTATACTTATTTCTTATTTTAAGCCCTTTTGTTTTATTTTGTTGTTGTGATTGTTTCTTTAAGTTTTTTATTCTTCCTGTGTTTTGTTTAATGGTTTTTAGTTTTTTGTTTATTTTTATTTTCTTTGTTGTTTTATTTCTAAGTTTTTTTGTATTTTTTAATGGGTTTTCAGTTAATACTTTCACATTGTTAGTTAATTTAAAAAAAAAATTATGCAGAAAATAAAAATAAATAAATAGTTGATAAAGTTAAAAAAAAAAATAATACAAAAGTCAATAAAAATAAAATTAGCTAAAAAATAATAACTTGTTACTATAATTGTTATTCATTTTATTTAATTATTATTTTTAACATTTTCTTATTGTTTTTGTTCTTGTTTCTTTGTTTTTTTTAAATATGTAACAAAAACAAAAATGAACTTTGACACCGCTATACAGAGAAGCTGAAAGTGGTTCAAAAATTACAGGTAAAAAGGGATGCAAGTTACAATGATGGACCGTCGTCCTTAACCTTCCAGTCAAGCATGAACGGAGCAAAAACGGAACTATATCTACTGCATTTTTTTTAACCATTTTCCGGTTAACAATCATTCATGAAACAACCTGTATACCTTTTATTATAATCCCACAAATACTGCAACAGTTCCCATGTTGTCCTCTATGAGCAACATTGCTCCTTCATCAGATGCGATCATAGGTTTCCGTCTATATTTACGGGTATTCCCTATCCCGATTCTTCCCGACTGCTAAAAACCAAGAAAAACCTTCTGATTGACACAAAATTTTCCCGAAAAATGCCCCCAACTCTGCCTTTTTTCTAAAAACATTATCAGCTTCAGAATCCAGTAAATGGTAAAGGACTCAAAGATTTTCAATTACATAAATGAAAGGATTTCGGATTCCTGCTAAACGAAGCCACGGGCATTAATTAGTCTGCTCATTTGATTTTCTACGTTCGACTAGCAACTGGTTGGAGGAACTTCCCTTTGGTAAAAGTATCATTGCATCAGTTAGCAAAGGATCAAGACTTTGTTTTGAGATCCTTGAAACTTTTTCGACTGAAAATAATATTGCGGGAACAAAGTAGACACTCAAGGGATATGGTCGTTTTACGGCCGGCTGTCATGAAAACTGTCAAGGACACTTCTACGAAACAAATCTACCCTGTGGAACCATTACAACAGGATTTGCGCTCGCACTATAGCATTTTATAAAAATTTTGCCATTGATTTTTGGAAAAAATATATAATTGAGTTTAAAGCAGGAATAAAATAAGAGAATAAAAGTGAACGGTGCTAAGGAGTGTTCCAATGTTTTCTGACCTCTACCCCGTAACCTCAAGATTTTTTCCGACAGTTACATTGGCGACTCAAATAGATGGCATGTTATTCCGTGCTGGTATTTCCTTGGTAGTTGGTATTCTTTTGATTACGATGTTGATCAGCAGTACGGAGTTGACAGATTGAGAAGAATCTGATTGAGCTTGAAAAGGAGGATAACTTTTTTTAATTTGTAAGATAATCTGGTCTTCAGTTAAAGTAAAGATCAATCTTAATTATTTTCTATGAAAATTGCTCAAATCTATTTTTTTTTCATTTTCAGATCAAAAACCCCTACTTCCGGATGAAGTACAACAATAGTTAGCCGATGATATAGCAGTTTGGAGTGCTTTATAAATGCCCAAAGTACCACCAGTTACAACGAAATTTTTTTAAAATCAAGAACTGATTTTTAATTGATACAATGACTTCAATTGCCAATTATATAAACATTTCCGTTTTCACAATCCTAGCGATTTTCTTATTGAGTCGTGGCATAGTAGCGCAGCCGTTAAGCGGTTCGTACTCCCGTTCGAGATTCGAATGCCCTCCGGTACCATCCACCTGCTTATGTTCGGTTGTATTCAGCGACATCGAAATACAATGCCCGATCGATGAGCCAAAAATCATTGTTCGAATCCAGCCCACAAAATACGTACAAATCGAATGTGTAACAATGGACGAAAAGGACTATTCCGTGTTGCCAACCATAAAAATTGGCGATATGATGACGGTCCAAATACGACGATGTCCTTTTCCGCGAAATCAATCGCTCGAAAGTATTTTGGATGTTATCGGAGCAACACGAGTCAAAGCGTTGCATTTCCAACGCTTCACCCACTCCACAGGAAACACCCTGTTTCGTCAACACTTCACCGGCTTAGGAAATCTAACTAGATTGATATTAAATGGAAACGGATTAACCGATTTACCGGCCGATCTATTCACTGATCTTGGCAATCTGACCTGGTTGGAGTTGAAATCGAATCGAGTACATTTGCCGCGCGATATATTCGCCAGCTTAGATAAACTGGAGTTTCTCGAATTAGGCAGTAATCAAATGCAGAGTCTCGACGAGGGTCTCTTTCGGAGCCAGAAGCGTTTGAAGCGTTTGAATTTGTGGAGTAATAGTATCCAAAACTTAAAGAAACGGACTTTCGAAGCGTTAACATCAATCGAAGACTTAGACCTTAGTTCCAACAAATTGAAATCTCTCGATCCCGATGTCTTTCACTTGCTTTCAAATTTAACGGATTTACACCTGAGCGGAAATAATTTCACATCGTTACCGGAAGGTTTGTTCGCGGAAAATAAGAAACTCTTTCGACTCCGACTCCTCGAAAATAAGGAACGAATGGAAACATTACCGTCCGCCCTGCTATCGAACTTGCCCGTATTAGACGACGTTCAAATCAAATGCTATCTTACAAGCGTTCCGGACAATCTATTTTTCGGGTCAGTTCGGATACGAAGGATAAAATTATCGGGTAATGAACTGTCTAGTTTACCGGGTACTTTGCTGGCTAACCAAAGCAATTTAGACGAGCTGGATCTGAGCAGCAACAAGCTGTTGGAACTCCATGATGACCTCTTCGCAAACACTGAGTCGCTTCGAGTGCTGAGACTGTCTTATAACAAACTGGTCAACATATCGAGGTACGTATATCAAAGGATAGCAGAAGTTCTGGCTTCTCCAGGATTCGATTTTTCTTTTGTTCCTTCATACAAATACTCTTTCATACTCCTTCCTGGTATAGGCGAATGTGCCCATTGTGTGGAAGTGTCTTTCAATAGACCGTGGTAGCCCGACAGCATAAACTTGTTTAAATCATGTACTCGACTCATATGGGCATTTCTTCTTTTGGAGTGTTCTTTTCCCATTTCTTTATCTGATCTGCACTTGACCATGACCATCTTCAGTCATTTAGACAACATTCAAGACAAGATATCTATAAGAGTAAGTATTTAATTTCTGAAGCATAACAAAGAAGTGCATTGGCTTCTTAGAATACAGTTATCAAGATGTTTTCATTTTGTAATTAACTTGAGAACATGTGCCCTATTATAAAGATTAACTCTAATGCTCTTAGATGATTCCATGAAATCATTACGCAGACTGCTGAGATGCGTTACATTTACTCTATAAATGCGGCTTCTTAAGATCCTCTATGACCCATTCAAGTGCATAGAATAATAGGAACTGTAAGACTGGACATAAAAGACACTGAAAGACGCTACCATTAAAGTCAATTGTCCTAATTTAGTTCCCGATGCTAAGCCATGGGGCGGACAAGCAACACTCTACCCTAGAAATAGACACCTTTGATATTTGAGATACTTCTAAAGAACAATTATCAGATCATTTCGGTAGTACATACCTGGGATCATAGATGACCAGAAGTGTCTTAAAAAATAGACAAACTTCCTGCGTTGTAAAATCAAAGGTCTGCACTCTGATTGATGACCAATCACGATTTCTAGATGTAGATAATTACAAAAAATTAAACCGCTCATACAGAGAGGTCAAAGCAAACTTTTTTGAACGAGAAAAATTCACGTTCAATTCATGCAAAAAGAATTGAACCATAGAGTGCTGACGCAGAAAATTTGGTTCAAGTTACAACTTACAATCATCAAGCTAAAGAAAATGGGCCATCAATTTAGTCGTCATTTTATTATTTTCTGGGTCAAAGTCCGGAATGTTTTTAAAATTTAATTAAATTAACCTGTGCTACATTTTGATTTAAAACCAGACTTGGAGTCCCAACCCAAAAAATAATGAATTTATATAAAGCAAGTGTCATTTTGTTGAACTTTTTTTTTAACCGGTAACAAACAGCTCGTACAAGTAGACTACAATTTAATTTCTTATTCAAAACACCCAAATCCTTGAGTGGTTGAGTATCGAAAAAATTCCGAGATTAATTTATTTTTGAGTCCCCATAAAGAGCTCTTCGAATTAAAAACGAATTCGATACCTTATTGAACCTAAAAGATATGGTGAAATCCCTGAAAACATTTTAAACCCTTTTTAAACCCCTTGTGGGTTGAATATTGAAAAACTCCGAAATACCGATCAGGCATTTGTGCCCTTAATCTGTAGAAGGAAAAAAATTAATTTTATATTATTTAAAAATTTTTGAAAATATACTGAATCCCTTTTTTCAACCCTCTGCGGTTGAAAAACGAAAAAACCAAAAATTACTTTTCTTATGGATTTGTATAAGTCTCCTGTAGATTTTCAAGTAATCGTGAAAAAAAAAATATTTCACCCATTTTCGCACTCATTAGGGTTGAAAAATTCTGCAATGGCTTTTTAGGCGTTTGTATAAGTATCCTGTAGAAATGAAAACAAACTCGATATATTATCGGTCCTAAGAGAATATTGAGGAATTCCTGAAAATATATTTAACCCCTTTTCACCCGATTGTAGGTTTAAGAATGAAAAATCCTGAAAGTGCATTTTAGGCGTTTGTACAACTCGCTCGTCGTAGTAAAACTCAATTCGATATATCATTGGGTTTAAGAGATATTTAGGAAAGAAAACAAAATATACTGTATTCCAAAATTAAGTTTGGATGAGACAATAAAGTGGATGCCGAACGAAGCTGGATGAAATGTAGTCTATCCAGTGATACTCTATGTAAGTGTATTTTTAAATTTGCTTCAAAATTTTGGTCAAACGTTCTATTCTCTGCAACAATCACTCAAAAATGGTATAGTCGTGGACTGCGGACTTAGTTTATCTTGGATGCCATTAGGCTCTCAGTTAGCCCTCAAAAATCGTACTCCATTGGAATCAGAACAGACTGTTAACAGATTTTTTCCCGTTTTTTCCGTACCTACTTCTTTCTGAAATTTTTTAATCAATCTTTTTTCTTTATCTTTCTTTTCAGAATTTTACTCAATCATCTGGTGAATCTCCAAGAACTTTACATTGATAACAACAATCTACGTCACATTCATCGGAATGCCTTCGCAGCAACGAGAAGCTTACAATTGTTTGATCTTAAAAATAATTACCTGACATTAAAAGACGACGAAATGGAATTCCATCCGAACGAAACGCTAGAAATGAATAGTTCCCCATTTGAGAATCTCAATGAGCTAAAAACACTGATCCTTCGAAACAATTCGATCAACACAATTTTCCAAGATTGGCTTTTTGTAGCGACACAGCTCGAACGTCTCGATCTGAGCTACAATAACTTTACTGAGATTAGTTGCAACGATTTTCAGTTTGCATCAAAAAAAATCGCCGTCAATCTCAGTCATAATGCAATTGAGGAAATCTACTTCAATGATATCGTCATCATGGCTATGAGTCCGCCTCAAGGGAAGGAGGCAACGATTTACCTGGAGCACAATCCAATCCAATGCTCTTGTGTAATACTTCCGTTCGTCCAATACATGCAAGGCGATATTGGTCAAACTATGCAGAAGTCCTTGTATATCATCACCGACGAACTAAAATGCTCGGCACCTGCCGCTCTAAGTGGACAATATGTCGCTGAGGTGAGACCACGCGAATTGTATTGTCCCCTCGATACGAAAGCCAGCTCTGTTAAGCGGTGTCCTGAAGACTGCCAATGCTCGGTACGTCTCGTCGACCGCGCTTTGATTGTTAATTGTTCGAATGCTGGACTAACTGAAGTACCATCATTGCCGCAAGTTCCCTATTTGCATTACATTGAACTGCACATCGAGAACAACAGCATTAGTAGGCTTCCGCAAGCCGATTATCCAGGATATGAAAATGTCACCGAAATATATGCCAGCAATAATAACATAACGCAATTCACAGTCGCCAATATCGCATCGAACCTGACAGTTCTGGACTTGTCCAACAATAATCTGGGCTGGATAAATCAGTCTGTTTTCGAAGCATTTAATCGAACTTCGCGCTTGCGGAAACTATCTCTCGGGCACAACCCCTGGCAGTGTGACTGTAATTCGCTTCATATGTTGTCATTCGTCCTCACCAACTACAAAAGGATTCAGGACCTAAACACTGTGCAATGCATAAGTGGCGATAAGCTATCATCCCTTACGCCGAATGACTTATGCGAAGAGGATCAGGTCGTTCTAATCGTAGCCTGTATTGTGATAGCGTTCCTCGGCCTTTTTATTGGAATTGCAGCCAGTCTCTACTACCGCTATAAGACCGAAGTTAAAGTCTGGCTGTTCACACATAACATGTGCCTATGGTTCGTTACGGAAGAAGAACTTGATAAGGACAAGAAATATGATGCCTTCGTGTCCTATTCGCATAAGGACGAGGACTTCATAACCGAACACTTGGTACCACATCTCGAAAACGGGCCGACACCATTCAAAATATGCCTGCACATACGCGACTGGGTGGTGGGCGAATTCATTCCCAATCAGATTGTCAAGTCTGTAGAAGACTCTCGACGAACTATCGTTGTCCTATCGCCGAACTTTCTCGAATCGATTTGGGGCCGTATGGAATTTCGAGCAGCACACAGTGCCGCTCTACAGGAAGGACGAGCTCGTGTAATCATAATAATCTATGGCGAAATTGGCGACACCGAACTACTGGATCCCGAACTGAAGGCCTACTTAAATATGAACACTTACGTGCGATGGGACGATCCATGGTTTTGGGATAAGCTACGATATGCAATGCCGCATCCTTCACCGCATTATGGACGTACGAAGGGTCTCATTAAGACCGCATTAAAAAGTTCGACCGACGATAAATTGGAATTAATTAAGCCGGCACCAGTAATACCACCGCTCACTACACCACCGGCCGAACAAGCCGGCAAAAATCCACTCGTATCGAAATTAAATGGGAGCGATATCGTGCAAAATGGCAAAATAACAAATGGTCTTAACGGCCATGTTAATGGAGCTTTTATCATAAATACAAACGCGAAACAAAGTGATGTATAGAATTAGGCGAATAATTTTGAATATCATAGTTCTTATTGTAAAATAATTTTTAAGTAGAAATGCGCGCCACATACGACTTCTCAAGTATGGGCCCAAAAATCCGAATCATTTGATGAACCTGACAGACTTACAAATAACTTATATCTCGATGTGCAAATAAATGCCCACGTTATTAAAACAACAACCAAAATACGCTCTTCCAAAAAGCGCTCGATATAACCAAATATTATATAAAAAAAACTCAACATTTAATTGGTTAAGTAAGGAAAAAATCAAGTCTGCAACTAGAATAGGTTTAGCATAATATAATTTAACATTTAACACATTTGCTGTCAATCACGTATAAAATCCCACTTTATTTTGAATGGGATAAATATGACCGACATCAAACGTCTTAAATAATTGAACAAGACAACTTTTACTGTTCCAATGTACGAATCAGGCAGTGTAAATAAATAAACTACATTTTAGAACTTTACGACAAATTTCGTAAATTTATTTGAAAAAAAAACAACTTCAAATTCATCATGCTTGATATCAAATAAAAAGAAACTTTTTGCTTATTTTAATCACTTATTAAAATCAATCGGTCACCAACAAATCTTTTATTTAAAATATTTTTCTAAGATTTTCAACTCTATTTTTTTTTTTTATCTGCAAATCTTAAGTATTTTTTTCGATTTTACTAATTAAACCTTTTCATAGGTATAAATGTGATAATTAAAAATAACTTTTGAAAATAAAAGTAAAGTAATCATTACAAAGATGCATTTCTTTTACTGCAAAAAAGCAACTATCGCAATAAACTCTCAATATATAAAAAAAAAGTCGAATGTTAAATCCTTGTCGTCTAATTAATGAAAATTGATAACAATAAAAATGACTGATTTGTTATAAACTAAAGTTCGCAGTAAACTATAATTAATTTAAGAATTTATGAGAATGTAAAATTAAGGCTAGAAACACATCCAAAATATGCTGCTAGCAACATGTATCAAACCGCTGCAAATCGCTCTCGGAAGAAGACTTCTTTTGAGCTTTCTATGTAGAACCTCGATTATCTCAATTTATCATTAAGCGGATTCGATAGGAACCTAATCAACAAAATTTCGGTAGCCTCATTTGAATTTCTTTAATATAAAAATTTAAAGTGAAATCTTCCGCGAAATTTGTTGGATTTTTTATTCGGACAACGCCAGGCAAAATTAAGTACGGATAATCGAAGTTCTAGTTTATCGCAAAAAAGGATTGATACATTTTGTATTTAGAATCCAACAGAGAGCAGAATTGAATGTGTTTGTAGACTTAAAAAAATATTTACAATGGCACATTACAGTGAAATAATTTGTTCCTTTTTATATCACAGAAACACACAAATTTTAATATTTTTGTGTTTTATTTAGTTGTTAAATTTTTACTATTCTCGATTAGGCTTGTAAGCAAAATTATATACATTTTTTTTAATTTAAGTTTGTTATTTCAAAAATTTAAATTAAAATAAAATCGAAAACAAGCAAAATTTTATTAAATTGTCAAGAAAATTTATTCTAGCTAAATATCGTATAATATATTTTTTTAAACGAATATTTTATTTTTAATCTGGTATATTTATAGTAGGCGCTGTAAATGTTTAAACTAAGAAATTTTATACAAATAAATTAATGATAAATGCGAAAATAATGATTTGTCTTTGGTAGTTTGAAATTAAGTAAGGAGAAGAAATATAAATAGATAAAAACAAAAAAATTAAGATATATTTGAGCGTTTTGAAAATCCACAATTTGTAAAATGAAAGAAAGAAGTTAAAAGTTTTTTAAAAGTGACTGCAAACCGAGCTATCAGCAACTTAGTTTTCGAGATACATTCTTGGTTTTCAATACACGCCACTGTTTATATCTACCATTTATTGCAAAATGGTCCGCTGATATACGGTAGATACATAAATCCCAAGTTTCAACTTTGTAGCATAAATGGTTTCTGAGATGTAAAAATAAAATTTTTTCGCCAAAGTGTTGAAGTGAAAAATTTTAATTTATCACATTTTAAGAAAGGTACGAATCATTTCAGAACATTGTATCGATCGAAGAAACTGCGAAAATTTTTTTTAACAATATGGGCGCAACTTTACTTGCTTGCTTGCGGCTAGAAATTTATAAATGGGAAGGTTTTCCTTCAAAACTTTCTCCACTAAACATAAGCGAAGACAATGCTCTTTCAGAACAGCTAGAAGTACTTTTTACCGTTCTTCACATTGGTGACCCCGAGAACTAATCATTTCCGAAAAAAATTTAAAGAATGAATAAATCCTTATGACAGTAAGAGACTGAAGTCCAGGATTTTTTGTTAGAGAAGAAGTGCTTACGTGATGTGAATATCAGAGTGTCTGGAATACAATCCTGAAGAACTTTTCTGTTGTCTTTTGTCAATCATTTTAACTCTAGGTATATAAGTTCCAAGCATTAAATTCGTAGCAAAATTTCGTGAAACATAAAAAGGAAAAAGACAACCTAAAAGCTTTGCACCAAAACTGAAGATCTGAAAGCGTACCAGTAATTCTTAAAATAAACAATATCGAAAAGTTTGAAATAAATAAATCTGCATTTATAGACGGCGGACATGCAGAATTAATTTTTTTTAGAGTTTACTATTCCTAAAATGTAAAGAATACTGCAATCTTAACAGACATGTAGTAAATTAGGTTCAGATACTCTTCTGAATTCGTAATAAAAGTTGGAAAGTTTAGATACAGAGAAAGAGACGATGCATTCAAATGGGAGTGCTGGTGGATTCGGTTTTCTGTTTACTAAAGATCGACCATTTCCAAGACTCTTTATTAGTCAAGGAAGTGAAGGAATCTATTGTTTTGAACTTTTAACTGATACCATAATGCGATGGTAAGTTTTTTAGATTAACCACAATAAAATTGATCAGAAAATTTAAGAAATGCCAGTTTTCTATATTTTTAATGTTTAAGTTTTCGAACAACAATTCGGAGCGTCTCCATGAGAATGATTAAAATATGGGTAAATAAAAATAACTAAATAATAATGAAAACCATAAAATAATAGAGAAAATAAAATAAAACTAAACAAAAATACAAAACAAGGCTTAAGCAAATAAGATAAAAACAATTTAAAAAATTACAAATCAAAGAAAAAAATCTGCCAACAGTGTGGGCGCAACTTTATTATTTTTTGGATAGAAGTTCGGAACGCGTTTAATTCTGAGATGCGGTGTAGGTTACTATGTGACTGAAAACCTTAAAAAAAGGTCGGGAAGCGGTTAGAATGGGGTGCGCCAGAATACTTACGCCGCTCCCACATATAACATATGAATTACATAATTGGGTCATACTCCGGGACGCAGTTTAAGTCGTAGTATAATATCAGTTGTTATTACGTCTTGAAGTTGAATATCTAAAAATACTGAAATCAACTTTTTGACGATTATGTAGGAAGCCATAGGAAGTTAAAATGAATTTGATATCTCATTAGAACTAAGAAATATGTAGGAATTTGTGAAAACATATGCAACCGCCTTGCACCCACTTTGGGGTTAAATATCCAAAATCCTGAAATTAGCTTTTAGATATATGTAAAGAAAGCCCGAGGAAGTGAAAACCAATCCGATGTCTTATCACTCCTAAGAGATATGACGAAATTCGTGAAAACGTGTTCAACCCGTTTATACCCTCTTGGGGTTGAAAAAAGAAAAAACTTGAAAATAAGTTTTAGGTGATTATTAAAGATGCCCGTGGAAGTAAAAAGTTATTCGATATCTAATCAGACCGGAAGGATACGGCTGAATTCGTGAAAATGTATACAACCCCTTTACACCACCTTCGAGGTCGAATTTCAAAAAATCCTGAAAGCACTTTCTAGGTATTTCTATGAAGAATCCGCAGAATAAAAATGAATTCAATACTTGGAAAGACCTAATAGATATGACGAAAATCATGAAAATATATGTATTCCAGTTTCACTGATAATCTTTTTTGCCCCCTTCCGAACGCCATTGGACATTTGAATTTTTTTTAGTTACGATTACTTCTCTAGTTGATATACACATACATACCGAGTTTCAACTTTCTAGCATAAGCCGTTCTATAGTTAGGAAAAACACCCCCCACCCCCGTACCATACTACCCTTAAAAAAAATTTATTTTTCCAACATGCCACTACTATAGTTCTATCTAAATACCAAATTTCAGCTTGTATTATAGGTTCTTGAGATATAAAAATCGGAACTTTTTTCTTTTCACCCTCCCCCACCCTCACCAATAAATTTTTTGTTTTTTTCTGTTAGGAGTCTATTAGGCCTACTTCTGGTAAAAATTGTAAGCACCTATCTTACACCGTTCTTGAGATATGAGACGTGATTTCTTAGAAAAATTCTTATCCCCTCCACTTCCATGCTCCCCTTAAAAAATTTAACTTTTAGCAAACTTTATTTGTCGACATTTATACAGAAACCAAATTTTATTTTTCTAGTGCAATTAGTTCGTGATATATCGTAATCTAAAGTTTTTCACCCCCAACCCCCGCACACCACTGCATCCACTCAAAAATTTATTTCTGATCTATTCGCCTAGCATACCTACAGATATTCGTTTCGTTTTTCGTTTTTAATTTTGTGACATTAACCGTTTAGGAGATACGGATTTTAGAATTTCTCGATCTCGGCTTTCGAGCGTTTCGGACGCATTATTATTCCTCCCACTCCCACACCCCTTCACTCATATTGGCAAATTTTTGCAAATGGGTTCACTATCGAAGCTCTATATAAATTCCAAGTTTCAGTCTCCTAGCATAAGCAGTTGCTGGGATCTAACAACCAAAATTTTCCGTCTAAAACGCTTCCTCCTCCTCCCCCTCAAACCCCCACCCCTCAAAAAGTAGTCACTTCAAGGGGCCTACTCAGTCTATTCAGAAAAAAAATTTCAATTTAATAGCTCATAGGGTTTGGGAGCTATAGGCCCTCAAACAATTTTGGCTGACGACACACAGACGGACTGACATTTTTTTTTGCTTTTTTAGTGTTTATTAGTCATTAAACGTGTAAAAAAAATTTCAGGGTAGCAAATTTTTTTTTTTAAAAATCGATTTTTATTAAAATATTAAAGTAAAAGGATTAAAATGATATTGTAGGACCTACGTTTGTTCTATTTTGAAGTTTTGTTTGTATAGTTTTAATTTCACTTTATTATTTTATTTGTTAATAAATGTGTTTTATATTATTTTTTAAATTTATACAAAACTAATTTTTTTAACGCTTTTTATTATTTATTTTTTTAAACTATTCTATTGGTGTGTATTATTCTTAGTTATTTTGTGCTTATTATTTATTTATTTAGTTATTTTTGTATTATTTTTGAGTACATTATTATGTTGTTTTTTTTTTAATTTTTTGTATTATTTTTATTCTTGTGTTTTTTTATTTTTTTATTTATTTTTGTTTGTAAAAACACAATTGTTCATTAGTTCTTTATTTTTTGTACTCTTTGTTTTTCTATTTTTAATGTTTGGATTTTTTATTTTTTTTTTTTTTATTTTATTTAAAAATGACGCATTTTTTACAATTTTCTTGTTCCTGTATTGAGTATAAAAATTATTTTTGCTGTGATAGAAGCGTCAATTATTGGCATAGTTGCATATTTTCAAAGTTGTCAAACTTAAATATAGAAATGAAAATCAACTGTTTTGTCGGACTAGAGCCCTCGAACGTAGACCCCAGTACAGTACAGTACACTCTGCTGGGTCAATAAAAATTATTTTAAACTCACTTTTTTGATCCCTTTCAAAGCAATAACGTCAAATCAAATCGGAAAAAAAAGTCTGCTAAATTTTAGTTTCGGCAACTGTGACTAGTTTGAACTGCGAAATAAATTTTGATTTTCAGTCTCGTGAACAATTATTTTTACGCAGTGAAAACCTATCACAGTAGCCAAAATTTTTGTGGAGTACTAGTAAAAAGGCGTATTGGGCGATAAAACTAATTTTAAATTTAACTATACAGTACTGATACTTTAAATACGAAGTAGGTACCTTTACCAGAAAATGTATTTTATCATTGTCTCAATAAAACATTTACCAGACGAAAATCATAGCTCGCATAGTTTTATCCCACGAACATTTTGTCTGTTCAAATTAATAATTAACTGGATATACACCGATAGTGGAATTTCAGTATGCATATATCAGCCGGAATTAATGCTATAAATGTGCATGAAACATTAGAATTTGCTGTTGCATAGTTGCAATTTATATTGTCTCATATGACGGTAACAGTGTCCTTTTCCACGTCAACTTTTCGGGGCTAATTGAGAAACTTTGTTAATTGTGAATTTCGTTAGTGCAATTTCAGATACCAACCCAACTACCAGCTTATGGATATCTCTTCTCCAACCACCCTTCCACCATCCCAATCCCTTCCGCCCACATACTGAATAAATGTGGAATTTAAAACAAAATGTTAAAAGGCTTTTAACAGCGAACAATTTCATTATTGCATACCTTCATATTTCGGAACATTGCAAAACAAATTTCTGCATTATTCCAAATATAATTAAGCTAAGGAATTGTCATCGATGGAGATTTAAAAAAAAATTAATACGCTGAAATTTTGTATTTTCGCATTTTAAGACAAGTAGACCCAACAAAATAATAATTTATTGTCCCGTACACAAAGGTGTTTTCTGATATATATTTTTGAGAGCGACCGTCAAGGTATGATCGTGGCTCAGTATGTAGGCTAAGGTGCGGGTAAACTTTTTAAATGGGCTTAACGAAAAAATTTTGGTTTCTATATCTCAGAAACCGCTTATGCTAAGAAGTTAAAACTTAGAATTTATATAGAGCTATGTTATATGAAGTCATATGCAAAAACAGTCGACGGGTAGAAAAAAACGTTCCAAATAGACTCCTAGTTCTTCTTCAGGTTGTTCGTCGCATAGTAACCTACACCGCGCATCTCACCATAAAATGCGAATGTATATTTTATTTTACTGTTTCCAATATTAGAGTAGGTACACGTTCTATGTATGTATATTAAAAGCCAATCTTCTCGCCACTTCATGCGAAAACTTAAGAGCAATTACAATAAAAAATCAAGTTTTATCAAAAGAAATCAAACGAAGATGCCACAATACCATAACTTCCTCTCATAGAAGTACCAGTATTGTACAATCTTGTGTGATTCCTAAAACTTTCGAACAAAAATTACATTAACTACTCGTAGTTATAATTTCCAGACGAATATATTAAATGCTTATCTTTAAAAGTTCTTAAAATCCACATCATATACGTACACATGTGTATGGAAAAACTGAATCGTTAAGCCGGACTATCCAAATCGGAACCTACAACTTTCTGAAGTAGAGAGCCAACAAACAGTTTTGGGGAAAACTTTTTAATGCGGAACACTATTCGCAAATGACGGAAAATGGAAAACTTTTCGCCATCTACAGACAGAAACGTACATTGTATTTATGGCTTACGGATGGCTACTAAGCTCCATAGTATTCTTATCCTTATCCTTATCCTACAATTACTTTTTAATTTGTCCGCTTTTCATTGTATTTAAGCTAATTATCATTTCGGGTATTATGTACCATAAAACGGATTTAATTAGGATTATCCTCCAATGTCAGGCTACGGAACTATGAATTTTAGTGGAGTAGTTTCAGCAGGATTATAAAATCAAGGAGTCCGTTTCCTCTGATACATCCAGGCACAAATAGTTTTCACATAAGTAAGTTCCGAAGTGCGGACAAAAAAAGAGATATTTATTTTAGTGGTTGCCAAAACTGGTTGTCTGTTTGTCTGTCTGGAATTACGACAACACGCTGAACAAGGATGCTGAAATTTTCTATGCTATCGAAATATATTTTAAAATAATATCCTTTATACGAAAGTGCAATTACATAATGTTCCTTTCAGCGAACTAGAACAAGCGAGGAAAAAATATGATAAGGAATGTGATGCAGACTTTTCATTATTTCCGTTCGTATGAAAAAGCGCCTAACGTAACGTACGAGTAGAACGTACAACAAACACGACACATCGTCTGTCTGTTTTCGTTATTATAATGCGCTCTAAAGAGCTGGCACTATCCTTTTTTTCATTTTCTTCGGTCGTACAACTGCAAATATCGCTAGAGGTTAACACCAAGCGTTTTGTAGTCATAGGCTTCGGGGGAATAAAAGATATCCTCGAGAAAATACAAAAAAAATATAGTACTTACCGCACTTAATTCAAGTTGACTTTGGGTAGCGCTGCAAACAAGTCGCAGTTCAACGCTGATGGAGCCTGCGGGAAGAAATCAAAGAGTGCTTTAAGGACTTTGGTAAAACTCGTATTTTTAATGGTATGAATCTTTTGTTAGATTATGTTCGGTACAGACTAGTTCACTCTGCTCTGGGGTGATATCCGGGACTAGAGATAGGGACTCTAATGAATTTTCAGTACATGAAGTTGTTGCTTTAGCCATCGTTTCATACTTATCTCGTTTTGTTGTTCCCTTAATATGGGCTTCGAGGGTGAAATTGTGACTGTACGCGTTTTTATAGTGTATTCGAATATGTTCATTCAGTTTTTTTTCTCTAGCGACAATTGTTTCATTATGAAATACAGACTGTTAACGTGCAAGTATATTGACGAAGCTGTACGATGAAATTTTATAATGGTTCGCACGTGCGCCACACACTCACTGATTAAAAATGCCAGAAAATCCTGATCTAAACCCCAATAAAAACCTGACTGGACAAAGTCCAAAAATTCAAAATACCCGAAAGAAATCCTGAAAAAAGACAAATATTCCACGCACGCAAATTTGGCTTTCTTCGGTATTTTTTATTTGGAAACAAAACAAGATTTACCTTGAAAATATAAGGACGTACAAAAATCTTAAAATTCCAACTAAATAAAAATTCAAATATGAGAGCATTGAGGGCCTGATCTAATTTTCAGATTCATAGACGACTATATTGACGCCACGTTTCAAAGTTTACTCTATTGTTGACTCCGTCAGCTGTCGTAAAGCCAGTCATGCGAACGCAAGACACCAAAAAAATCAACCTCCGCACGCCATTGCCTCCTCTTAAATTTTTATTTATTTTTCTGATGTACTCTCCTAGTAACGCCTACGAACAATCATCAAGTTTCAACTTTGTGGGATGAGCCGTTCAGGAAAAATGGATCTTAGAATGTCTCGACTCAAGCTTTCGAGCTCTCGAGACACATAATTTAAACACCCAACTCCCACACCTCGAGTCTTCCACCCGTGTTGACAATTTTTACAAATAGCTCTATCTAAGCTACTTAATCCAATCTATACACTAAATTTTGAACTTAATAGCTAAAGGGTTTACGAAATGTCAGTCTTTAAACGCATTTACGTGCGGCGATCAAACGGACAAAAAAATTGTTTTTTTTCACTTTTTTGGGGTCTATTAGTCCGAAACATGAAATAAAAAATTTTTAGGGTAGCAATTTTCTTTTTTTAAGCGATCACAAAACTTTCTTAAAAAGAATAAAGTAAAAATGAAGGAAAATTTAGTATTAAAATCAAAGACCCTGTTGGCCAAGGACAATAAGACAAATCCCATTATATTAGAGATTTTTTTTATAATTTTTGTAGGACATTAGGATATTTCTACTTATACAATTTCAATAATAGGAAAAAAATACTTTCGAAAAAGTTCTATCGGCACACAGCAGAGTGAAAAGTGTGTTACTAATTCAACCGCAAACAAACAAACGGACGTATCAACAGGAATCACGTTATTTAAAAATTCACCAACTAAATACATCTACTCACCACCAATTCCGCATTTGTCGCTCGTATCGAAGAACACTTTAATTGTACTATGTGCATAATCTGTAACAGCATTCCGATTCGAGCCGCATATATCAAAGTCGTACGTTTCCGAATTGGCTTTTATCTGTCGAAAAGGTGAAAGGTTTAGAGAAGTAGTTCCAACAATACGCTGAAAAATTAATTTAAACTCGAAAAACATAGCAACTTACCGCAATTCTGCCGGCTTTTGTAAAGTTTGCGGTTTTAATATTGAAACGTTTGTCTGTTTCATCGTTAATAATATCACAGGAGTTTGCATCAAATTTACACGAATGCGAAGAGCACACTACATTCGTTGCCCAGTCAAAATGAAAGTGGCATTCATCGATTATGGATTGTAAAATGGGATTTCCCTGTAAACATTTACATAGAATTTCCATGAAATTGTCGAGAAGTTGGATTTATTATATGCACCTTTCCGGCTGTTAGTCTGCAAAAAAAATCGATTGTAGTGGACATTTGAACCGATAGATCGGCAGGACATGCATCTCCTCGTAAATATTTTAATTGTGCTCTCGAATCTTCGATTAATGTAAGCGAAACGTCTGGGTACCCTAAACTCTGAAAAAATTAATTTTTTTTTAACAAATTTCAATAATTTTTAAAAAATTGATAAATAAATTTCATTATCACAGAGCACAGCCCACTAAACTTTTTTCTGCTTCGACAGAACGACAGAACATTTTACACACATTCAAAATATCCAGAGAAAACTCGTTTATATCGAGGGTATAAAATAAACTATATAAAGACCACTTAAACGATACTAAAAAATATTCCTGTGCGTCATAATCAATGAACAAATTATTCGAAAAAGATTAAACTTTCCGATCAAGATGACACAGAGACGTAGTAAGTATCTAAATTGCTTTGCATAAATATATTCAAAAATTTAATATTCATCCATGAAATCAATTTCAGGCTTCCTCCATGGAAAGTAATCGAAAATTGATACCGTAAAAAATATCGATACACCATATACCAGCCAAAAGATAGTATAATAAAATTGAGCATTTATTTTTTTTTTCTTTTGCCTACACTTATTCGAGTATAGCGGGTATTCCATCGTAAGCTATTTTAGATGATTCCTATGTAAACACTATACTCCACCACTGTGTGACGATAAGGAGATTTCTTTTCCAAGGGAACACCACTCAAAAGTCGTTAAGGAAGATTAATGTCCTCATCTTTTGCTTCGAACGAACATTAAATTATTCAATCGTTTCGTACCCGATTTTATATAAAACACTCAATTTTATACATGAAGAAATTTACTTATCACATTTGAGCTTAGTTGAAGGAGACAGAGACAGGGGGTGAAAAGGTTGTAGATTGAACGCGTAGAAAAAGATTTGCCTAGTTCAGTGTTACTCTTTTTTGTATCCTGGAAAATCCTATTACAAACAGATCAGAAACATTTTTCATATGGTATGTTATGGGGCCAAGAGGGTATTATGTCTTTACTTCGAAAATGATTTAAGGGTGAAAAAACATATTCGTAACGACTTCAACTTTCTGTTGAAATCTTGAATTTTCAATTGGAAAAAAATAAGGATTTCAAAAACTCACTGAGTTCTTTTTGGTGGCTCTTCAAAGCTCTGAAGTTATTGTTCTAATGGTTCGACTAGGTTTTTTTTAAAACTTTTGTATGGAAGCACCGTGCCAAGGGCGCCCTTAGAAGTGGACAAGAAGGAGTACCGGCCTCACCTCTATTTTACCAATCCGATAAATAGTAAATGTTGTAAAATTAGAAAAAGTATAATTTCAATGTGGCTCAACTATTTTGAAATCACTTTAAATTTATTGCTCACTTGAAGCGGTTGATGTGGCTCGACGGACCAAAAATGTTCGATTGTAGTACGAATTTTCTTCCAGAATTTAATTGGGTTATTTAGGCCAGTAGGCTAACGATCTTTTCCCGGAAAAAATACAATGTACAATAGAGAACTAAATCGCAAATTTGGACTGAAACTTTGTCGAGTTCATCGATTTACGAGAAACGCAGTGCAGTCTTCCATTATAAAGTCGTTCCTAAAAGAATTTGGAGTTGTCTGATTAAATTCATCAGACCTCTCTCCGAATCGTTGTTACTTTCTTCACACCCGACAAAATCCCTTGAGCTTGAGTGGGCAGAACTCTGATTCCGAATAAACTTCGAATTAACTTTTGGAATAGTTTTCTCCGGGAACGACAAAAAGTTTTTTGAGTAAGGATTTATAAAGCTGCCGGAAAGCTGCTACATTAAAGTTGCAGTATATTGTAAAATTACAGAGCGAAATTATGTAGTAGTGATCACACCATTATTACCATCCAAGGACACTTGAATCTGAATGACCTTTAAACGCTGTACTTTGAGGGAACTTGTAAAAAAGTGGTCTCTTATTTCGGCCAAATAAGCGTCTTTATCGGTTAAGCGATATAATAACAAATGGTCCATAGATGGGATTGTCTCCGCTGAATCGCGCTGAATTCACGCCAATATCCCTAAATATCCAGCCAATAGCCCATTGAACCGAAACTTACAGGATAATTGGAAAGAAAAAGTTTACAGAGGTCAAAATCCGGACTATAAATGCCGAAATCTTAAGGAGGTAATTGTAAAATACTTGTACGATAGGCGACAGCATCATCATCTGTCTTGGGGCAGTTTCGATTACGTCTCTATGACGCAGCAAATAAGCAGTTTAGGTAATAAATGGTATCGGTTGAATACCAAAAATGTGGAGGTAACAAAGTTAGCGAGGGATTTACTTAACGGCTTCTTGTAATTGGATTTGATGTGAAGCGGTAAGTAGAAGGTAATCTTAAACTTTTTATTGTCTGTAAAGGAGATGCAAAGGGACAGCATCTACGTGGGAAAGTAAGAAAAAATCGTTTTATACTCGCTTTTTCCTAAAAGTTCCAAGTTTTAAGAATTTATCATATAAATTTCAAATTGCTATCTGTAGAATTGACGAAGTTCAATCAGCGTACTCAAAATTTACATGAATAATAAGCTGAGAAGTATTTAGAGGTCAAGTGGACTGCTCCAAAAGAATTTGTAACACAGGACGTCGAATATATTTCACCGAAATTTCGGGATCGAGTCGAAATCCCGAGTTAAAAAATTTCGGGATCGTGTCAAAATTTTCCAATATTCCGATTCGAAAGGCCGTTTTCCAAAATACTGTGTTTCAAAATTTCATTACCCACTTTTTTTTACACGTGCGGTGCAGCTAGATATTTGACCGAAATTTCGAGATTGGGTCCAAATCGCGCGTTCCAAAATTTCGTTGTCCAAATTTTTGTTTTTTTTTCCAAAATCACATTTTTCCAAAATCTCGTTTTTTTCAATTCCATTTCCCAAAATCCCATTTTCCGAAATACCGTTTTCTAAAAAAACCGTCATGCACGAAGTCTCGTTATTAAAATTTAAAAATCCAGTTTTTTAATCTGACTAAGTAAGGCCGCGGCGCGGAACAGCTAAAGGGATGGGTAGCGTGTTTGAGTCGTGGATATTTATGTCGCCAAAATTTATTTTTTTTATTTAATATTATCCGATTTTGATAATTGAGGTGTTATTCGATTCGCCTTAACTGTATTTAGGAAAAACTATTTTTAAAAAACTTAAAAATGGTGACTAAAACTAGAAGAAACACTTTTCATTCATGAAATTATAATTTTAATATTAATTCGGACGAAGGAAATTTTTGAAAAAGGATTTTGGGAAAACGAAATTTTTGAAAACAAGTTTTTTGAAAACGGTATTTTGGCCCGCCCAAACTGAAAACTGTTTGACTATGTTCTGAGCGGGGTCTTTCCCCAAATTCTTGCCCTTCCCATCCCTAAAACTACTATGTATTAAAGGCTAACCACCTAAGTCCAGATTCGCTATCCTTAAAACAAACGCCTGTAAAATTTTTCTAATTATGTATAGTGTTTTTTTTCAAGCATAGCATGACTTTTTAAAAGCAAACTCGTTCAAAGGGCTGCACGGGTTCATTTGCAACATTTGTTTCGTGGGGTTCAATTTTCGATAACTCGAAAGCATAACTCAGGCAATCTCTACTCGAATGATTCTGCTCTCCATCTCAGGAACTGTATTGTATTGGATTCTTGTCTACTTAGTTCTGCGACTAAAATAAGACCTCTTAAAGAACGAAAATACCCATAAAATCTCATTCTCTACTTTGAGATATGTATTTGGAAACGTAATCTTATAGCTCCAGTTCCAATTCCATTGCAAGTTGATATTGCTATTCTTGTACCAAAGTACAAATACCTTGCTTTGAACTTCAATTTGAAACACTCGAGCTTCAAGCAATTCATTAAATAGTATCACATTGATATAACCTTACCCATCCTTTAGTGCTGCAAAAATTTAATATCAATATACTAGTAATTTTGAGTGTCCGATTTTCTTGAGCATTGCATAATCTAAGACACAAAATGAAATGTGTGCACATTTACAGCAAGGAACGAGGACGTAGTCAAACATAAAATAAAATGAATTCAATGTAATGCCATTAATACACCTTTATAAAGGTCTTTTGCTCGTAAACAAATAGATTCGGCATGGCCGACATATTCGAAAATCTCATTTTCTCTCCCTATAACTAACAAATCTTGAAGCTATGCATACGAAATTCTTGCATCCGTGAACGTTGTACGTGGTAATTTTATAAATTTAACACTTCCGACACATTTATGTAGCGAGAAACTTATTCATCGTGGTTGTGTGTGTATGTAGGGATATTAAAGTGAAATAAATGCATGCTACGAGTACAGGCATATATGGAGCAAATCCTGAAAACAAACCTGCTCCTGTTCGGGTGTAGATGACGATGGCACTAAAGCTGTTTTGCATGCAGCTGATCCAGCCGGGCAACTGAGACCATAGAGTGGAACAAGTGGTCGACAGACGTTCAGGAAGAACTAAAATAGAGGATGTACATTATTATAATAACAAAATGTAATATGCTTTAGAAATTTTGAAAAAATACCTTAAACGAATTTTTATTATTCAATTTGAGAGTTTCATTAATCGTAGCGATGTAGTTTTCGGTCGTACTAATCAGTGGCGTTAAATCGTATTTCACGTTGTCGTAACTCTCAACTTTGCACAGAATTTGATCTTTGCATGCAATACCCGTTACAAATTGAATTAGAACTTGGCAGCTTTTGTTTTCGATTATAGTTGGCCCTACTTTCATATCACTGGTGGCACAAACAAACTCGATTTTCGTTGACCTCTTGTCGTTTTTTTCGTTACAAACGGCTCCGGAAGTGTAAAGCAGATACGGTGACCAAGTTCCATTAAAAATTATATCGCTTGTAGCACTTCCTAGTGAAATTATTTGTCCGTTACTAATTTCACACGCACCTGGAAATAATAATAAAAGGATTTATAAAAGAGGAATAATAAATAATTTTACAAGCACCTGGAAATAATAATAAAAGGATTTATAAAAGAGGAATAAATACATATCAGAAAAACAACTTATGATAAAAGGAAGGTATGATTGAGTCACTCGCACCATGTCTGATCAAAGTTTGTAACAATCAAAAATTGTTTGAACTATCTTGTATCTTACGTGTTGGAAACGGTAGTAAAATTAAGGGAGATAGGAGATATATCTCTCATTCAACTCAAACTGTTGTGGTTTGCCTGCCAAAAATTCAGCTGAATGAATTTTTTCAATCCCTTTTCACACCCTTGGGATATGAATACAGAAAAATCCTGAAATTGAATTTTAGGTAATAAAATATAAAGATCCCGTACAAAAAAATCAATTCGTTTTTCGGAGATAAGGGAGCACTTGGATATGACAACAAGAACCACTTGTCGCACCCTGTACTCCATCAATCCAAAACACAGTAAATATTAAAAAACGAGAAAATATATTATTATTATAAAATTATTTTCGGGCTTTCACAGGTCAAATCCGGATCGACGGGCCAAAAATGTTAGATTTTTTTGCATTTTAAAATTAAATTATGATAGGTCTACTATAGAAATTAACTCAAAGCAGGGTGGTCCTAAGGGAAGGGCAAGGCGTGTGACTGCCAGTCGAACAAACCCCCAAGGGCGCCGATTGCAAGAAGCGCTACGCCATTCAATGTGAGTTTTAATTAAAAGAGTTACAAAAACTTTACTATTAACAAAATAAAAGTTAAATTG
Organism: Beris morrisii; assembly: GCA_951812415.1. NCBI lineage: Eukaryota > Metazoa > Arthropoda > Insecta > Diptera > Stratiomyidae > Beris > Beris morrisii. Next base: position 159,750,597 of record OX638310.1, read on the forward strand.
TTTAACAAAAATGGGCAATTGGCAAGTTCCAGTCTCCATCTATCTACTGTGCTAGTATGTGCCAATAAATTAGCAGACCCCTCGAGATTTTTATCTGTAGTTGTTACGCGACTCCCTGACTTATTTTATTTAAAACTCAATGTACCAAGCCGTAAGAAAATCATTATAATACCACACACCATCTTTTTCCGAACATGGCGATCCTGCCTTATTACAAATTCCCAGAGTATAGTTTTTCGCCGCATGTTGCAGTGTATAAACTCCAGCTATCCCATTGAAGTCATATCTGTTAACATATAAGGAATTTTAATAAAGCTTTAATCTCCTTTAAATTATTTATTTACTTACTCTTTGGCTGTTATCGGGTTGTATGCAATACAGGGACGAACGGAGTTACACGCTAACGAAGTTTGCCATGTAAATTGATTATTGCATCCTTTTCGACCCATAAAATCGGGTGTACCAAACTGAAAGTAATAAGTTAAATAAAATTCAATTCAAACAGAGTTCAATCCTCCGACAAATAAATAGCTGAAGCCTCGAAAAAATATAAATACACCATCAACACAGCAGTATGGGCACCGATTCTCTCAGGTTTGTCATGTCCACGCCAAAACAACGTGCGTTCTACACGAAATTTTGCTGTTAGTACTAGTGCACCTGAATGATACCTTTTAATTGGGTTCGGTGTACCGATTTAAAATTATTTAATTTTAAAATCACTTGTTGATCGAGGAGGTCCGTTCATGATAATCGAAAATCAACCGAAGTGAGGCCTTGTGTATTATAAACTTCGATTCTTGTATGAATTTTGTATCAATATTTTTTCAGAGCCTGAATTAGAAATTCGTCTTTAATTAGCTTATCGACTTACCTTAATACTACGATCGCAATTGAAATATATCGTAGACGTGAAATTTGCCGTGTCATTACATTTTTCGTTCGATACGAAATCCATTCGTAACTCGCCGTTTTCGAACACTGGAGTCGGTTGAGCAATTCCATAATTCAAAAATCTGACAAAATAAAGCAAATTAATACGAATCAGATTTACACCTGTGGTATTTTCAGTTTACCTATGTTTAATATCCGATGATTTATTCTGAACGTAACAAATGCTACTGTCGGCAGGACACATTGCATTCTGTCCGTAGAGTACTGGCTTGCAAACGTTTATAATGAAAAACGATCCGTTGCGATCTATAGACCTTTCGAGATTTTAAATAGAGTTAGTCTTTAGGTATTAATCGTTTTCTATAATAAAAAAAAACGTATCTTACCTGTAATTGGAATCGCTTAGAGGCATTAAATCGAATTTGTGTCCCGTGCTCTTGTCCTCGACAGTACAAGTATTGGATTTCATATTATCGGGTAATGGCAAACAGGCATAGTTGGTTTCCCACTTTATATAAAACGAGCATTCCGATTCAGCCTAGAAAAAGTGGCAAAAGGAACGTTTCTGAATTCGATGAACCCTCCAAGGTAGCGAACATAATAGCAAATTAAAATATTAAATTAAGGGAACTGCAGAAACAGCTTCATATTTTCCTCAACATATAAATACCTTACAGGAGTATGAATATGTAAATACATAAAAGCTTTTTGCAATATGTTCTAGTTTATGTAGGTACAGTTTCAAATGTTTGCAGTATAATTGGCTATGGAAGCAAATTATATAAAATTTAAAAACCCTTTCGAATTTGTATTTCGCACGGTCATTCGATTAGCCGTTTAAAATTCTCTGAAGATCCAAGAAGACTTAATAAACTGCTTCAAATTGTTCCATTCAATCGAATAAAACCTAGACAATTCGATGAGTCAAGCAGTAAGTTGATTGAAAGCGATCGTCGAGTTCAATTAATTGAGAGCGACAGTCAATTAAAATCAATGATTTAATCGAATCCACGCTAGAAGTCGCGATGTATTAGAAATTGAACTATTTTACTTGAAAATCTAGTGAATGTTTAGCTCGCAACAAATGAAAAAATCGTCTTATCACTTTATCGGGTTCATAGATTAAAATAAAAATATTCAACGTATCAATTTGATCTTATGTCCACTTTCGTCCCCTCAGGACCAAATAAAATTGATTTAAACTTACAGTTGGTAAAATGGTGAATGGTTGAACATCTAACGTATAGTCGCACATAAGCATAACATTCAGCGTAAAATTTTTACCATTCGCACACTTTTCGCCACCCGTAAAACTAAAATAAATGCTTCCGTTCTTGTAGATCAATTTATGGCTGGTACCTAAAAATTAATTCGATTAGTAAATAGTTTCAAAGTATTTTTCTTTTTATTTAAAGTTACCTAAAATGTAGGACGTATTGTTTTTCGTAAGACATGCTGCAGCATTTTTATTTCCGTTACAACCTTTCGATAGCTGCCCGCAAACGTTAAATTCAAAACGATTTCCTCGCTCATTTTCGACCTTATGACCGAATTCTGCTTGTAACGAAGTGAAATTAAAACTATGATCGTAAACTGGTTCCTTTAATTGGCATCCATCTCCCACTATTTCCTAAAATTTGTGAACAAAATTTCGAAAGGGATTTTTTTTATATCGAAAAAGCCAAGAAACTAAACGACACAAAACACAGAACGAAAGAACACATAAATCTTTTTTAATCAAAATCAGCTGCAGAACCCTGGAATTCAGAAGGTTTCCCCCTTCTGGAGGCATGGGGTAGTAACAGTGCCCTGTTACTGCTTCATATAACATTTTTTATTTCATTTTTTAATAATACAATTTTCTGATCGACCTGAAATTTTTTGTTGAGCGTTTTAGAACTAATAGACCACAGAAATGCAAAAAAAAGCCCGGTGTTCGCCCTATACGCCGTACGCAAACGTTCTTGACTCACCGAACCCCGAAAGATATGAGCTTCAAATTTTAACCATGGGTAGAGTGGACGGTCTGTTTGCGGGTGGGGAAGGTGGAGGAAGGATTTCGGGTGAAAATTTTAAAATTGTTCATTTTTAAAACGGATTTACACTGGAAATCTAAAACTTTATAGATACATAGGGGAGTATTACAAAAAAAAATGATGAGGAGGTAGCTGCGTTTGGAAATGGGGGCTTAACAAAATGTACAAAAAGCATGACGTAGCATCTTCTGAAAATTATATCTTCGGGATCGCACATACTACAACATTAAAATTTATAATATTAATACTTTCCGAAACATAGATTCTTTAAGGGTGGTGGGGCATATGGGAGTGGGGGGCTACAATTTCCAGTTTGGTGGAAAAAAAAGGTTAAACTGGCGAAATTACAAAGATTGGCATGCCTGGGTATCATTGGGACGACACGTATCACCACACGGCTTTCTTAGATGTGCTTCTCAGCCAACCAAAGATCACTACTTACAAACTTGGTACAAAGCACATGCTTCCCTCATCGCGATATTCACAAACGAACGTGGGCATCACCAGATGGTCACACCTTCAATCAAATAGACCACGTTCTAATTGAAAAAAAGGCCTGCTTCTAGTATATCAACATTTGACACCAATATATGAAAACGTCCACAGTATGCCAGTGGAGAATATGTGGGCGAAAATACGAGATGGCATCAAATCCTCGGCAGAAGAGAACAAGGAGGTTTTTGAGAACTTAATTTTGTGACCAGAATAGCTCCTTGTAAGGTAAAACATTCGTAGTCTGGGTGGCTTAGTGGCTAGAGCACTTGCATTCGGTGCACCTGGTACCAGGTTCGAATTTGCTTGGCGACAAGTAATTTTCGAGAATGGGATTGGGTTCCGGACTACCAGTTCACTCAGCTGTAAATGAGTACCTGAGTTAAAATCGGGCTAATAATCACGGACGAGCGAGTGGCTGACCACTTCACCTTCTAGTGTTCCGTTGGTCTAGTAATGAAGTAACTCTAGCATTACTTCAAGGCCAAGGCCCAATTTGGGCTGTTGTGCCATTGATTATTATAAGGTAAAACTTTCAACATTCATCAGTGGTTCTTTATACCTACATTAAAATAAATAAACTGCAAGAAAAATATCAAAAAATCCTGAAATCGATTTTTAGCCGATTGTATGTATATATAAAAAGTCCATGTAAACATGTCGAACTTCGGCATATCTTCGTGAAAACGCATGTTAACTTTTTACCCTCACTTTAAGGTTGATTCAAAAAAAATAATCCACGAAATTAGTTTTTAGGCGATTACATAAAAAGCCCGTAGAAGTGAAAACTAATTTCTCTACCACATCAGACCTTAGAAATATCGCGAAATAACAACGTACGCAACACCTTCACATCACCTCGGTGGTTCAATTTTAAGAAATCGTGAAATCAGTTAAAAATGTTTTTGATATCTAATCGAACGTAAGGGATATGACGGAATTCAAAACAATGTTTACAACTGTTTTACATCTCCTTAGGCATTTACCTAAAGAGCCCCCAACAAGTTTAAATTATTAATTAGTTAGTACCATTTTATAATTTGTAATGTAGAGAACAGATAACTTAATATCTTAACAACTGTTGAAACTCAATATATCCAATAATACAATAGATATAAAATGCACCTTCACGTAATATTACACAAATGCACCTTTCGTATCACATTAAAATTTTCCCACCACGAATGTGCACTTTCTGCACATTTTTTTATGTACAAAATATATCGCATGCTAAAGTGCTGATCGAGCATATCCGATCAGCACAAAATTCTATTGAACTCCATGTACTCCAAGTACACCAAATTGCCGGCACGCTTTTTTTGCCGTAATAAGAGCCCAGCTCAAGAAAACTTGAACTGTGGACAATTAAATTATAGTAATTTTGTTTATATAGCGTTAAGCGATTTTTGTCTAACTAGCAATAATTTAGTATTTAAGTTTGTGGGAAATAAAATTTATCATCACTCCCAAATTTGTTTTCAATACGCAACGAGCAAGGAAAGGCCCTCGCTTTCAACCTCAACAACAACTACGAGTATATTAAAACTAGTTAGCATAGCAAAGGTATCCACGAGTAATTTAGTGAAGTAAATTCAAGGAAAAATGTAATTAATTTAATATTTCAGAAGACCTAGAGATATGATGAAATTCATAAAAATATATGCACCCCATTTTCACTGACAATTTTTCACTTCCATATGCCAATAAAAATATGAACTTTTATTTTACTGTAAATGCTCTTCTACTACATCTACATATATACACTAAGTTTCAAGTTTCTTAGATACGCCGTTTCACAGATAGAAAAGGCACCTATATATAATAGATAAGTTCTGAGGTTCAACCTCATATCGTATCGGTTCCTGAGATATTAAAGGGAACATTTTTCGTCTAAGACCCTCCAACCACCTCCAAAGTAGCCACATAAAGGGTCCACCTAGTCTATCCAATAATTTTGTTTAACTGAATAGCTTCAAGGGTTTCTGAGCTACGAGTCTTTAAATGATTTCGCCATTTTTGGGTAGCAAATTTTTCTGTTAAATCGATCACAATAATTTATAATATTAAAATGATAAGGTAAAAGTTGATCGATTTTGATTGACTGAAAATGTCTTTGACTAAGCTGCGGCTAAAAAAACTTGTGGAAAAACTGGCTTTTAGGGATGCCGTTAGATCTGTTAGTTGATGAGTGTACGTAGTATATCAGAAAATAGATAAATTTTATTTACTCAGACCAATCCGTTTATTATTCATCAAAGAAAAAACCGCGGTTGGATTGAATTCATCTCTTTCAATAAACATACTAGTGGATTATGAAAAATGTCTATTTCATTCATCTTACTGAAAATTTTCAATCTACTACGAAACTTTGAAAACTACTACGCTTTTTGGTCCAGATCGGCTTCTAAAATTTCCGAAAAGGGAACAACGCTGCTCTGTGCTGGCCATGTAGAGCGGATGGAAGACAGAAGAATCCCCAAACGTGCTCTTAAAGGCAAAGCGAGTGGTAACAGGACAGTAGGCAAACCACGAAAGCGATGGGAAGACTCGGTTGATGAAGACAGCAAAGCCATCTTAAAAATTGGCAGCTGGAGAACGCGGTCTTTGGATCGAGACGATTGGACGCGACGACTTCAGCAGGCCAGGGCCCAACTTGGGCTGTCGCGTCATTGATGATGACGAGTTGTGTGGAATAGTTTACGACCTTTTTACTGTGGAATACAATTTGCAGGACTTATATGAAAGGTTCATTAATAGTTCTCATCGCTTCTTCGAATACCCGATATCCTGAAAGTATAGCGAATTTTGAACTGTGGAATGGTGGATTCAGTAAAAAAAAATCCGGGTCATCTGATGCTGCTACGCATTACAAGGACAGTAAGATTTTCCAGAACTAGTCAACTACGGAGTGGTAGTGCTGTCTGCAGTCGCTGCAACCATTCCAATTACCACACCAGTAACCAGTGCGCGTAGGTGGATTATATCAAAGTGCTGTGCACAGAACTTAAGAACTAACATTGAAAATTGAAGGTGCGTTACTACAAAACAATAAATACAACAAATATACGAATGTAAATAAAAAATGTTTTTATTCAAATAAACACACAAAAGCCAAAAATAACAACAAAAGCACAAAATGGCTAATCTACGGCTCTCTACGATTCCATGGCTCCTGGCAGCGCTATCAAAAGCATCTGATTACAAAAGCAACAAAACAAAGCATTTGTGAACAAAACATAATTTCTACTGCGACGGCAGCAATTTTTCTACTATTTTCCCATATTTACCAGCGCCGATTCGTCCGAATTAACATCTAAACAATTCGATGGCATGACAGTCAAAACTATCAGCAGTAAACAGCGCAAAGCTAACGGCAACATATTGTCGGCCGACACTTTTAGGTCGGAAATTGAAAAGCACGCGTGTGAATCACCGGCACAACGCGATTAGAAAACCCGAAAACGAATGAAATGAAACTACCGCGCCGAATATTGAATTGTGTGTAATTAGTTAATTTTTCTATGATTTCGATTTGTTTTTTATTTTTTTATTTACTACTGTCAACTCGGAGAAAACACCTGTTTCAGCTGTTGGTCGCCGTCAATCTGACAAATTCCTCACGGATCCAGTCATGCGCACCTTCCCGCATCATAAAATATTTGTTCAATTTTTTTTGTTTTGGCAGAATAGATTCTTGTCTACGCTAAGCACCGCTTAGCGCCGGCAATGCCATCTGGAAGTCCAGTGCCGGAAACGAGAATTTAGTCGCACGCAATGGCCTTGTGAAGACAAAGTTCCCTTAAAACGCTTCTTCTAGACCTTCAGACAAAAATTTCTGCAAATTAGCGTCGGGCGAACTGCATGACAGGAATTCAGTGCCACAACAGACTCCTTTCGCTTCTATTTCATTTTTATATTAAAAAAAAATCAGCAATAACTCATTAACTTAATGAAATTTAAATTACATAAAAACGCGCATGGCCACTGGAATCTACTTTGCACGTCGGCTTGCTGCCCGGGGGCTTTTAACCGTCGGACTTTGCAACGTGGTTGTTCGCAATTTTCGCACACGAACCCGTGGCAAACGTAATAGGTTTGTTCTTTTTACATTCATCCTCTTCACCTCTCTGCACTAACTCAAAAGTCAGTGTAAGAAAGTGTATTCTAGCGTAGAAAGTGTATGCAAAAAGAACAGACCTTATGACATTTCCGTAGCACCAATACTGCCATATTCAAACTTTTGTGGAATTTGTTCCACATCAGAATTGCCGTGGCAAAAACTTAAATGGCGAGAAAAGTTTGAAAAAATTTATTAATATTATACTTTTTGGGTGACAAATGCTTCGAAATAACTTAATTGGCTGGGGAATCCAAATAAAAGAGTTGTCATCCGTTCAAACCAACTGCACGGCTAATGGAGAAATACAAAATGCGGATGCTAAATTCAAATTAAATTTATAATTAAATTGGGAAAAAACTTTCACTGATAACCACCCGCTTGAAAATGAAAATTAACATTTTTTTATTAATAGTTCATGTCCATTTAAGCCAATTCCAATCGGTTATATTCCCCGCTTGACCTGGGGTCTGTCCAATGTTCAGCTATAGCTGCTTCGATAGCAGCTTTTTTCTGTCCAATGCAACCAAAAGCTGCTTTCTCATGCTGTTATGACACTGGCTATTTCCTCGCTAGTTTCAAGTGCAATAAAAGTCAATCGTGCGACAAGGCGACCAATATAGAGAGAAAGAGATTACCGCTAAAAAATACCCTTGCTGATGCTACCGGCATCTAGTAGACGAAATTAACAACTGATTTGTTATAAAAAATACTGATCTTAGCGCGTTTCATAACATAACATGACACTTTCTATAATTTATACATAACGAACTGTCAAAAACAAGTCGGTAGCGGCTGGAAAATCTAGCCGCCAGCGGATTTCTCTTGGATTAACTGCTAGAATGTTGCGAAACACTGCTCGAATGCGCTTTGTTGCCGCTTTTTTTTTGACAGTTATGGATTGTTTTTTGACAGTTACCCATAGTTTGCTGTTCGGACTGTCTCTCTCACACCAATATCTAAATTGTATGTTAAAGTCTCTATCCCTCTCCATTTGGATTGTCTAGCCGCTTTAAAGCCGCAAAAATAGCCAGTGTCATAACAGCATCATGCTTGCTATTTGACAGTTGTTCTGTCCAGTATTTTCAAAAAGCTGCTATCATAGCTGCTTTTCGATGCTTAGAGTACAGACTGTAAGCAAGAAAGCACAGCTATATTACATAAGTATGTGTGTGACATTTGCATTCCAAAACTATAAGCGTCTAAACGATTTATTGAGTTAGAGAGTTTCGAAACTTCAGTGAAGACATTTTTCGAGGAATTTTTGATGGCAGCACGAATGATTTATATGATTTTATATATTTAGTCTGGTGCCCATAGAATTTTATATTTCGACGGCTGATATCTTTGCCTTACTAGTAATTTCTTTTACGACAATTCCCTGATTCTTTAATTAATCTTGACTACTAAAACTAAAATTAAATTCACCATAACTTTAGTGTTCAAAATCATAATTTGTTCATCTTCTCGCCTTTTCTTCACGTTCAAAATCATTTTTTCAATATACAAACCCCAATTTATAAATTCATAAATGACATGAATATCACGCCACTTACACATGTATGTGTCGAACAGCTGTTGTAAGCTATTAAAGCAGCTTTTGGCTGTCCAATACCCGCCTGTGCTTTTTCTTGCTATAGCCATGGCCGACTTAAACTCAGGCCGCGCACATATGACAGTTCGTCGTGAGAAATGCCTCGTTTTTTATGTGATGTGTGACGTCACGGATCAAAACCAGAAAATATACCAGTTCATTGGAGAATCTTTTTTGGAACGAATTCGTAACAATATTTTATTATCCCAAAGCGCGGTGTTTTAATACAAAACTTTGGAATTGACAAACCCTCTAGAGTCGATACTGATGCTGTTATGACACTGGCTATTTTTGCGGCTTTAAAGCGGCTAGACAATCCAAATGGAGAGGGATAGAGACTTTAACATACAATTTAGACATTGGTGTGAGAGAGACAGTCCGAACAGCAAACTATGGGTAACTGTCAAAAAACAATCCATAACTGTCAAAAAAAAAGCTGCAACAAAGCGCATTCGAGCAGTGTTTCGCAACATTCTAGCAGTTAATCCAAGAAAAATCCACTGGCGGCTAGATTTTCCAGCCGCTACCGACTTGTTTTTGACAGTTCGTTATGTATAAATTATGGAAAGTGTCATGTTATGTTATGAAACGCGCTAAGATCAGTATTTTTTATAACAAATCAGTTGTTAATTTCGTTTACTAGATGCCGGTAGCATCAGCAAGGGTATTTTTTAGCGGTAATCTCTTTCTCTATATATTGGTCGCCTTGTCGCACGATTGACTTTTATTGCACTTGAAACTAGCGAGGAAATAGCCAGTGTCATAACAGCATGAATAACAAATGTTCAGAATCATAGCAATATGCAATGTGTTTCATATAACAAAAATTATCTTTCAAAATATAAGCAATTTAACTGCACATTTTTTAAATGGCAGAATGCCGACATTGATAAATTGAATTGAAAATTGCGATATTTTTTTCGACCTAATTTTTCTATGAAAACTCAATTCCAGATGAAAAAACTTGTCTAATTCTAATTTTTAAATATGTTTATAAACTATTTAACTTTGTTTTGCCTAACAAAAGCTTGCACTTTAATAAAAAACTTAGTTTTTATCATCCAAGTCATGCACCCGCCATACAAAATTGTTGCGATTTGGAAGGAGCTGTCATGTTTGTTATGACTCTGTTTTTTTATGTTCAATTCAACTGCGCGGCTATAGTTCAGAGGGCTCTGCCATAGCTGAATTTGACAGTTCAAATTGTGATGCTTTGCTATGCTATCGAAGCAGCTATAGCTTGCACATTGGACAGACTCCTGAAATCAAAAGATATCGCTATTTAAAAACTTGAAATTTTCATACCATTTTAATGTGAGCTGGACTTCAGAATGACATTTCGCATGGCACCAGGATTGCCATATTCAAACTTTTTATGCTCCGACTACTTTTTGCGCGCGCAAAGACTGGACTGGCACTAAACAGTGAGTTTATGCAAAAACCTCTTTTGCTCCGTAGGATTTTCAGGTGATGCCATCATCCCCTACTACACGAATCGGCTATTTATTCGGCTACCAGCTAAACCAAAGCTACTTCGGCCAGATCTTGATGAAATCGGTTAAATTTAGCCGATTTTAGGCTGAATTGGCAACACTGAAGTCGAGTCAGGTGTCAGGGGAGGACCTAGATCGATAAAAAGCACAAATTTTGTACTAGAACATCGATAACTGCTCCCTTGAATGCCATTATTTTCATTGAGTGGTAGCGAAGTTTTCCTTGCGTGGATTTTAAGTAATTTTGTTCAGTAGTGAAGTTTAAATGAATGAAAAATTTCACCATCATTGGTTTTTTTTATTGGTTTGAATTGCGTCGTGGCCAAAAGTCGTCATCAAGTGAAATTTTAGATCGACCGCCAGAAATACAACCTGGGGTCGTTCGAATATTTCGATTAGTGGCGACTGTATCAACCGAGCGCGAGGTTTTCAAAGAAACTGAGTACTCTGGAATGTGGCATCCCACGAATAATATAAAAAATAATATGCCATGTAGAAATATAACAATATAATAAAAAACAGCACTGCTGGATCCAACAGACATTTTTTTTTTCAATTTGCATGCCACTAACATTCTACAGCAAGTTCAGTGGCTTGAAATACACTTCAATGAACTACCATCTGCCTGTCATTTTTACGTTTAAAATATTTTTCCAGTCGAAAGGCGATTTAAAATAGTTTCTGAATCGAACGACCCAGTCTATTTGAAGGTTATTTCCACTTACGACGAGTCGTGATGTTTCCACCCTCCGGGTGCTCCCGCTTACGACTGTTTCGGGCAAATATCCGCACGGTTCCGAGTCTCTTAAAACGAATGTCCTGCCAGACAAGCGACTATAGGCTCCGCCGTGCCGTTCTGTACACGCCGGGCGATGACGAGCGGAAAATTGCCAAGACCGCAAAGCTAACGGTAGACAGCGTGATTTTCGACTGCGAGGACGGAGTGGCCGCGAATCGGAAGCGAGCGGCACGCGAAACTATCGCAAAAGTTTTGTTCACAGTTACGGAACGGTCGCCTCAAACCGACTGGGGCGTTCGACTGAACAGCAGCTCGTCCGGCTTCTTGGCGGACGACTTGGCTGTGATATGCGGCGGCGAATCGATGCCACCTAAGACCCTCTACCTGCCAAAGGTCAACTCGACCGCCGACCTTGATTATTTCGTCACCGAACTCGAGAAGGCTGCGCATTCCGGACAGCAGGTTGCCCCCCGTCTGCCTTTCGACCTCATCGTCTACACTGAATCGTGCGCGGCCGTTCTCGATCTTCCCGAGTTGTGTCGCCATGCAATTGAAATGTCCCGTTCGCGCGGCAGCGTCCAGCAACAACTCTTCCGGCTGGCGGGTATCGTTTTCGGAAGTGACGACTTGCGCGCCGATTTGGGCGCAACGCGCACCGAAGACGGTCGGGAAATCCTTTACGCGCGGCAGCGTGTCGTCCTGGTGGCAAAGGCGTTCAAGTTGCAGGCTATCGACATGGTCGACATCAACCTAAACGATTTGGCAGGTCTGCGAGCGCAATGCGAGTGCGGCGCCGGCATGGGCTACACCGGCAAGCAAGTTATCCATCCGAAGCAGGTGGAAATTGTTCAGGACGCATTCAAACCGAACGCGGGGCTCGTTAAATGGGCTCGCGATGTCATCGCGTCATTCGAGCAACACCAAAAGACCGGCAAGGTTTGAATCTTCAGAGCGATTGTTGTACGGAAATCCTCATACACTCCATCCCCCTTTCCTTCGCAGGGAGCCTTTAGCTTTAAGGACCAAATGATCGACTCACCGACCGTCAAACAGGCCCAGAACATCGTCGATGCAATGGACAAAATCGAGAAGCAGCTTGCGGGATGACCTTCGCGCCAAATAAATCACGTAATAAAAATTTATTTTGATAGTTTTTTTTTGTGTTTTCCCCTCATCCTACACCCAATCATGTGTTTAGCTCAGCCTCCAACCCTGGAATGCTACCGCGCGCCATCTGGACACTAGCGTATGCAGCGCCGTGTGTGTGCGCGCCGCTGATTATCGTTGCGGGGGAGGCAGCCGCAAATCGCTCAGAAAATTCTGAAAACGATCTCGCGTATTCTCACCGCTGCACACACAAAGATTCTATTCGCGAAATATTTGAATTTTATTGACGAAACGCTCGTTCCATTCGCGACCACAGTTTAAATACGCCGATGACTCACAGTGGGGTCCAGCAACGACCCGTGAAGACATCGCAAGAGTAACGAATGTAAAAAACAACAAAAAAAAATCTAAATAAATGATTAAACGAGGAACTGAAATCGAATAGAACAGAAGATTGTGTTTCGCGGCGGTGTTTCTAATTGAAAATGTGCGACTGATCATTATCGGGTTTTGTGACTAGAGAATTAACCGCAAAAGCTGCTTATTATGGAAATTAATCCGCAATCGGACGAAATTAAAGAGTTATTGACCGGTAAGTTGTGTACGTGTGGTGTAGTGGTCTCCATCACTCTGACCCCGAGGTCAATTGGAAGTTCGTCTAGAAATGCCCTTTCCCCATTATCTCCACAGACATCTGTGCCTACTTGCAGCACGAAATTCTTTTGTCGGACTACCAGAATACAACCGCAAGTAATTTTGATTTGGACAAGAGTCGTGGACGGTTACTGGCGCGTTGTGAACTGATTTTAAGGAGCTTCGAAGGACCGGGTGTCGTCGGCGAGAGTCTGGCGTCACTGGAGTCGTCGTACCTGGATATGAGCCGGAAAAAACAGAGCCGTAAGTTGAAAATCGCACGAATAAAGTAATTGTCTAATTGAAGTCTCGTACAGCGGAACCACCGATACTGGCGGTTCCATCGAACGAGTATGTGGTGATAAATGGGGCCCCATCGGCCTACGACACAGCCGACACGGACGACTACGATATTTGCGCTCTGGTCGGCGGCTCCAAAGCAGCCGACGAGAGCGACGCGGATAATTGCCCGTATTCGAGGCTTCCGGCGGCGCACCTTGCTATAAAAAAATCGCCCAAACAGGGCCAACTATCGCGCATCGAAAAACGTTTCTTTTTAGAGCAATCGAAAAAGTACTTTTGTGGAATTCTGGGTGATTGGCTGCTATGCTACGGCGACGGGGCGAGCGCGGTAAAGCCGTCGTTTTGTGTTCACTTGGCGGGCGTCGGCATCGAACACCACGGCGACGGTAAACGGCGAGATCTTTGCTTTCAAATTTCCAGCCCTGATGCCTCGAAACGGTTCGTTTTCCAAGCAACTTCAGAGATCGAGACGAAAATGTGGATACATGCTATCGAAGCGATTCGTGGCGAAGGGAGTGTGGGTAGCGGGGGCGCAGGTACTGTCCCATCGCCACCGAGACCTCAGATTAAATTCCTAGACAGCAATAATCTACGAAAATTGCCAACGCCGCCTGTTCAGGCCAAATTTCATTCGTCTAATCGCGAAAATACCGGAAACAGCGAAGATATCTACGAGGAGCCGTGTCCGCTCTATAATACGACCGAAACTATCGCCACAATCGAGTCACCGCCACCTTTCGAAGATACATCATCTTCCGACGAAGCTTCGAAGAAATTATCTGAAGAAATAGTCCGTTACGATTACGACGTGCCGAAACGTTCACATCGGCAGAAACATATAACGACCGAAACGCCGAAAACAGAAGTACAATCAAAAATCAAAGACGTCCTTCAACCGAAGCAATTGGTGGCCGCACCGGAAGCGGTCAAGTCGGCGGAGTCACCGAAATCGCGTGAATTTACCGCTCCGACCGATTCCCATGTCCAGAAGAAACAGCTGACCAGCACCACTGAAGGCGGACCACCCACTGCCGCACTACCTGTAGCCACAACACCGGTCCGAAATTGGTTCCTAAGTCGTTTAAATAAATCCAGCGCGACCGAAACATCAGCTAAAATCGCTCCGCGGGCAGCAGCAAACCGCACGGAAAGCGACGCACCCGGCACCGGTCCCGTCGTTGGCGCCACAAAAACCCTGGAGCCGACAACACCACGGGGCGAAATGGTCAACAGGATTATAAGCCAGTGGGAGGCTAACGGTCGGTTGCCGATCTTTAAAATTCGCAAAAACGTCGGACGAACACGCCTCAGCTACGAGCTCGACTCGAATCACGAATCGATTAATTCGAATTAGTTTCTTTTCTCCGCTAAAGTTTTGTTTGTTGAAAGAATTTGAATAAAAACTACTGGCTCTATTCCATTTCATTTTCCCAGCTCAAATAACTTTCAAAATCAACTGCCACATTTTGCAATTCTCCGATGCTGCCATCTGTGAGTGATTCGCTAAAATTTTTGCACGTCAAAAAAGATAGTTAACTCGCCGTCATCGACTCTCACAAATTTAGTCCGCCGGCCCGGCAATAGAGTGTGGTAGTTTTTTCTAGTTCCGGGAAAGAAAAAAAAATTGCCTTTTCTATCGACCTTCGCCGCTTCTAGTCCGACCGATCAGAAAAAGATTGCCGGCTACAAGACTACGCGTCGAATAAGCGTAGGCGAAACAATCGAATCGATGATATAAGCGGCGAATTTCGAAGAAAAACCCCTCGAGTGATTTTTCTCGTGTTCCTTTATCGTGAAAATGGAACACCATTGGCGAAAAGGGAACAGTTAAAAGTTTAGAGCGGGTGCGGCCGAGAGTGCGGTCGGTTCGCACATGTGTTACAAGACGACGTCGAACGGAGGAGCGAGAAAGAGAAAGACGAACTGCGGTCTTTTTCTATGACTGCAAGTGCAAGTGAGACGAAACACTGAACAGTGCTGTGCGCTTTGTTCCCTTTCCATTGCGCGGAATATTTCCCCTCTCTGCTGACTGGTTTTCGGGCATATGTTAATGGCGGCGACGGGCGCATGACGGCCGAAGACAGAACGATCGACGTCGTGTCGCGGTGTCTCAAGTGTTCGGTCAACCATTTCCCCTGGCAGCGCTATCAAAAGCATCTGATTACAAAAGCAACAAAACAAAGCATTTGTGAACAAAACAAAATTTCTACTGCGACGGCAGCGATTTTCCTACTATTTTCGCATATTTACCAGCGACGATTCGTCCGAATTAACGTCCGAACAATTCGATGGCATGACAGTCAAAACTATCAGCAGTAAACAACGCAAAGCTAACGGCAACATATTGTCGGCCGACGCTTTTAAGTCGGAAATTGAAAAGCACGCGTGTGAATCACAGGCACAACGCGATTAGAAAACCCGAAAACGAATGAAATGAAACTACCGCGCCGAATAATGAATTGTGTGTGGAAATTAATTAGTTAATTTTTCTATGATTTTGATTTGTTTTTTATTTTTTTATTTACTACTGTCAACTCGGAGAAAACACCTGTTTTAGTTGTTGGTCGCTGCAGAGCCCTCTGAACTATAGCCGCGCAGTTGAATTGAACATAAAAAAACAGAGTCATAACAAACATGACATCTCCATACAAATCGCAACAATTTTGTATGGCGGGTGCATGACTTGGATGATAAAAACTAAGTTTTTTATTAAAGTGCAAGCTTTTGTTAGGCAAAGCAAAGTTAAATAGTTTATAAACATATTTAAAAATTAGAATTAGACAAGTTTTCTCATCTGGAATTGAGTTTTCATAGAAAAAATTGGGTCGAAAAAAATATCGCAATTTTCAATTCAATTTTTCAATGTCGGCATTCTGCCATTTAAAAAATGTGCAGTTAAATTGCTTATATTTTGACAGATAATTTTTGTTATATGAAACACATTGCATATTGCTATGATTCTGAACATTTGTTATTCAGTATCGACTCTAGAGGGTTTGTCAATTCCAAAGTTTTGTATTAAAACACCGCGCTTTGGGATAATAAAATATTGTTACGAATTCGTTCCAAAAAAGATTCTCCAATGAACTGGTATATTTTCTGGTTTTGATCCGTGACGTCACACATCACATAAAAAACGAGGAATTTCTCACGGCGAACTGTCATATGTGCGCGGCCTGAGTTTAATACCTCGTTCATGTGGTCAACGACGTACCGCTACGTAGCACTTCGTAGTACCACGTGAACACACGAAATTTTGCTACGGAGCGGTTTTTCTACAACGTAGCAAAACCGCGTAGTGTAGTGTAGTGGATTTGCTAATCCTTCCCACGAGAACACTTGCCGCTGCGCTCCGTATTACTTTTCCAGTGAATTGTCAAAACACTGTGTTGACAGACAACTTTATTTGTTTGGATTTTCTCAACGATTCTAATACCAGTACCTTTAATGACTCCATTTCGCTGAAAAATAAAAGAGGAAAGGTTATTTAAGAAATAAAACGACGAATGTAATTCGTGTGACAGCTGTCAATTAATAATCAAGAGTGCGAAACGTCAATTCACTTCACGTGAACACTCATATATCAACCGGATTTCATAATACACTACGCTACCACGTGAACGAGGTATAAGTCGGCCATGGTCGCCGTCAATCTGACAAATTCCTCACGGATCCAGTCATGCGCACCTTCCCGTATCATAAAATATTTGTTCATTTTGTTTTTGGCTTGGAAGAATAGATTCTTGTCTACGCTAAGCACCGGCAATGCCATCTGGAAGTCCAGTGCCGGAAACGAGAATTTAGTCGCACGCAATTGCTTTGTGAAGGCAAAATTCCCTTAGGCTAGCTTTACATGAGCGGTTTCACCGCGACTGCGACTCAGCGATTTAGTATAGATTTGACATGAACTGCAACTCAATCGCGAGTCGAAATTTTCCCAGTTTACATGGGCGGTTGGCGGAGAAGCGATCGATAGTCATCAAATTAAAGGAAAGTGAAGTGTTTCGTGAAAATTGGAAGTGCTCGAACATTTCACCTTCACTTTTCATATAAGTCCAATCGGCTTCACGTTCAGATGCGTTGTGACAGTGACATCGAAAGATTGAGTCGCGAAATCGCCGCGGCTACGCTAGGTGAATGGCGACAGATGTCGATTATCGCAATCGCTGGCGGCTGAAAACGTGTTATGTGGAGAGTTGCATTCAATCCTGTATACTTAGCTAAGTCGCTTAGTCGTTAAGTACTAAATCGCTGAGTCGCAGTCGCGGTTAAACCGCTCATGTAAAGCTAGCCTTAACACGCTTCTTCTAGACCTTCAGACAAAAATTTCTGAAAATTAGCGTCGGTCGAACTGCAAGGAATTCAGTGCCACAACAGACAGGCTACCATACAAACTCCTCTTTTTCTATTTCATTTTTATATTAAAAAAAAATCAGCAATAACTCATTAACTTAATGAAATTTAAATTACATAAAAACGCGCATGGCCACTGGAATCTACTTTGCACGTCGGCTTGCTGCCCGGGGGCTTTTAACCGTCGGACTTTGCAACATGGTTGTTCGCAATTTTCGCACACGAACCCGTGGCAATGGCGAATCCACCGGACTCGGCGGTATTTCGGTATCCGAATTGTCGACAGTATGCACTTTGTTGTCCTCGCTGGTCGGTCTGGTGTCGCCCTTCTTTTTTCGCTTCACGTTCACGATAACGTTCGCATCGACACTTACGTCCAGCTCGAAAGAGAATTCGTACGTTTTGTTGCTTCGCGGATTCGGTGTGATCGTGTCGTTTATGATCGTTTTTCCCGGCCTCGTTGACGAACCGGTCGATCGGACCAGCGAAGGCGAGATTTTCAGCTTCGGCGAAGGTTTGGCGGCTCGTTTACGTGCCGAACCTGGAGGTGTACCATTTGATGGGGTTTCTGGTTTTGCTCGACCGACTGGAGTGGTGTCGGCTTTCGGTGAATTTCGTTTCGACGTTGTCGCAATGGGAGTTTTATTAATACGCGCGCTCAATTTTGCCGGCGGTGTTACTTTGTTGCCCTCGGACTCGGATTCGCTGTCGGCCGCTGGTCGTTTCGTGGCTTTTTTTCCCGGCGATTTGGCACCGAAGGTCATGTCTAGCGGTCCCGAATTCGTTTTGTTCAGAGCCTTCAAGCCGGCGTGGAATTGTTTCCGACATTTTTCGTAGTCGGGCGTCTCATTGTACTCCAGCGACTGGACGTATTGCATAAATTGCTTAATCGGTGCTGGAAAACGTCCCAAATTAGAGCGATTTAATAACTTTTGAGTCCGCCTTACCTGGAGTGTTCTTGTTAAAGAGCTTGTTAAGCGCCGCGTTCACGTCCTTGATGAACTCTTCTTTCGCCTGTTGTACCTTGACGGGATTGGCAAGCAGTTTGGCCGTCTCCCACGGCAACTCAACCCCCGACCACTGTATCAAATTGTACCCTAAAATCTCAAAGTCGCCACGCATTGTCGGCACGCCATTGTGAGCATCGCGCGACGTGTACTCGATGGTGCCGTTGTGCATTTTGCGCGGATCCGGCTTGTAGTCTTTGGTCGTATAGTGGCTGGCCAGACCGAAATCAACGAGATACGCCTGTGCCGGACTCTTGCCCGGATACTCAAGCAAAATATTGGCGCCTTTCAGGTCGGCATGGACGTACGACCCGCTGTGAATGTAATCGTACACGTCGAGCATTTGAATTGCCAGCCGGTAGACAGTGTGCTGCGGTAAACGTTTCTTGTTCTCAAGGTAGCAGCTCCAGACGTCCTTTCCGTAGCGCGGCATCACCAAGAAGCGGTGCTTTTCGTCGTTCAGGACATGCGATCCGGATCCAATTATGTACGGCATTCCCATCGACTTAATCTTCCTCTCGGCGCAAAAATCCTTGACTGAAAACGGGAACGGTATTAATGCGGACATTTAGAACAACTTCGCCATCGCCTTACTGTCGTCCAACTTGGCATTTCGCATGTAGAAGTGCATTTCGACAAAGAGCGGTCCATTTCCGTGCGGCTCCTGCAAAAATTTCGAAATAAAACCCAATTAAAAACCGCTGCGATTCGAACAATCCGTCGCACTGACAATTTTAACCACACAGTCGTAATCTTCGGCTTTCTTCTTGCCACCTCCAACCTTACAGGCAGAATAAATATCGCCAAATCCACCGGAACCGATCACCGGTCCGATTTTCCATTGTTCGCGCGATACACCGGTGAAAACCTCGCCCAGCGGAATCTTTTCCGACTTAACGTACCCGTTCTTTTTGGCGGCCGGTTTCTTTGCACCAGCCGCTCCACTTTTTGCCGCTTTGGCAACGCGCGGCATTTTTTCAAATTGCAGAAACGGAATGTAGTTGATGGAAGCAACAAGGTATTTGCTATAAATTTATCCGTATCGCGAGTATTACGCATCCAAGCGTTTTCAGTCTGAGAAAAAAATCTGAATAAAAAATTCCAACTTGGAATTGAAAATTGACCGGCCGTCCGACAGTTGTTTTATTTTGGCAGCCAATGACTTTTTGCCAGAATGAGATGACACGAGGCACGAATTGGCGGTAAGTTTCGTTCAGTTTTACCGTTGATTGGACAGCTGCGGCGAACGGCGACTGCGGGAATTTTTCAAATTTTCAAATATTTGAGTTTGCAAAGTTTTGAGCTGTTTTTTTTAAATTATGTGACAATGGGTTTGTTCTTTTTGCGAGGTTAAGTTCACATTTTAGTGTAACTTACACTGAAAATGGGATACAACTTACACTGAAAGTGTAGGGTGTAGACCGCGCAAAAAGAACGGGTTAGTGTAGAAAAATGACAGCTAAAATTCCGAACTTTTTTATTTGTTTTATTCTTTCACTTCTATCAATGCAAATTTATTGCCATTCAATATTCTTGCATATATTCATTCAAAACAGTATTTTCATAAATGCACAAAGTCAATTTTATCTGCATAGAGCCATCAATTTTGACAGATGGTAAAGAAGAAGAACTTACACCTGCTCCCGACCCAGTGTAAGAAAGTCTACACTGAGTACACTACACTAGCAAAAAGAACAGCCACCTCTGACGTCACACCGACAAAAAGAACAGCATTAGGGCAGAAAGTGTACACTGAGTACACTACACTCGACAAAAAGAACAGACCTAATAGGTCTGTTCTTTTTGGCTACACCTTCTACACTTTTTTACACTGACTTTTGAGTGAGTGCAGAGAGGTGAAGAGAATGAATCAAAAAAGAACAAACCTAATAGGTTTGTTCTTTTTTCATTCATCCTCTTCACCTCTTTGCACCCTCTCAAGAGTTAGTGCAGAAAAGTGTATTCTAGTGTAGAAAGTGTATGCAAAAAGAACAGACCTAATTGTGCGGTTATAAAAATTATGGCAACACTAACTATTATTAAGCCGGGTGTAGTCCAGTGGTAGTTTACAGGTCTTGAAAACATTGCTACCGGAGTTCAATTCCCACTCAATGCATAATTTATTTATATGAATTTTTTAGTTGCTATTGGTTTCAGAATATTAATATAAGTAAATCGTGAACAGTGCGGAATGTTTAATAGGGTCACTTGTAAAGGATTTAAACCTGAGCAAATGAGTTCTGTTTACATTTTTATCAGATTCACAAATACCATCAGAGCTGCCAGACAGTAGTTGATTTGCTATAGGCAACTTTGCTGTTCTGGTAGATCGTATCACAGCGAATAGTACTGAAAAATTATGATCATTAACACCTGCTAGTACACTGCCATACCCGGCCCGGTTCCTGATCTCCCTTCCCATTCCTAAAACGGATTAAGTTCGGTATCCCCTCTCTTCTCCACAATTCCTTCCAACTCTCCTCTCCGTCGCCCCATGAAACACGGAAAAATATTTGATAGAACAATACCGTGGCCAATTGGGCTCAGTTTGTTCTTGAAAATTAGCCAAAAACAGCCATCAGCCGTAGGCGCCGTGCCGTGGTGCAGTGGGATCACAACGGACTCATCAAGCGGTCTATGTGTTAGCTATCTCTGTCAATAGCTACCCACCTAACCTAACCTAACCTAACCTAACTATTGTTAAATTAGGCTCGTTCTTGAGCCAGGTGCAGTGTACACTTTATTGAACTGCAGCATTTTACGTCACTCCGTCAAAAAGAACAGAAAAGTGCACATTTTCTGCACTAGTGAAGACAGTGCAGTAACCTAAAACGCACTGTATTATTTAAAAAAGAAAATAATAAAATGGAAAATGAAAGAGATTTCGATGAGCATTAAAAATAATTTACCGATTTTCGCGTCCATATCAATTTCGCTTTGATTATTGACACTAGGTCTGTTCTTTTTGCATACACTTTCTACACTAGGTTACACTTTCTGCCCTAATGCTGTTCTTTTTATCGGTGTGACGTCAGAGGTGGCTGTTCTTTTTGTCTAGTGTAGTGTACTCAGTGTAGACTTTCTTACACTGGGTCGGGAGCAGGTGTAAGTTCTTCTTCTTTACCATCTGTCAAAATTGATGGCTGTATGCAGATAAAATTGACTTCGTGCATTTATGAAAATACTGTTTTGAATGAATATATGCAAGAATATTGAATGGCAATAAATTTGCATTGATAGAAGTGAAAGAATAAAACAAATAAAAAAGTTCGGAATTTTACACTAACCCGTTCTTTTTGCGCGATCTACACCCTACACTTTTAGTGTAAGGTGTATTACACTGAAAGTGTAAGCTACACTAAAGTGTTAATTTAACCTGACAAAAAGAACAAACCTACTGATACAACTGCGAACTCAATCCGGTCATTGTGTTCATGCAGCGTTTACTTGCGGCTTACAGCGTTTCATTGCATCTCGTTGCGACATTTTGACATTGCAATCCGACTGCGATTGCGTTCATTCTGTACGGCTCTTAATTTACAACTTCAAAATTAAAACAAAATTCTCAGTTTAAAATCGTTTTTTCGCGCACACCCAACTTCTACAAAACCCGAACGAGTCTCGAAACTGCTCGAACGCAAAACTCAACGAAAGCACGACATCGGGCGCACTTTTCCATCGACTGTTTTCAGCCGTGGCGTCTCTCGCTCTCCTCATTTCTTAAGAAATTGTGCGATCGTAGACGTTCGAATTTTTACGCGATCTGATTTATTTTCGAGTTCCTTTAAAACCTTTAATCGAGGAAAAAATTAGTTAAAAAAAATGGTAAGTGCACGGCCGAGCTATTTTCTACCGACTTCGCGTTCTGGACCATCGTGTGTGCGAAGCCCGACGGATTTTTCTCGCACAGCCGTGGCGAAGGAAATTCGATCGGGAGGCGAAGAAGAAAAAAAAAAGTTAACCTAAAAATTTTGCGGCATTTTTGATTTTCAGGCCGGAGGTAAAGCTGGAAAAGATTCGGGAAAGGCTAAGGCGAAAGCTGTGTCGCGGTCTGCACGCGCTGGACTTCAGGTAAGTGGCGGTATTTTTGGCGATTTTCTTGCTGGCGGATTTACAGTTTTGGTCAGTCGGCCCCGTTTTCTTTAATTTTTTTTTGGCGGACTGACTGTCATCTTTCTTTCCGTCCGCCTAGCGAGCTGCATTGCCGTCCCCGGGACGCGCTATTTCACTAACTTCCTTTTTTCTTTCTTTTTAGTTTCCGGTAGGCAGAATTCATCGACACCTGAAGAGCCGCACAACAAGCCACGGACGTGTCGGAGCAACTGCAGCCGTTTATTCTGCCGCGATTTTGGAATATTTAACCGCCGAGGTAATTTTTAATGCACAACTCGGTGCTCAGGTTGCGTGCATAGCGTTTGGTCGGTGTGTGTGTGTGTTGCGCGGTGTTTGGCGTCATCGCCCGCCATTTTACGTGGCTCCCAGACGCTTTAGCGACCGTTTTTATCCAATTGCATGTTGCTACGATTGTTCCGTTCGTTTTTCCCGCATTTTTGCGGTATAATTTAACGTCTGAAGTAGTTTTGAGAGACTGCGAAAATTTGGCGCCATTTTCGGAAAAAAAAAATTTAGGTTAGTAATTTTGGCGGTAAAAAGTGTTTGTAAACAAGTTGGGCCTTGGTCCGTATCCTTTGGCGTTGTGTTGGTCGTTATTTGGCCGGGAATGATGAAATAGAGAAAATTGCGAAAGAATGAGCGATTCTTGCGTAATTCAAATGAAATACTTTTGATATTTTCCCACCAAGGCCAACATGAAAGGCGTTTACAATTGCAGTGCATGAAAGCTATACTGCAAGCATCTCCCAACGAGAATTGCTTCCAAAACTCAGGCTGCGTCTCATTCCTTATCGCCTTAATTTTATGAGCAGCGAAATTAATGAAACTGAAGATTCATGATAGCAACCGCATCCACGATCAATATTTGTGCTAGCCTGAGCAATATTTTGGGGAATTCACTCCTACCAAACGCGAGATATGAAACAGATCCGTTGTACTGCACGGAACATACGAAATGTAATTTAAGGTCCAAAAGAATTGTGCAATGTTCAGTTTTTCTTCGTCTTCTGGTCGAAGCGATGTAATCGAAACCCGAATTAAATTTAGCTGATTGCCGCTCCTCTGGACATCAACGAATTTTGTAGTATGCAGTACCGCTCATAAGACTAGTATTGCTCACCCTTGGCAAACTTATTTATTCTACCGGTTACGTAAAAAGTTTAAACAAATGCGATGTGTTTATATATTTTTATTGCTAAAATATTACTCTTTGACTCATTTTTAAGAACTACATATGTACATTTTTTTTAAAGTCGTTGTAAAGGCCCGAGATGGATGTTTGGCAACATTTTAACTCTCACCGGTCCAGCTGATGTTAGAGGACCTCAATTGAATCTTTTGGCTGGTGTCATCTTATCACTACCGAGTCTCGCTCCTGTCTTAATTGGTCCAAGTATCTTTCACACGTTACGAAATTGTACTCGGAATCAGTATCGTGCTGAAGCCCAAATCGAGGAACAATTTTGATTGTTCCAAAAATCAAACATCCTCGAGAATTTCTTTTTGTAGATTTCGTTCCAAGATGCCCGCGATTTTTACTAAATCGCTTGTCGAAGATCCTCCGTAACCGTACTCAAATCATGACTGTTCCTTCTGTTTAACTATTGGAACAATTCATTGATTCTCCATGTGATCGTCGTACGTATACCTCACTTCTAGGACCAATAACTTCAACTTCGGATTAGTTGGATGGATCATCCGCTTCTCATGTTGTTTTTTTCCTTCGAATCTTTTTATTTTGAGGTCAAAATAGAAGCCTTCTGTTTATTTGCCCTTAAGTTTTTGTTATATATGAGCGGTTCTACTCAAAGGAGTTTTTTGCGACGGTAGAAGCTGGACGATCGCTTTAGCGACAAATTTTAATCAATTTTTGTTGATAATTTTATGGTCCTATCATATTCAGTTTTCGTGGTGTTTAAGAAAACGGCAAAAGGTCGTGTAAATCATCTCTAAAGCCCCCATAGACACGCTAGCATGTTGGCGCAAACATAGGTTAGCGCGAGCCAATTCGCTCGTGTATGGCATTGTTGGCCGTTTGCGCAAACATGCTCGCCCAAAAATCAAAATATTTTGATTTTTCAGCGCCAATATGCTGGTGTTGGCCGTATGTTCTCACGTGTGTGGTGATGTTTGCGCAAACTTCAGTGGTCAGTTGTTGAATTGCATTCGTTGAAGTAGTACAGTCGCTATCGAGGCTTTATTAATGAATTAAGGATATAATATTATATTATTCAAATTTATTAGTTTTTTCTTATGCCTAACATTTTCTAATTTATAATGTAAAGAACATATAACTTAATTGTTGGGGCTTGTTCGAAACAACAACTCATCCGCGCACAGAAAAGTTTTACCAAGGTGGTAAGTTGTAATGCTTGGCATGGCGTTACATGTGTTACAGGCATTACAAGATCGGGTTAGATTTTATATTTTAAATTATTTTTTTTTAAGTAAGAGATAATAGTTTTATTTCACTGTAGTTTTTATTTTTGTGATCTTTGTTCAGTAGTTGGCGAAGATCTCTCTTACATATTGGTTAGTTTCCTCTTTATAGGATATGAAAAACGTATTATGAAAATAAAATGAATTTAAGTAATAACTGAATATGGATAATGAAAAGGATTTGGGTAATAAAATGAAGGGGCACAAACACCCTAAAAGGAGGGACATAAAAGGATTTTTGCCGCTCATAATTTTCGTTGCTCTACTAGTATAACTAGAACGTTGTTTCCATGGTGGAATCCAATAAGCAACTGAGCCTTGCCAACATGCTCGCTGCTGTATGCGCAAACCTATGTTTGCGCCAACATGCTCGTGTGTCTATGGGGGGCTTTAAAGACCCAAAATACAAATTTGTATAAGCTAGTCGAGTTTAGTCAAAGAGCTAGAAAATTTCGCCTAGAGCAAGAATAGTGAAAAATATGATGTTTTTTTTATATATAAATTTCAATTGAAATTGCTAAAACAAACTGTTCGCTCATAATCAGCTTTGACGGTAGCTTTAAAAATATAATAATAAAAATGTAATAAATAAATAAAAACTGTTCGAAATTTTATTAAAATTCGTTCGAAAGCTCGTAATTTTTTCTATTGGGTTCTTATACTCCCGATGGGCTAGGTTCGCTTTGACACTGTTGTGAACCGAGGCTAAGGAGTGATTCTTATGATTTAAAAAAGTCAAAATAATCGGCGGAAAGTTCTGGTGATAGGATTCAGTGAGCCAGTTCCTTCTATTCAGAACTGGTTTGGTGACTGGATATCAAGAAGAAGCGACGCGAGTCCGAGCTGATTGCAGCTGTTTTTTTGTACGTCGCTCGGTTGCCAGAACATCACCCCTAGGCTAGACCAACAAAAGTTAAACACTCCGGCTTGCTTACATGGGTGTATAAATTGGGAAATGAATTCCCCATAGGTCGTGAGAGAACAAGAAGCATTGGTTTGCGCGGGCACGCGAATTATCTGGGCGCTTAGCACCATATATGCATTCCGTATCTAAGCTACGACATTTGCAAAAAATCCATCGCAACGCCAAATGGAGAATCAGAGTCGGGAACCCGTCATTGCGCTCTGCTATCCGATTTAAATCATTAAATTTTATTCACAAAAAAATGAATTAAGAAAAATAGGGAAAGAAGAAAAAAATCAATTTGAAACAAAATTAACTTACCATTCATCTTCACTTTCTTCGCTATGTCCTTTATTTTATTTTAATTTTTTTTTATCTGGATCCTTGACTACAACAATTTTAAATTTTTATTTAAAAATTTTTCCATTTGGATGATGACCAATCCTTCTCTTATCTGTTTTACTTTATTATTTTCTGATGATACAGGGATCGATTTTAAAAAAAAAAATGTGCTGCCCTGAAAATTTGTTTTCACGCTTCGGTACTAGTAGACACTAAAAAAGCAAAACAAATGTCAGTCCGTCTGTCCGCCATACGCAAAATCGTTTGGAGGCTCGTTGAGATATTAAATTTTTTTTCATGAATAGACTGGGTAGGCCCCTTGAAGTGACCAAATTCTGAATGGTGGGGGGAGGACGGGGGTGCGTTTTAGACGGAAAATTTTGGTTTCTAGATCTCAGCAACTGCTTATGCTAGAACGCTGAAACTTGGAATTTATACAGAGCTTTGATAGTGGACCCATTTGCATAAAATTTGTCAATATGGGTGAAGGGGCGTGGGAGTGGGCGTTATTCTACGACTTCTTCATATAAATACCTAGAAAGTATTTTCAGGATTTTTTGAAATTCGCCCCCAAAGGGGGTTGTATACTTTTTCACGAATTCTGCGATATCCCTCAGGTCTGATCAGATATCGAATATCTTTTCACTTTCAAGGGCTTGCGTAATAATCGCCTAAAACTTGCTTTTAAGTTTTTTCCTTTTTCAGCCCCTAAGAGGGTATAAAAGAGATGATCACGTTTTCACGAATTCCGTCATATCTTTTAGAATTGATAAGAAGTTGAATTGGTTCTTACTTTCTCGTGTTGTCTTCATATTTATCTATTAACTCCTTTCAGAATTTTTTGATATTTAACCCCCAAGTGGGTGTAAGGAGGTTGCATATCTCATGATATATCGAATTCATTTTTACTTCCGAAGGTTTCCTATATAAGCGCCAAAAAGTCAATTTCAGTATTTTTAGATATTCAATCCTAAGGAGGTATAAGGTAGTTGTATGCTTTTCAAAGCTTCGACATTATCTTAGGTTTTATGAGATATTAGATCGCTTTTCACTTCCACAGACTTTTTATATAATCGCCTACAAACCCATTTCCCAATTTTTCGATATTCAACTCCTAAGGGTTTGCATATGTTTTCATAATTTTTTGCCACCCCTTAGTTCTGATGAGATATAAAATTGGTTATTACGTTATTGGTTGACCTAAAAACCAATTTCACGATTTTTCGAATTTCAAAAACCAAGGGGGTGTGAAGGGTTTGCTTACGTTTTTACAAATTTCAAGTTGCTTCTTATGAAATACAGTATAATCTCGATAATGTGAACTTAATTGAAACCGACTGATTTCACATTTTGGAGGTGTTCACTTTATTGGAGACTAAAAATACATGATATAGATGACTTCTTCAATGCACGAACAAGATAACACGTGCGAGAACTCTACACTTAAGCACTTGACAACAAGATACAAAACAAAACAAAATCTAAAATAATTAAAAAATTTTGTTTTTTAGGTTTTTTATTCGTTTTATGATATTTTATGTATTAAAAATTTGAATTAGTGTTAATATTTTGTAGGCCACCCGTAGCACTAATTACAGCTTTAATTCTTTCTGGCATGCTTTCAATGCATCTCTGTATAATTTTTTTGATTACTTCGCTGTTTTTCCATATATTTTAATATTTTGTTTTAGGATATCTAGGGTTGGATTAGGAGAGAAATAAACTTCAGATTTTAACAGACTCTAGACATTCTTGATAGGGTTAAGGTCGGAAGAATTACCTGTCCAAGGAAGAATTGGAATATCGCAGGTAGAGAACAGGTTTTTTATAATTTGGGCACGATGGAAGGGTGCACTATCCTGCATAAATATATTTCCTATTTTACAGCACCTCAAGTAGTTGAAATATGGAACTAAACTTAGCTTAAGGTTGGCTTTATATAAACGCCTTCTTAAGGTCATACCGAATATCTCTATCCCTTCGCCCAGCAGGTCTTGATGCAAGCTTCTCGTGGATTGAAAACGGTTTTCGCAGGCCTTTTGAATAATCCTACGATCCGTTCGACGCGTTGTTTTCCTTTTCCCGCGACAATTCCGCCATTTATTGCTGACTTGGCCCTGATTTTCATGGACTGCTTTATTGATTCTCATCACAGTTCGATGAGAAACGTTCTCTTCTCTCGCTATTTCTCGAAAGGAAAAATTTTTGGTGTTCAGTAAAGCAATTATTGCAGACTTTTTGTCCGCGCTAATATCTTCACACTTTCCCATTTTTATTGTTTTGACCAAAATGTCTCAAAAAAACACATGTACTTTTAAATGCCTAAAACTATGTAAACTAAAACCACAGGTATTTCTAAAAACTGCTTCAACACGGTATTTTCTTCAAATATTTGAAAAAGAATGAGAAGTTCGGAATAATTTCATTATTTTATATACATACCTGTCTATCGCCTTGAACACGTAAAGGGAGGGACAGGTAAAGCACACTCTCCTGAAAAGAGGTAGAAGAGTGGGTTTTGCCATTTAGCGTATATTAATTAAATTCACAATTCTTACAGCCGCAAGATAAAATGAATCTTCTTGGGAAAAATCCCATTTCTTGTGAAGCTACAGTTAATTTCTTTCAAAAAATGAGAAAGAATGTGAGTGGTCCTAATTCAATGAACAGGGACTGTAATATATGTCAACGCCCATAACTGTATAAACGGAGTGTTACTTTATAGATAACCATGTTCACATTATAGAGGCGCTAAAATTCCAACCGTGCACATTACAAGAGACATTTAAAAAAAAATTCTTGTTCACTTTACTGGAAAAACCACATTATCGAAGGTTCACATTATCGAGATTATACTGTAGTCTTAAAACCTGTTTCACAATTTTTTCGGAATTCAAACCCGAAGTGGAAGTAATGGCTTTGTATACATTTTAACAATTCGTCATATCTCTTAATTCTGATAAGGCAGCGGGCTTTTAGTGTACATAATATACCGAAATTCGAATAGTCTACCATACACGGGCTTTTCCAATGTTTAATCGACTAAGAATCTCAATTTTAAATATTTTTTTTTTAAGAACAAAACTAACTATTCAAGAAACCTCATAATTTCGAAACAACTGATGATATACTCCGACTTTGACCGCTCCCGAACTTTGACCCGAAAATAATAAAGTTTCGCCCAGACCATTGGCACATTTTTTCCTATTGCTTTGGTGTATACAGCACTGAATTTATTTTTTTTTAACAACGAAATAAAATGTTCATCAATTCTATTTTGTCGTTAAACTCTCTTTCCGTGGAGGAGTTATATATTAAAATGCTTTTCTTCGTAAGTCGATTTTTTGTTCCATTTTAAGAAATAAGTTATGCTCAAAAATGTTTACCTCTTCAATATCCAGCGTAAGGACATAGCATGCTGAATATACAACCGCCCAAGATGAACACAAAATAAACAATTTTTTGATTTTATTACGTACAACAGTTTTTAATTTTGAAACAATTTTTTGTGTCACTCATACAAAGTGGTATGTATTTTGTATTTCGAGCACATCCACTTTGCACGACGTTGGTGGTCCTTGGTGCTGCAATAAGCAACGGCGAAGCGAGCTTATCATTGGGAAAAGTGATGCCGTTGTTCGTATTGTCCGGATCCTCTTGAGGTTTATTATTTTTTAACTGTATCTTATTAGTTTGTTGGTTTGCTTGAATTTTGGTCGGATATGAACGTCGAGCATAGTATGTTGTTGTTTGATGCGGAGGAAGACACGCAGCAAAGCAGCGCATCTTGAGCACTCAGACAAAGATTGCCCATTGTACACGAGTCCGCCTGCCAATACCCGAACTTTTGCGTCACTCCTCACGAATTTCAAGAGCTCAGGTAGGGAGCGAGAACGGAGTTCCTCCATCCTCATAACATCAACGCCGTATACGTGCATTCTCGTAAAGGAGTAAGCTGGAAACTCTAAAAAAAAAATGTCCCCGTTGTGTCGTCAATCTCGTCACAACCAGTGCACATGGGGTCGTCAATGATTCTCATTCTGACCAAAGAAAAAAAGTATGTAGTGATTCAGTGTAACTTAAAAATTTAACCGAAATAAAAGCATTGAGTACTACGTCAAGAAAGTGATAGAACATTTTGGGTTACCACTTCCGACTCTTTCTATCCAGCTCATAATATTTTTTGTTGGTCAAATTTGCAGGCAACGAATCATTGGAGAAGTGCCGTCTCTTGTCCGTCTTGATACTTCAGTTACATCTTCTGAGTCATAAAAGTAACACAACTGTAACAGCCTATAGTAGCCCGGTGTTACCAGTTTGCCATCAAAATCATCCTTTGCTAAAAAAATTTTAAAGTTGTTCTACTCATTTTATTTATAAAAATTCTTGTGTCAAAATATTTTAAATTGTCACTCAAATGGGCAGTTTCTACGGTAAATAATTGATAACGCAATCAAGAATAAATGCAATCTTCCTTTTTCCAATGATTGTTTATTGAATTCGACAAAAATCCGTGGAGTTGATATCGCCCGCAATTTGTTCACATTACCAGAAAAAACAAATGAAAATGTGCACTTTTCTTACTCAAAAATGTTCTCTTTCCATGAGCTAAGGAGTGTCTCTTGCATACCTAAATATTTTTTCTGTATAGAATTGTTGGAAGAGTGTGATTTAGAAGTCTCCAGAACATTTCAGGGCCCATGTTAAACGGATTATTTTTTTGAAAAGGTGGTTTGGTCAATATACCACCGCCACAGAAAGAGTTAACATTTAAATTCACATAATTCGACACAAAAAAAACCGAAACAAATAAATATAAAAAAAAACATAATCTCTAAAAAGTTCATACGGGAGTTTTTTTTTAAACTTAAGTCTTATTTTTCTATTTATAAATTTTTTTTTATGTTTTCTGGGTGCGAGTGGAAGATATAAAGTTCAATTAGATCCTTTAAAATCAGCAACCTAATTGTCTTTCACAAAATTTTTTTACAGGTCCTGGAATTGGCAGGAAACGCATCGAAAGACTTAAAAGTAAAACGTATTACCCCTCGTCATTTACAACTCGCCATTCGCGGAGATGAAGAGTTAGACAGTCTCATCAAAGCCACCATTGCCGGTGGTGGTGTTATTCCACACATTCACAAATCCTTGATCGGGAAAAAGGGAGGTCCCGAATAACCTTAATAAATTCAAAAATAACCGGCTCTTTTTTTTTTAAAAAAAATCTTTAAATACAAATTAAAAAAATTTCAAAAGTACATTCGTTTTTAAAGAGTGAAGGTGGGAAATATTTTATTGTCAACAATTAATAAAATATTTCACTGTAGGCTTAACGTTAAAATGATATATTAAACAAACAAAAATAAATGTCTTATTAAAATAAATGGTTGAAGTCATTAAAATAATATTAAATTAAAAAAAAAACACGAACGTAAAGAAAATAAAATTTATGACGCGGATTTTCCATAGAGCGTTTCTCTAAAATGTTCAACATTTACATGATTTAACAAGAACGAGATCATTGCAGTAGTTATATATAAGTTTTTATATGTTAAGAATATTTTATGTAATTTTTTTTTCATTGTGTTCATAAATACTTTGCATTGATTTACGGAAAAACTAAACAAAATAGAAAAATGACTTTTTTTTAATGACTTTTAACATAATTAAATAACCGTAGAATATATTGAAATTATACATTCTCTGTAATCACAAAACCAACAAACTCCCAAGCTCGTATTTTACGTGGCACAAGAAACACAAAGTCCCAACATATATATTTAAACAAGAATAAACAAAACACACTACATTTACTTTTCGTCTAAGATCTATAAAATACATTTATTTTACAGGAAGAGAAGTTTGTTTTTACATCCGAAACACAAAATATCTAACTGACAAGAAAATAATGTTGAAGAAATTTTTTTACTGCGCCTTTGTTATGTTGGGGATTCAAGAGTGAAATTGGGAAGATCTTGTGTATAAAATTATTATTTTCAATTTCTTGATAACCATATTTTTTTATATTTTACATAAAACTTTTGTATTTTTGTTTGTCCTAGTACAATGTGAAAATTGTTTCTGTTTTTTTTCATTTTTCTTGTTTCTTTTTGCTCGGAACAAGGCCGCCACTCTTCTAAAAAGTACATTAATAACCTTAATTAAAGTTATTGAATTTTTTGAATCCAAAGAAACGAACTATAAAGTAAATATAATAACGCGAATGTGTGTCGCCGTCTTCTCTATCGGTTTGCGTAAGGATATTTTCAATATAACAAACAAAATAACTTAAGTTTACCTTTAAGTATTTATCATGTTGTCATCTTCAAGTATTTTTTTCTATTTCTTTTTAATCATCCCGCAATCTTTAGTACTTGATGAGAGCGGCTCTAGTTTCGAGTTTATTATTTTTCTTTAAGTTTCATTCGATCATGTAATTTGACTTTTTATTTTTAAATAAAAACAATCTTATAGAAATTTTTTTGTGTTACAATTTAGTATGGATTTTTTTTTGTGATCAATTTTACTTAGTTTTCAATTTTCTTCATAAGTTTAAAATTGTGTATTTCTTTCATTGTTCGGAATTTTCCAACTGTTGACTACTGAACGAAAAATCGACTTGTTAAGAAGTTTTCAAATCTTCATAGCCTAATAATTGAAAAATGATTGTAGATACAATTCCCACCATAAATCTAATTTAAGTACGAAATTGGTAAGTATTTCCTTCACTTCATATTTAAATGGTTTGATTTTCTTTATGCGCCGAATCATTTCTTTCATTACATGAACTTTACAAACACGTTTCGACTTTCAAATTTCAAGAAATCATCGGTTGAGTCCCTCACAACATGAAGTCAAGAGTATATTGTGAAAAAAGAAATATTGAAGAAGTTTTTAAGGTTTGTGTGATTTTATGTTTTCCTTAAGAAATTTTTAGTAGCGGAATGTTGGAGTGGCCCATAGAGATATAAATACTGGAGACGGAAAGACGCCGTTTTTGTATGAAGCATTCTGAAGCAAAATTGAACGTTTTTGTTTTTTAGGTTTTAAAGCGCTTTATTTGTGCCAAAATAGATAACAAAATTCTTACAACTAATTCAATAAAGCTAAAATTATAAAATATAGAACTTAAACTAAACCAAATGGCACTGATGTGCTCTCAAGGTTTGATACATATTATTTTTGTGTTTTTTTTTCGAACGTAATGATTTGTATAAAACATATTTTTGTATATATATTTTTTTTTTGTCGGGAAAAAGGCAAACAAAAACCCGTTTTCGAAATAATGGTGAATATGACTTACAACTAAAAACTTAAAACTAACTTATAACTAGATGTACAACTTACTACTAGGACTGGGATCCAATGATAGATGATGCTAAAACTAATCCTATATCTACTCTTAAATCAATACAATCTCAATACTAATCTTAACACTAGTCTTAAAATATATAGACCTATATATATATATTTTTTATTGTTAATTTTTACTTATTACTAGAAATGAGTTTTATCTTTAAATCTATTTTATTTTTTTATTTTTAGTTTTATCTTAAAATCTATGATAGTTTTTTTTTTTTTTTTCACTTAATACTAAATCTTAGTACTAACTTATGATCTAAAATTTTTTTTTATTTTTTTGTTTTTTTTTTATTTATTGCTAAATCTTAGTACTAACTTATGATCTAATTCAGTAATCCTATCTAATCCTATCTTAAATCTAGTCTCTAACCTACCTTACGAGTAATGTTTTTTACTAACCTACGTTTATTGTCTAGTCTTACTATGCTATCCTAATCCTATTCTTAAAAATTAAACCTAACACTAAACTACTGCTACTGATCGCCATGTAGCCACCAATATCGCGCGGTCTCTTTTGCGATTACGTCTTCTTCGAGGAAATTCGCTGTCGAATACCTCCATATCGGCAAATCGTCTGTCGTGTCAATAATGTTACTATATTTTATTGTTTTATCGCTGGCATATCTATAGGCGTGATAAATTTTGGGGATACTTTGGGAATCTAGGATATAATTTTGGCTATCAAGATATAGGAAGGCTTCTGGAGGGATGAATCCAGTAGCCATGGTTTTTTCGAGGTATTGAGGATTAGGATAGAATGGGTGGGATATCCAGGGATTTTCGTCCTGGTCTATAGACCTGAGAATATGATTTCTTATGATTTTGACCATCATGGAGTCGACTCTGCGAATCTCAGCCGTCTCATATATCTCTTCATTGGAGATGTAGTGCACCCAATCCGTCTCGGCTTTTCTATAGAGCCCGGTGCAAGCACGGTTGAACGTTTTTGTATGGAGCGATTGATGCCATGTGGCAGTGAAATACAAATAGCAGCCTACAATTCAAATGTAGCGTTTTTTGTGTTCAAAACCGGAGTATAACATAAATGTGAGTAAGATGCTAATAATAGCATAGTGTTTATTGCCGGTCCTTTGCGAGGAATCGTCCGGCTTCAAAACAGTCGCTGCTCGTCTCCAGTACATATATCTCTATGGAGTGGCCCAACAATCGTACATGGGCTCTAAGTGGGGTGTACAAAATGCGCTCAGCCTTGTGCGAAAGAACTTGAGTAGCTCTGGCGGTTATGATGGATTCTTTCACACACAAATACAATATTGAATGTGTCTTATGAAATGTTGAGTTCTAATTTGAAATGAAATGGTGATCCAACAATTAGTTTATGATTTCTTTTTTGGTGAGCTCTCCATTAAGTTGAAGAATTTAGTGAACCCTTGCTTTGATATGTCTTGTTTGATTCGATAGTTTCAATAACTTGTGATGCCTTCTTATAAGTAGAACTGTATTTTCATTGTGAGGATACCGCGTACCGTTGGATCAAGCATACTGGATTTTCCAGTTTTTTTTATTATCAATGTTAGTATTGATTTGAAGCTAACGGAGTAGCATCTTCATAATTTTGAACACATTTAGTGGTCCCCACATACACGAAAAGTATGAATTCCTGTATAGCACTTTTCGGGGCATTGAGAAATTCTGGTGCAGTTTCCATTATCATTTTGTAGACGACGAATGATATGCTAAAGAACTGTGGAGTACCTGTATCGAATTCTAGATTTCAGGTCCCCTCTTCTGTGTCATAGGTCAGTAAAAGGAGTTTTCTGAAACACTGTGTTTCTCATATAAGTTCTTGAAACAAAGCGAAATTCAGCACTGTGTTACTACCGAGGCTTCTGCCCCTGGATTGGGCGACCGAGACCAAGTAGGGAAAATACAGCATAAAAGAGATTGTTAAATGCGTGAATTTGTTTAATATACTTTATTTTATGTCACAAAAAAATTTGATCCATGTAAACTATAAACATGCTTTGGTTAATAAGTAACAAAAATATCCTTAAATAAAATTGTTCGACTGCTTGTCGCCTACTAAGTTATCCTTAAGGTTCGGCAGTGGTAGAATTCGGTGGATTGATTTCATCGCATCGATCTAACATTTCCTCCTGTTCAAGATAAAATCGCGGATGTCATAAAAAAAATCGATGAATTAAAACCAGAATGTCCTTACCTCATCCAATTCCAAACAGCTACCCCATTCTTTTAATGTGATTCTGTGATCGTCGTCCTTATCGCATGATTCCAAAAACGGTGCGATACAATGTTCGAGTGATACGAGCGGCGCTCGAATCGGGAACAATTCGTGCCGCGAAACCGAACGATCCGGTGGATGTCCGTCCAAATCGCACCACTTCCAAACAGCTGCGTTCGACCAGCGACGCGTTAAATTTGTCTCAGCTTCCAGTTCCATTTGCATGTAGTGTTCGGTCAATTCGCTGCGTTCGGCCAAATCACGCATAACGTTGAAGAGCCAATCGCGCATGCGTCTTGGAAAATCATTCATTTCGTCCTCGGTACATTCCTGAGGCGAGAAAGAAGGTAGAATCAGTTTTGTTTGTAGAGCAAAAAAATAAAATAAAATTTCTTACTGGCAATTGTTTGCATTCGCCGTAATAGTCGATATGAATGTGTTTCAATTTGTTATTCTTACAGAGTGCGTCCTTGGTGTCACAAAGGCATTTCTGTCTGTACACCTCGCAATCCGAGGTCCAAGTTTCGTTCAAGTTGGTGCATACTTGTCGCCTGGGATCCGCTTCAGCCGGACAATCGGGGATGCAAACACACGCTGCCTTATTTCCGGTGGCTTGACAAACTCGTCCGGCACCACAATGAACCTTTGTGCACGGATCAACTGAAATCAAAAGTCAACAGAAGGGTCGAACGAGGTTTTCAAAAAACATCTATACCTTCTACTCTGGGAATGATTTTGTTGAATGTTTCAGCCACTTCTCGAGCAGTTTGTTCAGCTAAGTCGTTTTCCCGGTCGATATCGACGTCCTTGTATCAAAAAAAGTTTATAAAGCCGGATTAAAAATTATTAGAAAGAAATTTCGATCACCTACCATGTGTTTGTCTTCAACTTGACGCAATAGTGCCTCATCGTCTTCTAAATCGTCCAAATCATCGAGTAAGAGATCATCGGGAATATCGATATCAGACTGAAAAAAAATTACATCAATTATAAATAGATTAGATTTAGAATTTTAGCAATAATTACCTCAGATGCATAAACCACATGGGCGAAGGCTAGAAGGCCCAAAATATGGAGCGCACTCCACTTCATTTTTGCCCTGTTTCAATGAAATTCAATCTGAAATAAATAGAAATACGTTTGCTATTAAAAGAGATTCGGCTAGACTAAGTTAACTTCTTTGAATCGTAATCATTGTCGTCTACTCGTTATTGAACTTTCTGAACTTCATTTCGATAAACCTATCGCTTTGTTATCAATTTTTAGTGCTAACCCAATTTAAATGTTATATTTTTTCGCATTTTTTCCTTCTAATATACATAGGAAGTTTATTTGATTTAGTTATGAAAAAAATAATCAAGAAAAAGAATATAATTATAATTGGATTTTTGTGCCGTATTAAAAATTCGCTGTACCATCTCGCAGTGGCGGTCCTAAGTGGATTTCCACAGAAGCTCTGGGGTCACCGCTTGAACAATAGTTACGTGGATTTTATCCTGAATAAAATTTCACAAAAGTTACAAGCCACACAAACTAACTCCAGGAACAGCTTATGCTAGAAAGTTGAAAGTTGGAACGTACATATATGCAGTTGAACTAGAGGAGCGTATGGAAAAAGGGCATGGGCAGTTTTAAAAGTGAGTGGACTGTGGAGCTAGAACCGAAGGCTGAGATCTAACGATGACCCATCTTGAGCTACATTATAAAAAAGTCTTCTGAATTTCACTGCAGTAACAGAAACCAAATATAAATGTCCTCTGATTAAATGGTCTTATCCCATTCCAGAAATTTCGATGCCAACCAGGCATCATGGGTTCGTAGATGACAAGTATCTGAAAAAAAAATACAAATCAAATCCTCTTAGGAGGATTTTACCATACTTTGATGATCTTATTCTCTGCTGCATTATTGATGATCTTACTTCCAGGCTAAACAGAAGTAGCAGCTTTTTTACATATCTTCAAGATAATCCTTGAATCATGCGGAATGGAGACAATTTCGTGCAACCGAACTGCTTCGAGATAGATCTTTGAGTAGTTGCCGTCTAATGGTACATCGTTTGAGCAGATTATCTACTTCAGCACCTGGTGCCAAGCACATTTGGAATGCTGGCACTATATATTATATGAATAGCACTTCGACTATAAGACACCATGAATTCTGCAGCCGGATAACTACACTATCAAGCTGTCCTAAATTGATTATTTCCCGGTTCATATCGCAAAACCTCAAAGCTATGCACTACTCTAGGAAGCGAATATTAAGAACACACAAAGCAAGCGTGTTGCAACTGTGACTTAAGTTACAAATTGTTATCACAATCGTTGCAAATCAACACCGAAACCTTGAGAAAGACTTAAATTTCGTTGTGATCTTCTGTGCTACATCCATGCTGCGTTTGCAATCGCACTTATTACTCCCACGATTGTTTTTAGAAATCATGTGTCCACGCGGAATGCCAGAAAATGATCTCCCACATAAGCTCATACAAAAGATCGCAAATTCATAGTGCATATTTTCGAATGCTATTGAATTTTATGCGCTATGCTCTGCTACAGAGTCGCATGTTTTCTATGATCTCATCTCCAGCTCCCCATCTACAGCTACTACTATAGATGATCTGATTTCGTAATTAACTTCGAAGAATGGAGCGGAAAATCGTTAATGAAAAAAAATGTAGAACTGTCGATAAGAAAATATTACAAAGTACATAAACAGGCAGCAGGAAGTTAAGAATGATAACAAAGCGTATTCCAGAAGTACTGGCTAAAAAAAGGCCATAATAAAAACAACAAGCTAGAAAATAATCCCCACTCATAGATCAAACTTTTTATTAAAAAGTGTGTCTCGGCTCGATTTCCAATGGCATCAGACGACGAGTTTGCATCATCCTCTAAATTAGTTTTAATATCCGAGCAATTTACCAAACAAATTGTCGTATTTGGGAGCAGTGCACGCGTTTGCACTTCATCGAGAAGACGATGGGATACAATTTGGTCCAATTCACGAGTAGAACACAGTCCAATTTGTACGCCATTTAGGAATATCGGCTTCGGAGGAGAACGTAATGTACGCACGAATGTAGATTGTATTTTTAGAAGAACAACAAAACAGATCTTTGTGCGGGCTGTTATTTTTTCTCGAAATTCGAGATCGTTTATAAACTAGACCCGCTTCTGTATATTGAAAAGCAATTTGTTATAATGGGAGAGGTTACGGTAGGTCTTTCGTTAATGAACACAAATGTTGTTTATAGCAGTAACTATCAGAACTTGATTTATTTACCCGTATTCGATACGCTTGTGTCTAAGCCCCTTAGTCTACGAAATCTAAGATCGTGGCTCTGGGATCCCATCTTAAAAAAAGCTTCCTAAACCGTACCCAATGAATGGTTCTAGAAAAAGTAAAGTGTATTCAATCAATGCAGGGCTTGCATGAATTGCTCAATTCAAAAATGCAAAGGTAGTAAAGGTGCTGAATGCATCGCTAAATTATGACTACTGGTTCTAGGAAAGAGCATTCCAAAAAAGGTTTTCGAACGCTTTGACGCCAAGAGACCTGTGGGTAAACTATGGAAGAGGCAGAAAGCTTCAATCGATGTAAAAACTCCACGACCTTGACGATTATGGGAAGATCGTCAAGAAGGCCAGAGTAGCGCCATCGAAATAGGAGATGAGCTATCATTTTCGGGACAAACAATTTTATATTTCGGCTCTCATTTTTACCGGCCATAATTTTACCATCTGCGTTACACCAATAACGTTCACATTCCCATTGCGATCGTTTTATAAATCGGAACTACAATTTTACTTTACATAAACAAAGTTGGTTTTATTTTTCGCCATGAATTTAGAACGAGATTTCAAAGATCGTATAGAGGAAAGAGTGTGTGATGTTTACTCCAGACCGTGTAAGATTGCAAAATCAAAAATTATTTTTAACTATAAACCATGACCACCGCGACAGGAATCAATGCAAATTTTACTGTTTGTGGAGTATAAAAACGGTCAATTTTATTCTTTTTCAGTTAATAATTTGAAGAAACTAAAAGTTTATAAATAGTACGCCGAAAGCAACAAAAATAAAATCTGGAGAACACTAGTGTACGAGGGAGAAACATGCAAACAGGAAATAGGTAAATTATGGAAGAATGAAAACTAAGCGGAAATGGAAGTACGGTCGAAGGTATGAATATAATTTTTGTTTTCATGGGAATTAGAACACTATAAGATTTTTATTTTTAGAATATGCGGTGTAAAAAAGGTCAACCGTCCATTTTGCGAAGGCATCAGTTTTGTTTGCGTTTTGTAGGATGCGAGGTAGTGAGTATAAAACTAAGCTTTCAGTTTTTGCAATACCAGCACCCTCCATTTGAAAAGAAAGATGCAATCAGTTTTTCGTTTATATCTCTGTAATCAATTTTTTTCCAAACATTTAGAGAGTATTTACGCTGCAACATGCTCGCACTAACGAAGTTTACAAAAAACCAGGTGTGCCATTGGTAGTAGCCTCAATTCAACTCAACAATTTTCGAACTATCCAACTATTGAACTTATAACATGTGTGTTCAATATTTTGCACAAAATTGCTTCTGTAGTCTTGAAAGTACGTTTTGAACGAAAAAGGGCACAAAGTTACCCTTTGAAAAATTAAAGCAACATATCAAAATTAAAACAACCGATAACTTCATTCGAGCAGATTAATCAGATCCTGGGATCATTTAAATCCATAAACACAACCAGATCCACTAGCACACTTCAGTGATTAGATTTTAAGAAATTAGATCGTCCTAGCGAACTAAAGGCTCTTAGTGGGCTTCAAACATTTAGAAACTTTAGTACTTCATTTTAAAATACATATTAACATATTTTACAAATTTTTAAATTATTACAACGAAAAATTGTTAACTATTTCGTTTTGGAGATGAATGAGGTCATAAACAACAATAAAATGGAGTTTGGTCCTTTGCCGGTTTTAAGAACAATACATTTTAGTTTTTTTTCATTTTCTGAATAGCTCTATTCAAGTAATGGGCGAACAACCCTCCTACTATTGAGAAAAAGAAAATGTGTATACTATTTTGAAAAATTGTTTAAGAATAAAAATCGATTTTTAAATTTTTGTGGCTTAGGACCGACCAAAAATTCGCCTCCAAAGCGTCGTATTAAAAACCACTATGTAAAGTACGTACCTATAAATTAATAATGTAAGTTTATAATTTAAGTAATCCAAGAAAATGTAACTAAATCCCATAAAACACGAGACGGAACACTTTTTCGTATCTCACGGTCTCACAAATGTGAAGTAGTTGCGCGAACTAAACTCGGAAAGAAAAGCTGACAGGGATCTTTGGGTATTGTATACACATTCACCCACAATTCGCTCACTCCCCTACAAGTAGACTAGAAATCTCACTATAAAAACGCTCGTCGCACACTCACTCCTCTTGACCGAATCACAACGTACAAAAGCAATACTCTAAAACTGAAATTTCCATACGCACTGTACTGTACTGGACACTCGGTATACTCGTTCCAAGTATTCAACGAAATTGTTAATTAAAAGTTGCTGTATTCTAGCGATGATTAAATCAGCGTCTTTCGTGCTTTGTTCCAGTCCAGAGTGTTCCCAAGAAAAAGCACGAGACACAACAAGTCGCGCAAGACGATATGTGCTGGTTCTGAATTCACACATACGATCATCTCATATGAGTCTTCTGAAAAGAACTTCTTCTCCAGAAATCAGAATCTTGCAGGGTTTGGATTTTTCGAAAAGAAAACGAAACGATCGTGTTGTGTGGCTGGGCATAGAGCACGGTATGGACCGATGGTATTTCAAGACCAGAAAAAAAAATAAAGAAGAACAGCAAAACCTAAAAAAAAAAATCTCTGAACCAGATTCCAGATGTGTGGTACATTTTCTACATATCGGGAAGATTGCATGCGCGCTTCCTCGACTCCAAAAATCGGTGGATGCATTTTTTTGCGACTGTGATATCACGTATCAGTCTAAAAATAATAATAACATCAGTTTCGTTGAGATTAGAACTCTACTATAAATTTGAATGTAAGCATTTTAATTTTTAAGAATTTATGATTAGGTTGAATAATGTTAAATGCTTTCGTTTATTCGAAAATTAAGCAATTAATTATTGATAAGGTTCTGTGAACTCGACATTACCTTACGTCTTCGAATGCCTAACAGTATATATTTTTAATTAAAATGATTAAAAGTAAATCACTTCAAGAAAGTAAATTTACCGGCAACCTGCCCCTTAGCTGTATGTCATGAATATACACTTATGAATCTTTATTACGATTAAAAATGGTGATCGTTGAGCAAATCATTTCTAAATCATGTTGAAAGATTAAAGAATCGTAAATGTTGGTACAATAATTATTAATGAATCTATTTCGATTAGAAAAATATATCGTAGTCAATAGTGGGACACTCTGGATGAAATATACACTCATATATTATAAGTCCTTGTTGGTAGCAACAAGCAACCAAAATGTGAGTTCTATACGATGCCAGGATGTGGTATTTGACTAAGAACTTATTGCGAAATACCTACCAACTATTTAAAAAAAAATCCAGCTCTGGTCGTTTCGAAAACGAATCCTTTGGGTATATGTTTCATTTGAAAATGAATTAATTCGCTACGGTATTCACAAGTTACTCCTCTAGTGAACCAAATGTAAT
Source organism: Beris morrisii (assembly GCA_951812415.1). Classification (NCBI taxonomy): domain Eukaryota; kingdom Metazoa; phylum Arthropoda; class Insecta; order Diptera; family Stratiomyidae; genus Beris; species Beris morrisii. The sequence goes on from OX638310.1 coordinate 159,793,430, forward strand.
TGTTAATATTAAAGTTAGTTTCATTGAAATGATTTTCACTATGTGGGTTTATTTTTTAAACACATCTTGAACCATGAACGCGGACTTGCTTTTGACAAATTCAATTTCCTTCCACGCTCCACGTTCCATAAAAAAATATCAGTCCTTTTCGCATTATTCGATTTTTCTTCCGCTTTGGTGCCGAACCAAAATGCTTTTAATGTTTTTTTTCACAACATTCGATTTTTCTTCACCTTTAGTGAACCTGCACCTAAGTTTTTGCTGAGTAGTTTGAGGTTGTCATATTATAGGAAAATATCATCAGCACGCCCATGAGATAGCTCAGTGAATATTTACTGATTTTTTTATGAAGACGTAGGTACTATTAAAAATAGATGTTGTACGCAACTCACCAAAGAAAAATCATAATTTAATATGTACCTATATTAGGTGTACAAGCAAGTTCTCGGTGTTTTTTTTTTTCAAAATTTGAGCCTTTATTGTGGGAAATTGGTTACACAATTATGTTTAAAAATATTGTCCATCGCTAGCCACAATCTTTGCCCATCTTTCTGGCAGCATACGAATTCCGCTAAGACCAATAACCATGTCACAAAGATATGGACGGACAATCTGGGCGGACTTCAGGCAATAGGAAGCTCATTCAATAAATGCCCTGCAGTCAAAACTCTGCGTAACATGCTCTATGCGACCGTAAATACCTTCCTTGCATGGGTACCAGGCCACGTTTGTATTAGGGGTAATGAAGCTGCGGATACAGCAGCCAAAGCGGCACATGCCCTTCTTTGGTAGTTGAAACTCCGAACCTACATCTCACCATATGGAATCCGTTCATTTCTTTGAGGCGCGAAGCCCAAACTCTAGCCTGGAATAGTAGTGATTCATTCCTACGATCACATAATGCCAGCTGACTAGGGCAGAATGCATATCTATCTTCAGAATAAGACTAGGCAAATCTCTTTTCATTATATTACCCTTTTTTGAACAGGGACAACCAGTAGATTTGCTCAACATGCAGAACAGCTCACAGTAAAACATATTCTGGTAGAATGTCCAATGTCTAAGCTGGTCCAATTGGAACCAACGGAAGATCTATCAGCAATACTGCGTGATACCCTGGATCAGCGTTGCCACTCTACTTCAATCGAAGTAGATCTACTTCGATTTTTCGGAAAATAATTTCTAGTGCGAAGTAAACGATTTCTACTTCACTTTTATATTTTCTACTTCATCTTTATTATTATTCAATATTCCAATGTCCAACCACTTACATCAATGGTAGAACTGATATCGGTACAGAATTTCACTACACCCTACTATTAAGCTAATTATTTATAGAATGGACTTTGAAGGAACAAGGCATATACAAACAGCCGGCACGGCATGCACCGGTAACCAGCATCCGGCAACACCGAATTACTTGACTGTGATGTTGAGATGTTATCCAATCCTTTCTTATGATTTAATGTTCTTTGGAATAAAATTTGAAGAGTTTGTTAACTTACAAAGTCAGCTCAACGCTACTGATATTATTGACTTAAAAAAAATATTGGTGCAATTTTATACATACTAGTATAAGGCTTTGTAAAGAAATCAAGAAACGTTTTAAGTTTGATGGCAACAAAATTAGTTTGTTAAAATATTTACATATTAAAGAGATAATATCAGGAAATATGCCTTCGATCTTGCCGTTGCTTAAAGAATTTCCGTTTAGTGCCGTTGATCCAGAAATTTTAAACATGCAATGGCGACTTTTGATCGGTGAAAAAAAAATATTAGTGTACTACGATGATGATGTCGTTACAATTTGGCTAAATCTTGGAAAAGTAAAAAATACAGTTGAAGAACTAACTTTTAAAGACTTATCAGAATTTATGTTACATTTGTGTGTATTGCCACACAGTAGTGCCACAACTGAACGCAAGTTCAAAGTTCAAAGGAATTGCTGCAATTTAGCAGTAAATTTAAATTTATTGAGGGCAAATACATTTCATCTGTATAAATACCAAACTTTTTTTTTTGTAAATTGAAACCGTATTCGGTTTTGAAAAGGAACAGCCGAGTGTTTAAGCCGCGGTTACAATGACTCCGATCCGGCAAATGGAACAGCTTAAGTTTGGGAGCGTTCCGGCAAATGGTGTAATAATATCGATGTTTGAATGTATATAATATTTTGTATGTAATATATGGTTTAATACGAAGCCATGCGCAAAAATCTTGAATTAATTTCCAGTATTAAAAAAAAATGTATTACCATAATTTTGTAAGGAAATTTAATAGAAAAATAATGCTACAAAGTTGTCTATGCCATACACAGATTTTATAGCATTATTTTTCTATGAAATTTCCATATAAAATCATGTTAATACGTTATATGTGAATACTAAAAATTTAAAATATCGCTTTGTTTATTACACTAAGCCCTTTAATTTATTTTATATACGATTACGCTATTATTTCCGTTTATATTCATTTATGCATAAATAATTAAACAAGGTCGAAGAAATTTGTGTTATATTATATTCTAAAGACTAATTTTGTCGTATTTAACTTACTAATACTAGGTAAGTTAAATACGACAAAATTCAAAAAACGTAAAGAATCAAAAAATATATTTTTTTAACTTTTAATGCAAGGCTGCAATTTAGAACATGTATAGAATATTTTGTTTTGTTATTGATATTGATCCTATATAGGGTAAAATACCCAATTACCGTGCACTTAACTTTTTTTACTTTAAAATTCAGTTGTAAATTGTGTAATATTTGAATTAAAAAACCGATGATTGATTTGTAAATATGACTTGTTTGTATATGTAGTATATTAGACATATCTAATTAATATTATGTTTATGAACTTTTTAAATTTTTCTAAAGACCAGGGCCCCTATCACAGAACACGAAACGAAATTTCGTGCAACTCGAAAGTTATATACGAAAAATTTCCTTCGATGTATCATTGAATACGAACGAAACGTATGGAAAGTACTACCTCATTGAATCGAAAAAAATTTGAATCGTAATAGATTTTCATTTCAATTTGTATAATTAAATGTTGCATTCAATGTCAGAATCAGATTTTAAAGTCAATAAATAAATTATAATTAATAGTTGTTGGTTTTAATTTGTTAGAAACTAGTTTATTCAAATTTCCGTTTATTCAATTTCAGTTCCGGTTTTAGTTTTAGTTTTCTACAAATTGCTTGCTCATTAATCTGTTAAATTAATAATATTATAATAATAAAAATAGTGAACAAAATAAATTTTGAATTGGTTCGTACCTTTCCGTGGTTTATAAAGTCGAGACGCATCCACACTCTTCCAGTGCCCGATCAAGAAGACCGTTCCTTATATTAGTTGCGCATGGAGCAAAATTTAAAAATTATTCAGAAGGAAATTCGAGATAAATCGAATATTTGAAATATCGAACATCCAGTAAGTGTGATTTGGAATTCGTACCATATATTTTTCTTATAATTTCTAAGATATTTTAGGTTTCAGAATAATTTCAGGTTCTCGAAAGAGGCTTTTATGTACATCTTAGATGAATTGCAGACCGAGTTCAAGCCAACCACACGATCTTCTTCTATTCCACCTCTGTTAAAAATTGCTGCTACGCTTAGATTCCTTGCCGAGGATGAATATCAAAGAGGAACAGGGCAGGAGCTCAATCTTGGCCTGTCTCAATCCACTGTCTCTACAGTTTTAAGTCAGGTGCTAGACATAATAGAGAAGAAATTATGTGCCATGAATCATCATCTACAAGAAGGTTCATTAGCAGCAAGATTAAGAAACGATATATTAAACTCTTTATTAAATTAAAAAACAAGACTTTGTGAGCCTCTACTTAATAAATAATAAACACTGCTTTACATTCAACCAAATCAACATAGAAATTGCATCTTTGTATTCACTTTTCGTTTGCTTCTTGTAGCATTGAAGTGGTATCACTTATGATTTACTCTTTTCCATCCATCTGCAGCCCTTTTCGGTGGCCCTTGGGAATTGAGCTGATCCGACAACTCGTTCCACAAACTTAATGTTCTAAATCTTGCATCGCTGCTCATGATATATCCTTGAGCTAAATCTGGATGCTCCGCCATAAATTCTACCAATATTTTGTATTGACTTGTATTTGTTAGCTTCGCCCCAAAAGTGTAATTATCCATTATAATAATTAAATTTCTCATTTTTCACGTAATTTTCTATTTTTTAACAAATAATGGGTACTTACATCGTAAGCTAAGTTTTCATTCACATATTTTTAAATTTACTATTTATTACGTTGGTGTACATAGTTAGTTATAAGTCATTATTACCTTTTAAGTTTATTATTCTATTGTAAATTATTATAATTTATTGTTATTCAGTCTTATATTCAAGGGTCATGGCCCGTTAATAAATAAATAAATAAATAAAAAGCTTACAAAATTGACACCTACTATTTGAATTCTAAAACTGATATGTTGACGAGAAAATATACGAAAAAACGGATCGAAGTGTCACATGTTTCGAGTTCTGTGATGCATACTATACGAAAATTGCCTCTCGAAATTTCGTTTCGTATTCTATAATAGAGGCCCAGCAAAAAGTTCAATTCCCGGCCACCAAAATTCTAAAAATCTACTTCGAAAAATTCACATCTACTTCGATTTTTCCGCTCCACCTACTTCGAATTTAAAGAGTCCAAGTGGTAACCCTGCCCTGGATCCCACAAGCCGAGCAGCACTGAATAAGCTTCGTCCGACCTTTCTGGCTCACAGAATGTGGGATACTAAACATAAGTTTCTTTTCGACCAATACATATAAAAAAAGACGGCATAATATAGCCCAGTAGCTAAGATGCCTTCAGACTTGTTACCTGCGAAATTTATTTCCAGGCAACAAAAACAATAATAATAAAGTGCTCTTTATAATCGGGTTACACTGTACTTCACTTGGGTGAATCGTTATTGATTCACTTGCGATGCTTTTGGTTTGCTGGACCTGAAAACGGGTATTAGTTGGGTTCAATTTTGCGACATCTAGCATTTGTCCCGGCAACAGGGTACAAACTCTACCGCCTAGAATCGTGTCTTATGAAGGAGCGCTATTGCTTCCCTATTGGCAGTCTCACCGGACCTGAAGATATTTAACGGGCCTATTATGAAACTCGACTCGACCGAAAAACTCACATTCTGCAATTATGAAACTCAACGAGTGCCTACTTGTCGAGTTTCACTCGACTTTGAGTCGAAAAAAAGCGTTAGTAAAAAGAACTGCGTATTATGACAGCCGATCGAGTGAGTATTTATGTATTTGAAAGAAATGCTTAGATTATATACCTAAAGGGATTGGACATGCCACCATAAAAATGAGCCAAGTTGTTGTATGCGCATGCCGAAGTAAAAGCTGCATGGGCGTACAAAGCTGATTTTATTTTTTTTAGGGGCAAAAATTTTAGCTCTCTCAATTTTAAAAGTTTTTTGCATATATTAAATATATTGCATAAACATACTGCAGTCACGATCAGCTGGAAGCCAATAGTATGATACTCTAGATGTGGACAATTTTGCCCGTTAGCGAACTTAGCCTTAAAAATTCTCCCAAACATTCAGATTCAAAATTTCAAGATCATAGGTCAAGGCGTTCTTGAGTTATCATGCTAACGGACAGACAGACAGATGCATGTTATTTTATCATATATGTACATATCTACTTATGATCTGGTACGATTCTGTAACTGAAATCTTTTTCAAATGTGTTTTTTAATAAACACCAAACTTCGATATTTCGTCAGACTTATTTTTAACAATAATGCAACCATTTTTCTATTACTAATTTAATGAGAAGGCTATATTGCTGTGAACTCAAGGGAGACTAGTCATCGAAAAGATTGCTTTCGAAGCAAAGCATTTGTACAGAAATGGATATTTTAATAAATATATCTTTTCTAAGTACAGTTGCATGTTCGAAATGTTCAAGCCGTTCAGGTTACCATGACAACCACTTAAAATAATCAACAAAATATTCCATCATAATTATTTCACTATTGTGTTTTTGACAAGCAAGATCCCTTGGCATCCTTGGATCCCATGGTGCTGTCAAAATAATTTTGGTCTCTACTTTTTTTCGTGCTTTTACACCGGGGTGTCCTATCCTTAGTTACCTTATCTAAGAAGAAATGTCAAATACACTCGACTGCTGGAAATGAAGTGACTTTCCAATTGTCGAGTTTTATAATACCAACTTTAGCTCGAATCGAGTTCAAATGTGTGTCAAATGTCGAGTTACTCACTCGTCTCGAGTTTTGTAATAGGCCCGCCAAAACTTTAGTTTAATGTCAAGTCTTTAACTATACGTTGTAAAACAGTTGCCTTCATACAAAATCCATTCTAATATCATCCGCTTGTTCCAACCCTTTTACACATTTTTTCAAAGTCCCATTACACAAATGAAAGTACGCGACATAAAAATCACATAGTTTCGAACTTCAGATCAATAACAACTACAGTTTTATTTGATTTGAAAATAATTATTATTTTTTTCTTGTTTGTTTCAATTATTATAAAAAAAAATTATTTCAACTGAACATACATCTCTAAAAAAAAATCTTTCAATTTCGCATATTCTTTAGGAGAAAATTAATATTACAAAAAAAAAAATACTACGAAATAAAAATTTTTTTTTTTTAATTGCTTGTACACTTTGATTATTTCGATGAAATATATATATTTTTGCTGTTTTTGTTTTCTTTTAAATTATAATTAAAAATTAACTAACTTAAGCATTAGTTGTTGTTTTCTTTTGTTATATTTTAAATAATTATTTTTAAATATATATACTTTATTTTATAAATAAAAAAAATGAAATAAATGTCACTTCCTTTTTAAAGTAATGTTAATTTTTCTTTATTTCTATATTTCTAAAGATTTATGCTAATAAATTATAGCGTACGTTTTTTGTGTTCTTTTCTCTTTACTGTAACTAATTACAATTTAATTTTGTTTCGTTTTTTGTTTAAATTATTTTTGAATTAAGATAAAAACTGGTTGCCCAATTAATTTTTTGCTTAAATAATTTACGAACAAAATACATAAAACACCAGCGCAACACGTCGAAATATATAAAAAAATTTGTAAATTATTGCTAATTAAAAGTTATGATTAGAAGAATGAAATTTTTCAGTAAAAGTTGCAGAGTTTAGTGTGTGTATTGCGCTAGTAATTTATTATTTTGCGGGAAACACTAAAAACAGATTTCGTGGTTTTAATAAAAATTTCAATTCCGCTTTTAATTCAAGAGCAAAATAACAAAAAATAATGTTCACTCGATTTAGGACAAATTTATAATATTTAAACAAAAAGAAAAAAATAAATAAATTGCATTAGTCAGACTTATCCTAATCGATTTTTTTTTTATTAATTTTTCTTTATATGGAAATATCTAAAACATTTAATTTATTTATTGCATTATTCCAAATCAAACGAACATCTTTTGTTTTGTTATTATGATTCAATATTATTATTATTGTTTTATTTATATATTTTCAAACTATTTCATACAAAGACACATTCCAGAATATGTCTGCATATCAAATAAACTTCGGTTCAGACTTCTTTATATCGACAAAGTTTTTTTTTTTGTTATTATTATTTAAAGCTCGACTGATCGAAAAAAAATCATCGTTTATCCAGTCATAATTAGGAAAACGAATGAACTGCAAGCGAAAGCAGCGCGTAATTTTATCCACGTTCGAATGCAAATGCATGTAAATATATAAAAAAAAATTGAACGCCTCCCGAATTTATTACACTGAACCGTTTGTTGTAGAATTTTACTTTATTGAATTTATTCCTAATTATAACTGCATTTCGAATCGAGTAAATGATTTAATTTGTTCGCACTATTGTGTTAAATGAAAACAGAAACCTTCGACTCTACAATTGCTTAGAATGTACTTATTACAATAATATTGATTAGATTTGCCTATTACTCATAGCTACATTATTTTTTTTTTGTTTTAATAGAAACACAACACCGCGTAGAGAGTTGTGTTTACAATAGTAAATATTAAGAAACGAAAAGAAAAAAACCATTAAAACTTTTATTAAAACGCACACACGTTTATAATCTTAAAAAATGTTCAGTTTTTTTTTTGTTTTCATTGAATATTTTTTTTTATTGACAAGAACTATTTTCTATTGTTATAGTTTTTTTTAATATTATATTTAGTTTTAAGTTCATTTTTTTTAAATATTTTTATAAATGTACGAACAATAGTGTTACAAGTCTTCATTGTTATTTTTTCTTATTTTCGATTTTTTTTTTCTTTTTATAATTTTACTAATTTTTTTGTTTGTTTGATTTTTTCTTATTTTTTTTCTTTTGGAAGTGATAAAAAATGTTTGCAAAAGAATACAATCGCATTATTTTCCTATTTCGTAAATAATTTTATTTTATTTTTTTTTATTATTATTCTGTTTATTTTAGATTTAGATTTTTTTTTTGTGTTTGGATTTTACATCTTATAAAGATTACACTCGGTTTTAACTTTTAACGACGGTTGTATGTATTGCCGCCCGCGGTTTGTGTTCCGTTGCCGTTACCTCGATTCGGTGGACCGCCTGGTCCTCGATCGTTGCGTGTGAAGCCGCCGGATGGACGTGGTCCACCGGTTGGTCCACGAACGGGACCGCCACTACCACCAGAACCGCCACGCATCATTCCACCCGAATTGGAAAGTGATCGATTTGGTCCGCCCGATGGTCGCTGTGAATTGCCCATTCCGCCGCCGCTAGACATGTTATTCGAGAGACGTGGTAGATCGTTTGGTGCACGTAGACGTGGCTTTTTCTCTTCAACGTTCAGTTTTTGTCCGTCGGGTGAATTGTCCGGGAAGTAGAGTGGCTGTAACACGGTAATTTAAACAATACAGGAAATTAGTTTAATTTGTTTTTTTATAGTCACCGAAATGATATCAGGGGTTAACTTTTAATTATGTACACTGAAATAAGTTAGGACTGAGAGCGGGGAAAGCATTAGAAATTAACGATTGCCTAACAAAGGAAAGAGTTCTGTCGATGAATATTACATTTGAAGGACTACAGGTCTATGTGCCTTCCTCCACATTCTATTTGTAGTCGGAAAACAAAATTCAATACAGTCGGATAATGAAAGGTGACTTTTGTATGTTTCGGCCCAAATATGGGAATATAGATTGTTAATGAGTAGGCTTGTGTAGTTCGCGAACGAACTAGGAAGAGCCTTCCCATAAGTGAAATGAACGAACTAGTTCGCAGTCAGTCCCGCTCCTAGTTCGTTTGTATGCATTCATTGCCGTTTGGAAGTCAGTGGTACAATATACTTGTAGACTGATGACCTTTTTTTTAGCTCATCACATTATACCAGACGACTTTTTTTTTGTCACCACATTCTACTACAATGACGACTACGAGCCGTTCCAAACTTTACAGCCTTTCTCAACTCCCGCGAACTAGTGAACTAAATGAACGAACTAGTTCGCGATGGATCGGGAAGCGGAAATGATTGCTCATTATGGTGAACTAGAGATGGGTCTTTCAGGAGTGAACTGTTCTAAAAGAACACTTCATTGAAGTGAGTGAGTGAAGTGACTCACTCTTTTTGGTGAACTGCAGTTCCATTGGACACGTGCCATAAAACTTGACCGCCCCTTTTTTTTGGTCATCATCAACGAAAAGGAAGGAACGATGGAAGTAACAGTTCCGGAACTACTTCACTGAACTTGTTCCTTCTAGATCTACTGACCTTTTTTTTTGTCATCATGTAACTAAAAGAAGGAACTAGTTCGCGAGCGAACGATAGAACGAAAACGACGGAACTAACAATTCCGGAACTACTTCACTGAACTCGTCCCTTCTAGATCTATTGGCCTTTTTTTTGGTCATCATCTTCTAGATCTACAGCCTTTTTTTTTTGGTCATCATATAACTAAAAGAACGAACTAGTTCGCGAAACGATGGAACGAAAACGACAGAAGTAACAGTTCAGGAACTACTTCACTGAACTCGTTCCTTAAACTGAGTGACTCGGAGTGAAGTAATTCACTGAAAGGAACTGCTTTGCCCATCTCTATGGTGAACTAAAATGCGCAAGCCTATTAATGAGTGAGTTCATCCGAAGAGCAGTACTTTTTACGGTAATGAGGAAAAACCATCCAGACCAGTTTTATCGTTGTTGGGGTAAACAAATCAATTTTTTTTTCGAACTGAAAGTATTTCCCGAATGTTTTTTTCCAACATTTATAAAAAATTAAAAAAAGCATTAGAAGATGCAAAACTGCTCACTGCTGATTCTGCTATACTGAAACAACCTGAACATTTTCTAAAAGTGTGCCAAATATGAGCATAGAAATTTCTATGTGAGGATACCGCTGTGATAGCAAAACATGAAGATGATCAAATTTTTGCTTCTAACCTTTTTCATGCCTGAATTTGTTGAACGTAAACCGAAAATTGGAACAGAATGTCATTCGATATCGAAGGGAATATCGACAAGATTTTAATGGGGATAAAATTTAAGCCCATTTTTTTTATAGTGATTATGTTAATAGAAAGAATTACCAGCCTCATATGCTCAGGGACACGTATTACGGCTGTTAAAAAATTCGTACCGTCGTTTCTCAGAGGCTTCTCTGTTGGGTTTGTGTTCTTATTTCTTATGCTTACTCTGCTGAAATAACGAAACGCTGGTTGTAAAGGAGAATAGAAAAACGAAGCGAATTGTTTTCACGCGCGCCTTTTATAGGACTGTGATTTGATCCCTTTTGAACCGTTGTTTGATCAAGCTAGCTAATGTAAAGGTTATTGTACATGTTACTCTACGGAATATTAGCGGTGGTGAAAAGGAGAAAAAAAAATTGTTGTGTTAAAACAGTACCCAAATGTTTGACCTCTAATTGTATCCCTGATCTTTTCCTATGGCACGACAACGAAAATCGGGTCTATTCTTTCTCCGATCGAGTTTGAGACAGCACGACTGTCGCCTCGTTCGATCTGTTTCTTAGTTGTTTGCTCAACCTACGACAAATCTTTGCCCTTGCTTTAGTGAGAACTACAATCTAGACATAGTTAGATAAACTTCTTTGGATCCATCCTAATCATTCTTAATTTCAGCTTTTAAACATTTTACAGGATCGTTTCTGTAGTAACTTTCGAATTAAATCGAATGATTTTGAAAAACTACTAAGCTATACTTTCGCGATAATTTTCATTACCAATTTTGTGGCCTTCCTAGTCCCAATATTGAACAAACTTTGGGTTTTTGGTTCAATTTTTTGTCGTCCCCTAAAAGAGACTACCAACCATCGCTGGCCCATCGCACCATAAGCCATTCTTCACAAAAACTCTTTCACTCCTCACTAATTATAACAAAGAGATTCATATTTTCTTTTATCGGCTTCGTAGACCATCTAATGAGCAAGCATTTACTAAATTCTAATCGTCATGAAATATCTCGACAATGAATCAATGATAACAAGAATATGGGACTTAAGAAATTATTAGCTTTCTATCTAATCAGTGATCGCAACGATGACTCAATACTTTCGTTTTAAACAGCGAAACCAATTAACCAGATCACTCCAAATTAAATAACTACATTTTTCATTTGTATACTTACGCAGTTGGCTAAACAATTTTGAACCGATTCGGGATCTTCGTACGTTATAAATCCGTAATTTTGCGGCAATCTTACACCCGAAACTTTCGTGACCGTTTTCGAATGAATTCTCAGATCGACAACAGCACCGAATTTACTAAAGAGCATTCTTAATTCATCTTCGGTTGCATGATGCGGTACATTGCCCAAAAACAATTGATGACTATCGCCAAATTGTGCATTCGAGTTGCTTGTTCGTCGTTCCGGGAAATCTAAGTGAGGAGAGACAAAAACGCCAAAGAAATTTGTTTAGAAGAGGAATTATTGGCATCGTTTTCAGCTTTCTTACCTTTCATTTGTCGCTGTGAGTTTGTTCGTTGCGGAAGGCTGGTTTGCATATTGTCGGAACGTTGTTCTTGAAGTTTATTCGTCGTTTGTCCTGAATACGATTGATTTGTTGGTGGAAGCGGAAGGAATCCACTGCCGGCGATCGAGTTCCCAGACTTGAATAAGTTGGCATAAGTTTTAACTGTAACTGGAAGGAAAATTTTGTTTTTAAAAGTAAGCTACAAATGTTATTTAATTTTGTTGTAGCCACAAACTTTAGGTCAAATCGCACTACACCTTTTCAAAATGTATTTCAGACTATATAATATTAATTTCAGATTACGTAAAATGTATTTCAGAATAGTGAATTGTATTTCAGAATCTGTAAGTTTGAATTCAGAAAACGTAAATTGTATTTCAGATACCATTGAAGTCGGTACATTACGAGCCCGTTTCAATGAACAACGAAGAAAATAAAGCCAAATGTGCTGTTTATGTAGCAAAATTAAACGAATTTGTACAATCAGGAAAACAAATCATTTGGATCGATGAGACAAATTTTAATTTATTCTGTCGAAGACGTGAAGACGTGCAAAGGCTGGTTGTAGAGCTGTACAACTTCTTCCTGCTTCAAGAGGACCAAATGTGCACCTAATTGCAGCAATCTCCGGGCAGGTGTGGTGTCAATGGAGAGAAGAAGGGGTTCATTCACTTCGCAGCTGGCAAATGAATGGTTGAAAACCATTCTACACCGGTGGCATGGAATGGGGAATCAATTACAAGGTTTGATTATTGTTTGTGACAATTCCCCATGCCATGCGAGACTGGAGGTGGCCATCAGAGAGGTGAATGAGCATGGTACTGCAAACTTGCTACGTCTTTCGCCATATTCTCCAATGCTTAATCCTGTTGAGCATATTTGGTCGAAAATCAAGAGCTATGTGAAAGGACACTTGCAGCTACCGAATGTCACTGGCCCAGGCATTGGTGAACAACGTTTGCTGTACCTAGAGCAGATCATCGATCAAGCAAAAGAAACAATAGATGGTGGTGACTGTGCTTGGGCGGCGCAGCATACTACCACTTTTCATGCCAAAGCTTTGGCATTGGATGATATGCAAGTTGGAAATTAAGTCTTGTTATTTCGATTATCAATTTAAATGTTACGTTATGTGTTCTGAAATTCAATTCATATACTCTGAAATACAATTTACGTTTTCTGAATTCAAACTAACTTACGTATTCTGAAATACAATTCACTATTCTGAAATACAATTTACATAATCTGAAATACATGTTGAAAAGATGTAGTAAATGAGGAGGAATCTTAAAAATTAGCAGCTGGAGGACGCGGTCTTTGGATCGAGACGATTGGAGGCGGCGACTTCAGGAGGCCAGGGCCCGACTTGGGCTGTCGCGCCATTGATGATGATGATGAAATGAGGAGGAAATGGATTACAATTCTTAACACCTGAATCGTTGCAGGAGCGTAAGCATACACCTTACGATTGGTAATCAAAAAGTTCCAGGACTTTTTGAATTGCGCGCCAATGAAGCATCGGAGAGCGGCACGGTTGATTGGGACTCTTAATGAACTGAGTTGTTTTTGTAGATTCTCTAGAGCTTCTTTGTTGTGAAGTGATAAACAAGCTTTTCGTGTTTGGCTATTTTGTAATTTTTGTTAAATGAATAAAAAAAAAGACACGTTTTGTGTGTCGTTGGGTAGAACTTTTAGAAAAACTTTTAAGATGTTGCAAGAGGCTTTTGGAGAATCAAAGAAAGCCGGACATCGTCAGAAGACAACTCTCGTTCAGGACGCCCATCAACATCGACTGACAACGGCCATGTGCGATCAAATCGTGGACTAACCATCCGTGAAATGTCAGAGGAAAGCAACATTCCATTTGGCTAATGTCAAGAAATTTTAACTGAACTGCATATGCTCCGAATGACGGCAAATTTTGACCGAGGAACGAAAACAACGCCGAGTTCAGGTTTGTCAGGAACTTCTTGAAATGGCAAATGAAGATGAGAACTTTTTCAAACTTGCCCATTACTGGGAACGAGACGTGGGTTTGGGTACGACGTGCAAACAAAGGTCGCAGTGGAAGACAAAATTCTCTTTTAACACCCGAAAAAGCTGTCAAGGCAATGCTCAGTGCTTTCTTTGACTGGAAGGGTGTTGGCTACAGGTACGCGTCCACTAGGGCGAATGGGCCGGGCCGCATCGCAAAAATCCGCCTGCCATACATTCTTATGGAAGTGCGTCCACTGAAGGCAGGCCGCATCGATGCGCGACGGATTTTGCTGGCGGATTGCTTTGCGAGCGAATTTCTGCTCGAGCAGAATGGCGCCACGGCTCGTCCCATCAGTGTGGACAGCGAAACAGATGGGGTCGGCATTTTCCGTCTCCCGTGATCCGTCCCAAGTGGACGCAGAAACAAAAATTCGTCCCGCACCGTTGCGATGCGGCCCGCCTCTAGTGGACGCGTACCTTACTACGAATATCTTCCACGGGGTGATACAATCGTTTTTTTTTATCTTGAAACCCTTAGGCGTTTGTGGTTGAGGTTGTGAGATGGAAGAGACAGACGGCAAGTAAGGCACTTAATAAAGAAAGCAGAAAAAGGATCAGACGAGTGGAATTTTTCGACCGTGCAGCCTAAGTAGGTGCCCCCAAATCCACTGAGCAAGCAAGTTTCAGCTATTGGAACCGACACACCACATGCATACACCCAAGACTAGTAATTTTAAAAATGGATTAAAAAAACAAAACTCCACTTACTTTCAGACTTTTCCGAGTGTTCCAGCGGCGACTTGTACTCGTCATTTTTGCTGATTTCATTTTCCTGTTTGAGTGAATCGTTCAGCGATACGTCGGGCGAGGCGATATTATGCTGCAGGGCGGAATTTTGAACGAGAAGATTTTCCTTGGTCACAATCTTTTCGAGCGGCAACGACGTGACAGCAATGTTGGTAGCTGTAAGCGGAGCATTAGGCACAGAAGCAGCAACAACGGCTGCGGACTGAACAATCGGCACCTGTGCAATCGGATCGACAACACTTTGCGCAATTATTTGCGCGGTCTGATTGCCCTGCGCAATGCCGACAACACCTCCGCCTCCTTGCAACAGTTCCTCGTGCACAACACCGTTAACTTGGGCCGGTTGTTGCGAACCGAATTGAGTCAATTGAACCGCTTGGCCGACACTTTGTCCCGCCGTAAGCGAATGAACCGTTCCACCGGTAGCAGACGGCTGCATCGGGTAGTAGAGTTGCGGCTGACTCATTGCATTCTGCTGCGCACTATCGACTATTTTCGTCTCGAGCGATTCCTGCTCGTCGTCGTTCTCGGACCGGCTTTCGCCGTCGTTCTCATCGTCCGAGTAGAGGTCCTGGTAACGGAAAATGTCGTTATGCACGTAGTAGTTCTTCGGCGATTGCGGCGCAAGGACAAAAGTTTGCGTGAATCGGCGCATCGGTTGACCGTCGTTCGACAGCTCGCCCGTCACCTGTACTACGACGCCGTTCGCGAGCGTTGCCTGCGCATCGACCTGACTGATTTTCGCGTGAACATCGCGGAAGTTAAGCTGCTTGATCTTGTTGTGGATGTTCTTCTGGCCGACGACTAGTTGAGTGGCGTCCCGGGTATGCGAGTCGAGGCCGTCGTGAAAGAAAATCGAATGGTTGTTGTAGAACCGGAACAAATGGTCCGGAGCCCGGTTCAGCAGCGTGTAATACTGGCGTACAAACTCTCGGCCGACAGATTGTGGCGAAGGTTGTGCATCCATGACCATTTCTTCCTCTATACTTCCAATTTGGCTTTTTTAGATTAAAACGTAAAATCTGCGAACGGGAGAAAAAAAAAACGGGAAAAAAATTAAATTCCATCCAAAAATTAGTCAAATTGGGGACAATTGAGATTTTCGGTCGGGGGCGGATCTAACAAAGGATTTACGGCCGATAATCGCATCGCAGTGAACACATGGAGCCGTCTGAATTGCGAAACAAAAAAAAAAAAATTCGCTCATGGCGTCCGGAATTTCATGACGGGCGTCTCGCGGACGCATCTTTTGTATTTTATCCACCGAACAAAACTCGCCGGAAAGTGAAAAAAGCTGCCGGTTTTTTCCGAGTAGCAGGCCCCTTTGTTGCGCCCCCGAAACGTGAAAATCGCACCCTCAAATGTCCCCAAAATTTCCAACGCGAAAAATTTAAGGTTAAAAAATTTCTAACAAGCGGAAAAAATTTTTTTTGTTATGGGATTCACGGGGAACGCGAGTTTCGCACCTTTTTTTCTTTTTTTTTTTGTTAATTAGAAAAATATCACTGTTGCGGCAAGGCTTATAATTAAATACTTTCGTAGCAAATAATCACAGACTTTCTAGATGTTTTTTCGGGGAGTTTTTAAGTTGAGAAATGAAATAAAACGCGAAAACTGCAGGACTTTTTTTATTTATTCAGAGAGGAGGCAAAATCTCCAGACGTAATTTTACGTTCCGCGTGCGATGCACTGAGCGCCGACGTACGTGCAAGTCTCCAAATGCGGCGGCGGCGACGACGGCGATAGCCGAAAAGGTTCGGAAAAGTGCTAGGGGGAAGAGGGCCGAATGGAAGGAGACAAATAATAGCCGGACGAAGCTGCTGGAAAAGGTACAGTGCGATGAAGAGGCGAACGACCGATCGTGTGTAAACGAGACAAAAGCACTGTGGAGAGTTCGTGGTGTGACAGAACGGCATAGGCGCGAACGAGAAGGCAATAAAACAGAAATTTCGGAAATTTCTTCGGGATTTAGTAGTGCCAGGTCGTTGAGATGGGCATGGGAATGGTCGAAAATGTTGTGTGGATAGAATTTACGTGGAGAGATTTTGAAATATTTATTTGTTTTATAAATTAAATAATTTTATTTATTGCTGAGAAAAGTTTTAAATTGCATCCTGACAGCAGTTTGTTTGAGGCAGAATCCTTCGTCATTTATCAAGCTGCAGACGCTGCTCGGATAGCGACTGTACCCGCTGCGATTTTCACCGACTCAAAGTCTTCGGTTAGCGCTATTAGGTCTGTTCTTTTTGCATACACTTTCTACACTAGAATACACTTTTCTGCACTAACTCTTGAGCGGGTGCAGAGAGGTGAAGAGGATGAATGAAAAAAGAACAAACCTATTAGGTTTGTTCTTTTTTCATTCACCCTCTTCACCTCTCTGCACTCACTCAAAAGTCAGTGTAAAAAAGTGTAGAAGGTGTAGCCAAAAAGAACAGACCTATTACTAATCGAAAGTCAAATGAACCTTCCATTATACCATTATACCAGTTTTTGCTGTCTGGGAAGTACAGAAGAATAATGCAACTACGAACTATTACTATTTGTATAAAATATTCTACACAGACAGGATTTAATTTCGGCTAACCCGGCTGGAACTCTACTCCTTTGAGTGCCATGTCATGTGGGTATTGACGGGAACGAGAAAGCTGATACCTTATCAAGTATGGTAATTTCCCCACATGAAGACGAAATTATCCCATTCTTTATCAGTTTTGCTCGGCGTAATGCCAGAAAGAACATTGGTCAGCAGATGTTTAATGACTGGACATTGTTGTACCTTGGACTCCTTCCTGAGTAGTCATTACGTCATCCCGGTACTATAGAAATCATCCAACGTTCATCTAACATTCTAACCACATCGCATTTCAAAACACAGTATTTTCCACATTGTAAATAAACATACGAATACGAGTCTATGTTTATTTACAATGATCATATTCATTTCCTTGTAAAAAGATTCTTCTTTCCGCGTTGTAAACAAGCAAGTGAACTCGAGTCAGTGTTTGTTTACAATGCATCGCCCTCTAAATCTAACGACCTTCTTGTGCGAACTGCAAGTCGGCATACCGCCGGTCAGCAATACCTATGGAATGCCGGCTTGAATTTCGTACACAAAACAATTAGTACTACCGGATTACGTAATGACCAGAAATGCAATCGACTCATAATGTTTTGACCTAATGTTTACCGGCATAATGTAACAAGGTCAGCGTTATGGGTTGAATGCATTTTTAGGTTTATAAAAGTGTTTCGCGACCGAGATTAGTACTCAGTATTTTTCTAAAAACGAGACAAAACGTGTCAGAAGATAATAAATCATATCACAGAATACTAAGAAGATAATAAACCATATTACAGAATACCTAAGGTAATTTTAATCGATTAACTTTTCCCGACTAACCAGCGTCCCTTCGGGCGCCAGGTCTACCCAGCTACCCAGCGTCGAAAGATGCTAGGCACATCCCCTTTTTAGGTTCGACGACCCAGCATTAATAAAGATTATTACGGGTACCCCAAGATGGTACATCAACATCAAATGCAACATTTTTAGCCAAGCACTGGCGCAATTCTTTCTCACCTGCGTACAGTCCAGAATTAAGTAGAAAAGAAGCTGTTATTTTTGCAAGAGTTAGAATTGGTCACACGAGATTGACTCATGGTTATCAGATGTCAAGAACGCGGTAACCGGGATGTATTTCTTGTTAAAAGCCGCTTACAATGGAGCATATCTTGGTCGATTGCAGTATTACCAAGACCTTTTTCAATTACTCCATTCCTCCTCTAAAATCCCTCCTTTCCACCTCAGATCCTTCACTTCTTTTCCAACTTCTACAACACCTACACTTATTTCATAAAATCTAAATTTCTTTCTGTTGAATAAATGCTAATCTATATTAGAATTAATTTTCTTTGTATAATTCTTTAAAATGTAAATATTTTTAACATCCTTTCGATCACAATAACTTATATTTGTTTATAATTTTCAACATGTTAACTATCTTAACTTTAACTTCTAATTATTCTAGATCTAGTATAATCCCTTCAGGTTTTTTTTTCTCTGCATTATTTTATTTCCCTTTTTAAACCTAATTATTTCATTTGAATTAACATGTAAATTATTTATTTTCTTAAGTCTTTAGTATATGCCTCTTTTGGGCATTTTAATACTTTGTCATTTTAATTCACTCTCATTTCAATAGTCCTAATTTTTGTATTTTTATTGTTATATTTTATTGGTTATAATTATTCTGCCAAGTGCCTAACCGGTGTGTCCGTATTATTGTTTGGTGTTATTTTATAAGGCCATTTCATTACATAAATAAATAAATTAAATAATTTTAAACGCAATCCCAAAACAGATTTTACGTAGATTTTGCCCTTAGGACAGCATAAATAATAAATAATAAAGAGCAAGGAAGTTAGAGAACATAAAAAAGTTAATCAACAAAAAATAATAAACCAAATAGGCTTGAATAAAAGGTACTGAAACAATAACACAATGGATTCGTTCTTCAAACTGGACAAATAGCTGAAATCATGTTACACTTGGGAACGTAAGTTTACAGTCGCTACTCAGCAGCAAAATGAAGTTCAAAAGATCAAAATCAGCTTAACAAAACAACGAAGCTCTATCTCTTCAGTCAGGTTTAAGCTCAACTTTTCCTCCTGTTGCTTTATCTGAAGAACAGGAGAAACTAGGTTTGTTCTCTCGGGCGAGTGCAGAAAAGTGTAGAAAGTGTATGCAAAAAGAACAAACCTATTGCTAGGTAGGTAGGTAGATACGCGTGGCTGCCCGTGAGAACACGGACAAACTTAGACCTAAAAAGTTCAATCCCAGTTGCAGTTTACATGTAGAGAGAGGCACACCCAGATTCCGGTCTTCCAACATAATCTGAAGGATAGTACTGCGCCGAGCGAGTTCGTCAGCCATACAGTTCAGTGGAATATCCCTGTGTCCTGGTACCCAGCACAGAAGAATATTGAGCTGTTCTGCCATCTCCTTAAGAGATGATCGAAATTCTACGCCGCCCTTTGAAGTTGTCGAGGCCGATTAAAAGGATTTTATTGCCATTTGGTTGTTTGTGAAAATGTTAATATCCCTAGTAGATATTTCATTACACCTCAGCCTGGACAAGGCATCCTTCATCGCTATGAACTCCCGTTGTCCGGTAGACTGAAGAAGCTGGTAATGTTAGGCATGTCTGAGAAAACACCTCCACCTACCTCGCCTTCCGTATATATTCCATCCGTACCGAATCCCTTTCCCATTCTAGACAGGTTGGGATGGTTGTTAGGAAATTTTTCTCAAAATCATAACTGGGAGGAGTGTAGTCGGTGCTAAAAAATGCAAAAAATGTAACTTCACCAGTCGCCACCACTGAAACCCCAACTAAAGAAATCATTCAACGGATTGAGCTGGCAATTAGAGGCTTTCATCGAGCAGTAGAAATCCGATTTCGACACAAGGTCTTACTACAATGTAAACCTATCAGAGCTATCAGTGACAGATCCACACCTTTCGTTTGAAGGGCGCAGGACTGATTACATTGGATTTTCACATTTACACAGGCCAGAAAATGCAATCCAAAGTTTTTGGCGCAATTGTCATCAAGAAATGAACACAAATGTTCAGCAATTACGTCTTTTCCAAAAAGCGGATCACCAACAATAACTAATCTCTTGCAGTATGTCGAGAATAGAAATAAATTTTCAGATCCACGTAATTTACACCGACTTCTCTGTTGTGAACGGAGGCCGTGGAGTGAATATTTTGACTTGAAAAAGTCAAAATATTCGAAGAAAAGGTGACGTACGAAAAAACAGAGGGCCAATTCCACCTACGTCCGAATTGGTGGCTGAAGTTCGAGCTGGAACGACGCGCGTGCTGGCGTCCGGGCTAGCTGCGGCTGGGGGGGGGGGGTTTGTTGCTCGAAAACCAGACCATGAACCCTAGGCATGCACAACAAAAAATTAGTCGCGCCGACTTACACTGGGAATTAAAATTCGGGATATCTTTTCCAATAGGTCATGAGAGACCGAGAAGCGATGGTTTGCGCGACTTGTCAGGGCGCTCTGGTGTTGTAGCACCCTGTCTGTTCACCCAACCTCAACCACAACATTCTCAGAGGCTTTTGATTAAGGTGGTTATTGTCTACTACTTTCTCTTTTTGGTTTTTTTGGACTTTTCTGTCCATGCGTTAGCTACGGTGTTCTTCGTGAACACATTGGCTGCCCCAGTTCCGTAAACGTGTACCATTTCTTGACGCAAGTTGTGCGCAATGCCATGGGTGGTATATTATGCTCCTTCCTTGTACTCTTTGTTTCTGTTGTGAGTGATGGTGGCATCTGTTTGTGTGGGTTGATAGTTTCCTGTAAACTTTAAATTTTAGCGATAAGGTCGTCTTTTTCACTAGTACGTTAAAAATATGGAGTTTGCCTCGAATTTTTTAATATTATATAGAGCTGCCTGATTTCTAAAGCCTTGTGGCCAAGCTGGATAGCCAAAAAACTAGGATTATATTAACTTGGCATAGAGGAAAACTGCAACTGCTTGTCGGAACATTGACGGGTCACTGTATGCTGAGGAAACATGCTATGCGGCTGGGGGTAGCGGAGACGGACATGTGCAGGTTCTGCCATGATTTGCACGCTGTGGAGGGCATCACTCACATCTTGCGTGAATGCCCAGGGATTGCTAGAAGGCGATTGAGATGGCTGGGTAGTCTTTTCTTCGATAACATAGCGGACTTGAGGTCGTTTGGGGATGACAAACTGGTCAGGTTCTGCAGGGATTTGGTGTGCTTTTGAAGGGATAGAGCGGCCCACGAGGATCTGAAGGGATCGCAATGGGCCCGTACGGTGCCTAGTGAGCGCGGTGGTTCTAGCGCTGCGCCCCTTCTTGAAACTAAACTGGAGCTGCCTGACTCCATGTTAGTCTTCTAAACCTTAAAAGAGAAATATAGTGAATTATAGTCAAGTTCCTGAACTCGTGTCCCCAGGATATGATTTTTCACAGTACTCCAATAAAATGCGCTATTTTCCTGCATAAGTTTTGAATGTATGTTGATCAATTTTCATCAATTGCATCCTGATGTTTATTATTTTTTCAGTAAAACTATGGGAAATACCTGGAGATATCAGTGCTGATTTTCACGAGCACGTACCGGTTGCATTGCATTGCATTCGAAAAATAGTGTTAAGATAGGGCTTATTTTAAATGCTTTTAATATTATTCAAGTCAAAGTGCAGCCATTCAATAATATTCATTATATTTATACATTTTTTAGATTTTTAAATATTCCGTTTTGCTTCTGTAGGTCACATGCTCCGAACTTTCATGACCCTTTCAAAATTGAATTGATCCCGCCAAACACTAGTCTCTCCGCAAATGTAAAGAAACACACCGAACGCAGCCATCAATCGAAAACTCGCAGGACCGCGGAGAATTCCACTTTTCGACCAAAAAGTTTGGACCGCGCGCGCACTCTACCACCTTTCGACCAATTGGTGAAAATCTGTCGTCCATTTGCGAAAATTCTTTCCAAGCGTCTCTTCCGGCCATTTCAGTAGTTCTTTTTTTGGGTGTCTTCTAGTGTTTTAGTGGATCCGGAATTAAAGTTTTTCATCGACTATTTAACAAGCATATAAAGTTTTAATCAAAAAGAAAAGTTTTTAAAAGAAACGATGGCCGAGCAACAGAACGAGTACGAAATGAACGGCGAGGATTTCTCACAAGATGTCAAAACCGGAGACGATCAGATGAATGGCGGCGGCAGCAACGGTGGCGGCCAAGGCGGATCCGGCGACGGAGCACAAAATGGAAGTGCCGAGGCCCCGGGCCGTGACGATGACCGGTAATTTTTTTTCAATTTCAGTTCACTTTGTGTGCGAATATTCCAGAAATTTTTGAGATAAATTTTCCGATTAAATGCCCAGCGAAGAAGTCCGTAGTTTCTCTAATTTTAGTCAAGCGATAAAAAAAAAAGTATTTCGGGTGAAAATTTCGTTTCGGTTTCTTTTTTTTCTCGTTTTCATTTAGTGACGACAGAAATTCTCAAGTCTTATTCTAATTTTAACGAAAAGTCTAGAAAGCGCCAATTCCACTTCCACAAATTGAGCGTGCGTTCCGAACGCACGACTTTAGGACGCAGTTTTTTTGCCGATCGCAAAATATTAATTTAAGAAGTCAGTTTTTAAGTAAAATTTTCTAGCGAAATTGAAGTGCAGATTTGGTAGCGATGCGAGCGTGGAGCGTGTTATCGAAATGGAGCGCAAAAAATCGAAACGAAAAAAAAAAAAATTTCTTGTTCGTAGCACCGTAGCGTTCAAAATGGCGGCCGGTGAATTTTTACGTCTTCGGTGGTTTTGTTTTAATTTTGCAAAGTTCCCAAATTTTTTTTTTATTGTTAAAATTTTCAGTCTGCAAGTACTAAACTATTTTATTTTTTCAATTTTTCCTCCGCTCGATTGTGTTTAGTGGAATTTTTCACCAATATTTGATGCGTATGGAAATGCCGGAATTGATTTTTTTCTCTGGCGCGCGGTTTTTTTTTTCTTTGACATTTGTTCGCATGAGCAGCGGACATATGGCGGCGGCTTGGCAGAGTTCAAGTTCGCTGCTCGCTAGGCGAGAAATTTCGCTAAACACAATGACGACGGCTTGGGTTTTAGATGTGCATAAAAATGAGGCAAAAATCGAAGGTTAGGGTGGTGAAAATTTCGTAGGAGGTAATTTGTTGAATTTCCTCGGGAAAGATGAAAGTAAGACGCAGTACTTGCTCCTCGGCGTACAGTGAACTTCGGTGGGGTCATGTGACGAAAAATGAGTCATTCTTGCCGGTGTTTTAGGCCCAGGCTACGTGGTCTGGAGAAAATAGGCCCCGCCTTCGGGAAATAATGAAAACCATGTTCCATAGAAATGTATGAGATTTTGGCTCGTTGACTACATGACTCCGAAAAAAATCAGAGCACGCAGAGATTTCTCCGGATCGAAAAAAAACCGGACCATGTGGTCCGGTCCTAAGAGAATCATGACAACATATGACCAAGTCACAGATGTGTGATTGAGAAGTTTCTACTTCGATGCATCTAGAGGATATTCGAAAGCAGATGTTTATTTTTCGAGTACAGTTCAAGACGGGCAATGCGATAAAGAAACAAGTAGCCAAACTTAACCAAAATGGCTCACGATTCGAATACGGAAGAAAAGCATGTGGTTGGTGGTCCAAGAAACTCATGGAGACGAACAATCTACAGGGGAATTCAAGCGATAGGTACAGACTGTCGTCTAGGGTCTTGAAAATGAACACAGTCCTGTGCCCATTAGAATTAACGCAGACAGTCTAAAAGCCCAAAGATTCATAGACAAAACTGGCAATACGTAACATTTTGCAAACAGACTGCTTAAAGATTCAGTGGGCCGATCTAGCTACATAAGGAGACGAACAAGTCCTGCCGAATAATACAGTCGGAGGTTTTTTCTTGAGTAACAGTTCCTGCTACATCGGGAGTCGCACAGGATCAGTTGGTGATACACGATTGAGATATGTTCAGGTCGGTTGCATCTTGCAATCGCATAACACTACACTGAAGAAGAAATCATTATTTCGTTTCCAAAGTTAGTTAGCGTTGACTTCCATAGTTTTTATCAAATAATCCTGCAGAGAATTTCTGTCTTTATCCCCCTGATAAGGAACAAAAACCAGTGCGTCAGCATCCTTTGTGATACCATAGGATCTTGAAATCCAGTCCTCGCGGAATCGTTTGAAGCTTTCAGCAAAGCGTTATGCCGGTTTTCCACCAAACAGACAAACTAAGTTCTTGTTTTGTTCATGTTTTAGAAAGCACGGAACACAAAAACTCGAACTCGAACAAATCCAAAACACTGTTTCAACCAAACCGATAGTATTTTATCGCAGTTTTGTATTTGTTTTGAATCCATTTCAACTGGGGCCGTATGATGTAACGAACGTCGCGACGTTCGCATCGAGAAACGTGGCAACGTCCAGTTTGGCAATCCGTAACTATGTCGTTCGCGCGTACATTGTGCGTCGTTGAAATGCCAAAAACGACGAGGCGTCGGTTTACATAATATCAAAATAGCGACAACATCGGTGTCGTTGACAGCGGACAACGAGCGACGGAATACATCATTTGCCCCTGAGCGAACTAAGTTATTTCAACCGAACTGTCAAAAGATTAAGTTGAAATAAATAGCCAAATTGAAGATTTTTGGTCACTGTCAGAGCCTCCTATATATGAAAGCTATGAAGGAGACATTTTTTCTCAATCAAGATCCAACCGCTGTTGGGTTTTTATTTATATAATAACCGAATTGTGGCCGTATCTTGGGGGGAAATGTGTTGCACGGCTTTTACATAAATGCAGGAAGCTCTATCACTATCAATAATAAATACAGGACACTTTCCACAATATACTTCGAAAATAATAATAAAAAATCACTTGACACACGGAAAACTTACTCTGTCTCGAACCGAAAAACACAAACTGAACAAAATACAACTTCAGCGAAGCGGACTCAGTTAGAAAACACACCGAAACCTTTTGAAGTTACCGCTTCTGGTCGGGACACGAAAAACACAACAGAAACAGTCGAAAAAAGGACGATTTTGTAAAAAAATGATGAAAAGTCAAAGACTCTTTTTTTTCGATACGAGCTTTTGCTGAGTTTTTGTTTTGTCCGTTTGGTGTAAAACCGGCATTAGATTCTCGTAACCACGACGATGAACTTTGATTTATTGAAGAAGAATTCTTTAAGATGAGTTTCCTCCAAGCGGATAAAAGTTTGGCAGGTGCAGAGAAGATTGTCTCGTCCACAAGGTTTCTAAAAAAAATCCCTTGTATACAGGCTCAAGCCTTGTTGATCCTTGGCGTGTTACATTGTCCCATTTTCCCATGAACTTGAACAACACTGATTCCGTTTATCCGGATAATCTGAAGGGTAGAATCGCAACGGTCGGGTTCATTAGCCATACACTTATCTAAAATATCCTTGTGCCCCCGGCACCCAGTGCAAGTGAATAACTGTTGTGCCATCTCGTTGAGCGATGATTGAAAGTTAGTGGAGACCTTTGATATAGAGACCAATTCTAAGGATTTTATTCTGTGAAAATGCTAACGAATATTCCAGTCCTGAACCAGGACAAGGTTCGCAAGGTCACATCGGATTGCTTTCACTCTTTATTGAGAAAACTTGTTCTCCATTAATTCTACGTTGCTGTCACGAATGATTAATCACTTTGTATATATCTCGGTCGAGATGAATTAGGCTGGATCTCAACAAAATACAACATTTCAGAGATGGAAAATCAGTCTGAAGAGGTTTCATATTACAGAAACGTCGATAGTCTGCTTCGTCAGTGTCTGACTGACAGTATTGTTTCCAGTTCTTTACGCTATGAAGGAGTATACAAAAGGGAATGGGAGTTTTGGGAATTTTTTTTCCGTTTCACTGGGTTGCGGGCGGAAACTATATTGTCTCTGACTTTTTGAGTTTGGAAGAAATTGCCAATTTTGAATAAATAAAAGAAATTGTCGTCATACAGTAGACGATGGGAACGTCAACATTAGTCTACTATAAGCGAGTGTCCATTTTATTGGAAGTTGTGTATTCCTTGCAAATGGTCCGTTATAAACGAATGGACACTCGAAAAGCTAGTTTAGTATAAGCGTGTTCCCATGTACATTGAACATTTCTGACCCAATTAAAATTTTAGTTGGTGTCTCGGCTCAGCTGGACTAGTTTTACGACAGTTGACAAAGTCAACAAGAGAGTAGACTTAAAAAAATTGTATTCGCCAAAAAAAAGACAACATTCAATTTCTCTACTGTAAATATGGCGGACAAATTTTTTTCTAGGCGATTTCCATGTAAACTTGAATGAAATTTACCAAAACATCGACTTTGGCGTATTATTATAATTTTAGTAAGAAGCTAACAGGTTTGGCCGATTAGCTTAAATTTTTTTAAACTAAACCTGACTATTGAATGAAGTCCTTAGAATCGATCGCTAGCTAGCATTTGGTGGCTTACAAGTTTTTCCTGAGGACCTAAGTGAAGAGTGTCATCAGTTGAATTTGAAGAAAACATTGTCTGATGGTTCGTTTGTTGGTCCGGTCTATTTTGGTGTAAGCTTGGTAATGGTAAATTCTTTTTTGGATTTTATCAGTCGGGCATCGGCCTCCGAAATGTTTCGTCTGCAGTAATCCAGACCCAGCTAGACCTGGTGGAGAGTTTCAGTAGCGATTTGCTATTGGCATCCTTTCATTAAATTTGATTATTTATTCGTTTTTGAGATGTTCTGCAACCTTCCTGGCTGTAATTCTGCTTCGTCATGCTAGTGAGCAAATAGCTGTCGGGTTGAACATTACCTTCAAACAGCTGATCTTATGGTGTGTACCGTACAGAGAGCGCTGGAACTGTGTATTCATTGACTGTTCATGCCAAAAGTAGTACAGAGTGTCACTTTTCAATTGATTCCGCTCTGATTTAATCCCGTAACTTAAACCTAAACTTTTTGGTTTTGTTTTTGACTGGCTTCCTTTCGACTCTTCTTCCATTAGGATGAAATTATTCTAATCCGATTAAACAAAACAGACAGTAAAATCGATGGACAAAACAGTATTTGCAACAATTTTCGAAATGGCGCAATCTTTGAATATCGGCAAATCTTATAATAATAGATTTAGAACCCTTCATGCAAAATGGGCGATTCCTTCCCAACTCAAGAGTTGGAGAAGAATTCCCAATTTGGGTACACTTTCTCAGCTTAGAGAACTGGTAAAAATGCTGTCACTCAGCTCAATGAGCTTTTTCACTACAGCATATACAAATGATAAACTAAAGAACATAATTTGTGTTGGGATCAGTTAAATCGTAAACTTCAGACGGAAAGATGGCTTCAACTATTTTCGGGGTTCTGAAACAAAAGTTTCTCAACTGTCGTAAAATCGTAAAAGGAAGTTTAAGTAAACCTAAAAGAGTGTTGTGTGTCATCACTTGATTCGACAGACGATCGATTTAATGCTTTTGCTATTTTGGTCTTATGCAAATCACTTTTCGTCGGAGAACAATGAATGCCATTGATCTGATGTGCTACTTGATATTCTGATAGGTTTACGTAATACATTTGTTTTTACGGTTTTAACTGGCAGTGTTGTTGCTCGAGTTCGTGCACCCAGTCATCTATTCATACCCAAATTTTTTGATGTAATTCGATTTTATGGTGTTGCTCAGTCGCAATTTTCGTCACCCGATGCAAACTAGTTTTGTAGCGCACTTTCTCGGGTTTTAAAAATTATGTCCGGTACTGTCTGGCTGCAGGGTCTTGTGTTAATGAAATAGCAAAAAAGGTATTAGCTGTTCGTTCGATTTGGGCAGAAGCCCAGTGGAATCACAACTTGGGTCTTCAAGAAATCCGAGTAAACAGCAATCGCCAGATATACGGCACGGATCTTAACGGGAAAGGGAAAGGAAAAGCATGTTCATGGTAAATGGTACTTCTCGGTCTCGGAAGGCAGAGGCTTACTGCAATGAAACTTGAGTACTTGGACTGTACTGAAAAAAAATTAAATTGAATTGAATATCCACATGAAGATGAAAATGTTCAGTTCAGCTTGAAATAAAAATATTAATGAAATAATTTGATGTCTTGGACAACCCGAAAGCTAGTTGTATGCGAATTCATAGGTTGAATAAGAACTTCAGAAGTGTAACGTACCTACAAGCTCTTTACTATGTGCTTGAAGGTGTGAAATGGGGTTGTGAAAATTAGATTGAATAAAGCCGATCAATTGCTTTAATACAATAACACAAACTTGTTACCGAGTTGGGAGTAAGTACTTGGTGCCCAAAAAAATAATTTATAAATTTCGAAGAGTAATGATAGAAATGCCTTATTTTTATGCACATCAACCAAACCACAAAATGGGGATGAATTTTCTTCTTTGTTATTTCCATTTCAATTCAACCCTCCAAAATTATTCTCACATTTGTTTAATTTGATTTAGTGCAATTGTTTCAGATTGGCCAGTCATTTAAAAAAATAAGTTCTGCAATTATCCGATTTGTTGTTGTGGTTGCATTTTTGTCTTAAGATTAAAAAAAACACGTCACAATATTTTCACCTTTAGTACACAATTCTTATTCTGCTCTGCAAAAATGTCAGCCGTCGTCGGTTTGTTTGTTACTTTAATTAAGCAATTTTACTACTCTGCAATTTTGAAACTTAAATAAATATTTTTGCTTTCTTACATTTTTTTTCATTGATTTTAACATTTTTCTTTAGATTTCTGTCTTTGTTTTGCTCGAATCTTTCTTGAGAGACAATCTTTGAGACTATTTGACGCGGATTATTGTCGAAATTTGATTGTTTTTTTTTTTAGGATCGAATTGCGATTTTTCACGAGAATATAATAACAAAGAAAAAAAATTGTTTTGATTTTATTTTGATGGAATAGAAAATATAGAAAAAAAAAAGAAAAATTTGTTTAGGGCTCCTGTTGTGTATAGAGTGAACTAATTTCGTTCCTCTCCGGCAGGTGTTGTGAGTGAGAATGAACCCTCTCTGCTGGACTCCTAACTCTTATCATCTAGCTGGACTCCTACTCTACATCACAGAGAGCCGATGGTATTTATCAAGTGGAACAAAAAACTATAAAAATGACACAAAAAACTATCAAGCTGAATAAAAAAAATAATAATTTTTTTTTACCTTTTATTTGTTGTTGATGAAAACACAATTCTTTTTGAGCGAATCAGAAAAAGTTATTTAGTAATTTGTTTTGCAATCGAAATGTTTAATCGTAAACGTATTTTCTCTTATTGAATCGTTTTTTATTGGATAAAAATGATAAATAATTCTTTAAATCTTTGTGTGTTTTCTCTTTGGCCATTGTTTTTAGAAAATTTTTCCATTCATTAAAAAAATGTTTTTTCTTTAAAAAGTACAGTCGAGTGAGAGAAATTCGAAAGTAATTTATTGATCATCCTTTTTTTTGCAAAGAAAAGAAAGAACAAATTTAACAGTTTTACAGATTATCCTAACTTCTAGAGCGGTTTTATTGTTGTTGCCAGACAATTTCATTCTTATTAAAATGATCCCTTGTTAATTGTAAATGTTTTTTTCTAAATGTACAATTTTTTTTAATGTTTAACTTAAAAAGAATAATGAATTAAATTCAAATTCAATTCAATTCAATTAAAAAAAATAAATAAATTTTAAAAGACATAAAAAAAAGTCAACGTAAATTTCAAATTAAAAATTTTTGACAATATTTCTAAAAATCTATTCATTTTGCAGAAAATTGTTCGTTGGTGGTTTAAGCTGGGAGACTACAGAAAGTAAGGAAAACTTAACACGAAAAATATATATTTTGTAGGATTTGATTGTGACAGAAAAAAAACAAACCATTTTTTCTTTTCTTTTCTTCCAATTTGTTTTGCCCGTAAATTTTTTTAGAGGAACTAAGAGAACATTTCGGACAATATGGCGATATTGAAAGCATAAACGTAAAAACAGATCCGACAACTGGTCGTTCAAGAGGTTTCGCTTTCATCGTTTACGCATCGGCCGAATCTATTGAGAAAGTCGTACAAGCCGGCGATCATATCATTAACAACAAAAAGGTTGATCCTAAAAAGGCAAAGGCACGACATGGAAAGATTTTCGTTGGAGGTTTAACGTCCGAAATCAGTGACGAAGAAATCAAGGCGTTCTTTGGACAGTTTGGAACTGTAAGTAGACAAAAATATCTTCTTTTTTTTTAGTTTCTAAGAATTTCTTTCGTTAAAATGTACTGAGTCATTGTTGGTTTCAATCAGTCATTCGCTGATAACACTTGATGGCAGCAAAAAAAATGATTAGTTTAGATTTACGCATTGACAATATTTATCAATTTTCTTATCATTTTGTTTGTTTCTTAGATAACAAGAAGATAATCTGAATGATTTTTTTTTTTGCTTAAAAAAATTAGATTAGAAATATTTTTTTGAACAGAAATATTTGTACTGGATTAGTAGAGAGTAGTAGTATTTTGGGGTCTTCAGATAATTGATAAGCTAGCTGCACACACCGGTTCGGGATAGAAACGAACTGACAGTACGTGAATTCTGTTAGTTCCGCCGTAATCTACGGATTCTTAGGAAATTTGATACCATCGTTCATTTCCGTTCCGACAAGATTCCTAAAGAAATTAAATTGTGATATTTATATGACAGCAACAGGACTCACTCTCGTCACTATTATATTTTAAGTATCGTTATTAGGATAGAAAAGTTCTATGAATCGATAGACTATTGTCGCGATGCTCCAGAATTTTGTAATATGTGGACACTTTGCAAAAACATTGAGAGAATGAGCATAAATGAGTGTTCGCTGAATAAATAACAAAATCAAATGAAATTATTCTAAGCAAACAAATGCAAAAACCTACAAAGGTCTGATGTAAAGAAAATAATTTTCAATAGGACTATTTATCAAACAACAATTCAGTTGTTTCTTTAATTTGAATTCAATATTTCAAGTTAAAGTCTGGGGGAATCTCGTCCGTACTACTTAGTGTTGAAGCTATTCCATCAATTGCGAGGTTGTCGTGAATCCACTTTTAGAAGTGCAGACAAGATGCAGGTAGACCGATTGTTCTTAAATGTGGTTCTCCATAGCAGATCGAGCTGACAGAAAAATCAGTAGATTTTTTTTCAACCGAGTTTTCATCAAACACGTTAGTTCAAACCGAACAGACAAAAATCGAGCGGTTATCGAACTGCCGTGTGTGAGGTCCTTTGGCGTAGAGATCATCTCGTCTGGCGAATCAAAACTTGCCAAATAGATTGTCGGACACCACTTCAAAACTTCACGAACTCATTTGCCCTGGAGGGAACAAATGAAGCACTTGGAACAACAAGGGGTCAACTAATTTTTCCAACATCAGAGAAAACTTTGACTTTACTGGCCTTTAATTGCATTAAAATTATTTTATTTAGGACTCAAACCTTTAAATCATAAGGAGTTAACTGCATCAGCAGAATTTCATCCGAATGCAATAAGAAGTCAAAATGAACAAACTCTCTCATGCTATAAAAAAAAGAGTTGACCAGTTATTACACCAAGGGCTTCAAATATATCCTTATTGTGTGAACGATTCAGGCTTGTAACGGAGCGGTTTTTATTACGTATCATCAAATGAGTCGTGTGCTATTCATAGGGGACAATAAGTAATGTAGTGTAGTGACAAGACCTGCTTATCTCATTAAAACAATTGTAGATCGTGAATTAAATCAGAACTAACCACGGGCCACAAGAGTGACGGTTGCTGCTCCTGCTCCGCTCCCTTGAGGGTCTGTCATACGGGAAAAAACGATTGAAATTGTTTCGCAGAGAAATTCGTCGTGTTTTCATATGGGAGGGCCTTTACCTGTAGTTATTTTCATGTATTTGGATTTGTTTCTATTTTCGTTCGTTCAAATTCTCGGTACGGTTTTTATTGTTGACAAGACACATCCTCCGTACACATATTCAATCAGCTGGCCATTTTTATTTCAAATGAAGGGATTTATTTAAAATGTCTTAAGCTAGTATTACACTGTATGCCACGCTGTCAAATATTTGACCATGCTGTCAGATACTGTAATGGTGAAATGCTGTTTGTCAAAATGCTGACACCATTTGACACTCCATCTGACAACATTTGACCGTTTGCTATTTCCGGAAAAAACTATTCTTCATTTGGGTCAAATCTCATTCGTGAATATTAAATTTTTTATGGCGATCAGTGAAATAAATAATTAGTTTAAGCAGTAGCTTCGTTCGCGAACTACACAGAAGTATCTGTCTTTCCTCCAGTAAATACGACATTATAATTACTGCATAGTAGGCTGGCGCATTTTAGTTCACCGTAGTGAGCGATCATTTCCGATTCCCGATCCCTCGCGAACTAGTTTGTTCTTTAAGTTCGTAGTTCATTACTTCAGGGTAGTTCAGTGATGAGTAGTCCTATTTCGAAGACAGGAGATCTAGTATAAGATGATGAGAAAAAAAAACAAAAGGGCCGTAGATCTAGTAGAAGAAGTTCAGTAGTTCTAGTAGAAGATGATGAGCAAAAAAAAGGTCAGTAGATCTAGTAGAACATGATGAGCAAAAAAAACACTAGATCTAGTATAGTATATTGTCTCACAGAGTTCCGAACGGCAATGAAAAACGAACTAGGAGCGGGACTGACTGCGAACTAGTTCGTTCATTTCACAAACAATAGATCTGACCTGATGGCGTCAAATGTGTGTCAAATGGATATTTGACATCAAATTCGGTCAAATTTTTATGGTCAAATATTTGACAGCGTTGCGTACAGTGTACGTTAGCTTTAAACGATTTTATTTCATTTTGAAAAATACTGCAGAAAAATCCGAAATCAAAAATGTCATGAAAATATAACATTTTCAAGGCTGCTATTTAAGGTCCTTGCTGAGTTCGAGTGCAGAAGCCTTCACTTTTCACACTTCGACCTGAATGGTCTTATGCGCCTTTCCTGGAGCGTAGAGTTGATCGCTATTAATGTCACTTGTGAATTACGGAAACTAACCCTTGATGCAGTACTATCTTTTGAGCTTCTCTCAGGCTCTCCAGATTAATAAAAAAAAAAAAAAAATAAAATTAGGGTGGCGCTAGTATTTGGAGGTTCTGCAGCACTACATTAGCCTGTCCATACTTTTCCTATTAATAAAAAAAAACGCAGAGGGTTTTCTATTAGTCGTAAAATGCAGTAAGGGTTTTGTCACTCTCGAAACTAATGCTTTATGAATTTTTTTTGGACGTTCTTAAATTTCAAAATTATCTAGAAGAAGTATTTAATTTTTTTTTTATAATTTTATCCCCAAAATAGATTGTCGAAGTGGAGATGCCATTCGATAAACAAAAGAATCAACGCAAAGGTTTCTGTTTTATCACGTTTGATTCGGAACAAGTTGTCAACGAACTGTTACGAACACCGAAACAAGTTATTTCCGGTAAGGAAGTTGATGTGAAAAAGGCGACACCAAAACCAGAAAATATGCCGTTGGTTATGATGCGAGGCGGTGGTCGTGGCGGTCGAGGTGGACGTGGTGGCGGTCGCGGAGGTAATTATATTGCATTGAA
Organism: Beris morrisii; assembly: GCA_951812415.1. Lineage (NCBI taxonomy): Eukaryota > Metazoa > Arthropoda > Insecta > Diptera > Stratiomyidae > Beris > Beris morrisii. The sequence goes on from OX638310.1 coordinate 159,827,352, forward strand.
ATTTTAGAATAGTGAATATACTTCATATAACAAAGATAATAAAAATTCAGGTTACGGACAAGGTTGGGGTAACCAAAGCTATGGCTATGGGCAAGGCTATGGTTACGGTAGTTATGATGGTTACGGAGCTGGCGGTTATGATTACTATGGAGGCTATGGCGGTTATGGTGGCTATGATTATTCCGGATACGGAAGTTATGGTAAATACTCATCCAATCAAAATTCTTCTTATACTCCAAACAACAAAAACAATAGTTATCATCATTAAGTTTATTATTTTTTTTTTCTTTAAACAAAAAAAAAAGAACAAACCTCTCTTTTTATATTACGTTTGTATAATGTAAATTTTTTTGGTGTATGGCGAAGCGTGCTTGGACATTATAATTGCTCTAACATTTCGCAATAAAAATGAGAGAGTAATTATAATCGAAAATACTTTTTTTTTGTTTAAAAAACCACAATATACCTCATTATAATCGTGCCAAATATCTTACAACAAAATGAAATTGTTCTGACAAAACAAGTTAAATAGAAAACGAAAAAAAAAAACATTACTGATAAATTATTGCTTCGGTAAATAATATGTGCATCCAGCGACTATATTTTTTTTTTTTTATTTTTTTCTTTTGAAAATTTCCACTCGAAACGCACCACACTTCACTTTTATTTGCGCTTTTGGAACCGATATTTTTGATCAAAAGGAAATTTTCGAAAAACCGTCGCGAAATTTTTGCACAGTAATTATAGCAGCTAATAATCGCGCGTATCGTAGTTTAAGAATGTTTTTGTCTCGACAATTTTTCCCCCCGAATCAAATCAATTGAGAAGAGAGGATATATGTGCCTTTTTTTATTAACAAAGACTCGCATATTGTATTGAGAGCAAAGATATATTATCTATATATTAAATACGCATATATTATGCAATATATTTACATATATTATTTATGAGGAAATGATGAAAACGAAAGTGTACAGCAATTTTTTTTTAACTTTTTTTTTTAAATTATATACCGTACACGGTTTTCTTTTTATGCTTAACAACTCTTTTATTTGCATACCATTTGTAAATAATATAATATATGAATAAGTAAAAAAAACGTAAAAACATCAACTTTTTTAAAAAAAAAACACTTTAGAGAGAGGTAGCCTAGCACCATTTTTTTTCAATATAACGATTTATGATTTATATATTTTTTAAAACACAAAAACAATCAAAAAAGCAACGCAGTCTTAAAAACAAACAAAACCAAATTTCTTGAAATATTTATTTGGATAGTTTTTAACAAAAAAAAATTGTCATCAAAAAACAAATTCATATTGTAAATTTTTGTTATCTGCATGTTTCTCAATGTTAATATTTCCCTTTTTCAAATTTTTTGTTGGTAATTCTAAAGTTAGTTTTTTTTTTTAATTAAATTAATTTTTATTTTTCATTAATTTTATAGTCAGTTTGGTTTTTCATACCGACTTTTCTACTAGATATGTCACGCCTCACACAACAAAATTTTCAATACAATTACGTAGTAATTTTTTTTCAAAATTCGCTGGTTCCAAAAAGCAAAAAAAAAATTTTTTTTAAAGAGAAAAAACAGTTTCTTAATTTTGATTTTTTTACTTGGAAATTATCAAATCTTTTTTTTTTTCTTTAGTTTTGTTTGCATTTTTTTTGTAACAAATTTTCTTATTATTTTAACTATTTACAAATTTTCTTTTTGATTGATTTTCAAATTAGTAATTGTTTTTTTTATTGGTTAAATTTAATTTCATTTCAAAACGAGAATTTGTGAGGTGAAAATTGGGTAAAATCAATATATGTGGAAATACATTGTGAAACATGAGAAAGCTTTTTTGATTATGATAGAAAAAGCAACAAATTTATTAAAAAAACATTTTTTTTTAATTAAAAAGAAAGTATAAACACGAAATTAAAAAGAGCAAATAAAAGAAAAACAATGTGTTTCTCATATATTTATTTAATCCCATTTTCCCCCGATTCCTTCCTTTCAATTAAACAGTTTTTTATCATCTGCATTTGAGTGGATAGTTGTGTAGAGAACAAAAAGACGTTGTAGAATATGGATATGATTTGCTGATGCTGATGCACGAATATCTCGAGAGTGAAAACTTGTGCTCTGGACGGGATTTGAAAAACTTATCTTGTTCTTATTTGTTAGGCCTTGAATTTTTTATGTAATACATGCATCGACCACCTTGACTGTAATCGAAACTGTTGGTTGCCTTGCTGCCATATTTTCATGACAATGGTTTGCACAAACTCGGTAGTTTAGTTTCTCGGCGGAATATTTGTTTATATGAAGTATTTTTTTCTTTCGTTTATGATATTTTAGTGTAGAATTGTAGAGTAATCGAATATCTCTCACGAGGCGCGGGGGGGGGGGGGGGGGGGGTGTGATTCCAGTGTTCCTCCTGGCCTTTACTTATCGTAAGGAATAATACACTCTTTGATGTTATTGGATGTAAAAAAAATTTGGGGGAATAAGGCCATAAGCATCCAATAGGCGGATAAAAAGTAATCGACCGACGCTCATGGAAGAGAACTTTTTAGTCGTAAATATAATCTTTAACCTTGTTATGCATACTGTGGGACAACCTTCCGATTCTGCTTATTTTATCGCAAGTGTACTTCCGTTTGAATTCAAAACGATACTTCTGGAATTTACAGTTGAGAAACCTGTTTCGAAAAAAGCATATCTTGCAGGTTGGTGGGTGGTCTTTGTGAAAACGAACATCGCCGTAGAATTAATGCTAATTTTTACGATTGAAGATCATTTTGTCAAATAGTGTTTAATAATCGGTGGTGTGTCGTGCCCCTGGGATTACTACTGTTGCACAGTGAGGTGATTTAGATCTTGCATCGAAACGCCCTGCCATTATTTCCATACCATTCCTTTGCCTTAGAAGCATTGCGCAATGGAGCGCGCCTGATCATAAATTCTGCCATCCATAGTCATTGCACCAAATCACAAGAATATATTAGCAATAATTATTATCACATTGAAAAATCCTCAAAGATATGAGAAAACACATAATTTAGTATGCGCTACGTGACAAAACGTACTGGGGTGAAAAGAAAAAGACGACTATTATAAATGAAATTTCCACAAAAACACCAGGCTATAAAACCATGCTCATTCCCGCCAGTATCCGCAAAAAGGTGACTTTATTCGAAACAATATTATCTAAGATATAAGTTTTCTAAATAAAAACAATGTGGCATGAAATTGAATGATAATAGGCTTAATGTGCTATATAAATGTTGTGATTTTTGGGATATTATGGAATCAGTCAAAGCTTTTGTGTAAATCTTGAATGTGTTTTCTTAGTGCCGAAATAAAAACGATGTCTGCTCAACGCTAAGAATTGATTTACAGTGTCTGCAGGAGCGCTGATGTCACCCTATGTCTCAGAAAAGGCGGTAGATGTTCGTTTGTTGGAGAAATTGAAAAGTTTTTAATCTGTGTTATTGCGCATAGCTACGAAATATGGAAGGCCAATGAAATCATGTCTAAAATGAACTGCTTGGATTAAGGCCAATTTATACCCATCGAAAAAAATATGAAAGACATTCCAGATCTCAATCCAGTTTTTTTTAGGGCAATTTAGTTGAATGACAGCGTGCAGAAATCTATGGAGTCGAATATCTTTCTACTATTGAGTTCCTATACACTGCGATACTATGCCCGGAATATAATAAAAGGAGGATAACATCGCTCTTGCAATTTTTTTTACCACATTTACGTCTTCTGGATTGGTAGCAGACATACTACTGCCAGGTAATGGATGCCAACACTTTACTGGTCGATTTTCTTACTGTCCGTTTGTGGCCAAGATACATTTGAGAACGCGATGAGTTGGAAGCTCAAATTTTAGCAAAAAGTTACAGGAAAAATCAATTGTTCGTACCTTCGGACGTCAGACAAAATTTCCAACAAAATCAGAGTGACCGTTATTCCGAATGTACAATAATTCGTCAATGCATTGAATTAGGAAAATTAAACTTGAATTGAAAAAGCTTGTATGTAAAGAAAGACCAAGTTTATTTATGAGTACAATTGTCGTACTCCGGATAGCTCACATACAAAATACGGGTTTGAAATACATGGTCGAACCATTTGCATGATGACTTGAGAATGCGAGAGCTTATGAAAATCACATTAACTGATGCACAACATGCACAAGATGGCTTTGACAATGCTCGACGCAATGATTCACTTCCTTTCTACGGGACGCTACCGCACAAGACAGACTTTCTCGAATTTTTTCCGGAGACAGCTTGGCTTGGGTCCCTTCTTCTATCGCCGAATTCGTTTTTTCTGAACGATGTTGCTTTCATTTGTGTAAAAATTTTCTTGAATGCTGTTCGAGTGGCGTCTCAATTTTTATGCCCCCTGCTTTAGCTTGAAGACGAGACTGTATCTAGGTCGGAATACTTGATTAATCTTTCGTAAAGAATCTTTAGAATTGAAAGAGAAGACAAACTTTTTCTGAACTTTAAACTCTGAAAGAATAAGCCTTTTCTAGTGATCGCACAGTGTGGAGCTGAACTGACTGAAATAAATATGATTGGCAAGGATCACGTGATGATGGTGACTTTCTCACTCAATCCTGTTTACGATTATGAAAACTCAACATTACACTAACTTATTATGATAAGAGCAAGATAACAACTTTCTTTCTAACTACTTTTTTTTTGTGAATCATGTTTTTCATATTCTTTAACGTGTAGTTTACTGTAGGTGTGACTTCGTTGAATGTGAAAAGAAATACAAAAGTTCAGTTTGTTTGTGTGATATACCCGTTAAAAATGTTTTTTTTTGGTTTTGCTAAAAAATAAAATAATGATAAGAATAAAAAAAAAACAAACACAAGACGAAAACATTTCGACTAAAATGAATTATAAATGTGTTCAGACTATAGTGGATACGGAGGTTACGATGGCGGCTATGGTAACGGCAGTGGTCGATCCGGAGGGCCACGAGGCGGTGGCAAAGGTATACACCAAACGGTTTCTCTCTTACTCTACATATTTAAAACAAAAACAATAAAACCAATTTGAAATATATTATTGAAAATAATACCGTTTGTGCACACCACCTGCTTGCGTGTGCTGAAGATTATTCTGTATCAAATATTATAATTCGTTGAAAATATTTGGCTTAATTAATTTCTTTTAGCTATGTTAATGTAAAAAGTATATTCAACTTTTTTTTCTTCAAAATTTTACAACAAAACCTGGAAAAAAGCAAAATTTCAAAATTTCGGTGGTGTTCAAAATGTTGCACATGTGTATAATTCCCAACAAAAGAATATTATCCTTTATTATTTTTTTTTAGACTGCTTTTCTATATACAATTTTTTTTTTAATTTATGACGATAGCATTATATTCTGCATGTTTGAAATTTTAGTTTATAGAAAACAGTTGAAATTGTAGCAAATTTATTGAGACCCTAAAGAACGGTTGCCATTTTTTTTTTAAAATAACAATCAAACATCGAATTTAACACCGTTTGAACGAACGAACACTTTCAAATTCAATCTCAATAAATCGGCGTCAATAGGCAGCTTAATTTTTTTTTGTTCGGATAAAAAAAAATATGAAAAAAAAACATCTCAGTCCTCCCCGCTCCTGTTTCACAGAATATTTGAGAAATTGTTTTTCTTTTTTTTCTCTTTTTTTTTCTCGTTTATCGAAGGTGGCAACTATCAAGGAGGTAAACAGAGGGGAACAGGGCGCCAGCAAAGGCATCAGCCTTACTAATTATGCCGTTAACTGTAATTAATGTAAAGTTTGTGTGGTGAGTAGATGTAATAAAAAAAACATAATATATTTTTAATCAAACAACATAAACATGGTGTTGTTTGATCTCTCTGTTTCTCTCTCTCTCTCTCTTTTAATTCAATTAGTAAGTTTATATTTTTCCGTTTCTAAAATTGCAGAGAGTAATTTTTAAAGGGGGCATATTGTTCATCCGATCGCTAAATATTCATCTTCCATCCTCACCATTCCATTTAAAAAAAAGAAAACAACACGTAAAACAGTTCAATTTAAATAAATAATAGAAAAAAACGAAATGCCGACATTTTTATGAAAAGCAACCACATCAAAATAAAAAGATTATATAAACGCGAGGAGAGATGTTACACAAAGGCCAACAGCAAAAAGTTGTGTGTATTATGAAATGGAAAATACAACAAACAAAACAATCGGAATTTGATTTCTTTTTTTTTTCTACTTCTTCATTACAACACTATCCAAGTGGAACGCTAAAGAAAAAAAAATTAAAATATATATAGAATCCTAATTTAGTTATTAATAATTAATAATAAAACAAAAACAAAACAATATATAAATATATGTACAAACTGTGTCGTGGTTTATTTAAATTATTATATATAATAATTATTATATATAATAAAGAAAACATTAAGTTTTATACACGAATGACTGGAATTTCTGCGTACTTTATTATTTTTTCTCTGAGATTTGAGTGCAGTTTTGCAAACACGTTTACCAAAACGGCAAGAAGTAAAGTTAAATAATAACTAAAAAAAATAAATAAATAAAAACTTAAAAGAAAAACCAAACAAAAAGAACACTAAATAGTATTTTTGAATTTATCTCATCAGCAGCATAATATTATTACATAAATCTTTTTTTATATAATTAATTGTAATAATAAATATATTTTAATATAATGTAATTGATCTTTTATTGGTGATTTTTTTTAAGCATCTTCTTAAAATATTTCTTCACACAGTGCATACGCTTGAATTAAAAAATAAAAATATTTTGTTTTCGTTTTTTTTTTAATAAATTTTTGATTTATTTGCGACCACACATGAGAAACAAAAAAAAAGCATTTAAATGTTGACATAACTTAAAAAGAAGAAAAAAAAAACAAAAAAAAATTTAATATAAAAAATACTTTAGTAAGTAAGATGATTTGGTTTCTTCAAATCATGGAAAATTAATGATTCATTGTAAATACATAATCTTCTCTTTTTTTTAGAAAATGTTTCATTTCTAAGAGTTTCTAAGTTTTGAAAAATAAAAATTAAATAAAATAAGGACAAACAAAAATTTATGTTTTTTTTTGTTTTCGTTATTAAAACATTTAGGTGTAGGAAAGTGGGGTCGGAAAACAGTTGCGAGTTTTTGTTGTGTAGAAAAGTTTGAAGTGAAAAGTGTTCTCTTTTATCGAATTTGTACATTTGATCTCTTGATTATACGTTGCCCAATTTTTTAGTTTTATTGATTAGGGTTGTGAACAACAAAAAAACATTTAACTTTGCCGAACTTGTTTGCTTTTTTGTTAGCGTTGTGCCCTGGAGGAAATATTTACAATTAAAAACTACTAGTTGCAAATCAGCTATCATAATTTATCGTCATTATCGCTTCTCTTTGCAAATGTGTATCTCGTCCAAAGGGCACGAACTTTTTTTTAATGTGATCTGATGTATTATTTGTATTTGTATTTGGTGTTCGCAATTTAGACGTTTCCAAAAACAGGCATACGAAGGAAGGTTAAGAAGGTCTTCTGTCCTTGTCGTTCGAGGTCTCGTCCTGTTGGTTGGTTGGTTTACGTGGTGGCCCGTCTGCCGAAAACGGACCAATTAGCACAGGAAGCGCCGTTTAGATACCACAACTCGTTTAACCTGGTCGTTGAGGGCTGATGAAGTAGATACATAGTTTTACCAGAGACCTGGGGCTTGAATGGATTATCATATCCATCCAGAGCTGTTCAAGAAGGTAATCAGTTCTCCTATCTTGTTTTTTGAGATCTTATCAAGGTTATTGAAGAAGGGTATGCCTAGTGCGCGAAGTCTGGCTCTAGCTGGGGCGGGACACTCGCAAAGAAGGTGGATAACAGTTTCTCTCTTATTTGCATCCCCACAACTGCGGGAATCGACGTTAAAGGGAATACCCAGTCTGGCCGCGTGGTCGCCGATCGGCCAGCGACCCGTGCTGACTGTCGTGACTCTGGAGACGTCCACATGCTCAGGAGTTCATCTGTTCTGCTCCGGGAGTAGGATGGCCATATCTTCCTAGATATGACGCAATCTCGTCCTGTAAACAAGTCAAAGTCGAAGAAGATTGAAGAGGAGGACATTGAGTTTCATATCATTAAATTGCATACGCAGGAAAAGCTTCTAAAATGATCAGAGAAGTGGCTTAAATGACTCTTGCCCTTCGATTATCACAATTTAAGCGAAAAGGCTAAAAAACCGACTTCGACGACGGACTTTGCCGCATAGTCATTAGAACACACGATTGTATGCAACTTTAGCGGGGAATTCGTGCTCTCGCTCTATTTCTAATGTGGCGTCGGCGCGATATACAAACTGAAGGACGTAAACATTGAAAACCAGTTTACAACAATTCGAGTACTCGATAAGCGTATACTTAAAATTATTAAATATCAATTTATTCAATCGAAAAAATTTTGGGTCAATAAAAAATTAAAAAAAAGTACAAAGCTGTAGAAGTTCGATACAAAAAAAAATATATAAATACAATTTTAAAACGGCAATTTTATTCTAATCGCTGAAAGTATGTCAAGAGCGCGTAAGAAAGCGCGATAGTCAACTTCTTGTTGCGTTCCTAAAAAAGAAACAAATTTAAGAAAATCAGTTCAAAATCAGTAGGTTCGAATCAACAAACCCCTTGCGATGGCGAAACATTTGCAAACCAGCTCAAATTCACGACTCGATAATAAATTATGCAGTTCTCGAACAGTGAGTGCCCGCAAGAACGTATTCTGCGGCAATGTACCGCATTTCGAACAATCGTAATCGTGAAATATGCAACTAAGGTTTGATATTTGATCGGGATATTTAGCCAATTTTTGCATAGCTTTCGACACGGTTGTTCGTTCGTCGAAATTCAAGAAGTTCATGTCGCAATCATCGGATGGCACGTGCTGTATCGGAACAACAAGAGGTGCACGTTCCAAACACGGTTGGGTGAATACTTCCTCGATAACGTCGCAGAAACGCTTGTAATCGACACAACATTGACGTAGTGGCGATTTGAAACTGGAAAAATGTCGAGTGATTAGTGATCATGATGATGCGATCGATGGTAACTGAAAAGGATTATGTACTTACACGTGACATAGTAAGTTGACTTCTGCTTCAGTAAGCTTAATGCTGGCATTGTCCAAACCGCGTCGGAAATTAACTTCAGCGACGACTTGTTGCTTGTGTCGATCGTAGTCCTTTATGAAATCGACGATACGAATACGACGTCCTACTACTTGCTTTTTGATCTTGGCCAAAACCAAGACAATGTCCAGTTCGTTTTGTCTTGTTGGCGGCGGTCGCCTGGTCTGATTCATTAGATCCATTTTTGTCTTTAATTCTTCATACTGAAATACAATTAGGTCCATTACAATCAAATCGTTGGAGGACGAGTGGGCAATGGAAGATTGAAATTCAAAGAAAGTAGAACTCCGCGAGGAAGCTACAGCCACCTCCAACCAGGAACTGGTCTGGAATCCACCAGGAAGACGAAACTGACACCAGGATCGCTTCGCTGATGCTCTGAAGGCAATCAAATCAGTCCAAACGAAAATATTTACCTTTGGTACGGCATAGTCCTTCGGATCGGCTTCATCCAAAAATCGACTGTAGTTAAATCCAAGATCGTTGTTATATCGTCGCTCCAAGGCATAGAATTCCTCGTTGGACAAAAGGATGCCGTTCGAAAGAATAACTTGTCTAGCTTGGTTTCGATTCACATGTCCTGTATTCAATCTGAAGTGATCGATTTTTATCATATATCAAAAATGAAATTATTTCGAACTACTTATCAAACACTTGAAAGAATGGTCTCAAATATAAGCGTCGCTTTGTAATTCTGGCCCGAACAATATCCAAGGCTTGATCGCACAGATCACGATCTTCACGTTTTTGAGCCTGCCAATTAACTTGACCGACTCGCGGTAGATCGGTTACTTCATGCGACGGACAGACTACAATTTTGAATGGTTTCTTATCTAAATTCCTTTCGGTAAAAACTGAAAGGAAGGAAACAAGGAAGTCAAACATATTCCGAACAAAATACTAAGCTCACCTCGATCAATATCGTTCATAAAAACACACCAATTAACACGATTCGCATCGTTTATATCGGCATACCGTTGTGCGACCAATTCCGTTTCGTCCTGCGTGAGATACAGGCGATCCAGTCCCGATATTCCGACATTGTCGAGAACACGTAGAAATTGATTTTTTGTTACGTGACTGGTTCGCAATTGATCGTATCCTTCGAAGAAGTTATGCATCTGAATTCCGTTTTCGTAAACATGCCGCTGAATACGGAGTAGGACTTCGTCACAATCGCGCATACATGTTTTCGGTTTTAAAACCGAATGGAACGATGTTTCGAGACCGAAAACATCGGATACTCGAACGTTACCGATTTCGGGGCGCGGAAGTTTCGGAAGCTCGGCGTCAATCAGACGTCCGGGAAAATTTTCAACAATGTCCTGGAAGAAAAACAACAGATTGTTATATTGCGAAAATCACATCAAATACGTATTAGTCTTCTTAAAATCCCCAAACTCAAAATCTGGAACCCCAAATCCCGAAAATAAATTAAAATTAGGCGAACCAATTTGTCTTTACTTTACGCATGTTTTATCGTAGCAGTTTAATTATTGTGGACAGGGGAGCGGGGGTTCACCAAATTTCAAAAAAAACGCAGCAGACATAATTCCTAAGTTTAACTCTTTACTAGCCCAAAAGATACCCACTACTATTATTGTAATTTTTTATTATTAGAAGAAAACGTAGAAAATGATTTTCGCGTCGTCTAAGTCTTTGAAGTGATTTCTCATAGCACGATCAAAATCAAAAGATTCTTAATATTCGATACTTGGATTCGGGATTTTGATTTTTTTTAAAGTTATTTTTAGTTTATTTATAACTTACCTGCGAATAATCTGTTATACGATTTTCATCAAAATATCGAACGATTTGCTCAATATGTTTAACAAACGCCACGTAGTTAACAGTATAGGAATCCTTGAGGTATCTTTTAACAAGCAATAGAAAATCGTTTTCAGATAGCAAAATGCCCATAAAGTGCAGAACTCTTGAGAAGTGACTAAGCGTTACTGTTCCTTCGTTTTTTGCAACCTATGGAATTACCAAAGCTACATTAAGGTTATTTTATTCTTTACAAAATACAAACCAGTTCGTAGTCCTGAAAGAACGGCATTAAAACAACGTCCCTTAATCGGACAGTTTGAGCAATTTTCGTCAAGAGAACGCATAATCTTCGTTTTTCAACGTCCGAGATAACATTTGTATGCAACGGATCATTCCACTCTTGTCCAGACACAAGATTTATGTTTTTACTGTGATCTTGTCCTTTTATATCGTCATCAGAACGATAAAAATTTTTAAAAAATTATATTATCAAGTCAATTATCAAAAACAAAAGGATACGAACTCTCCAAAAGTAAAAGTTACGAAATCGCATATTCAAAATATGATAACAATAAGTTAAAAACTTTAATTAAATCTACGTGTTGTTAGTAATTTTGGTTTGCGAATTTTGTCCCTGTGACTTTTATCTAACACAATATACACACCTTCCTCACATACGATCCTGCAAAATTGTAAATAAGCCACACGACCATCGGGCTGCTTAAAATAATCGGTTACATCCTTGATCTCATTATCCGAAAGACCAATAGCATTTTTCAATTGGCCCAAGACATTAATAAATTTCGATTCTAGTTCCAAAAAATTTGAAAAAAATTAACAAGTTTGTTTCCTATAACAAAGATTAAAAACATTTACCCGATATTAGCGAACAATTGGCAGTATCATGCGGTTTGAATTTCTCCCAAAGATTAATGCCATACTGAAAGATTCCTGCTTGGACTTTTCTGCATGTCCTCCAGATTTCGCTCAAATTTAAATTTAACTAAAATTGTATATATTAGAATTGTATAGATGATGAATTTTTGCGGAGCGTTATTACCGTCTCTTCATCCATTTCTTATAATCGGAAAATTTTTAATAATTTCACTTGGAAGATGATTTTCTATTTACTGACAAACACAGGGTAAATGATTATAAACTAATCAAATTTCAACGCATACTTAAAATAAATGGTCTAAGTTAAAAAAAATCAAGTTTGGTAAGGCTCAAGTGGAGTAGTAAGACTATAGTTGAATTCAATGCATCGAAAACGCAAAGTTGCTTCTTAATTCTGAGAAAATACGGAACTATCTGTATGTTAACCAGTGCGTAGAATTTTCACAAAATTCCTTTAAAGATGCAACAAGGTTTTTCTTTAATGTTTAATATTTACATTTTACAAATAATTTCCATATCTGGACCGGAGCATTTAAATTCAAATTGTTCCATTTGGACTTGCTGTTGTAAAATATAGTCGCTGCAGTTCACGCGTGCATATCGACCGATTTTTTTCGCTCCGTTGAACAACTGGTTTTGAAAGTGATCCGAGTATCGACAGTTCCAAAGCACGACGACATTATTTTGGGTTTATTTTTGCGAAGGAACCGAACGAAAAGTTTTATGTACATGAAAACTCATTCAGAAAAAAATATATAAGAAGCTTTGCTTATCCAACCTGATGGCTCCGGTAAGTTTATAAATTGTAGAGCAAAAAAAAAATCTTTGAAAAATTACATTAAACCAATGAAATAAATTCGACTCGCGAGAAGAGCCTAAGGACTTGGGGGTGGCTTTTTTTTTATTATTTAAAATATAGCGACGACCTCGAGCACTAAAAACTTTTGTTTTATTTTAACAGGATCGTCACATCTTTATTCCTTCCGCATCTTTTATCAAGTCATTCTGCATGAAGAACAATGAAACCTTTCCCAGTCGACCTATCAAAAAAGAATGCTTGAATCGCGAAAATGTTAACAACGATTTTTTGAAATTTGATGGTATTGTGCAATAAAGTAAACAAGGAGCGATTCTTTTCTTTAAAGGCAAGTGTGTAAATGTTTTGAAATTACAATCAATAAAGTAATTCGTTGTGTTGGCAAGATGACTAAATCGCTGATAATTTATTTTGCGACCAGTTAATAAAACAGACAATTTAACCAAACAACTGCAATATTTTTTGCTGGATATAAAATTGTTTTACTTGATAGAGTGGTGTGTTATGGAATAGTAATATTGGTTGTTACGAATGGTACACAATAATTTTTATCTATAATAAAGACAATAACATGTGAAGTACCTGTGACCACTTGAATATGGGAAGTCACTCTTTTATCTATTTGAACAAGTTTTTTTTTTAAAAAAAAATTGTATATTGTTCCGTTCTGCGGCAGACGAATGGTTCTATTGCGTGTTAAAAATAATATTAATATAAATAAATAATCTCAGGACACGATAGGCATTTCTATGAACCGAAGAAGTCTAGATAGCTAAGCAAGGCTTCGGACATTAGTCATTGGATTGAAAAAGTTATTGATCGGAAGTACTTGATAAGATACGGAACAAGTGCTGAACAAACAAACTATGACCATCTGAATCCGATATATAAATTGATGAACACCAAAGACGTTTGTGCTAGTACGCTTTAGAATTTAAGACTCGATTCACCTTACTATTACCAACATGTCGAATAAATCATTCACTTATATTGTAGTTGTTATTGCGCTGTGCTCGATAGTGTCGGGATCAGTTTTGCGAGAACCATGTACAGTTGCTGAACCTCAATGTCCACAGATCGAAGGTGATGAGGGCGAATTAACAATTCTTCCGGTACTCACTGATTGCACAAAGTATATACTATGTCACTATGGAACGCCAATTGTTCGGTAATTTCTTTGAAATTTCGATACGCTTCGAAAATAATTTATTACGATTTTTGTATACAGGCCTTGTCCGCCCGGATTGGTTTTCAGTGCGCAGCTTTCAGTTTGTGATTTTGCAAATAGAACTACTTGCAACGAATGCGAGATCGCATCGTAATTGAAGTTTTACTTTCGTTAAACTTTTTGTAATTATTTTTAATATTTAATATTTTTAATTTTTTATTCCAATTGAAACAAGCACCTGAAATGGACAGACATCAATTATAATCGAATGTGTTTTTTTTGTTAATTTATGATTACCTTAATCCGCTCCGCTCTAAATAAACTCAATATTTTTTTCAAAATAAAACAAATTTTTCCTAAAAACTTTGTTTACTTTTATTATTTAAAAAAAAACAGCCACAATTGCATCAATAGCCGAATTTTTGATTAAGCGATGTTATACCGTCGCCCGCTTGATTTTCCGGCGGTATCCATCCGGAATATTTTTCGCCATCTTCCAGTTCTTCCTTATCGTCGATATCGACATTTTCGCGACCCTTTGTTCGATTACGGTTTCGATTTCGACGTTTTTTCGCCGCAGCCGAATCATTTCCGTCGGTGATTTCAACATTTCTTTCGGCATTTTCAATTTTCTCGTCGGATTCGATTGTATTTTGCGCGGATGAAGTGTCCAGTTCGATGTCGATTGACTTTTGTGGTAGCGACGATACTGACGAGGATTTTTCTGCTCGAATTTCGGGCGGAATGACTGTTGGTCCTTGTAAAGGCGGCGCCGGTTGAATTGAAGTAGTGGGCTGGTCAGGAATCGGTTCGATCGGTTGTTGTACGGGGACTTCTTTCGATGGGACTACTTTAATATCATCAACTGGTTCATCTTCTTCCATTTCTTCTTCGTCCGATTTAATTTCCCGAATTTCGGGCTTCTTAATAGTTGTGTGTTGTGGTACTTGTACTTTCGTCTTATTCCGTTTGCCGAAAAGCGGAAAAAATGATTTCTTCTTGTTGCTATCGTCGTTTAGATTTTTAATTGAAGGAAGCTCTACGGGTGTTGCTATCTTGATTAATCTTTGAAGTTTTTGATGTTCCACTTGCAGTCGTTGTTCTTCTACCTGGAATTTTTCTTTTAAATAAATCAAACAGTTAAGAAAAAAAATTACCCTAAGTTTGCGGATTTCGGCTTTATCTATTCCTTTTTCATTTGAGAGATGTTTCATAAAGTCATCGAGATCTTCATCGTCGTTTGTTGTTTCTTTCGAACGTTTTGTGCATTCTTGATACCGTTGAATTTTATCTTTTATGGAAGAGATTTTTTCTAAGAGTTCAGTCTCTTGTTTCAACTGTGGGGAATAAAAACATCAAAATTAATTTGGGTGAAAGTCGGAAGGGGAGATATCCAAATGGGAAAATTGTATATTTGCAGAAAAATAGATTAAAACGAAATAAGTACATTTTTGTGCTTTGTTCGAAACTACGAGTAAATTTGAGCCAGCTCCTCTACTTAGAAAATCCTGGAAGGAACTTCCTATGTGCTTCGATGGAGTCATGAAACCGTGGAGCTTGCAACTAGGCTGTTTTGTGTTTTCTTTATCATTTATGACTCTAAGCGGTAGCTGTAAATCTACTGAATCCGATGTTTGGTCAGTTGTGTATCGCCCAGTTTTATGAAAGGTTTTTCTCATCCTGCACTGATTGCCAGATATTTGTTTAGAAGTCTAGTGACTAGTAACTTTATTTTTAAATCGTTTAAAATCAGCGGCAGCTTTTAAGGCCCTTTTGCATGCTCGCCGGCCTGTTACTGTGCAAGGACGGATCGTACAGTTGTAGGTTCACATAAAAACCACTCACCAAATCCTCGTAAGTAAACGCATTATTCTGATGTAAGGTCGCCTTGCGCAATTTCTTACGCTCCACATCGCCAGTTCGATCAAGAAAATCGTCGTCGTCGTCCGAATCAGCAGTCTGTACTCTTCTCTTCCTTGGCTCTTTAAAAAAAAAATCCGGTTATTTTCCGTAAAATTAAATTTTCGTCTTCAGAGTTACCGTGATGGGCTTGCCGCAAGACTCCCTGCCTGTCTAGAATACGACACGCTTCGAGTGCGCACTGCAGCACACAATCCTTCTTCTTGCCCTTGTGGCAAATTTCGGCAACGATCGGTTTTCCGTTGGCATCATCAATGGGTAGCTCGACTCTGTAAATATTGGCGGCCTTTAACCGATCCGCGACAAAACCCAAACATGAGAAGCAATTTACCTGCAAACAAAAGTTCCCGGCGACATTTCGTCAACTTTGTAGTCCAATTCGAGACCTTCCCGTTCGAAGAAGCCACGCAACGTTTTCTTTGGATCGTCGAGAAACAATTCCTCGTTGTTTGTCGTCGCGTACGGATTAACGGTCAAGTCGGTCTCCTCGTCGGCATCTTCGCCCATTCCCCAACTGATGCCCTCTTTCTCGCGCAGTTTTTCCTGCATTTCGGCTCGTTTTCGTTTTTCTTCCTCGATTTGAACGCGCCGTTCTTTAATCTCGGTGATTGTTAGCTCGGATTCGGGTTCCTCGTCGAAATCGGGACCTTGAAGGATGAACTTTCGCGTGCTATTGCCCAATGTTATTATGTGGCCAACCCGCACGGGGATGTAGGTTTTCGGCGGGATTCGCATCTTGTTCAGAAACGTTCCGTGTGTGCTGCCCAGATCGTAAATGTACCAGCCCGCGCCGAATGCTTTTTCGGGCTTGGTGGTGTCTTCGGTGGTGGAGTCGTCGCTGCCAGTTGGCTTCGGGCGGTATTGAAGGACGGCGTGATAGCGTGAGATTGTTGGATGTGCCATCACGACGTCGTTGTTGGGTAGACGACCGAATACCCAGAACGGCTGCGACTGCAGGTCGTCAACTTCTTCCACGATTGCGCCGGATTTTAGAACTTCGAACTTGTAGCTCACCTCGGGTGACGGAGCGCCGGACCACTTCGGTTCGACGTAAGGACATTTTGCATCCTGAGGAATTTCACGTTTCGCGGGAGTTTTGTTTGGTGCCGGGTTCGGGGGTGTTTCTTCGGCAACGACTGGCTCTTGGTTTTCTGGAGGTATGGGCACCGAGACGGGTTTAGCTGTCGAAGCTGGCACTTTAAATTCATTCATGACTTTCAGAAACTGGCAAGCAAAAAGTTTGTAAACATCCGAAATTTGGTTAGACTTTGACGTTTTCCGAACAACGGCAGAAATGTCAATTTGATTGGAATCGTTAGTACTGATGTTGACTCATAGGGCGCTGTTTCTTATAAGAAATGGTGGTTGTATTTGCTGAAACGGAAGTGACGTATTTTTAAGTTTTTCAGATTTACGTTAACGTTTAAAAAAATGGTGCTTCACCGGAAATTCGTGAAGTTAAATCGAAAAATATGACATTAAGAACCGAGTTCAATGAATTGAAAAACACAACGACTGATCTTATTAATCGGACCGAAATTTACTGCATACACAGAAATTAAAAACCAGCAAAAAGTGAAAGTAAGACTAAAACTTGTTTCATTTTAAACAATAAAATCTGCTAGCAGTCTGGGCAAAACTTTATTATATTCATGAGCAGGTGAAGAATTGCTTGTGAAACTCACTGATCTGCAAACTCAAACTAAACTACTAAAAAAAGGGTACAGGAGATATCACGACACCAAATGCAGACAGGAGGTGCTCCGCCGAAGGAATTGTCCTACGTGGTACAACTCCTTATCGGTGAAGACGCTGAAATTTTCGGTGAACTATATTTTATTTATTAATTAATTCATTGTCAATTAATCTGTGTATTTTCTAAAAAGCATCCTATTGAAGTTGTCGACGTATGTGATTCAGTTTAAGGTAAATAGAGTAGAACAATTTTTTTTCCGCGCATCTTAAAGTTTGTAGTCTTAAAAATATTGTGTGTAAATTTTATATTGAAATTCCAATAATTGTGAAAGTTATGGGCAATTAACCGGATTGGCTCTTTGTGAATTTTCTTTATAGAGCGTCATTCAAACGCGATTATCTCGAAACATACTTTTCAAATACGGTCCCCAAAATATTCGTAAAACGGCTCGACCGATTGCTTCCAAAATTTGACACAATATTTTCGGACAGGTTTTTTAGTTCGCAACGTAGGATGCAAACTGCATCATACATTACATTTTCAGAATCTTTTTAAAATTTTTGTTTCTGATCAACCGAATGCATGTAATCTTGGGAACGGCAGGCCGTGCGAGCGAGGGACACTTTTTACGCCGGCCATGACAGCAGCGCTCCCACTCTATATATATTTATAAAAAAGTTTGTCGGCGTATCTCAACATGTATACTTTCGAATAAAACTAACCTGGATAAAATCGATCAAATAGTTTTTGAGATAATAATTCCTAAAATTCACCTATTTTTTTCGTTGTCTACTCGGATGTTGAAAAATACATGATTTTCAAGAATTTTTTTCTCAGGTATAATAACTCGAAATGCTTGGAAATTTTTATGACAATTTAATGCATAATTCAAGAGCACAGTGTAATTGTTTCACATTAAAAAATCGATGTCTAATTTAAAAATCATCATCATCAATGGCGCGACAGCCTAAATCGGGCCAGGGCCTGCAGGATACATTGTTTGAAGTCATCTCGTTTCAGCGCCCGCGTCCTCCAATTTGTGTATCTAAGAAGCGATCTGCAATCTGCGTCAACTGAGTCCTCGTATCTTTTCCACCGTTTTCCCATCGGTCGTTTGCCCTGGGCTGTACCATTCAGTATGCGTTTGGGAATTCTTCCGTCGTCCATTCGCTCCACATGGCCTGCCCATTGTAGCTTACGAAATTTTATAAGAGTCGATGTGGATGGGTCGTCATAGATGTTATTCAACTCGTTGTTGTACCGGATACGCCATTCAGTGCCTTCTCTTACTGGTCCCAAAATTCTTCGAAGAATTCGTCGTTCAAGAGCGTCTATGGATTTTTCAGATGCTTGGGTGAGCCTGTGCACTTTTTTCGATTTTAAGATCGGGAGAACCGTAAAATACACCTTATTTGCTAGTGTGATCTGTTATTTTACTTCGTCCCGTTCGTTGCCGTCTATTACAAGGTGTGCTCCCAAGTATGAGAAATGATCCACATTCTCCAGGTTGTAGTCCTCCACGGTCATATTTTGTCTAGTTGGAGCGTTTCTTCTTGTTTGGGTCATGAACTTGGTTTTATTCTCATTGACCCTTAACCCGACATCCTTTGCCGCTGAGTCTAGACAGTGGAAGACTTCCTTCGCGTCTGGAACATATCTGGCCATGATGTTTATATCATCCGCGTACACCACTAGTTGAGTGGACTTGATTAGTAGGGTACTTCTGGTATCAACGGGTACCTTTCTGATGACATATTCCAGGGCGAGATTGAAGAGCATGGGAGCGAGTCCATCTCCCTGCTTCAGGCCGTATTCTGTTCGGAAGCTTTGGGTAAGCTCGTTTTGTATCCTTACTTGGGATTCAGTGTCAGTCATGGTCATTTTTGTTAATCTTACGATGGAATTCCGAAGTCAAGCATTATTTTATATAGTACATTACGATCTATATTATCGTAAGCCTGTTGGAAGTCCACGAAGATCTCCTGCACGTCAATGTTATACTCCCAGCATTTTTCTAGCACTTGTTTGACTGAAAATATCTGGTCAATAGTAGATCGTCCGGTTCTGAAACCACCTTGGTATTCGCCGATAATACTTTCTGTATAAGGCTTTAATCGATTCTGAATTACTTTCGTCAGTATTTTGTAGGACATGATATGCCTCTGTAATTTTCACATCGCAGTTTATCTCCTTTCTTATAGATTGGACATATACTCGTAATGCTCTGGCGCCATTCGTCGGGTATTTTTTCTTCAATCTAAATTTTTGTCATGATTTTGTGTAGGAGATTGGTGAGGTATGGACCATTTCCGTTTAGGTCGCGCAGGGCTGCTTCCACTTCTCCGACAGTGGGTACCGTAGTTGATGCCTGCTCATCAGATGGAGCATAATTTAATTAATTTTGCTAATTTAAAAATGGATGGATGGTAATATCGTCTTGTTTCTAGCTGCGTACACTCTAGCGTCCTTAATTTTGATCTGAACCAAAAAAACAAAAAGTTTTTGTAAAGTTTATGATACTAGCTTCTAGATGACGTCGAGTAATTTAAAGATTAAAGTTTAAATTGCATGTTTTTACACAATTTTAAATTTAAAGTGCATTTGTCACTAAAAAATCGACTTTAAAATACGAAAAAAATATTTAAAAAACTGTTTTTCAAAATTTAATTATCTATAAAATGAGCCATCATAAAGCCAAATCGGTTCAGTAGAATTTTCTTAATCGTGTACGCAAAATCGAAAAATTATGTTTCGAGAAAAAAGCGTTTAAAGTTTTCGGAAACATAAAAATACTATATACTCGTCACCCGACCCCTCCGCTTTATGAGCTGTAACTCGTAAACACTGCAGATATCGACTGAAATTTTTTCAGAGAATATTCTTGAATGGTTTAGCAATCGATTAAGACTATTTAAAAAAAATTGAT
Organism: Beris morrisii; assembly: GCA_951812415.1. Taxonomy (NCBI): domain Eukaryota; kingdom Metazoa; phylum Arthropoda; class Insecta; order Diptera; family Stratiomyidae; genus Beris; species Beris morrisii. The sequence continues at coordinate 159,847,735 of OX638310.1, forward strand.
TTTTTTGACCCTATAAAGGAGTGTTCCCCCTTAACTGGTCAAAGGCCTGAACTACCGCTTGATATAGTTATCAATGTGACTCCACAGACAAAAACTATCAAAGGACTTTAATTCCATCGTGCCAAAAAGAGAGGCCCTGGGACGTATTAATCGAGTGAGCATTAGGGAGGGACCTCGCAGAAAAAAATTAGGAGCAGTAGTCAACAATAAAAAAGAGAGTAGGTTATATTTTGAATCGATTACACTGATCAGAAAATTTTCTAAAGGGTTTCAGAAATCAAAAGATGTTAAAAGGAAATCTTGGAATCAACGGGGAAATAAAATAGATGATAGATTGCTTCGTTAAATTTTGAAGCACATGGAAAAAAATCCCAAAGCCAGTGTAATTGAATACCTCGAATGTTGTGCATCCATATTCAAAATCGTTTTATTTATTTTAAATTATGTCAACTTTATGTTGCAATAATTTAATAATATAAGTTGAATTCTGTTTGAAGATTTTTGACTTCGGACAAACGGTTTCTAGGCATTTATCTGAAGAATCTGTAAAATTAAAATTAAATACATCTACATATATCTACCAAGTTTGTAGTTTCTAGCGTAAGACGTTTCAGAGATAGGATAAACTTCCCCTACCACGTATCAAACTAGCTCTATTAAAAATTAAATTTTTGAACGTGCCACCACTATAGCTGTACTTTATATCCAATTTTTAGCTATCTTTCATTACCAGTTCTCGAGATATAAAAATTTGAAATTGTTCCATTCTGGCTTCAGCTAACAGGCTGTATTGTCTCCGAGTCCAGAAATGGGGATGACTTGCCCATGTAGCATGAAGGGAATAAATCAATTATTATTATTATCATTTGTTTTTTTTCTCATCATTTACATTCTCATCCCCCATTCTCAAGGGGTTTGTCGGGCCTATCTTCCGTATAAATTCTAAGATATTTTCTTAAACAGTTCTTGAGATATGATACGTGTTTTTCAGAAAAATTCTTCTGCCTCCGAGTGCCAAGCTCCACCACCCCAGAGAAATTCATCTTTTTGCTGTAATTGGTGCGTGAGATATCGTAATCTAAAGTTTTTCATCTGTACCAGCACGCCACTGACTTCCTTCAAAATTTTATTTCCGCTACATTCTCATTGAATTCCTACAATTACTAAGTTTCAACCTTGTGATATTAACGGTTCAAGAGATATTGATTTTAGAATGTCTCGATCCCAGCTCCCGAGCGTTTCGGATCGAATTAATTTTTTTTTTCACACTCCTGTACCTCAAGTACAAGTCGTCAATTTTTATGCAAATGGTTCCATTACTATAGATCTATATAAGTTTCAACTTCCTATCCTAAGCGGTTCCTGAGATATAAAAATCAAAATTTTTCGTCCCAAAGTCTCTTCATTTCGCCTCTCACAGCCCAACCCTCGAAAAGTGGATATTTACAACAGTCTACCCACTTCAAAAATTAAATTTAGTGTCTCAAAGGATTTGTGAGCTACGAGCCTTCAAACGTTTTTGGCCTTTCTGGGGTCTACTAGTCCAAAATTGTGGAAACAAATTGTTCAGTGTAGCATTTTTTTTTAAATCGGCACAATACTTTGTTACATTAAAATAATTAAGTAAAATAAACTTAAAATTTCAACAAATGAAAAAAAAAATAGTCATGAATTATTTCAACGAAAAATTAAAATTATTTTAAATACTTGATGATGTTGTTTTCCTTAAGAAAAACAGTTCAACATAAAAATAAATAAATTTAAAGGTTGGATATTTGCAATTTTCAAAGATTAAGGACAAAATCGTTATCATTGAAATAATTTTCATTTGTATTTTTTTACATTGTTTTCTCCTTTAAAATAAACCCTTATTTTTTATTACGTAATTCTAACAAACCCTTTTTCACTATTTTTTAATTTTTGCCTATTTTTCATGGAGTGGCACTCGACAAAACCATCATTTTTTGAAGTTCTTTCATTTTGGAATTTAAAAAAAAATGCATTTCTTTATCGCTTCAAAGATAAGCAGCATATATGAAATCATAGTCTGAAAACGGTTCAATTAATTTTGATTAAATTAAGCACTAAGACATAACTTCTTGAGTTAAATTGGTTTAGCCGCTTACGATTAATGATGCAAAAAAATGCACAAAAACATGCAGACAAACAAAAAACCAAAATTTATGTATAAGAGGAATAGTAGGTGCTTAATTATTATTTAAATGGGACAGAATTATACATTGTATTTTTGCAATCATTTCAAAAAATCTTGATATTTGGCAATATAATTCCATTTAAATTGTAAATCAAAGTACGTCTTTCACCATCGAATGAAATCCAGACATCAATTGATCTCCTAATGGTTGTGCAAATTTATAGCCAATATTTTCATTCGATAGAATAGCAAAAGACTTCTACTCGACCTTCAGATTGTTTCTGAATACCAATCAGGGTCCTTATATCTTTTTGCAGTCCATCTCGAAACGTATAAACTAATAAATAGTTTTTGTATACCTACATCAGAGTACATCGGAAATTTCTTATCGTTGCGATGTAGTAATTGATACAATCGATCCGTGAAGCTTTCTAATATTTTTCCTCTATTTTTAGCACTTATCCCTTGGCGTGAATTTTTTTTCCTCGTCCTTCGAGTTGAGTTTGAGTGTTCGAAACATGCAAGGGATGGACTAGAAAAGGAACCTTATCCGGACAATCAGAACAAGTGGAGCAGTATTAAAAGGATGGGGCAATTAGATTCCGGCATATTAACAATAATTTTCTTTTGAATGCCGAATTATAATTAAATGCACCTCAAAACACATTAATATAAGCAGTAGTCATCAAAAATGACTGAATACAAGAATAACAATTGTAAAATCTTAGCGATGATATGGTTAATGTACCCTACATAATTTTGAATTAAAATAAGAGCTCTGAGCTTACGGGGTAACAAGTCAGGGCAACGAATTAGCCTTATTATAGATCTTCTGGAACAACACCTGTATTGAGTCCAGGGGAAATATAAATAACAATGAGAGTCGACATACCATCAAGCTCTTAGATAATAGCCGGCGTGTAGGAGGTACACGCTTCTTGACATACACATGGTTTGCATTCATGAGGTGGAGGTCCTTGCTAAAAAGTTTACACAAAATCAGATTGCCCTTCGACCCCCTTGTACAATTTTTCGCGGACCAATCACAGATATTTGACGTCATTAAGGTCGATCAATGTACCCCTCATCGCAATATGAGCTTTCCGTTCAGTGGGCATGCCCCAAAAACCTCCCTCGTTGAATTTCTATGGAAATACCACCCACACAAATGGAACCGGGAACGTTTCGATCCTATGTATTGGTCGAAGGACGATTTTCCACGACTTTTCCAACATTTTTAGTCGCTCATCCACCTTGAAGCCTCTTACATCGGTCCGTTGTCGTGTCGGGTGCCCAATACACAAACAGCCATAAAAGCTATACATTTAAATAATTAAAAAGAAAATAATTTTCCTCCCTAATTACCAAACGGAAAAACTCAAAAGTATCGAGTAATAAGTGTAACCATCAACAAATTAAAATGCATTTCGAAGGAAACTGAATAGGAAAAACCTTGTCCAAAAAAAAACAACAACTAAGTCGTAGTGATCGAATTTAAAAAATTAGCAAAAATTTCTTTAATTTTCATCTGAATGCTGTTAACCAATTTAACCGAAAACTATATAAATGATAATTTTATTTATGTTTTAAGAGCACATGTGCGGGCTACGATTTAAAACGCGAAACAGTCCGTCTCAAAAGACGTCGTTACGCTGGGGCGATAGTTGTTTCGGATCAAATTTATAAATCAATTGTCACTTCAGCAATAAATAGAAACAATTCCCCATAAACCATTTAAAACAACTACAATAAACTAATAAAAAAGAAAACTGAATTTATAAGACTATAAATAAAAGAAACAACTTACGAAATTGAAACCCCCAAATGTTTGACTAAAAATATTGAAAAGTATATAAAAGTATAAAGTATAAGTATATTTTATAAAAACCGTGTTAAAAAAACTCAAAATTTTATCCTAATTAAACAATACAGGCAAATGATTAAGAAAAACATATTATTTGTTATTCGAAGTTAAATATAAATTTTATTGTATTATAATAAAAACAAATATATAAATAAATTTAGAAAAAAAATCAACGCTTCTATGAGATGAATGTGTACTGTTTCATTGAAAATAAAAGAAAATTATCTGTGATGTGTCTTAAACTTAAGAAATAAAAAAAAATGAAACTTACAAGCAAGTGAAATCCAAACAAATTAAAACAACTAAAGAATTATAAATTGAAAAGTTCTAAAATAAAAAGGGTAGTGTTAAGAAAGGTGCAAAAAAACCCATAAATAACTAAAGATTATTCAAATAAAGGTATGTAAAAATTGAATTGAAGTGAATATTTCCCCTCGTTGAAAGTGTACGTTTCCCCGCCAAGCTTTTCACCTCCATATTTTTATATAACTTTCAACTATTTTCCCACGCGCAACGACTAATCCATTCAGGAAATATTTTCTTACAAACGAATTGGAAAATGATGTTTTTTGCTATTTTTTTTCCGTTGAGATTCCGTTGTAGTAGGTCGTAGTGGTTTTTAATTGAAGTGTTGCCAGTGTTTAACTGATTGCACTATTTTCGAATAGCGTAAATTGTTTTCAAATGAAAGAAACGAGGTATTGAGCAACAATAGGATGCTTTTAAGGCTATCTTTTCTTTTCGGGGTTTTTTATTATCTTGCTCTATGCTAGATGAGACTGAAAAGTGGAGAGTCCTTCTTTCTATTCACGTGTCGATACAATTGTTCTAAACTAACATAAGTCTATTTCTAGACGAAATTATTTCTTCGATTCATTCTGAGGTGCATTATTTCGACTTCTCTGAAGCTTCTACTTAATGTAGTGAATCCCCAAATTAAATAAATAAAAACCGAAACCGAAATTATTAGTTTTTTCTTGGTCCTCTTCTAAAATGGAGTAAGGTTTTATACTGCAGTAACAGTCCCCCTTTTTGGGGCACTATTGCTGTTTTTAAAAATATGTTTCTCTTTCAATTCCTCTGAGAGACCAGTTTTAGTAGTCTAGTGCACTAGGTCACAATACTAGCACATGCATCACTATTCAGAATGACGCACTTAAAATAGTTCTAAATGGTACTAAAAGAAATGAGGAACACAATACAGGGTTTTGAAATAGCGGAGTTGTCTCTATGCTACCCAACGAATTATTTATTGAGCTTAGTAAATATTTTTTTGAAATATGGTTTATCTGGCAGAATATCGAATTACAGGCCGCGTCGCATTTTTAGTACCCTCGCCACAAAAAATAGGTAATAAAGGAAACAACCACAACAGCACAAATTTATGACCGATAAATACCTGAAACTAACAACTATTTCGTGACGAAACAACTTATTTTCGAAAAAAGTCAAACCCAGTTTCAACTGGCTTTTTTCAATCTCTCAATGCCCCAGATTCACTTCGATACTGGCTGAGTTGCGTTTTCTTCATTCGGGGACTATGTGCTTTGATCTTTGAATATCGTTCTGGCACTAAGCCTACTTAAACGCTGTATGGTTGGCAATAATTACAGGTTCTCGAAAATTTAAAATATTTTCCTAACAGATTAAATCCCGTGTCATAGTTGTACATTCCTAGCTCTAAAAACTGAAGACAGTACAGTTTTTCAGCTCAGCGAACTGGAAAATGTACATATCCATGCTGTGTGCTGACAAATTTCTTCTACTACAAATTTTATGTTTTCATAGTTTATTTTAAAAATATATTTTCCTGATTACATTCAAGGGCGACCTTAGAGAGGAGGAACGGGAACCTGTCCAAATTAATTTCACCAATCTAAAATTTTTATTATTAAATGAGAAAAGGTATAATTTTCCAACTAAACATTGCTAAGCTATTTTCCATTAAGACTCACTTTATTATTTCTGTTTTTCTTCCTACTCTACTAAACAAACCTGTTTGTAGAATTCTGTGAAGTATAATTTGTTAAATCATATTTTTCGAAAGCGCAGCCATGCTTCTCCCTCTTGACTAGATTTCATATACAGTACATTTCTTTATTATGCTTGATAAGAAGAAGTCTTTGTAAATTCCCATATTTTAAACTTTTTCCTTATATTTATAAAAAAAGGTCAATAAATAAAAATTTAGAGTCTACATTTTTTCGAACTTATGCAAAATATTTGAAATATTTACTGCCGTAATTAAAAGTCCTCAAAACTTTGCTATGAACTTTATAGCTGCACCTACAGTCTGCACAGTCTAAAAACAGTTTGTAAAAATACTCTGCATTTAAAGCAAAAATAAGTGGAAAATTACACAATCTACAATTGTACGTATTATTGACGTAAAATAAATAAGTAATATTACACAATAAGGTGGACAATTCCATATATTTTGCTCTATTAAAGAGTAAGTGTAAACATCATGATTATATTATATTATTAATAAAGTAAATTCGGGCTTAGTGTAATTTTACTTTAAATACTGTGTAATATTACGCCAGAATAAGCAAATTCGTGAAAATTCATTTCACCATTTTATTCTACATGACGTCGTCAGGTTTGTTAAATCATCCAAATATTTTTGTGCAATATTTGTAAATTAGTTTTTGAATCAGTAATTGTAATATCATTGTTAACTTATTTCAATGTAAAACAGTACAACTATTGTGAAATTGCGTTTTTAATTGATGATTTTACCGTAAAATTATAAATCTGAATTAAATGGAGGATTTCCCCTATAATAAAATGGAAATTTTACACAAAAAGTGTGTAATAATTGCATTCTCTGTGTAATAGTTACGCCACTTATGTCCATTGATTACGAAGCTGTTGTGAAATGACTACATCACTGATGTGTATTGATTACGTATATGTTTTGTAATTATTACAACTTATTTGTGTAATTTTCCCTCTAATTACACAGGCATGTCATTTTACTATTTTACTATCGATGGAAAACAGTTGCCAACTATAATAATTGTAAATTTACTCCAATATTTCTTAGAGTGTACCTACTGAAGTTTTCAAACATGAGAAACGAAATTATTATCCTAACTGGCAGTTGGATAGACAATTAGACAATTTGACATCTTTGACTGGTTATTCCCCTAAATAAATTATTTTGATATGTAAGAGGATTTTCACTAAGCTTTTTTTTAATAATTGACTTAAAATTAAAAACAAATTCCTTTCATGAAATTTTAGTTTAGTAGAAGTGCACTCCGAACGGTCTGATATTATTTCGAAATTATAAATAACTTGGGATAGTACGAATCAAGTAGTTTAGAGACAAATGTATCCTTCCTAACCATACGCTCTACGAATCTCAATTTTTAGCAAATTATGAATTTTGTTCAAAGGGTTTAGAATAGAGCACTTGGATCCAGCTGTGCCCCACCAATCCGAAAAAATTGTATGTATGTTATCAAATGAGAAAAAGTATAATTTCCAACCAAATACAGCTCAATTATATTTACCATTTTCATAAAATTGTAACAGTCTCATGACATTAGGTTTCTACTCCTCCAAACGAATAATAATACTGAAAGAAAAGCACTACAAAATTTAAATAATTAGAAAATAAGATGAATGTTTTTCTATTCATCGGATAATATTTGGATATTTGACATAGCTAATTGTTCGAGGGAAACACTAGATGAGGGTGCACATGGCTACTACTTTTGGGTCATTCCATTAAGAATCACCAAAAATGACGAATTTTCTATCTCATTTTTTTGTTAGTTATAGTATGTTAAGGATTTCGCAAAAATGGTGTCCGAGTTCTCTTTGAAAATTCATATCTTTGCTAATTTTTCTCCTAGAATAATAAAATAGGGCTTATTTTAAAGGAGAAGGTTGTCGAAATATAAAAAAATACGAATAAAAATTATCCATGAAATTTTTTTCCAGGATAACGATTTTGTCCTTTATCTTTGAATATCTCAAAATGTGTATTTTTATTTTTTTACATTTTGTATATTATACTGTTTTTTCAAAACACATCAAAATACTTTATTATTAAAAAATAATAAAGTAAAATCAACTTGGGATCTTAAGGTGATCGGGGTCAAAAAAATCTAAGAACATCAGTGGTTCTCTCTCGTATGTAACAAGGATTTAATTTTATGATGCTAGATATATGGGCAGCAGTTGAAATCACAAATTTAAGCTAGTTTAGTTCTCTAATAATTTTCAAGTACAAAATTTTTCAAAAGAACCGGCGATGGTAAGGTCACACCTGTGGTCGATTCTTAATGGAATGACCCTATTGTATAATTTCCCATTTTTGACAAAACCCTTTGTTCACCTACTTTCGAGATCTAACTACATTTCTCGTGTGTTGGATTAATATTCATCAGCTTCTCCGTTTTAAGTCTTGGCGTCTTCTTACAAAATATTTTATTGACGCCCTAGGGTGTGTAACGCATCTAACTGAAGAAGAAGCTAGAACATCACTTCATTTCACTTCATTTCACTTACTTTCTTTTCTCTTTTTATATTCTAGATGAAATCATATAGAGTATTATAAGTTTAATCCAGCCCAAAAGTTTGTAACGCATAGAACCAAGCCTCGGACGAAAAAAAGTTATATATTATTTTTTGTTTATTTGTGGCCAAAAACCTCAAATCCGATTGACGTCCGTCCGTCCGTCCGTTCGTCCGTCCGTCCGTCCGTCCGTCCGTTCGTCCGTCCGTCCGTCCGTCTGTCCGTTAGCACGATAACTCAAGAACGCCTTGACCTAGGATCTTGAAATTTTGAATCTGTATGTTTGGTTGAATTTGTAAGGCTAAGTTCGTTAACGGGCAAAACCGTCCTACTCCTTCGGGTAGCTGCCATACAAAATGTCCTTAAAACACGTGTTCAAGAATATAGGTCGATAACTTCAGAACGGTTTAAGCTACGACTTTGAAATTTTGTATGTGTTATTTTTTCAATAGTTGGAGCCAAATGTATGATTATGAAGAAAATCCTATTAGTCCTTCGTGTAGCTGCCATACAAATATCCTGTCAAAATGTATTCACTTAATTTACGAAACTCACTATAACTCAAGTAATCTTTTAGCTACGAATTCGAAATTTTTTTCAAATTAGTTTTGAGTGAAAAGGAAGTTAGAGTTTACTAGTCAGCGAAATCCTTTTAACCCTTCTGGTAGCTGCCATACAAAATGTCCTTAAAACTCGTGTTTAAGAATATTGGCCGATAACTTCAGAAGGGTTTAAGCTACGTCTTTGAAATTTTGTATGTGTTATTTTTCCAATAGTTGGAGCTTAGTGTATGATTATGAAGAAAATCCTATTAGTCCTTCGTGTAGCTGCCATACAAATATCCTGTCACAATGTATTGACTTAATTTACGGAACTTACTATAACTCAAGTAATCTTTTAGCTATCAATTGGAAATTTTGTAGAAATTAGTTTTGAGTAAAAACAAAGTTCGAGTTTACTAATCAGCGAAATCCTTTTACTCCTTCTGGTAGCTGCCATACAAAATGTCCTTAAGACACGTGTTCAACAATATTTTTCGATAACTTTCGAACGCTTCAAGCTACGAATTTAAAATTTTGTACACGTAAATGCTTCCAAGGAAAAGGATAAATATGTAAGAAATCGAGTGAGTCCTTCCTGCACCTTCCATGTGAAAGTCCTTCAAAAGGGACATTTTTTTTCGATAACTTACCCAGTTCAAGATATGAAATTAAACAATGAATATTGTCTTTTAGCGTACGTATTGTAGCAATCTCATGGCAGTCCTTAATAAAGGACATACAACATGCACACACGTAATTCTACTTTATCTTTAACTACAATATAAATCGGAGTTCAGTATTCATCTAGAGTATTATACGATTGGCTTGTTCTCTTCTTCCTTTCCTTTTTTTTCTTTATTTATTTTTCTTTCTTTCTATTCTTTAATTTTTTTTTTTTTCTTTCCATTCTTTTAATTTTTTTCTTTTCTTTTGTTTCTTTCTTCTCTTTCTTCCCTTACTTTTCATTCTTATCTTTCTTTTCTTTCATTTCTTTTTTTTCGTCCCAATCGTATTTTAGTATAATTACAAAAAAAGTGGACAAAAAATTGGGTCGCGTCTAAATGTATTTACAACAAAAGTAAAAAAAATTGGTTTATTTTAAATTCCACAGAGAAAACAAACTTAAATACCCCAAAAAACAAAATTTATAAACAATAAAAAAAAATAATAACTTTATATGCCTCTGTAATAAAATAGAGACATTATAAATTTATTAATGCTTTTAATATACTTAATATTTTTTCCTTAACAAAGTTTGCTGGGCAAATTTTTCCTTTTTGAGTAAAGGCTTTTTGACTTCTAGGTTCTTGACATCTGTCCAAGGTTTCCAATTGGTTTGAAATTAGGAGGACTGTGCTGGTGGTTAAAAGATCAATACCATACCAAGGAAGCATGCCCAGACTCTATATTCTTGAGTATCCTTACAAGTTTTCTAACATCATTTCGTCTTTTCTGGTTTTCACATCGTTTCTTTTCTGGTTTTTTCTACTAAGTATGTTACTCATCAGATAATTCATCACTCGTCCAATCTTTAGGACCATTTGAGGATCATTAAGAAATGATTGTTCGTAAAATGAAAAGCACATCATAGAGTGAACCTAATGTTGTATTGAAATGGACAATTTCTTTAAAAATCACATCTAACTTAATAACAAATAAAAATTTAAACAAAAACAATTTCAATAACCTGTTTCGCCCAACTTATGCTAATTTTGCCGCAAATAAACTTCTGCTTTACTTTAGTTCGGCATAGACACATATTTAACTATCGTCGGTTGAATTCAACGGGCGAAATTTGAAGGGTATCTGCAGTTTTTAATAGTGTCCATAACTGTATATGCAGATATATACGAAGTTTCAACTTTCTAACACAAGTCGTTCTTACGTACTTTTCTTTTTATCAACGTTTTCATGTTGTATGTCTTAGAAAGGGTCAAACAAGAGCTGAAAAATGGATCATAAGTATCAAATTTCTTAATCTTAAACAATGATGCCATTTCGCTGTAATTGGGAAGTGTATTGGTCCGATATTACAAACTTATTTCGTGGTAATTATTAAAAGAAACTTTTAATTACACTAAACCCTTTTTCTCCATTAATTAATTTCGCAATTAAATCACAAATTTGATTCGCTGGTCTCTTTTTTTTTCAGGACATACGAACGTTTCGGCAAAGTTGTTCTTATTAAAATGATAAATATAGCGGGTGTTGTGAGTATTGTACTCTTCTACCTCCTCATATTGGGCGTTGGTATATGGGCCGGACGAAAGAAAGAGGAAGGCAATGATTCCGAGGAAGAGGTTATGCTGGCAGGAAGATCGATTGGCTTATTCGTTGGAATTTTCACAATGACAGGTAAAAAGGATGAAAAATGATTTTCTTTGGAAGAAAAATAAGTGCATGGCTTACATTCGGAAAATTTCGTCTCTTGAATAGCAACGTGGGTGGGCGGCGGTTACATAAACGGTACTGCCGAGGCGATATACACTTCAGGGCTGGTATGGTGTCAGGCTCCGTTCGGCTACGCTCTGTCCTTGGTTTTCGGTAAGATGTTTTATTTTAGCTTTACGAAGTTTCAAAAGAAAATTTAATGGATGTGATATTGTGGTTTTTCAGGTGGTATCTTCTTTGCGAATCCCATGAGAAAGCAGGGCTACATCACGATGTTAGATCCTCTTCAGGATGCGTTTGGCGAGCGGATGGGCGGATTATTGTTCCTTCCAGCGTTGTGTGGCGAAGTGTTTTGGGCGGCTGGTATTTTAGCGGCTCTAGGTAATTCGTCCTTGCTAATTCCAATTTTTCAAACGATGGCTTAATTTGAGATTCTTGTCAGGTGCCACTCTATCGGTTATCATCGACATGGATCACAGGACATCAGTAATTTTATCATCCTGCATCGCAGTTTTTTATACACTTTTTGGTGGACTTTATTCAGTGGCGTACACCGATGTTATACAGCTTTTTTGCATATTCATCGGTTTGTGGCTATGCATTCCGTTTGCTTGGGGCAACGAACATGTCCAAAGTTTGTCGGACATGAGCGTCGATTGGATAGGATCAGTTAGTCCGGCCGATTATTGGTTTTATTTGGATTACGGGCTGCTTCTTGTTTTTGGCGGCATTCCGTGGCAGGTTGGCTGGTTTGCGGTATTGCAATTCCGATTAACTACTTTAATTCTATTTTCAGGTTTACTTCCAACGTGTACTTTCCAGCAAGACTGCAGGACGAGCTCAGCTTTTATCGTATGTTGCCGCTTTCGGTTGTATTTTAATGGCTATCCCACCGGTACTTATTGGAGCCATTGCAAAAGCTACAGGTAATGCAGCTGTTTTCCGAATTTTCATGCAGTAAACTGGAACCACTGGCGTAGACAGGGATGGGTTCCTCTCCCGTAATAAAAAACAGCTCTTCTGACTTGGTGACTTATCGCCAATTTTACTGTGACGGCACTAGTAGACCGGCTACATCGGACCAATATTGCCAATAAATATTTTTCTAACTGTATTCCCCGCATACAAATTCCGGCTACGCCACTGCTCGAGACTGGCGAGACCACAGAGATATATATGCTGGAGATGACAAGCAGCGATTTAGTTGAAGGCGGACGTCGTCGCATCTTGCACGCAAAACAACAACAAATTGACATATTGTCTCACTCACTTACACGCTAAAACAACAACAATTTGATATAACGACCCTATTTTGTCTCACTTCTCACCGTGTTTTTGGCTTCAAAGCGCTTTATACAAAACCGGTGGATTGTCGTCTCCAGTAGCTCTATGGGCGAGACAATTTAAATTTAATTTCCCTCATTAATGACGAATGCCAGCTAATTAACTACGACTGAACAAATGTTTTTCATACTAAAAAGTGATTGATCGAAGACGTCAATCTTTTCTTGGCGCTCTCTATTTCAATCAAAGTCGATGTCATTCATCTGACAAATGTTCATTGAAATTTTCTTTCTTAGAAAAGTTCTGATTGATCAAAATGTCTGAAACAGGAACACACCGGAGAGTTTGTTTTGTTAAAACTGACAGTTGACGTCTCTAACGAGACATGACGCTCATCTGTCACGTAAGCTAATTAATTTATATTGAATTCGTCGTTAATTAAATGGATGATAATTTTCACATCAGAATTTAAGAGTTCTATTGATACACTTAAAATAGATAAATTTATTTTTGTTAAGAATGGAATTTTTTCATGGTAAGCTACCATAGAAGCAAATTTGATTAAATGTTGGTTGTTTTCCGGCGTCAGTAGGGTTTCTGGTGTGAAACCCCAACACGAAATCCCCGACTGTTGATTAATCGCTGTCCTTGAGGACATGACAGTTGGAAAACCTTCACTGGATACGCCAGTTTCATAAGATTGTGTTGGACTAGGTCCGAAGGAGCTGTTTCGTCATCGGAGGGCATAGACTCGTCAGAGGGTGTATCATGCCTACTATCCGAAACACCCTTACAGCTGATGGAAATGCTGAGCATAATTTCTATATAGCGCACTCGAAATCAAATTTACGATCACGAATTATAAATTTTAGCTAATTTCCCGCCATCGCAACCCTATACTAAAGGAGGTGGCGCTGAAGATCATCCCATCATTGTTATTTTTGTTAGTTTGGCAAATGTTTTCACACTACTTTTTTCAACTGAGAATACTAGTTTTTCCGGGTACAATACTGTTTATTTTATTTTGTGTGACGTTTCGGACTCGACTGAGTCCTTTATCAAATTTATTTTTGTTTTCAAACATTTCCCTCTTCTTCTTTAAAAGCTTGGAATGAAACGGGATACACGGGTCCGTATCCTTTGACCGTGGATCAAACTAGTATGATACTACCGATGGTATTGCAGTATCTTACTCCCGATTTTGTTTCGTTTTTCGGTTTGGGAGCGGTTTCGGCAGCGGTCATGTCGTCAGCCGATTCATCAGTTTTGTCCGCTTCATCGATGTTCGCACGAAATGTTTACAAAATGGTTTTCCGTCAAAATGCATCCGAAATGGAAATCATTTGGGTAATGAGAGTCGCCATTTTGGTTGTCGGCGTCCTTTCAACGGTAATGGCATTGACAATTCCATCGATTTACGGTCTGTGGTAAGTGCAGTAGATTGTCTATTTCGAGATTATTTCCGATTTATTATGCTTCTTCTCTATTTTGTAGGTCGATGTGCTCAGATTTAGTTTATGTCATCTTGTTCCCACAGGTATTTATTATTTAATGTTGTGATTCGTAACTATGCCAAATATTTACCTAAAACTCCATGCACAAAAGGAGTCGGAGCGTATTATTTCAATCAATCCAAATTATAATTTTTTTTATATACGAGCTTTTAATGAATTTGTCGAATAATTCATTGTATACAGTGAAACCGTTTAATCGGGGCTCAATTGCCTAGCACGTCATAATATCCTTCGAGTTCTTCATACATCCTAGATCAATATTGGCCCACATCCAAAGGGACCATGGATCATACCTTTCCATTCAAAAGAAACCTGGAAAATTGTTCCGTATGTTTGGTATAGCTACCTGTCTTTATTTTATATTGTATGCTGAAGGGAAATAATATGTTAATTCATATTGTTATTAAGTCGTACCTATTGGTAAATATATTATTTACTATAGTCATCTTTGAATTTGAACCGGTCCTTTCAAATGGACCATCTGCTAATTGAACAAAGTTTTCGTTCACGACGTGTCCCGATTAAAAAGGTTTCGATGCAGTTGTAATTTATGTTACATTGGAAGTTTAATTTGCATCTCCAGTTTTGCTAGGTCGAGCACAATACTTTATTATTAAAAAAAATAAACTGGTAGTATAAATATTAATAAATTGAAATTTATTTTCAGCTTTTAATGGTTGTCCATTTCAAAGATCATTGTAATACTTACGGAAGCTTATCGGCATATCTAGTTGCATTTTTCGTTCGTTTATCGGGCGGCGAGCCACTTATGGGGTTGCCAGCATTCATTCATTATCCTGGATACGACGTAGAACAACAAAAACAACTTTTCCCATTTAGAACTATGGCAATGTTGATGAGTTTAATTACGTTGGTGTTCGTGTCATGGTGGACAAAGTAATTTAATTTCATTATTCCTATTGAAGTGAATTGTAATTTTATTGTTTATGTATTTTTTTTAATTAATTTCAGGATGATGTTTGAAACTGGACGATTAGCTCCTGGATATGATTACTTCCGGTGTGTTGTTAATATACCGGAGGATGTCCAACGTGTTGGTGAACCGTCTGAAGTTGGCGAACAGGTGAATATATTTTTTTTTATTTTTGAAATAATGCGCACTCCTCCTGCTTAAGGCAAATCACACACACGATATATTTCTGTGTCAAATCACAGTAGCTTGAATTCTTAGATACAATTTAGTAGTAGAGGTATTTAATCAGTTCTCATTGTCGTCAAAGACAGACAAGCTTAAATTTGTGTTGACTTATAAAATTCCAGATCAAAGTTTTTGCTACTTCAAGACAATCTAAAAAAAATCTGCCAATGGTCTGGGCGAAGCTTTATTATTTTTCGGGTCAAAGTTCGGAAGCGGTCAAAGTCATCAGTTGTTTCGAGATTATGAAGTTTCTCGGAAAGTTAATTTTGTTCTTAAAATAAAAATATTTAAAATAGAGATTTTTAGCCAATTAAACATTGAAAAAGCCCCTGTAGACTATACGAATTTCGGTGCATTATGTACATTAAAAGTCCATAGAAATAAAAACGAATTTGTTGCCTTATCAGACTTAAGAGATATGACGAATTGTTAAAACGTATACAAACCCATTACTTTCACTTGGGGTTTGAATTCCGAAAGAATTGTGAAACAGGTTTAAAACGATTTCATAAGAAGCAACTTGATATCTCATGAGACACGAGGGATTTTGAAAAATTTGTGAAAACGTAAGCAAACTCTTCACACCCCCTTGGTTCTTGAAATTTGGAAAATCGTGAAATTAGTTTTTAGGTCATTACATCAAATGCCGTAATAACCAATTTTATATCTCATCAGAACTAAGGGATGGCAAAATTTGTGAAAACATATGCAAAACCCTTGGGGGTTTAATATCGAAAAATTAAGAAATGGGTTTGTAGGCGATTATATAAAAAGTCTGTGGAAGTGCAAAGCGATCTAATATCTCATAAAACCTAAGAAATATGTCGAACCTTTGAAAAGCATACAACCTCCTTAAACCCCTTAGGATTGAAAATCTGAAAATACTGAAATTTACTTTTTGGTTCTTATATGGGAAACCTCAGGAAGTAAAAATGAATTCGATATATCATCAGATCTAAGCAATATGTACGAATCTGTGAAAACATATGCAACCTCCTTACACCCACTTGGGGGTTGAATATCCAAAAATCCTGAAAGGAGTTAATAGATAAATATGAAGACAGTACGAAAAAACTTAAAAACATGTTTTATTACGCAAGCCCGTGAAAGTGAAAAAATATTCGATGTTTGATCAGACCTGGGGGATATGGCATAATTCGTGAATAAGTATACAACCCCTTTACACCCCCTTTGGGGTTGAATTTCAAAAAATCCTGAAAACACTTTCCTAGGTATTTATATGAAGAAGCCGTAGAATAAAAATGAATTAAATATTTGGGAAGACCTAATAGATATGACGAAAATCGTGAAAATATATACATTCCATTTTCACTGATACAATTTTCTGGCCCCTCCCTTCCGAACGCCAATGGATATTTGAAATTTTTTTTTTATTTAAATTACTTTTCTAGTTGATTTACATACACATACCAAGTTTCAACTTTGTAGCGTAAGCCGTTCTATAGATAGGAAAAACATCCTCCACCCCCGTACCATACTACCCTTATAAAAAATCATATTTTTCCAAGATGCTACTACTATAGTTCTATCTTAATACCATGTTTCAGATTTATATCATTATAGATTTTTGAGATATAAAAATTGGAACTTTTTCCTTTTTACCCTCCCCCACCCTCACCCTCTACACCCTCACACCCAAAATTATGATAGGGGTCTATTAGACCTACTTCTGGTAAAAATTTTAAGCATCTACCTTACACTGTTCTTGAGATATGAGACATGATTTTTTAGAAAAATTCGCATCCCCTCCACTTTCATGACCCACCGCCCCCTTAAGAAATTTTACTTTCAGTAAACTTCATTTGTCAACCTTAATACACAAACCGAATTTTATTTGTCTAGTGCAATTGGTTCGTGAGATATCATAATCTAAAGTTTTTTACCCTCCACCCTCGTATGCCACTGTCCCCACTCAAAAATTTGTTTCCGATCTATTCTCCTAGTATACCTACAGATATTCAACAAGTTTCAATTTTGTAACTTTAACCGTTTAGGAGATATGTATTTTAGAATGTGTCGATCTCGGCTTTTTTGCGTTTCGGACGCATTATTTTTCCCCCCACTCCCACACCCCTTCACCCATATTGACAATTTTTATGCAAATGGGTCCACTACCAAAGTTCTATATAAACTCCAAATTTCAGCCTCCTAGCATAAGCGGTTGCTGACATCTAAAAACCAAAATTCTCTGTCTAAAACTCTTCCCCCTCCTCCCCCTCCTCCCCCTCACACCCCTACCCCTCAGAATTGGTCACTTCAAGGGGCCTACCTAGTCTATTCATAAAAAAAAAGTCAATTTAATATGTTTGGGAGCTACGAGCCTTCAAACGATTTTACGTACGGCGTACGGCGGACAGACGGGCTGAAATTTTTTTTTGCTTTTGCTTTTTTCTTGTCTACGAGTTATGAAACGCGAAAAAAAAATTTTCAGGGTAGCAAACTTTTTTTTTTAAAAATCGATCACAATACTGTATTATTAGAAAATAATAAAGTAAAACAAACAAAAATTCTCGAACGTTAACAAATAATTAAACGAAGAAATACTGATTTATATTCTTCTTTGTTTATTAATTGGATTGATTACATTATTATATCACTTAAGTGACCACGTTAATATAATTTATTACCAAATAACACGAGATAACTTTAAAGTTATAATGACCAATGCAGCCGTCGGGGCGACTTCGCACAACCAAGCACAAGACTACTTTTTAGTCATTTAATTTAAGTTTTATATTTCTCTAGACGTGACGACATCCGTACGTCGTTTTACTTATAAAGTCAAAATTGATATTTATTTTATGTCGAAATAACCTCTTATTGAAGAGAAATATCTGCTGGTAATTAAATATCTTAAACAATAATTTTGTAGTTATTTTCGTAACGGGAGAGAGGGAATAAATTATTGATAAGAGGGAAATTAAATGTTTTCTTTAGCACTAGATATTAATATTGACCACAGTGTACTGCTTGCTATAATAAATCTAGAATTGATGTTGATCACTTAATCTTGGGGTGAGGATTCATATATTCTTATAATGACTATGCAACTGCCAATATTTCTATAGAAAACATATGGGTATAAAGTTGGACGACTTTCCAGTCACGAATTTAACTTAAAAGTTATTAGGGAAACTTTCAGTTAATAATATTACTGACTAGGAATTTGTACGACGTTATGAATCAAAGGTTATTCCAGTAGTTCTTTGATAAGAAATATAAATTTGAAGTTAAGTTATTCGGGCGACTATTCGGTTATATTTATGTATTAGAAAGTTAGTTGGCGAGCTTCTTACATTTTTATTTTAGAAAATATGGCATTTACAAATTCCAAATGCTCTAAATTATTCAGTAAAATGTAACTGCATAAGATAATTCTCCAAACCAATACATAAAATGTGTACAATCGAGTATTGTATAAAGAGAGGAGGTCACTGAATAAACTAAAAGGTTAAAGTCGACTTTATTTGAGAAGTCGGATCTAAGTCGGATAGGGGTCGGTTGGTTACTGCATAGTTATGCCGACGCCATGATGACCTTAAAATCATTCCTCAACAGTACGACGTTATCTAGACGTTATGGGTCGACCAATAGAAACTTTTCCAACGTCGGGATAACTGAACCGTGTTACTTGGATGTCGAAAAAATTTACTAATTTAAACTTAAACTTAAATTTTGATATTAATATCAACCAAACTGAATTAATTTACAGATGTCTGTAATGGCGGGACCTATGGGACGAATGTATGGAGCAGCAACTATGGTTGGCAAGGACGAACGAAACGGTCGAATAAATCCAGCCTTGGAGCCAGACGATGACTTACCTATTGTCGAAGCACAAAAGAATTTACAAAGTAGTAGCGGTGGAGGTGGACAAGGAGTAGCAATACCTAGCACAGATCAAGGTCATACTGCCTTTTAATAAACGTAATTAAATAAAAATAATCTGCATGCAAGTCCCTCCCAGAAACGAACTCAACAAAAGACTAAAAAAAAAATTACTTCTGTATATAATTTTTCCTTCTTCTTTTCTTACATCACATTTTATACTCAGGTCTGGGATTCAGTTTGAAGTAGTTCATGAACACAAAATGGATTAGTGCAATGGATCTTAAAGGATTGTTGGTAAAATTTTAGTTTCATTTGGAATTATACCTATTTTTCCTCAATTGAGTGAGGTGAATTCAATCTATACATATTCATGCATAATTACTATACATATCATTACCACACGGGTATTCTATTCTGTAGTGAAAAAACAACAAACAAGAATTCATTATTATTTTCATTTCTACACAAAAATTATAATATTCATAGTTGGTAGACATTTTGAAATGCAATAATGTTATATAGTACCAATACCTGACAATGTCTACAAGCTAAACTATAAAATGAATATCATAGGAAAATAATGTAAATTATATACTAAATCGCAACGGATACATATCAAATAATACAAGACGAAAACAAAAAAATACATATTATACATATAATTTACAAATATAAGAAAAAGGGTTAAATTTAAAGAAAAAAGGATAAATTTAAGGAACAAAAAATATATTAGAAAACTAAGCTCAGCTAATTTTTAATAATGGTTGTTATGCATTTACCAAAAAAACTGGAAAAAGACGCTTTCAATGAAATTAATACTCTAGGTATGAGCTGGCTTTTAAAACCATGCGTATATTTTTTTAATATAATGTTAAAGATTTTAATATTTTCCGCGATCTTATGTTAATTTACAACATTTTTTATTTTTCAAATCAAAACTTTGTGGGATTTCGTGTAAAAAGTCAGTCGAGTTCCCAATTTCCAGAATGTAAAGAACGATTTTGTTGTTAATCTTCCAGAGTAGTAGTTTATTAAATCCATCGTTAAGTTCGATCGTACTATTGTTAAGGCTTAAGTAAAATTCGGTTCGAGACTCGATAAAAGAACAAGTGAAGCACATTTTATGGCCATTTAGTTAAATTAGTTAAATTATAAATGCGGCTATAATAAATTCTAAGTTAAACGATCCACTCTGTTGCAACATCCGAGCGGAAAGTGTTCTTCAGTAACTGTGCATTCCATTCGGAGAACGAACAAAATATTTAATGAATTTTGTATGGTAATTGCTCGAATTAGATTTATTGATCAGTTTGACGGTCGATGGAGCTATTGTATAATCTACGCAGGAAAAAACGGAAGATATCTAAAGTAAAAATTATACAAAAAATATGAATGACTTGTTATGGAAGTAATATAAATATAAAAACTAGAATAGGCTTAAAGACGTCAACTAAAATTTTGATTGTTATTTTCAACTTGTATTGTTAGATACATAGAGTTTATCTCATACCTGAGGCAACTATAAATAATAACACGATATTTTAATTAATGAATTCAATATACGTATTTGAAAGTGATTAAATACCCAACATCAGGGGTTATTTACGTTATATTTAGCCACGGAATTTACCGGAAAAAATTTACACTTTAAATTGTGTTAAATTCGGCTAAACAACTTTATACCTTACCACTGAATGCAGTAAGTTCGATAGATTCAATTAGCGATTGTTGTTCCTTGTTAGCAAGACCTACACTAACTTATCGAAAGTTCAATTATTGCCGATTAAAGATTTTTGTATCTACATATCGACGAGTGTTTTTGATTTGTATCTTTGTAGGCATTAGAATGTACTTTCTATATAGTGAAATTATATGGTTTATATTCCCCATGAACAATAGTCGCATTGTTGTGCTGTTTATTTCAAAGAAAATTGACTTGGGTTCCAAATTCAAATGGGGAGAGTTTATAATTTAAATTTGCACTCACTTTAAATTCACAGAATTTTTATTTAGTTTTCAGTGAACGGTTTTATCTTAATTACACTAATATATTAAAAACCCTGTCACTAATTTTGTTGTTCAAAAATTTATTTCCTATAATTTGTTTAGTCAAAAGTGTAAATAGGTTATTGAATTTTACTTGTACTTCTAAAAGATTAAACGAATTTATTTCACAAAAACATCTATAAAAATACTTCAGCGTAAAACCCTTTGAGTGCATCAATTAAAATTATTTATTATTTATAATTGCATCACTTCTTTCTTATTTTGCAAAATTCCACAAAGTTCACCATTCAATTTATAGTATTATTTAAAATGATCACAGAATATCGCTATTTTTAATTTCTTATTATTATATGTTTGGTGCTAAGTAGTAAATAAAACACTATAGGTATGGTTAAAAAAATGGTAAAATGAAATAGGGTTGATATTTTGCATAGCAAATTCTGTACACATAAATGCTGCATATATATTTTGAAAAAATATTTAAAAGAATATTATATATTACGGATATATTATCAATGTTCCCCAAGTTAAATAATAACTAAAGCACCATCCTATGAAATAAGTGAACAACAAAAACTGTAATGTGTGCTTAAGTAGAACTGATTGAAAAGAAATATTTCATTAAAATAATGTTGTATACATCAATAATTTATATTTAAACAAAATATAAGAAAACAGAAATTAATTTGAAATTTAATTAAGACAGTAGGTCTGCTGAAAAACAATATATACAAAAAATTTAAATAAATAAGCAAAAATACATATCAATGGTGTCCTTCCACGATTTGAATGCAATGTGAAGAAACGAAAACATATCATTTAAG
This sequence comes from Beris morrisii, assembly GCA_951812415.1. NCBI lineage: Eukaryota > Metazoa > Arthropoda > Insecta > Diptera > Stratiomyidae > Beris > Beris morrisii. The sequence goes on from OX638310.1 coordinate 159,869,858, forward strand.
TGACTATTATATATATATATTATCAGTGTATAAAGTAATTAATTAAAAGAAATAAAAATAAAATATATATTATGTATACAAAATATAGAGATGAAGTAAAAAAATATATATTGCAGAGAAAAATAGTAGATATTAGAAATAAATAGCGTTAAGATGTTGATAATAATATCAGGTTTTAAAAAAAATGGTTTGTTTAATTATGAAAAAAAATATACTCCCATTTATCCATTTTGTTAAATAACAATTTTTCCAAATATTAAATAAAGGTCTTTAAAGAAAATCGGTTGATTGAAAGAATTATTATATTATAAAACAATATAAACAATCTTGATGTTATTATAAATGTTATTGAATTATGAAATGCATTTAATTATTGTCGAAGTTTCATTTTCATGATTGTAAATGAGATAAAATTGTAAAATTTATTATTATCATTATATAAAAACAACCAATTCCTACAAATCTTCAAAAATTTGTTTAATCAATAATATTATTATTAAAATTTGAATCTAATTCAAGTAATGTTCGATAAAATTAGTTTGCTAAATAAAATAGTTGTAAATCTATAAATCTAAAATTTATCCATGAATTCTACCCGTCAAATTAGATAGGCCTAATATTTAATAATAATATTATTGAAAACAATTTTAAAAAAATGATTCCCAAAATATTTGACTAGTTATTGAAAATAAAAGTTAACTACGCCAAAAAAGAAAATGAAACTCTGTTACTCTAAAGAAGAAGAACAAATTTTGTTTTATGAAATTTCTATTTGTATATTATTTTGTTCATAAAAATGTTTTTGAACTAAGAGTTAAGTTCCAAAGTATTATACCTAATGAAGAAGGATTAAATAAAATTATACTGGTTTGTTTGTTGATTGCCTGACGTTTTGTTTGTTCTTTTATTTATTTATTTATTGGTGAGGTTGGAGAATTAAGTATAAACAATTAAAAGTATGTCGATACGGTGAAAATTTTTCCAGCTCATTGAGCTGAGTGACAGCTTTTCACCAGTTCTCTAAGCTGAGAAAGTGTACCCAAATGGGGGAATTCTTCTCCAACTCATTTGAGTTGGGAAGGAATCGACAATTTGGCATGAAGGGACTAAATCTATTATTATTAAAAAGGGTAGAATAGAAGAAAGAATAGAAACGACTGATGAACGAATGGTCTGAAGGTGTTTGGCGGATAAGAACATGCAGCTGAAGGCAGCGCAACGATAATAAATGCAAGTAAATTTGGGCGTAGATGAGTTAAGTCAGAGTAAAGAAGTGAGATTTATGTAGATATTCCAAAAAATTTACCATCGGATTCCAGAAATCGTCACCATAATCAATCTATCATCAACGACACCCATTTCAGTTTTGATTTTCGATTTCAACTAAAAATTAATGATTTCATCTAATAGATACTCCGTGAACAAATACGTGTTTATTTAAAACCAAACAACGCATTGTTATTACACCTTATTAGATGTGTGCAATCCGATGATTTTACCATTTACCCGACAACAACTCACTTCACTCTGCATCATCAAATGGAACAATTATGGAATTGCCTTCATATCACAATCTGTGCCATAATATCGAAGATTGATTGAGATCTGAGCCAAAGTCAAAGATGCATCCAATCTGGTTGTTCATTGTGTGTTTGAATAGTGGCTGCTGCTGCCGCTGCTGCACAGTATAAACTACAATGCACCAGCCATAGAAAAAACTCAAGCTTCCGCCCATCTTAAGTTACGAAAGAAGGAAGCAAATAAATTTTATGTTGAATAATCAGATAAAAATATCTACCAGATTTTTAAGCAACAATTGATGCGATAAAAATATTGTTGAAAAAAAAAACAATTTTTTTTCCTTAGAACTTCGAATATTTTTAGTATTTTTCCGCGCTCGATTGTCTGTAAAAATTGTTGGGATTTTGTTTGCGTTCGTAAAACTACCTCCGCATTTTTCCATGTTTCACATACTCTGCAAAAATATGGTCTTTATTTGGTGACAATATTCCGCGACGCTTCACACAATCGAGGAAGAGGAATGCGTGAAATTGTTGCGCAATGCGACACCACAATATGTACGGTGTCGCTAAGGTTACAGAGGCGATCTGATATGGTGATGCGTTTACTGAACTCCTACGTAAATTGAAAAGATGTCAATCAAACTAATTAGATATAATTGCAGGAGTGTTATAAAATAATACCGTGTTAGAGAAAAGTTCATAGTTTTACAGTGGCAAGTTAGATACCTGCCTGAGTCCGCATAGAGTCTATATGAATCTTTTTATTCGCTAGAGGTTTAGATGAAATCTGTAGAACATTCTAAGTTTAATCCAGTCTCGAGAAGAGTCTTTACTCCTTCAGGTAGCTACGTTACAAAAGTATTTGAAACAAGCAACTAATTATTCGATAAATAGAGAACGCGTCACACAATCTAAATTTTTTTTCACATCAATTTTATTCGATAAGAAATTGTCTCATTTTATTTAATAATTAATGATTTTTACTTTGATATTTCTATATAATATTATGTTGTGATCATGTTGGGTACGTAATTCCTAAATGTAACGCAATATCCTAAAATCCGAAAACCACTCAATCAAAAATTCCGTAACTGAAAATCCCATATCTCAAAATACCGAATGAATCATAGCACCTTGGCGTAAAGCGGGATCAATACGGAGTTTTGAGATGAGATTTAATTAAATTTTTTTTTAATTGCAAAGATTTTTGAAATTAATAATTACAAGTAATCATTTTAAGTTTTATTTAGTTTCACGATCTATTTAACTCCATTGTTCGGATTTCAATTAATTTTATATCTCGTTATGTTAGATTTGAATTTAATTTAATTTTATATTACAGTTAGTTGTTATTTTTATTTTATTTTGAATATAAATTAAAGTTTAAAAAATTAAATTTAAATTACCTTTATTATAATATACATTCAGTTTTTAAGTTTAAATTTTATTTTCTGTTTTAAAGTTTTATTTAAATTTTAAATTTATTTTGTTTTAAGGTTCTACTTTTAATTCATTTTATTTGTTTTTGTACAAATGTTGTTTGATTAAAAATATTAAGCAGTTTTAAAATTAATTTAGTTGTGGGTTTTAATTTTCATTAATTTATTTCATTTTTAGGTTTATGTCAAGGCCGGGTGTAGTCCAGTGGTAGTGTACTAGGTCTTGAAAACATTGTTTCTGCCATATCGTGCGTTCAATTCCGACTCAATGTATGAATTATTTATAAGATTTTTTCAGTTGCTATTGGCTACGAAATATAAATATAAATAGTGAACAGTGCGGAATGTTTAATAGGGTCACTGCTAAAGGATTTAACACTGAGCAGATGAGTTCTGTTTACATTCTTATCAGATTCACAAACACCATCAGAGCGACCAGACAGTAGTTGATTTGTTATAGGAAACATTGCTGTTCTGGTAGATCATATCACTGCCAAACAGCACTAAAAATTATTAACACCAACTAGAACACTGCCATACCCGACCCGATATCTGACCTCCCATCCCTAAGCTGACTGGATTGTACACTACAGTGTATTAAAGGCTAACATTCTAAGTCCAGTTCGGTATCCATAAAAAAAAAAAATTTATATTTTATTTAGTTTTTGGTATTCAGTTTTTTTAATGTTTACATTTTTATTTTTAATTTAATAACTAAGTAAGACAAGATTTTCGTGTTAGGTAATGCATATTCATTCGAACGACAAATTTTTCTGAAGATTATCTTCTCGAAGTCAAATAAGATTTTGAAAATACGATCAATGTGTCATGGTGTTGGTTACTGAGCCTTTATTTCTTCTAGAACTTCTGACACCAACACTAAAATTTTTTAAATTTTGATTGTTTTCCCAATAACATAGAAAACAATTTAATGAAGATTCGCCGCAAGTGAATTGAAACTGAATTTTATAAGGAGTCGGTAATTTGGAGAATATATCGTGATGCGAAAAAATTCATAAGTAATGTTCACAGTTTTAAATGAAGAAAAGCTTTACTTTTTAAACAAATTAGAAATGCGATGTACCGCGATGCGCACATACGAGACAGCTTGATGAATTACATACGGTTCATCTGCATGATTCACATATGAGTAACAAAACAGAACGCTAAATGATCCTGTGAGCATATATTCCACGTATAGTTGGGCTACTTTTGGTTTTCTGCGAAGCATTTTGCGCAAAGCTAGTACGCTAACAAGCAGATATTTAAAAAAAATTAAGGAAATTTTTTAAAATTAAGAGTCTATAAAATAAGAAAAATCTTTCTGATGTTAATTATAAAAAAAGTTTATTTCATTTATTACTCTTTTTCATATTTTAAAAATGCAGGTAATATTCATCAATAACATTTACTAAAATACGACAGAAGCAAAAAAATGCATTTCAATTTCTTGTACTCGTTGATATTTGATAAAATTGTTGCGGCGCTCCTATTATTTTATATCAAAAATATTAGTCATTATTAATTCTCATAAATTTCTTTGCCGGCAAACTTTTCTTTCGGACATGAACTTCTTCTTATACGCTAAGATAAAAATAATTAAACACGTTTCGATAGAAAAAAAAATATAATAATTTACAAAACGATATTTCACTTCTTACTTCTTCATGATAGAGGTCACGATAGCTTCGCTTCAATAGAAATTAATGAGATAAGGCACTTAAGTGTATCGGGTTTTGATTGAGGTTTCTTAATACTTGTAGCCACCATCGGAGGAGTAGTTCTGTTGAAGTGTGGCTGGAATTGCAGCTGGAGCACCGTAGCTCGATGATGGAGCCGATGGTCCGGATGATCCAAAGGAGCTGCCTCCGAATGACGGAGCACCATAGCTAGATGATGGAGTAGATGGAGCGCCGTAGGAACTCGATGGAACTGAAGGTGCTCCATATGTTGAAGATGGTGCTGGAGGAGCGCCATAGCTAGAAGATGGTCCTGAAGATCCACCGAACGATGGTCCCGATGGTCCTGATGGTCCACCGAATGATGGTCCCGATGGTCCCGATGATCCGCCGAAGCTTGGGGCGCCATAGGAAGAAGATGGTTTTGATGGTGCTCCGTAGGAAGATGATGGTGCCGGGGCTCCATAGCTGGATGATGGTCGGGATGGCGCTGGTGCTCCGTAGCTTGAAGATGGTGCTGGGGCTCCATAGCTCGATGATGGTCTGGATGGCGCTGGTGCTCCGTAGCTAGACGATGGTCTTGATGGTGCTCCATAGCTTGAAGATGGTGGACTGATAGCTGGTGCGCCATAGCTTGACGATGGCCGGGATGGTGCAGGTGCTCCATAATTGGATGATGGTGGGCTTATAGCTGGTGCACCATAACTTGACGATGGTCGCGATGGTGCTGGAGCTCCATAGCTTGATGATGGTGCTGGTGCTCCATAGCTGGATGATGGTCGGGACGGTGCTGGTGCTCCGTAACTAGAAGAAGGTGCTGGTGCTCCGTAGCTGGAAGAAGGTGCTGGTGCTCCATAGCTAGAAGAAGGTGCTGGTGCTCCGTAGCTGGAAGAAGGTGCTGGTGCTCCATAGCTGGATGATGGTCGGGATGGAGCTGGTGCTCCGTAGCTGGAAGATGGACGTGAAGGTGCGCCATAGCTTTGTGATGGTGAAGCTGGAACGCCATAGCTGGTGGATGGTGGACTGGGTGGTCCGTACTTGGAGGATGGTGGAGCGCCATAACTTGAAGATGGTCGGCTTGGTGCTGGTGCTCCATAGCTTTGAGATGGTCGGCTTGGTGCAGGTGCTCCGTAGCTTTGTGATGGACGGCTTGGTGCAGGTGCTCCATAGCTTTGTGACGGACGGCTTGGAGCTCCATAGCTAGAAGATGGTCGGCTTGGAGCGCCGTAGCTGGAGGATGGAGCACTTGGTGCACCATAGCTAGAGGATGGAGCACTTGGTGCACCGTAGCTGGAGGATGGAGCACTTGGTGCACCGTAGCTAGAAGAAGGTGGATGGCTTGGTCCAGACGCTGGTGGAATATATGATGTTTGTGGGGATGGAGCACCATAGCTGGACGATGGTCCTGAATTTGGTGGCAAATAGCTTCCGGTTGGAAGTGGAGCTTCACGCTTTACAATATCAGCAAGACTTGCTGCACTCAGGCAAAGCAGAAGAGTTGCACTTTTCTAAAAGTGATGAAATAGAAGAAATCAAAATTTTTTTTCTAATTGGTGGCATTCAACTCGACTTACCAATATATGGGACGATCTCATTTTGAATGTTTCTGATTTCGAGTTGAGAAGTCTGTCACGGAAAAAAAAATAAAAAAAAAATAATAATTATTATGAAATGGAAGGTGTAATACAACAAGTCTCACAAGCCGCTCAAGTTCATTTATATTTACTTATACTATATCGCCCATTAAGTCTAAGAGATCTTCACTTTGAAGATTTGTTTTTTTTGTGGATGAATCTCAACAGCAATTGATCATTATGTCATTATGCGATAGGTCTCAGTGAAATGTTGAGTTTATGTGTTAAAAAGCGAAAGTGTACGATCCGAGTATGAAACCATTTGATCCGAACGTGACTTGCGCGCTAAGACTTAGCTTTAAGTTGAAGATGATGATCAGGTATTTTTTCTTCACCTACCGATTCTCTTGTTAGTATCGAAGGAGTTCTCTTCCGGCCATAATTTACCTGTAATCTGTAATTACCTTCCGCTGGGTGAAGATAATGATAGGTACTATTAAAGTTATGTTTTACCGTAAAGTATTGCCAAAAACTTTAATTTTTTAGCGACTGTATTTTGTCGGTGCCAGACTTTCACGTTGGATATGAAATTATGATGTACCTGTTTTTTTATAGATGCTTTAATTTTTTGATGTAATAATTTTTTTATATGTAGCTCTGGCTGGTGTAGATCAATAAAAACCTCCTTAAATTCATCCCGATCTCAGTACTCTAGTCTAATGGAAATTAAGATCGAACAAATTTGATGATCCTTAAACTAGAGGCTAATTGTTCTAATCCCACAAATTATGTGTCCTAAAATAATAATTTAAAAAGTAATAGTGCCCCGATAAGACCACTGTGCATAGCCTAGGTATCACACGGGATATATAATTAAAAAAAAATATATAGAGCGTGATGTGAAAAATGTTGGTCCAAAAATGTTATCTAAAGTACTAAATCATTTTTAATTGCATGCAATTTCACTTAAACTTTCAATATACAATTCAATGAATACGTATAAAAGTTAAATACCCTGATTTCCGGCGCTTATAACCGGATCTTAAATTTTTCTATAAATTAAATCATTTTAATTATATTCTTCATGGGTCATAAAAAACAGCATCTAGTCGTGAATGAGATTACGATTCGTAATGCTTTCATAAGTGAATTCATAAACTTTCGCAAGAATAATGCATAAGTATAAAGACTGTGGTGAATTAAAGTACCAAAGATACCCAAAGATACTTTGCAAAAGATCTTGCTTCATACTTATGCGAGATTTCTAGCTAAATAGAAAATAGTAATCAGTTTTTTTTGAGCGATTTGCAAGAAAAGTATAAGTACAGTATCTTGCATAGCATTGCATCTGAGATAAATTTGCATTGTCGCAGGTTACAGATTTCGAGCGATAGTTGTAATTATTGCAATGGAATGTTATGAGTTTCGGGCTGTTAATTTGTTTTTAAATTAGTATTTTTCACTTTTTTGTGGTTTTATTTGTAGAAATTTGTTATGAACCTAGTCGTATACAGACGCTTTTCAGACTTTAGATTATCCACTTATTTTTAATTGTTTGGTTCTCTTTGAAGAGTTTTTCATGACATTTGTTCTAATGAATTCGCCGAAAAAATGTAGCACAGTTCCAGTTTACAGTGCGGAATATGCAGATTGAAGTAGGTATGTTTCAAATCACTTTTAAAACGTGTAATGAAACGGTGAAAAAGTGACAATCATTTAACATCTGATTAATGAACACATTCTTTGGAATAATGCCTTTTAAGTTCTATCTGGAAGATTTTAAGAACAAAATTTAATATCAGGAACAATGACAAAAGGTAGCGCAAAAAGTTTGACATTAGAAGAAAAGCTTTCTATTCTTTTCAGGCCATCTAATCTTCCGTTTTGTTGATTTTGAGATCGGTAAGATCACCTGATAAAACCGTTTCAGAATTCTTTCTACGAGTCTATTTGAAATCAATAGTTTAAATCAATAAGCGGTGAATTCTTCAGGTCTTAAGTTCGAAAGAAGCTCGACAGTATAATTGAATTAAATTTATGGAAGATATTTTAGAAAAAAGGGACAACAATTAAATAAAGTAAAAAGGTGATTTGAAAATTTGGCCAAAAACCTCAAATTAGTTATAAAATTGTATTGTCAAGGTGTTACGAAATGAAATGACAAAATTGAAGCCAAAATGATTTCAATATTCTTCACATGCTTTTAAATTTATCGTGTGAATCAAAAAACTTAAAATTTCAATACACATAATAAGCCGTTTCTTTTTTTGTTGAAAACATAAAATCTGATGGTTAGAAGAACCTTGATTCTTTTTTAAATTCAAAGTTGTATTTAATTTAAATGCTTACAATAAAATCATTTCAAAAATATGTTTTAATATGAATCAAAATATTTTTAGGCAGATAAAGAAACGTAAAATTAAAAAATATAATTTGTATTGCTTTATATTGTTTACAGTACTTTGGAAGATGTGAAATACGTATCAAACTTTCATATTTAGTATTTCTAAAATGATTCAATTGTTAGTTAATGAGTTAAATGGATTTGTTTTTTTTTTTACATTTTATAATTGAGAAATAGATTAAAATAATGACAATATTAGATAAAAATATTTGACGCCTCATTTTTTCTTTTTTATTTTAAATTATTTTGAAAGATTTAAATTAAATTCAAAAAATAGTTTCAAAAAATTAAAAACAGTGTTTTTCTTCGGTATTAACAAAAATCAAGTATTAAGAACAAGAAAAAAAAAGATACAGACTTGACCACACGTTTATTATTTTTTACTGCATTAAATGAAATTACTTTATTGTAAAAAATAATAAAGATAAAAGCAATTTTCAAAAACGCTCAAAAACGTGTTGTTTTAATATTTTTAAGAAATGGGTTTGATTAATTGGTTAATTGTCTAAATTTACGTTGGAATAGAATTTTGATAACAGTAAATATCACCTCATGCCGATTTTTGTGAACTAAATTAAAATGTAAAATGAATTGCAAAAAACGTAAAGACTCTTCTTAAAAGATCACATATTTTGAAAGGGGTTAAAAAAACTAAAAAAAAAGAAACTTGTATAATATAATTGTTGTGCAAAAATACGTGTTTTTTTCAATTTTCCCATTAATTTGAAACGTAAAATTGGTTACAACAAATTTTTTAGAGCGAAGAAGATTTTCTCAAAACATTCGTAATTCGTGAAAGATTAATAAGAATAAAATATTAATACCAAACTGATTAAACTGCACGTACATTACATATTTTGGCATCACTTAAATGGCAGAAAAAAAATTTGAACAAAAATGTTAAAATTGCCTTTCAGAAAAGATGTTCCTAACTTTCGGCGTAGCAGATGTAAAATTCAAAAATGTTGACGATTTTTTGTTATTTGACATATTTTGGAAGAGTTTAGTTAAAAAATTAAATTTTTTTTGAAATAATTAATAATATTTTTTAAGCATTCCATAATTGTTGTGTAAAAATGTGTTTTTTTCTCATGATTTTGTTATTTGGAGTTGTGATGACATATGAAAATATTTGTCATAATTAAGACAACTTTATTCATAATATTTGTAATTGAATAAAACTTGTTTACAAAATATAACCAACTTAGCTACACATTTAAGTTTTATGGCTTGTATAAGTTTAAAAAAAATTGTCAAAAAGCTTAAAAAATTAATTTTTGAAAGTTGCACTTAATTTTTGAAGAAGTTAAAATCAAATGAAAAGACTTGGACACAATTTTATGAAATAGAAATTTTCATAGAATATGAAATGCATGAATAGATCTTTGGTAAAAAACTATGCGTCAAATATTAAAAAAGTCCTTTTTGGGAATTTCACTGTTAAAAGGGAAAAATCTCATAAATCACTAAGAATCACTAGCTTTCAAAAAGCTAAATCTGTTAACACTTCATATCAGAACACTTCATATCAGAACACTGCAGGATTGTTTTTAGTATAAATGTAAAATAAATTTTTAATTTATTTAATTAATAGAATCACAACTAACCAAAAAAACGATTGCTCCTGAATAAAAAAATATTCCAATTGTATAGTGAATACACCAAACGAATGTTGGACCAAAACTGAATGATTTAAAACCAAAATTCTCGACTTTTATACCCAAAAGAGATTTTCCTCGAAGATTTTCGCGATACCCATAGAGGATTTCAGCTAGGTTGTCCATGAGTTTTATCATAAGCCCCCTGGCTACTAAATGTGTGTGAAAAAAGATGAAAAACTATACGAGTAAAAGAAACGAAACAAAAATTCCGAACAATTGCTAGATGATAGGCAGTACTTGCATATTTCAAAAAAAAAAGAAGAAGAAGAGGAGAGGTAACTATCCATACACTATCAAAACTTCCATCGTATGGGGATTCCCCATCTTATAAGAACTCCTCGTAGACATACCAGTACACTATACCTTGGAGTTTGAGAGCGTAAAAAAAATTGATATGATTTTCAGTTAGCCCACCTGAAGATCGCTTCATTGAAGAGAATGTAAAATGCTGCATCCAACATCCATTCCATTGAGAAGATACACACGCTGCCTACAATCCCATTCAAATTTCGCTGAGAGCCACTGTGAATGGGAAAAAATGATCGTCGGTCAGGTACATCAGGTACAGCAACCTGTTGTATGTTGCTGTAGTGTAACATTAATTTGAGAAAAATAGTGCAGGTGAGTGGTGCATCGATAGTCGATGCCGCAGTGTAGGTGCATTCGATCGACGTAATATGATAATATTATCGGATCAGTTTGAAGATGACACCGAACCGATCTTAGGCAGTTTCGCGAAGATTTCGAGTGCACGAATTTTGGACGATTAGGTAAATTTGCGCATTGCATACCGTGTGCGAACGAAAAACTTCGCAATAGAAAATCGATCTATAAGTACAGGTAAACAATGTTTGTATATATGCTACACAAAAAAAATAGGTAAACATAAAGTTTATTATTTGCAGTGAAGATCGAATGGATTGCGAAAATCTTGTCGTCATGATGCAATGCAATTTTCGCGATCTAACTCTTTGATCATAAAAACCGACCAGGTGATCATTTGGCCGCAGGATCAATTACATGAAAATTTTTGCTTATTTTTGTAATAATTCATTCGTTAAAACACTTTCTTATAATTTGAACTTAAGTTCAAATCCGAGATCATTACAATCTCAACGACCTTGCTCGCAAAATTAGACCTAGTCAGAAGCCAAAATGCCTGTAAGATCTTCAGTTTTATTATGTTTCACGATGAATTAACTACTGGCTTGTTGAGCGTTGATGATGACCCCAATCACTTTTGCTAATACAGCAAAAAACAACAACATATTTTTGTTTAATCCAGACTCTATTCAACAGCGCAAGCCCTTTACTTTTCCGCCGTTTTTCTACGTATGTTGTTATGACTGAGCATTTCATAATTCAAATTTAAATCTTTTGAATACACTCGTACAATAGATTTCGGATAAAATTTTTTTTTTTCGTCACTTTTCACTTCATTAGCAATTAAACGAGTGTAAGGTGCATTATCTACTGGTTTTTTTATACAATTGTTAAGATTATGAAAGAACAGAAAAAAATCACCTTGTCTATTCGAGAAGCAAAATGATCGCCAATTGCGATAATGTAATTTTCATTAAGATCAAGGTTTTATTAGGGTTAAGATTAGATGGTTTTTTTTTTAATAATTTGGATTGAGAATGGTCACTTTTTCGGACTGTTTTTAAAATATAATTATTATTATTTTTTTGTTTAAAATAGGTGAAATTCGTTTGACGATTGACTACACCTTTAGAATGAATGTTGATAACAACGAATTTATTAACTAGAAAACATATGAATAAAGTTCACGAAAATACTATAAAATATTTTTTTTTTGCTCATTCACATTATCAAGCAATTTTCATTGCCTCGTACTCAGGATAAATATTCGAGCAAATTGTATGTATTTAAATTGGGGCATTGTTTATTCAGAGTGCAACTAAATTATATTATAAAACTTTTTTTTTTAAATATGAAGAATACAATTGAGCGAAAATGGAGTAAAAACTGTTCAGTTCTAACTTGGGTTTTCAAAATTTTGCATTTTCTAAAAAAGTAAAATCTGACGATTTAAAAATCGTGTTTTCAAAAATCAATCCTTTTGAAACGCAATTATCATTATTTCAATTTAAAAAAAAAATATTTTGTAAATTTTTTCGTCTTCTGAGAGATGTAAAAAAATTAATTAAAATAAGACTAAAATTAAAAACTCTTGTTGAATATTGTGACAGATTTTAAAGAAAATTTTCCATAACTTCTGTTGAATATTGTGAAAGATTTTGAAGAATATTTTCCATATTGAAGGCAGAACTATCGAAAACTAAAGACTAAAAATTTCAAAATTAAAGGGTAAACTAAGATAAACTTTCGAAAACCTTATCAACTAAGTTTCGAAATTTTGTTGTCGAGCCAATATATAGAATAGAACTTTCGAGGCGGTCTTATCAAATTGCCATGTTTTACATCAATATATTCTTTCAACCGCTCCGAGCTCAAAATTAGAAAATGTGGTTGAATATTAGATATAATGTTAAATACTTTATTTTAGTGCTAACTTCTTGTTGAGTGGATTGTGTGCGATTGTATTTTTTTTTATTGCAATCAAATCGTGAATACATAAAATGAAGGCACGGGTAATATCGATTATGCGTTTTAGCACTGAATATTATTTATATGTTTTTTTCTATTTTTTCATCTTCATAATAAGCAAACAGATATAAAGAAACGGTTAAACTTCACTTACTTTAATTACAACCAAATATACCCACAGTCATAACCGCGCTCTTTAAAATCTCCGTTTATCTCTAGTGAGGTATTTGGTCGTCTTCTACATTGAGTGTATGGACATTGCCGTCCAAAACTAAATAGTACCAATCTAATGCCGGGAAATGTCAAAGGTAGTTTTATGCAAAAACTTTTTTTATTTCAAGATCCGTATGACGAAGACAAAAAAAACAAAAAAACTAATTCACTTTTTTTTTAAATTTTGTAATTTTTCTTTTATTTTGACTTAGTCGTTTCTCATCAATCTAAGATCGATGTTCCTAAATTAGTTATCGGTCGGGGTAGGTCTAGAGATGTGGCATGTCCAGATGCGAACGAAAACTTTTTGCTTTACTCTCTAGCATGCATGTATCTTATTAGTATGCCTTCTCTTCATTAAATTTATGACCAAATTTTGAGCAACACCCAAATAAATGATCTAGCAAAGTGTTACATTACCTGTCTACATTCATTTTGCATACAATACGAATCTCATAATTTTCCCAGTAGGAATATTGCTAGCATTAAGACCTTGATTTGTACAGAAGCGCAATGTAAAATGTAATTTGAGTGTTTTTCGCTCCTTATGGTAATAAAGCCAAGGTGCACGCTATCACGCTTCACGCCGTCAGCAAATGTGTAGTATACCTTCTCTAAATCCGAAACTAAATCACCGATCGTAATGTAATGTAGTCTGTGAGATTTTAAAAGTCCATGTTACATCAATTACGTTAAGTGTTAGTTTGTTATAAATAAAATGTATTTTAGCGTCATTGACTAGGAGGAACAACGTTAGGTGATATGTTGCAACAATCCGTAGCGCTAACATCACACATGAGACATGAGATTCGTACAGCAGTTTCGTCGCTTGTGTCTACAAAATATCGGATTGTGTCGCTGACGGTGGTTCATTTGTTTTGTGTTTTGTCAGAAAATATTGCCCGATGGGTACTTAGCATAGTTTCCATCATTGCATCTTTGCCTTAATTTGCTATTGTGTTCCTGGCGTTTTGTGTACGTTTCGCTGTGGAACATGGAAGTGGAATCTCCCAGGCATGCGACTGCCAACCTGCACTTAACTTACGCTACCTTAGTATCTCATAAGTTTACATATCGCATATATCGGGCTAAAGCGAATGCAATTTATCACGCAGTTCAGACAAAAGCGATGCGCAAGATTCGCCAGGTGAAAGTACAAGTACCGAGTGAGTACCCTATGCTATCATAGTACAGCTAACTATAATCGCATAGTACGAGTAGTAATACAGTCGTGTAAATGCTTAGCAGTTAAATCTACCAGTTAGCATCTTGCCCGCGGTTGCAGCATCTTTTCGAAGAAGATTTGTACCGAAGAAGTTCGTTCAAATCACGAACGAACCGCGCGAACAAGTCAAAATTGAAAGCAAATAATTTGGAATCAAGATTGCAATGAAATTCAAATTAAAAAAATTAAATTGATTGTTGATCCGCATATTGGAAAAGACTTAACAGGCAAACAATTCAGTTTTCTTCAATTAGACGTGATTGCTTGCATTCTATTCCTATTCAAAGTAAATTCAACAGAAATGGCCTCATTTTTGGGATCATCATTTTGTACAAGTAGTGAACTCTGCAAATTCCAAGTCAATGTTAAAAAAACCAATCTGAACTTATATCGAGAGCACTTGAACATGGCAAGGTCATCGCCGAATAGTAACTATTGAAATTTTAAGCACTTTCAAATTAAATCTGAGATGTTTCTATTCTCGTAAGTTGCGATAATTCAAAAAGGTTACCGAAAATAGATCTGTAGTCACAGTGATTGATTATGAGCAGAAAACTAACACATAATTAAGACACTTATACCTTTTTAATACATCCACTGCTTATTTTACAATGCGTTTTTAATTTTAACGAGTTAATGATTTCGAGGACATCAAACTTCGCGTGCGCTGTTAATACAAGGAAACTGATGAATAATTAGGTCTGTTATTAGCAATCATTCACGGCAGTTAATAACGGCTAGACACATAACTATTTTGGTGTATCGAATTAGTTTAACTAGATAAATGTGATGCAGCTATAATCAATGGCGCGCCCAAATCAGTCCTTGGCCTACAGGATACTTACATTGTCTGCAGTAATCTCGATCGAGCGACCGCGTCCTCCAATTAGAACAAGTTACGCTGTATCAAATAAGTTGTAATCAAAATGTTAATAACTAAAATTTACAAAAAATGAAGAACACACTATAATTATAGTTTAGAAAAACTTATAGAAACAGATTAAATTTATAACACTGATACGAAAAAAAATCATTTTCCACGAAAAGTCTTCATTCGGATTAATAATACCTACTCGTATTTAAGAAAAATAAAACCAAACAAAAATGGAGATTGACGGGTATAAACAATATACATTTACAAAAATCAAATTTGCAAAAAAAAAGAATAATATTAGAGAAATTCACACAAAATTAATAAAATGTATCAATCGTTGATGAGAATGAAAAAAATAATTAAAATTTACAAAAATAAACGCAATCTATGAAATCGAAGAACAACTTACGACAAATAAAGCTTGAAAAAAGAAAAAAATTACTATAAATAAATAAAGTGTTAGAGAAAATGTATGGAAAGCAAATAAAAGAGTTTGTGGTTTCAAAACGGCCTCTGAGCTAATTGAGCCCTGTCTGGGTGACAGGGCTGCCACTTAAACCAACCATGATAAATTTGCGAAATATAAATAATATTGAAAAAGAAAATCATAATTAAAAAGATTAATTTAGAAAAATGAAGAAAATTTAAAAAATATATCAAAACTTACTTTTTCATAAAAAATTTATGAAAAATAACTATATTATCGAAAAATTAATCAAATTTAAAAAAAAATAATGGAATTAAAAATAAATAAATAAAATTTAATAAAAAAATACAAGCAAATAAAATAAAGCAAATCTAAGTAACACTTGATAATATTATTAAATTTGCAAAAAAAAAATAAAAAATACGAAATATATTTCTTAAAATTTATAATTAAGGTATATAATTTATTAAAAAAAAAAATTATTAAAGAAAATAAAATTCATATTTTATATTCACAAAAAAAAACAAAAGCAAAGAAAATTAAAAAATTTTGAAATATTTACATAAACAAATTAATAATAGTTAACAAATAAATAGGATTTGTAAAAATAATTAAGACTTGCAACATATAAATACAACTTACTACAAATTAATAAGGCTTACAAAAAATGAAATTAAATATAATTAATTAAAAATTTTCCTCGAACAATAATAGAAAATAAACTGATATAAACATAAACAAATTTGTAACGAATTCTAAATAGCTCATGAAAGTTGTAAATGCGGTACCTTGATCTCATAGCACTAAATCACACATATTGCTAAAAAAAAATTATATTATAGTAAATAAAACCTATATATCTATCTAAATATAATTAAAAAATAAAAACCTGATATTAATTCACAAGCGATAAATAAATGAAATTTTAAGAAAGCAATGTAAAATTCACAATAAACGAATTAAGTTTCCAAACAAAGATAAATGAATGAAATTTACGGGATCGACTGCTTAAATTTCCCTTTTATTAATACTTCTCCTCCATTTCATTATTGACAAAAACCGTGGAATTACGATGGATTCAAAAATCGGTCTATACTTATGATGGCTAACTTGTAAGGCACATGGTTTGAATCGCACTCATGACATGGTTCAGCGCTTTTCAGTACACTTCATTTTCAACAATATACGAGAAGGTTGCGCAGTAGGCTAACAACTTATCACCGGAAAAAAAAGGAAAAATAAAGAAAAATAAATATGCTGACGAGCTTCGAAGGAACCAAACTTAGATGGGGGAAGGAACTTCCGTAAAATTCGATCAAATAAAATATTGTCGAAGAGACTGAGGCTCTATTTTGATTAGCGCGCTATTGAAGAGGAGAACTTGCAAGGAACAGGATTTGGTCTCACCCAGCGCTCAAAACTCACCCCAATGGGGAATAAGTAACAAAATTATACTTTTATATATAAATCTATTTATTATATTATAATTAATAAAAATTTTATTAATAAAATTTACAGCAATTAATAAAAATTATAAAAAGTTAATAAATTATGCAAAATTTACAACAAAAAATTTGAAATTTAGATAAGGAAATAGGAAATATGTAAACGAAAATATAAAAATTTATGAAATTAAAGACAAATAAAATTAGTTAAGAATGTACATACACGATTACTACATTTAGTAATAAGAATATCTAAACAAATATTAAAATGCTACATGAAATTTGGAAAGTAAGTCAAATATAAAAAAAGAACACAAAAATTAAATACTGTATACATGAAAAGTCAATTTTTTACTTTTTTATTTTAATACAATAAAGTCTTATAAAATATAATTTGTACTCAAAATTGACAAATTTTAATGAATTTTAATTCTAAATTACTGTAATGACTTATTTGATTTGAAATGGTTGTATGTCTTTTCTAGATAAGAAGTGAAATAACGTTTTCGTCAATTGTGACAATTTTGCTATCATGTTTGTCATCTTTACTTATCTTGAAGAGAACACACAACTATTAAATTTGACATATAAAAACGATTTAAAAATAATTAACACATATAAAATTGAAAGAAAAAATTAAATAGAATAAGTCGTTAATTAGTGAAAAAAATATTATTTATTTTTCGAAAAATAACGGTGATTAGCAAAAATAATGAAATTTTAAAAATTTTGCGATTTTGAAGGACGGTTGATTTTCTTTTCACTTATTGACTCGTAATTTCTTTCTGTTTGATTATTGACTTTGTCAAAGATATTAACATTAAAATAAAACTAAATAAATTAAGAAGATTTGAAAAAGTGCCACGTCACTAAACAGTTTACTCTCCTTTTAATTTAAAGTCTAAATTGGACTATAAAGTTATTTCAAAGGATGCTTAAGGTATGAGGTGCTGGAAGAGTTTCTGTTTCTGTGTCCGGTGTAGAAATATAAAAAATTTAAGTGTGCATTTTATTTTCTAAATTTCAAGTCGTTCAGAATATTTTATTTTTAAGAAAGTAAAGATACCAAAGCAGGCTCGACCTCTAGTTCGTCATGCAGATGATTGTTGACAAAATCTGTGTAGGCAATATTTAATTGTATAATGCTTTTGGTAATTTAAGTAGTACGGTCTGTCCTTTTATGTAACTTGAGTTTGATTCATCAGGGTTAGGTTTAATCGGCTTATACTTTTACAAGTTTATGCCTTTGAAAAAATTGGATTCTCTTGATTTTAATTAAAAAAAACCTAAATCCACATATGTACCATATGTAAGAAGAGTATTAGAAGAGCTTATCCTATAGGGTTATTGAGGTATGGGAATTATACTCCTGTAATTTTTGAGAAGGTCAAATAAAATAATAAAACATATGGCGAATTTCTTGTAGAAGGTCGTTTTGGTCGGGGAGTGCTTAACTGAAATTATTGATTCCGCAAATATTTGAAAAACAAACTGCCTCTTCTAAACATCAGAGTGATCAATCTTTAGTCCACATTTATAGGCTATTCAAACCAATTACCACTTACGTTTACAATTTCTTGCCATTGTTGATTTAATTTATTGAACATTTTCGGACAGTAAGAAATTGGTCAGGCGAGCGTTTTTGGTCTGCAATAGCCACGCTTCTTATGTGGACACAAGTTGGATTGTAAAACCAAACGGATCGATCGAGTATGGTTACATCCATCTACTCACAATTTTCTAGTTGATTAAATTTTAGCAACTTCAAAGAAGAGTCTTCTCAAAAATGTTTAATGAGTCAAATGGAATGCGTCTAAACTAAGCGATTATGCAAATGCATGCATTCACTTGAGAAGTGGTATCATCATACTACTCGTGTATAACATGTTCACCTGTAATATTTACCGGAGTGTCATCATAAATTATTATAGCAGGCCAACAATGATTGATTTTAATGACACCAGACCTGGCTGAAGACCATTTCAACAATTTGTCATAGTGCAGTTGGTGTACATGCCTAGTTCAATAAAAGTGGCCAGTGGACAAAATTTACTCTAGACCTTCAGCAAACATAAAGATGCAGACATTCGACTATACAAGCCACTTGAAATTTATTTCTTTATTAGCAGTTAAGACTCACGGTCACTTAATCTATACGCTTTCGTTATATCTAGTAGCACCACAAACTGTCCCAGAAGATGTCGCGCGGCTCACCATATCATATACCCGGAGTACAGCGCGGATTATCTTGGACCATCTTGGAGAAAATCCAAGATTGGGAAAATGCTATAAATTGGTATCGAAGGTGTGTACTTGAAATTTGAATATGCAATTGATTACTAAATATCTGCTAACATTTTGTCAAATCGCTTCAACACAATAATTAAGCTAGCAAACAAGTGAAATCGAATATTGGCAGAGTATTACTTTTCGACAAATAGAATGTAGGTCGATTTGCAAATAAATTTCAATGAAATAAATCGAAAATTGCTGAACAATTTGTTAGTCAATTATTTTGTAAGATTGGGCGAAAAATTTACCTTTCCATTTGTTGTTCTTCTCCTTGTGATGGGCAAAATTTGGTTAGTCAAGGATACAGTTTCGAGCGAGCGTGCATTATTTTTGCCCTATTTTTTATATGAATGGTGCAGAATTTGTTTTAGTTTCCCGCACTTTTATAGTCCTTATCAGGAAACCCTTGCTGGAAAAGACTAATACTTGTTTTTCAATTACCTTTTATTGTAATTTATGAAATATTATAATCAATAACTTCGAAATACAATAATAATAATCCTTTAAAGCTAGTACCTAGTTACCTAATCACATAAATCAAATAAGTGGTTGCAATCTAGGCTCCTGAACATGAATCTTCCTAGAGTAATTATAAATCGAATAAATGAAATATGTAATCGAATTTAGTAATAAATATGTGTAATGGACTTAATTTACCATCATTTACATCTTGTATGGGTATATTCAGGTATTTTACCTAAATGTTGATATTTGTAATAACGTTTTCTTTTTCGTTAATACGGAGTTGTTTGAATGGCTCAATATCGTGCATTATATTCATTCCGTTCAGAAATTTGTAGTAATTTAGTTAATTTAATATTCATTCGAATAAGTGCACAGTAAAGTTTATCTAAATCTATTTTTATTGAATTATTATCGGCACACTAATACATTAACAAATCAATAAAAGTCTTTAAGCCATTGACCTTGCACTGAATGTTGTATTCATAAAAATCTAATATTACGTGAAATATCTTCACTAATGGGGCTAGTGATTTTGGACAAATAACATTATTAAAATTATTATGATATATAACATTATTATTTGGAAATTGATAGACTGATATTGAGCGGCAATGGAATATTTTAAAAGCTTTCATTATATTGTTAACTCAATATAGCAATAATATTAAGTACCGAGACCTGTAAACAATTGGTCTATTTCAGCACAATACTTTCTTACTACAACAAGCAAAATTCTTCCTCTGCTGAATAAAAATATTGAACTATGCTGAGAAAAATTTTCCAATCGGTTCATGACACTTTGGTTCAATTTACAGATCTTGAACCATTAGGCTGCAATTTTCGTTTTAGAAGAAACATACTGTGACTGTTGTTGAGATTTCAAGTTTCGGGATTTTGTGTTTCGCTTTATTTTTATGGAGCATTATTCAGTGTTATAATTAATTTGATCAAGATTGTGTTTTTCTTGTTCCTTCCAGGACTTAGAATTTTTAAACGATTTCGGAATGTCTGTTTAGCAATTGTGTGTTTCGAAATGTTCAATGTAGGGGTTTTGAATATCGAAGTTCTTGTTTCTGGTTGCCTGGCAGCTTTTCACTATTATGTGTTTTTTTTATACATTTTTATGATTACAAAAAAAATGAGACGAAAGTTTTTGGAATATTTTATAGAATTTTCCTATTTATTTTTTTATAAATAGGTAAATATTTTTTCCCGAACAAGAACAATTTAAGTCTGATCTGAGCTTAAGCTAAACGAAATCTGTGGCCACCTTAAATTTTATTTAGTTGTAGGTTTTGCAAATTGTTAAACATCAAAACCGAATAAGGCATACTTTAATCAAAAAATTGCGTCTATACCAGAATTGCGCAAAGTATTCATCAAACTATGGAATTTTCGAACATCGTCGAGCGAATTGCACCTGTAAAACTATAGTAAGATTCGCCTTACAAAAGTCAGCAAATCCGTAAACTAACACCGAAGTCATGAAATTTGCTTACAACAATCCCGGATCGGCAAACTACAATCATTAAACTTTTTACCGTCGTAGATCATGTGCCATGGGCATTATTATGTCAGTCAAATAGTCACGAAGAAGACATCGTACCTACTCACAACTCACATATCGTTCCTTACATGCATTTGCTCGTACATCGGTAGGTTTCTTGTAAGTTCTTTAAGTTTAAGTACTTTTGATACAAATCAAATAAATTTCAACTGAGACAAGCCGAAGCGTTGCATTATAATCGCTGGCGCGGCAACAACACAATAGCGTAATGTTCTGCTCGTAATTCACATACCGCACAGGTAGACTCCAAACTTAACTCGATCACCTGCAAATCGGCAGTTCCAGCAGTCGGCACTGATCTTCTTCGCTAATTTTTACCTCATATGTCATATGTCAATCTTGGCGCGATCGCGGATTCTACTCAAGGTTCTTTCGGTGATCGTACAAGGCACAAGGTATGATCTAGTTTTAGAATGTGCAATAATAGTATAATGTAAGAATTACGCCATTTTTCTGGTTCTTGGGCCCACTACAGAGCCGGAGACGGTAATGATCGTGATTTATCCGTCACCGGTACTGCAACATGAGAGGATCATCGATCATCAGTTTTACGAATATTACACAAGTGTGGATTGGCGATTAATTTCTGTAGCCTCGTACTTTCTGCTCACAACCTGCTCGATCGGTTATCACCTGAGCTGAACGTTGGCCGTACGAGCATAGGTGATACGATCGAGTATTGCGATCATCCCGTGCAAGATCAGTACTTTTTATATTTTTTTCATGGTTAATTACTCGAAATAGTACGTTCCATGGAATGTACGAGCACACGCTGCAAGGTTCATTAGTTTTGTTGATGTTACAACCCTGAATGGGTTATTGATTTAACTTGAAACAGAAACATCGCAGAATAATGTACTTACTCGTTATGATGTGTAAGTACACTTTTCTTTAAGTTGCAATATAAAAAAAATTATGAAGTGTACTAGACTATTAGATGAAGATGCGGCCTTAATGTTTATCAATTAGTTCTGAATTTAATACACAGAATCACAGTGAACGATCATAGAAAAAAGTAACGTCGAGCGAATAGAAGTTTTAATTTACTTGACACTCGAACTTGTTACTTTTTGTGCAAGGCGAAATTCCCTAATATTGAGAGCTCGTAATGAAATGTACCTAAGTATAAAAAGTGATTGCAGGTAAATCCTTCAAATAACTATAAAATTAACATACATGGTCACATGAAGTCGCGTATGAGGCACGTGATTGCGTTTGAAGAAAACGTTTGCACAGTGTTCAGAATTTCATCGATATTGCTTTAGTCTCCTATTTTTCGATACTAAAATGATTCAATATATTTGCACGAACAGTTTATATACCAAACTCCCTAGTTCTCTTCCATCAATTCTTATCTATTCAAAAGGTTGGTATTAAATACCAATTATTACAGATATTTAGATTAGATTTTTATAAAAGGCGAATGGTTTTCTTCAAGCACTGCGACCAATGGTCTATTGAGCTCATAACATGAGAAACGAATGTTTAAAATTTTTTTTAAATCAATCTGTTGGTTGGGCGTCGTCTGCATGTTTGTTCTTTGTTGGTTATTATAAAAAAGCTACACAGATTTTTATTAAGCCTTTATTGAATTAAAGAAGTAGTCTCCACTGGTAAAGAGTTAATAGCGGACATCGACAATATATTGTAGGGCTTGAAAAATTACATAAAGTTTTCATAAAAATATTTTTTTTTTGCCGTTTTTTGTGTATACGCATGTTAGGCATATTTTGCCCTTCCTTTATGATTTTATTAATAAAAAAAATATTAAAAAAAGGACTTAAAAAAAATTCACATTTATTATATAATTATCTATTTTTTAAGAAAGATCAGGTTTTAATTGTTTAAAAAAATGAAATGTATTTATATATTATAATTTTTTTTATTTTAATTAAAATTTATTTTAATTTTTTTCAATTTCATTTATTTTTTGTTTTTAAAATGTTTCTTCTTTTTAATGAGTGTTGGCGTCAACGTTCTGTCCAGAACTAGTTTTATAAAAATAAACGAAACCAGTTTAATTCTATTCTCTTCAATATTTTAGCTGAAAATCTACTCTAAGAATCTGTTGAAAAATTTCAGCAGGGTTCTATAGCGCATATACTACATATTATTGGAAGAGCAAAGGTATAACTTAGAAGGTGGAAAGGTCTTGCACAAAGATAAGCAAGAGTTAAGTCGACCTAAAGACTCAGTAGTAGTAGATGTTTGTATCTGTATCGAACTTGCTTCCCTTGAGGAAACGACGTACAAATGTACAAATATTATTCGATGAAAAGAAATGACACCAGAGAAACCTTTAACCTTAATCATATATAAACACGAAAATGAGGACATCTTTAAGATCACTTGAATTTCACTGGCGCAGACGGTCACCAAATTAATATTATTAGATAATATTACTACTAAGACTAAGAACAAAAAAATAATTATTTCGTTGCCGTGATATCATTAATAAATTTAGTTTAAATTGTTAGTGCATTGACGAACTGTCTTTAAACAGGGTTCTCAAATCTCTTTTAAAAAAAAATTCAAATCTGTATATCAAACATTTGTTAATGGAAGGGGTTTACTTAGACTTCTTACTTCAAATTTCTGCATCACTGATCAAATTAGTAACTTTTTTTTTGCAGTTTTTACTACATTTTTCGGGGATGACTTAAATATCTGCATCCAGAGAAAACATGAAGAGAAACTATTTTTTATAATACCATTCACAAAAACGATTATCTCTTTCATAAAGCATTTTTGCCTATCAATCACTATTTTTGAAATTTATTGAATCAAAAACTTATAAAACTTGAAATAAAATGTGTATAACTTTTGGTTTGCACATTTTATGCTAGACTTGGTGGGAACCTAGATTCCTTCCATTGCCAATCATCCCAGCTTACACACGAAAGTGATACTTCAGTAAAAGCCGTTCCAGGTGGACATTTCGTAGAAACCGCTGGCAACGAAAGGTGTGTGCATACCCAAAATTTTGTTGGTTCCATTCGATTGGGCCATGGTCGTGACAGTTCCATTCCCGTTTGACAGCCAGGTCGGCCATCTTTGTTGCCATGAATCGAGCTGACGGCAGCAAGTACGATTAAAAGTGTACTGCATACTAAAAAAAAAAAAAATGGTTTATTTTTTAAAATTAGTTTAGTTTATTATTTTAAAATATTTATTACGATTTTTTTATATATATTTTTTATTGCTATTTAATTAATTAATTATACAGATATTACCAGTCTTCATTTTGAGTGATTTTATTAGTTATCCCAGAAGAAAATTTGATTAAACGAAAAATGCTCGCCTATTTATACTACTTGGCAATTTTTTCTATCCTCAACGAACATGAAGACTATTTGAAATGGCCATTAAGACCAACGTTATCAGAATGGTGATAAAAAATTTATAAAATAAGACCGCCAAAATACGAAAAAACATGCTCAATTAAAATTATTTATGAGATGGAAGTAGAAAAGCTTATTGCTTAAATGATTCGTTATCTGTAATTTTAAAAAGGGTTTGATCATAATTAATACAAATTTTTTCCTCGATGTTAATAAATAATTGAAGCCTTTGGGGGTAAAGGATGGAATCTTTACATTGAGAATGTTATTTTTTGCTTTCAGAAATGAACATTTGTTTGTATAAAATTAATATTAGATATTCATGCTAAAGTAATAAAACTTGCAAAAAGAATAATTACTTTGTAGTAAATATGTAAGGAAAATTTTTTCTGTAATTCCCATGTTTTCAGAAGTAAAAACACCGCGTGAGGAGAAGTAAAAATATTGCGAGTGAACGCGCGCATACGTTACACATCTTAACACCGACTCAGAAGCTTATGTAACCAGTAACGAAAATTTTGTACCCAACTGCCCAAAACTAGGATTATGCCTCTGTATACGAGCAAGACTAAAATTTCCGGGTTTTTGCCACTTGTCAAACTGAGATTCGTCGCGGGTACATTTCGCTATTTGAAAAAATCAGGTAATATAGTGAACTTGTTTTTCTTTAACATATTTAGGGAGGATTATCTGGGAAAATTATTGTACACTTAAAAAAATAATACTTACATAGTTTGGAAATTAGTTATGCATTTTACTTTTAATATCATCAATAAATTAATTGTTTACAGAGGGAACCTTAGAAATCGTATCGTTAGAGAGAAACAGAGATTTAGTAAACGTGGATTAATACTGGTAAAAGTTAGTTTGGGCTGTTAAAAGTGTAAAAATCGCTGTTAATATAATATAAGGAATGAAGTCGTGAAAGCAAAAGTGGTGTAACAATAATGACAACGTTTTGTAAAAAATAAGTGTTATGAAAATACAAGATTAAACAAAAACGTCGGACTAAGTACTGTGCTTTTCCAGGAATTAAATTTCGAAAATTAAGATCTCACACTTGGTGGTTCTGTTGAATTATATTTTTTTCAGAAATAATAAAAAAGAATTTTATTGTATTGTTGTGAACAACGCGAAAAACTATTTCTGGAACTTACCCGAAAAATATATTAGGGTTGGATAAGGATTATAAGCTTATAGATTTAATCCAGATTAAAAATAGTTACCGGAGTGTGTCGCGATTGACTACATTTCTATTACGTTTATAATTACATATTTAACCATGAATAATCATTTTCTATTTAGATAAAAATTTTATTGTAATATTTTTTTACATGAAATGTAAGCCTTTGCTCTTTAGCGTATGGCCTACAATAAATTATAGTTAAATTTAGTATAAGTATTTATCATATAGTCCGCATACGTAATCGTAATTAAGCAAATTAAGCAAATTAGGCAATTTTTTATTAAAGAATTTAATGAGTTTAATATAAATTACTAAATTTTACTGGTTACAATTCTTATTAATGTTCATGAAGAGCTTAATTTAACTTTAACTGAAATGAGTATTTTGAACGGTTTATTATACATTTTGAAATGAAATTCATGGAACTCATTTATAATATGATACTAAATATTCCGTAGGTTAAAACACTATAAGAGTCACATAACTCAAAGTTGAGTAAAATAACATTAAATGAAATAAGTCGAGCGATTTGAATTGTTTATAATTTGGAATGCAAATTGGTTTTTGGATCTAAAGAAAATAATATTAGGTCTTGTTAGTGCATAATATAATTATAAAAACGTGAGACTACCGACTAACTACGCATTATTTAATCAAATTACTTGTTGTGAGTGAGGTACGAATTACAAAGTACATATACAAAATTCAAATATATATTTTTTTTAATTTTTAAAATTACCTCTTGGTGTGCACATGGCTTGGAAAATGAGTCTTTTTACGTGTAAAAATCTCCCTTAGGCCAACTGTTTTTTTCACAATTATCAACGACTTCCTCATTTATTATTGACTCAAAAATTTCATTGTAATATGTGACTTACGCATCCAGTGTAGGGCAACGCTATCATCGTCAATCCAAATTATTATTTCCACCGCGTCAACCGATTCTTTAGTACTGTCTATTATAATCATACTACTATTGCTGTCGTCATCAGACACTTTTATAGTATCGCACATTTATGACGCGAACCGGTTAAGCGTTCAACAAAAACCGTGTGTCGTGCTCCATCTAACTCTCCAATTCTAATCCAGACATTTTCATCCATATGTAGGGCTTTCCATGGCAGCGAGTAGAATAAAATAATGCAACATTCTATGGTTGAGAATGTCTTACGATACGATCCATTATTTGGTGTTTTAATGAACAACTTTTCCTTATTTTCAACTACATTTAATAAATAATTCAGATTAAACACATCATCTTATGATAGTCTAGTGGGCCATGGATGCGGTTGTTTTTCTTTAATCAGGAAAGCTATTGATTAATAATTTAGAGATCTAATTTATAACTTCACCGTGACTATTGACTATTTGAGTGTCTACAAATTTGTATTAAATTGCGGAAAAGACTATTTTAACAGAGTGTTTACCGATTTTTTTTTTCAACCACACGTCATTTAATTTAACAAATGCATTTCTAAAGAATAATTAATTACATAGCGCTACAAAAACTTAACTTGGAGAAGAAAAAAAATGTTTGGCATCAGATTCACATTAACGATATAATTAGCAACTATCGGAAACAATCGGGTACGTACCTGCCTACCTACTGTGAATTTCGTTAATAATAATGAGTATTCATTGAATTTTGAATTACTGAAGAAAAAACATTTGCAGGTGACGACGATTCAATTTGTCCATTTTTGCAACTAACGATTGCCACCAAGCGGTGCCATAATAGGTATAAATTAAATGTTTAAATATCTTCTTCTGTTGCCTATTTAATAATAACTATTATTTTTGTTACAAAATCACAAGTCGCGATCTTTACCGAATTAGTTTCTTATTCAGGGTCACGTTCGGGTCCATCAAAAAAAGAAAAAGAACGTAGTAACCGATTAATGAAAGCTCTAAGAAAATACTTTCAAAAGGCTGACACTCGAACAGTTGACCTCAACATTGAGACACGATGTTTACTCATACTTTGGAGTATATCTTTTTTCGATTCGAGATTCTGAATAGGCGAGATCTGCTTTTTATTTTCGTTCGTTTCAAAAAAAACTGTCGGCAATTTTGGCCGTTAAGAAAAAATTAGACTCAGTCACGTTTTGAAATTATTTTTTTGCTATATTTTTTAAAATTTATATGATTGAAGTTGTGATGAGTTAAGAGGTGCCTACCAGGTCCTATTATTATATTTGTTAACACCTTTGCATCTAGTAGTATTATAGATAATTGCTATTTATACTGAGTGGATCGTGTCTGTTATGTGTGCTTACATTACGCTAAGGTGTTATTCAACTACTTCCGATTTTGTACTTTTTTCGATAGCATAATAAATATTTTTGTTAGTGCAATTGTTGTATCAATAATTATTGTTAAATATGAAAATTTCAAGAGTGTGAAGCGTGCCTATTGAATTCGTTGATGTCGATTTAGAATATCAAATATGCCGCCGCCAGAGATGGACCTATTGCGGATTTCACACAAATTATAGTTAGTTCTGCGTACTTCGCAATAATTTTATTGTTGCAATGGCTATGGTATCCGCAGTGGATCGCCGGGGTATAAACTGTAGGCGGGCACACTACAAGAACGAATTGCAAGTTGGGAAGACACTCTTTCTTTACTCATTCTTTCACTTTTTTTCTGATCTGGTGAGATTTTATATCTGGTTAATTTTTAGTTTTATTAAGGAAATTTAATTACATTAAAGATGAAGAAAAGTTGAAATGTTTTTTATTAAATTTTCGGGTCTTTTTTTAGAAAACTTTTCCCTTTTGTGGAAGAGCTTCAAAATATTCTTATATCTACGTACACATCCGCGCTATAAAGAGAATAATTTAAGAAGGAAAGTTCAAAACTTCAAAAATCTAACAGAGTTATCATCAGTTTTTGAAAATATGAGAAACAGTATGACTTTTATAATCGACTGAATTTTCATTTTAAAAATAAAATTAGAAGTAAAAAATTTGTTTTTAGAGTGTTTTACAAAACCAAATTTTTTGGAATTTTTCTCTACCGTATTTGGTGAAGTAAAAATTGGTATTTATTCAACAACAAAACAAAGCAATTCCTACACAAGAAAATTCTGATTTCACTGTTCGCTTCAAGTGTTCTGATCTAAATGTCTGAAAAGTCCGCTAAATTATAACATTTATAAGGTTTTAAAGGGGTAGAATCGTGCTCAAAAATAAATGTTCATAATAATCTCAGTTTCTTTCAAACCTACGTTGAAAATTTATTGCAACAAAAACACAGGAAAGAAAATATCCTAAAAACATACGATTTAAATGCTTTAAAATTATTAATTTTTTTCTTCTTCAGTACATTCGCAGTCACGCACTTCCATTGTCTTACGTAAAATGAAATCTCGTCACGGCGAGTGACTTGCTTGAGCAACAATTATACCGCTTAAAAGTCAACAAATGATGATTATAACAATAATATAAATAATATTTTAATTTTACTTTATACAGAAGGTATACCCAATAGTCCCTTACGTGTGAAGAGAAATTGTACTTTTTTTTGTGCATGAGTTTCAATCTTTAGAGCCGCTAATAATAACAAATTGAAACTTGGTAATTATATAAGTCTGTTGTATGGAAATGCTCTAAACTAAAATTTTTGATGGATTTAATAAACGTAAGGTACGGAGGCAGAGGTGTTTCTTCTATCTCAGAAATGGCCTATTCTACAAACTTGATACATAAGACCTAAGTTAAATAGGAATTCGGTAAAAAATTGCAGCTGAATATATTTTTTCGAATTCTGCCATATCTCTTTTTATGATAAGATATCGAATTCATTTTAATATCTGCATTCAGATCTAATGAAATATGGCTTACTTCTACAGTCTTTTTATATAAACGCTTCAGGTATAATATCAGAATTATTCCCCGGGGTTGGGTGGGGGGTAATGAAACATTTATCTGGAGTTAGAAATCGGTGAATATATTTTTACAAATTTCTCCATATCTTTAAAGTCTGATGAGGTCTGGAGATGACATTTATGAAAATGCATAAAAATATCTTTCAGAATTTATCGGTTTTCAATCTCCCCAAAGATGGAAAGTTGAAAATTCGTTCTTAAAAGAAGCTAAATCCTTCTTTATTAAATTGTTTTATTTTATTTTATATTTCTCCCATACACCTTGTTTGTTTTGATAAATTTATTACAAATTTATGTTAATATTTAAGATTTTTTTTTCATTTTGGAATTGAAAAGAATCTGACAAACTTTTTTAAATTTTAAAAATGAAAATATTTTAAACTTAGCACTCAATTGGTTTGTGGTAAAAGGCATTTTTAAATTTTGTATTTTTATTCCATTTTTTGTATTTTAATTCTATTTTTTGTATTTTTATTCAATTTTTTATATTTTTATAATATTTTTTAAAGAAATTTCTAAGTTCTACTGCTTATAATTTTTTTTAAATGGTTTTTGTTTTCGATTTTGGTACATATACTCGCAAGTTTTTTAACTCTAATAAAAAGGAACACAAAATATTATAACATATTGTTTTTATTTCATTTTATTATTTTTAATAATAAAGTAATGTGATTGACTGAACCTTAAAAAAATATGGAACCTGTATTCCCGGCGTACGCGATTCTCGGCTCGAAGCTCACAAACCGTTTTAGCTAACTATTCATTTAAAATTTGTTTGGTAGGGATATTGAGAGGACCTCTTTGAGGAATGATGGTGTCAGGAGGAAGGTAAGGGATCCATTTTATACCAAAGGATTTGGTTCCTTTATCTCGGGACTTTTTTAAACCCTTTTTAGCTATTAATTAAAAAAATGAAACGTACAAAAATGAAATTGTAAAATTTTAAAATTCAGACTTCTGAGATGAGGTGAATGTAACAATGTAAGAATAACGGGAGGGCTGAGTATTTGAAACGGTAGAATTTTCAGACATTTTGAGAAAATTTACTATGAAACTCAAGTTTTTTATGGTAATTAGTTCCATTCCTAAAGAAAACTATGGTGACCCAAATCTACTTCCTTATTAATTCATTTAAATCATTTTTTTATGTATAACTAGACTCCGTCTTATTTTCGAAAGAATTATGTGAATCTCATAAAATCTGACAATTCAAAAAATATTTTGTTTTTAAACAAAATATATAACTATGTAGAAGCATGAGTCGTATGACCTCAATAACAAGGACTTCTTCTGTCAATCGAATTATCTATGAAATTCACTATATCAATTCTTTATGTGCGAGCACCCGAATTGGATGGCTTTTAAGAAAAACGCACGACTGAACAGCTCTTTATCGAAAAATCCACAAAAGTGATGCATACAAAAACCCTATCTCGGAAGCTTTTAGTCGTATGAGGTTCAACTAAAATTTTAAAATTTAATTATAGACAAAAGGTTGTTGTACGAATTTTTATTCTAAAGTAACGTGGTCTTCTTTTTTACTGGATCAGCTTTGTTGCTGATGAACTAATGGGAAAAGTGATTCTGATCTTAAAAACAATTTAATTTAATAACACACAAATTTTTACATTTTTTGTGTAATTTTTTTACTAACAAAGTTAATAAAATCGCCTGAGTGTATGTTCAATGTTCACCAAAAAATTTATCGAAACTGTTAAGTTTGTAATTGCTTGTACACCTTTTGGTCTAGTGAAAGACGTTGGTATCCGAAGTAGCAATCAGATTAATCTAAAATTGATCTTTGCACAATTAAATTATGTGCCAAAAAATTGCATAATTTTTTGGCAGGTTAAAAGTTCATCACTGTAACTAATAACGAAAAAAAATCAACTGTGAAAGAAGATAACTCCGAATGATAAGATTGTGGATAATCACTTGGAGGCGGTATCTACTCCACCTAATTTGGTGTCGAACATAATTTAAATTTTATAATAGCTATTTATGATATATATTTTTATAATTCGCCATTATACGTTAGGATATTATGATATTATTATGATTTGTGTGTGAAAAAAAATTACACAATTAAATTCTGTTGGTTTTCGGTCTTATTTCTTTGCATTATGTTGTACGTTTTAAAGTATAACAAATTGTGTAAAATTTTCCAATTAATATTCGCTCCTAATGCGATGTTTCATAGATATTCATTTTGTTTTCAGCTTGACGTTAGTGTTGACGAGTATAATTTAGAGATGGTAGTGCAGCGGAAGTAAAGTACACTAAATTGAATGCGCATTTTCAGGTCTTTGAAGGGTCCTCGGCGGAAAATGGGTCAAGAAGTTACGTTATAGTTCTTTGGTCTCGTCGCTCTTTGCTCAAGTGTTTTTCGGTTTGAAGGAAATCTCTTCAGGTCCGGAAGTTTCTCTAAGGGGTAAGTGTGAAACAATAGCTGCAAAAGTGGAGTAAATTATTACTAGACGCGGACATGCCCGCTAAAAGATACTCTCATTGAAGTTTAAAGGTCATACTACTATTTGGATAGGTCGTGACGGTAATTAAGACTGGTAGATGCTCGCTATCTTTAGACTGGCTGAACGCGACATTTTGACACGCAATCGACATTTCAACCCTCGAACCCAAAACCCTTGTTATCGGAGCAATTTTAAAATTTGTGACGTTTAACAACGGTTTGCCACTACCACAGGAGTCGACATCGAACCATACACATATTTCGATACCGAATGACCTTTCTGTTGAGGAGTGGGGAGATTTGACAGCTAGCCGACTGGAAGCGGTGGTGAAAAGCTTAACTAGTAACGTGACGTCATAAGATAAGGATTTAGGTGATTCCCCCTATTAGTTACGAATCTCTCCTCAACCGTTTCGGATTGTGCGCGCCAAATTCAAAAATGGGGGTTCGATATTGATCTGGCAAAGCTCCAAAAAATCCCTCTTTATCACCCCCCGACCACTTGATAACCACATCGTGGGCTCCACCCCGCACGATATACAGCTTGTAGTTTTCAGCTCCTCCCATTCAGCCATCTTTAGCCCTTAATGGATGATACCGACATTTTTCGATCGAAATGGATTTTTAGAGGTCACGGAAATGTCATTTCGGGCAATCGGCGAAGCTTTCATGTTCGACTTTTTCTCACCGATTAATCTACGCGGTGTTTTTTTAATAGTTTCTCATCGAATGGGCCCGGTTTTTCCTGCGGTTAATTCGGTTGCGAAAAAATTTGTAGTTCTCTAGGATTCAAACCTACTTGAACCGTTCACACACACGAACACGTGGTTCGCACTCACACGAAAAAAATAGGGGATACAAATGTCCCGCAGGAATTAATTCGGGTCGTTCTGTGTGCCGAATTTTTATGTGGTTTTTATGGTTTGCAATATTGAGAAAATGGTTTTTACTTGAAATAACGGTCAGAAATGGCAGTTTGTGCGGAGTTGGGAAAGAAGAACCTTGGCACTGGTGGGTGGGTGGTTGAGATAAAACGTAGAAAACGAACTGGTAATCGATTCTAAGTGTTTTTCGCATTTCGATCCAAGAGTCTTATGAGAGTCAAGATGTTGGAATCGTGCACGTCAAGATGATCGAATATTTTCAAACGAAGAACACACACGAAGCTTTCATTAGACGTGAACAAAAGTATAGCGTCTGTTTCGTATGTGCATGCATCTTGCCAAATACATACATAAGTGCCAAAAGCTAGGTTAGAAACGTTATTTCGAAATATAAGCAATTGCACGTTTTCTCATTACGTTCTTCTCTAAAAATACACTACACACAGGACTTTTGCCGCTCTTATAGTTGAATGTTTGAGTTTTCCACTCTATAAGGACACGGTTGTCCTCATAAATTTTCATAAGCGTTTTGTGCGTTTTTCTGTTTTTGCTGGTCTTTTGTGTTTTTGGTTTTAAGGGATATGTGAGACTGGAGTATTAGGCTGAAAACATTGGCGAAAATAAAGTAGGGATTTTCGATGTCTTTTGTGATTATGTGTGACGTGTAGTCTTATGAGCAAGGGAATACTTTGCGTGCAAAATTGTTTCTTCTTCTAAAAATACTTGATGACCTTTTATTTGCCATGAGGCTCTTGTATACCTAACGAATTACAGTAATTACGTATTTAATGAGTATGACGTAGGACAAGGTAGGTTGCAGAATTTCATTCATTCTTCAGGGTAAAGATTGTTTATGGACGACATCAGTGAAGAGGGGTGGAGTCTTAGGGAATTCAAATTCAAGCAACTTAAACGCAATTTAAAATTGTCTTATAAAAATTGTCCTTTAAATTTCAAAGTGGTCAGCACAGATAGACGAGCCTTTCTGGCTCCTTCTTAAAGGGTTACCAAAATTTCAGCATAGAATTCTAACTCAAAAATGTAATACCTGGGCTTTTAGAGGGAATGCAGACAATTGTTTCAGTGGGGTTTCAAATGAGCAGAATCGTCTGTTCAAGGGTATCACTAAAACCAGAAAATCTGATGGATATTTTTTTCATCACACCATTAGGGAGAATTGAAAAATATCATTTCAGTAGTACAAACATGATGTCACAGATAGAGAGACGTGTCTGAAAAAATCTTGGAGCAGTTTGGTAAACTTAACGCATTTCAATACATCAAATATAAAATTCGCCGCCAAACTGTTGGCAGATTTTTTTAAATTGTTTTTCGCCTCAGTAATTTGATGTATATTAAAATTATAATGCCTTTCTATAATCTATGTCTTATTCTTCTCCTCATATCCATCCATAAAATATTTCACTTCTGGTATGGTTTGACTTCGTCAATTTGTTTAAAAATATGGAAAGCTTGTTGAAAGGTCTTGAGATCTTAGACGTCCTGTATGCGAAAATATTTTTACCAAATTTTTTATTTGCACAAATTACCCTGATAGACCCTTTTCAAGTTTTTGCCGTCATTCCTGCTCTTACCGTCACTAAGAAAATTGAATTTTTTAACATCGCCTGGTGTATCTATGAAAATGATTGGTTTCAACTTT
Source organism: Beris morrisii (assembly GCA_951812415.1). Lineage (NCBI taxonomy): Eukaryota > Metazoa > Arthropoda > Insecta > Diptera > Stratiomyidae > Beris > Beris morrisii. The sequence goes on from OX638310.1 coordinate 159,904,650, forward strand.
TCAGACTAAATCATTCAGGATATATGACAATCAAGCACTTTCTGACGCCTGGTCCACTAACTGCTTTTTATACGAATACCGGATTTCAACTTGCTATAAGACTTAAGAAACAAATTTGTATAGCCCTCTCTCTTTTGAAAAGAATTTTAAATTTAAAGTTTATTAAACTGCAGAAATGAATGTTACAAGCAAAAAATTTGGTAAGTTTTTTTCCCGGTTGGTTTCTTTTCGATTTATCTCAAAATCATATTTTTTCAGTTAGGTGTTTTTGGTGATGCCTCATAGGTAGAAGTTGGGAATACACTTGATATTTATTTTAACTCCACTTCCTATCATCCTGCCATAATTAAAAAGTATATTTCTAAAGTATCCTACAAATGTCTTATATAAACATTTTGAATTTTAAATTTGTACCGTTTTCTGTTCGCGAGGTAAAATTTTTAAATTAATTATTAAATGTTAAAAGTATTCTTACAACACTCGTCTAGTTTATACAATTACAAACACTAAATTTGATCTTGTAATAAATGAGGTTGATATGATATGAAAATCAGAATATTTTAATTCATTAGCACTTTTTTAACAAATAGCTCCATTATTAAATCGATATTGAAGTTTTAAGTTTCGACTTTCTAGCACAAACGGTTCCTGAGATATAACAGCCCTTTTTCTGCTTCAATGTCTATTATAATAATAACAAAGTATTGAAATTGAATCGTTGTTTGTTGTTTGTTGTACAATACGTGCATATATCATTCCAGTTATTTTTTTTAGGAAAGGATGGTTAAAAAAATCATTTTAAGATATCATGGCATGTTCTACAAACGTAAAAAAATTTAACACCTTATCTTGTGTATCGCGTGTTCTTCTTGTTGCTAATTTCCAGGAATTATTAACCTTCATTAACGTACAAACATGCCACAGATTATTTTATCGGCAAAAAATTGTATGAAATTTAACGACACGCGTTTTAAATTATGATCTATTCAACAGGGACGTCATTTGTGGGGGGGGGGGCAGAGGGGGCATTTGCCCCCCCCCCCCCCTGAATTATGTTTTTTTATATACTATATATAAAATATGCATATTTATATATAAAAATATATAGAAAAAACTGAAATGACGTCCCTGCTATTCAATAAAGTGATTATAATTCATTCATAAATAGAAAGACAACATTGTGTCCACATGGTTTTGATTGAAGAATATATCAGATAATAGTTTAACTATAAAGTATTCAATTATAATTTAGTTAGATTTCGCCAAGATTAATCGATAAAAATTTGAATGAACTAAAAAAAGGGATATATTTTTAAATTTGCATAGGAGCGAAAGCGAGGAATAATACAAAATCAAATAATCAAAAAAGAAAGACAAACAGCTACATACCTAGGAATCTATTGAAAATAATGATTTTTTGTTATTAACAATATTTTTGTACTTTTAGGGTTGAATTACAATAAAAGCGATGCGTACAACGCGCGCGATGGCGTTTTAGACGGAAAATTTTGGTTTTCAGATCTCAGCAACCGCTTATGCTAGGAGGCTGGAACTTGGAATTTATATAAAACTTCGGTAGTGTACCCATTTGCATAAAAATTGTCAATATGGGTGAAGGGGTGTGGGAGTGGGGGGAAAAATAATGCTTCCGACACGCAAATAACCCGAGATCAAGACGTTCTAAAATCCATATCTCCTAAACGGTTAACCTCAAAAAATTTAAACTTAATGAATATCTGTAGGTATACTAGGAGAATAGATCGGAAACAAATTTTTGAGTGGGAATGCATGGAAGTGGAGGGGATACAAGTTTTTCTAAAAAATCACGTCACATATCTCAAGAACCGTGTATTTTGCTTAGAATTTTTACCAGAAGTAAGCCTAATAGACTTTTAGCAGAAAAAAAAGAAAATTTTGAAAGTAAGGCTGTAGAGGGTGAGGATGGGAGAGTGTGAAAAGGAAAACGTTCCGATTTTTATATCTCGAGAACCTATAATGATATAAAGCTAAAAGTTGGTATTTAAATAGAGCTACAGTAGTAGCATGTTGGAAAAATATAATTTCTTATAGAGGCAGTATGGTACAGGGATGGGGGGTGTTTTTCCTATCTATAGATCGGCTTATGCTGCAAAGTTGAAACTTGGTATGTATATGTAAATCAACTAGAAAAGTAATTTAGATTAAAAGAATTTCAAATATCCATTGGCGTTCGGAAAGAGGGCAAAAAAATGATCAGTGAAAATGGAATGCATATATTTTTACTGTTTTCGCCATATCTATTAGGTCTTCTCAAATATTAAATTCATTTTTATCCCACCCTGGATTTTTTGAAATTCGACCCCTAAGGGGGTGGGTGGAAAGGGTGTATATTTTTTCACGAATTCTGCCATATCCCTCAGGTCTGATCAGATATCGGATATCTTTTCACTTTCAAGGGCTTGCGTAATAATCGCATAAAACTAGTTTTTAATTTTTTTCCTTTTACAGCCCCTAAGAGGGTATAAAAGGGTTGAACAAGTTTTCACTAATTCCGTCATATCTTTTAGAAGTGATAATAAATTGTATTGGTTTTACTTTCTCGTGTTGTCTTCATATTTATCTATTAACTCCTTTCAGGATTTTTGGATATTCAACCCCAACTGGGTGTAAGGAGGTTGCATATCTGATAATATATCGAATTCATTTTTACTTCCTAAGGTTTCCTATATAAGCGCCAAAAAGTCAATTTCCGTATTTTTAGATGTTCAATCCTAAGGGGTGAAAGGTGGTTGTATGCTTTTCAAAGCTTCGACATAATTCTTAGGTTTGATGAGATATTAGATCGCTTTTCACTTCCACAGACTTTTTATTGAATCGCCTACAAACCCATTTCTCAATTTTTGGATATTCAACCCGCAAGGGTTTGCATATGTTTTCACAATTTTTGCCATCCCTTAGTTCTGATGAGATATAAAATTGGTTATTACGGCATTTGATGTAATGACCTAAAAACCCATTTCACGATTTTCAGAATTTCAAAAACCAAGGGGGTGTGAAGGGTTTGCTTACGTTTTCACAAATTTTAAAAGATCCCTCGCGTCTCATGCGATATCAAGTTGCTTCTTATGAAATCTTCTAAAAGCCTGTTTCACAATTTTTTCGAAATTCAAACCCCAAGTGGAAGTAATGGCTTTATATACGTTTTAACAATCGTCATATCTCTTAATTCTGATAAGGCAGCAAATTCGCTTTTACTTCTATGGGTTTTTAGTCTACATAATATACCGAAATTCGAATAGTCTACACTGGCTTTTCCAATGTTTAATCGGCTAAAAATCTCTATTTTAAATATTTTTTTTAAGAACAAAACTAACTTTCCAAGAAACCTAATATACTATAAATAAATATACTTCGACTTTGACCGCTCCCGAACTTTGACTTTGAATAATAAAGTTTCGCCCAGGCCATTGGTAGATGATTTTTTTCTTTGTATAGGCATTGATTTTTCGACTTTTATTGTAAAAAAAACTTAATCGAAATAAATGCAAGGATCAAAATCTCATAACACGCGCGACGATATTAGAAAATAGACTATCAACGCGACATTTTAATCATCTGTTATCGCGTAGCATCGCTAAACAGACTTGCGTAGCGTTCACTCTAATACCAACTTAGTACTGAGCCAAAATGACATGATTTCGGTTAGCTACGTGAATTGAACAAAATAACGATCAAAATCATGGCATTTCTAAAAATTGTACATGATTTCGAAATCACGACAAAAAATGCGATTTAATTTCAATTATGAAACAAATCACGAATTATTGTAAATGGTAATGTCAGCAAAAAATTGTCTGCCGCATTCAGTACGTATTTGACCTTGTTGTTTTCAGTTTTCGTTAGTTTTGAAAGTGTTGTGGGAACTTGATATATTAGTTCATACTACGTACGATATTCAGATAAGAACAAATAAGTTGAAATAATACTTCACATTTCCTTTCTGTACTACTCGTACATATCTTAGCTGCAAAACTTTCGAGAAAAACACATTGAATTGTATATAATAACTTGAAATCGTTTTTACGTAGGTATTTCAAATTTTGCGAATGTAAATTAACCAGTGGTTAAGGGTAGGAAAATGAGTATAATTCAGCTGTCACTTTCAGTTCCTTCAATACAAATGTTGCTAAACAAATTTTTCTTCCTGGCACTATAACTCAAGAGGACGTTAATAAAGGAAGTTGATGCTTAAAATCTATTCAGAGACTATATGTTTCAGACATTTTCACGTAGCTCCAATATAAAAGAGTTTGACCGACTATAGCGAAGTTATTGCACGATAACATGGGAGTCATCAAGATATGAATTTGAAATTTGTTATGCCTTATTTTCTCGACAATTCCGAATTTAGGAAACATTGGCAAATACTCACGAAATTTCAGAAATTAAGTTATTGCGTAATTGATTTAATCACTCTTTGCATATTATAGTTACCCCAAGGTAGAGCCATTGTTAGGGTAAAGGTTTTCTTAACTTTAACTTCTATTTCAACAAAATCGTTTTATTTTTTATTATGAAAATTGGAAGATTTATTCATAATTAAATTTCATGAATCGTCGAATTTGGAGCAAAGCGATTTTCGTTAAGGATACGAAAAATGAATATTTTTCCATGCATAACGATTATTAATGGCCGGCTAGCATTAAGGTCGAAAGGGAAGAACCAAGAGTCCTGGGACTGTAAAAGTTATTTCTGGAAAAATAGCTTACCAGAATGTACTGTAATTTCTCTTGTTATTATAAAGTAGCAAAGTAGGGAGGAAAACTATTGCTTTCCCGATATGGCTATAAAATGTGACAAATCGGTTTTTTATTTGCAGTAATTTTTCCATTTATTAGCGATGGAAATTTTTTTTTATCTGATCGATGGAAATCATGGTGTGAATTAAGGGTGAATGAAGGAATGGTTTGCCGTTCATTTATTCAGGATTTGTTCAATTCGATAAGGAGTAATGGGTCAAAAAAGCCACATTTCTTTGGACAATAGCACGAATACGTAGATATTATTGTTAAAGTTAGTTGAATTAAGAAATTTATTGATAATCTTTCAAGAATACATGGCAAAAATTTATTCCGATTTTATAATGTATTTTTCAGTTATCGTGCGTTAAGCCTGAATTGAGAAGACATTTGAATGGAAACTGGTATAAAGGAGCAATAACAATTGTCTTATTTAAATTTATATATTTATTTCTATTTGATTTACATGAAATACAATTTTTAGGTTGTCAATCTCATAGTAACCTACACCGCATCTCAGAATTAAACACGTTTCGGACTTCTACCCATAAAGTGGCAGATTTTTTCCTGTGAATTGGATTAAATATAATAATAGTTTACAGATCTAAAGTATAATAGCGAAATCATTACTGCACGCTATACGAATGTCATAAATATATTATTTAATTGCTTCAATAAACTTCGTTCATGTATTTACGTAAAGCAATAATTTTAATTTTTTTCGGTTAATACATAAAATTGTAATCTACAAAATTAATTTTAATTTAACTATGAATTATTCAGTTACAATTTGTTGATCAGTCACTTTAAACAAGTTTTTTGAAAAATAACGTGGTTCGTCAAATATTTATTCGATAAAATTGTATCATCATTATCATATACCGTCGTAAGGGTAAGATGTCCTTTAATTATAAAGGGTTTTCCAATAAGGACTTGACAACTTTTTTTCAAAATAAAATGCAAACCATTTGAGATATTTCAAAAACTTTATTATCGGGTTGAAGTACAATCAAAACATTTATGAATGGAACTCGACTTCGTTCATATGGCCACCGCGGGCACGTTTGCAGCGGTCGATTCGTTGGACCCAATTTTCGATGACTCGGCCACACATTTCGGCCGAAATGGCTGCTATTTCGTGTTCAATGTTGGCTCTGAGCTCTTCCAACGTCGTCGGCTTGTTGGCATAGACCAACGACTTGACGTGGCCCCAAAGAAAAAAGTCCAGAGGCGTTAAATCGCACGAACGAGGCGGCCAATCGACTGGTCCATTTCTTGAGATAACACGCTCATCAAACTTACTCTTCAATAAATCGATTGTAACGTGTGCTGTGTGGCTTGTGGCACCGTCCTGTTGAAAGTCCATATCTTCCAATTCGGGCCAAAAATAATCGGTAATCATGGCGCGATAACGATTACCATTCACAGTAACGTGACGATCATTATCGTCGACGAAAAAATATGGCCCTATGACGTCGCCAGCATGCAAACCGCACCAAACAGTTATTTTTTGTGGATGAAGTGGTCTTTCATGAAGCACATGTGGATTTTCACCGGACCAATAACGCATATTTTGCTTATTGACGAACCCACTGAGCCAAAAATGAGCTTCGTCACTGAAGATGATTTTGCGATGAAATTGATCATCTTGGCGCATCTTTTCCAGAGCCCAATCGGAGAACGTACGTCGCTTCAAATGGTCCATCGGCTTCAATTCTTGAGTCAGCTTGATCTTGTATGGGTGTAAACCAAGATCCTTACGCAAAATTCGCCATAACGTGGTCTGGGCGATGCCCAACACTTGAGAACGCCGTGGAATTGACTGATTTGGATCATTTGCTACGGACGTTTCAACGGCAGCGATATTTTCGACACTTCGACCAACCCGTTGTCTCACTGGCACGGCAACATCACACAACGAATATGTAGACTCAAATTTTTGCACTAAACTTGTTACTGCCTGTCTACTAGGGCGAGAATTACGACCGAAAATCGGAGTTAACGCTCTTAAAGTAGCGGTCACCGACTCCGAATTTCTGTAGTAAATTTTTATAATTTGCAGACGTTGTTCCTTCGTGTACTTTACCATGATAAAAATGTTAAGTTTACTGAATAAATTGACAGTGACAGTTCGATGATTAGTGAAAGGGTGCGTTCACAAATTGAATTCAAAGTTGTCAAGTCCCTATTGGAAAACCCTTTACATATAATACAATAAAAATATTCTTCAGAGTTCACTATCCTTTGTGGCTTTCGAGAAATTAAAATCAGAATTTTTTAATTTCCACCCCCTCCCACCATCACTCCCTACACCCACACCCACAAAATTGTTTTCTCCGCTAGAGGTCTACTGTTTCTAACTCGTGTAAAATTTTCAAGATCATACCTGATGGTGCATTTACACTCAGCGTTTGAGGCGAGCCTCTATCCGCACCAAAAAATCACCCAATCAGATGGCTTGTGGAGTCGCAAGAGTCTAACATTCTTCAACTTTTCTCCGACGCACGCTTCCATATGTGTACACACATACAATGAACTATGGCAGCACACAATTCGCAGCTCATCGTATTTCTGTCGTTTCGCACTCATAGGCATGTTGCGCCGCAGAGGCATTTTGAGTGTAAATTGCTTTCAACATAGCAAAGAACACAGCCGACGAAAACCGGTTTGCAATGGCCTGATGGGGGGTAGAGGCTCGCCTCGAGGCGAGCCTCAAGGGTGAGTGTAAACGCACCATGATACGGTTCTTGAGATATAAAAATTAAATTTTTTGAAAAACGGCTGTGCCCCACTTCCGCTCTTTACCAAACACTCAAAATGTTTACATTCAGTAGACTCCACCGGTTGTTGTTGTTGTTGTTTGAAGTGGGGGAAGATACGCAGCAAAGCCGCGCATCTTAAGCACTCAGACAATTATTGCCCATTGCACTCGAGTCCCCCAGTCTCTACCCGAACTTCTTCGTCCTCCTTACGAATTTCAAGAGCTCAGGTAGGGATCGAGAACCGGTAATTCTATATACAGAAACCAAATTTTATCTTTCTGGCACAATTGAGTCGGAAGATATTGTAATTCAAAGTTTTCACCCCTCACACCATACCTCACTACCCCTCTTTAAAATTTTAACCCTTTACCAATCTCCTAGTATCTCTTAAGACAACAACAAAGTTTCAGCTGTCTGACATCAATTGTTCAGGAGATATAAATTTTAGAATGTTTCAATCCCATCTTTCCAGTGTTTTGGACGCATTGTTTTCCCCCCCACTCGCACACCCCTCGACCCCTATCGACAATTTTTTTGCAAATGGGTTCACTATCATAGTACTTTATAAGTTCCAACTTTCAGCCTCCCAGCATAAGCGAAGATCTAGAAACCAAAATTTTTCATCTAAAACGCTCCCCTCTCCTCCCTCTTAACACCCCTACCCCTACAAAAAATATCACTCGTAGGGGTTTCTTCATTCTACCCACCATAAAAATGTTAACTTAATATCTCAAAGGGTTTGTGAGCTACGCATCTTCAAGCGGTTTTGCATACGACGTTCGGTGGATGGCAGACGTTGAAGATTATCGACATTGACCCTGCTATTTGTTCTAATCTAAATCATTCTTAAGTTAACAGGTGTCTTTACTAGTTCTCTGTTGAGTTACTCGTAAAAGAAGGAGTTTTCACTCATTAGCTTTAGAAATAACATGAAGTGAATAAATTAAATATTTGAAGTATGAATGGTCGAATTTTTTAAGCACATTTGTATGGAAACTAGATCTTTGACAGAACCGCCCTAGTATTCTCATTTTATTATAATATCTTTATGTTAAGATATTAATAGATTTGTAGCATGACACATTCTCCAGTTACCGTGCAATAAAAGTGACCAAGTATTTTATTTCAAAGCAAAAGAGTAGAGAAGCGTATATGTATAACAGTGATATCTCGCGTTTTTAAGTTAGTGTGGAGTTGCTCAAGTTTTTTATGGACTTATTTTTATTTAGCGAGTTCCAATTAAAATAGAAATATGTTTTAAATTTTATATCGACGTCACATTGAAGAACAGTTAGTGGAAATTTAACGAATTTTAATTATGTTTCTGTAGAATTATTCAATGGTTACCGATCAAATTGGGTATTTAACCTCAATTTCTTAGAAATTCATATGAAGGCTTTTCGAAGCAGTATTTAGTCAAATCATATTGTGCTTTTAACTGATATAATATGTATGATGTGAGAAATTTTAGTTTAGTTCAGTCGATCAGAAGATCTAAAGACAGAATTAATTAGTTAAAATTAATTGACGAAGTTACACCATACAAAAGTGCGATACTAGTTTTTCTGTAAAACAATCGCATTTACAATGTCAGCCTTATAATGCACTACGTTTTAAAGCTGTCACATGTTCGACAATATAAACTCACCAATAGTCCAATGACATTTGTATGGAAATTGTAGTGAAATTTTGTAAGAAAATTTTTTGTTTTTTATTTAATACTATTAAAAGTATTTTGTTTTAAAATTGAACATGTATGAAATTTTGTGTTGGTACTATCAGAAGGGGTAGAAATTGTTTTCCCATCGACGAACTTCACTAAATGGATTTTAAATTTGAACTTATTGCCTTAATTTTTTTCTTTTATATATTGAATAAGTAGAATTCATGTCCCTCGATAGCGTTATCCGACTGTCACAGTCTATTATCATTCCAGTGGTCGTGGTCGTCCTGTATAATCCTGTTTTTCCACACTTTTTTTTTAAGCAATACCAACTTTCAAAAATAACATTCTTAACTATTTGTTCATCTCGGGTGTTGGGTAATAGCCGAACAATCTATCATCGGACGTTTTTCACTTCGTCATGCTCCTTGTGGCTTAGGTTCGTTTCGAGTCTGGCAGTAGTGTCTTCTTCAGTACAGGATCACGTGTGGTGGTCCTGGTAAAATATTACACTCAGGACCCTGTTATTGTTTTCCATCCATTTAAATAATCAATGTTTTCAGTATGTTTACACAACGTATACTTATAAGTAATTGCATAACGTCGAATCCAACTTACATACGTTTTCATTCTAAATAACTATTCGTTGAATATATCTCAAAGTACCGAGAAATTACGTTGTCTATTAAAAGCTTGTAATTTTTTTTTGGAAACATTACGGTATCTTCTAGAGCTACGTTTTTTTAAAACATCAAAATTGTGGTGAATGAATTGTTTTTCTTTATCACATTTATTCCATTTTCGTGATAATGAACATAAAAACATGCATTACTAAAATGTTTGTGCTATCTCTATGCTCGTTTGTCTCTGGTTTGATTGTTTTGTATGCAATGTTTTCATTTCATTACAGATAAGAGTGTATCTCTTTCTTACAGGGGGGTTATTCGAATTTAATTAGAAACTAATTTAATGTTAAGTTCAGTCGACTTCATTTATGCAGGACTACTAGGTATTCTACAAAAATTATCATTGTTATCTACATCGATATTATCGTAATGTTATGTGCATAGAATTCTGAGAGAACTCTCCGAAAGTAGGTAATCTCTCTCTATGAGATTAAAAGTTTCGGAGAGTAGACATTTCCGTGTACAGCTATGAGTAACTAGTCTCGATATTATAATTATTGCAGCTACCTTGGTGATGATAACTGCTACAGTCTGCTGTCTGATATTTAACCAGGATAGGTTAGGTTAGGTGGGTAGCTATTAGCAGAGATGGCTAGCACATAGACCGCTATATTAGTCCGTTGTGATCCCACTGCAACATGGCAATCTGAGCCTTCCTGGCCACGGTTTTTTGCCCACGGCCAACGGCTGTTTTGGCTAATTTTTAAGAACAAACTGAGCCCAATTGGCCACTGAATTGTTCTGTGTTTTTGGTGCGAAGGAGAGGAGAGTAGGGATGAATTTTGGAGAAGAAAGGGGATACCGAACTTAATCAGTTTTAGGGATGGGAAGGAAGATCAAAAATTGGACCAGGTATGGCAGTGTACGAGCATGTGTTAATTTTTCAGTACTATTGGCTGTGATGCGATCTACCAGAACAGCAAAGTTGCCTACACCAAATCAACTACTGTCTAGCAGCTAGGGCTGCGACATCGACATCGATGTTTCTAAAACATTGATGTACTTTTTACATCGATGTTTTGGTTTCGATGTTTTTTGTACATCGATGTTTTATAATAACATCGAACACAACGTAATGATTAAGAGGGTTATCCCGTGTGACTGGTAAAAAAATCGATTTTTTTTGCATTAATTGCATCCAAATATAGTCTAGAATATTTGGGCGAAGTGATTTTCCGATATTCGAAGCCGTTCGGAAGTTACAGGCCGTAATATTCTCTAAACTCCTTTGCTGTTTCGAATATAATGGTCAGTTTAGTCGCGTTTTTCTCAAAACGGTATTTTCCAAATGGGTAGACACGATATCTCGAAATGTATCAAACGAATTCCTTTGAAATTTGGTGAACACTTTACAAACTAGAATAATTGTGATTCATCAAGCCGTTTTTTTTTGTTGAGCAGAAGAAGTCGTAAAACACCGAAATTGACGATAAATAGTTCAAAAAGTTGCCAAAAATTGACTTTTCAATATTTTTTGATAATCCTAGTTCCGAAACTAGTTCAAACTTCACAGAATTAAATGCCGTTTGATTTTTTTTATTTGAGATAAACAGAACGCCCGTAATCGTGTCTACCGAAAAAAAGGTTTTTTGAAAATGAGTGGCTAAGTTGCCATATACGAATACTTCAGCAATGAGCGGAAATTTCGGACTGAAAAAAGTGTGCTCAAAATATGCATAAATATGTGGTAAAAATTGCACAGTTGTTGTTGCCAACAAAATAAAAAGAAAAAAAATGGATTAAACGCACTCATTCGTAACATTGACTAACATCCAACCCTACTTCCTTTTTTTTGAAACCCGTCGAGAAGAGAAGACATTGGTAAATATTGAAAATGTGAATTATATATATAATAATTGGAGTAATTACAGGAAAGAATCAAGAATAAATTTAAAGAAAATAATAAATAAACTTTCTGATATTTAACATTGAAAGGAAAGTTTGTTTTTCTATTAAATTTTATAAGCTCCAACAGTTGTATCTTTATTTGATTCGCCAAAAAAAAATCCCAAAAAAGCGTAAAAGAAGAGCACACGGGATGACCCCCTTAAGTACCTAAAATAAATTATAATTTACTTATTAAATTTTAATTTTTAAATAATATCTCAATCAATATTTTGTTCTTTCTGTGCAACGACAATATCAGTCATCAGCTCAGCTGATTTCAAATAATTCATTTCTCTATGTAAAAGGCGGAAATAAAAAATGCGCGAGCAAATACGTTGCACCACTCGTAGAAATGGAGTGAATTTTATACGTACAAAGAACGTACGTATGTTACGTATAAGCACCTAAAATATTATACGTAGAATCGCCGTAAATATTCTACGTCTAGTGCTCTTCCAAACTATACGTATAGACTTATACAGCGGCCGCGGACATCGTAGTACCATAGAATTCTAAGGTCTTTATTATTAAAAATTTAGAAAAAGTAGAATTTATATTTAATAGCATAAATAAATTTGTTTGTTTTAACAAGCCTGTACCTATATTTCTTGCTCCTGAATGTAACCAATCTCTTAGTTATCATGATGATTAATACTTTTAATACAGCATCTACAAAATTCTACCGAGATAAAACATCGATGTTTCAGAAACATCGATGTTTTTCACCGATTTTTTATCGACATCGACGCCTTTTGCTCGAAACATCGATGTGATGAAACAGAACTTATTTGCTCAGGTTTAAATCCTTTACTAGTGAACCTATTAAAATAATTTAACCAGAAAATTAAAAAAAAAATTTAACAAATTTTTTCTGTCAAAACAGGCCTTGACAACAATTTCGTGATTGCGCTAATTGACTACGAATATAGTCAAAAATGTCCTGGTGAACTTCCTCGAAAAAAACTCTTAAGTGTAGGTGCTGTTGAGAGTAACTATCAATGGTATAATACTCTCAGGTACCTTTCAAACATTTTTAAGATGGATCTGCATAGTAAGTAACAGAAGCTAACATCTCTTTTGTTCACAATTTATGAATACCTATCTTATAATGATGTATAAATTTAAGCTTTATGAAAAATTTCATTTAATGCGACATAACATTATTTTAAACGCAAATATAAACGTACAAATATAAAACATCATGAATGTTTTTTACCGATGATTCCAAATAAACTCTGAAAACAAGTAAAATGCATTAACTTCGACATAAGGTTGACGGCTGACAATTTATTTATAAGATTCCAAAGTAAAATGCGATGAGATAAGAAAAGGTATGTAGGTGTGATTTTGGTTCCTTGTAGGGTCTTATCAAATTGGAAAAAAGATCTAAAAATGTAACGACTGTTTTGAGTAATGCGTAGGCCATTTATTCATCGGTTTTATATTTAATGAGCTTCCTTTTTGAATCTTTCATCAATCGATTTCTGATCAAAGTCGACACTAGACTAATGCTTCACGTATACTCGCCTGTGATGATATTTTTTATAGTATGTGTTTGATTAATTATGTATTCTATTGATATTTCGTGTGGTGTTCGCATAAATATCCACCTTTTCATCGCATCATAATAATTAATCGACACCAGTATATTAGGTTGGGTGAAAATATTTAGTAGAAACCTGCGCTATTTTGCGTAGTATACACCCAACTCTGTTTTTACACGGTAGATACGTTCCAACAAAAACCGTGTATAAAAAAGCCGTGTAAAAAAAGACATGCTACTCATAGTAAAATCGTAGATGTGCTCTACAATTTACAAGAACCGTGTATGTTGAAAAAATAGCTAGCTGTTCAAAAAAAATTAAGGAAAGCCCATATTATGTTACTTTTATAAAATATATTTCATTTATTAAATAAACAACATTCAATTTTAAAAGAGTCGTTAGTAAAAATTCAAAAATATAAGTTTTATGGCAAAGGAAGCATTTGTAACACAATCCATTATCGTATAATTTTTCCATGCATTTACGGTCGTCATGTTTTTTCCTCCACTGATTGTAAAATATATTTAAATGCTACCTTAATGTAATACATTTTGAATGTTGATACATATTATACCCTGCTCCAATGGAATCAAGGATGTGTTATTAGGCTGCAAAAATACCAATTGGATATTTGGATGATCTAGCACAGGATGACTGGGACACTTTTTGTTCTATATAGGTATTTCTTGACTTCAGGAACGAGCGTTCGCAGAGCCATTTTTTGAATAAATCGGCCGCCATCCATGCCTTTTTATTTGCCATCCAATGCATTTTTTTTGGCTATCGTGTTAGATCAAAAATTTCGTGTAAAAAAGTGGTATTTGTTCTTCTTCGTGGATCGTGTTATTTCAAAATCGTGTAAAAGGAGAGTTGGGTGTACTACCATATCTTTACATGACCCTACAAAAGGCACAAATTTGAATTTAAAATCTTCAAGGGACCGGTTTTAAATGTGAAAATAAAAATTTTATTGAATGTTAAAATTAATCTCAAAAAAATCTGCCAATGATCAATTTTATTATTTTTCGGGTCAAAGTTCGGGAGCGGTCAAAGTCGGAGCATATCATCAGTTGTTTCGAGATTATGAAGTTTTTTAGAAAGTTAATTTTATTCAATTAAACATTGAAAAAGCCCCTGACTATACGAATTTCGGTTTATTATGTACACTAAAAGCCCACAGAAGAAAAAACGAATTTGTTGCCTTATCAGACTTAAGAGATATGACGAATTGTTAAAACGTATACAAACCCATTACTTCCACTTGGGGTTTGAATTTCGAAAACGATTTCATAAGAATCAACTTCACATCTCATGAGACACGAGGGATTTTGAAAAATTTGTGAAAACGTAAGCAAACTCTTCACACCCCCTTGGTTCTTGAAATTCGAAAAAATCATGAAATAAGTTTTTAGGTCATTACATCAAATGCCGTAATAACCTATTTTATATCTCATCAGAACTAAGGGATGACCAAATTTGTGAAAACATATGCAAACCCTTGGGGGTTGAATATCCAAAAATTGAGAAATGGGTTTGTAGGCTATTATATAAAAAGTCTGTGGAAATGAAAAGCGATCTAATATCTCATTAAACCTAAGAAATATGTCGAACCTTTGAAAAGCATACAACAGGATTGAAAATCTGAAAATACTGAAATAGACATTTTGGTTCTTATATAGGAAACCTTAGGAATTAAAAATGAATTCGATATGTCATCAGATCTAAGCAATATGTAGGAATCTATGAAAACATATGCAACCTCCTTACACCAACTTGGGGTTATCCAAAAATCCTGAAAGGAGTTAATAGATAAATATGAAAACAGCACGAGAAAGTAAAAACAATTGAATTACTTATCGCTTCTAAAGGATATGACGGAATTTGTGAAAACTTGTTCAACCCTTTTATATCCTCTTAGGGGCTGAAAAAGGAAAAAACTTAAAAGCAAGTTTTAGGCGATTATTACGCAAGCCCGTGAAAGTGTAAAGATATTTGATATCTGATAAGACCTGGGGATATAGTAGAATTCGTGAAACAGTTTACAACCCCCTTTGCACCCCCCTAGGGGTCGAATTTTAAAAAATCCTGAAAACGCTTTCTAGGTATTTATATGAAGAAGCCGTAGAATAAAAATGAATTAAATATTTGGGAAGACCTAATAGATATGACGAAAATCGTGAAAATATATGCATTCCATTTTCACTGATATATATTTTCGCCCCCCCTTCCGAACGCCGATGGATATTTGAAATTTTTTTTATCTGAATTACTTTTCTAGTTGATTTACGTATACATACCAAGTTTCAACTTTGTAGCATAAGCCGTTCAATGGATAGGAAAAACATTCCCCACCCCCGTACCATACTACCCTTATAAAAAATTATATGTTTCCAACATGTTACTAATATAGCTCTATCTAAATACCAAGTATCAGCTTTTTATCATTATAGGTTATCGGGATATAAAAATCGGAACTTTTTCCTTTTCACCCTCCCCCACCCTCACCCTTTACACCCTCACTTCCAAAATTTTGTTTTCTGCTAGGAGTCTATTAGGCCTACTTCTGGTAAAAATTTTAAGCATCTACCTTACACTGTTCTTGAGATACGAGACGTGATTTTTTAGAAAAATTCTTATCCCCTCCACTTTCATGTTCCACCGCCCTGTTAAAAATTTTGCTTTCATCAAACTTTATTTGTCAACCTTTATACACAAACCAGATTTTATTTGTTTAGTGCAATCGGTTCGTGAGATATCGTAATCTAAAGTTTTTCAGCCCCCACCCTCGTACGCTACTGCCCCTACTCAAAAATTTGTTTTCGATATATTCTTCTAGTATACCTACAGATATTCATTAAGTTTCAATTTTGTGACATTGACCGTTTAGGAGTATGGAATTTAGAATGTGTCGATCTCACCTTTTTTGCGTTTCGGACGCATTATTATTTCCCCCACTCCCAAACCCCTTCATCTATATTGGCAATTTGGCAAATGGGTCCACTATCGAAGCTCTATATAAATTCCAAATTTCAGCCTCCTAGCATAAGCGGTTGCTGAGATCTAGAAACCTAAATTTTCCGTTTAAAACACTTTCCCCTCCTCCCCCCTTACACCCCCACCCCTCCAAATTTGGTCACTTTACGGGGCCTAACCACTCTAATAACGAAAAAAAATTCAACTAAATAACTCAAAGGGTTTGGGTGCTGC
This sequence comes from Beris morrisii, assembly GCA_951812415.1. Taxonomy (NCBI): domain Eukaryota; kingdom Metazoa; phylum Arthropoda; class Insecta; order Diptera; family Stratiomyidae; genus Beris; species Beris morrisii. Next base: position 159,921,177 of record OX638310.1, read on the forward strand.
GAGCCTTCAAACAATTTTGCGTACACCGGTAGACGTACGGCGTACGGCGAACAGACGGACTGAATTTTTTTTTTGCTTTTATCGTGTCTACTCGTTATGAAACGTAAAAAATAAATTTTTGAGGGTAGCAAATTTTTTTTTTTAAAAATCGATAACAATACTGTATTATTGAAATAATAAAGTAAAAAGTAAAATCCTACCTTCCATTTTTTTTGGCAAGGTTTGTGAGCTAGTTTCTTAAAATATGAATTACTTCTGGTTCGACTATTTTATTATTTGTAATATTGGACCGAAGGTAGCTTCAAATAATTTAGAAACGTCAAAATATGTAAAATCTGTCAATAGTTTTAGCGCTACCGTATGTAAAAATTTTAGTCAAATACAAAAACACACTTTATTTACTCCGTACGTCGAATACGGCGGGAAGACGGATTTTTCTGCTTTTTTAGTTCTAAGATATGAAAATTCAAAATTTGATCGTGGCAACTTAACGAAATAATAAAGCAATAAACAAAATATAAAGCAGTAAAAAAATAGGTTTTTGTTTGATCGTTAACTTATTCTTTGCCTTGAATATTAATTAATTTTAATGAATTTAATACGACTCTAGGTCAAATTTTCTTCAGGCCTTGTTGGCTCATAACTTCTTTCTTCAATCTAATCATGAATTCTGGACACATTTCATCCGCTAAGCTGTTTTCCAGAAATGAAAAAAATTTAACATTCATTTTATGCAAAAACTTACTGGCAAATTCTCCAAATCTTCACACGAAATGAATTCATTCTGACCAATTCACAACTCCTTGTTCTTTAACTCTGCAATTCTACAATTGTTTCTGCCATAAATTTTCCGGAAATTTTTATCACACTAAAAATATCAGGCAACTAACAAAAAGTCGACACCCTCTAAAGCCGAGCACGCTCACTAAACACCCCTCTAAGTGGTGTCCTTATTTCATTCGATTTGGTCCTATATTGCCATTATTACTTTATTAAGTATGCCTAGTAGATGCCAAGAAATTAGCGTAGCTCTAGTAAAAAACCCCTCGGCCAATACAATTTTTATGAACGCAGACGATTGCACAGTGTAAGGGCGCAGAAATCTATTTTGGTCGAGTTTAGAAATTTGTCCGTCAGTCGCGTTCCACCCCCAGATAAAAGGACTTTCTTCAAGTTAAATCGATTCCCTCAGCTGCTTCGTTAAATTTACCTGGAGCTTTTTTCGCCAGGTATTCGCGGAAAAGGCTCCAAACAGATCGAAAAAAGCTGACTCAGAAACCATGTTGCGAAGCTGCGACACGAAATAGATAAAAAAATGGCGAGAACATAAAAGTTGAGAAAAAAAATTAGGAAAAACATGGAAATACTATGAATCCTTTATCGGTCTCGTCTATCACACATTCAAGGCAAATACTTGGGGGTATCCACTTCCTGACAGCGAGCGTGTTGGAAAATTACCTGGAATAAGAAAAACTACCGAACTTTATACGACTGTATGGGTTGGTTGCTTCAGCACTTCAGCTCCCCAAAATGGTTCCACACGTTCCTCGGGGAATCTTTAGCAAGGAGGCCATAGGGTTGAAATAATGACGTAACATGGATTTTCCTCCAATTGGAAAAAAGGGGCCCACAACATGCGCAATTCGAGTCTATCGTGTGAATTTCATTAGCGGGGGAAAACGATTTTCCTTCCGTCGCACTAGCTCTTACCTACGAATTTTCCCATACATAGGTAAAAAAGGGCTTTTCGTCCGGGTGATTGTGGTATTTTGGAAATTTCTGGAGAAAAGCCAGGCACCAGGCCAGATACAAGTTACCATTGCCGAGACCAAGTCGAGCGGTCGTCGGCTCGACTTTTCATTTTCAAAACCAGTTTCCATTAAAATATAAATTTTTTATTAAAATTAGAACAGAAATTCAAACAAATTAAGAATTAACGATTGTCTGGCGAATTTTTCCCAATCAAAAATAGTCGAGCGGAGACCCCTAAAAAAACGGAAACAAATTCGGGAAGTCGAGTGTATTGAGTTTTCCATCGTTAACTCTGTGGATATTGGAATTCGATAATCGGATATAAAAAAAAACAACCGTTGAAAAGTGGCTTTCGATAAAATTAATTATTAAAAATTAAAAAAAGAAGTGTACAAAGTGTACGTGTAATAACAAATTTGATTCGAGAAAAAAAAGCAGATAAAGCTTCCTGGATTGCTGAAAATAAAATAATACAAAAAGAAAAAAATCCGAAGACAGTGGCGTCTTCAGAGGGCAATTCCAGTGGTGGAGATTCCGCCCTGTTATCAAAACTAGGGGGAGCCTTTTTCGGCGGTCAAAATTCCCCACAAAAAGTGGTTTCTAATATCCGAGGATATCTTTCGAATCGACTGAGCGGAGCAATAACAGATACAGGTAATGTCCTTAGAAATTTTTTTTTCTGCTTCCTAGTCTCTCCTTGTGTCGTAGTTCGATTACGTAATAATTGGAGAATTCAATTTTCTACGACAATTAGTTTTAGAAGGGTAATTTTCTTTTCAATGTCACGGCATAATTTAAATTTAAATTGCGTTTTCTGTGTGGCGTATTAATGGCATTAATTAATAAAATGGGTTTGACATTATATTTCAATTATTCGAGCGCCCTCAAAGCAATTACCTTGAAAGCGTTGTTTTTTCTTGTTAAAATTAATTGGTTTTCAGGAGGATGTTTTTAAGTCGGTTCTTAATTTCCGGAAAGATTAATATTTAGACGACTATGTCTTTCATTCGTTATTGGCTTTCTTGTATATTTTTGATATAAAAGTTGAAGTTCTTGAGATATAATCATAAGTAAGAGATAGTTGCAAAATGCTGGAATGTTTATAGCAAAATTTTTATAAATAAATTATTTTTCGTCTAATAACTCTATGGAGTAAACATTTGTAAGGTTTCATGTTCGGAGATGCCGAAAGGAGGCATATCGCGTTGTCATCCGGTGCTGAACCCTTTTTTAAAGCAGTTACAGTGTGGGGCTCCTTCTATACGTCGAAATAATTGCGACAATTTCTAGTGGTATTTATCGAATTTTTTCTGTACTAACCCGGCAAACATGGTCTCGAAGTTCTCAGTTCTCGAATAATTATCGTTTTGTACATAACGGAGACGGAAACCAGGTAAGGGGAGAGGCAACTACGGTTTGAAATCTCAATCCGATCTTGAATCGGCAATAAATCTACATTTGAATTTTTCGAGATTAGTGCGAAATGCGAGTTCTCAATTCGAGAAGACATTCCGTTTCTCTCGATCTCGTAAGCGAAATTAACTCGATATAAATTTTGATATCGAAGCCATATTTCGCTTTCTTGGTTTGAAAACGATTTCGAAATATTTTGTTTGCTGGGATTAATAACCATGAATTTGCTTCTCTGATTTATATCGGAGTGAAATATTCTTCACTTACCCTTATTCATAATAATTTTAAACAACAAAGTATGAAATATTTAAAATATATATTTTTCGAATGGAACTACTTTGGCGTCTCAAAAGTATCAAATAAAGCTACCTCTTTCTCTTCAACACGTTTTGGATATAAACTTGTGCATGTAAAGATATACCATATTTTGCTGTGGAAGAACATAGAGGACAAACACATGCAAAAATAAGAATGTAAAGTTTTAATTTGGCATAAAAGAATGCAGTCTTTAGGAGTTAACTCAGCTGTAAAATATATATCATAGAGGGTCATGGGAAACATATATTAGTTATTAAAACTCATGTCCGACTTTAATTTATATAAATTAACAAAAATATAGCACGGTAGCCAAAAAATGTCATGACCAAAAGTAATCAAATTTTTGACACAAAAATGTCATCAGATTTGTTGACAGTAACTTCACGACAATTTCCTGACTTAAATAAGTTAAATTGAAATTGAAATTGAAATTGTTTTATTCCTTCGATATTTACAATTTTTAGCTTAAGCTAGTTTTAATGGTTCGGTGGTGAGACTTATTCGAAATCTTTACATCCTTAATAATTTATATATAATAATTGAATTTATGTTTGTTTTTAATCGTTTTCTACTGGCATTAATTCATTTACGGAAAAAGGAGTTGAAAAAACGTATAAATAACTTAAGCTTAACCTTAAAACTAACCTTAATCTACATGTATATACAAACACTAAAACTAAATATTACTCAGGAAACAGAGAGAGAATTAAAGGATTTTCGGAGCTTTCGCATTTTTGTTTTAAGTTTGCAGTCAGCTTTGCAATGGTGTCAAATATTCGAGGCAAGTCAGCTAGTACGTGTAGTTCTCTTGTGGAAAAATGCCAGGGCTTGTTCAAGATGATCTTAAGACACTTATTTTGGATAATTTGAAGCTTTTTCTTATACACGATGGCACAGGGATTCCAAACAGGTGCTGCATACAGAAGAATAGGCTGCATTGCCGATTTATACAGAAGTAGCTTGTTTTCCTTCGATAGTTCAGATTTTCTATTTATAAGGGGATAGAGAATTCGTATGCTTTTCATGGTTTTTGAACAAGCTTCAGTAGTGTGGAAGTAAGTTTTCTGTCTAAGTGGATGCCTAAATATTTTATATTTTGAGACCAAAAAATATTTTCACCTAGTGCATTGAAGGTAGCGCTCGGTAAGTATCTACGAGCACGCTTTTTCGTAAAAAATATCGCGTCAGTTTTCGCTACATTGATTTGAATTTTCCATTTAGTGAAATATTTAACTATTTCTTCCAGTTGTTTTTGAAGAATGCCTACAATATAGTTAGGGTCGACGCTACTAGCATAGACCGCCAAATCGTCGGCAAAACTGGCTAGCTCACACTCGAAGTTTTTCGGTAAGTCAGAGATAAAGATATTATATAATGTAGGACTTAGTGAGGATCCTTGAGGAACTCCTGCCGGGATGGTACGACTGGTCGAAAGCATTGAATTTATTCGTACTTGGAATGATCTCTCCGAAAGAAAGGATTTTATAATATGAATAATGTGCGAAGGAAAAGAGAATCTGATAAATTTATATAACAGACCATTATGCCACACCGAATCGAAGGCCTTTTCAACATCCAGGGTAACCATTCCAATGGATTCATTGTTCTTCAGACTGTTTTTAATGTAATTTGTGACTCTTAGTAGTTGGTGATTAGCGGAGTGACCTTGACGAAAGCCGAATTGGTGATTTGGGATTATACATTTTTTATTTATGTGGTTTTGGATATGTACGAATATGATTTTTTCAAATATTTTCCCAATAGATGATAACAAACTAATTGGTCTATAGTTACACGGGTCTGATGCATCTTTTCCAGGTTTTGGTAGTGGAATTATTTCGGCTATTTTCCACTTATTGCTAGACAACTATTGAAAATGGCATTAATAAATAAGTTAAATTTTGGTCGAATTTCTTGTTCTTGTACATTATACAACAATTTTTCGACAAAATTATCACCAGACACAGCCCAACAATATATGTCACTTTTTTGTCATATCTTTCAGACAAATTGTTTACTGGGCCATTCTTGCGATTCTCATTTGTTAATGTGTATTTATATGTTCAAATGAGCCATGCAGTTTATGTACACCGCGACGTGAGTTACATTCTTTTGTCCTGTTTTTTATTGTACTGAAGTATTCTTTTAGTGTTTAGAGTTCCTTAAAATTATATTATATTACGCATGTTATTCTACCTGTGGTTTTTTCGAGAAACGGTTTAATTTCTTTCCTGAAGGTTCGTAATGAATAAAACAAAAAGAAAGAGTATAGGTATATTAATTAAAAATAAATGTAATAATTGAAGTGGTTGTGAACTTTCCGAAAATTCCCGCAATGTGACGCTACTTCAAAATACTGCGGAAATGCAGAAGCAAAAGAATTACTCCAGTAAAAATGGGAAAATAAAGTTGTCTGAAACACCATTTTTATCAATAATAATAGGTAGATATTTTACATAATTCCAACGAAAATCTTTGAATTAATTTGCTTCCAAAATTACACACTGGTGTTCACAAAATGTGTGACAAATAAGCAACCAAAAGTGTGACAAATTTTCAGTTCAAATTACATCAAATTTCCCATAAAATTATCACAATTTTTGTCGTCAATCGAACATGTTTGTCATCACAATGTCGAAAAAATTATGACCTAAATGTCGAATATATGTTATTCAAAATGTCGTTGCAGGTGTCGAAAACAGCGTCGACCCTGCCCACCATTTCATAACAATTTTGTCACAAATTTTGTCGAAAATTCACCATTTTTTGTCACAATATTGTCAACAATTTTTGACATTTGGCTACCGGGGTTTGTACAAAAATTTGATTTAAAGAGCTTGTAGTCGTACGGAGCTGAATAAACACTCATATTATAGTAAATTGAATGCTCCTCAAATTTGAACTCACTCTAAAGCCTTCAGTTATAAAGCCTCAGTTATAATGGTTTCGATCCGATCCGATCCGGAAAACGGACAGTGTTGAGTTTCTTCATCCGACACACATCTAAAGGGAATTTCGGAACGACTAGTCACTATCGTTCCGTTGATTAGCCGAGACACAAAACGGAGGGGTAAAGTTGACCAACTTTCAACTTCTATCTGTTCCGACGCTAAGAGGTGAATTATTGAATTTCACCACCTCTTTCAACTAACTGAAAATCAAAATTACACGTCGATTGTGTCACTTTGACGAATGTCGGAACGGAATGCCTAGGAATTTTTCTTCTCCGACGTTGCCGGATCGGATCGGAACCATTATAACTGAGGCTTAAAGTGCCATACCGGTTTTAGATGAAATTTTTTAAAGATGGCGCAGAAGGTAGCAAACTTAAAGTTTTCATTAAAAACTCAAAATGAATTTGCAAAATAAAATTCAATGAGTTGCCATTTAAAACAATTGGTTTTTGTTTTTATTGGCGGAGCTACTTTTTTAAAAATATTTTTATTATTTTATTACTTTTACTTATATAAAATATAAAAGAAATGATCAATACCGATTAGATGCATCTCAGTTACCTTTATAATTTTTTTCACATGATATAAACCAATATTTAAAAATATAATTAAATCCGAAAGTCGTGCATTTCTTCTTTCAAGTAAAAAAGAAATAAACTTATTTTCTTCCTGTTTCTGTGAAAAATCTAATATTGGACATACTTACCTGAATTCTACACCAATATATAAAAATTTGTATGGCATCTACTCAACGATGTGTCGAGAATATAATTTATAATTTTTGTTCCCAGACTTTCAAATTTGGAAATATTTTAATGTACAGAATTCTATCTTACTGTTGGGTTTGTTGTTATATTGCGGTCTTTTGTATGGGAGCTACAACTGGCAGTTGTTGGATTTTCACAAATATGCCGAAAATCTTCGTTTTTCAAATAATTGAATTAAATTTAAAAGTTATAGTAATATCGGATGAATGATAGCTTCTGTATTTTTTAATATCTTATTTCAATATCTAAGTGATCCTTGTTAATCGCACAATAAGTGTATATAAAGATTTATTAGTGGACCGAAGGAGTAATGATTTCACTTAGAAACGATCATTACTAATTTATGTAAAATTTCGGCTTAGGTTTTAGAAAATCGATTTATTTAGTTAGGTTTAGAGCGTCCCGAAAAATAAATGTACAAATTTTCTTAGGACTTTCGTATGTCGTCTACATGAAGGTCTATTTCTTTTTTTTTGGGGTAATAATTATTTTGTTGAAAACTTTTCAAAATACTTTATTATTAAAAACTAATAAAGTAATTACCGTTTGTCGTTTTTTTTGTTTTCTAATATGAACTGTACTTATGTTATCGAGATATAAGAAGACAAATTTATTACTTAAGCTTGTGTTACACTGAATGCCATGCTGTCAAATCTTTGACGATAGCTTGAGTGAAATTTTTTTTCGGTAAAATGGATCTTACGTTAAGAAAATATAACAACTTAGCAAGCAGAAATTTGACGGGTTCAATATTTGGCAGCAAGAATAGTCAAATATTTATATACATAGTGGCTTACAGTGTAATACTGGCTTTAGGCTTGAAAATTCAATTAAACGATTGTACATTAAATTTCCAGGATTAGCGCATTGTCGAGTTAGATAGTTAGAAGTGGTAGATATTGTTTTTATACTCTAGATGAAATCATATAGAGTATTATAAGTTTAATCCAGCCCAAAAGTTTGTAACGCATAGAACCAAGCCTCGGACGAAAAAAAGATATATATTATTTTTTGTTTATTTTTGGACAAAAACCTCAAATCCGCTTGACGTCCGTCCGTCCGTCCGTCCGTCTGTTCGTTAGCACGATAACTCAAGAAAGCCTTCACCTAGGATCATGAAATTTTGAATCTGGATGTTTGGTTGAATTTGTAAGGCTAAGTTCGTTAACGGGCAAAATCGTCCTACTCCTTCGGGTAGCTGCCATACAAAATGTCCTTAAAACACGTGTTCAAGAATATTGGTCGATAACTTCAGAAGGGTTTAAGCTACGACATTGAAATTTTGTATGTGTTATTTTTTCAATAGTTGAGTTAAATATATGATTATGAAGAAAATTCTGTTAGTCCTTCGTGTAGCTGCCATACAAATATCCTGTCGAAATGTATTCACTTAATTTACGAAACTCACTATAACTCAAGTAATCTTTTAGCTACGAATTCGGAATTTTGTACAAATTGGTTTTGAGTGAAAAGAAAGTTCGACTTTACTAGTCAGCGAAATCCTATTACTCCTTCTGGTAGCTGCCATACAAAATGTCCTTAAAACAGGTGTTTAAGAATATTGGCCGATAACTTCAGAAGGGTTTAAGCTACGTCTTTGAAATTTTGTATGTGTTATTTTTCCAATAGTTGGAGCTAAATGTATGATTATGAGGAAAATTCTATTAGTCCTTCGTGTAGCTGCCATACAAATATCCTGTCAAATAGCCTTCACTTAATTTACGGAACTTATTATAACTCAAGTAATCTTTTAGCTATGAATTGGAAATTTTGTACAAATTAGTTTTGAGTAAAAACGAAGTTCAAGTTTACTAATCAGCGAAATCCGTTTACTCCTTCTGGTAGCTGCAATACAAAATGTCCTTAAGACACGTGTTCAACAATATTTTTCGATAACTTTTGAACGCTTCAAGCTACGAATTTGAAATTTTGTACACGTTCATTTTTGAATGGTTCCAAGGAAAAGAATAAATATGTAAGAAATCGAGTGAGTCCTTCCTGCACCTCCCATGTGAAAGTCCTTCAAAAATGAAATTTTTTTTCGATGACTTACCCAGTTCAAGATATGAAATTAAACACTGAATATTGTCTTTTAGGTTTGAGTAGCAATCTAATGGCAGTCCTTAATAAAGGACATACAACATGCACACACGTAATTCTACTTTATCTCCAACTACAATATAAATCGGAGTTCAGTATTCATCTAGAGTATTATACGATTGGCTTGCTCTATTATCGATCTTAGTCATAAGTCAGCACATTCCATGAATAGGATTTCAACTAGATATGTGAACATGATCCTTTCATTAGATTTCACACCTATCGGAAAAAAGCTATAAACAATTTTCGCGAAAGATGCCTTAACTTAGACAACCCCCTAGTTACAGAACTATTCAGTACCATTTAAAATGTACAGCGCTTTCTAAGCTGCCTAAATAAGTTAGTTGTATTGTAAGATAGTTTTAAGTTCTTATTAATATGTTTTTAAAAAGAATTTTCCTAAATGAAGTATCACTTCAATTAATAACATAATTTGTCAAGAAATAGAAATACTACACTATAGTTGTAAAGACAATAATTTTTTCCCCGTCTGATTTCTTGTAAATTGTATAAACTGTAAATATCTTATAGAATAACTGGAATAATTAAATAAATAAGTAAGTAAGTGAACATGATCTTCAATTTTCGAAGAAGATAAAAAAATTTGTTTAGATGGTATCCTAGCGAATCGATGAAGTGACTAGATTTTTATTATGAACTTTCTTTTAAGGAGTCGTTGCAAATTTCTAACTCCCATACATTTTGTATGGCGAAACGCGTTATGTTTCGGTACCTGAATCTCAGCTTCCACTTAACTCACAACAGTCAGATTTTGCACACTTATTGTTTAGTGTATTTAAAAGCTTAGTACATGAGAAAATTAAAAAAATTTCACTAACAGTCGAGATATTTAAGAAAAAGGGAATGAATAACATTTTTTACTGTTTTTCTTCTTTCATATTTGAAAAAATGATAGTTTTTCTTGAGATATTTTAATTTGCTCATGTATGAAGCTAGCCAATTTTACCACAAAAAAATGAAAAAAATAGTTAAGACGCTACTGTATGTGGTTACTGAGAAAAGTGTATCGAAAGTTGAAAAAGACCTACTTTTCAGGAGAGCCAAAAAACAAAAAAGTACATGCAGTGACATATTTGACTTCCCCCACTTCAGAGTAAAATTTGAATCACTTCCCGTTACCCGAGAAAGATGCGGTTGTGTGATGTGCAGAAATGAGTGTAGAATAATAATATAAAATAAAAAAAAAATCGATTTTGTTTTCATATTTTTTGCACCGACCCCCTTAATAAATCTGAACTACATACAATTAAATCGAAAGGATGTTTTTTGAGGGGATGGAACAGCCCACGAGAATCTGAAGGGATCACCATGGGCCCGTATGGCGCCTAGTGAGCGCGGTGGTTCTAGCACTGCGCCCCTTTTTAAACCTAAACCTAAACCTTCCTATCAAGTCTTCAATTTATTATGAAAAGAACTTGACCACGTATTTTAAAGATATTTTACTCACTACTGACCTGAATCTTATTTACTGCCACATACACAAAAGAGCGACGTTCTGATTGTAAATTTGACATAAGGTCATTTCCACAACTTTTTGGTTGTTAAAACGACTTTTTTTTAAAGATATTGAACTGGAATGGAATCAGCCCCGGAATTACAGGTCTTGTTTTATGCTACTGGCTGTGACAAAACAGAAAAGTTGCCTCTAACTAATTAACCACTGTCTCTACAGCTATTAGTATTTGTAAAGCCGTTATACCTGGGCCATATACGACGTTAAACGCAGGTATATCTACTACTTAACGCGCTAATTTCGACATACCGTTTTTAACAGCATTAGACGTTGGGCAATAGCTCCACTGACGGTTTTTTTTTTATTTTCTGTCAACTAGCAGGCTTTTCTTTTATATCGTGTCACACTAATTTACTATTTTTCCATATTTTTTCAGTTTGTTACTTTTTACAGGTGTTTATTATTTTCCTAACCTGTTTTTGTTATGCCGCCGAAAAAGAACGAGAAGAAACGTTCCAAGAAAGGAATAAAACGTTCTAAAGATGCCGAGAAACTACTTGAGGAAGAGTTACTAAAGCGAAGATTTGATCTTCAAAAGACCAAGGATATCATCGTTGATCAAATTTCGAGGCTTATGACAAAACGGAGAAAAATGGAGGATCGTATCTTAGTCCTGCGGGCGAGGAGCAATGAATTAAAAGAAAACCTATCAGAATCTGTACTGTACTTGGAGCGAAAACTTTCACAGTGCGATAACCAAATCAAAGAACTAGGAACTACAATCAAGAACATTGCAAACGATAACGAAACCCTGGAGAAAACGATCGCCACAGAAACGGCCAAAATTGAAGACGAACATAACACCACAAAGTCGAAACTTCTTAGTGATTTCGAGTGGCTAGCTATGAAGTTGTCCCTCACCAACATGTTCAAAATCAAGCACCGCGAAATGATGGAACTCTGTTTAGAAAGGGAGGAAACACTTGCAAGTCTTGAAACGGAATGCGCCAGCACCCTACAAAACTACGAGAATAAGTCAATTGTTCAGATCAGCCAACTGCAGGATACCGGCGAGAAGCATCTGAACTCTCTCCTTCAAATCGCTTCCGAATACTTCGAGAAGCAGGTTTTGAAACGAACACATGACGTCTTACGGGAAAACTTAGTACTATCCGGGCAAGCTGATCGTGTGTTTGAAAGTTGGTTACGTCGAGCTGATCGTATGCACTATTCGTTAAGCGATAAACAAACAACGTATTTATTCGAAGCGGATCTGCTACGTGAGAATATCTATAAGCTCGAAACAATCTTGGCCGATCTTACGAATGTTCGAGCGGCAGAAATTTTGAAAATCCAATCGCACGATAGTCTGGAAAATCGTGCGATTCTATTGGCTCAAGAAAATGAAATCCTTAATGAGCAGCTGGAAAGGACTCAACACAGCACGTTGGAGCTAAATTTAAAAAATCAAGAGATGTCCGCTAAATACAAGGAGCTTTTGAAAACTTTGACTGCTGTTTTGGAATATGCGTGTGCGTTGAACAATCAAAATATTCAATTTAATTTAGTCGATTACGAGGAGATCGCGGCTAAAATTGTTGAGAAAATTGGAGAATTTAAATATTGTGATTAAATTTTGTTTGGTGAATATTAATTTTCTTGATGGAACTGTGTAAATTATTTAAACAACAAAATTTTTTTAATATACATTTTTTTTTTTCAATTCATATTAGAGTAATTCATTCTGTATTTCATTCAAAGCGAGAAAGCTTTATTGAAGATACAACCTATCATTTAGCCAAGACACGCAAAACATTTGTCAGGTAATTTTCAAAAATTGGTACACATTTCTGTGTACAATATATCAAAAGATCTATTTGCACATATCAGTTCCGGCACCGTCAAATATCTCTGGCGTATATGCAAACATATTTATTGACAATAATTTTCAAAATGTTCCGACTAAATTCATTGAATTTTCGTAATTAACCCTTATACCGAAAGATAACTAATCGACAAAGCACAACACATCCGTAAAATATTGAAAATATCATATGACGACAATTAAAAAAAATTTTTAAAATTTCACTGAATGGAACAAACTCTTTTTTGATAAGTGTAAATTGCACTTTACTTTGCGTAACGCTACACTGAAAAATTCTTCTCTTTTACATCAAACCTCAGTATTTGTTAATAAAAAAAACGTTGTCAAATGTTTGCCAGCTAGCGAGTCTTGGGTTAATGATGGTTTGAAACTACAGTAAAGCTTTCATATTTTGAATGAATTACAGTGTGGTGGAACGTTACATCGTATAATAATAGTTCTTCATAACTAAGTATTTTTTACTGTAGTGAATTTACCGTAATGACTGCCAACTTCATACATGTTTATTAGTTTAAAATCGGAGTTGGCATATTTAGAATAAAATAAAATTTTTGAAAAAATATTTAGTTTCTGATAAAATCCGTTGATGTAAAAGGTTATATAAATTGTTAAAATACTTAAACAATAATTTTAATAAAAAATGTTCAATCGTTTAAATCATTTAATTTAAATGAATTAATAAATACATAATTTGAAAACATGCAAATATAAATAAATAAATAATTTAAAAGTTAGCAAATGTTAATAGTGATGTTAATAAATTAATAAATCAAAATAGTTCAAATATTATTACATCGGAAGTTTGCTACTTTACAATTCCTAAATCTATAGGATTAATTAATACTCTGTTAGAGATACCTCTCTCATATAGAGATATCCTCTACAACAGGATCGAAATAAAAAATAATAAAAATAAAAATAAATAATATTATAAAATAGATCGACCAAAATAATATTTGCAATAAAAAATTATATGTAAGATTTATTAAACCCAAAGAAAAAAGGAAAATATTATTTTACTTGAAAGTAGCAATAATTTGAATTTTTCTGTTAGTGATTACCAAAAGTTACCATTGCAAGCGTTTTGGCGTTATACAATTTTTGGAATGTGTTATTTTATTGAAATTGGGCGAACTACTACAACTTCCACAGTTTCTGATGCACCAGGAAGTTTATTATTGACCCTTAAGTCCTTATTATGTATCCACTCCAATCCAATTGTCTACTACCAGGCAGCTTTGGACACACCGTTCGCAAGGACGCACATGAAACATTTTGTAGGGAGGTGCATAGCTCTGGCTTAAAAGGTTTAGGCAGGAGTTCACTTTGCACTTATTAAAGCTTTACTTTTGCAATAATTATATAAATATTTAAATTTGTTTGTTGTTATTTTTCCTTGAAGGAACAACTATCCGCACCCCTATTTCTTCAAGAAATTTCGGCATTTATGTTGTGATATTGATCAGAATGTTTTTTTGAAATGAAATAAGTTGTAATTCGGTACTTGAAATACGAAGCAATTCAAACGTAGCAATAAATGATCGGTTGAAATTTTTCCATGTTGGAATACGTGGAATTTGTTGAGTAAATTCCTTGGTTCTACCATACCCATCACAAATGAGTAAAACTATCTGAAAATACTGTTTTCCGGGTAAAATACTGGTTATTTTAATTTTTGTGTGAAGTTTCAGACCCGACTGAGTCCTTTATCAAACACTCAGTCGAGTCCGAAACGTTACACAAAAATGAAAAAAATTTTACCCGGGAAACTAGTATTTTCTGTTAAAAATGTACTGTGAAAACGTTCACTAAAACACTAGTAAAAAATCTGCCAACAGTCTGGGCGCAACTTTATTATTTTTTGGGTAGAAGTTCGGAACGAGTTTAATTCTGAGATGCGGTGTAGGTTACTATGTGACCGAAAACCCAAAAAAAAGTTCGGGAAGCGGTTAAAATGGGGTCGCGCTAGAATACTTACGCCGCTGCCTCATATAACATATGAATTACATAATTGGGTCATACACCGGGACGAGATCTAGTCCTAGTATAATATGAGTTGTTACGCCATTAGAAGGTTTTTCGTGATTTGGTTTCGGGCCATTACATGAAATCGGAAATGCGTTTGAAGACGATTATATAAAAAGTCTTTGGAAGTGCAAACCAATCTAATATCTCATCAATCCTGAGAAATATGTCGAAAGCCTTACGTCCTATTGGAGTTGAATAACAAACATCCTGAAATCAACGTTTTGACGATTATGTAGGAAGACTTAGGAAGTAAAAATGAATTCGATATCTCATTAGAACTAGAAATATGTAAGAATTTGTGAAAACATATGCAACCCCCTTGCACCCACTTTGGGGTTGAATATCCAAAAATCCTGAAATGAGTTTTTAGATATATATAAAGAAAGCCCGAGGAAGTGAAAACCAATTCGATGTCTTATCACTCCTAAGAGATATGACAGAATTCGTGAAAACGTGTTCAACCCGTTTTTACCCTCTTAGGGGTTGAAAAAGGAAAAACCTTGAAAACAAGTTTTAGGTGGAAGTGAAAAGTTATTCGATATCTAATCAGACCTGAGGGATACGGCTGAATTGGTGAAAATGTATACATCCCCTTTACACCACCTTGGGGGTCCAATTTCAAAAAATCCTGAAAACACTTTCTAGGTATTTATATGAAGAACCCATAGAAAAAAAATTAATTCAATATTTCGAAAGACCTAATAGATATGACGAAAATCGTGAAAATATATGCATTCCATTTTCACTGATCTTTTTTTTGCCCCACTTCCGAACGCCAATGGATATTTGAATTTTTTTTAATCAAAATTACTTTTCTAGTTGATTTACATATATGTACCGAATTTCAACTTTCCAGCATAAGCCGTTCTATAGTTAGGTAAAACACCACCCACCCCCGTACCATACCTCCCCTATAAAAAATTATATTTTTCCAACATACTACTACTACAGTTCTATCTAAATACCAAGTTTCAGCTTTATATTGTTATAGGTTCTCGAGATATAAAAATCGGAACTTTTTACTTTTCACCCTCCCCACTCTTACCTTCTACACCCTCATCCATGAAATTTTTTTTCCTGCTGGGGGGCATCTATCTTACACCGTTCTTGAGATATGAGACGTGATTTTTTAAAAAAATTCTTACCCCCTCCACTTCCATGCTCCACCGCCCTCTTAAAAAATTTTACTTTCAGCAAACCTTATTTGTCAAGATTTATACAGAAACCAAATTTTATTTCTCTAGTACAATGCGTTCGTGAGATATCGTAATCTGAAGTTTTTCAACTCCCACCCCCGTACGTCACTGCCCCCTCTCAAAAATTCCAATCTATTCTCCTAGTATACCCACAGATGTTCATTAAGTTCTAATTTCGTGACATTAACCGATTAGGAGATATGGATTTTAGAATGTCTCGATCTCGGCTTTCGAGCATTTCGGACGCATTATTATTCCCCCCACTCCCACACCCCTTCACCTATATTATAATTTTTTTTTGCAAATGGGTCCACTATCGATGCTCTATATAAATTCCAAGTTTCAGCCTCCTAGCCTATGCGGTTACTGAGATCTAGAAACCAAAATTTTCGTCTAAAACGCTTCCGCCACCTCCCCCCTCACACCCCCACCACTCAAAAGGTGGCCACTTGAAGGGGTCTGCTCAGTCTACCAACAAAAAAAAATTCAACTTAATAGCTCAAAGAGTTTGAGAGCTATAAGCTTTCAAACGTTTTGCGTACGGCGGACGGCGGACGGCGTACGGCGGATGGCGTACTGCAATTTTTTTTTGCTTTTTTGGTGTCTATTAGTCATGAAACGTGAAAAAAAACATACTGCAGTCACGATCGGCTGCAAGCCAATCGTATAATACTCTAGATAAATACTGAACTCCGATTTATATTGTAGTTGGGGATAAAGTAGAATTACGTGTGTGCATGTTGTATGTCCTTTATTAAGGACTGCCATTAGATTGCTACTCAAAACTAAAAGACAATGTTCAGTGTTTAATTTCATACCTTGAACTGGGTAAGTCATCGAAAAAAAATGTCCTTTTTGGAGGACTTTCACATGGGAGGTGCAGGAAGGACTCACTCGATTTCTTACATATTTATCCTTTTCCTTGGAACCATTCAAAAATGAACGTGTACAAAATTTCAAATTCGTAGCTTGAAGCGTTCAAAAGTTATCGAAAAATATTGTTGAACACGTGTCTTAAGGACATTTTGTATGGCAGCTACCAGAAGGAGTAAAAGGATTTTGCTGACTAGTAAACTCGAACTTCGTTTTCACTCAAAACTAATTTGTACAAAATTCCGAGTTCATAGCTAAAAGATTACTTGAGTTATAGTGAGTTCCGTAAATTAAGTGAAGACTTTTTGACAGGATATTTGTATGGCAGATACACGAAGGACTAATAGGATTTTCTTGGTAATCATACATTTAGCTCCAACTATTGGAAAAATAACACATACAAAATTTCAAAGACGTAGCTTAAACCCTTCTGAAGTTATCGGCAATATTCTTGAACACGTGTTTTAAGGACATTTTGTATGGCAGCTACCAGAAGGAGTAAAAGAATTTCGCTGATTAGTTAACTCGAACTTCCTTTTGATTTAAAACTAACTTGTACAAAATTCCGTACTCGTAGCTAAAAGATTACTTGAGTTATAGTGAGTTTCGTAAATTAAGTGAATACATTTTGACAGGATATTTGTATGGCAGCTACACGAAGGACTAACAGGATTTTCTTCATAATCATACATTTAGCTCCAACTATTGGAATAATAACACATACAAAATTTCAATGCCGTAGCTTAAACCCTTCTGAAGTTATCGACCAATATTCATGAACACGTGTTTTAAGGACATTTTGTATGGCAGCTACCAGAAGGAGTAAAAGGATTTCGCTGATTAGTAAACTCAAACTTTCTTTTCACTCAAAACTAACTTGTACAAAATTCCGAATTCGTAGCTAAAAGATTACTTGAGTTATAGTGAGTTTCGTAAATTAAGTGAATACATTTTGACAGGATATTTGTATGGCAGCTACACGAAGGACTAATAGGATTTTCTTCATAATCATATATTTAGTTGCCACTATTGGGAAAATAACACATACAAAATTTCAAAGTCGTAGCTTAAACCCTTCTTAATTTATCGACCAATATTCTTGAACAAGTGTTTTAAGGACATTTTGTATGGCAGCTACCCGAAGGAGTAGGACGATTTTGCCCGTTAACGAACTTAGCCTTAAAAATTCAACCAAACATCCAGATTCAAAATTTCAAGATCCTAGGTGAAGGCGTTCTTGAGTTATCGTGTTCACGGACAGACGGACGGACGGACGGACGGACGGACGGACGGACGGACGGACGGACGGACGGACGGACGTCAGGCGGATTTGAGGTTTTTGGGCACAAATAAACAAAAAATAATATATAACTTTTTTTCGTCCGAGGCTTGGTTCTATGCGTTACAAACTTTTGGGCTGGATTAAACTTATAATACTCTATATGATTTCATCTAGAGTATAAAAATTTTCAGGGTAGCAAATTTTTTTTTTTTAAAAATCGATAACAATACTTTATTATTAAAATAATAAAGTAAATGAATGACATGATGATAACATGTTGTCGAGTATCTCGAAAGCAATGATTCAATATGTATGAATTGAACTATATTTCCTGCATATTGCCGGAAGTTTTGATTTCTTGTATTCTTCCTTTCCAGAAGAGTGAAACTATCGTTGCACTATTGTTTTCAACCCAGTATGATCTTGGTTCATGATATTGTATAATCTAAACAACTGCTTCAATATTTGTGTTTCCTGTATATTACTGAAATTTTAATAGGTAGAAATTTTTACATGAATTTTTAGCGTCAAAGCAGACAAACAGTATAGGTTTTATTTAACTGGAATCTGTGAGCTCATTATCTTGTGCCCTAAATGTTATGGCTGATCAACCAACAAACTAAGAACTGAAAACACTTATGGGCCCTGGACTGGAACCTTTCAGAAAACCGTCTGAAGACCAATCAGAAGTCAATATCTTGAACTAAAGCAGAGAGATCCTTGCGACAGTTAAACTCACTAGAAGCACTGTAAGCCAAAGACAGCTCACCCAGCGACTTACGAAGCAATTACATTTGAAATTATAAAGAAATTTGTTCTGAAATACTTTAGTCTGGAAAACGAAGGTTGAAAAATAGTTACCATGGTTTCTAATCTTTTCCAAGAGACTACGCTTCTAAGAAATGGCTTCTTTATTGCAATATCATTATTCTTGTTGTATTTCATAATAGGAGATTTGTCTTCAAGCCATTACCGTAATGACAAGATCATTTCCTTAATATCTTGTGCCCCAGAAGAAGGAACAATTTTACTTTAGTCCTTAATATAAATGATAGAGATTAGTGTCATTTATTACGTGTCGAGAGACCATATTCGTTTCTAGCCCGAATATTAGTCGTGTTGAATATTTTATTTTCCCATTTTGATATTTTGGAAAGTGTCTTCGGAACAAGAGGACTTAACGCTATGAAATAAGAAACCCTGGTAATTACAACGACGAACAGTAAGTTAGAATAAGCTATTAAGGAGCGTACAATAATAATATAGAAGAAGGTACCTACGTCATTTCAAACAACAGCCGTGTCTCGTTAATAATTTATTGCAAAATGCTAAAAGGTCGGGCGTGTATAAAATTTCTCCCCCCTTTATTTAGCAAACGCCCGTTTCCCAATTATTCTCCCCTTTTTTCGGGTTGCTATTTCTATACTTTTACTGGTGAGTGCGGTGGTTGTGTAAAACAACCCTCGACTATTTATACACACAAAATGCTTCCTTGTGTCAAAACAAAGGATAATGAAGAATATCCAGCTGGGGGATGTACAAGGATACGTTCAGGAGTGTAAAGCCGGCGTGCATAAACTTTGCACAAGGGGTAAGGACAAGTTGACATAAGGATTTCCCTTCAGATGAGAGAAACTTTCCGTTTGTTCGTGCGGTACCGGGACAAGATTAAATTTCCTATCCGAAGATTGGTATAAGGTTGCCTTTAAGAAAATTGAAAAACTTTTAGCTCACCTTGTTCTCACACTCCGGCTTGGCTTTAAAGGCTCTTATCGCTGCAACGTTCCGATTTTTGTTCGAGAAGTAGGTCCTTACCTACAAATCGTAGCAGATAAGGACTAGAAATTGAAGTCGATTTTCCTGAAGGATCTTCGCATAGCGTGAACTCGAGATACAAAGTAGTTACACCGAGAACTCACTCGACACGAACAAACCTCTTCACCTTACTCCACTTTCAAGAGGATTTTTATTTGTTGTTGTCGTCCTTGATCCTGCGTTGGTCTCATATTCAGGCTCTTTCTAAATTCGCAATATCAAATTACGTCAAGGTAAAAACGTGATGTTTTAATAGAAAACTTCCGTGCGGAGCTCGATATCAGAATTACATAGGATGGTGGCTGGTGGGTGGCTTGCTCCAGTTTTGATTGATATTAGAAGTAATTTAATTTAAAGGATCTCTGGATTGAATCTTAAGGCCGGAGCGTCTTAGAGTGCCTAGTACCAGTAGATACATTAGATAGGAGCGTGTGTGTTTGTTGTTTACAACTCAAATAAAATTTGGTGTATCCTTAAGTGTAATTGATACGTTGTGGAGTATGTTGAGTGGTTTCATATGCTCGTATGTACATATATGACCTCCAAGGTATAATTGAATTAACCGAAGAAGCAATAAAATCAAATTACTCTGCTGGTAAAGTAAATAGTATTGTATTTTTCCAGTTGGGTGGAAGTTTTTCTGTGAAAAGGGAAGTACTAAATTTTAACAAACTTTTTTACTTAGATAGAACATACCCCTCACGAAGTGTGGGAAAGGTTTATTCATTTAATATGGCTTTTCTCAATTTTTCAATCCAAATTCTTTCAAGCACGAGTGGACCGCAATATTTTATATTATTTTTTTTAATCGCATACGTCTAGTAGGTACTTAGGGTCATTCCATCAAGAATCGCCAAAAATGACGTAATTTGTGACCTTACCATCGCCGATTCTTTTGAAAATTTATGTACTCGAAGAATTAGTGAAAAAAAAAATACAATTCCAATTTTTTGTTTCTATCTCATTTTTACTTTATTATTTCAATAATACAGTATTTTTGTTAGTTATAGTATATTAAAGTTTTCATAAAAATGGTATCCGAGTCATCTTTGAAAATTCATATCTCTGGTAACTTTTATCCTAGAATAATAAAATAGGGCTTATCTTAAAGGGGGAGGTTGTCGCAATATAAAAAAAATATACGAATAAAAGTTATCCTTGACATTTTTTTCAAGGATAACGATTTTGTTCCTTATCCTTGAATATCTCAAAATACGTTTTTTTTTTTATTTTTTTTATATTTTATAGGTTATACTGTTTTACAAAACGTCCCAAAAAAAATAACTTGGGATCGGGATCAAAAAACTCGAAGAACATCAGTGCTTTTCAATTACTTTATAGAAAAAGGGTCATTCCATCAAGAATCGCCAAAAGTGTGACCTTACCATCGCCGATTCTTTTGAAAATTTATGTACTCGAAGAATTAGTTCAAAAAAAAAATCATTTCAATTTTTTGTTTGTAGCTCATTTTTTTTGTTTCGCAAAAAAAGTGTCCGAGTCCTCTTTGAAAATTCATATCTCTGGTAATTTTTATCCTAGAATAATAAAGTACGACTTATTTTAAAGATTGTTGTTTAAAAATTGTCGCAATATAAAAAAAATACGAAAATTATCCGAAATATTATCCTTGAAAACGTTGCTCGTTCGCGAACTTCACCATGATAAAAATGTAAGCCTCGACTGACGTTTTGACATTACCAGATCAGCAAAAAAGTTTAAGGGTGCGTTGTTTTGTACCTATTGAATAACCCTGCTAGTATTCATATCCAGCAGTGTACTAATCCACACGATTCGATACGAATGATTTGATTACTTCCTGGAATTTATTAATCGAAATTTCTCTTTTGAATGAAAATCCCATTTTTATGGTTATATAATTCTTTAAATTTTATGATTGTGTTATCGATTGCTACCTAGTAACCCCTTTCCTGGTATACAAATTGGACAATGTTTGCAGGCATATTATGCATTGTACTACTAACAGCGCCATTACGCTTGCCAGTGATGGTAAGAGGAACTGGACTGCGATTCACAATATTGTCAACATCCAGCTATTTTCTATGCTTAACTGAAAAAATAAAAAAGTTTCAAAAGTTTTAATGGAAGCGAATGAGACGCACAAAACGTTATTAAAAGAAAAGGCTTAACAAAATTTTGAAAATAAGTACAGAAAATTCGAATCGAATTTATTTATTAATTTATGTAAAGGTACAATCTGGCTGGTACTGCCGACCGTCGCGGTCAGCAGTAACCGCGACGGTCAGCAGTACCAGCCAGATTGTACCTTAGGGGGAACATAGACGGGCATGCATGCGTGTCATTCATGCATGTCGCGATACGTTTTGGCTCCGCCCACAAAAATCAAAATTTTTTGATTTCCATCATGCCACATGATGGGAGACCCATAGTTACAGTCAAGTTTCAGACCCATATACTCATGGAAGAATGACACGCATGCGTGCCAGTCTATGTGCCCTTTAAGTACGAACTCACGTCCGTCACTACATAAATATTTTCCAAATTATATCGAGTGCTTAGCTGCTGTGATATGACATAAACCACAAACGAAAACAGTTCGGCTCTCAACTATTTTATAAGAGTCCCTACCCAATTATTTTCAATCATCTTTGAATTTAGACTGACTGTAGCATTGAAGGCTTCAATATTTAAAAAAAAAGTTACATTGCAAGCTATAGGCACATACAGGTGGTGACAGGCTAATTAAATATTAATTTCATAGCTAGATCGATTTACGTTCACCTATCAAAAAATCGATACACAAGTCTCATACTGTGAAGAGTCGTACTACTGCGTCGTAAAATACGTGTGTGAAGTGTGTTTCACAACCAACCGTCTTCCGAAAAAAATCCTTCAAAAACAAATTTCTTTGCGTGACTTGTTCCTGAAAAGAATGTGGAGAAAATCGAAAGACTCGCCGGGGGTTGCATGTGAACCGACCATAAGGTCTTCCTTTTTTCCATCACCCTGCATACGACCCAAGTGGGTACTTGATGATGAAAATCCTGAAAAGAAAGGAAACTCAGGACACGAGAGTGCAAATGGGATGTGTGGGGGCGAAATACAAAGCGTAATGAATGGGGGCACGTAGGGCAAGCACCACTTCTCCCTTGTAGCCCTACTGGTAATGTGTAAACATATACACTATGTAGATTGGGGATGTTATGCCAGGATTCATGTGAATGGTAGTTTTTGCTTTTGATCAGGGAGCGTGTCCTGCAGGTAAGGGCAACTCCAATTATCAAAAGGTTCGATCAAAGGGGGTGCTGCTTATGACTATAATGGCAACCGAAGGTAAAATCGAAGGAAGTAACCAACTTACGGAACAGCAAAATTTACAAAATTTTCTGTTGACCCAAGTTATTTGTTTCGATACCGAACTTAAGTAGATTACTGCGGCATTAAAAACACTGTGAATTTATCGTCACCTTATCGACACTATCGACTTGTTCGCGTTGTTTTACTTTTCCCATCGACATAAATACAATGGAACTAAATTCGTTTTAGTTGAGTATCAGCAAATTGCTTCCGATTCATTAAGCACCCTTCAGCCCTTGTAATGTGTGCAGCCTTCATCCGATTGTGGTCGTCGTCATTATTTCTCATAATACCAACTCCGAGCAATTGCCAATGTCGACGGCATTCGGCAAATGAACAATGAGCTTGAAATACTGACGGGCCGATTCATGTAATCCCCACTTGTTAAGACTTATGAAGCCATAATATAGCGTTGGTAAGTACACGAAAAGGAGCGTGGAAATCGAACCACCCCCAAAACCTGCTCACTCCTTCGGGAAGCATATGCCGAAGAAAATATTTATGTGGGTTCCGGTTCTCATCATAATTTCACCCTTATCCTGGATGCTGAAGTGATTTCAGGTGGAATAAGGACGACGAAACGGAAGTGATTATCTTAAGATATCAGGAGCGGGGATTGGATGGAAATGCAAGGTGCAGTAGTTGATTGAAGGGGCTGGTTTCTAGTTGGATTGCTTAAGAACATCCTGTTCGGTTTCCTTGTGTTTCCCTGTAGGGGCATGGGGCACTATCCCATTTCTG
The DNA here is from genome assembly GCA_951812415.1 of Beris morrisii. Classification (NCBI taxonomy): domain Eukaryota; kingdom Metazoa; phylum Arthropoda; class Insecta; order Diptera; family Stratiomyidae; genus Beris; species Beris morrisii. Next base: position 159,945,111 of record OX638310.1, read on the forward strand.
CCTCCGAGCTCCCTGTTACCGAGGCATCCTGTTTCGTTTTTTTAAGAATACTACTAGTATTTAAGTTCTGTTCGAGTTGGTTGAATTTGAATGAACTTTACGTTTATTCGTAAATACTTTGTTTTCAATTCCTCTCAAAACAGCATACCGGATGCGCCACTTCTGGAGTCTAAAGTCACTTTTGAAACTATGATAGCAATCACCAAGTTGAAATTTGAATTTACGAAATGTAGAAGTCTTGTAGGCTTACGCATATAAATTCAAGCTTTAAATTCACGACGTTTCTTGACATATGCCGAAGTATATATTTTTGGTCAATCAGTTTTAGGCAATAGCTCCGTTACCCGTAAAACAGTACTGAAAATTTTAATTGCATATGAAATAAGTTCTGAAAACGACAGAATCAATACGATCAAACTGGTACTTTAATGAATCAATATATATTTTCAGTACTGAATGCGGTCGAAAAAAAACCAAAATTTCAAATTTTTTTTTCTTTTTTGAATCAGTACCCGCAAGCGAATTCTGAATCAATTCGATGTTTCAATACCGAAATAGAACTGTAAAGACTAATACTTATTTTTTTTTGAGAAATCAGTAATATGCCAGTACTAAATTAGTCTTGCAATACGTAAAATTACTTACTTACTAAAAACATTAAAATCATTTTCAAGCAAACTGGGCCCTGCCCTCCTATCTAAGTTTTCTCTAGAAGATCGTCAACATAGTTTTTAATTCCGACGATAGTTTAACAAGCCTATCGCTTCGAAGTTTTCTATTACCATACAGACGTCTAGCTGCTAGGAGGGTTAATATTTTGTTTTAACATGCTAGAAAGTGTGAAATTTCGTATGGACTATTGTTATGATGGATGGAAAAAATATTCAAATAAATACGTTAAAAATTTTGAATGGCTAGCACAACATGTTCTGAGACAATCTGCAAATGATTTCTTTGAATACGCATTTGAAGGACTTTGGTACGATCAGGAATGGACGATTTTGCTTATTAAATCAAATTATCTCATTTATTGGCCAACACTTGAAGGTATTGTTTTCAGCTTCTAGGCGCAAAGTGTTTATTAACATTCAGATATTTTTATGGAAGACACTTTTCCTCAGACTAATACCGAACTAGTAAATAGTGGGGCATATTTCAGTGCACCGTATGCCTTGTAATTTACGGTACCGACTCGAAGGAGTGTTTTAATTTTCCTATTTTTGTTTCGAAATTTGAACAAAATCAACTACACATCGGTAGCGAAAAAATGGAACGAAATTTTAACGGACTTTCGTATGGTGGCGACATTATAGCCCAGTCAATAGATCACTGAAAGGAAAGGTTACGGAAAAATTATATTTGACAATTTTGTTAATTTTGGCGGACTTTCGTGAAAAAGTGGTACATAAAACAACTTTCTTTCCAAATGTGTTGCTTCAGCTATACTTAAGGAAAAAATTAATTTTTAAAATAGGGAGAGTAGATTTTCGACATTTCAAACTTAATTAAGACCGCGAAATTCTCCAAACAAAATTTTGCCGACCTTCTGCAAGATAAAACTATCAATTAAATGCGATACTGTGAAGTTATATTAAATTAAGGGTGAACTAAGGGGACAATTTGGGCACTCGCCCCATCTGTATTCCACCAATTCAACAATTGTAAGTATTAATAAATTGGATAAAAATTTATAATTTTCCAAATATAGCAATGTTGATGCAAGAACCAGCTATGTGCAAAATCTCGAATTTTCAAAAATAACAAAAAAATGTTTTACAATTATTTAGTAGGCAAATTTAATAGAAAAAAATAGTGCAAAATCTATGTATAACTAAACAACTTGGATGAAAAAAGATTAACAGTAAATTAAAAACAAAAAAAAATGGTCACACTATGTTCAAAATAAAATGATTGTTTACTTCTTCTGACTTCCATAGTCGCTTGTTCAAATCCGGCTCGACGGACCAAAAAAATATCTTTTCTTCTTTCCAAATAAAAACATTATTAATTTTCTTCGAGAATGTAATTATTGCAAGCAATTATTAAATTATTTTAAAAGTGAAGCTTTAGTATGTACAAAGTGAATACTCACAGCTTGATGAAAAAAAAAGAAATTTGAGTTACTTGTAAACAGTTGACTTAGTGTCTTCTTTCGAAAATTAAGGGTCACAAAATTTTTCTGTTGACTGTAGCTTGCAGTAATTTTGATCAATCCCGAATACAAATCGTATAATTTGTAACAATTTTCTATTAACTAGAATTGGATATTCAGGTTACTATTCAGGCTCTGTTTCGAATTTCCATTGAATGAAAAACAAACATCCCAGTAACAAGAAACTGAACTAAAGCCTAATAAACTGGGGGCGAGGAATGATGCCTCCGTCTGGCAAATTATAAAATATTCACACGCATTCCGCTTAAATTATTTATGATGATAGATCCGAAGGGAGGAAAACTCACAGTTAATAACCAAACCAGGCAGGAAAGAACCAGGGGTTGGATAGGCTCCCCTTCATGTATTTTTGTCCGGCTTTTCTCGTTCAACCAAGGGATGAAAACATAAAGACAAGGTTACGTTTCGCTCGCAGAAGGACATGAACGTAAGTCTAGCATAAAGCATAAAACATACACTTCACGCTTTCACGGCTTGGATATTCTTGACGGTGAAAAAGCGACCCCGATTGCCGAGCGTTGTATAACATTTGCGGTAAGGGTGGGTCACGAACCCACCTTAAATTTATCCAATTTCGCTCCTGGCCTCGTTTCATATCATTTTGTTCACGTTTGTACATTGGACGGAAATCTTTTCTGTTTTTATTTTGGGGGATGTTAACTTGCAACTGTGTGCGGTTGGATCCTTGTCGAAGTTGTGTACGTAGGATGTGTGTATAGTTCGTGTAGTACCAGACGTACCTTTTTATCTTGATATGATACACCTGAGGGCATCTACACACACATAAATCACCGGAATTGGTTTTGTGTATAGGTAGGTTGCTACAAGGAACTTCACAAATTGAGAACGCTGGGAAAGCGTGTGGAAAAGCATGACGAAGCAAACGAGACAATTATCGATCTGGGAAATTTCTACATCTGGTCCTGGGCCGAGTTTGTCGTCTATGCGTTCGGGTCCTGGGTTTTAGGAGTTGTGAAAATCGGAAAATTTTCTTAGTGAAAATTGGCGGAAAGAACGAAATTACAATGTTATTTTAGACGGAAATGGGAAATGAATAGAAGGACGGGTATAATGGATTTTCAATTGGTTTGGAGGGTGTTGGGTGGACTTCATTTTCAGCCGCCCTATAAGGTGAATTAGAGAATTTTCAAATTTTCATTTTTTCAGTCGATGTAACCATTGATGTTCGTTGGAGAAATAACTTGAGGAAGAGCTTCGTGCAATTAACAGTCTCTCGATAAATATTTAGATTAACAAAATCCACAACTTTTCAGACCGGATTAAAAAAATATTAGACTGATTGAGATTAGATTAACATCTATTGATCGACCCTAAAACCTTTCTAACAACTACAAAATTAAAAAAAAATTACATTCATTGTATTAATGAATTTATATTCAAAAGAATTGAACTAAAGGTATAATTATAGTGAAGGCGATACGCGTGGCTTATCATATCACAACACCACTTATAGTAAGCGCGTTGAATCGCTTGCTACAACTGTTAAATAAAATTCACAAATATCAAAATATTTTTGGGAACATATTGCCTCCCTTTTTTCATTCAAAAGTATTCATTCGCGATATTTAGTAACTAATCGCGGTCTATTGTTTCAAAAAATCTGAAACGAACCCTACGAATTATCAAATTCGCGTTACGCAGTCAAAATTACAAATATCGAGATTGTAGCACATATTTTAAGGACTTATGTATGGGACTTAGATTGAATAAAGTATGTTGTACTACGGAAGGATATCGCATTTCAGCACCAGGCAGGCCGCGGATACTGTTGAAGAAGTAGACACTTAGCGGCTAACATACATTAAAAACAATTACAATAAAAATTATTACAAAGGTTATATGGTGAAAAAAAAATTTATTTGTTGAGTTCACATATTTTATTAACTATTCAGCTATAAAAAATTTTTTTTTTTTTTTTTTTTAATATTAGCATTGTTTTTTACGGGTATAAACGGACCACTTATGAAAACCATGGCGCTTCCTGGTCGGCAACATAACTTCACCAAAAATAATTCAATTTGCAAAACTAAAAAAGAATCTTGTAAAATAATGTAATAGTTATAGTCTGACGGAGGGAATTTTTTTTTTTTCAAAAATAAATAAGTTACAGAATTTCAAACTTTAGTAATCAGTTTTTTTAAAAAAATTTCCGTTTAATCTCTATATATAAAAATGAATGTTTGTCTGTCTGTTTGTCCTGTATAGGCTCCTAAACCAATTGCGATGAAACTTTGGTGGTTTGTTGAGGGTACGCCCTCGATGGTTTCTGCGTTAACAAAATTATTTAACAGTTGGTGGTTAGCGAGTTATTTCAACATTTGAGTGTTTTTCATATGATTTAGCCGCAGTTCGTTTTTGGTGTATTAGTTATGCCTATTCCAATTACTAAATGGTATAAGAGGATAGTGGATGGAAGATGGAATATGGAAGATGGAAGATGGAGGATGGTGGATAGAGGATGGAGGATGGATGATGGAGTTATTTCAACGTTTGAGTGTTTTTCATATGATTTAGTGGCAGTTCGTTTTCGGTGTATTAGTTATGCCTATTCCTATTACTAAATGGTATAAGAGGATAGTGGATGGAAGATGGAATATGGAGGATGGAAGATGGAGGATGGTGGATAGATAATGGAGGATGGATGATGGAGTTTGGGGGATGGTAGATGGAGGATGGTGGATAGATGATGGTGGATGGAGGTTGGGAGATGGTGGGTGAAGGATGGTGGATAGAGGATGGAGGATAGAAGATGGAGGATGGTGGTTAGAGGATGGTGGATGGAGGATGGAGGATGGTGGATAGAGGATGAAGGATGGAGGATGGAGGATGGTGGATTGGGGATGGAGGATAGTGGATAGAAGATGGAGTAACGGGAGCAACGGAGCAACGGGAGAAATGGAAGTAACGGGAGAAATGGTAGCAACAGGAGTAACAGGAGCATCGTGAGAAACAGGAGCAACGGATCAACGGGAGAAATGGGAGCAACGGGAGAAACAGGAGCAATGGATCAACGGGAGAAACAGGAGCAATGGATCAACGGGAGAAACGGGAGCAACGGGAATAGCAGGAGCGATGGAACAACGTGAGCGAAGCGAGCGTAGCCGCAGTACGCGGCTAGTAATTTATAAAAAAAATTCCAAGCAAAAAATTAAAAAAACCTCTCGTCAGACTAAAAAGAAAATAGTTATCAAAATTTAAAAAAAAACATACTGCAGTCACGATCGGCTGCAAGCCAATCGTATAATACTCTAGATGAATACTTAACTCCGATTTATATTGTAGTTGGGGATAAAGTAGAATTACGCGTGTGTATGTTGTATGTCCTTTATTAAGGACTGCCATTAGATTGCTACTGAAAACTAAAAGACAATATTCAGTGTTTAATTTCATATCTTAAACTGGGTAAGTCATCGAACAAAAATGTCCTTTTTGAAGGACTTTCGCATGGGAGGTGCAGGAAGGACTCACTCGATTCCTTACATATTTATGCTTTTCCTTGGAACCATTTTAAAATGAACGTGTACAAAATTTCAAATTCGTAGCTTGAAGCGTTCAAAAGTTATCGAAAAATATTGTTGAACACGTGTCTTAAGGACATTTTGTATAGCAGGTACCAGAAGGAGTAAAAGGATTTTGCTGATTAGTAAACTCGAACTTTGTTTTCACTCAAAACTAATTTGTACAAAATTTCGAGTTCATAGCTAAAATAATACTTGAGTTATAGTGAGTTCCGTAAATTAAGTGAAGGCTATTTGACAGGATATTTGTATGGCAGCTACACGAAGGACTAATAGGATTTTCTTCATAATCATATATTTAACTCCAACTACTGGAAAAATAACACATACAAAATTTCAAAGTCGTAGCTTAAACCCTTCTTAAGTTATCGACCAATATTCTTGAACACGTGTCTTAAGGACATTTTGTATGGCAGCTACCAGAAGGAGAAAAAGGATTTCGCTGATTAGTAAACTCGAACTTCCTTTTTACTCAAAACTAACTTGTACAAAATTCCGAATTCGTAGCTATAAGATTACTTGAGTTATAGTGAGTTTCGTAAATTAAGTGAATACATTTTGACAGGATATTTGTATGGCAGCTACACGAAGGACTAACAGGATTTTCTTCATAATCATATATTTAACTCCAACTATTGGAAAAATAACACATACAAAATTTCAAAGTCGTAGCTGAAACCCTTCTTAAGTTATAGACCAATATTCTTGAACACCTGTTTTAAGGACATTTTGTATGGCAGCTACCCGAAGGAGTAGGACGATTTTGCCCGTTAACGAACTTAGCCTTACAAATTCAACCAAACATCCAGATTCAAAATTTCAAGATCCTAGGTGAAGGCGTTCTTGAGTTATCGTGTTCACGGACAGACGGACGGACGGACGGCCGGACGGACGGACGGACGGACGGACGGACGGACGGACGGACGGACGGACGGACGGACGGACGGACGGACGGACGGACGTCAGGCGGATTTGAGGTTTTTGGGCACAAATAAACAAAAAATAATATATAACTTTTTTTCGTCCGAGGCTTGGTTCTATGCGTTACAAACTTTTCGGCTGGATTAAACTTATAATACTCTATATGATTTCATCTAGAGTATAAAAAGTTGAATAATATTGAAAATTGACTGAGTTATCGTGCCGACCATGTCTAACAACATAGTTTCGAGAAAAATGCGTTTAAAGTTTTTGGTAGGTACAACGTGAACTTACGGCTAGTCTCCCATTCCAGCTTCGTACTGTACACCTTCTTCCTCTTGTATCTTCGTGTTTTTCACAGATGGTCCTAAAATGACCTTGTTTTCTATGAAACCCAGCTTTTGCGAAAAAAATAAATGCTAAACGCTACTGTTGAGAGTGGCGCGGCAATTAGCCAGGAAGCCGTTCCAAACCGATGTCTGGTGACATTTAATGCTATAACTTTGTAATGGAGTGAAATTTTCTAAATTCTAATTTTTTAATTTTTAAAAGTGTAAAAAATAAAAATTTGTAAAAAAAAAATCAATTTTTTGAAAATTTCAGAGGTATATGAGCCCTTAAATTATGTTTCCTCTAAGTAGAAAGCTCACTGGTGCAGAACAGATGAAGAACCATGTCATTCTCTTCAACATTAATGAACTTCGCCAGAATGTAAATTCCATAAAACGCATTGGTACCAAATTTACCTTTTTTGAGTCTACGTATTCTTCAGTTAACTTGAGTTGGGACTTTTGTTGGTCTGCAAGATCGGACGAATAAGCAGATTTATAGATGATCAACAAGTCAGACGGAATAGAATAGATTTTTTCTCACTTCCTTGAAGTAATGGAAGAAGCAATCATCTGGTCGTCTGACTAACACTAAGGATGTGAACAACGGGTTGAAAATGTAGGGCTCCAGTCGATCTTAGCTCTTAACAATAGTTCCCAAAAAATTCTTATGATGAGGTAAATTGCAATATTGTATTCCGTACTTAATGGTATCGAACATATACTCGTATTCAACTGAAATAAGTCATTCTTCAATACCACACTTGTGAGAAGGATGTTCTTTTCACACTTAAGAGAAAGATGTTCTTTTCATGGGTGAGTAAAAGAAATTTTTTTTTGTAGTAGCGTTATTTTCTTGTACCAGAAAAGAGTATAATTAAAGACCGCTACGATAGTAGCTCCAACTTAAGAAAAGGGTTGAAAGCGATTCTAAGCTATTGAGTATAACAAAAGTTAAAAACATTCACTATAAAGGCCAGTTGAAAATTGTGTCAGAATTGGTACGAACGAGTTGTTTTGTATTAAGCTGAGAGATCTATAGTCCCTAATGGAAACTCCTTTATAATATGCACCAGTTGGCACTCCCTCCAAATTACGGTTATTTCATGTGTTCTCAAACTGACCAACCAACATCCTGAGTTCTAATCCCTTGGTGATCTTCTGTACTGATTGCAATTGGCTTCGTACATGAAGATGTGCAAAATTTCGAATTTACCTTTTTACGATTTTCCTTACCAATCCCTAGATTCTTCCCTATACGTACGTAACTGGAAATTGCACAAATATGTACACCTTAATACGTTCTGGGATTATTCGAGATTTCAATCAAAAGGATACCACAAAATTGTATCTGCAAGATGAGAAACTGGACTCGTTAACCACACAATAGGGCTTTATTGGTCACAAGAGCTACACATTGTCCTTTCAATTCGAATGGGTTTTTATTGATTTCGGATGATAATAGAATCGATTGTTGTCCTATATTGCGATAAGGGTACCAAATTTTCCCAATATTCGAATTTATGGTTCATGGTTTTTTCCTTAAAGTTAATTCTGCCGTTCCCGACTGAATCTGCTTTTTTTTAATAAATACTGCATCATGTTTTTGATCAAATCAACGCATGAGTTCAACATTAAATTGGAAGACATAAAAAAATCACTTAAGAAATCAGCTAAAATTTTAAAGAGGAACAAATTAAATATTTAATTACTCTATACCCGCCTTTTATAGCAGATATAAAATAAATAATGAATTTCACCCGCAGCCTGAGCGCAAGATTACTTTTTTAGTGCAAAGTTTTAGATCTGATTGAAGTTAGATTGATGTAGAATTTGTAACTCTATTGTACAACCTAGCATTATTTAATAGGATTAGTCAATAGGGACATAACAATTTTGTATTTAAATAAAACACAGAATAATTGAGATAATTGCCAAACGTGGCTCGGTCGTCAACTTCACCATGATAAAAATGTAAATCTTGACTGACGTTTTGACATTGAAAGACCAGTACAAAAGTTTAAGGGTGGGTTTGTATTAAATAAATACCAAATTGGTATGTACCTATTGAATAACCATTTACAAGAGGAGTATGCTGAAGTTGTCCCATCATCAGAGAAAAAACCAACTACAAATAGTAGCGTTGCTTAGTCTACAGTCAAAGAAAACTTGGGTGGTCCTTCTTTAAAATCGACCATAAAAACAAAACCTTACAAATGTTTTCAGTGGTTTTCAGCCTTAAAAAAATAAACTCTTCCTCCATTTTTCCAATATTATAAAACAAATAATTCATGTTTGTAACTCACTAAAAAGTAAGTTAAATTTTATGATTGAAATGTATGTTTTTTTAGATTGTAATATCACAATAAAGTTTACAATTTTTCTGAATCAATAATATTTGTAAAATTTAAAAAAAAACACTTTATTATTAAAATTATCTTAAATTGCATTTTGCTGTAGAAGACATCCTTTTCACCACAGAAACAACATTTCAATCATAAATATATTTAAAAAAAAACTGTTCTTACAAACTTTTGTTTTTCTTGAAATTCGAGCGGCAGCAAGTTCGCTTTCATTTTAAAAACAACTTGTTTCGAAGAAAGATGATCAAAAAAATGACTTTAATTTTCATTTACAAAAAGAAAAAAATATTAAATTTAATTAAAAAAAGTGGAAAAGAATTAACGAAATATTGTTTCTGTGTTGTTAAAGGTTGTCTGAACCGGATCCACCCTCTGTCGTCGATCTCGGACTACTCCAAACTTCTGTACATCGAACTCAATCCACAATGATGCCTTACACCAAATACTCAGATCTCTAAGTACAGATCATCAAAAGCCAGCCAGACAACAAAAATGATTGGGACCAGCGCAACTAAAGGATAACTTTTAACTCGAAACATTTTAAATTCCAGCTTTTTCGCTGGTGAAAAAGATTTCTCTTCAGTTTTTTTTGGGTTTTATCGCAATATTTAGCAAAAGGACACACCAAGGTAGTCACGATGTCGTTCAAAATTCCCGTCATCAATCTCGAATTCAACGAGGTGAAAGATATCGTGTGGGAAAAGATCCAGGAGCCAACGTCACAACGGAAGCTGATCCTGGTCATTGTATCCATAGCGTTACTTTTAGATAATATGTTATATATGGTGATAGTGCCTATAATACCCGATTATTTGCGATATTTGGGCACGTGGAGCGAAGAAGAGGTGCTAACGCAGACAGCGATCCTGGCCGGTAATGTTACGGTGAAGCCAACGATCAAAACGATTTCTCATCATGGCCAAGACTCGGCCACGGGTCTTCTGTTTGCGTCAAAAGCGATCGTCCAGCTTATGGTGAATCCGTTCTCTGGTGCCCTCATCGATCGGATCGGCTACGATATTCCGATGATGATAGGTCTGACGATTATGTTCTTCTCGACGGCCGTCTTTGCATGTGGACGAAGCTACAGTGTCCTGTTTTTCGCACGATCACTTCAAGGAGCCGGATCAGCGTTTGCAGATACTGCGGGTTTGGCCATGATCGCCGATCGATTTACCGAAGAAAACGAACGATCGCAAGCGCTCGGAATAGCTTTGGCCTTCATCAGTTTCGGATGTTTGGTAGCACCACCGTTCGGTGGAGCGTTGTATCAATTCGCCGGCAAGGAGGTTCCTTTTCTGATTCTTGCACTTGTATGCCTGCTGGATGGTTTAATGTTGCTCCTTGTGATGAAACCAATCAAGGAGCAGCTGAACCAGAGCAAAGAGATTCAGAAGCCATCTATTCCGATTTGGAAGCTCCTGATGGATCCATATATTGCAGTTTGTGCCGGTGCGCTAACGATGTCGAACGTGGCGTTGGCCTTCTTGGAGCCAACAATCTCGCTTTGGATGGAGGATAATATGACCACAGACAACTGGAAAATCGGAATGATATGGCTGCCGGCGTTCTTCCCGCATGTATTCGGTGTAATTATAACTGTGAAAATGGCCAAGCAATATCCACATCACCAGTGGTTGATGGCTGCTGCAGGACTTGCGCTCGAAGGAATGTGCTGCTTCATAATTCCATTCTCCAGTTCGTATAAAGTCCTTATGATACCGATTTGTGGAATATGTTTCGGAATCGCTCTCATCGATACAGCGCTACTGCCCACCCTAGGCTACTTAGTCGACGTGCGGTACGTATCCGTTTACGGAAGCATCTATGCGATTGCAGATATCTCGTATTCGTTAGCGTATGCCATTGGTCCAATTATAGCCGGCGGTGTAGTAGAAGCAATCGGTTTTACCGCATTGAATTTCGGCATAGCCTTCTCAAATCTTCTCTACGTTCCGATGTTAACAAAACTGAAGCATATCTATGACTTTAAGCCGTTCGAAAATGAGGCAAATATCCTTATGTCCGATCCGCCCAACAAGGAGTACCAGACGTATACAATGCACGATCAGCAGCCAATAGATGGCGAATACAAGAATCACTTAGAATATGGAAAAGTCCAGGAAGAAGCGAGCAGTATGCAAGAAACGAATATCGATCAGGAACAAAATGGCTACGTGCAGCAGGCTAGCTATCAAAATCAACAGTATCAGCCAGGCTATCAAGAACAAGGAGGAATGTATCAGCAACAACAGGAGCAGCAACCACAACAGCTGGCACAAAATCAATCGCAATCAAGACAACTACCGCAACAGCCGGTAGCAAATCCTTTCCGTCAGCCCGATCAAAGCCAACCACCAGCGTCGCAGCTACAGCAGCGCCATCCGCAGCCGGAACAACAATCTGCTGGTAGTAGGGTGTCGAACCCGTTCCGGCAAGGATTTTAAGACCCTATCATCTATTCAAATTTTGATTTTCTACTGCTGTATAGTTCTCTTCGATAAGCTTTCGATTTTACTTCGTCTATCGTCCGGTAAGTAAGTAGAGAAATTTATTGTATGATTTTCTTAAGTCGGCAGCGTCAAATATGACGTGGGCAGCATAATTTAATTAATTCATTAATGTGGCTTGAATATTATATAAAAGTCTTTAATCTTGAATATGTTAAACATTTTAAAAAAGATAGGCAGTGTTCATACAACAACGAAGATCATCGAAACATGTTTAGAAGCGCTTGATGCATGGCCTGCTTATGTCTAATATCATTCTGTCAAATATTTGACAAAAAAAATTGATAAAAAATCTAGTAAATTTTGAGAAACATAATTTTTGGCGATTACGTTATCTGATTACATTTGATAGCGAAAATAGTCATACATTTGATAAAGTGGCATCCCGTCTAATATAAGCTAAAACATGGCTGTTAGATACTCGGTTTTATTTATAACATTTTCATTTTTAAATAGGTAGTTTGAAAACAACAAAATATTAATTGTAAACTCGCGATATTGCATGATTTGGCAACAAACGTGTTAATATTGGCTGCCCACAAATTTCAAACCGATCTATTAAGCTTTTATTAATATGTATGACATGTTGTCAAATATTTGACCAACACTATTACTAAAAATTCTTTCAAATTTTTCAATGAAAACAGGCCTTGCGTAGGGATCAACTGGAAAAATTTAACAATTGAACTTTGTAACAGTTAACGCCAGGGAAATAGTCAAATATTTGACAGACAAAGTAACCCACAGTCCAATAACAATAAAATGTAAATGTAATTAAAGCAACAATAGTGCCTCAGAAGAACACTCTTTCTGTCTTATTCCAGAGAAAGAGAAATGTGTGATTTTCTGTGTGACAGACTACTGCAGCGTGAACTACGAATAGAGATTGAGTTACTCGTCTAGCATCAATGCGATTCTAAGCCAATGAGTATGACAAAGGTGGAAAATTTTCACTCTAAGTGTAATATAAAACAATCCATATTCAAGAGGAGACTTCTAAAAATTAACATAGAAAATATTGTATGAAGCCACATTTGACTAATGCAAGAAATGTATAAATAAGTTCGTTTTTCTTTATTTTGGATTATGCTGTCCACCGCATTGAAAAACAAAATTAGTTACGCAATAGAATAACGTTACAAGCATTTAATATTTTATTATTTCTTCTGTGATAATTGTCCAGAACTGTATGGCTGTACTGAAATATCCAATTTACAGAATTTAGTTAATGGCAATGTGGTAATTATTTCATTTGATAATTTTTCTTTTAAATTATTTTCGTTATTTTGTACGCATTATTATTTCTAAATTTCGTGGCTAATGCAAACAAGTAAACACTCAATTCAAAATCTAGCAAAATAAAAATAACAAATTAACAATTATTAAAAAATTAGATGTTCATACAGTTCTGGATTTCCGTTATAGAATTAATTCTTCAACAAGAAATGCATACCTTAATAACCGTCTATTATATTAGCTAAGCGCAAAAAGACAAAATCATGAATTTAATAATTTATGAGAAAATATATAAACTAATATTCCAGCACGTTTCGCAAAATGCAGCAATGTATAACAAATGCATTTCAATTTAATAATTTTGGAAAGACCGATTGCTTTTGATCTTTTTATGTTTGCTAAAAAACCTAATTATAATAACACAACCTAACAAAAGTGTAATAATTAGCATTCGGAAATAATACGAGTATGTAAATTCACCATGCAATTTAAAAATATGCAAAAAATTAGAAGTTGAAAAAAACTAAACATTAAAAGTTATAAAAAATTGTAAAAAACATTAAGAAAACATAAAACGAACATAAAAATGTCAAAGGCTGTACATAATCAATGAATTGTATGAAACTAAAATAAATTAAAAGTATATAAAATCTGTGTAATTATATTATATATATACAAATAAAATATACATAAATATATCGTATTATACATATAAATATTATATTAGAGTTAAGTAAAACAAAATATATTTGATTAGATTTAATCAAATCATTGGTTAATAATATTCTGAACACTACATCAATATCGCATACATATCAAAGTACGATTTGCACAAAAACTTCACGGTGTAGTGAACATAATATAACGTTAATCCAATGATTTAATATTATTTAATTATTGAATTATTAGTTTAGTCCATTGAAGATGCTTTGAAGAATTGTTTAAACCATTTTGGAGCGAATATCGATAGTTTTCAAATTTAATTGCTGCGATTTTTCAATTTCGTTCCAGTCTATATCAAGCCTGGTACTTGTCCCTGTATTAAATATAACATTATATCTAATCGTTATATTTTTCCTGTATTTATTTTCTCTTCTTTTTAAGTTTTAAAGCAAGTCAAATTGGCGCAGCCGGTATTGTTTCGACCCAATGCTTCTTAATCAGAAAATGTAAGCTTTGGAAAAAAGTTTCGAAATGAAACACGATACCTACTTTGTTTAAAATAGTGTCATTATTACTGTAATTCGACTATGTTCGGATTGCTACTCAAGTTGAAATGAAAAAAAATCGACAACTAAAAATTGTAATAAATCAAGCGACAACAAATTTTTTTGTCCAAAAAACGTTTTTTAAGTTAGCTTTATTAATGAAATATGATTTCATTGATAAATTGTCCAACATTTTATCAGCCTTCTTTTCTTTTCGTTATCTTTAATTGCGTGTAATATTTTGTAGCTATTCAAAATAAGTAAAATTACAAAAATTGAACAAAGTAAACGCTGAATTTAAAGTTTCCAATATTTTTTTTAAATCCATTAAAATCGCTCCGAAATAAATTAAATAATACTAAAAATATAAATTTTCATGGACGCAATTTACTAACGTAAGACACAACCAAGGTAACGATACATATCAGAATCGAATGATTCGCCTGTTATTACCAAAGTGATATTAATATTACTAATGTATAAATATATATTATATATACTTATTAAATTAAAAAAAATGTATTTATAGACACTAATATTTAGTCATAACATTAGCTGTAATAATTATATTGCTAAATTTAAGCGAATTTTAAATTCAATTATTTGCATATTTGCATTTAAATAATATTCGAATATTTTATGTTCTGTACATATATACTTTAGATACCTAAAGAAAATATTTTTAAAATCACAATTTTAATTTTTATATCGTCTTGTATCCAATTTTAATGCAACCAAAAAGATGAAGAAGAAAAAGCAAAACCAACTTGAACATATCAGTATAAAACGGCCATTTTTTAAACTACTACATATGCATATTAATTATTATATTATAATATGATTATGTGGTTTTTATACAAATTAATGTGTTTAGTTGTAATAAATTCTGTGTGAATTTTATAAACAAAAAAAAATATACCACTGGCATCGATAAAAATATGTTCATTTAAATAAAGTTGCAATTAATAATTATATTTTTAATTAAGTGTCTTGTTTATAATTTCATAAGGTATAAAGAACGGATTTAAGCTTTTATTTTATGATATTTGAATGGATTTCCCTAGGTGGTAATGGTTTTTTACATCCTTCAATAGAAAGAGAATATAAGCCCTACACTTGTGGTAATGAGAAATAACGATGAACATTTCGCTAACGGATCATGGCAGTTGATTGTATATACGATCGTCCTACCGATTAAGGATTTGAGGACGTCCTGCTCTTCGATTCGGTGATCAAATGTTCAGGTTTTATTGAATGATAAATTATTTTAGTATTTCCAAGTACGCAAATCTTCGAAAGGATATTAAAAAGTATGAATTTTAAACATAAACTTCAGTATATACATATCAGGTAGTGCGCTGCAATCAGTTATAGGATTGGATTGAATTTCACAAATTAAATTCTGTAATGATGGCATATTATTCGACATTCAACGAGTACGTCTAATTTTTGATTAGACTTTTTGCCAGAAATTGTTGCCAATGCTATGTAACGGGCCAAAAATCGCATACACGCAAAATCGCGTGGTTTTCCGTGTTTATTTACGGTACGTATGTTTGACTGTCCACAAATTTCAAACCGATCTAATATGCTTGTATTAGAATGTATGATATGTTGTCAAATATTTGACAAACAAAATTTGACAAAAAATTCTGTCAAATTTCTTAATCAGAACAAGCCTTGTGTAGGCCAAATGGAATAATTTCACTTTACACTAATGTGTAATGTCCGGGAAATAGTCAAATTGTGTTGAAGCTTAAATTCAGCAATTTACAACTTTCGTGGAATATGATTCTTAATACTGTAAAATCAACGGCATTTTTACTATCATAGAGATATTAATGAGACAGGAATAAGCCAGGAGAGCGACAAGAAAGAGATAGCAAAACGATGAATCATTGTTGGAATGGAAATAGGAAGCTTCATAAAAACAGAATTCCGAGAGATACTCTTCTCAAATGTTCCCTCAAATCATACACCCTAATAGAAAATTATAGATTATGAAAAGTTGTGTTTTTAAATTCTAGTAATTCTAAAGCTGGCCATATTGTTCGTCATCATAGGCTTTTATTTATCAAAATATAAATGATTTTAATAGAAAACTATTACCACCTTTTCATGAATCTGAAAGAAAATTTGAGAATTTTACTTTATTATTTTTTAATAATAAAGTATTTATAAACTTATTTCAGTTGATAACCTAAAAAAATTTTTTTTTTATTTTCAATTGCATATAAATATTCTAAGATTACTTTAAAAAATATCATAAGCACTAAAATACTTGTATTATGGTAATATCGTCACATAACAAAGCAAAGAACAAATATATATAAATTGCAATTAAATCTGCAAAATTCATACAAAAAATCTCCCATCAAATGATATCAATTACATTTACAAAAAAAGTTGAATGGTTGTTAAGTAAATTAAAAAAATAAACACACATACACACAAAATTTAACAACCAACAACAAAACAATTATATGTATAATTAGAAAAAAAAAGAAATATATCAATTATAAATTAACAAATATTATATTTATGATAAAAAAAGAAGAACATTATTACAAACTAAACAAGAGAAATTATCATTTGTACTAGAATCAGGCAAAATGTATTAACGAATAGTTTAAAACATATACAAAAGCAATATCCAAATATATTAAAAAAGTTAAAAAAATATATTACAATGCAGTGATGCCATACTGTAACAAAATTTCAAAATTAGAAACTATTAACTATGATTTCATCTTGTAAATATTCATAAGCAACATATATACTTATAACTAATGCATAGAAATGAAAAATTATCGTTACATATTAGAAACTAGATGCAAATCGAGTACTGCATTCTAGGACTCTTACTATGCTTAGTACACAATTACATTATAAAATTTTAAATAAATTCAATTTTACGCGTAATATTAACTGTAAAATGTATTTAAAGAAAATTATTATATTGTAGAAAATAGGCAAAATCACATTAGTCATGTGTTTTTAATTAATTATTTGACTATAAGTTTTAAATGTGGATAAAAAAAAAGTGGAATGAAAAACTGAATATTTTAGTTATTTTATGAAATTATTAATAAAAAAAACCATAATAATATCTACGAGTATCTGTGATTTAACTAATATTATTTATTTCTCATTCTATGTTATGAGTATTTTTATTTAAAAAATGTTTTATTAAAAAGTCATGTTTTGTTGTTGCATCTTACTAATCTATTCATTCGAAAAAGTGAAAAATAAAATCGATCAAATGATCAGAACTGAAGTGAACTAAGTGGCAAAATTAAATTCTATTGATGATTGGGTGTAATTTTTAGTCGAAGGCAGAGGAAAAAAACATATGGATTTCCGATGTTTTACTTCTTATTTGCAAGACTCAACGAAAATAATTAGTAAAAAAATTGTTTCTGCAAGTTATAGTTTATTTTCATTTTCAAACTATAGAATAAAATACAGTTAAAATAAATCGTAATTCGTGGACTTAGTGCACTTTAGCTGGATCATAGATAGATGAGGTCCTGATGCGACAAACATTTCACTTTCGATGAACACTTAACCTCATTATCTTTTAGCATTAATTTCAATTATGCTACTGCTTACTGCTAATATGAATATTTCATCTGTTACTGATCATAACAACTTACTGATTACGCCAGTAGAAGGATTAAAAAAAGAACAAAATTATAAAACATTGTGTAGGTACTTTTATACGATAAGAGTAACATCTCTATATGTGTAGATAGGCTAATTTCTGTATAGTATCAATTAAAAAAATATGATAAAAAATAAATATTTTATGATAAATACGTGCCCTGATACACAAAACCGTTTAATTAAAAAATAAGGTAACAGCGTTAGTTAAGAAAATTGAAAATGAAATTGAGGTACTTACATAAATTGACTCAAGTTGTAGTAATTAATGTAATTAATTGAGTGTTAACGCCTAAACTAAAATAAGATAATTCGAGTAATTGTAGCAGTTATAATAGATTGAAATAGTTTTGTTTTTGCACACTTAAAAATTCATAGATACGTTTCCTTGTTGTAATTGAGCAGAAAACCCAGAATGGAGCAAAAATGAAAATTGGCTGGTTTTAGTAATTAGGTTCGTGTTCTAACGTGAACTTATTTTGGTCTCAGTGAATTTATTTTTAATGTGAATATACAATTAAAAATTCGATCCAACTTTGGGACCAATCAGTAATTTTGTTTTATAAATCAATCAAGTTCATAGCAATACTACGGCAAGATTAATTTTTTTCCTTACAGGGTTGTGAAGGGGTTTACTGTACATTGATGACTGAAAGACCTTTAATAAATAGGCTGGGGTTGTAACATTGGTCCTGGAATTCTCAAACAGATCACTGGGTATGGATGTAAGATTTGTTGTTGAAATTTGGACTGAAATAAAGGCAACCGTGAAAAGTGGCGCAGCCGGTACTTTTTCGACCCAATGCAAAAGATTCCAATCAAACAATTCAAGTCTAAGAAAGGGAAATGCCTGCATAGGCCTGAAAAAGGTTGAAGATAGTTCCAGTTTCATTGGAAGCGTTTGTTTGATTTTAGAAACTTTTTGTACCTTTCATGTCATCTGTGAACAAAATTAGGGTTTCTGTCTTGACTTGGATGAAAAGTCTACCGCTAGTGCTGAAATTGGGGAAAATCCGAAAATATTGAAAAGTGAATAAACAACTTAGAATGGGGAAAAACAGAACAAATGCATTGTCAACGATTTTTCAAGATTTCACTCGATATCGGATGGTTTGCAGTATGTTGAATGTGGGAATCGTATTAAACATTTATTTATGTACGAAAGATTAATGTGCGTGGGACAAAATTTTTTTACAGTCGCACGAATGAAAAAATGCCATCCACATTAAGTGCATCGATATATTTTGCACCACATAGCAGTGATTTTGTAGAACAAAGTAAAGTATTTATTTAAAGTGGAGAGTGCATAACAAGACGCTTTTCTTGAACATGAAGAATAACGAAGGTGGTGCGAAATTCTTCGGTGCATGAATGATCCTTAATTTTTCATATATCCCATGTTTGTAAACAAGCAGTAAAACTTTACAAGATCTAAAAATTTGTTCCAGCTATCGTGAAGAAAATTGATTATCACAGTTAAATCTATTTTAAGATTAATAATAAGTTTTTCTCACTTTCCTTTTAAAGTTTGGCGTGTAGTAGTAAGAAGGATCAGTTATTGAATGAAAAGTATACAACAATTTTCTTGTGTAGGCTTTCACTTAGTCAATATTAAAACGTAATTGACACAGATCAGTACATAGATTATCAAATTAACGTGTTTTCAGAAAATTGGGCTTAATTATGATCACGATACTAAAACTTTGATTTCTCTTCTACTACATATTTCAATAAGGAATTTTTTTCGGTTATAACATTTTTTCAATGGCTTTAATTTATATTTTAACTCCAAATAAATATCAACAAACCAAATTTCAATATTAATTTTCATTAATCACTAAAAGCTATTCAGAACTATACAACTATTATACGCTACAAGAACATTGATGTAAATACTTAAAATTATATTCAAAATGCTATAAAAATGTAAATAACTAAACTTATATAAGATATAGAATAAAATTATTCAATTAAAAATAAAAATTCATGATAACAAATATATTTGCGAAAAATCTAATAGGAAATTATTATTGTTAATATAAAAAAAACTAAAATGGTGCCGGCAATGTGTAATAAAAACAAATAACCGATTTAACTAAATAAATATAAAACTAAATTATAACATTAAAAAGTAAATAAAATTGATAAGTGTAACGTATTATAAAAAAACGCAAACATATAAAAACTGCATTAAAGAAGAGTGACAAAACTAGGAAAAACAAAACCTTTTACAGTAACTTGTAACGTTAACAACTCTATCTTACAATATTAATCTAGAATAGCTTAATTTTAAAATGGATATAATACCTAAGAAAATTGAATGAAATTACTAGCAACTAGATGTACCTAAATCTACAAGTAGCTATATTTCAATGAATTGTTTTAACTGTAAATTATAATTATATAATTAAATTAAACTAAATAATTATCGTTCGCTCTTTTCATCTGTTGACTGTTTAATTTTTCACAATATATATGTGCAAAAAAATTAATTTTCGTGCATATATACGTAATTCTTCAAACATTATTACCTTCTACTATCATGACTTTAAAACCAAACACTTATTATATTAAATAACCTTAAACAGAAATGCATTACATTACATTACATATAAATAAAAATAAAAATAAAAATAAAATTAAAAGCAGTGTTTAATGTTAATCTTCTTATGTGAAACTTACGTTGAAATATTTTAATGTAAACCATGAAAATTAAAACTTATATTTTACTTCACAGTAACAATGTTCATGAAATTGTAACAAATTAAGTAAAAAAAAAAAACAAAAATAATAATGATTACATTGTTGAAACAAAATCATGTATGAGCTATGACTATTAAAACTATAATTGTTAACCAAAGCAGAAGTCTTTATCCTTGTTTCTACCCTATTTTGTCCTGGAGAATATCCACATCTGGTTTTATCCCGAAGCACTTTTCTTTATAATAAATCATTTGAAGATTACAAGGGGTTGTATGGCACCCTCTTGCTTTTGATACGCAGCGGTTGTAGAAATATGCTCTTGGAATTTTTATTGATGGTTAGATGGTGACAACGATATGATTGTTTTGCTGGTGCAATGGTTATTATTGTTTTTATTATCGCTCGATTCCCAATAAAATGTTTAATGTTAAATTAACTGCGATACCATCTGCTGTTTATATTGTAATGTAGTATCTCTATCTTTTGATATTTTATTTTATTTTGGTTTTTCTATGCGATTTATGATTGTTTCTTATGATCTTTTATATCGTGAAAATGGCTTTTCAGAAGAAGGGTTTGGTTGTCTCTTAACTCACTTTCTTTGTACTGCAACACTGATTTAAAACTCATCATAAACCAGTGGTTCAGAAGTTTAGAACAATCCAAGCTGCGTGAGACGAACTGATGATGCGATAACTGACTTTTATGAAGCGTGTAAATTCTCTGTCAGCTTTGGCCCATCTAAAACATCGTCATTTTTCTCTAAGATATAAACTTTGCATCATGTTTTTTTTTGCTTCGGAGCAAATTGTTATCCCAACTCAAATGAGTGTATTTCATTCCAGCTAGGCAAAGGAGCTGCCCCTTAGACGAAATGATTGCCATCTGTGTTTTGAAGTAATAGTAGTGTGATCCGAATTAGTTTTCATCTTTAATAGATAGATGGGGACTTGTGCCCAAGTGTTGGCGTTTTTTAAATATGTACAAAAGTTATGTTTTTACGCCCTTATGGAGAGCCTGGGTAGGACAGCCTCCAAAAACTTTCTTTTATTGAAAACAATTTAATAATCTAGTTTGAAATTGTGTTCTTTCCATGTGCATATATATATTGAATTAGAATTTAGAATTTAGACATACATTACAAACAGGTTTCATTAGAATTGATAAGTGTTCCAGAATAATTCATAAAGAACTACTACGAGATTATAACATCTAATTAAAGCTCAAATTCGACAAAAATTGATACATCAAAGACATTAAATCTGACACATGTATCTTACCGCTATCAGTTATAACCCCTATGTGGGGCTAATGTACAAATGGGGCGAGCAATATACTCGTATATCCGTACCTCGAATCAGACATCATTTCAGTGCTCGCAGCATCCCTAAACGTGGGGGATGAAATGGAATTCGTTTTTATCACGTCCGGTGTTTGCATGTGTAAAATTATGGGAATGTGTTGTTGAAACATATCGTATCCTTCCATCACAATACCATGGCAAAAAGCAACCCTCCGAACTGATTTTCTTGGTCGTATTTATTATAATGTACCTACATCATACCAATATGCAAAATTCATCATATAGTCGATATGAATATATGATAAAGGGGTAGACCAACTTTAATATAATTTGAGAACGCCAAGGCATGGTGACGAAGAATGCATAATATGTGGTATGTTTATATGGTGATATACGTGACATATGAATAACGTGAATAATTTAATTAGTCGGTTTAATTAGGACTGAAATTGATTTTTCTCCTGTATATATTCAACTTTGAAATATTCTTGAAACAAGTAGATGCGTAGTTTTTACAATTTCAGGGAAAAAAGTATTTAATTTTTCCAAAATTTTAAGATTTAATCGTTGCTGATTAAGTCACTTTCTAGCTTAACTTTGAAATTAATACAATTAACCCATTCACACCTATTGCAATTAATTTCGTTTACGTTGATCTAGTGAAGCTTGGCTTAGAAGTGAAACCTTAAAATTTTCATTCACTTTATTTCAGTTCTTATGGGATTAAGCAATGAGATAGATATCTTAAGGCTAGAAATCGATTAAAAAACAAAGAAAGTAAGAATATGAGCGATAGGAAATAATAAGGTGTCAATAGCAGGTCACGGTCGAGTCATTTTGTCGCACTTGCACGATACTTTCTAGGTCGTACTGATGGCATCAATATTGTCTAATGTTTACTGGCTTTGCGAATTTTTGTAGAAATTTTACGTGAGAATGACTGCTTATGTTCATCACTGAAGACCTCCAAGAACTTCAAGTTTTATACGAATTAGTTTCGAGTTAAGATTAAGGCTGAGTTCATTAGTTAGAAAAATCCCCAAATCTGCATCCCTCCCATAAAAAGTCCTTTAATTATGTGGTTGCACTTATTGAAAGATTAAAATTAGAAATGTTTTATCAATCATAGTTTATAATCAATTAAAAGTACAAAAATATAAATAAGTGAAATCGTGGTACTCTTGCACATATTCAAATTTCGACATATCTCTTGACTGATGATATGCCGAACTAATTTTACTTTTGCGCAAAAGCGCTAGAACTCGGTTTCAAGACTCTCAGCCACTTAGTGCGATTTTATGAGCTTATGAGTTTACACGAACTCCGAGAATTTTCTAAGGTCAATGCGATATCGAATTCGTTTTTAAATTTTAAATATCGATTTAGGTTTTACTTCAACGGATCTTTCATATAATCACGAAAAAATTTATTTATTTTACGATTTTTCGATATTTTACTACTAAGTATTTGCAAAAGGGCGTACAGGTTTTTCAGGAATTTGACTTCCTCGGGCTTTATATGACTAAAAACGAATTTCAGGATTTATCGATATACAACCCCTGAGGTAGTGAAAAGTAGATTCACGAATTCTGCTATATCTTCCAGGTCCAACGAGGTGATGAATTCGCTTTTATATTAAGTTTCTGCTTATACGAATACCTAAAAATCAGTTTAGTTGATATTCCAATCCTAAGAGAGGTGACAAATGGATGCATATTTTTTTACGAATTGCTCGATATATCTCTGAAATAGTTTTAGCATCTACGTGCGTTTTATTCCAGTAGTTAAGAATCGATCTCATGGTTAATAGTTTATACAATTACTTTCGTGGAGATTTATATAAAAAATAGGTGGCTACTTGGGACTTTAATTTTTTAAGGTTGCCAGCCACATACTGAACTGTACACAAAGTGAACTTTATGTAAAGGACTTGCACCCAAAAAAAATAACAGCGATGCGCCCAGACTACTGGAATATTTTACTTTATTATTTCAATAATACAGTATCGTTATCGATTTTTAAAAAAAAAAAATTTGCTACCTTCAAAATTTGTTTTTTCACGTTTCATGACGAGTAGACACGAAAAAAGCAAAAAAAAATTTCAGTCCGCCTGTCCGCCGTACGTCGACCGCTGTACGCAAAATCGTTTGAAGGCTCGTATCTCACAAACCCTTTGAGCTATTAAATTGAATTTTATGAATAGACTGGGTAGGCTCCTTGAAGTGGCCAAATTTGGTGGGGTGGGGTGTGAGGGGGGAGGAGTGGGAAGTGTTTTAGACGGAAAATTTTGGTTTCTAGATCTTAGCAACCACTTATGCTAGGAAGCTGAAATTTGGAATTTATATAGAGCTTTAGTAGTGGACCCATTTGCA
The DNA here is from genome assembly GCA_951812415.1 of Beris morrisii. Taxonomy (NCBI): domain Eukaryota; kingdom Metazoa; phylum Arthropoda; class Insecta; order Diptera; family Stratiomyidae; genus Beris; species Beris morrisii. The sequence continues at coordinate 159,969,431 of OX638310.1, forward strand.
AAAAAATTGCCGATATAGGTGAAGGGGTTTGGGAGTGGGGGGAAAAATAATGCGTTCGAAACGCAAAAAAGGTGAGATCGACACTTTCTAAAATCCATATCTCCTAAACGGTTAATTTCACAAAATTAAAACTTAATGAATATCTGAAGGTATACTAGAAGAATAGATCGGAAACAAAAATTTGAGTGGGGGCAGTGGCGTACATGAGTGGGGGGGTGAAAAACTTTAGATTACGATATCTTGCGAACCAATTCCACTAGACAAATAAAATTTGGTTTCTGTATAAAGGTTGACAAATGAAGTTTGCTGAAAGTAAAATTTTTCAAGAGGGCAGTGGAGCATGAAAGTGGAGGGGATAAGAATTTTTCTAAAAAATCACGTCTCATATCTCAAAAACGGTGTAAGATATATGCTTAAAATTTTTACCAAAAGTAGGCCTAATAGACCCCTAGCAGAAAACAAAATTTTGGAAGTGCTGGTGTAAAGGGTGAGGGTGGGGGAGTGTGAAAAGGAAAAAGTTCCGATTTTAATATCTCGACAACCTATAAAGATATAAAGCTGAAACTTAGTATTTAGATAGAGCTATATTAGTAGCATCGTGGAAAAATATAATTTTTTATAGGGGTAGTATGGTACGGGGGTGGGGGGTGTTTTTCCTATCTATAGAACGGCTTATGCTACAAAGTTGAAACCCGGTACATTTATGTAAATGAACTAGAAAACTAATTTAGATAAAAAAAAATTTCAAATATCCATTGGCGTTCGGGGGGGGGGGGGGGCAAAAAAATTATCAGTGAAAATGGAATGCATATATTTTCACGGTTTTCTTCATATCTATTAGGTCTTCCCAAATATTGAATTCATTTTTATTCTACGGATTCTTGATATAAATACCTAGAAAGTGTTTTCAGGATTTTTTAAAATTCAACCCCTAAGGGGGTGCAAAGGGGGTGCAAAGGGGGTGCAAAGGGGGTTGTAAACTTTTTTACGAATTCTACTATATCTCCACGTCTTATCAGATATCGAACATTTTTTCACATTCATGGGCTTGCGTAATAATCGCCTTAAACTTGTTTTTAAGTTTTTTGCCTTTTCAGCCCCTAGGAGGGTATAAACGGATTAAACACGTTTTCACGAGTTCCGTCATTTCTTTTAGAAGTGATAAGAAATTGAATTAGTTCCTACTTTCTCGTGCTGTCTTCATATTTATTTATTAACTCCTTTCAGGATTTTTGGACATTCAACCCCCAAGTGGATGTAAGGAGGTTGCATATCTGGTGATATATCGAATTCATTTTTACTTCCTAAGGTTTCCTATATAAAAAAGTCAATAAGTCAATTTCAGTATTTTAGATATTCAATCCTAAGAGGTGTAAGGGGGTTGTATGCTTTTCAAAATTTCGACATATTTCTTAGGTTCGATGAGATATTGGATCGCTTTTTATTTCCATAGACTTTTTATATAATCGCCTACAAACCCATTTCTCAATTTTTCGATATTCAACCCCCAATTTTTTGTATATGTATTTGTTTTCACAATTTTTGTCATTCCTTAGTTCTGATGAGATATAAAATTGATTATTACGGCCAACCAATTCACGATTTTTCGAATTTCCAGAACCAAGGAGATGTGAAGGGTTTTCTTACGTTTTCAGAAATTTTTCAAAATCCGTCTTGTCTCATAAGATATCAAGTTGCTTCTTATGAAATCGTCTAAAAACCTGTTTCACAATTTTTTTCAAAATTCAAACCCCAAGTGGAAGTAATGGGTTTGTATACGTTTTAACAATTCGTCATATCTCTTAATTCTGATAAGGCAACAAATTCGTTTTTGCTTTTATGTGCTTTTAGTGTACATAATATACTGAAATTCAAATAGTCTTCACGGACTTTTTCAATGTTTAATCGGCTAAAAATCTCTATTTTAAATATTTTTATATTAAGAACAAAATTAATTTTCCATCAGAAATATAAAAATCTCGAAGCAACTCATGATACACTCCGACCTTGACCGCTCCCGAACTTTGACCCCAAAAATAATAAAGTTTCGCCCAGACTATTGGCAGATTTTTTAAATTTAAAGTGGAAATACAAGCTTCCGATAGCTATCTTACGATTTTCTCGAATCGCATCGATCTACATCCTGATACATCCTCAGAATATCTTTCCAGCCCACCGAGCTCAAATCCAATAACGTAATAATTTACTTAACTAATTATATTTCAACTTCAAGTTGCCTAACCATCTTCCAATTAAAAAGTTTTCCGATAAAATTTCATTATCCCTTGCGAGGACAAGACACTTGCTTCACATACGCCAGGACGAAATCGTGTTCCCATCTGAAATCCTCTACAAGGGCCGGACGATCGGTTGATAAGAAGGAATCAAGCTGAAGCGAATAAAGATGAAAACCTCGAGTCTCTATCTACGCGTATATGCGATAAATTTGAGGATGGAAAGTGTTGTAAGCCCAGGCTTACGATTCATTCAAGTCAAATATTGGCTTTGTTAGCAACGAGGGGTTGATTTAACAAAAAAAAACCGCATGTTATACGTGTGCTTAAGGAAGCTGCCCGGAACCCTCCACACAGAGTATCCTTACAGAAGGATGTACACAGTCTAATGTCTAGGAACCTAGTAGATACACGTGCCTATTCCGAAAAGGGCTTACGGTGTCGGGGGCTCTAAGTTGCTTTATTACAGGCGGCGGTATCGTAATCAGAAAACGCGGTAAGTAATTCGAATTTAGTTGAACCGAGGGCAATCAATTCATTCCACGAGAAAAGGGAAAAACTACCCCCAAATGATATTAAAAAGGTCAAAGGAGGTGTTTTTGTATAATATATTATCGAAATCAGGACACACCTTTATCTTTTCAGGCGACATGAAACTTTTCTGCATTCGAAATCCGTACAAACGACCTTTTTCTTGGTCCAATTTAATTATGCTGTACACCGCTATTCAGTCCTGAGCAGAAACTTCCTTCCGTCCTTTCTTATTTTTTTATTTTCTATCCGCATGTTTTATTCGTTGCCTTTGCTTTCTGTCTCTGAAGTGCGGTTAAGTCTTATTTGTTGGAAAAATTCACCTTTGTGTATGGTCCTTTGGGCTATATCTGCGTTGTGGGGTTCTGCATGTCCATGACTTATCCTTTGTCAGGGAAGAAGTAGTACAAAAAAGGAACATTAGTACGGAGAAAGGAAAAAAGGAGCAAATAAGATATCGATTCAACTTCTTTCATTGTATTTCGACTTTAGACCAGAAACTTAAGTTTAAATTGATGTCAGATCAAAGAAGAGATGGGGACTTTCGTATATTCTTTAATGTCCTTTTTAAATTGTATCACTAAAATAGCGGAGTTTCTTGTTTGAAGTAGCCGTTATTCGGAAAATTATAGACATTAAATGGAAAGGATATTTCTATAGTGTACTTTATGGACTATTAGCTTTAAATAGCTTAAATCACATCTGCAAATATCCCGTTATTAGTAGTTTATGAAAATCTTCCTATAATATGGGCATAAGTTTGAACAATTATTTTAAGGACTTTTGTATTACACGTTCTCAAGGGAATGCAAAGAGTTCGCCCATTAACGAAACCTACATTCCAACCATGAGAGCTGCTTGCTTTAACACGTACTCTTAAAGTTTTATATGTAGTTACATGGACCTAAGAAGACTAATGAAAGAATGGAGGATACTTTTAGAGGAAATCCAGGTGATCATTTCGGCACATGAGTTGAATAAGTCTTGGAAGAATTGGAAATTTAGCACTTTTTTTCTTCCACGCATCCATCATCAACATGAAATCACCACGGAAAATAGCCCACAAAACTTTTAAATATCTTCGAGATTCGAACTTGAAGAAAAGGGGGAAATCCCCGTAACCGATGAACGAGAAGAATTTAAATGGCAATAAATCCAGACCATTTAATACCAGCAAGCTGCATGTCATTGTTCTCTGGGTGGGCTTATAACGACAGGGGGTAGGAAGTCCTGGGTATTTGGCATAGCGTGCGGTATCGATGCCCCCATTACATTGTAAAACTTTTCGAAGGTACAAGGAAGAGTGTAATACGCCCGTCTTAACGACAATGAAGACGCATGTCGAATGTTAATGGGCCTATAATGAGAAGGAACAACTTGGATTTTGGTTTTGTTCGTGGATAAAATAAGGAAAAATACGAATAAAAATAACGAAACAAGGAGAAAAACGCGTGATTAGGGCTTATTTTTCACTGCAATGAGATTTATTACGTTAGACATGGTCTGATTAATCTTTGCTCGAGGACGTATTGATTCGATGCGGACTTAACGATGTTGAATGTTTAGTCTGGTGAATTTTTTTAAGGGTAGGTTTGTGTGTTTACACGGTAAAATATTTCATAGAAGGACTAATGTTGGAACTATGTAGCGTGGTACTCTCGGCAGACTGGTTTGAGCGTGCTAGTCTATTACCCGAGAGGAAGTGGGTTCATGTCATTTGGGGCTTTATACCTTATTCCATTCCACCCAAAAATATCAATCGCAATTATCCTTCTGCCTCAAGATTTTGGCCATAGGCTAATAAAGTAAATCTCGGAATTAGAAATAATGCCAAAAAAAAACTCTGATCGGTTGAAAGGATCAGAGAAATTTTATGACCAAGAAGGCAATGCCGCTAGGTACACTTAACATCTTTACAGTATTAACTCGAAATCGAAACTGGCACTGTACTATGGGAAGAACACCCTTGCTTACAAGCTAAGGAGAGCCTTTTCATTTCTTGTGTACTATTATCATATGATAGAAACTGCTAAATGCAGAATGTTATACCTTGGATATACAGCTCGTATACAAATCATAATATCGTCAATATCACCAGTGTATCACCCAATAATATGCATATAGTACGTCAACGAACTGATATCTACATAATGTCCAACCTCTTTCCTTGTATATAAATTCGATAATTTTAGCTGATACAGCCTTCTTTTAACTGCCATCAGCGCCATCTAGCACTGAAATCAACTGAAATTCCAATGAATGACAGTTGTGGATTTCTATATCCTTCCGTCAGTTAAAATTGTTTGAGCATGTTTTCATTTTTGTGAGCGATGTGATGGTCCGGTTTCTACATTTCTTTATTAGCAATGAAAGTCCTTTTCGCCGGAACATCATACTGCGACGTTTGGCACGAAGAGCTAGCAGTCGAAGCCTTTTTTTCTTCACTGCGAAAATTTCGGAATGCACTTTTAACTGTCCCAGATTAATTAAAGGTTCCATCAAATTTTGTTGCTGCGTTGAATAAACGCACAATACTATTTGACAATCGCTTGAATTAAAAAATTTTGTCTTTGACAGCTAAATGTCAAAGTATAACATGTATGGGCTGTGTATCATTCCATATTGTATCGCATATCATGATTTAAATAAAGTAATTTGTATACAAGCAGTGTATCCATGGTATTACCATGTAACTAAGTCCATTTTAGGCTATGGGCTCGCTAATACGACACCAAGAATATCGGGCACTAGGCGGATTACAGCGTATATGTGTGATGAAATATTAGGTAGATTCTTTCGTTATAGACGGCGGACTATTGGACACGATATAGACATTTCAGAGACATACACTGTACCTTTAACACGACTTTGTCCTTAACAATATTTTCTTGGGTGATCCACCCTCATAAGCTTTCCTGGTCATCTTGGATATCCTCTACAAAAATGGCCACCAATTGGTAGATATCCAAATTTCTGAGCTACTACCTAAAGTAAGTATGAATCGAAATTTCGGTAATAGTTGTCTAAAAATTGGGTTCAGCAATCGTACTACTCGCGTTTACTACTTTAACGATTTCTCTTCATGAAAAAAAATGTTCGACCAACCTTCAAAACCATCACCATCTAGACGCTAAAAGGTTGATAGATACGTTTCAATTTTCCTTGTCTATAAATACACACTGTAATAAGAATTTCTTACCAAAAGCCATTTTATAAGACATAAAACAGTTAAGAGTCCGAAGAGTTGCAAAAGGGGCTGATCGAACGTTCTTTCCCAGCCGATAGAGTCATAAGAATGTGCACCGATACGTAGAATCCTAGTATCCACCCAATCCCTTCAAAGTATACGAATATATGGGATATTTTCATGTGAGACCCGACACTTTGCTAAAATTTATTACATCCCATCCGTGCTTATGGCCTAATACAATATTCACACACATACTACAATACCAGCTCCCCAGGCTACCATTTTCGGAATACACGTTATTTAGTATGTATGGTATGCTCCTTGTAAATAAGTATGGCATTGTACTTAAGGCAAGCCAATTACTTTTACTATAAATCTAGCGATTTGAACTTAGTCGGAAGGGAAAATTCTAATTATCTAAAACCAAACTATCCGCATCACGATTACAACTGCATTTTATAATAATCAATGAGGGTCTTCTACTACTTTGTCTTTATTATTCTATATAGGTTTAGAAGTAATCTTCTCAATACAATTTACTCGTACGATTAAAAGAAATCAGCGAAAATAAATAATTTCGAATTTAGCCCTAATTCCAAATTTTGACTAATTTTGATTACACGTCAAATTATTTACCAAATATTTCCAAATGTTTAACAAATATTGCTTCCAATTAACCAGCATTCAATTTCTCGAGCATCATCAATGGATGAGCATTTCTCGAAATCAAATTTTCGAGAAAATATCGCGAAATATTCGCACTGACGAACAATAACTAGTTTTTTTCTTTTTAAACAGGTAAACATATTTTTTTTTAAAATATAAAATAAATTTTAATTAAATGGTTTTAAATCATCGATGAAAAGTTACATATTGTTACGTGTAAGCCTGGCCACCGTGCAACTCGATCGATTACGAATAGGAAACAGCAACAACCGAATACCTAAGCTGCAAAGTAAGCCAATCAAAGGCCTAGTTGAGAGTAAATAAGGAGAGCGGAGCAACACGATTATACCCCACTTCTTATGCGCTCGAACGTACTGGAACAGCGTTGAAGATCAAATGGAATGCTCTCAAGCCTTCCAGTACCATCTACACACACCATTGAACGAAGATCGAAATCGAAAGCTCTAAAGCTTTCGAGAAGATTCCACACTGAGCGAACATTCAAGTACATCCTAGACTGCAACCGGATAATATAAAAGCAGGTGAAGCTTTCAGCGAGAGATGTAGTAATTTTTATTACGTCGACTGTGACAGCCAGCGTGCATACGCGACCGTGTTGGTAGAGAGCGAAAGTGATCGAGTCAAGCGATATATGGTATAAGCGGGCGGTATTGCCATACAGTGCGAATTATTGTGCGAATAGAATTTAAAGTGCGATTAATAAATAATCACTTATTTTTATTTTAACCGAATTGTGTTTTACTTGAAATCTCGGCGAACCCCTAGCTCGCAACAATATAGTGAAAACTGAAAAGCATTTCGAAGAGTTATTTATCTATTGGGTCTCTTTCGCTAAATCGGGCCATATTCAACAATTTTGTTCTTCTCATTGCCTTGATCTCAAATTATATTTTTTTCCAATGTATAATATAATAACTTGTTACAAAAAATTGACGTTGTTAATATCCTGTATAATTTTTTTTTACAGTGATTGAAGTTTTTGAGTTTCTTTTGTAACCCGATCGACAAACAAAAAATACCTTAAGCATAATTTTTGACAAACTAGCGATTTTATCTAAAATATATTATAAAATATGGCCTTTAAAAATATTGAATATTTTTCAAAGCACACCATAAACATTTTGCGTTTTAATAATTAAGACTAGGTAGGGTAAACTACCCGGTTTCGGGCCACCCAGCCTATTTCGGGCCACCCTGTTGCTTTTCTCTTTATACTAAGTTTTATCTCAATAAAAAAAGAATTCAATTGCTAAATTGAGGTGCTTAAGATGTTCTAAATGAATTCTTTGTCGCTTTGTATACTCTAAGTAACCCGTGCAATCATTCTGGAATATTTGAAGATGACACATCAAGTTTTCGCATTTCATTAGGTATTTTGCTAAGCGCGAGTTAGTTTTAACACATAGTTTTGTAGTTTTGTTAACGGTTTTAAAAAATTAATTAATTAAATACTATCCTTAATTGTTTCTTTAATAAAAAATAGCATTATAGTACCCTACGTTTAATTTCAACAACATTGCAATTGTTTGCTATTATACAGGAGCCCGAAACTGGGCACGGTGTCTTTTTTCATTAAAATTTATTTTTCTTAATTTTTTTTTATTATTAGTTAAAATTATGATATAAACATACTGCAGTCACGATCGGCTGCAAGCCAATCGTATAATACTCTAGATGAATACTGAACTCCGATTTATATTGTAGTTGGGGATAAAGTAGAATTACGTGTGTGCATGTTGTATGTCCTTTAATAAGGACTGCCATTAGATTGCTACTCAAAACGAAAAGACAATATTCAGTGTTTAATTTCATATCCTGAACTGGGTAAGTCATCGAAAAAAAATTTCCGTTTTGAAGGACTTTCACATGGGAGGTGCAGGAAGGACTCACTCGATTTCTTACATATTTATCCTTTTCCTTGGAACCATTTAAAAATGAACGTGTACAAAATTTCAAATTCGTAGCTTGAAGCGTTCAAAAGTTATCGAAAAATATTGTTGAACACGTGTCTTAAGGACATTTTGTATGGCAGCTACCAGAAGGAGTAAAAGGATTTCGCTGATTAGCAAACCTGAACTTCGTTTTTACTCAAAACTAATTTGTTCAAAATTTCCAATTCATAGCTAAAAGATTACTTGAGTTATAGTAAGTTCCGTAAATTAAGTGAAGATGTTTTGACAGGATATTTGTTTGGCAGGTACACGAAGGACTAACAGGATTTTCTTCATAATCATACATTAAGTTGCAACTATTGGAAAAATAACATGTACAAAATTTCAAAAACGTAGCTTAAACCCTTCTGAAGTTATCGGCCAATATTCTTAAAGACGTGTTTTAAGGACATTTTGTATGGCAGCTACCCGAAGAAGTAATAGGATTTCACTGACTAGTTAAGACGAACTTTCGTTTCACTCAAAACCAATTTGTACAAAATTCCGAATTCGTAGCTAAAAGATTACTTGAGTTATAGTGAGTTTCGTAAATTAAGTGAATACATTTTGACAGGATATTTGTATGGTAGCTACACGATGGACTAACAGGATTTTCTTCATAATCATATATTTAACTCCAACTATTGGAAAAATAATACATACAAAATTTCAATGTCGTAGCTTAACCCCTTCTGAAGTTATCGACCAATATTCTTGAACACGTGTTTTAAGGACATTTTGTATGGCAGCTACCCGAAGGAGTAGGACGATTTTGCCCGTTAACGAACTTAGCCTTACAAATTCAACCAAACATCTAGATTCAAAATTCCATGATCCTAGGTGAAGGCGTTCTTGAGTTATCGTGCTAACGGACAGACGGACGGACGGACGGACGGACGGACGGACGGACGGACGGACGGACGGACGGACGGACGGACGGACGGACGGACGGACGGACGGACGGACGTCAGGTGGATTTGAGGTTTTTGGGCACAAATAAACAAAAAATAATATATAACTTTTTTTCGTCCGAGGCTTGGTTCTATGCGTTACAAACTTTTGGGCTGGATTAAACTTATAATACTCTATATGATTTCATCTAGAGTATAAAAATAGAAAAAGTACATTACGACGAATATAAAACAATAATTTTTGTACATAATGGGTACACAGTAAGATAAAAGTAAGTCTTGGAACTAAAAAAATCTCTTAAGGGGGCCCGAAACCGGGTAATTTACCCTACTCCTCAAAAAATTTTTAACTTACATTTTTTTTTCATTTTTTATTACGTACTTTTCACTTTAATTTTTCTATATAGTTTTTTTATTGTTTTGCAAATTGTATTAATTTGGATTTATTTATTTATGGCATTGTTTTATTATTGTAATTTTTACTTTGTGTATTTTACTTGTTTTAATTTGTCGTCGGTTAATTTATAAGAAAGAGCCTATTCTCAACTTTGTGTCTATTTCAATTTTACATTTTTTAAATTTTGATAATTTCATTTTAGTTAAAGGTTATGCATTTTTGTAAAATACTCTGATTAAATTTTTTTCCAAATTGATCATTTAGATGAGACCATGTTTGGACATTTATGACAAATTTTCAACAAATTTTCTTTTGACACAGAGTACCTAAATGGACAATTATGATAACTGGGCATTAAGAGTATGCCCTGTGTCTAGGGTATTACGCCAAATGATGATATAATTATTATTTTATTGTGTATTATAAAAAATATAATTATTGTATTTTTATAACAATAAACACCGCGAAATTCATACCAGGTGTGTCTGACTTTAAAGTTTCAATTATTTCATGTAATTGATTACGACTGCCATTATCTAATCCGACCTAGTTAACATTGAATAGTTTGACTTCGTTAATTATAAATACATACTTCAAATTATGTTTAATTCTTATTGTTTTGAATGCCTTATGCTTCAATATTAGCTTCTTTATAACTGATACAATATTTAAAGTAATCATTTTACAATCCTATGGAATCGAAATCAAATTTTCCGGAATTTACTTCCAACAATGGAAAATTTTCACTATTCAATTGTTGGAGATAACAATAAACAGCGCAGCATAAATGATATCAATCATTTCAACTAACGATGATTAATTGCTTAATTTTTAGCTAGCATGTATATTTCAATTTATCCATTGTTGCGTATATCACTTGACACCTTTTCCGGAAGCTATACAGAAAACCGAAGACCAGAACCGACAATATAATGAGCCAAGTTTAACAATAACGTCGTCTAATGCAATTATTTATTATTATTTTTGGAAAGCAGAAAACAGAACAAGGGGTTGATCTAACAATAAAGTCACGTGGCTGCAATTTTACTTTGGCCCTTAATAGGACACAATGGGGCCAAAAGCATAATTTTGACGGGTAGTCGAATTAAGCAATTAAAAGACAACCGGTCTTCAGTTGTCCCCGGGGAACGAAATGAAAAATGGTTCGTCTTAAAGTTGCCGGAATATTTGCCGGAGCAACGGTGACTTTAAATATTGGGGTGGAAAACACACCGCTGACAAGCATATCCTAAATCTACCTCTACACTACATTACAGTCCTAGTAATAGGATCTACAAAAAGAACAGGAAAAAGAACATCAACAAAAGTACGAACTCATCCTGATTCAACCCCACGCTGAAAAGAACCGGCCTAGGTTGAATTTTTCCTCCCGGAAAATTTGCCATCCCGAGCACGACTACTAGGGGAGAAAATCAAGAGAAAAGCCTCATACTCATATCCGGAAAATTTTGCGTGTTGCAGTTGCCGGGGTGGTCCTTTGAACGATTTTCTGATTATTTGAGCTACGTGCGTATCCCGAGACAAACCCATGTTTACTTTTCGTTAACGAAATGAACAAAATGTTCGTTACACAAACTCGATTAAATGTTGAGGTGAGTCTATGATGAAACTATTTCGATGGCATCACTCATCCCTTCGATTTTCGGCTAAGGAAAATGATGACGATGAAGACGTTAAGATTCTGCCTGGAAGGCATTGCGGTTTTAATTCGAACGCAAACGATGATGAATCGAAGAATGTTGCCAATTATGTTCTAATTAGTTAATCGACAATGGTTTGAAATGCGATTAAAATAAGTTTGAATTCGTGATGATAACTTCCGAGTGTGGTCAGGTTGTTAGAAAGAACAATCGGAATTTATTACCCAGAATCAGACTTCTGGTAGGCTCGTTCAGAAACCGAAATAGATCTGTAAGGTCCAATTGTTTCACCTGCAACAAAGGTATATTGATCAGATTCAGACACTTCACAATGCCCAATAAAGATTCAATGATAGACGGACTATAAACGGCATTCCCTTGCGGTGATATAATTTTAAATATTTGAAGGAGTTGGTGATGAAGTCTGTACAGATTTTCCTTAAATCAATAGTCGTGTTTTATTCACCGAATCAGTCGTGATTGTGGCTAAATGTATGAATCCGGATAAAATATCACTATCTCTTAGTTAATTTGTTCTTAGTTCAAATTTCGATATCTAGATGCTGCTGTTAAATTAAATTTAGTTTAAACTACGAATTCACTGCCATAGTAACTAACATCTGCTAACTTCAGATCCGGTTAAATATTGACGTGTACTTTACTTGGATTTCTACTTTACTGGGGACTTGTGTAAAGAAGAAGGCATACAAATTGTGTCATTCACAATATTCTGAGATTATATCACTAATTTTTTTCAAGCTGAGATAATCGAAAATTCTTGTCATAGATGAAATGCACTTTGTCGGTTTCGCTCACTTTTCCGTTGAATCGGAATTTAAGTTTGAGTTAAATTTAGACTGTGAATTGGAGTTAGCGTGCATCCAAGAATGTGGCTTCTGGAGTTTTTATACCGGCTCCACAAAACTTGAGTAAATGTGGAGAGAAGACATCATACATTAAAGAAGAGTCTTCACTTTTGCTAGGCCAGTTCAATTTTTTACGAAAATCACACATTAACTGGAACTACATAAATTTCCAAGCTTCGCCTTGCTGTGAATTGGCAATACACTGGCTCTCTTGTTTGCCGGTAATATTTTTATTTGAATCATCTCGCAGGAGAGTCAAGATGATTCTCTTGAGTTCCTTCGCAGATTTTGAACCAGTTCCGAAGTTGAAGAGCTCCATCTATTGGTTTTGAGGTTCTCATTCTGACCTTTCAAGATTTTCAGGATTTATTCGGGTTAAAACGAAAATTTTATCAGCCAGAGTATTACCGGGCTATCGTGCGTAAAAAAGTGCTGCACTGAATTGCCCACCCTCAACTAGATCGATGAGCTCGGTGTAGGTTATCCTTTATCTTGGCTTTTAAAGGGAACGAGTCTACCAGAACAGAGTCCTGTACACTACAATGAAAGATCCAGTCTTAAATTCTTCGCATTTTGGCGATTCTCCACCTTGCTGCTGTCTATAGTTTGTCCTGCGTCCATTAATCGTCTAGTTGGAATCATCCTTCTAACGAAGCTCCTCCAATGCAGATGTTTCCCTTATCATAGGTCCTACTGATGAGGATATTTAGCACACAGTGTGATAAACCAAATAAATTTGAACTTCTTATTTCAATTGTCTTTCGACGTTTGCTGTTGACTTAAAAATACTGGTAATTGATTACTAAATCTGGATTATACTCGTAGCTATGATTTTTTCCCTTCTTGAAGGTTTCGAACTATTCCAAAAAAGTTCCACCATCTAAATTAAGATTTTTCGTTTTCCCATGATCTTTCATCATCCGATGCTATCAATCTTCTTCCTGATTTAAATACTTCGCATAGCAAATCCCCCTAAGACATTCCTAACCACTATTAAATGGCCGAACAAATCCGTTCGAAATAGAGCGCAATGAATAAGGGGGGAAGAAAACAAGTTGGACCGAATTTCAGTCCAGGGAAAATTGGCATCCCTAGATTGATGGTAGAATTAAGATATTTCGGGGCTAAATTATATTGTTGATGTGTCTTCTTTTTTTGTTTCAGGATGGAAAGACTCAATACTCTCGATACCGAAAAAATGGCTTTCGACATCAGAAGGTGCCGACGAATTCGGATTCCCTGAAGTAAGTATAAAGTTTGGAAAGATTCAATAAGTATAATGGACTGGATATCAGACTTTCTATTGTATTTTGTAGCAAGGATATGGGACAAACAATGTAAGTGTTCTGGTTCATTCTAGCAAAGATTTATAGTAGACGAGTGGACGGTTCGAGTAAGACTTTGAAATGCGTGGATGAAATTTAGTCACAAACAGGTGGAAATGAACATTATATTGACCATGCGCGCATTTAGGGTTCACTATAATTCAACCTTTAGCCTGAAAAAAATTTTTCACTACGGAAATACATTACCAGTATAATTACACATATGTATATACCGAGTTTCAACTTTTTAGCATAAGGCTTTCACGAAAAATAAAAAAAATCTCATTTAACAGCTTTATGAAATTACCAAGTTTAAACTTTCTACCACTAGCGGAACAGGATATATGAAATCTGGGCGTCCTGCCCCAAACACACATCATCTCAACTTTCGAAGGGTTTTCTAGATACAAGAGAGCTAAATTGCTAACCACTTCCGTACTTCACTGGTTCTTTCAAAAAATTTGTATTTAATACAAATTTTTCCTATGACAACTTCAACTTTGTGGTGTGAGCCGTTCAGTAGGTATGAAATTCGCAATTCCTGATTTCAGCCTAAAAGCTCTCCGGATACATTGTCTTATCGTCCCATTCCTGCAACTTGCAATATTTTATTATTACAAAATTGTAATTTAAAGTTAATAGATTCTAATTTTACCTCGCTTTTGAAATCGCACTCATAGCCTTCCCCTCCGTAATAATAATAAAATTTTTATTGAACTAAAAACCCTAACGAAAAAAAGGAATGAAAAAGCCTTATTAGAATAAAAGTTTTCAAAATTCCTCCGTTTCTGATCTTGATCTATAAAAATCAAAAGTAACTATATTCAGAACCCCAAACAACCTAAAGTAAGAATTATGTTTGTTTAAAAAGATTTAGGTACCTCTTTGGTTCAAGTTAATTTACAAAGGAGTTGTTATCGTTTATTTATTTCCTTAATTAGGGACGGTTTGTGGAATCTCATATAAAAACAATGGATTAAAAGTGAAAACAAATAATTCCGAGAAGTCTGTTCCTTATGAATGTGAACATTACTTTGATTTCATAGGGAACTTAAAGTAACTTCAACCGGAAGACATCCATCGTCTTCAACACGTTTCTTTATTATTTCCATTTCTGGTAGCTGGTAGCGTGTAGGCTGCCTTAGACTTTGGTTTCTTATTCCAGGCATTGATATTCAAACGAAGTTAGTGCTTTTCGAGCTATGCAAGTTCCGTATATCCCATAATGTATACAATATTATAATACAACGTATAATGCCCCCGGGGTAATCCCCGAAAATATTTCTCTAAATGCAAATGTTTGACACTAACACAATAACGTGTTTTAAGTCCCTGCAAGGATTCCATTCATCCCCCAGGCTCCCAGGGGACACAGTCAAGTTATTCTCTGCGCACTTGACTAAAGTAAATTTTTTTTTCGCCGGGTTAGAGAGGGTGTTTTTTACTTGATGTGTCTATCAGTTTTGCAATAGAAAAGAGGGTTGCATTGATGGAATAATTCCGTTTCTGGGTTTCGTCCCGGTCCTTGTTCTATCGGCGTCCTCTTTTGTACCGTATATTAAAAACCAACTTCGAATATTTGAACCTGTGACTTCGCTTTAGTGTTGAACGCTTTTATCTCGCTTCCCAGATTCCGGATATTATTTGTAGTACTAATTATGCCAAACAGGATTAACCTGGCTGAAGAATCCTGGGGGTCGGTTAAGATGTGGACTTTCAGTTTTCATAACGGATCGGAAGAGGAATTTTCGTAAAAGCGAGCTAAGGAAATTCTTGCATAGTATCCGCAAAGGTAATTTCGGGGGAATCGATTTTTGCCTGGGCTCCCGTTGCGTTGAGTTCTATTTGTATGGATGTTTGTAGGTAGTTAGGCGGTAGCTTCATGAGTACTTTCGTACTTTGTTGTTATATTTACTCGACAAAGTATCTATGTGTGCTAAAAGCAAACATCGTACTATTTGAGTTTTACATTTTCATGATGTTTAATCAAGTCAGCCCAAGGGGGGGTGCCGTTGTGTCGGTAACAGAACGAATTTTGACAGGATTTCATTTTTCCTCCCCCTTAATGTTTCTGTATTTTTTAGAGAAATATTGGCCTGGGTTTTCTCTGTAGCTTTGGTAACAGTAATTTACAGTATTTGTGAAACAATGAGTTGGATCGGTTTTTTTTCTTATTAAGTCCTTTCAAAAGTCGGTGTGGAAGGCCGCGATTTTGCTTTCTTTTAACTTAATCTTTGTTCGTTCTTCCACTCCTCTCAAGGGCATCATACATATTTTCCTTGTATATTCTATTTTAAATTTTGTATCTTGTATCTTGTATCTTGTATCTTGCATCTTGTATCTTGTATCTTGTATCTTGTATCTTGTATCTTCTATCTTGTATCTTGTATCTTGTATTTTGTATCTTGTATCTTGTATCTTGTACCTTGTATCTTGTATCTTGTATCTTGTATCTTGTACCTTGTATCTTGTATCTTGTACCTTGTATCTTGTATCTTGTATCTTGTACCTTGTATCTTGTATCTTGTATCTTGTATCTTGTATCTTGTATCTTGTACCTTGTATCTTGTATCTTGTACCTTGTATCTTGTACCTTGTATCTTGTACCTTGTATCTTGTATCTTGTATCTTGTGTCTTGTATCATGTATCTTGTATCTTGTGTCTTGTATCATGTATCTTTTTGAGAGTAATCATTTAATGCATCAAGGCAGTACAGCCATTAAATGATTGTACTGTGATAAAATGGTTGAAATTTACGGGTGGTGTTGAATAAAACCTTAAAAATGTTGGGGGTGAGTTGGTGTATAGGAGTTGAAGTCCAGACCATTAGCAAATGCCTCCTTTTCCTTTTTATCTATAAATCATGTTTAAGCCCCAGTGTTGAATTCATCGAGGATGGAACGAATACTGTTGTTATGTTGGCTTCACTTGACCCAACTTGGAAGGTACATGCAAACTATGGTAGCTCTTCTTCAATTTCACGATGAGCACTTTTCCTAAGGGCTGTTGTCGAAAGCGAAGCACAGCGA
Organism: Beris morrisii; assembly: GCA_951812415.1. Classification (NCBI taxonomy): domain Eukaryota; kingdom Metazoa; phylum Arthropoda; class Insecta; order Diptera; family Stratiomyidae; genus Beris; species Beris morrisii. Next base: position 159,986,194 of record OX638310.1, read on the forward strand.
AGGTTGCACGAAATTCTCATAGAATATATTCTTCTCCATCTATGGCTATAAAGCGTACCTGTCTGACTCCGCTGTATGTAGGTCGTTATACTTGTATAATATATATACATATAACCCTGTGGTAGAGTCGTAAATTGAGCGATTCTACGGAAAAAAAATTGTATGAAGCTCTACTTCAGTAAATAGAATTGTAGTGGAAAGTTTAGTTTGAAGGATGATGCGCTGTGAAAAGTTTATCTCATGAAGGATCAAGTAATTTTCAAGAAAGTTGTTTTATAAATAAAAGATAGGTACCTCAGCCGAACTTTTCTCTGTGCCCTTTTTGATTTGCACTTGTACCTTATCGAAATTTAATTTCTCCCGGGAATTTACTTCAGTTTTCTTTCTAACTTGCTAAAAACTTGCGAAAAAATATTCGCAATCACAATCTCGAAACATATTCTTGAGATTGAATCTTTCGTTAGGCTACAATTTTATTGACGATGACTTTGTGTATAACCTGTAGCGTGCGGCTCAGACCATATTGAGTCATCCACAATAATATCGCAGATAACACAAACAAATTAGACTTTATGGAAATAACTTTATCCAGTGACAACATTATTGAATTGGATGTATGTAAAAGTACCTCGAGCAATGATTCATTGGTTCAGTTTTGTGTTGGGTAAATTGTTAACTTTATTGATATCCAGGGTCGTAGTTTATTTATAAAGGAGCAGAGGAGATTTATAACAGTTAAATTTTTAAAGGTAGGACTATTGTAGAACCTGCTGCCGTTTATAGTCAAACAGAAAAAAAATTCAAGTAAAATTTTTATTCAGTTAGTTGACATATTTTTTATGTTTTGATGTTACTCCGTGCTGCCATTATTTTACCTATACTGTTCGTCTGATTGCAGTGTTCATTGGCAGGCCGAAGTTAACCCATTGTAAAGATTCCTTAATGGACAAGGGACTCAACTCCCTTAATCCCAAAATTAAGCAAGGTGTACCTTTCTTCAAGAAAAAATATCAATTTTTTTTTATATTCGCAAGTGGTGGAGCAAATGGAAGGGGAGCTCAATAGCTGCCTGAAAAACCAAACAAAATTAAAATCCGATCAAAAATGAGGGAGTAGTGGCCAAAATCGTGCAGAGAAAGAAAGAGGAAAAATCGTCAGAATTCATGACTCTTCTTTTCTGGTCGCAATTTTAGGAATTTTTTAAATCGGTTTGCTGATTTCCATCGCCACACTTCGGCAACTAGATTTCAAAATCTCGTAAAGCGTTTGAATCGTCCTGAACAGATTTGTATTACATTTAAAATTTAGTAGCTGATTGTATCTCCAATTTTTAATTTATATTTTTTTTTCTTTAATTTTTACGTTTTTCAGCAATCAAGATTGAGCATCAGTAACCAAAAAATTAAATTATTCAATTCCAAAGCTTGCATTCCATACAAGTAATTCTAAAATTACATTAATAATAGGTGTGGTTTTTTTGCGCACTTATCCAGAACAAAGTAGGTTAGAAAATTTTATACAAAATAACAACAACATTACAGTTTTTATGATTTTTTATAACTTTCTTTCATAGATAGTAGGCTAAATTAGAGAATTTATCGCGAATAGCTGCCCCAGTGAGTTTACTGGGTCAGCTATTCCTGTTAAAATCTATATTCTAGCCTACTATCTATAGGGAAAAGCAATAACAAATAACAAAAACAGCAATATTCATGGTGTTTTCAATTCACTACTCTGATCTGGATAAATACGCAAAAAAAAACCGACATAATACTAAGACTATTGAGGTGAAACCTGATCGTGGTGTTTCATGGCTGTCCAGGCTGTTTTTAGTAGTTTTTGAGCTGAATGTCCACAAAATCTGGAAGACATTTTAAAATCTCTCATGCATATTTTGAATAAGTTTTGGGAACGAGACTTTTCCATGGTAGAGCTATCATATAAGCCAATTTTAAGAATATTTTGTTTTTTTGGCGTCATAGAATTTTCTTGTGTAGCCCGAAAATCACGACTGGGATCGATCGCTGCCCTAGGTACCGCCATTGAGGACAAGACAATTGAAAAATCTTCACTGGAGAAGACAGTTTAAAACTGTGTTGGACAAGTTCCGACTGTTGCATTAGGTCTGTTCTTTTTGGCTACACCTTCTACACTTTTCTACACTAGCTCTTGAGTGAGTGCAGAGAGGTGAAGAGGGTGAATGAAAAAAGAACAAACCTAATAGGTTTGCTGAATGAAAAAAGAACAAACCTAATAGGTTTGTTCTTTTTTCATTCATTCTCTTCACCTCTCTGCACCCGCTCAAGAGTTAGTGCAGAAAAGTGTAGAAAAGTGTAGAAGGTGTAGCCAAAAAGAACAGATCATCATGCCAACTATCCGATACACTCTTACAGCTGCTGGTAAGGATTTCTCTACATGTGCGATATGAAACCGAAACTCATTACCGAGAATTGTAATTAAGTAAAATTTGTCATATCACTTTATGATTAAGGTACATATATATATGCAATGAAGTTCACCTCATATTTCAAACAATTTGACAGTTTGGTTGCTCACTAGGGTATATTTGTGTTATATTGGTGTGTATCAAAAAAAAACAGGTCTTCTCAATTCAATGGCTTTATTACAACTGCGTGTATAATGAGGGAGTGCATTCAATTCATGTTCTTATTCTAATACAATCTATAACAATATTAATTCTAATCGCAGGTTGCGCAAACTAAGACTAAGTGCACGAGATCACAATATCCACCCTTATATTGTAGTGTAGAATTTTTGTCGGTGTAAAATTCAATCTTTCACGTAAAGTGAAAATTCAGTAAGGTGAAATCAAACTTGATTTACATTGCTTTCTTCCATACACTAGAATAAAACGAATTTGCGCTCCATTTTTTTGCAATATATGATTCGTGCGCTACACCATTCATTCTATTTTTTATATTTCACCATTGCTACAGTGTCTAGTTTAATATTGTTTATCTGCTGTATCTGGGTTTATTTTAAAGCTTTAATAAACTTACAATTATTTAGTAATTAATAACAGACTGAATTGAAGGATTCAGAATGAAACGTGTCATAATTTATTTAATAGGAGTAAATATAGGTCGTTGCTCGATGGTGTCGACTGGTAGTTTCTCACGTTAAAATATTTAAATTGGTTGACGAGAATGGGACGAGACCACTCCATTTCACACCTGCTTCAATCCAAAAACTCTGTCATCTCATAGCTCCTACCTTAAGCGGGTATTTAAAATATCTTTGTCAAGAACCACCGTATTAAAGAAGTTCACCTAATCTAGCCACTAAAAGTTTTTTTTAACTTAGTAGGTCAAAGCGTTTGTGAGCTACAAGCCTTCAAACGCTTTGGTAGACGGCGTAAACAGCGGTCAGACGGACTTTTTTTTTCCTTTTTGGGGCCTACTAGTGGAAATACAAAACATGAGGTTAGCAATTTTTTTTTCAATGTCAGTTAGGTCAACTTTTATAAGTCCGCGCTTTACAGTGAATAATATTTTCCAAAAACTAACAATACTTCGAAATTTCTTTTTTACTTTACAGACTTTACCAAAGATTCCAGTACCATTGCTTGAACAAACCATGACAGACTATCTACGCGTACTGGAGCCCATTGTAACGCCATCGCAACACGATCGAACCAAAACAATAATAAAACAATTTACATCGCAAAGTGGCCTAGGAGCGAAACTGCAGGAATATCTGCAGGACAAGCGTGAAAACGAGGATAATTGGGTAAGTGAAAGACGCCTCAAGAAGCTCCAGAAATATTTTCGTTTCAAAATATTTAACAGAAGCAACTGCGCGACTCGACCCCTAATAATCGGTACGAGCGATCACTGCTATTTCATGTAATTGTGCCAACGAGAGTTAATAAGAACTTGCAAAAAATCAGCTTATCTTACTCGGGTGAAGTATTTGATCAATGCATGTACGCTGCGGTGCAAATTCACTCAATATAACGGAGAACGGTTTGGCAGATGGTTGCCGGAACAGACAAACAGTCGATGCAGAAGTCTTTTCTTTTTCTGATCCTTTAAATTGTTCTAGTCTCTTGTAGGTATCTGTATAACATTCTTAGTGATAGCTTCGTAGAATGGGTAATTTTGATCAAAATTGACTGGGGCAAGGTTCACCACTCTTTTTGATATTTTTGAAACTAAAATTCAAATTGAAAATTTTAAATGCATAATTTTTATTTCAGTAAAATAAAATTAACCACAAATTATTTTCACTTACTACAAACATGTAACTGTAGTGGTCGGTTGATGTTAGCCATTTTGCCCGATTTTTAAAATTATGATTATTTTTTTTTATTATTTTTACTGTCTTTTATATTGTAGTGTTTTTTTTTTGTTAGTTTCTCGAAATTGATTAGTTTTAACTTTGCTTGGGATCAGTTTTGCGGACCTTTTTCGGGGCAGCCGTCTTCTTTTGATTTTTCAGGGCGTTACTTAAAGTTGTCTTTCGCTTGCTGAGCCCAGCTGCCGTTGGCCTTTGTTTTTTTGTCACCTTGTTCTTAGTTCCTTTCTTGCGGCTATTAGGAATAGTAGGATGAGGGGTAGGTGGAGTAGCAATTGTTGGGTCTGTTCCACTGGCGGGCTCACCAGTTGGGACTGTTGGTTTTGGTGTAGGAGGCTCCGGAAGTCCCGAAACGGTGGGTACAGAGGGTTCAGTGGGTACAGTGGGTACAGTGGGTATTGTGGGTATTGTGGGTATAGTGGGTTCAGTGGGTATTGTGGGTACAGTGGGTTCAGTGGGTATTGTGGGTATTGTGGGTATTGTGGGTACAGTGGGTATTGTGGGTTCAGTGGGTATTGTGGGTACAGTGGGTATTGTGGGTACAGTGGGTATTGTGGGTTCAGTGGGTATTGTGGGTACAGTGGGTATTGTGGGTACAGTGGGTACAGTGGGTACTGTGGGTATGACAGTTGGAGCAGTAGGAATGGTTGGTCCAACTGTCGGAGCAGTTGGTATTGGGGGTTGTGTCGTGTTTACGGTGGGTGGTAAGGTTGGTGGAGTAGGAGGAGTAGGAGGGGTAGTTGGTGGAGACACCCATTCGCTAGCTAGTACGCACTGTCTTAAATTACTGTCAAATAATCTTCCCGGAGGACATGCGAAGGAAATCGCATCCACATTGAGTGCTAGGCATTTGTAATACAACGTACTATCATTGTAGTTTGGGAATAACTGGCCGACGTTAGCACTGATGCTACAATTTGGTACTTGAGCCCTTACTCCATTACACAAGAGGCACAGGAACGGTAGAAGAAACAGTGATCCTGTAATGTCGAATTAAGAAATATTATTACCTTTATATTTCAATTGTATCTGAATTTCCTTACCTCTCATCGTGCCGCTGTAAATTGAAACTGCTTATGGTCTTACAAAATTGTTGACTGGACTATTTATACTCGTACCGTTTCATTCTCGTATCAAACTGATAGGGTGGAGTCTTACGAGTGATTTTGCGCGATAGAATTTAAACAATTGTTTAACATATTGAACATATGTAGCCATCAGTAAAAGCGATAGCAAATACCATTGATTTGGCTTATCAATTTACCCGCCGGAAATAATTAAAGGAAACTTTGATGATGTTCATGTTTTGTTGATTTCAATGATCACTTTAACATCGGCGAATATTTGCTACATTCACCTGAATTATAAGTTCATTTAAAAAAATTCATTATTGTTTTGTTACATTGCGATGGATTTTTGAATTCAAAGTTTCATCCTTCTAGGATAAGCTGTACTCGATGTATAAAATATTCTGACATTAATGTGGTCGGGATGCAGCGCGGGTTGTAAAAGAAAGTTATAATTTTACTTTATCATTTTTTAATTACAAAGTATTGTGATCGACTTGAAATTTAAAAAAAAAAATTATTACACTGAAATTTTGTTTTTGTTTTTTCGTGTCACGTTTTAGGAGTAGTAGACCTAAAAAAACTGTCGGTCTTTCCACCCCGTGGTTAATACCCACAAATCGTAACTCACAAACCCGTTGAGATAGAAAGTTCAAAATCTTTGGGTGGATAGGGTGAACCCCTTTAAGTGATGACTTAAGACGGGGTAGGGATATGAAGGAGGCGGTTAGAGATTAAAAACTGAAAAGGAAATTTATGCATTTTTTTCCAAAATCATTTACCATGGTTTGCTACGACAAATGCCGACGACAAGCAGCGGCAGCGGCTGCATTCACGAGCATGAGAATCAGTTTAGCGTTTTCAGGAATTTTTATACTCTAGATTAAATCATATAGAGTATTATAAGTTTAATCCAGCCCGAACAGTTTGTAACACATAGAACCAAGCCTCGGACGAAAAAAAGTTATATATTATTTTGTGTTCAGTTGTGGCCAAAAACCCCAAATCCGATTGCTGTCCGTCCGTCCGTTTGCACGATAACTCAAGAACCCGTTGGCCTAGGAAGTTGAAATTTTGTCAGCACCTGTAAAATGGAAAAAGTAAGGCTAAGTTCGTTAATGGGCGATATCCTTCAAACTCCTTCGGGTACTTCCCATACAAGAGTCCTTAAAACACGTATTCACAATTATTGCTCGAATGCTTCAAGTTAGGAACTTGAAGTTTTGCATACTTAAAGTTTACAATGTTTGAAGCGAAAATTTCGAATATGATGCAAATCGAATGAGTCCTTCGTGTAGCAGCCTACAAAAGTCCTTCAAAAATGTATGCAAGTTACAGAATCCACTATAACTCCAGTATGAGTTAAAGCAGGGATTCAAAATTTTATAGGAAGTTTAGTTTTATATCAAAAGCAAGACTGAATTCATTAATTAGCGCCATCCGTCGACTCATTCGGGTAGCTGTCATACAAAAGTCCTTAAAACACGTGTTCACCAATATTGAACGATAACTTTAGAACGCTTTAAGTTACGACTTTGAAATTTTGTACACGTTAATTTTACAATAGTCTCAGCTGAAAGTATTAATATGAAAAATATCCCATAAGTCCTTCATGTTGTTGGCATACAAAAATTCAGTAAAAATCTCCTAACTTAATTAATGAAACTCTCTATAACTGAAAAAATCTGCCAACAGTCTGGGCGCAACTTTATTATTTTTTGGGTAGAAGTCCGAAACGTGTTTAATACTGAGATGCGGTGAAGGTCGCTATGAGACTGATAACCTAAAAAATAATGTTACAAATAGCCTCCTGGTTATTCTTTAGGTTAAAATAACAAAATTCATGAAAATGTTGGAAAAACCCCTTTTCACAGATATTTTTCTTACTCCGGTTCTGTACATCAATAAAATTTTTTCCCTTTTTTTTTCTTTAATTACTTTCGTAGTACTTCTACATATACATATTAAGTTTCAACTCTAGCATAAGCCGTTTCTGAGATATGAAAAACCACCCCCCACCCCCGTACCTTGCTGCCCCTATCAACATTTTTATTTTTCTGGGATGTCACTATAGTACCTCTATACAGTTATCAATTAGCTTTCTATCCTTTGCGGCTTTCGAGAAATTAAAATCAGAATTTTTTCATTTCCTCCCCCTCGCACCATCACTCCCTACACCCACACCCTCAGCTCTCCGCTAGAGGTCTACTGGTCCTAACTCCTGTAAAAATTTCAAAATCATATCTGATACGGTTCATGAGATATAAAAATTTAATTTTTTGTAAACTGGCTGTCCCCCACCTTCAGCGCTTCACCTGTCCCCTCAAACATTTTACATTCAGTAGACTCATAAGTTCCAACTTTCAGCCTCCTAGCATAAGCGGTTCCTGAGATCTAGAAACCAAATTTTGTTTATCTAAAACGTGCCTCCCTCCGACCCCCTTACACCCGCACCCCTCCAAAAGCTACCACTCGTAGGCGTTCACCCAATCTACCTACCATACAAATTTCAACTTAATATCTCAAAGGTTTGTGAGCTACGCACCTTCAAACGGTTTTGCGTACGGCGTCTACGGTGGACAGACGGACATTTTTTTGCTGTTTTGGGGTCTACTAGTCCTAAAACTTGAAAATAAAAAATTTCAGGGTAGCAAATTTTTTTGAAATTTCAGGTCGATAACAATACTTTATTATTAAAAAATAATAAAGTAAAATCGTTTAACCATCCATCGAGTAGCCACTATCCAATAGTTTCTACCTAAATAAAAGGTCATGACATAATCGTATGTGCACTCCTCATTCTTTTGACGTATTCCCAACTAAAATATAAATTGGAGTTCAGTATTTCATCTAGAGTACAGCCGATCGTGAATTCGTTATGTTTTTTACTAAATTTTCAAAACCGAAGGGAAAATTTGGGGAAAAAATTTCAGGAATTGTTTGAACAAAAACAAATGTAATATTACTGTTTCCGTACGCATTGTGTTGTACTCTCAACTATAAACCGTCGCTTCGTTATCAACCAATTAAATTAATGTGTATATGAGACGCTACGTTTTTATACCACATGTAGCGCACCGCGATCTCTGAAGTTTCGTCTATGGCGTGAGAGTAGCTTCGACGATATACTCATATATCTCCCTCTCTCTGGAAATTTATATATTGTGATTTTATTTAACGATTTACTTTGCTGGACAGACATGTAACAATACTATCTAGATACTAGAGTACAGAATAGTTAAACAAAATTAAAAAAACTAATGTAAGATTAAACTGTGTATTAAAAACTCTATGTTTCTTTCAAGGCATATACATACTGGTTAAATGACATGTACATGGATGTGAAGCTACCGTTACCAATTAATTCCAACCCCGGAATGGTTCTACCTCCGCGGAAATTTACGACTGTACACGACGTGGCCCGGTTTGCAGCGCGAATTATCGATGGCTTTATGGACCACATGGAGATTCTGGAGAGGTTCGAATTTAAACAAACTATCAAGTGATTAATTAAAAATTTTCCTTTTCAGTGGAAGCTTGGTTCAAGATCGTGCTACATCTCGGGAAAAAGGCCAACCGTTATGTATGGCTCAGTACTATCGTCTGTTAGGATCTTGTCGTCGTCCAGGCGATATTCAAGACTCGCAGTATCTCCCGGAGAAGAGTACCGATCATCATATCATCGTGATCTGTCGCAATCAAATGTACTGCGTTCCGATTCGTGCTCGCGATCGCGGGAAACTGTCCGAAAACGAGATCGCGTCACAGATCCTTTTCGTGCTGAGCGATGCACCGTGCCTGCCAGCAAAACCGCCACCGATCGGAATCCTATCATCCGAGCAGCGTGACAAATGGGCCCAAGATCGGAATCTTCTCCTGTACGACGATCAAAATCGCCGAAATATCGAACTACTCGAAAAATCGCTGATCGTACTGTGCCTGGACGAACCGATTCCGAATACGTTCAATGCTCGCGGTTTTAATGGCGCAAAGTGTTCGGGACACGTGGCCGGTACTCGAGATGAAACAAATATGGCGCATGAAATGATTCACGGCGGCGGAAGTGAATACAATTCGGGAAATCGATGGTTCGATAAAACTATTCAAATTGTTTTATGTAACGATGGCACCTGGGGCCTGTGCTATGAACATTCGTCGTCCGAGGGGATCGCCGTAATTCAACTTTTAGAGAAAATTTTCGAACGTATTGTATCGCTACCGCACGAAGAAGATGGAGTACCGCAGCATCATTTACCGCCGCCGGAACGATTGGAATGGAATATTACCCCGGAAATCGAGAAGCGATTCGTTGAAGCCAGTAAAAGTATCGATCGGTAATTTTAAAATTGTAATTTTTTTTGTCAGGATTGCTCCAGGCTGCACCCTGCACTACCAGCAGTAATTCTTTCCAATTTCAAAAAGGTTGGTCTGATTTGTTCGATCACTCGCTTTGTCTTACCATAAATTGTCCGGGCGCCGGCTAGTCAAGATTTTCTAAATCATGTGTAAGTTCCCCTCATCGATGGCCGCTTTCTTTTATACGTAATCAATACTCTTCACTGAAGTAAATGCACTGTCATCTTATTCATGTTCATTCCAATTTTAAATACGATTTTTCACTTCATCAATAGCGCTACAGCCCAAATCGGGCCCTGTCCTCCTGCAGATGAAATGGTCGAATTTATTTCAGTACGAGCTAGAAAAGAACGCCAATGAATTCGTTCCCAAATTATAACCTTTTTCATAGCCGATTCATTCATGTTGGGTTTACAGGGGTATTGTCATCATAGGTGATGATAGGTGAGGAGTGGAGAGAGGTCCTACTCTACTGAATGTGCAGTACGAATTATCTAAAGTTAAAACTAAGTGGCTAGAGCAATTACAGCTGAAAATTCTTCAAATACATTTAGTTATGGTGGCTATGAAGTAGGAATAGGATGGAGGGCGTCTATCTCAGCAAACGGCACGCGCTAGAAAGTTGAAACCTAAAAGGTGTAAGTTATGATACTGGAAAAACGCTTTGGGTAAACAAATATTAAATTTGCACTGGGGTAGGTACGGAGGTGGGCAAAAAACTGAAAATCTATACGGTACTTTTCAGGGGATTGCACGAGAGGTTGGTGAGGACGTAAAAGGCCATTTTAATGTTAATGTTCTCAAATAATAGGTAATAGTTTTTAACAGATGTATTCCAAATTAAATGGTTACAATGGTATTATAGTGAAGAGGTGACGAGTGTTTCCTTATTGATGCCCAAAGACTTCAGCAAGAATATTGAACATTTGTAGTTTTTAACTGGTAAACATAATTCTTAGTTGTAGGCTTCAGTTAAAATTGGCTTTAGTTTAACATGTATCTACTAATTCATTTCGTGAAACTAGATTATTGCAATAATTTCTGTGTTTTTAGGAGGATCGATGATTTTGACTACTACGTGTATCGATTCGACCATTACGGAAAAACCTTCATAAAAAAAGCTCAAGTTAGTCCGGATGCTTATATACAACTTGCACTTCAATTAGCCTATTTTAAGTGCGACCATCAGATTATGTTGCTGAATTTAAAATAATAAAATTTTTTTTTATAGGTTATATGGACATTTAGTATCGACATATGAAAGCGCATCGACTAGAAGATTCCGTTTGGTATGTACAATTTATTTTTCTTCCATTTTTATACTCTAGATGAAATCATATAGAGTATTATAAGTTTAATCCAGCCCGAAAAGTTTGTAACACATAGAACCGAGCCTCGGACGAGAGTATTATAAATTTAATCCAGCCCAAAAGTTTGTAACGCATAGAGCCAAGCCTCGGGCGAAAAAAAGTTGTATATTATGTTTTGTTTGCTTGTGGCCAAAAACTCCAAATCCGCTTGACGTCCGTCCGTTAGCACGATAACTCAAGGACGCTTCACCTAGGATCTTGAAATTTTGAATCTTGATGTTTGGTTGAATTTGTAAGGATAAGTGGGTTAACGGGCAAAATCGTCCTACTCCTTCGGGTAGCTGCCATACAAAATGTCCTTAAATCACTTGTTCAAGAATATTGGTCGATAACTTCAGAAGAATTTAAGCTACGACTTTGAAATTTTGTATGTGTTGATTTTCCAATAGTTGGAGCTAAATGTATGATTATGAAAAAAATCCTATTAGTCCTTCGTGTAGCTGCCATACAAATATCCTGTCAAAACGTCTTCACTTAATTTACGCAACTCACTATAACTCAAGTAATCGTTTAGCTATGAATTCAGAATTTTGTACAAATTAGTTTTGAGTGAAAAAAAAGTTCGAGTTTACTATTCAGCAAAATCTTTTTACTCCTTCTGGTACCTTCCATACAAAAAATCCTTAAGACACCTGTTCAACAATATTTTCCGATAACTTTTGAACGCTTCAAGCTAGGGACTTGAAATTTTGTACACATTAATTTTTAAATGGTTCCAGCGAAAAGGATAAATATGTAAGAAATCGAGTGAGTCCTTTCTGCACCTCCTCTGTAAAAGTCATCCAAACAGGAAAATTTTTTTTGCGGTGACTCACCCAGTTCAAGATATGAAATTAAACACTGACGATATTGTCTTTTAGTTTCAAGTAGCAACCGAATGGTGGTCTTTAATAAAGGACATACAACTTGCACACAATTAATTATTCTTATTTGTCCCCAACTACAATATAAATCGGAGTTCAGTATTCATATAGAGCAGTGACGGCTCGCCATATGAGGCTAGTGAGGCTGAGCCTCACCATTTTACAGAGGAAAAAGTCATCAAGTTACTAGTGGTTTTTTGTTTTGAAAATGTTACTTAATGACTCCGCAGTAAACCGCTGTCCTTACTCATATTGTTTTAGTCCGACAAAGACGTGTTTAATATTCCGATTCAGCCTCACCTGCTAAGAAAGGCACGAGCCGCCACTGATATAGAGTATCATACGATTGGCTTGTAGTCGATCGTGACTGCAGTATGTTTATTTGATGCTATTTCTGGGAATTTTATACTTTAAGTTGGTTAAACCTACGACCATTCCGGTATTATCGCTTGAATGGTAATAAACTTTTTGTCAATTTTCGCGATCACGATGGCATCAGTGATACCGTGCAAAAATCCTCTAGGATCGTAGGATTCCATTTCCTCCACAGAGATTGCTTCTCCATATAGCAGTTACATTCAACATTTTTATCCCTTTTTGTCCCTCGCCAGATTCTGATTGGGCTACTTTATGTGACTTAATCTTTTAATGTTGATAACGTATCAAAAATGTTCTCTGCTACACAGGTATATATTTTTGGGTGCTCTGGAGTAAGTAATCTTCACTGTCCGGAATGATACATTCGGATGGTTAGCAAGAGATTTTTTCCTTTTCGGAACACCTTTTTATTGTCCTACGAAAATCACCATAGAATCGTTTTCGACCCTTTAGACATCTTCGATGACCCTAAGCATAAACTGCATCATAAATGTACCAGGTGTGTGAATATGAAATTGCCGTTCACACATAGATGGCTCTAGAGGTAACGTTTATTGTGTATGATTCATACCCATATTTTTTTTAATTGGTTCAACATCTGTCAGGAATATTCAGTATACCACATTTAAAGTTTTTTGCAACAACATAGTGTTTTACCTCATATAAATTGGGAAATTTTGTAGCAGAAAGTTGTGATTTGCGGATTTCATTACGTTTTTGTTTTTTCCTAAAGAAAAGTGTGGCTGAAGCGCATCAAATGCTTGTAGAAGCTTATGGTGAACATGCCTTAAGTTAAAGACAATGTAGAAATTGGTTTCAACGATTCAGAAGTAACGAATTTGATGTGAGAAATCAAGAACGTGGAAGACCACAGAAGAAGTTTGAAGACTCCGATTTGCAAGAAATATTGGATGAAGATGATACAGTAACTCAAATACAAATAGCAGATGCATTAAATGTTGACCGATCAACAATTTCTTTACGTTTAAAAGCTATGGGAGATTCAAAAGTGTGGAAAATGGGTGCCACATGAATTGACTAAAAGGCACATGGAAAATCGAAAAACAATCAGTGAAATGTTGCTTCAATGACACGGAAGAAAGTCATTTCTGCATCGAATTGTGACTGGTGATGAAAAGTGGATTTATTTTGAGAATCCTAAATGCAGAAAATCGTGGGTTACAGCAGACCAACCATCAACATCGACTGCAAGACCAAATCGATTTAGAAAGAAGAGAATGCTCTGTGTTTGGTGGGATCAAAAAGTTGCGGTATATTATGAACTTTTAAAACCTGGTGAAACTGTCAATACAGATCGCTACCGACAACAAATGATTAATTTGAACTAAGCATTGATCGAAAAACGACCAGAATGGGCGACAAGACATGGTACAGTTATTTGCAAAGCACCAGCACACAAAGCAAAACCGGTTCAGGATACGTTGAAGTCACCTGGCTGGGATTTGCTACCTCACCCGCCTTATTCACCAGACTTGGCTCCTTCTGATTATTATTTGCTTTCATCGATGGCACACGCACTTAAAGAGCAGCACTTCAAAACATCTGAAGAAGTCGAAAAATGGGTCTCTGAATGGTTTTCATCGAAAGAAGAGCAATTTTTTTCGCGTAGAATCCACAAATTGCCCGAAAGGTGGACAAAATGTGTAGCTAGCGATGGGCAATACTTTGAATGAAATATTATGTACCATTCTTTCAAAATAAACGTTCTATTTTTTAAAAGAAACGGAAATTTCATATTCACACGCCTGGTATGTTCCTCGTGATCCTCATCCTACCAATCAAAATAAAATTTTGATGGGACATTTTTGACCTAAGAACGTAACCTCACCACAAATATAACAGAATTGATCTGAATTATTTACACGTTTGCGAGACATCCTGCTTAATTATAGCTTACCAACTGAATACTCACCGAGATGGGACACTTTTGATATTTTTTGATAGTCTCATCTGCATTTGTACAATTACAATTAAAGATAATTTAAATGCTACATCAATAAATATATTAAATTTCTCTTTTTCCCGGAAATTATAAATAATGTTAGTAACTGACTTATATAATATGCGTTGAGTTTTAATAAGTTTCAGTTTTAAAACTTATTTCATTAAGGAGCCCTTAAAACGCTCCACCGTGAAAACTCACTGAGCACACTGTCACGTATCTCCAAACCTTGAACTAAAAAATAATTCTCATTTCAAAGTTGTTGACATTTCCGAACCTTTTGAATGCTGACAAGTCCTTGATTTTCGTTCATATTAACGCGTTATTTTTAATTTGGTAAAAAACATTTTCTTTGCTACTAAAAGATGCCGCGTTTATTTCGCGTTGCACTAAACAAACGGCCATGTGTTTAGGCTACAGTTTCATTCGCAACATTCACTCCGCAACATTCCAACCGAAGTAGGCTCCTGCAACATTCCCATATCAACTTAATGGTTTGTGTATTAGATAATACATTCCACAAAAATACATTAATACAAATGCAAACAAAAATTAATTGTTATTATAAAATGCGTAATTACATTGTTCACACAGGTTATGAAATAACGAACATTACTAGAGTTCTAAGATGACGAATTTTGGATCGATTTATATCATTTTTTTTCGATTACACAAAAATTTTAAGCGCTGTCGGTTGACACCAAAAAACTACTAACAATAATTAAATCAATTTCTATAATTTATAAAATTTTTAGGGCCGTGTTGACTGCATCCGGTCAGCAAGTACCGAAGCTTTGGAATGGGCAAAGGCCATGTGCCAGGACGAAGGACCAAACGTGGCATTGGAAAGCGAAGAGGATTGCGATAAGAAGGAGGACACCAGAAAAGTGAAATTCAGTATTTACAGCGTAAGTAACTGAAAAAAAGAAACAAAGTATTTCGCACAACTATTTGTACGATTATTCTTCACAGAAAGATCACCTTCGCGAACTATTCCGTTGTGCAGTTGCCCGACAAACCGAAGTTATGGTACAAAACATCTTAGGAAATGGAATTGATATCCATTTATTGGGATTACGTGAAGCGAGTAAAGAAAAATTGGGCACTTGCCACGAATTGTTCACTGACGAAAGTTATAAAATCGCCAATTGTTTTTTACTTTCGACCAGTCAGGTATATTCTATTTTGATTTATGTTTAAATCTAAAGAAGTTCAATGTGAAATGCACCGCATAAAAGCACAATCATCACAATTTAAATATTAAAAAAAGAGCACTCAATACTCAGCACAAATTCACTGGTTTTTAAATTCAATAATTTTGAGTAAGTTGTCATTTATTACTACATATTATTATTATATTATTTTGAACGTAGAAATAGTTCTGCCCTAAAATGTTACAACTGATTTTTAAAGCGTTTACCTACTAACTAATTTAAACTCAGTGTAGTTAGTTTCATAATTTTTATTGTTTGTAGAGAAAAAAGATATTAACTTAAAGCGGAAGGCGGAAGGAAGAAATTAGTGAAAGATATGCAAAGTCGCTACGTAGTTTAAGTGACGGTGAAATCAATTTTCCTTTTGAATCTACCCATTTCCAATCGTCGTAAGGAAAATTTTAAAAAGCGTTTTGTTATGCTCTTATGTTTTGTCATGTTCTCGCAAATTTTCCGTGATCACACTAAAATAATGTGTGCACTACAGAACGATATTTCGTTGAATGGGTGAAGCTGCGCGAAAAATTTATTTTCTACATCTAATGCACGTATCTCGAGATAATCTTGTTTACTTTGATTTGAAATTACTACGTAGAATTAGTTGCTAAATTCTTAATTACTTTTACAGGTAGCTTGCAGTACAGACAGCTTTATGGGCTACGGTCCGGTAACTCCACGCGGCTATGGTTGTTCGTATAATCCACGCCCGAACGAAATTGTTTTCTGCGTTTCAGCGTTTTACTCTTGCGAGGACACAAGCGCTTCTCGTTTTGCAAAATCCCTTCAAGATTCCTTAGATATTATGCAGGATTTGCTTGAGACATAATTTAAAAAAATAATTTTTAATTTTACAACGTTATGTGAACCTATTAGATACTTACACAAATTTACTGGAGAGATATGAAAAAGTTCGTAATGTAGTTTGTTAGAAAAAAGTGTTGTGTTTTCCAAAGATTTAATAGGAAATATCTCGTCAATTAACTAAATTAGAAATTATCGTCCTAAAAACTATTAAAACTAATGTCAATAAATTGTCTGATTAAACCATTAAAACATATGACATAGTAAAAACGAATATTCTTCGAGTTTTTTCAGAGACGATTTTAACATATCCTGCCAGATAAAGGGCAAAAATAAATACATATCATAGTAATGCCTTGTGAAAATTTACACATACATATCACTGTATAAAGAAGTTATTGAAAACAAAACGCGAAAGAGGGTAATTAAAATGAAAAATACTTTATTACTAAAATAATAAAGTGAAAACCATGTTTTTAGTTGAATGTACTTGAAAAAAGTTTACAAACACAAATAAATTAATGTAACAATGTTTAAAACAATTGTAGGAAAACAGAGAAAAAACATTCAGCGTGTATTAGCAATATTTATTGAATAAATTGCAAAATATTTAAAAGTAAATGCCTACCTAAAATATTAGAAATAAATAAATGTAATTTGATGTTAACAAGTTAATGTTTAGGAAATAACAAGAAACCAGTTACTATATCGATATTTGTTAGAAATCACAGTTAATTGAATTTAAATTTACTGTTAATGCTACACTGTATCCTATTTAGAATTTTTTTTTTAATTGTGATGTGATTTAACATATTCAATATGATTGTTATTTGTGTTTAACAGACCCTTAGTTGAATTTAAATACCCTAATTAGAGAATAATGTTGGCTCATATATCAAGCAGATTATTATAGTACTAAATTAAATTTTTTTTATGTAAATTCAGCCTAAATTTCAATCGAGTACAAAAGGATTGAAACAGAAAAAATCAATTAAAATTTTTCATTTTTTTTTAAATTTCTTCGAGTGAAATGTACGAATAAAGTGAACTTTTTTTTTACTCAACTTTAAGTGAAATCTATCAACCTAGGCTGTGTGATAATCAAGCATAAAGAAAAGGTCGCAAACAGCGAAAAAGGAAGACAAAGAATCAGTGATTTTATTAAAATTACAAATAAAATTTTAATCCAAATATTAAATGGAAGCACACTTTAAAAACAACATTTATGTCGGCTCGATAGGATCGTAATGAACATTTTTACGTTCATACGCATCACCGACAACGAACGAGTTAATTTTGTAAATTTTTTTCCCCGACAACTTAAAGTTTAACTCGAAAATAAAGTCGCCCAATCCATTGAATATGCCTACTTCATCAACATTATCGTTCAAAAATGAAAAATTCTACATACAAGTCCATGCCATGCTCATAAAATTGAACCTTCAACAAAAATTGGTTCAAGTTACAAATATTGAACCGTCAGTTACGAGGCTCGGAGAACAACGCATCGTCAGTTCAAAGGATTCACACACAAATACGTGTCGCACAGACGATCACCTTTCGCACCGATTTTTGAAGAATGAAAACTGGCAATTCTGGTCTAATATTCAAGATTTCTAACTTGAACGAAATTTCCTAAATCATACAATTCTATGTTCTTCAATTGTAACGAAATTAGGATGAGAATTTAATAGTTCATTTAACGTCGAAAATACATTAATGATTTACTTGAAAACGCGTCAAGTTTGTTGTACAAAACGAACAATAAACGAACTTATTTAGTTTTGATATTACTTTCCTCAAGTCAACAAAAAATTGGTACACTATTTATATATTACCGCATTATTTTATCTGAAAATTGTTTGTAACGAAACATGCGAGTAGTTTAGGTGCCTACAAGGAAAATGAAAGTAGTTTTTTTTTTCAATCTACGACAGTCGTGTTTACTAGAATAGATGTCAATTAATTCAAATTGTTATCGTGATAAGAATCGGAAATTCTTTTTGAAGTTCACGACTATTATCGCAAATTTTTTATCAATATCAAAAATTTCCGATAACAATTGTTATGTTAAGTGTTCCATCTTATTTGGTACAAACATAAGAAAAATGTTAATTCTGGAATTCAGGACTGATTCTACTGTATGTTGATTTGATTTTATCTTAACAAAGTTCAAGTGTTATTTCGCGATATTTACAAACGTACAAGGTATCTTTTGTATGTCTTTATTTCAGTTAATTTTGTTTCGACTTGGGAACACACTAGATTATTAATCTGATATTGGGCTAACGTGACTTTATTGAAGTCATATGCATTTGTCCTCATTTGTCCTGCTTTACTAAAACAAATCCTTTTTGATGTCCTATTTACATCTCGATTACTCACTGTAACTTTATGCCAGTCTGCCGAGGATTTAAAATGGGAACATTCCATTTGATTGAAATTTAAAAGAATTTGTATTATTTAGTATTTATCTAAAGAAAATGTGTTTTATTTAAGTAACTGTGATAGAATAAGAGCCAAGCGCAACAACATAAATATATTATTTAATTAAGAAAGAAACTAATGCATATCACATTGTTATAACTACAGAGAAACAACTATACATATACCAACAAAATTAGATACATATTATATTAGAATGAAATATTAGAAAAGTTTGCGAATATATTTAAAAATGAAAAATGTTAGATGTAAAGAAATCTCAAAGAGCTACGTTATTTAAATTATGTTAGATATTTATTTATTGTTTAATGTTCCAGTTTATTGGTACAAATAAAGAGATATATAAAAAAAATTAGAGCAACTTTATTTTTTGGAGCAGAATTTGTTACGCTACTTCGATCCTCAAGAAATCTAGAAAGAAAAAACTTCTGTCAGCCACTAATCGAACCGAAATCAAAATTTTTATTTAGATAATTTGTCATTCAAATTGTTCCTTATAAAAACCAACTTATAATAGAAAATTCTTCATAAAATACTCAAATTTAAGAACAAAAAAATAAACCCATTAAAGTAAAAACCAATTCAATATAAAATCATACCCAAGAAACATGGCGGAATTCGTGAAAACATATTCTTCTGTTCCCTTACCAAATTTACAGTTTAAGTATGGTTACATACATGAGGCAAGTTTCAACTTTACTTTGAAATTGGCTTTAGTTTAAGTGGACCAATTCGGTCTACGACCAAATTGACTTGTGAACTAAAGCGACGTGCTTGCTGGGTTCCGAGCTGCAGCTATAGGGGTACGTTGCTTACATTCCAGACCATAAACCCTTGGGCTGTACAACAAAAATTTAACGCTGACTTGCCCGGGTGAAGAAATTGCGATAAGATTGGACATGAAAGACCGAGATAGTTTACTGCTCACTCGAACGACGCTATTGATAAGCGCCATCTAGTAGACCACCTAAGCCATACTGTCTCGCAATGTTTTATGTTGGCTCAACTGAGAAGATTCATACTTAAAATATTTTTATCGTCATGTCCATTGTATGTCTATTTATTTATTTGTATTATTTCATTTATTTCTTAGTAATATATTTATTTTACTTTTATTGATTTTCATTCAATTTATTTCAAATACTTTTCGTTACTTTATACTTTGTTGGTTTTTTTTTAAATTAATAATCTTAGGCTGCAAGGACAGCCGCTACGGGACTACGAAAATAATTTCTTCCTTTTCCAATGTAGAAGGCTTCGAGTGTGTACAGGTGAAATTTTCTATCACCCGAGTAGAAAGCAGAAAAAATAGGTGAATTTTAGAAATTATTTGACCGTATTGTG
The DNA here is from genome assembly GCA_951812415.1 of Beris morrisii. Lineage (NCBI taxonomy): Eukaryota > Metazoa > Arthropoda > Insecta > Diptera > Stratiomyidae > Beris > Beris morrisii. Next base: position 160,006,312 of record OX638310.1, read on the forward strand.
AATGTCACGTCACGTCACTTCGATGCCGATTCAACGTGTCACGTCGATCGAAAAGAACCGATTGTGTAACCGCATCGACGTGACTCATTAGCATTTCCATATTGATATGTATGTGTCAGCTGTAAATTGTGAATTTAAGCTCATGTGAATGCTTTCATTTACAATCATTTCATTTTTGCATCGACGTTAATTTTTTTCATGCGTCACGGACTGGAATCTCATCGACGGAAAATGACGATCAAAGTGACAACTGTCGATGACAATCGACATTCACAATCGCTTTTTCAGGCGTCGATGTCGAATCGGCATCGAAGTGACGTGACGTGACATTCACAATACGGTCAATTATCTCAAAAACTATTTGCTCTATTTTATCAAGGTTGGTTTTATTCGTAAGTATATACGAGTATATTGAGATGTTGTTCACGATTAAATATTTAACGAGCAAGCCTGAGTTAATTACTTTTTGTTGAAAGGGGCGAACTGAACAATTTAAGAAGATAGTAGGTGTATATGTGCCGCTTAAAGAAACCGATTTTACGAAAATTAAGTATCTAGATATATTTCATCATCATCATTTCAATCTGAATATGTTTCGATTTTGAAAAATATTTCACAGTTACTTAAAAGGTAATTAATAGAAAATGGCTATTCATTTTCTTCTACAGAAATATGAAATTTTATTCATCGAATACTAACCTTTCAATGGTCCACGGATGACGATGTTGATAGTTAACTCAAAACAAAAGATTATTTTGGAATCTCAATAAATTAGCTTAGCATCCTTTTTTTTAAAAAAATTTGGAAAAAGTTTTAAATACTGGAGATTGATTGACATTCCGGTATGCAAATTTTTAATTTTGGCAACAAAAGAAACGAAAAAGAATGTTTTTTTGGAACATCGATGATTCAGGACATATTAGTTGCTTACCTATTATGCGAAATGAATCACAATATTAAACAACATTTTTATTTTGTGTTGTTATTAGTATCCAATCCAGTATAATGAATAGAATGAATTTAGATTTTTGATGTCTAAAAAATTTATAAAATTTATTTTATTGTTTCAAAATGAAGGGGCGCTCAGTCCATTGAGTGCACCGGGCGTTAAAATACCTGGGACCGGCCCTGCATGCAGTCAGTTGATCTGAAACAAAAATTTCAAAAAGATTCTGAAAATGTAAAGTATGATGCCCTTCGCTATGTAGGGTTTTTTGAAAAAAAAAATTTTTTCACGAAATTGCGGCCGATTGAACTTTATTTTCAGTTTTTAATCTAAATTATCAACCTTTCTGGCTTGATAAAAAAAGAAATCCTACGTAGCGAAGTATCATAGAAAACCCATCCAAAAATATTGTGAAATTTTGGAAGCAATCGGTGAAGCTGTTTTCCGAAGATTTTGGGGACCGTCTTTGAAAAGTATGTTTCGAGATAATCGAGTTTGAATGACGCTCTATATAGATAATTCACGAAGGGTCCATTCCGGTTAATTGCCCATAACTTTGACATTTATTGGAATTTCAATATGATATTAACACACAATGTTCTTAAGACTACAAACTTTAAGATGAAAAAAAAAATTGTTGATAAAAAAAATGTTCTACTCGGATGTTCCCCCTTAAATCAACATCATCGATAAGCACAAAATTTTCTTTTTCAGCCCGACGGTACCTTTTTCTATTTTTTCCTTTCCGACGAAGACGCCGTCCTATCGAGTGAAATCACCGGCTCAATTATGACGCAGATGGTAATGACACAACTAAGACAGCGATCGTCAACAGATGTCACTACAAATCCTGAAGTTTTAGTCATATAAATAAAAAAATGGCAACGGAAAAATCCACCCTCACTCCCTAATAAAAGCACAACAATTCTTTTTCCAGTTCTTTTTCTTTCAATATATTTTCCATTTTTTTTCATAATATCATTATATTGCAATAAAATCTAAAAATTACAATATTACTTCATTCCATTTTCCTTTATTCGCGTTTTTTTGCAATATATTGTACAATTTAAATAATTTTTCTTATAGTGTTCTTATCTGAAAACTGAACAAAATAAAATATAGAAATTTATTATTATTAAATAATAAATCGTGTAATGCACTTTTTTCTTCTGTTTCCATTATATAGTTTTCTTCCTCTTTTCATTAAACTAGTAAGTAAGAATAATATTGTTTTTTTTTTCTTGTGAAATTTTTATTTAAAATTATAATCTTAAAAGTCGTTTTATTAATTTACTTTTAAAATTAAAGAAAAATATCGTTACGCCTTTGTAATGGTTAAATTTTGATCATGTTGAATTCAATTCGTAATAAAATTAATTTAGAATTAATAGAACCCAGCTTAGGTGGAATCTTCGTATGTATTTTAATTGCGGATAGGTTTTCAAACAGTTAGTTAAAAATTGGAAAATATTTATTTTCTTCTATTTTAATATCAAATCGTGCGAAATTGTATTACGTTCATAAACACAGGTCGTCTATGTGGTGAATGTCGTAAAAATGTAGGTGAAACTGTGCAAATGTTTAAAACTTTAATTTATTCTCTATTGATTGTTAGTTTATAACATAAATATTTTATTAATTTTATTAGTTTTTAAATTTTCGATTTTAATGAACACTATTTTCTTCCTGAAGACATGACTTGAGTATTATATTTTTGGGATGGTTAATATTACACGAAATTTTTGTATGAATTGAAAATTGTGTGAAAACTAGCTTATAGAATTGCTTGTTATTTTAAGTAAGTTGATAAGTTTCTGAATGGGTGCAGGATGTAGGGCAGTATCAGTGCATTTAGACGAGTCGGAATCCTTTGGTATTTCTTATTATTGTCAGACTCAATTCGTTGGTTCCATTTATATCACTATCCATCATACTTGTCGATCAATCCTGATTTCTGAAAATTTTAAGCACTTCGGATGCAAAGAAACTCATATGCAGTTTTGCTTAATACCCGGCTTACCGTCATGCTCCGCCATTCACCCACTGCCATTTACCCTTCGCCACCATCCTTAAATGAATCAATCTATGCGATAAAACACTTCTGACGCAGTATAAAATTAGCGAAATACGGAAAAATAAAATTCAACTTGTTGTCTTACAATTCGCAGTAGCCAGAATTTCTATGGTTTCGAAGTCGCGCGGGCTTAACCCTTGCTCAAAGAAAAAAATTTAATTTAAAAGCAGAAACAATTCCTGAAGAGAACATTGACATTTTCCTATGTCCCAAGCCCGGTCATAAAGGAACTGGATATTTTTTTTTGTAGAATGGTGTTGTTCTAACTGTGAAAGATTATTTTTGCCATCTATCACAGAATTAACAGTAGCTGGGAATACTCTACAATATTTAATTTGGCGTTGGTTATCAACGTTTCCTACGTAGATTTTGCGTAAAAAAATTAAAAGCATTTTTTATGAAATCCTTTTGCTAGATCAACGAATCAAATTCGTCGACTTTACTAAACTTTTACCAAACATTCAATTACTAATAATTGAATTTGTAATTGAAAACCTTCAACTCCGACAATTACTAAGCGGATAACTTGAAACCACAAAAATACCAAATGAAAATAAATGGCTACAACAAACCCCTGCAGAAACGTTAGACTGAAACTTCATCAATTACGTTATGATTAAAAAAAAATCATTGCAAAATGTCCAAATCTATTCAGATAATATTCACATATTTCTAAAAATTCGTAGAAACACCGATGCGGATTAAAAAACAAAAAAAAAACAAATATTCGACTTTATTTAATCGCAAAGGATTAAATTTCTTTTTAAATTCCAATCGGTTTGTTTTCAATTCAACAAAAATTCGGAAAAACCATTTAAATCGAAACCCATTATTTATGTCTTTTTTATATTTTAATTATTATTAAACTAATAAAAAGTTTTCTTGTTTTTTATATTTAAATAAAGATCTAGTTAAATGTTACACATTTTATATTTTCCTAACATTAACCATCCGTTTTAAATTTCTACACAACTCCAACATCTTTTTTTATCATATTTATATATTTTATATATAAATTAGTTATATAATTAAAATATTATTATTTTACGTTTAGGGCTCAATAAAAAATTATAATCATGTTAAAAATTTGTCAGAAGCGTTCCATATACATTTTTTTTTATATAATTAAAATATATTTTTACATTTTATTTAATTATTTTAATTTTAGTTCATGCCCAAAATTTTGGTTTTATATTAGTTTGTCTTTACAATTCTTTTCAAAAATATTTACTAAGGGCGCTGAACAAGTTATGTGTATTTTTTATTTTTACTCTTCATAACACAATATATTTTTATTTTATAATATGTTTTTTGTCGTAATTTTATAAAATACAATAATTATTTTAACGAAGATTATTAAAAAAAAATTATAATAATGATGATGACGATAGCTTAACATAATAAAAGACGCGTCTACATTTTAATTGGCAGCAATTACAAGCAATACAAGCGACGAAATCTGAACTTTACAATTGCAATTATATTTTTTTATTGTTATATTTTATAAAATAATATTCTTGTAGTAAAATCTTAGATAAAATTTAATAATATATTTTTTTTTATAATATTCTGTAATGCATACGAAGCCGAAGAAATATGGGCAACGTACAATTGAAAGAAAGAACAAAAAACATGGTAGATATATTTTGCAGTTGTTGTATTTTAATTTTATTGCCAGAGACCAATCGTGTAATTTCTTGTAAAATGTCCCATTCGTCGCTGACGTCCGGCTGTAAAATATAATTCAAAATTCTATTAGTACGGAGTTTGGGCGAAAAAATGGTAAAACAATTGTGTTTGTGAACAGTTTTTTTCACTAGCGAATACTTTAAATGATAAGTTGTTTTCCGAGCTATGAGTAACTAAAGATTTTGATTTGTTATTTATATTGTACATTAAAATTTAGCGCGTCTGAGGTTCTGAGCTACACTCATTTGTTTGTAATTTTTAATTTTAATTGTAAAGAACAAAAAAGATATGTACTCTAAGGAAGCGATGATTCTATGTACAATGAGCTGCCCTTTTTAGACTTGATTGTTATATCAACAAAGATACAAGATTTATCAAATAGAGCGACACTTGTTTAATTGGACCGCGTCGAGATCGCAAAAAATTACAAGGACCGGTCCGATTATAAAGATGGTTAGTTCAATTTTAAAAATAGTCGAAAGAACCAATATATTCAATTTGATATTGTAGTATATTATCCCTTCTGCATACTGCGTAAAATGTAGAAAGTCTTCATTATATCACAAGCGTTTATTTTTGAAAATTTTTTCCGTAGTCAGACCAGCCAGACATTCAGTTCGATTTTGCATATTTTTTCATAATGCAGTTATATATGCACGTGCGTTTTGGAGTCAAAATATCAGGGGACAACTTATGAAAGGGACATAATAATGCATGTCCCAATTATCAGGTGGTCTGATAATAGAGAATGCCGATTAACAGGTTTTACTGCATTTAATTTTTACAGATGAAAAGTTCAGAGAGTAATTAAAAAATTCTCTAAATACATAAGCAATACTACTAAACTTGGCGAAACAAAATAAGCAAGTTCGAGTGACATAGAAAGACGATTGAATATTTAAAAGTTCCGTCCATATTAAAGAATTAAATTCTAGACGAAAAAAGTAGTTTGTAACTCATTCACAGGTAGAGCTACGCAAAAAATTCTATAATCTTACTTCCTTCGCTCGGAAAACAACTTATCACTAAAAATTAATTTACAAAAATTTAAACACAGAAATACTAAAATTAATTAAATCGTATAGCAAGCGCCAACACCGCTAGAAATTTTTGTGCTGTGTTTTATTTTCTACTGCCTTAACAATAATACAGCGTTCAGCCATCACCAACCAATCAAAAAAACATTAAAAATAAAACAAAATTAAATAACCAATTTTTTTACGAGTATTTACTTCTTAATATTACTTATAAAATATAAATAAGTTGAAAACAAAACACCAACATAATAAAAAAAAAGCTGTGGAAGGCAAAAATAACATAAAAAAAAGAAAATATTTTAAAAAGAAAATCAACAATTAAACTACTACAGCACTACACTTCACAGAAATGATGACGATGATGATGAAACTAATTTCGATGAACTTTTCAACAATCAAGAAATTAATGACGAAATGTATAATAACAATAGACATGGTGGCGTGTTTATGAGTTGTACAATAGAGAATGAGAAAATTTAAGAGTCTCCCATTAATTAACCCCTTAACCTAGCCTTGTCATAAGTTATGTTAGAACAATTTGAACGTGTTCTTGGGGGACGATGCAGCGCTGACAAGACTGAACGTTAAAATAATCGAATAAAATCGAAACTTCACGTCACAGCGATTTTTTTTGACACAGTGACTAGTTTTAGTTCTGATACTAGAAACTACTGTTTTTGAATGCGGCACCGCTTTCCAGTTTTCATCGCTTCTTTAAGTATTCGAAAGTATAACTCTTGCTTCCCAGTAAGAACCTTAAGAAACGCTTACACTTTCATTGTTCATAGTTCGTTAAGCTGAAGTCTGATATTCGTCTGTTCCTTTCTATCGTGATGCGAGTTTATTTCCCTTAGGTACCTACGAATTAGATGCTTACTGGTAATGCGAAAAGGAAGTACTTACAGACCAAATATCTATTCAGTAAGTACCGCCGGCCTAGGAAATACCCACATATAAGAATCCAAGAATGTGATGAAGAAAGTAATAGGGGGCACTTACAAATATCCATTACGGAATCTATTCTGTAATCATTACAGTCCTTACGAAGTTAAGGCAAAACGCCAGAACGACTGGACAGTGGATTGACTACACTTGAGGAGAAGCGGAAGAAACCATGACGGCTTAGAAGGAGGAAATACAGACTGTAATTCATGAATATTTCTTGATCTAGTCCGCCCGATTCTACCTCATACAGGTAGACTTACCATAAAATTAATGACTTCGTTAACCAATGTAAGGCATCTAAGAAGGTGTTCGCACAGAATTTCAGATGATGACACGAAAATGAGTGTCAAGTCCGAACAATTTTAAAATCAACTAGAACTGATTCCAAAGAAAGAGTCTAGCGGGGGAGACATGTTTTTGACGACCTCAATTCTTTTATAATTCAATGCAATTTTCGGTGATTAAAATTTTCCTCATTTTACAGAAACTTGCTTAGAGTTCATCTACAAACTAGATCAGGAAAGAATTTATTAATCTCTTAACATTGAATTTTTCATTGCCCTGATTCTTCATATTTAAAGCGGACAGTTAAAAAAAAGCTAAGATATAGGAACGTTACAAGCAAGTCTCATCGTTATTAAGTTTTCTTTACGAAAAAAGTTCACTGAGGAAGTAGCCGATTTTTTAATCCACCTGAAGTTTAAAAAGAAAACAATTAAATATAAATAAGCTATAAATTGACCCATTAAACCTCTAAAAACAAAAATCCTTGCCACAAAATTTGAAAATTACTGATTTAAACAGAATAGCTATTTCTAAAGCCAAATATTGGTCTGAAGTTAATGGTCTTTTAAAAGCAGTTGTTAATCGAATTCGGTTTGAAATAAATGAAAAATTAAAAAGAAAATGGGGTACCACCAGAAATTTACGATTTTTTTCAAAATAATATTAGAAAAGTGAAATTTTAAAATAGCGTAAAAATAGGCAAGTTTAAAGAAAGTTTGCATTAGATTTCAAGTGAAGCATTTAAAAAAGCCTTAGAACAACCAAACCAAAAAGAGAATAAAATTTATTATTTCATCAATAATATAGTACGTACTGTTTGTTTTTTATGAATCTTAGGATTTTGTATTTTGTTTATTTTTTGTTTGTTTGTTTTTTTTTTTGTTTTAATTTTTGTTTTTTTATTTTGAGAAGATGTTCACACACTTTATTTACGCTGGTTCAGACGGGAAAGGCGTACTGTAAAATATCGGAAAATGAAGAAAAAAAAAATGTTTTTAATTTTCATCAAACAGATATATAAAATAGAACAGAGATATAAATTGTAATAAAAATAAAGCTAAACAACCACAACAACCAAAAACGGATTATTCTCAATATTTATTAGCGTTCGTTTTATTGATTTTTTTTTCAACAAAAAGATGGTTTTTGTTTTCCAGTACGCTCTAGCTAATTACGTTACAGAAACACACACAATAATAATTTTAACAAATATATTATGTAATAACAATGGTAATAGTTTATCAATGAGCACACACACAATACAAATGAGCTACATACACTATTTCAGTATGTATCATAATACAATTAGGATATTTTTAATTTATTTATTTTTAATTTCTTTAAGAAGAAATTGACAATATCTCATGCTGCAAAAGATTTTTTTTTTTGTTACTACAATTTATTAAAATTTTGTTATTTGTATAATAAAAGATTATTTCTTAATTCAATATCATATTGATCGGTGCTGTTAATAGATTCGTATGCAGATTTTTTTACATATATAAAAAAGGTTTTTATTTAATTCATTTCTTGCTGGAAATGTTAGTTTTGTTTTTATTAAGAAAAAGGGTTTGATAAATTGGTCACTACGCCGCTTTTCTACCGCATTTTTCTAAAGGCAATAAAAATAGTTTTAAATACTTTAGTCCTGACAAATATTTAAATATTAATTGTATGATGGGACGCCTCTGTTAACGTTTAGTTCGCTTAAGTATACGCTACATTCGACCGAACGATTTTCTATATCTTTATCTTTAAATTTCATAAAAAATGATTTTATTTGTTATAATCTTACGGATAGTGAAAAAATTCCCTTGTTGAGAAATGTAGGAGTTTAAATTGCTCCCAGCTATTTTGAAATATAAAATCACGAACTTAGAATGTGGTCAATAAAAGAGGAACAGTACTCACAGTTTGTCCGAAATAAGTTTTGAGAAAACGCTTGTAAGTACGTGTAGCACTTTACTACCGCGAATGAATTGGGAGTATCTGTTCCAGTAGACAGATTCGTCTATGTGTACGTTGACATCACGTAGACGCATTGCTTTTGTGAAAGTTTAAAAAAGCTAAGCTAATCCGTTCAAATATCCAGCTTCTTACTGGTTTTTCCAAATTTTCTTAGAAATCTCATAGAATAAACTATTCCTCATATTTACAGCAGAAAAAATTAAATGTAATGTAATAAAACAAATTTAGTTTTACTATCTCGTTCACTCCGTCAGCTGTAGTAAAACTAGCCAAGCTAAGCTAAGACTCTAACCAAAATTTAATTTAGACATGAATTTCCTGTGCATAGAAAACTGTAATAGCCAGACGAATGCTCTCTATTGGAACATATCCTCGATAATGTTGGTAATTTTGAGAATTTTTGCGCAACACTCGAACTAATTATGTAAAAATTGTTAAGACATGTAGAAGAGTTCGTTCGGTCGTATACGAAAGCAAACATTATTAAAAAAAATTAAATTGCAATAGAAAAGCGGTTATCATTAAGAACACTATCAAATTTTTGTTTAAGTATGTTTTCTGTTATTATTAGTAGATATTGATGATGCAGTCTCTTGGCATTTTGGTTGGATTTTTAAGATACGTAAATGCGCAGATAAGTAGGGTACTATTTCATCCGATTTCTAAATGCTTCATTCGGGGGAGGTTCTTTAATTATTTTTTGTTTAAAGCAATACAATAACGTCTAATGGAAAGTAGGTAATTACAAAAATATACAAAAGAAAATATGGAATTTACGAACATTTCGATATTCTTTGATTTATACTTTTTACACAACACATGAAAATGTGAGGACTATAGATGAAGGATACTATAAACATCGTAATTTAATTCCTATAAAAAAAATATATATAATACAAAAATTCGTTTTTAATAAATTAGTTAATAGTGAAAAAAATTGTAGTGATGTATTTTTGATATGATTAAAAAAGTGTGATCTCCTTAGTGACTACTATATAATTTTTGTTCATGTAGTGTATTTGTGTAGAATTATTTTGTAGTTGAAAATAAAACGGAAGCCTTTTGAAGCGTCAAGCTCGGCATGCAATTAAATAATGTTTGAAAAACAATAAACAATGTTTAATTTACACTGTGTCTTCCGTGTAGATTTCGGACTGTGAAAGGAATTAGTTCGGAATAAATTACGAATTTTATATAAAAGTACGGATCGGTGTTTTAAGCAACAAACGACATCAAATGAAATAAAATGTCTTTTGATAAACACAAGATAAATCACGTCTTAGTTTCCTCCTTTAGTATCCGTATCCTAAATTGTAAAATTACACTTACAACACTTTTGTCACTAAAAGATTGTTTTGTGAGGACTACCTTTCATATCCGTAACATTTTTATTCAATAAAAACTCGGTTCAAATGATTGGTTTTCTTAAATTCATTTAGTAAGAAATAACATTGCCATATTTTAATAAATAGGTATATATAAATATATGAAAGGGTTGCGCTACCAATCTTATCTTTTTAAAATTGAAATTTTACTAAATTACTTTACGAAATCGTAGTTCCTATTTAAATTGATATTGAGATATTCTCAGTCCACCAAAGTAGTATTTTTCAGTGTTCATGTGCGTTTACCTAGGTTCGAACCAGTATACCATAGAATCATGGAGACATGGATAACTAATTGCTATTAGTGTGATCGTCCACGACACTTGGCTTTTAAGTACGTATTCGAATAGTTTCATTCCACTCCTTCTAATTCTATGTTGGCGTCAACATGTATGGAAATCTCATAAAAAATACGGCAGAAATATGAAAGCTTTATTCTTTTTTAATTTAATAAAAAATCTTCAGTCCACTCTCTTTTTGACTTCGTTAGCTGTTTTACAATATGTCAAACTAAGCAAAGACACCAACCAAAATTTAATTGGGACATGAATCTTCTATGCCTGACACCATACACTGTTATAAGACGTATACGAAGCAAATATTTCTATAAGTTCTTAATGTAGGATTCGTATGTTTACTTTAAAAATTCATTGAGGTTCATAATTCCTTCATTTGAATTGATGTTTCTAAAAGAGTAATAATTCAATAAAGCAATAAAGTTATTCACAGCTGTGTTCTGACGATGCTTCGAATGACTTTTAATTTCAAATACACTAAAGCTCCGAATTACAGCATCAATTAAAAATATTCAGCTATCATACCTCCAGGACACCACTATATAATGCTAAAAATGCTACAAATATAGTGATATGATATTAACATGACCAATGAATTTACAACAATTGTCTATAAACCATTCATGGTACCATAAATTTAATAAAAAAATAATTATTTTTCCCCTCACTCAGACGATACAATTTAATACCAAACGTATCACAAACACTAAAATAGAAATTTCTGTTATCCAAAGCGTTCATCAAAATTATTGATTACAAAATTCGGTTTTTAATCGAAAAATTAATTAATTAACACCACAAAAGACGAAACAACATAAATTCGGCATTATTATTATGATAAATAATTGTTGCACAAAGTCCCATTAAATTATTATTATTGTAAAATAATTAAATATTAAATAGGCGTTTTGTTTTAAATTTTATGATTATTATCTACAAAATGCAAAATACTGAAATGCAATTTTCATTTTGTAAATATAATAGTCAAGAGTTAGATACCTTTATTTTTCTTAGTTCTTTAAAAATTATAAATTTTTTTTTTAATTTTTTTGTTTTATTTTATATATTTTTTGTTTTGTTTTTGGATTTATTGGATCATAGTTTCCTTCCTATGTAGATTATTGAAAAATCTGAACTGTAGACGTAAGTCAAGATCTTTCCTTACTGCAAACACAAAAAAGAAAAGAAAAAGGGTAACATACATACAGATAACGTGTGTGAGTTATATAAATTAAATTAATAAGGTCGATCGTGTTTTCATTAGTAAACGTAGGATAGAAAGATGGAAGTGATTAATAATAAACAGGAAATGTTAATATTGTAGATGTTTCCTTAATCGTCGATAAATAGATTAGCAATACCGAATGAAGCCAAAGTGGTTGCAGTTATCACAGAATAGTCTTACACACAAAAGTGGTGATAAGAAGAGCTTTTAAATTCAAGACAAATTTATTGAATGGAAGAAATTTATCCCGAATTTTTACTTTATTATTGCAATAATAATAAAATTATTTTACAGTAATGTCATCATGAGTACGCGTTCTTGAACTTCAGCTCAATAGTTATTACCAAATTTGCCTGCGTCTATTTTATAAAATAACTACTAAATTGTCCACAGTGAGGGCTTCATCGACGGCTTTCTGGAGACACTTATAAATAACTTAACGTATTTTCTAAATACAAAATTGTGCTTAATTTGACATAAATTCCGATAAAATCATAACATAATTATTCATTTTCATTTGTAATGTGTAGGTAACAATTCAAATGGTGTCCAGGTTTTTGTGGTTTATACGCCCAAAACAGAAAATTAAAAACAAGTGGCAGACGTCTGAAAACACTGAAAGAAAATCTGTACAAAATAATAAACGAAACATAAGTCTTAAAAAATAATTTTGATGGTAAAGCAACATAGAAAAAACATTTTTTTTTTGCCAAAAATTTAAAAAATGCGATTAAAACAACGCCAAACATGAAACATTTATGATTTTATGGTAGAAACTAACGAAAAGGGATAGATGATGAAACCAATATAGTCAAGATTATATTGTTGGAAAAATCAATCAAAATCCAAATTTTTCAAAAAAAAACTTAATTGAACCTAGCTCTCGAAAAGAACACTACAAAAAATCACTCAAATTGTGAAAAAAGGTGCTTCTATGTCGGACATTTTTAACAAAGAATAGCTTAGCGCAGCGGACATTTAATTTTTTTTTTATGTACTGTATAGTGCGGGTGTGTATGTTAATTAGGAAAGAAGTTGTGTTTCGTGTACCTGGTTTTTAAGAAGATGAAAGAAATTATGTTTTCTATGTACAGTATATTTGTGGTAAAGCCGATTTTCATTTATAACTACTCAAAATAATGCTCACTTAAATTGCTGGGAAAGTAAAGACGGGCTGTATTTTTGTCGGAAGCTGGTCACGCATGAAATATTTAAATAATAGATCCAAGGAATTACAGCTAAATGGCTTTAAAATATTATGTAATGAACGAGATCTCTGCTGAACGTCGTAATCGGAAATACATCACTCGAGTGAAGATGAAAAGATTTTCTGAAGTACTCAACTCAATAAAAGAGACAATGGCTTCAAGTAAGGATTTGGAGTGAAATTTTTGATGGCATCTTTTGCTACAGTATAGGCATTGCATTTCAGTGTAATTGAATATTGGCTTAATATAGAACCGCCCCATGTTACACCTGTTCTTCATCGAAATATGCTTTTCTTCTTCTATGGAAAGCCCAAGTCAGGCCTTGGTTTCCTCGATGAAACTCCTCACATCCTTTCTTCAGTTACATTATCGTCCCTTCATCCAACTTAAGTGACTCATCGAAATACTGGTGTGATTTCCATGGAAAAGTTGTTAATAATTGGCACAACTTACGAGTTTGAGAAGACGGTTATCAATACAAAAAATAATATGGAGAGAAAATGTTGTCCTGAGTTATGCAAAAATTGATGTGAAATGCGAAGAATTAGTTTGGTGGATAGACTCCATTCAGAGTAAAAGGTAAATATCTAAGTTTCTTTTAAGATAATATTACAGTAACAAGTAAAAAATTGAGAAAAACCACTCATGAAATGTCCTTAAAACAATGCAGCTGCATCTAAATTTCGTACTTTGTTCGGAAAGTCAGCAATGTTAAAGGTAAATTATTTTTCATCTACTAATCACTTAAGCGTTATATCCACTAAAACTTTAGCTTAGCTCTCTTACAAACTTAATAATTGAAGACACTCTCAAACTAACGATAATTGTATAAAAAAACAGGTTTGAATTATTTCTTTTTTTTAAAGTTTGGTGGAAAATTTTAACTTTTGCTTAAACAGATGAAACGGTTACGAATATAGGACAATTTCAAATTTTAAATTTAAAAATAAATAAAATAAACAATGTATTTTGGAAAAAAGGTAAAAAAAACGATGTAAAATATTAAAAAAATAGATAAAAGGAAAATTATAAAAAATATATAAAAATAGGACAGACAAATGAGGGAAAACAATAAAATAGCACTTCGAAATTTAAAGCATATTTTTTTTTTAAATTTATAATAAACAAAAAGAATAATAACAATAAAAATTACAAGGAAAAATATGAAAGAAAAAAAGGAATGAAGTTTAAAAAAATCGGAGAAAAATAGTGAAGAAAATAAACATAAATAAAGAAAAACTGAAAGTTTTCAAAAACTATGTTAACCAGAAAAAACTTAATAAATTAATAAACAAAAGAAAAATATATAAAAATATGGGAAGATAGGGAATCCTTGTTTTTTTCACTTAGACAAATCAAAAAATAGAGGAACAAAAATAGTCTGTGGTTATGAGGATCATTGGGGGAGGCGTCTGAAGCAACAATGGTATTTGCTCTTGGATGTTTGAAGAATCATGTGGAAATGCGTTTCACATTAATGACGTGTAGAAGATGAAATCAAAAATCAGAAATCGAAAACTAAACTCGAGAAGTAAATAAATAAAATAAAAACTATCGCCCAGGCTCGCAACTTATGGAGAAGCACTGTTGCTGTCCTATGGCCGGGTCAACAGGGGCACAAGAACTGAAGAAGAAAACGAAAGACTAAATTTTTCCACAAAAGAGACCGTATTCTTATATACCAATTCAGAAGCCTAGTGGTTAACGGCAGTATGCCACTAATAATGAAGTTCGAAATCGTAGTCTAGGGAACAAACTTCATCAGAAAGAATGGCAATAAGTGCCTCCATCTAACAACAAAAAAAAACATTATTTTGAACAACTAAGAAAATCGACTATATACCGAAGGCAATTTGAGTAAATTTAATACATTTGAAGGGTCTACACAACGAAATAAGGACAACCGGAATCATAAGATGATTTCGATCAATCCCTACATTCATCTGTCCCACACTCACGTATGCGTTTCATAGTTGCTGACACCGTCAACAGATGGCGAGAGGCTGCCGTTTCCATTATAATTCGGTGTTGTCGAACGCCGTCCGGACACGACAATATTGTCCTCATCGATATCGACCGATCCACGTATAACAACATTGTCCGGATCGAATTCAACATCATAATCAGCTGGTGGTTGTGGTGACGGTGTTGGTGACGGTGATGGCGACGGTCGTTTATGTTGTTTGTAAGTCGCCGATATCTCTTCGTTGCTCGGCAAAATTAATTTTGGCAGATTGGGCTTTAGCTTTTGGACACGCACAACTATACACACATATTTCGTAAGATATGGTTTTTTTGATTGTTTTTTTTTATTTTGTTTTTTGGACAATATACAAAGAGAAACGAAAATAGAAAAAATAGAGGATATATGAAATTATTTTCAAGTAAAACACAGAACAAAAAAAAAATTATGAAACAAATTAAAATAATTTACATATAAACAATTATAAAACATTTGGAATGGATTATTTATGGAAAATGGAAGCGCAAAAAGTAAACTGTTAGGCTTATGGGAATGGAGCACGTAAAGCGAGACGACCACTATTAAAATGCATGTTTTGTAATGTTGGTGTGAAACAAAAGATAGCTACGATGTAATTTGTAATGAATTCTTAACAGTTTCCCAAATAATATAAAAAAGGTTTATCAAAGAAGGTCTAAATTCTATGAAATTTATTTTAATTACGCATTAAACTAAGCCAACCAACATAAGTATTTCGAATAAAACCTAAGTAGCAAGGACTCTAAAATAATACCTTTACAATGGGAAATATGAAAACGACCGGTTTCATTCAAGAAAACATAATAAAATCTTTTTCTCTCGATACTTGTCGAGTTATATTTATATGTATAACACCAATTATTTGAAATAAATTAGAAATAATTTGGATGGGCCATATTCGGTGTATCGATATATTTCCAAAAATTCTCTGAAGAATCTTATTTCTTATTGAGTCTAAACTAGTTGCTGCATAAGTTCGTTCATAATAGATAGATTGCTGTTTGAGCAAACTTTCTTTTTCTACAGCTCTTTAAATTGTCGACACGTAAACTATTGGTGTATACTAACATATTATTTCCGGCATGTTGTCTACATGTGAAATTGGTTTGCTTAAAAATATTCGAAAAATTTTTAAGACATTATTCTTGTAAGATAATTGGAGCAGCAGTGGTTGTTTTCGGTGCGATTTCTACACTCTTCAGGAGCTCTTATATGAATAAAGTTGGAGTCGCTTAAAATACGCCCAATATCAAGATACTCTATCGAAGAAAACTTAAATACCTACTTTAACCTTCCTACTGCTAATAACTAAAAAAATTACAACTAAAATTCAAATAACGCCATTGAACTCAAACTAGTGCTAATCATTCATAAATTCAACGCTAAAATTTAAAGCCAACAGAAAAAGTTACATCATTAAATAAATCGATTATGATCAATAAACATTTGTCTGTCGAAAGGTGAAAATAAATATTCCTTCTTTTCTACAACATCGCTTCGCTAATAATCAGCTCAAATAAAACCTTAAACATTCCCGGATTTGAACAAAAATATTATTTCCTATCAAAATCCAAACAAATTAACAAAAAAAATAAGAAAGACTCAAAAACACTATTGGCAGCAGTGTCTCTCTGTGGTTATTTTCAGCTAAAAATTATTTTCAGTATATTTTCAGAAAATTCGAAATAGTCCGAAGGTAATCCATGACACTCATACACACGCTCTCACGCAAACACACGACTAATGAGAGACTCAAATTCAAAAATGAATGTCACGGACGTTTTTATATCACACTAATTATTTTGTTGGCATGTGATATTGTCACTAAATAGCAGTTATAATTTCTAATAAATCAACGCTAATTACTTTTTTTTTAAATTTTACCCATAGAACTTATCTTTTGGCGAAAGCAAAATGCAAAAATTTCAATGTTAGACGCTCAAGAATGAAACGAATAGCCGCAAATATATTGGCGTGAAATCGTCAATGAATTTTTTTTTCTTCGAAAATTTTATAGTTTATGATGGTTTGTTTCATTCTCTAGCGGCATAAGCAGTAATTCAGGGACTTTAAAGAACCTATAGCAGCTACCGTTTATTAAAGATTTGGAAAAATTTTGTCAAGAAATTAAGCTTTGTTGGAATAGGGGCGTTTGCGGAGAGAATTAATTGCAGAGGAGACTTCAAACAGGATAAAATTTCTACGATGCAGTTGAACTGGTGAAAGGCGAAAATTTAATTTTGAATAAAATTACTCAAACTTGCATTAGACTGTTATCAAAAATTTTGACAAAAAAATAAAATTGGTCAAATTTTGTGCAATTTGACAAACAAAAATTTGATGATTACAAAATAAAGTCAAATATTTGATAGAGTGGCATAAGCTTAAAACTTTATATCGTTTTCTACCAAGCGCAGTTCCCCAATAAAAATTGTTCTATAAAGTCCACCTCGGCAATTTCTACATTAAATTTAGCAAATGTTTTCGAAAGTTTTGTCAGTTTCTAGTACAGCACTACACAATGTTGTGTTCAACACTAAGGTCAAAAGTACACTATATTTGCGATTTTTTTTATATAACAGAACAGAAACAACACCTTAAAATCATTTTAGACGATCAGAAGTTACGAATAAACAATTATTAAGAAAGATTAAAATCTTGGACTCGGTTGGGTTCAAAGCTAGGGTAATCATATTACCTTCATTTTATCGGGGGGGCTAGAAAAAAAGGACTTCTGATCAAAAGAATTTCTACGCTTCTTAAGAGGATTTTCAATGCGAGGCGAATTGAAAACCACCGTAAGTGCAAAAAATTGGGCCAATTTGTTGTCGAACAACATTTCTACTTTGTACTTAGGTACAATAAGTTTAAATTTCTTTTTCGTCGTCGTGACCGATTAGAGTGCGTGAAGTGCTGGATGACATTTTTTGATTTTGTGGATGGTCGTCAATGATTTTAATGGCATGTTTTTCATCAATTGCATTTGATGATGATGGCGATAGTGATGAAAGCGGTGAAAGCTTTCTCTTATAACTATTAAGTGCATCATCTAATTTGATCAATGGTATAATCTCGATTTCGGCTTGGACTGGTGTAGTAGTACCTTTAGTGCTTGATGATTCACCTATGTAGTAAATGCGATAGAATGTAAGATTCATCTTATAAATGTAAATATTAAAATTATAATCTTAGAATTAAAAGCCTTAAAATTAAATATTGAAGCGATGATTTTCACTGGATCCTCCTCGACTATAAATCCACTAAAATTACTTGAAGATACAATAAGATAATTAAATCTAAGACTTAAAAACTAAATGGTCTATTATTAGTACTAGAATATTCTAATTAATATAAAATAATAATATAATCAGAATTAGTAACAATAATATTTAACTTACTCCTGTCGATGTTACGCTGTAGGTGGGCTGCAATACGATGACGGGCATCATTGAATTCCAAATGTAGACCTAACCGGAGTAGTGATGTGTTCTTTTCCACAAGTTCCGTAATTTCCATCTCAATTTTATTACCAAGAACTGTCGATCTCTGCAGGAATACGAAAATACAAAAATTAATATTATAAATTTGTTGCGATAATTTAAGAAAATAGTTTTCATCTTCAACCCAATTTCGAGTTCACTATCTTTGGCTCTAATAACCACTTAAGATCGAGCTGCTACAGGATCCATAAAAAAGGACGCCATAATATAAAAAAGGAACAGTAAAACAGAAGTAGGCAAACTATTAAATAAATGTATTTCATTTTCATCAAATTACTTTTTTATTGTAACTTTTTTATTTAACGAAAAGAGCTCTTCATTCCAAAACAATAAAAAATAAAGATGAGAAAAATTTCCTGCTCTTATAATAATTTGTTTCGTACCCCACGTTGGGCGCCAGTCTCTAATACTTAGGGTGAGCCTTTCAATTGTTCTTTTCATTTAACCGACTAAAAAAACGAAGGATACTGCTATAGAAAATAAAAGAAATAACT
Organism: Beris morrisii; assembly: GCA_951812415.1. NCBI lineage: Eukaryota > Metazoa > Arthropoda > Insecta > Diptera > Stratiomyidae > Beris > Beris morrisii. The sequence continues at coordinate 160,025,366 of OX638310.1, forward strand.
AAAATAAGCGAAGCCGTACCACAGTTTTTGATACATGACTTGAAGCTCGGCTAGCTAAGTGAAAAATGTGGGGTTCATGCCCTACGTTGGGTGCTGTTTATTCTAAAAAATAAATAAAATAGACTATTTAAAATTTTTTATGGAGTATTACCCAAAAGAGTGAAGTTATGTACAAATAAGTTTACTTATTTTCTGTAAAAGCAATGTTGTGAATTTGTTTTCTTCTTCGTGCTAGAAATCGATAGAAACTCCGATCGAAAAAGGAGTTTCTATCGACGCTCCGCAGTACTCTTAATTTTTACGAGGACAAGATCTTAAACTAACGCCCAACCCCCGAGAAGGGGGCACTAAATATTTCGACTACTTAATATCTGAAGGAAAATCATTTACAAAGAGAATCAAAAAAATGTACCCCCCAAATGACTGCCTACTCCTGATATACTACATACGCGTATCTAAAACTAAAATTGTGGAATTAGAACTTTCTCTTTCAGCAAACTGCTCTCTATTTCGAAAGTATGAAAAATTAAAAAAGTTTTTTATGTAGGATTAAAATCAATCCGCACCCTAGAGAACCTTTTCTAACTTTTCCAAGATAAAACCTCGATGAACCTTATAAAAATCGCATAATTGTAATTTCATCTTGATGATACTCTTTAAATTCGTAAGATGCCGCAAAGTAAATATGTACCTACTATCAATTAAAATTTGAAGTTTTCAATTACGTAAATATTTGCGGCAAATTTTGAAACCGAGACCAAAATTTTGAAATGGTAAGTTGTTTACTTTGACACACAATTGAGCATTTATCTGCTCTTTTCATATTTTGAACAATACCGGCAAATAATTGCATAATATTGAATGTACGAGTACGCAACAAAGTCGACTGCCGATAAGACACATATTGCAATGATGACTTAATACCACAATGAACTGCCGAACCTTCTAATCACGCCAAGATAGGCCTTATCTACTTCCCGACCCACACACATTTAAAATTTTATAGGCATTGTGGTCTGTCGCGTATCAAATTGTTGATAAAATTAAATGCAAACATATAAATTAAAACTTATTATCATATTTACCTGATTCGACGCTCTGAATTCTTCAATTGTTCTGGCTTTTAGTAAGGCTCTGACCAATTTAACAACTGATGGTGGACTAATGAAATTTGTTTCAACATTTAATACTCTCAATGTTTTGCTTTTTTCAATTGCTTCTGCCAACAAGAGAGCAGTTTTATCTGTTAGGCCGACATTTGTAAGCGATAAAACTTCAAGATGTTCATTTCCTGGCAGTGCTTCGCATAATTGTTCAAATTTCTCATCGGATATATTCTGTAAAAAAAAGTGAAATTTCATTTAGAAAAATCCATAAATAAAGTGAAACACAGAGCGTGTGGGCTGTAGAGCAATTGGCGCAATAGCCAGTAATATTTCAAGGAACATTCTTAAGAATGAAATTTGTACAGTTAGAGCGAGCTGTTCGACTAGGTCATTTATCAGATTGTCGAGCTAAAGAACAACCTACTTGCCAAGTAGAATGAAAAGTTTCTGACCAATTTATTTCGAACTTTAAGTAATGAGTTAGCAAATTCCAATGTTATTTTGCCGTGTTCTGAACGCTTCCACTCGATTTACCTTAATATTATTCAAATTCAGTTCAATAAGCTTTGTATCATCGTCTTTAACTCTTTTGATGGATTCTTCAACGTCTGTATTATTTGGTGGATCCATTGGAAATAATTTTGGTGTTGCTGATTTTGTGATGCCGTCCCAGCCTAATCCGACCGGCTGACCTTTGTTAAGGAGTGAGGCGTGGTATTGGTCTTGATTCATCATCGAGTGGAAACCAAGGATAGCTAAAACGAGAAAACAATCTTATGAATTGGAACACAATTTCGGTTATGATTAAACCTACCGGCTAAATCAATAATTTCTTCTTGCGTAGCATCGTTCAGAGCGTGTTCATATTCATCCCCTAAATCGATAGCAATTTGTTCTTCGGCTGCCCGATCTTTGGCATCTTGTGGCGGTGCCTCCCATTTTTTTCCTCTTACTGTTCCTTTCACGTATGGTTCCAGTTCCGGAACGTCGGGGGTTTCCATTGCCTGCTTGTTTATATGTTCGATGAGTTTTTTCCGATCTAATGGTCCGGTTGCTTCCTTTTCACATTCGTAACTATTTCGTTGACTGGGGGGTAGAAAATTATCCTGTGTTGGAAGGATTAGAAAATCGAAATTAGTTAGTTGTTATTAGTTTCAATCGATTGGGTAGAGTATGGACAATTAATAAAATATGACAGCCAAGATCCTCGAAGGCTTTTCAAGTTCTGAGAACTTGAGCTAGATTAGAATTTAAGTATTCTCAATTCGAATTCAGATTAGATAGATAAATCTTTTTTCAAAATTTCGACAATAATCACAGAATTAAATTCAGATATGTCCATGCTGATTCGCTGTGTTTATTCCTAATATATCGACGTCTTCAGCAATTCTCGAAACCTTTTACTCCTTTCGTTGGAAAGGATTTTGGCATCAATTTAGTGTAAATTCTTGGTAGTTCCAAAGATATGTAGTACTACATTGGAAAAAGTTTGAACAATTTGGAATTTATTTTATCGCAAAAATGTAATTTTTTTTCCCATATTTAAAAAACCCATAATTTTTTCCTAAGAATTTGAAGTAATTTTTTCTTCGAGACTACCTGTAATACACTACTACAATAATTATTGCTTACGGTTTTGAAGCAAATTAAATGTCCACGGCGTACATTAAAAAAAATCAAGAGAAATAATTTAATTTATTGGGCGTTAAAATTTTTTACAACTATAGTACAAGCACGCAGCGAACGACTGGTAGAAAAAATAAGCAGATGTAGAGTGAATGATAGCAACACCTACTTAAAGCTATTTTTAAGTAAAAATACCTCTATAGGTGTGAAAATCAAAATAAGTACTCGTTGTTAATTGAAACTTTTAAAGAAAAATGAACTAAATTATATACAAACATATTAGGCAAACTTTTTATAATCCCAAACTACTTTAAATAACCGTTATGACTATATTGTTGATAAGTCTAACTCTGTCTGAAAATTTGTACGAAGATGATGTAAGGATTTCAATGATTTCAACAATGTTATAATGCACTTTTTGTCCATTTTATTTTCATATATGCCGGCCGAATCTGGGCTCCATACTTTTGAGGTACATAAAAATGGAATCGAGTCGAATCAGGTAAGATTCCTGCGATTCCCTCTAAAAGGTCTTCTCTGGCAAGATGAATTACATGCATCTACCTCCTTACCACGAGCGTCCTCAGCTCCAATCTATGAAATCGCTCCATGATAGACGATATGTCATAAGAGCTATCGTTTCAAGGCAATTTCGGGTGAAATTAACTTCTCGCAAGCTGGAGGTCGCTTTCAGACATTATTAGCAAAAATAGTAAAAATAAATTATTTTCAAAAAACTTCTGTAAATCATGCAGAGAAGATGTAGTCGTGCAGGGGACCAAAACGGGTTTGTTTAAGGTAAGCCCAGCACGAACAATTTCTGAGGGTATGTAGGAGTACCTAAAAAGTGGTCAAATTAGTAAATGGGCCAGGTGAACTATAAAACTTTGGCGTTATCATAAAAATCTGCACGCGTTATAGTCGCCAGTCACTCATTATTATTTATTTGTTGGCGGAGCCTGTAGAAGCCTTTCTGATTCTCAAACCACGACCTAAGTGGTCTTTTGTTCCTGGCTCTTAACCACTCCCTAGGCCATATCTTTTCCCTTAAGAAAGAAGATAATTTTACTCAGGGGAGTCTTCGACAGGTCTTCATAGATGAGAGTAAATCCACCGAGAGTCTACCTTCTTGATCTGGTCAATGCATCACAATCACACAGAATGTGTGCCGTAGTTTCAGATGTGGTTTCACAGAATCGACATACATCTAGTGATACTTTACCGATGATCTTAAGGTGATAATTAAGGAAATAATGTCCTGAAAAATATCTTATTATAACCCTAGCGTTATACATGCTTAAGGAAAGGAATTCCGACGCTCTCCTACTTGAGAAAGTCAGGAATTTCTTTGACTGTCTAAGTCCTGAAAGTGAGTTCCAACATTATATTACCATCCTTAATGAAGCCTTTACCTACTCCACAGAATGGTTCCGGGCCAATCATTGGTGAATTGGCGCCCCGCTTAGCTAGCTGGTCAGCCGATTCGTTTCCCGGAATACCCTCATGTCCTGGCCTGTTATGATGTGCCAGCTCTTTAATAAAAGTATGACAGTCCCACGCAAGCCTAGAGCGGAAACAATAAGATTTCAGCGCTAGCAGTGCCGCTTGACTGTCAGATAAGATAATAACTGTAGCGCCTTTTGGTTTATTCAATAGAAGTTTACCTGCGCACAGTTCTATGGCATGTACCTCAGCTTGAAACACAGTGGCTGTTTGTCCCATTGCCATCCATATTTTACAATTGGGTCCAAATACGCACGCTCCAGTCCCATTATAGGTTTTAGAGCCGTCCGTATACCAGACTGAAGCACCTTCCCCAAAATCTGGTAAGCCAGATTGCCATGATACACGATCTCCCAGAGCCACCATATATGGTTTCTCAAAATCATATACCTTTGGCATGTTATCGTTTACTGAGTCGGTTAGGTTATTCTGATTAAATTCCTGTAGAATTTGAAGGTGACCGACAAGGTCTCCTGCCTTGAATTTATTGAACTGCTGTAGCCTTATGGCCTCTCTCAGAGCCTCCTCCTTCATCTCCAAGTGTAATGGGGCCATGTCTATCATGGCTTCCATTGCAGCAGTGGGACATGATTTAAGTCCCCCAGTAATGCTAAGAACAGCACGCATCTGAATTTTTTGCAGGGCCCTCTGTTCTGTAATTTGTTCAACCTTTGGCCACCACACCATAGCGGCATATGTGATCGATCATTGGTATTATAATAGAATTGTAGGCCCAATATACCATATATGGTCTGAGACCCCAAGTGGTACCACGGAGCTTTCGACACGCCATAAAAGACAATGTTACTCGTATGGAGATTTTACCAGTCAGTCACTCATAGTTTATTAATCACTCGAATTAGTTTTTAAAAACCAAAAATTAAGGCTATCAAAACGAAAATATACTTACATCAGGGTCGACTTCTTTCGCCAAAATATTAATTTCTTCGGGCGACAGTTGCGCTAGCAAAGCGTCGACATCGATTTCATCGTATTCACTGAGATCCTTGCCATACAATTTAGCAGGTGTGGTCATAGTAGTTGTTTTTGTAGTCGACGAAGTCTGTAAGAAATGAAACAATCGGTTAGTTAACATTCAATTTGTGGCGCAATTTAATTTTTTTTCCTTCACCAGAGAAATACGAATGTCAGGTAAGGGATCATGTAGCTGGAAAAACATGATAAGATCTCAACATCTAACAGCATAGACATACATTACAGTTGGTTATCTTGGGCATATCTTATGCTATATTTTTTGTTTTAATCAAATTATGTAACGTGACGTTGAGTCACGCTTTAATTCCCATTGTCTTATTGTACGGAGTTTCTGCAGCAGTTTTGTATGGCTAAGTTACTCGCTTATGCACTAAGGGAACCGTTTTCTTATAAACAAAATTCAGACGTTTTATGGAATAAAAATTGAATATAAGAAAGAAAATGAAATAAAAGCCAAGATTCGTGACAAACAAAGAATTTATTTACGGTGATTAACCTAAGCCCCCGAATAAAGTGATGGGAACAAAATTTGTATTGTTAATAATTAATTATGTGAATCAATTAACATAACCTTCAGGTTTATATATCCGAACAATTGTTTTGTAACTTTAGAATTTTGTAGACCAACTTTTACTTTTATTATATAACCAGCACACTTCAGGAAAAGAAAATGCATTGCAATAAAAAGATCCGGAGCAATAAAAAGACGATTTTTTAATAGTTCATGGCATTCATAATTTACGTAATTAATGATTTACTAAAACACGCTATATAATTATTTGCTAGCATTAAAGTCATGAATTGCCGACGGGAAGGTCTTGTGGTTCGAAATTATTACCTTTACAAGACAAGTTCACGATACAAAATTGAGAAAGATACCTCAACTATTTCGCATGCCTCTCTATCTCTAAGAAATTAATTAAATACGCCAATTATGTCGTCGGTATAAATTTAAATTGCAGAGGACAAGGTTATAAGCCTGTCATGTTTTTTTTAATGTGTAACTGTGTCGGCCTAGGTATATGAAAAGAATTTTATAATAAATATCCGATTGGAAAGTTGAATTGATTTTGTATCTAGCAAATGTCGGACGAAAATTCAAAATATTTGAAAAGCTAGCCAGTCAGAATTTTACGGCAGTATTTGTTAAATTAACTCTAGTTGTGATAAAAATTCCACGCGTTTTAGAAATCACTGCTGATAAGCCCGATAGTATTCACTGGTATAAAATCTATAAAACATAAAACATATTTTAATTTCTTAATCTCAGAATTTAATTAGATACAGAATATAACATTTTTCTATCCCAGCCGGAAATCAAATTTTTGTCTTTGGTGACGTAGGCTACAGTGAGTATAACACGTCGGTACTCTAACGGAATTTGTACTGTACTAATTTGAACTTTTTTCTCCTTTTAATACTGAAAGACGCACAGCTCTAGCGGAACATTTTGAGCACTGACTAAATTCTGTTATTCAGAATTATATTAATATCGAAAATAAGTACTTCAACTGTACTGAAACTTAATAGTGACAGAAATTTTGCGATACAGTACTGCATTTTTTGACAATACATATATATATTTTTTTAAATTTTTATTTCTTGTTGTAGGCGCTTTTATGAATAACTATCTAATTGCAGTTCTTAAATTATTTCTTTAATATTAAGTGTATATGAAAATTGTACTATGAATGAAAGCTGCGTGTCCTCTGGGATTTGAACTCAATACCATGTACAGCTGAAGACAATCCTTTACGCCCTAGACTATCCAGCTTCGAGTACCTTATTGGAAAACATTCCATTTATTATGTACATACATAGTTTCAATCCTTACTAGTACCGACACAGTACTGGCTTTAAGAATTTGCAAATGCCAAGTTGCAGAAGAGTTTATTTATTTTTGAACAGTTTAAACTGGAAATACCAAGTTTGCTAGTTTTTAACAGAAAAAGTAGAAAAGCATGAAATTTGCTCTAGCTTCAGGATCTCGGATTAAATGAAGCGAATTCGTAGATTTTAATCTGTACAAGAAAATTATTTTATTTATTATTTAAAGTAAATTAAAATGATGGGCTTCTATCAGGCATGTCGACCTGGCAATTACTGGAAAGACAGTGTGTAAGATTTCTTTAAAGTTAAGTACAAGCAATTATTTGATGAATGTATGTGTATGCACAATATTTTCAAATAGTGATTATCATTTCCTAACATAAAATTGTTTGTTCCAAAATTCATACAGTTCTGTCGCAGTACTGATTTCTCAGCTAATTAATATCACTCTATACAAAATTTACGGGTGCTGTGCTAATCGCGAAATAATTGCAACCACGTGATTTAAGAACTTATGTATACACTAAAAAACTATAGTGCGGGTTATAAAAGATGAACGTACAAATTTTTCAAGGACTTCCATATGGAGGCCATACAAAGAACTTCATTGATATCTTCATATTTATTTTTTAGTTGTTCTATTTCAAAATTTCAAATTTGTAGCTTGAAGCGATCTGAAGTTATCGACCCAGAGTCATTCTAAATACTTTAGTATGGGAGCCATTCGAAGGACTTATCATGCGCACGAACGTTCAGAAAACGTTAATATACCGAGAGTCTGTATTATTTTCGGGCTATTTTAAACTTATCATTTCATCTAGAATAGGCACAATAAATTATTGACGCAGCTAATATCTAATTTATTATTATTATCATTGTTTAAATGAAATGCACCTCAAAAATTAACCGAATAACAAATTATAAACATTTTCAAGAAAAGGGTCATCGTGTGATACCACGTTATGACACTGAGTAACATTATTCCGATGAAAATAGATTAAAATTTAATCTTATCGCGATTACCCAGTTTTGGGTAACGGGTAAATCAATGAGTAATATTTCCGCCATAAGAGATGCTAGATTACGTCTGTTTAGAAATTAATTAAAATAAAGTTGAGAGTAACTAATTAAAAAATGTGAAAACATAAGATGAAATGATTATATGAACTGCAAAGCTCCACATAATTTTGACACACTTAAAATTAACTCAGAGGTAAACAAGTTGAAAAAGCACGAGATGTTTATTTTAATTACTTGGTGGTGTAGGCTTGTTATGAACGGTTTCATTAATATTTTTTTTTATCTTATTTTGTTCAGAAATTCAAAAACAACCTTATATTTCATTAAACGATTGCTACCCAGTAGACGCTCTTCGAACAGGTTTTCTATGTCCGATTTCGAAAATCCATAACTCAAATATGGCTGGACAGTTGGTATACTTTTTATTTACACTCGTTATAAACATTGCTAAGCTGATAATATTCTCGTATGTGACTTTCATTGCATTCAATCAATAAAATACACCGATCGCTTACAGTTTTACCTTTCTTATTTATTAAAAGGAAAAATAAAGTGTTGGTATTTGTTTAGCTTGTAGATTTTTATCCGATTTCAGTTCACACCTTGTGTAAAAAGGAGAAAATGTTTTCAACGTTTGTTTATTTACGCAGCATAGAAAAAAAACGCATATCACTAAGATTTCTATCAAATCTGTGAACAAGGAATAATTTCTCTTTGTGTACATTATTTTCCATTACTATAAAAAAAATTCAAAATAAAAACATAAAAATTTGCAAAGTATTTCAAATCAATAGTATAAAAATTAGAAATTCAAATTTTTTCAATTCACAATTGATAACAAAATTCCATTTACTTATCAATCCACGTAAGGTCGCCGAAAAACATTGTGACGGTTTCATAAACAAGAAATTTATAATTTTTAATAATGTACATATACTTAAACAAAATTATTATTTAGACTGCAATAAAATTTGCTGAGCTTCAAATTTGATCGTGTCATTTATTACAGCTCAGATGAATAAAGTAAATATGTAAATTATTGGATCAAGATTTAAATCTTTATTTCAAAAAAGTAAGACAACAATTAATTGTACTCTTTTCCGTATCTCAAAATTGTACGTTGTGATACTAAGCAATAGTTCCGATGAAAGTAGATTAAATTTTAATCTTATCACGACTATCGAGTTTCGGTAACGGGAAAATGAATAATATTTCCGTAATAAAATAAACAAGATTACGTTTACTAAGAAATTAATAAAAATAACGTTCCAAAAATGTTCTTGGTTGGTTTTCCTAATAACATTGATAATCGTTTCGAAGGTGGTACTTGAAAGAGCAATAGTATTTATTTTGCACTGATAAAAAATTGATTTTTGTAGTTTTCAATTTAAGCTGCTTTATTTCGCCTTTTGGAAAAGAATTTTAATTTAATTAGGTACTATTTCATTACAAATTAAAGCCATGGAAATTATTAGTTTGAATTTACTAAATTCAAGAAAAACAAAATTAAAAACAGTAAAGCCGTTATAAGTACTGAAAAAAAAATTCACTACATGGGCTTATTTAAATAAATCAAATTATTTTCTAGTGAAAATCACGAAAAAGAGAACAGATTTGTTTAGCATTTTTCTTATTGTGGTGTTTATAATATTAGTTTTTCGATGTAAAATTTTAAATTTTAATAACGCAAATGAAATATTATCCCAAATACATTTTGGTTGGTGTCTTGGCTTAGCTGAACTATTTTAACGACAGCTAACGAATTCAACGAGAGAGTAGAACTCCAATTGTTCAAAAAATATTTTTTTTAATTGGTTTCGATATGGCATATTGTTAGAATTAGTTAGACCTGATGAAAGGTAATTAATGTTTCTTTGTATCTCAGGATTTTTTCAGAAGAGACTCAGCATTAATTTTTCAAGTTTTAGTACCAATAACGAACTACTATTTTATTTCAATAATTAAATATTTTTTTGTCGTATTGCTGTATTATTTTATGTTATCAAATCCTGTAAGTAATTACAATCCCTTCTTTTCATCTAGTGAAGTCTTTATCTAAAACCATAACTTCATATTAATTTTTTAAAACCTTTGAACGACAGTGGAAAGAACGATTTGATCTCAAATCGAACGGAAACGAAACTTAAGTGATTTCATATTGATTTTTGGGTGACTTCATTAAGATTACATTTCATAATGGACAAAGTCACGTGACAATAATAATATTAAACTGCAGTGACTCATGCGATCAATCTTTTCTAGAAGATATTCGCCCTTTTTGTTATAGTGGCACTTAAATTCATAAGCCTTTACAATAATTCTGGAAAGTGCCAAAATTAACACAAAACAATTCAATAAATCACCGACAGAATAAGCTTGAGTTAACCAACAAAAATCAAAAATAAATTTTAGAAAATTAATTTTAATTTTAAGTTTATTCGGTATTAAATTTCACCGCGAGGAAAAACACCGACTAATCATCGAATTTTTTATCGGGTAAGTCTTCATTAAATGTACGCGCGTACCATAATCTTTGCCAGGTCTAGTCCGCGTTAGCCTTCTGACCTATTCCGAAGAAGATCATCACTCGCACAAGATCTCTGGTAAACGTCGAGAAGGTGCGATGAAAATCAGACCGGTTTGTGCATAAATTAACATAAACTATTACCTGTAGGCTTCTACCTGACTTATTACTTCGTTTTGGCCGTCGTTATTCAGGAAAACGACGGCATTATGAAAGAAATTACCATAGTTTAGAATAAAGCACTTGTTATATCAAGTGGGAAATAGACCATATACGAGAAAACGTGTTTTGCCTTTAAAAACAACACGGGAAATTACCAAGCTGATTTTCTTGCTTCGCCAAACGAAAATGATGGAGAGTGGTGTAAGTTCTTGCCCGGGGCAATTCAAATCAGCGCGTTGGGATTAAACACAAGTGGACCAATTTGAGAACCTACACGGACTCCACCGAATTGGGACAGTCTGTCAATCGAAAGTATGAATTTCTGGCCGACCTCAACTTTTCCAGTAGGCTGAACTGCATTTCTATTAAATGCAAAGTGCAATTGAAATTTACGATGCATTGACGCAATGCATCTGTACGTCAAGCTATATAGCTAACTAAAATAATGTCACGGTCATTTATAAAATAGTCAGAGATCTCCTCCAAGTTGACTTTGATGGAGTTGCTTGTTTGGGCCGGCTCTTTTCTTGCTATAGACACGCCTGAATTTATTAAAAATCGTCTAAAACGCGTGTGAATACGCCGGCTTAACCCTGAAAATGCTTTTTAGAAAGTAGATGATATTTTTTTTTTTAAAGTTTTGAGTATATCCGAAATTTTGATACTCATGCTAATTGTGCTGAGAAAAAGAGAATTTATTGCAAACAAAAGCCATCCGTCTTTTAAATCTTGGAACTTCTGTAGAAGCGCTCGAAACGAAGAAGTTCAAAGCGGTATATTTATGAAGATTTTAAGGTTTAGCGGTCAATCAATTTGTTTAATCTTTACTTTAGCTATTTAGCAATCCCATCTATCGAATATCGATAGCAACATGCCGTTTTTTATGAGTTGCTCTTTCAATTAACGAGTAGAGAGTTCTTTGGTGAAAATTTCATGAGTCGATTTTTTTTTCTCTTTCGAAAACTAATTAGAATTGTAGCCGAGAGGGTATTTTTATGAAGCGACCCATTTTCTTTTGAAGCAGAGCAAATTTCTTTGCAGTATCTAGAAATTGAAATTTGTTATTGTTTTTGTTTTCCCAATGTGCCATAGACAATGATTTCAAAATCGAGTCATAGTTAATATATACTTAAACAAATAAAGAACTACTGTGAAATTTATTTAATTGGACTAAGCTGGGACTTTTTTAATAGGACCGGTCTAATTATAAAGTACTCCGTTCTTAAATAGACCGGTCCGAGTTCAAATATGAAGGGTTACTTGGTTTAATTTTAGAAATAAACAATAATAACATGTCATATTAGAATTTGTCTCTTTTGGATATTACACAAAATGGAGAAAGTGTGTACACCAAACGTGGTAAACATTCAGACCAGATATTCGGTCCTTTTTTCCAGGTTTGTTCTATAAGCCAATTATTTAGACAAGTATAGTTCTAGTTGGAAGTGATCCATGAGTTTAAAAATTGAGGGAGAAATGCACCAATTTTCAGGTGGTCTAATTATAGAGTGTTCTGATTAGCAAGTTTCACTGTAATTCAAAACTAAGTGTACCAAAAAATTATGATGTAAGATATTAGTGAATATTGGAATATCACTGGGTTCAATTTTAGAACAAAAATTGTTTTACTGCATATCCTCTACGTAAAGAATCAGAATAATATTGTAATAGAAATTTTACTATAAACAAGAAAAAGGACATATCGCAAAAAAGGGAAGAAAATCAAAACGTGTTCCATGGGATTGTGAAATATAAATTCTTCAACAATTCTCAAAATGTTTCAATTCATCCACCAAAACTTTTGGTTCTTTTCCAAATCGATTTCACATCCTTTAATTCCTTTCCTTTAATTTCAATCAATTTTCAAACAGCTGATACTTTCTTTCAAAAAATAATTTAGTTACGAAAATTTTCCTCCAATCGTTCTCCAATATTATATTCACTCGTCCTAAGGGGAATAAAAGCTTAATTCGTCTTAGCGAAGTTCGTTTTATCCGAGGTATTTTGAACCCAATTTTACTTTATTACAGTATAACTTCTCTATAGCGGACACCTTTGGGGAATTCAAAAGTGTCCGCTATAAAGAGGTGTCCGCTTTTCGGGGGTATTGAGTTTAATACCTAATTCATTGGGGAATAAAGAACTGTCCTCTATAGGGAGGTGTCCGGTTTTCGGAGGTGTCCGGTAATAGAAGTTTCACTGTATTTCAATAATACAGTATTGTGATCGATTTTTTAAAAAAAAAAATTTGCTACCCTGAACATTTTTTTTTCACGTTTGATAACTAGTAGACACGAAAAAAGCAAAAAAAAATTTCAGTCCGTCTGTCCGCCGTACGCCGTGTTTGAAGGCTCGTAGCACCCAAACCCGTTGAGCTATTTAGTTGAATTTTTTTTCGTGGGTAGGCGCCCTGAAGTGACCAAATTCTGAGGGGTGGGGGTGTGAGGGGAGACATGGGTGTAGAGAGTGAGGGTGGGGGAGGGTGAAAAGGAAAAGGTTTCAATTTTTATATCTCGAGAATCTGTAACGATATAAAGCTGAAACTTGGTATTTAGATAGAGCTATAGTAGTAGCATGTTGGAAAAATATAAGTTTTTATAGGGGTAGTATGGTACGGGGGTGGGGGTGTTTTTCCTATCTATAGAACCGCTTATGCTACAAAGTTGAAACTCGGTATGTATATGTAAATCAACTCGAATAGTAAATTAGTTAAAAAAAATTTCAAATATCGATTGGAGTTCGGAAGGGGGGCGAAAAAATTATCAGTGAAAATGGAATGCATATATTTTCACGGTTTTCGTCATATCTATTATGTCTTCCCAAATATTGAATTCATTTTTATTTTACGGTTTCTTCATATAAACACCTAGAAAGTGCTTTCAGAATTTTTTGAAATTCGACCCCTAAGGGGATGGAAAGGGGGTTGCATACTTTTTCATTAATTCTGCTATATCCCTTAGGTCTGATCAAATATCGAATATCTTTTCACTTTCAAGGGCTTGCGTAATAATCGCCTAAAACCTCTTTTTAAGTTTTTTTTCTTTTTCAGCCCCTAAGATGGTATAAAAGGGTTAAACAAATTTTCACGAATTCCGTCATATCTTTTAGAAGTGATAAGAAGTTGAAATGGTTTTTACTTTCTCGTGTTGTCTTCATATTTATATATTAACTCCTTTCAGGATTTTTGGATATTCAACCCCCCAAATGCGTGTAAGGAGGTCGCATATGTTTTCACAGATTCCTACATATTGCTTAGATCTGATGATATATCGAATTCATTTTTACTTCCGAAGATTTCCTATATAAGCGCCAAAAAGTCAATTTCAGTATTTTTAGATATTCAATCCTAAGGGGTGTAAGGGGGTTGTATGCTTTTCAAAGCTTCGACATATTTCTTAAGTTTGATGAGATATTAGATCGCTTTTCACTTCCGCAGACTTTTTATATAATAACCTACAAACCTATTTCTCAATTTTTCGATATTCAACCCCCAAGGGTTTGCATATGTTTTCACAATTTTTGCCATCCCTTAGTTCTGAAGAGATATAAAATTGGTTATTACGCATTTGACGTAATGACCTAAAAACCAATTTCAAGATTTTTCGAATTTCAAGAACCAAGAGGGTGTAAAGGGTTTGCTTATGTTTTCACAAATTTTTCAAAATCCCTCGAGTCTCATGAGATATCAAGTTGCTTCTTATGAAATCGTCTAAAAACCTGTTTCAAAAATTTTTCGAAATTCAAACCCCAAGTGAAAGTAATGGGTGTATATACGTTTTAACAATTCGTCACATCTCTTAAGTCTGATAAGACAGCAAATTCGTTTTTACTTCTATGGGCTTTTGGTGTTCATAATATACCGAAATTCAAATAGTCTTCACGGGCTTTTTCAATCTTTAATCGGGTAAAATCTCTATTTTAAATATTTTTATTTTAAGAACAAAATTAACTTTCCAAGAAACGTCATAATCTCGAAACAACTGATGATATACTCCGACTTTGACCGCTCCCGAACTTTGACCCGAAAATAATAAAGTTTTGCCCAGACCATTGGCAGATTTTTTTTTATTGATGTAATGAATTTAATTCCCGCGCCAATTTTTCTTTACAATTTTAATAACCACTCTCAAAAGGTTGTGGAATCGGTCCATGCTTGAATCAGGCCATGCTTGAGGAATCAGTCCATGCTTGAGGAATCAGTCCATGCTTGAGGAATCAGTCCATGCTTGATTTTCCGATGATCCAACGTTTCAACCTTTCACTTCAGTCAGCGTTACAGCACGCTCTTTACTTTTCGACCCTTCATGACATTTGATACCTTTAAAACCTAACGAATTCTGCTCTTTTGTTTTGAAAATTTTTGAGTCATTCGAATCAGTTTCGTTTACTTTCCTTAACTCACTACAGTCTGCGCAGTTATGTTATGTTTTATGTATTTATATGCACAAAATTTCACACTTGAAATACTGAATTCGTTTTATCTGAGATCTCGTGCATCAGGGGAGTCGGAAATCTGTTCGTAGTTCGTCTTAACCGGACTTGATCGTTCTAACGAATGTATCCATACAATTATTCACGGGAAAAAAATTAGTTCGGTCTATCGAGCGGTTCGTTTTAACCGAGGTCGTAATAACGAAGGTTTACTGTATTCTCCGCACAATCCTCCGTTTATCAATGATTTTGGTGACGCCTAAAAAGGGTATTCCCCATTCAGCAATCTCTTGGCATATCGCGACCTATTACCCATTTGGGAACCTCTCGCCTTGGCCCCAAAGGCAGCTCACCTTTTTTTTTTTAAAGAGGCGTCAGGTAATTCATCAAGTTTTTTTAGCTGTCTTCTTTCAAATGATGTCAGCAATGGATTTAGCCTTCGAACAAGTCGACGACTTTTTTCATCGTCGCTGTGATATAAACTATGCGAATTATTAAATTAGAGAAAGAATAATAAGCTTGGCCAGGAAAATAACACATCATAAATTCCTTAAGACGCTTAAGTAGGGCACCCAAACAAGTGCTCCCAGGTTCGAGTAATGCTGCGATTTATTGGATTCCAAACAAAGACATTGTGGAATTTCCAACCTTATTGTTGTTCCGGTATCGCTTTTTTGTTGGTTAACATAACTACAAGTGTATTCGAGTTACTTCTTCTATTAACGATTGTTGTCTATAATGTTAGTCTCGGCTATGCTGTGCTAGATCAATTTTAATGATGTTAATGGCTGGCCTACAGGCCTACCAACAATCGTTTATGCTCACTATTCACTTCGTCTAATTTCCTCCAATACATTGCGGCCCGTCTTCCATTATTATGCTGGCAACGACCTTAATTAAGTGACCAATCGAATGTCCGTCTGGCTGCTTGCTGCTAGTATCATATCACGTTACTGCAATAATGTTGGTTATTTTTGCAGTGACATAATCGCCAACACCCGCAATTTCTGTCAGTCAACCTACGTTTTTCGAGGTTATGGTCAAATGTCAAATTCATTAACCGCTTGGCGTTACTTTTAACACTGAGCGGTCTTCAGGTGAACCTAAGTGATTTAAACTAGCCAGTTATCATATAGCTGAATGCTAATTATTCTGGGAAATATTGTTGGACAGTAAACAAACCTCCATTTTTTCGGCTAAGTCCTTTTTTCCTGGAGTAATTTAACTCGCTTAATGACGTCACACTGGGATAAAAAGCAATGTAGTAACACGCACACCGCACTGACACTTCTCTTCGTGTATACGTGCAATAATAAAAAGGTTGGGCTTGGCCAACAAAACTTTGCACAATTAGTTTTCAACTAAAATCACTTTAACTAGTTCAGGTACCCGAACTAAAGTAACGCCGTTTATTTGATTGAAGTGAGAACAATTTTAGCCGCGATTATAAACGACCGATCCGTCTTAAAGTGCTACCACATGAAACTCCAAACTGCAACCTTGCTGCAAAAACTCTAATTCGTGTATCGTTTCAGAAAACCACTAGCACTAAAATCAAACCCCGACTCCAAGAACTGTCACTTTATTTCCGAGTCAGATGAGAAACAAGAGACAAATATAATGCATCAGTCAAAAGAGGGGCAACGACAAAGCGAGAAAGTATCTTCCATATAAGGAAAATACCATCATGAAAAGCGGGACAACAAGGTCTGTTGCTTTATCGATTTCTAGCAGGGGTAAGCACGAACATATCTCTCTGTTTCACTCGGCTGTTTAACGTTGATTTCATAGCTTGGTGCGATGGCGATACAACAATCTACTGTCCGACAAGGAAAGCTGCAAAACAATATTGACCCCACGACGGTACGCAGTACGCACATGCAAGCGAAAGAAGATGTCGGTTGACAGTAGAGCTATAGTCGCCGCAACCGAAACCCATAGGCGTCGAATTTAGGGGGGTGCTGCCGGGCATTTTTGCCGATTTTTCAAAAACTTAGTCAGTCAGCGGGGGGGGGTGACGGAAGGGGGAAAGCGAAAATCGAACACGCAGCAGGTGTGAATTATTTCAAAATAAAAATTAAAGTTTCCGCCGGTTTTTTCCGAATTGACTCTCATTGCCCGACTTCGTTGTAAAGTCCGAATAAATAATACCTTTTTTGTCCGTTTTCGTTTCGCCGAACACAGTACTATACTTTCTTCTTCACTGATTTTATGACGGTTTCATGGTCGAAGCTGCATGTGATATGATGTTTAATTTTTGTTGTTCAGGACTAGGGTTTATGATCAGGTTAACGAACTCCCCACAGCCCCTTTTACCCCGACACTACGCACAGGGGGTCGTTCCGGCTCTAGCCCCACAGCTTCCGAAGTAAGAGGAACTGGCCCCTGAGTCTATCAACTGTGTTTCCTTCGATTTAACCGCGACAATTGCCAAGAACAATTCGCTTTTCCCGATAGAATCGCATTATATTTCACCAGATCTCGTGGAAGTGGTTTCTGCTCTATGTTCAACACAATCGTGTGCTAGTGCAATTACGCTTTTTCTTACCGTGCAATTGAGTCGTAAGACCTAGCGCCAACCGAAACAGGTAAGTTCTTTTCCTATCCTTCTCTGACGTCCGCTACTGAACGAGAGCCAAAGAAAGAGATTGGCATTATGGCAACCGAATAACCGTTAGTCGGGCCAAAAAGCGCGATATTGGTTTTTGCAGTATGGCAATGCATAACAAAAGAAATTGAGGAAGAAGAAGAGAAAAGAAAAACACCTCACAACAAAAGTATGTACAACTTCCGCCATGAATGAGTCGGGCTTTTGCATTTGATTTTTGTTATCATTTCACACATCTAGATCTGGCGTAAGAGAAGCCGACACCAAATCGCAAGCTTGTAAGGCGCGATAATTAAAGGTGAGCAAAGTTAATTAAGAATTAACATGTTTTCTGTAGCCCCAAAATTGAATGCAATGTCAGCGTGATTTGCGGAATTGCGGTGAAAGATGTCGTGGAGTGGTCCAGTTTTCATCTGTTGCCTACTGGGAATACAAATGAGTTCGATTATTAAAAAAGTTTATATAATTGCATTGATGCTGAATTGCGAAATTAGAAAAATTGGTCAATACCAAAAATGAACGGAAACCTTATGAAGAGAAAATACTACTGTCACTAGTAAAAAGTTTGGTATTGAAAAAGAAACTGGAGCAGGTCTCCGAAATGCAAAGTGGAAAAATTTATAAATGACAAGATTAATTACGAAACGGTTACCAAATGCAGCGATGTAATAAACAGAGCTGAAAAAGAACATGCGATACGCTAAGAAACTCCGCCAAGGAAGAAAACAAGCATTTTCCATGTACGAGTAAAGCCTAGTACGAACTTCGATCAAAACTTTGATTCCCATATGAAATGCATGTAAAAAAAGTGATCAAAATTTTGATTGCTCGATTTTCGCGTTGGCTGTCTGTTTTGTGGTACGGAGTTCGAGTAAAAATTTTGATTCGATTTGACGGTTCGCTCATCGACCAAAGGATGGTGCTGAAACCAGCGCTGCCGAACATGCTACTATAGTAGCATTTTACTACTATTTCAAGCCCGTACTACTTATACTACTCAAATTTCAATTATGCTACCCACATAAAAAATAGTTTATTATTATACGTAATATGTTTTTTTTGTAATACAATACCCAAAATATAATTCGCCAAAAATCTAATCTTTATAACTATTGTGAATTGAATTATTGCCTGCCGCTTATGCTTTACTCCACAATCCACATGCACATCCATTCCACAATCCCCTTCTCCTAGGAAGGTGGCTATCATTGGAATATGTTGTTGCACAGATATTAGAGCAGTAGGTTCCTTTTCAACATTTTATTACGATATCACAAGAAAGTAAAGCTGATTTAGCACATACAATATGCGCAGAAATGACGGAAATAAATAGAGCATACTTTATGTTTATGGTACATATTTTAAATTTAACAAATAAAATAAATATTGAATTTCAAGCGGAGGTACCGAGGATACATATCTTGCTTGGAACAATTAAAAACCTATTTTAAAACAATTTTTCAAAATTTTTACGAAATGATAAAGATTTCAACAGTGAGGAAATATATTTACCTATTGAAATGTTTATATTGGTGCAAAAGCAGCTATTTTAATAAATAAAATATTTATACCAGAAGCAGATATAAAGAATATTAAAGATGCCTCTCGAGATCATTAAATTGAAATTTGCAAGTAAGTTCTATTTCGGATTGATTTTGATAGTGAAGTTCTAGTTGCATTGCAGAGCATTGATCCAAAAAACTTATCCCCTTTGCTTAGTTCCTTTGATGTCATTATTCCCCAATTTAGTAGATGAAGCTGATGTAGAAAAATTTAGTGAGGAATGGCGATCATTTCTTAGTGGTATCTACAGATTTGCATTTTGAAAATTTCTGTCAAAATATTTTTAATCAGAAAACGGATTAAGCCAAACCATATTTCCCATTATAAGACATTTTATCGGAACTTTAATCGCTTTCCCCCATAGAAGTGCAACTGCCAAAAGAAAGTTTTCTGAATTTAATTTAATTAAGGACAAGAAAAGAAATTCACTTCTCACTGGTACAGTGAATGTTGTCTTAATTGCCAAAGACTACAACTTTTCCGAAAACTGCAATTTTTTTTAATTTTATTTTTTTAAATGAAAGATTTTGTAGGTCTGTCTATAAGATATTTTTATAAGTATGATGGTGCAATTACATTGAACGTTTGAGGCGAGCCTCTATCCCCACCAAAAAAATCAACCAATCAGATGGCTCGTGGAGTCGCAAGAGTCTGACATTCTTCAACTTTTTCTCCGACGCACGCTTCCATATGTGTACACACATACAATGAACTGGGGCAGCATGCATTTCGCAGCTCATCGTATTTCTGTCGCTTCGCACTTATAGGCAAGTTGCGCCGCAAAGGCATGTTGAGTGTAAATCGCCATTAACACAGCAAAGAATACAGCCGACGAAAACAGGTTTGCAATGGCCTGATGGGGGTGGAGGCTCGCCTTCATATTATTTTGTTTAGTTAGAACGAAACTGAGTATGTTTTCAATCAGAACAAACAGTACAAACAAAATGTTGTATGTCAAAAGGTTTGACCGCTGCTACCCTTCGCATCCAAATACTACTCAAAACATGTGAATATTGCTACCCTAAAAAAATGGAAAACGACAGCACTGGCTGAAACCATGGAGACCAATTTTCCGCCACCATTTAAATGTGCTGCTATTTAATTTTGCATTGCGGTACGATCATTTTGACATCTCCTGATTTGAATTTTAATTTGTAATTTTTTTTTCAAACTGACTTTGGTCCAAAGCGGATTTTAAGATTTTGTATGCGCGTATAAAATTAACCGTGGCCGATATTATTATCCATGACACTTAATTACCATAAAAAACACGCGTATAATAAATTTTATTTTTGAAAATGTAAATGTCAAACAAACAGCTGTTCCCAGCTGTTTCCTTCTCCACAGTATTCTACACAACGAATTTTTCACTGTAGATATGGTAGAGATAACATAATAAATTAGCGAATCAAAATGTTGATCGAAGTCCGTACTAGGCTTAACCAAGAGCTATCAATACCTACTAAAAAATCTTGAAATTGAAAATCTCCTGGATACCAGGGCACTGTGACTCCTTTGCCAATGAAAGGGCTGAGTAAGGAACTGACTGATGAACTAGTCCTACACCCCATCGAAAGTGCAAAGGATATGATTGATACACAAAACCACTAAAGACCTCTTGGGTCAACCTTGTTGGTTGCGGCACTGGAATAGCCTCTAAGGAAAATGAGCACCTGCTTAAGTCATAAATTTGCCCTTTTAATGGTATTTTTTAATAAAGTGATTACCAGTTCCAAAAGTGCATTAATTTGCAAGGTAGTCGTTATTAATATAAGTTCCTCTACTCCATTGAGTAGTTACCGTACAAGAGTCTCTGAAAAATTTGTTGTATTAATTTCATGGATTGCATCATAACCCAAAGAATATTTAAAATTAATAATGAAATGAAACTCATTGAACAAAAACCTTCCAAGACACTTCGGGTAACTCTGATACAAAAGTGCTCAAAACAGTGGTTACATTTATTAAGCTTGGAATTTAAAATTTGCACTCAATAATATAGTGCTAATTACAGTTACAAGAACAAAACAATCTACCAACTTTATTATTTTTCGGGAAAAAAAGTCGGGATGCAATAGAAGTGCTAACAGCTCTGTATCGCTTAAAAGTCCGGTTACGTTCTTGTTGTTGTTGTTGTTTCGAGGATTCTCCAAATAGGCACTTGGTTATTTTTGTAAGGGTACGACCTGCACATGTATTGCTTGAACTCTAGGACAGCTCACCTTTATGAAAGACGCGACAGCTGGTATTTTCATAAGATTCCGTAATCATGGCTATAGTTTTATTGGGAACGCCTCCGCTTCGTAAATAATTCCATATAACTTCTCTTCGCGCTTTCAATAGCCTTCTCAATCTCAATGTCCACAAACATGAGAAGTAATCGTGATTGTCATTCAGCGGACTTCCAAGATTATCCATACGATGTTTGTGTGGTCAGCAAAAAATTAACTTTTACGGAAACCAGCTTGGTAGACTTCGAGCTCTCTACAGTATCTCTTGCTGCGTTTCCACTATCGCCTTCATGTGCATTGGATGATGCGAACTAGTGCGTATGCGTAAGTGGAAACGGCACATTCGCGTTAGTTTGCAACTCAAGTCGCGAATCGCGTACATTTGCGTCGAGTGCGGTGTTTGGACGCACATGAAGGGGATGTGCATTGAGCACGAATGTAGCGTTTCCACTATCGCCTATGCGAAGACACTACCCAGGGACGTCATTTCAGTTTTTTCTAGGGGGGGGGGGGCAAGATGCTATGTTTGTATATATTTTTATATATAAATATACATATGTTATATGCAATCTATAAAAATACATAATTCAGGAGGGGGCAAATGCCCTCCCTGCCCCCCACAAATGACGTCCCTGACACTACCCCAGCGGGAAAAAGAATGCTGAAGAATGCATTTCGTAAACATACCGATTCAATGGATGGAAGAATTACCATACAATTCATATTTAATTTTTTCTGGAATGCTGGAGAAATGATTCTCTATACATTTTTCAGAATGCGGAAAAGATACGTACATTGTAATAATCTTGCATAAACTATAATAATACATACAGTACATAATACATTCCTCGTATTTCCGCTGGGACTGAACTGAACACTTGCTAACCCCCTCCAGTGCCAAAAACATTCTCATTGGCATTCGCGTCAATGGCGGTTTTTGACGAACATCAACGGGACGTGCCTTGAGCGAGCACGAATGTACTGTTTTCATTCCACTATCGCCTAGACATTCGCGTTCATCGCACATGTCCAATGCACATGAAGGCGATAGTGGAAACGCACCATCTAATTCGGTTGAGGATCATTCTAGCCCTGGTTTTTGATACGGCAGTAAGTAGACCTATACCATGCCAATTGTTGCAATCCTTATTTATAATCTCATAGGCATCTTAACAATAACGCCCTCAAATTGTTCGGTAGGATACTTTTCCTTTTCCTAAATTTCAATGAAAAGTGAGAAGAGAGGAGCATCAGCTATCAGTTCCGAGACCGCTTTTCGGTTCGTTCAATAGTCCGTCTCTGGAGCTTTCTTCTCGGACGTTGACTTGATGGCCGCAGGGTCAACCCTATTAGCTAGTTCCGTGATCCATCTTATTTACTCTCGTTTAACAGCCTTTTCCAACTTATGCGGGGTACCTTTGCTTTAAACGCACCTTAGTATTGGTATCGGCTTCAGCGTTTATCATATTTTTCAAGGACCTTCGATGCTCAATCCGCCATGTGTCACCAGACATCCATAGCTGTTTTCCGCGCTTGACATATCCGCACCGACCAATATGACTTTTTTAATAACTACCACTTTGCGTCCAGTGTGCATCTTTCTACTCCTTTCTACAGTAGATTACTTCTCGCGAACTACGATGCTGGTATATTCACGTTGTTTTGTTGGATCTTTAATATAAGTCTATCTACGTTTTTACTGCTTTGCAAACGCACAACACTTTCCATGTCGCATGACATCTTTTAATTTATTAGATGCTAAATACGATCACTTCTATCGTACGAAAATAGAAAAGGTGGATCGGTTAGCATTAGAAACACCACGTTCCATATTACATTTATTATTTGTAACCAAAACACGATGCTTTTATTTACATGTTTCATGCGCTCGCTTTCGAGTACACTTTCGGCTGGAAATAGCACAGTAAACTCACGCAAAACGCGTGTATCAACGTGACAACCTTGAAGACTTGCAATGCGTTTTGCTTGTTTGAAATTATCGCGTAAAAATAGTTTTTAGTTTTTAAATAATTTGACTTGGTCCGATAGAACAAACAAATGTATGCACTATTTATGTTTATTGTCCATTCTTTATAGTTGTTTGTTTTCGAAAATGCGCAATTAAATCGACTCATTTCGAATGCACATTTCCGCAATATTTACCTATGGACACAGATGCTAAAGAAGCTCCTTCATTATATATGCACTAAAAAAATTGCCAGAATTTTATCGAGCGTAAATAATGCCGCCCGATCTTCCTAGAATTAAAAGATTACGGGAAGCTATCTGCACCGCAAATCTGCTTAAAGTCACCACAAGTCCCGCAAAATTCATTCAGCGTAAACTCTTTAACTACTTTCAGGTAATTAGCTAAATCTGCGATTTATTTAAAGACGGCTAATGATTCCGATCTCAACCTTTTCACAGAACTGCGGCTCTTCCTCTCCGTCCTTGCAATCGTCAATTAAAAGCCTGTCGCGATGACAGAACAAAAATATGGTTTCAATAGTTTATTAAAGTTTTTGTTGATATTTGGCCGTAGCGTTGTGATCTGCACTTTCTCCCTTGGCACCCGACGATTCGCGTATGATCTGCGCCTCAATAAACTGTCCTCTGCCGTCTGCCCTACGCTCAAGACGACGATCATTTCTCGGATCAATGATCAGTCAGTGGTCTCGTATCTCGTTCGGTAAGACATCAACATTGATGTACCTGATCCATAGGGGAGCCGGGAAAAATGAACGAAAATCGGAAAATATGAGAGAAAATTTTTCGATTTTGTTTACACAACGAAATCGATTTAAAATTGAGTTTTGGCATAGATTAACATGAAAAACATGTTCGGCGTTCTCCGCGACTGGGTACGCCACTTCACATACAAATTACTCGACAGCTATATTATAGTAAATTTCACTATTTACATTGTATATAAAATTTTTGAAAGCAACACATATTTTCGCTCTTTTCACACGCTCTCGTTCTCTGGGATTTTCACATTTTCATTTTATTTTTTTCCCGATAATTTTTGTTGTTAAAATTTTCTTTTCCGAAAGTCTTACGCGCACGCTAATTCGCGCATCCCAGCATTTTGGCAAATTCCCAAAGGTCTATACTTGGAGATCATCGGCCACGTTTATTTCTTGACGAAATTATTTATAATCTGGGGTTGACGTGTGGTTGTGTGTGTACGAGTATGTGGGGTTTATTTTTCCTCTGGGTGGAGAGAGTGGAAATGTTATTGGAAAAAAATACAAAAATTAAATGAAATTTTCTGACTTTTTTTAATATTGAAGAAAGAAAACAACAAGAAAAGCAAAGTGAAAAATTCGCACAGCTAAGACGCCGTGATTCATTAATATTTGTGACACAGGTGGCAATTTGTTAAGATTGAGTGTGAGGTATTCCCTTGTGTCGCTGCCATTTAAATGTTTTGGCGTCATTCCGTCATTAACTAAGGATACACATTTGACACACTTTGTGCTCACAACTGATGAATTGTTTTAGATAGAAATCGTTTTTTGAGGTTAGGAATTCCACGCTTTTATAGTTATCAATGAGTGGGTTGACCACGGGGATGGAAACGAGTTTAATGAGAACATTCAATGGTCACACATTTGAGAGTAATTTAAAGTATCTATCTACATATTTACTAATACTCTAGAGTCTAGGGTATTAGGCCTAGACATATAACACACTTCTAATGCCCATTTATCATAATTGCCCATTTAGGTACTGTGTGTCATGTGAAAATTTGTCATTTTGGTTTTGAAATGTCCAAACATTTAACAGAATGGTTTCATCTAAATGTTCAATTTTGATTGGGCATTAAGACCTAAATTGTGAAAATCATACTAGAGTTCATAATTCACTGAGAGTTTTAACACGTACCGCAAGGAAGAAGACACACCAAACGAATAACTGAAATGTCAATAGTTTTAGATTTAGCTGTTAAAACGGTATGAGCATAAGAAAACGAAGGACGCACAAGCGATGAACTTCTTCTACTGGAAATATGGCAAGAAAATATTTCATAAATTTATCATTTCGAAACTGTCAAATGGCATATCTCCTTTTTGGTCATTAGTAGAAAGGCCGTGTGTGTAAGCAACATTATAATTGCCAATTTAAGTATAGTTGGAAACTAATCACTCTTATTCTGGAACCCGCCGGCAGGACAGTGAACTGCGATTCACCCAATTTTTAATTATTGAAAACGCGTGAATGGTTCACTTTCTCGAAAATTTGACAGTTGAAATCCGGAATGAAATATTCGCGTTTCTAAATTTTTTTCAGAAAGTAATTGGCAGTAAAGAAAAATTAAATAAAGATAAATTTGAGATGGTCAATCTCTCACATTTACAGTATTAGAATTTTGGACATTTTCTGCCTTAAAATATGATTTCAAATACCCGGAAATGACGTTTTTAAAGTATATCGATAAATCAGTTTCCGAAAGATTTCAATAAACGCATGTGCCGTGAATGGGAATCGAATGTGAACCGCATAGTCGGCGGGAACCAAAAATCCCCCATTTCCGAGAATAATCGTGAATATGTTGCCAATTTAGGTGGCCGTGTGTTTGGGGTATAAGTGGAAGTAGTTCAGGAAGTTTAGGCCCCAATATTCAAAAAGATCAAATTCAACTCAATACAGTAAAAAAAAAATTGACGGTGGTATGGGTGTGTATAATTCACGAATTTCGTCATATCTCGTAGATCTATCGAGTTAATTTTACTCATACGTGCTCTTAAGAATTTCATTCTTTCACGAATTTCGCCAGATTGTTTAGGTCAAATTACATATAGAACCGAACTTATCTTCTACATATATAATCGTCTAAAAATCAATTATGGAAGTTTAAAGAGGTTTTATACATTTTCATGAATTCCACCATATTTTAGGTCTGATAAGATGTAGAATTCATTTTTACTTTTTTTATATCAATTTTTATATGAAGAACCACTGATGAATGTTGAAAGTTGTATCATGGAAGAAACTATTCTAGTGACAAAATTAACTTTCCAAATAACCTCCTTGTCTCGAAACAACCAGTACTACATAAACATTAGTGTTTTAAGGGTGTCAGTTGTGTCCATTTCTGTCATTTTAATTGCTTGCAAAATGTTGTCCCAAAAAATACTAAACATGCTCTCAGACCTTTGGTAGATTTTTTTATTGGATTTTTTGCTAAATGATGTAAATAGTAAAAAAATGTATAGTGTATAGCAAAAAAATGTCATGATCCAAAAGTCACGAATTCGAAGATTCACTCAGTCGTATCACACTACTGCTTTCCCAGAAAATTAAAATCACTTTTTGCAATTCTGCCTCGGTACTGAAAAACAGAATTTGTTCAAAACTAGCTCGCTAATGCTGATGCAATTACGATTCACTCTTGGTAAAACACATTGCATCTTAAAAAATAAATTAGAGTACTGAAAATTAACATTAGGCTTAGGCATTAATCCGAATTCAGTTTAACGGTATTCATTCTGGCGTTTTTCTGAATTTAATTTAAATACCTACAATTAAAATTTCTAATACTTCACAGCCACATTGTTTATTGTTCAACGAACAAATTGTATGGTTATGAAAAACACACACAAAACTTTACAATAAATCCTTGCAACTAAAATTTATCAGAGCTCCTTATTTCTATACTTAGTGCAACCAAATCAACTCATAGTAATTTTGATCAAAGTATTGAATTGTTGTCTACTGTTACGTTACTGAAGATTGTAGCTGCTCTGTTTATGAACTTATTGAAATAGAGTTCAAGTGGGGAAAATGATTTGCAACAGTTTTAATGGAGCATTATCTTTTCTATATAAAACGTGCCGACTAGATTTCTCGAATAAAATAGACTCACTCAGTTCCGTAATAAAACCCGCCCGTTCCTGAGTTGAACGTTTATTTTTATTATGTAACTATGTAATGAATGGAACACTTATAGAATTTTATTAGCCTTGATATGACTATTTTAGCTGGATTTAGTCTAAAATTAAATAATGACTTTAGAGTTTAGGCACACTAATTACATAGAAGATGATGAGGAAAATGTTTTTAATGTATTAGATATGAAGCTCCATCTCCTCTCCTTATTGACGATGAATTTATTGTTTATTTTGTTCCTAAGCCTACTTTTAAGTACATTTAATACTTTTAACCAGTTTAACAAAAGCATTTACTCGTAAAGCTTTCTATTCTTTTCTTGAGAACCTAATGATTTTTTTATTTTAAAATATGCATTCTGATCTGGTTTTAGAAAAAAAAATTTAATCGGAATTAGTCACGACTCACGATAAAGAAGCAACTAACAAGAGAAGAGGTATTTAAGAAATTCACACTAAGTGCACTGACAAATTTCGTAGCGCTAGTAAAGATTTTGCCGACCCTCGGAATATCTATTTTTCGTTTACACAAATGATTTGTAACTAAAAAACGAATACGTGCAACGAAAAAATTCGCATCACCGAACTTGTGACAAGGCAAACTGATCACTGGTGCGAATTTTGTCGATGCACTTGTATAGTTGACAACATTTAATTTTTTTTTAAATATATAATTTTCTTTCACACAACAAGAAAATGGTAGAATCATTTTTTTAGCGCTTTAGTGGTCACATCAAACCATGTATGTGCTATATGAGAAGATTTACGTAAAACGGAAATATGTTATCATAATTGAAGAAACTTAAAAACTGTCGAATATCACTTCCTAGAACTAACAGCTCCGTTTATTTGACCCATTTTCTTTGGAAGATCGGAAAAAGAAATAATCATCCTGACGCCAAAATTTCTGTCGATCAATAATTCGATCCAAAAAAATGTTCTAATTTTCCAATTTTATGATCATTTGAAATGAATTCAGTTCGCTCGAAATTCCTCAACGATCATAAGGAAATACTCAAATCAAAAATCCAAATAGACTTCCAAAAAGAAATAAAACAATAGAATTCCACTCTATCGTTTCCAAAACGGCCTAAATTTAGAACTGTTTAGCCAAATCAAGAAAAGCCGAAATATCTAATTTTAAAACCGATCTATTCAGCGCCATTAGAACAATTTCCCATCAAACATGCTGCCACGACGCACAATTTTTCCGAACAGTGTGGCCATTCCGACCGGATTATTTCATTGTCCCGGGGGGGTCACTCAACTCGGAAAAAAATTTTCCGCCGATCGTGTAAACATAGTTTCAAGTCGAAACGTAAAAGCGAGATCGGAAAATGCATTTCACGTTATTGGAAAAATATTTACTCGAAGTCTGACAAAAATGTCGGATACAGACCTGTTCGAAATGACCAGAAGCAACGAATTTTCATTCTTCCGGCGACCTATAAATGCCATGTCTTTAGTCAGCCTGGCGATTAAAAACATTCGCACTTTCACAGCATTTTCATAAAAGCACTTTTGTAAGATTTATCACAATGGATTTTAGTCCGATCTTTGTATTCAGCAAAATTTTTATATTTTATTTAAAAAAAAAAATAAAACTGTTGTCATCACATCAAAAATTTATTTCGCGCAAAATGACCTCTACTAATTTTTGTGGTTTTGTGGTGATGACGGCTTAATATGCAATCGTTTTTTTAGTGCAATTTAGGTCAATTGTGTATGGAAGCGGTTTTAATCAAATAGAAGTGAAGGAACCGCGACAACTACCCAAATACTTGCTCCTCCTAATTGACTAGATATTTCACAGGGTATTTCACCATCTGTAAGGGCGCGAGAGGGTATTAATAATAGGTAAGGCCAGGGTTTTAGACAACAAAATTTGGCTTGCATTCCTCACGAACCGCTTATGCTAGAAAATTGAAAGTTGGTATTTCTATGGTATTATTGAAGCTAAGCTAACACGTTCAAATAATCAACTTCTTGCTTCGTTTTTCAGACGTCTACGACAAAATGAAAATGTAATGATGCAAATCTTAGCTAAATTCTTCATTTAGAAAAAAAATTTTGTAATTTTTACAGTAGAACAAATATTTTCTGTCTTTTTTTTATCTAATAAAAAAATTTAAATCTACTATTTAAGGATATAGCCAGAGTCAAGGGACTTCTTCAGCTGTTTTAAAACAAGTCAAGCTAAGCCAAGACACTAATCAAAATTTAAACACCGCGCACAGCAAGATTTAAATAAAAAAAAATGCTTAACTAAAATATTTCAAATAAGTTTACATTGTTTCTAGATTTTGCGATTCAATTGTATCGAACCAGAGAATTTAAAATAATAAATATCTTACAACTCTTATAAATATTACGTTTCTCGATACAGTAAGTATCTTTTTTTATAGTTTAACCAATTACAAATTTCGTTCATAAAATGTCACAATAATTCACATTTGATTACTTCCTAAGCGGTTGAAATAATCCTGTGTAAGCCATAAATAAGAAATAAATCAAAAACACTAACCCACCACAACATCTACTTAACCAGATTCTTTGACAATTATTTCAATAATTTTGAAATTTTAGCACGGTGTATTCTATTTTCAAAAGATGCTAAATCAATCGGTGTAAACACGGCCGTTTGTCAATTTATAAATCAGTGGTTTTAGTGAATTTTTGATACAGGCTGGCAATTTATTTATGTTAGAATTACGAGCTTAAATAATTTATTTTATAATTGGGATCAAATGTACTAAATCTACGAAAATAACATAAATAAATTTGAACTCGATATTATTAATGTTTGGAATGTTTTTAATGTTTTTTAAATCTTTATCTACTAATCTATGTATATCTATACCAATATCTATCTATCTCTATATTAGTAATGAAACTGTAAGAGGTTCTGTACCTGTAACTTACGTTGTTTCAAGAAATATTATTTGCTCAACGTTTTTACATGATTTTTGAAATCTATTTGTTTGTTACCACTTCAATATTTCACAGTCTAATCATTTTATTCTCGTAGAAATACACTTAAAAAATACTAGGAAACTAGATTTTTATTCGTGAGTTAATTTATGATAAGATATGGAAGTAGATGACTATGAACTCATGAAGGGTTATGGTGTAAAGTTCCAACAAGTTTTAGTAGTTACTTTTCATCGAGGCCTATCTTTAAAAACGAAGATCATCTTTTCAAAACCATTTTCGCCGGATAAAGGCATATTTTATTGGACATAAGTTAAAAATGGGTAGTCCTACGCGAAAAATGGTTCGATTTAAATTAAACATTTTTTTTTAATTTTCGTGGTTTTTTGTAATTAGTTGGTTCTTATCAGAACAATATTTTTCTTGGAGCTAATTAACATAAAATTCATGATTTTCGAATATATTTGTTTAAAAGAGGTAAATTTCGATACTTTGTGATGACAAAAATATAATTTTAAAACGTATTTATGTTTGATATTTAATAAAGACAAATTTAGGAGGTAGGTACTCTTTGCAAAATTTCTCTGTATTCTTAAATCGAAGATATTGTATAAGAAAATTTTAATTTTTGAAAAATATGAAGTAAAGTATATATATAATAACTTCCTGAAAAATTTACCAAAATAATGCGATGTTTCTTTAAAAAAAACATCGACATAGTACGTTATAGAAAAACACGTTTTCTATTTATATTCCGATATTTCAACCACTTTGTGTTGTCGGTTTTTGTTAAAAGAAATCAGTAAAAAAAAGAATTTTATTAAAAAAATGGTTTCACTACCGCATACATTTAAAATTTGACCTAAATATTCTACACACATACATAGTAATTTTTTGGAAAATGGCGAAGCTAATTTTTTTAAAATTGAATTTGACGAAAACTTGCAACAACTGCTAATCTCATCGATTTGATAACGGTATGAAAAAAGCACTCTTTAAAACAACAGTTATAACACATATGAGCTAATCTATTTGTTTTAAACAAAAACTTTAGAAACTCTGCACAAATAGAATTTTATATTTTGAATGAACCATTTTAATTGAAAATGTTCAATTCACAAGACATCAGAGCCCAAATTAATTAACACTTAAACTTGACCACTTCTATCAATATTGCTTCATTGAAATAAAAACATGTAAGACACTGGTTGATAAAAAACCGTTTTAGATTTTACTTTATTATTTTATTAATAAAGCAATTTTTTCAAATGGAAAACTAACCAGAATTGAATGTTTTCGCCTTTTAGAGTGAATTACCGAAGTTTTAACCGACATCTTGGCGTTAATTTAAAAACCAACCGCAAGCGACACTGTTCATAATTTACTGGTCGAATATCAAAAATTTCAAGTCAAGTTTCTTATAAAAATTTTTTAATTTTATTGCTAACTTTCTCATCAAAATATTTTATTTATATCATTTTGTAATTTGTCTGGCAGGTCAAAATTCTTGCATCGTTGAAAAATAAAATGCAAAAAAAATGTGTTTTAGGCGGTAAAAATAGAAAAACGCTTAAGTTTTTCATTCAAAGAAAATAAGGAATTCAAATTTGAAATTTAACATACTTATGCATAATTGTTTGAAAATAAAATTGTCAACAGTCCGTGCAAAAGTTTTTACGGTCAAAATATGTGTTTTAGGCGGTAAAAATAGAAAAACGCTTAAGTTTTTCATTCAAAGAAAATAAGGAATTCAAATTTGAAATTTAACATACTTATGCATAATTGTTTGAAAATAAAATTGTCAACAGTCCGTGCAAAAGTTTTTACGGTCAAAATATTGAGATCAAACAATGGCTGTTTTGACAAGATGAGCCAGTGCAATTATTATGCTCTAGATATACGTATATCGTAATTTTTGGAATTGTATATCAATCTCTTAACGAAACAATGCATCTTCAAAGGTGATGCTTATTCTGTCCAGGATTTCTGGGTCAAGTGTTAGCGCAATTTTATTTATTTTGCAAAAAGTTTTTTAATATTTTTAATTTTTTTGAAGTCTTTGATTCAAGATTTCCCCGGTCTTATTTCTTATACACAACTGATGACGCAAAAATATCAAGCTGCTCTATCGAACGGTTCAAGATATGATGCCTCTTTCAGTTGGTTCCTAAGATATGAATTTTCTATTTCCTAATCCATTCACCGATCTAAACCACTATATTTTTACTTCACTCCAAAAATATCGGGATGAGCGATTCTGGGGAAATAATTTTCAGAAGGTGCAACTTTAAGGTATGGTCCTCTCAAGACATCAAGCCTTCACTCCCGAACACCACTACTTATTTTAATGAAATCATTTTTGTTGGTACTCACCTAGCATATTGTTTCCGATTCATAGCGTGAGTGCGATACATACTCCCTCATCGCCCCACTCCATCCAAAATTAAAACCTAAGAACATCCATGGTGAAAATTTTAATTTCACTTCTCTACAATATCTTTTCAGATTATAATAATTTCCAAGTGTAAGAATAATTTTGTGGTCGCATTTATAGTCTCCCATTTCATTCTTCATTCATTTAAGCACGGAAATTTTTTTATGGAAAGATCTTATGCAGTTTGGATACATTAGTTCATTAGTTATGCATGTGGTTTACATGGCGGATGGACGCATCTTCCTTTTGTTCCTTTTTTAGGATCTACTATCACTCAAAACTCGAAACTAAACCTGCCAGTAGATTTTTTCTCTTTAAATTTCAGGTTGATCACAACAGAAAATAAATAATAAATTAAAAAAGGCAAAAAATATTAAAGTAATATAATTTTTTGTGAGTTGATAAATGTGACTTATCAACTTAATTACTAATTGGTTAAAATATAGTAGACATTTAAGTAGAATTAAGAATTGATAACAACTGTTTAATATTGTAAAAAGACACAAGAAGAAATGTTTAATAGAAAATAAAATACAAGACATTAAATGTTCTTTTCAAAGCGGTTTAGAATAATTATTAAGAAAAATGTAAAAGTCGTATTTTTGGAGTGAATATATATAAGGAATTTCGACTGAATTTCGAATTTGATAAACAAGTTTTTCGGATGTGATTTTATGAGTATATTTTTGTCTGAAGAAGTATTAGATCCGTTAAAACAACTAACTGGAGAAGCTTGGTCGACCGCTGGACCAAGTGGACGAAACGCTGCTTTTCTTCTCAAATTGAGCAGAAAGGAATGTGGTAGTATGGTTGGTGTCCTCACAGGGCATAACTCGTGTGACCTACACCTGATCAGATTGAGAATCATTGACGACCCCATGTACATTGCTTGCGACGAGAGCGACGATACAACGGAACATTTCCTTCTCGAGTATCCAGCTTACTCGTTTGTTAGAATGCACGTATACGGCGTTAATGCTATGAGGATGGAAGAACTCCGTTCTCGATCCCGACCTGAACTCTTTAAATTCGTGAGGAGGACGAAAAAGTTCGGGTAGAGACTGGGGGATTCGAGTATAATGGGCCATGTTGGCCTGAATGCTCAAGATGCGCTGCTTTGCTGTATATCTTCCCCCACACCAAACAACAACAACACAACAACAACATTGTACTTAACATTATACTCTATTAATCTAATAGTCTCATTTAATTTTCTTTAAAACAGACATGATAAAGTAATCATGGGTGACGAATTTGTTAGGGAGGGCCATGGCCCCCATGCCCCACCCCCTATGACCGCCACTGTACAAACCTGCTAACTTAATTGGCTTTTAATATTGAAGGCTATTAAAACCAAATATTTAAAGTCTGTAAAAAAGGTTAAACATTTCTGAATTTTTTTTCAGATGATCATTAATCACAGAAAATACCATCTTTTAAAAGAACTCTCCATTTAGGAAAAACTTTTGAATTTGTCAAATATTTCGGAGCATGCCGTGTAGTGTGGCATGTGAGAATCTTGCGAATTTACTGCACAATAAAATTATAATTAAACGGTGTGTTGGCCGGTGTTTAACGTCTCACGACTATAAAACAAGAGCGTAATAAAAACTTTCAAAAAAACAAAAACATAAATAGAATAAATTCAAATGAAAGGTAAGGTAAATAGGTTAAAATTAAATCCTATCGATTATTAAAATCGCTTAATGTCTTCTAAAATTAACATTTAATGCGATTTCCTTTTCTTTAAATAGAATCAAAGAGACACGGAAAAATTCAATGAAAATATTCGGACAAACCTTGACCGTTTTTCTGGTCCTCATCCAGCCTTCGAGTCTTTCCTTTTTCTCCATGATGGCAGTAAAAACTGTAATCCTTATAATTTAGTAGATGAGATGTAGTAGATGATATCCTTGTATTTTATATTTTTGTTAATAAATCGAACAAATCACTCGAACAACCTAAAGGAGTCGTTTACACTTAAGATTGCTACCTTTTTCTTTTATTTTTGATATTTTTATGAACACAAAAACTAATCACTTTTTCAGCATAACTAAATATGCCGTCGTATTTTTTATTTAGATCGTTGAGAGATATTAAATTTTCGATTTTATGAGCTAATATTGCATTGATTTCGCACACGACACAACATTCACACACGATTTATACAAAAGCCAAATAATTTTGTATATGAACTTTCCCCTGTACGATGGATAATGATGTCATTGCGATTTTTTTTTGATTTTATTTTATATAAAAAAAAATTATTTTAATTTGAAATAAAATTGAAAAAGACCAGGGAAATTTTTAAATTTAAAAATTATGTTTTTTTTTCGACGAAACAAAATTTCAAATGTCAATTCCTTGTTAATAAATTCGAATTCCAAATAAAAGATAATAAATTTATTTTCAGTTAATCCGAAGTGTTTATTTTCGAGCTGAAATTTGATTTTAAGTTCGGAAAATTTGAAAATACTTCATCAATTATGTTTAGTTGGTGGTTGCATGAAAGGATTCTATTTCGAAATCGAATGGACATTTTGTGTAAACAAAAATAGTGTTCGATTTTGGAATCAAAGAATTGAGTGTTGTAATTTTGTTTTAATTCTATAAAAAAATAAAAAATTATTTTTTTTGCACATTTTTGCAGCACTGCACTAAATGATTTATTGTAATTCTTGTTTGTATTTGTGAAAACATCACTGAAAAAACGTGTCGCGATGTATTGTTAAACTTGAAAAGATCGGTTATTTTTAAATTTCTTTTGTATTATGAAACTCGTGTTATTAATTTTCTTTTTATATATTTTTTTTATATAATCCAAATATGTGTGTAATGTGTTTTCGTATGTTTTATTATGTACATAATGTTGTTCAGTATACGCGATTAATATTAAATATGAAAATTCCGGGTAGGAAGAGAATCTCTTGACGAAATTCCGACCACCAGAGCACTCAAAATTCAGCTTCGAACTAGCGTTCGGAAGCGTTTAAAGCGTTTTTCGTTCGCATTTTCCCACAGCTATGATGAGAGCCACTTTCATTTATATCGCATAGACTTGTAATAATAATAATAATAAAATTCGGAATAGGATTGGCGGTTCGAATTGAAATTTTTCTTTTCGCTTTTTGAAAGAAAAAAACAAGAAAAAAAAATTGAATTTGAATTTTAAGAGAAGTCTAGGGATTTGTTCAGCATTTTTGACGGAGATCAATGCCGGTGCGGTCAGTTTTTCGCAATTTTTTTTATAAAAGAAATAAAGAAAAAATCCATCAAGATAAAAAAGAAGATTAAGAAAAAACTGAAAATTTTTGATTTTGATTCCAAGTGGATCAGGTGTAAATGTGTGTGAGATGTTCTCACCGATTTTAATTTTGAATGATTTAAATTAGGTGTAGCGGGAGCTGCTACACACGGAAGTTTCCATTAATACCTCCATTATAAATGTGCTGGCCGAGAGCGACTCAAGATGCTACAAGATCGAGATAAGATGACGCTAGAATTATGCAAGTCGAGCGTTTTTTTCCCCGAGGAAAATTATTAGATTCGTACTATTGAGATGTCCCAGGCTTTAGACTCAATGCATAGTGATAAATACACATAAATTCTATAGAAACATGTGACATATTGACGTCGATTAAATTTACAACTTTCTGATTATTTGTGCGCGGTGGGGTGATGGGGGTGGGGTGCACTATATAAAAGAATGTTGTTCACATATGAGTATCAGATGATTTTCATATTGCCTCGCGTGTGATCTAAAAATAGCAATTACAAGCAGATGTTTCCGATCTCGATATTTTTTTGGCTGTCAAAATGTCCAGTTTTCCGATTTTCCTCAATAAGTAGATTTTCAAAATTTTTTGGTTAATTCCATTCACGTACAAACAAGTACGATAGATATTTTTGGTTGGTATTGACCTTGAACGGATTAGAATAGAAAATTCGCAGAATGCTTAGAAACTGAAGCTGATTTTTATCGAGATTTAAAAGCTGCGCGAATGAGATACCGAAGTGCTATTTAATTGGTTCACGCTTTTCCTGAGCCGATTTTTGATTTTATTGCGCAAAACTTTTCTGTTAGTGGGTATATACCTACGCCAGTGAGAGAATATGACAAACAACAACAAGAAAGCAATTTGTTACTAATCATTATAGTGTAAATTTCAAACACAACGTAATTTTATATTCTTGCCAAAATTTGAAAAAAAATTTCCCGCGCAGTGACACTCTGAAATTATAGGTACAATAAAAAGAAAAGCTAGTACATATTACACTGTATGCCAAATATTTGATTCAAAAAATTTGAAGAAAAGTTTCGTCCAATTTTTTCCGTCAAAATAGACTTTGTGTAGAACAAATAACATAATGTGGTAAACAAAGATTTGTTTAATCAGATTATAATTGTTATTCGTTTTAAATTACTGTAATACATCCCATTGTATTAGAATCTGACATAAATTAAATGCGTAATTTAGTCTAGTCATCAAAGATTTGCGGAATGGAGCTGTAAGCAGCAAAGTGAATGGTATGTGAAGGGGTAAGATACCAGTACGTTTTATCTCGTCTATGCATAGTGTTGGTTCATACATTGCTGCTATTTCTAAGTAGAGTTCGCTAAATGTAAAATTTTTTCAAGGGGAAGTTGGGGGAGATAACAATTTTTCAAAAAAAATCAATATTTATATTTCAAAAACAGCATCAGATATGACCTCCAACAAAGAAAAATACTTTAGAGATGGGGGTGTACGGGGTGAGGGTAGGAGAGGGTGGAAAGCAACAAATTCTGAATTTTATTTCTCGAGAACCGTTCAGTATAGAAAGCTAAGAGTTAATGCCTATTTAGAAAGTTTATTGTTTAGCGTGTCTGCGGCACAACAAGTGTTACATTTCGACTTTGACCACGTTCTCGACTATGAGCCAAAAACGAAATTGATATCGACTTTGACCACTTCTCGTTCTTTGCCCCTGAAAATAATAACGTTGTATTGTCTGTTCCTATTAGCTGGAGGTCTTTCTTGGGGATTTGATATGCATTAATTACCCAGTATTGTTTATTCTATTTCCCAACAATATTATCCGTTATATGGAGGTATCAGAATACATATTTAAATTTTTAAGATAATTCAGATGGTTAGAACAATTCGTTGAAGGAAACGTCCTTATGTTGGAGCACGAGAATCTTATCCCTAGGTATATCAAAACCGGGAAACTAATTAAACCTCCAGAATTACCACCTTGTAACCATCACTCCTATGTTTTTGAAAGTTTTGAAAACAGCTGTCAATCCCAAGATCCAAGATCGTGTAATATTTGGGATATAGTGAGCTACTTTCGTTGTTACAAGTCAAACGACGTTACTTTACCTTATCGATTTCGGCGTCCCTTCAAGGCACTATCTTCTCGCCTACTTTATTCTGGTTTTTCATTAATGTAAACGGTTTAAATATTTAGTTTTTATTATTTATTAAAGTCAGTTGGATGTCCTTAAAAAGTACAATTTATTAAAACTTTTTAAAATTTTGATCTTGTTATCAATAATGATATTGAAGCGAGGACGAAATTTTTCAAGGTAGGTATAGCATTTTTTTTATTTCAATTTTTATTGGGTGTATACATATAAGGACTGATCTGGTACATCATTTTTCAATTGATACCTTCGAGCCTTAAACGAGTTCCGATGCTGGGTGAATACTTGGAATACCTTCAAAGCTGCGATGCAAACATTTGCAATTTTTTGATTTGAAAATCTGAAAAAAATACAGTCCTTCGAAAAATGCGAAAATCTTAACAATATTTTCCGATGACAAACATAAAATCTGTTTTTGAAATTAAATGGAAATGATCCAAAACCCGTGCACTCCGAACATCCGAATCGTATTTTCTCGAAATTCAACAAAACATCAGTTCGCAATGTTCGCGCTGAAATTGTCCAAATGTTTGAAAACCGTTTCAACCACAAAATGTTGCGATTGAGGGAGAGTTTTCTCACGTCGTCGTCGTCGCCGCCGTGTATGTTCAATTTCTATGTAAACACACGGCCGAAGAAAATTTTCCAACACACTTTAGCGCAGCACTGTTCTATTTTTAAGACAAAACCCAAAATAGATATTAGGAATAGGCTGTTCCAACTTGCAAAGTTTATATACCAGAAGCGAAAAAAAAACCAAGAAAAAATCACATTATCACGATGTGAATTAAATTTGCAGTGATTTGAAAATTCTTAACTTATTTCCCGCTGACTGACTTTCACTCGTTATTTTCGCAATGAGTATGCAACTCTCAAGATTTTCTTTCACTTTAGAAGGAAAAAAATGAGAGCAGCGAAAGTTCCAAATTTCTTTCGAAAGTACTTTAGCAGATAAGATAAGGTTCATTTCAACACTTAACGACTCATTCAGAATTAGGGGTGGAAAAAACTTTTCGAATTTTTCCGCACGGAAAAAATATGAAAAACTTTCCATTTGCGGTTGAAGTTTGAAAATTTTTTTACGGATATGCTTAAGACCCCCCCCCCCAACAATTCCAGGCAAAATCTAGACAGAACAGAGTTAATTGAAAAACTTGCAAACTATTAACTCCACTCTCTGTACAAAACCTAAGAACTTTAAACTCTGCATTTGACCATTGGACTTTGCGCGACCTCGACAAGAAAAACATTTCCTTTTCATGTGAAATTAATAAGTAATTTTTGCGGACCCTTAAATAAGTTTTTTAATAGGAAAACTTTACACGAAAACTCTATTAACGTCAATTTGCTGCTCAGTGTTTATTTTGGCTGGATACCTTCAGCGTTTCGGCTCATTTTTGTTGTTATTTGTTTAGGAACCTAAAATTTATTCATGATGCAAATTCACTTACGTAAATAATTGACTCCCTCTTAAAAAAAAGCCATCCCCAAGAATACACAAATTTACATTAATTCCATAATGTTTAAGGATTCCGTGAAATGAAGTAAGATTGCGAATACAATCGAAACAAATTCAATCCCTTGGTTTATGTAAATTCATAAATTAAAAACTTTTGATTAATGGAAAATTAAGAATTGAAATAATAAAAAGCCGTAGAAATAAAATTGAGCGAATAATTTTGAATTATTTATTTCTTTAGTTGTAAAAACTGGAAAGTTGAAACTTACAAGTTGTTTGTAGTCAATAAAACGGTCGCTGTAATAGGGTCGTACGTATAAGGAGGTCAGGGTGAAAAATCTTATTTCGGTATATCTATCACAATTATGTTGAAATTTTGTCTTCATTCTCACCTAGTCGTCAAATTATAGCGCCTTATTTATGAGCCCAATTAGTAGACCAAAGTACCCATCTTCACAAGGCTACCAATGCTTCAACCAGGACTTCAGTCGTAATTGAATACTGGAATATTTATTTATAGGATTCAGGCCAGTCAGCAAAAAATCTTAGAATTACTTAAACTCCGAATAAACAAAATTCTCATTTCATTTTGATAAAGTCTAGGCACTCCATCACCCAAGTGTCGATTACATTTACAAAGCCGCAGGATTATTCATTCGTACATGTGTAGGACGCTCCAGGATATGTATCCTTATCCTTTTCCGTATATCTACTTCAGTTCGATTCCGTAGGATTTACTTAATTGATTTCAGAAACGAATTTGATACCGACTTGCCAAATATACGAATGTGTATTAATAATGTTGGCTTAATGTAATGTGTAACACCACGAAGGATCTAAACCAAATTACGTATTTTTTTCGTAATGGGGAGATAAATACGTGCTGTTTTCGGAGAGACCAGAGAAAAATAATAAGCCTGCTGTTAATTTATTTATTTAGGTATTATTGTGGAAAATAAATTTTGACATCAAGTTTAGTGCGCTATAAAAAGCAAGTATTTAATTATAGTTCATATAAATATTAAAGTAATACCCTAGACACACGGCGCAATCTTAATATCCATTTAGGTACTGCGTGCCATGTGAAAATTTATCATTTTGGTCTTTAAATGTCCAAACATCGATCATAATGGCTTCATCCGAATGTTCTATTTTAATTGGGCATTAAGACCTAAATTGTGAACAACATGCTAGAGTTAACATTTCACGTAAAGAAGAAGACATACCAAACAAATAATTGAAATGTCATTAAATGTCAAAACGATATGATTATAAGAAAACGAATCCTTTGGACAGCAAACGATTAACTTCTTTTGCTGGAAATATAACAAGAAAATATTTCATAAATTTTTCATTTCGACACTGTCGAATGGCAGATCTTCTTCTTGATCATTAGTGGAAGATCCGTGTGTAAGCAACTTTATAAATTCAAATATAAGTGTAATTGGAAATTATTAAATTGCCAATTTAGGTGGACATGTGGCTAGGGTATAAGAGTTGAAGTTTGAAGAAGATAAATTCAAAAACTTGTTGATTTCGGTGTTCCAGTTCTAATGTGTGGTATTGAA
Source organism: Beris morrisii (assembly GCA_951812415.1). Lineage (NCBI taxonomy): Eukaryota > Metazoa > Arthropoda > Insecta > Diptera > Stratiomyidae > Beris > Beris morrisii. The sequence continues at coordinate 160,066,659 of OX638310.1, forward strand.
ATTGTTGGGCTGCTCGAACTCCAAGAATTTCCAAGAAACTATTGTAAACGAATTGATGATAATTCTTAGAGTAGAGTGTCCTTTATTAATAATCAGGCCTTGAAGTAATGCTAGAGTTACTTCATAACAAGACCAACGGAACACTAGGAGGTGAAGTGGTCAGCCACATGCTCGTCCGTGATTATTACCCCGATTTTAACTCAGGTACTCATTTACTGCTGAGTGAACTGGTAGTCCGGCACCCAATCCCATTCTCGAAAATTACTTGTCGCCAAGCAGATTCGAACCTGGTAACAGGTGCACCGAAGGCAAGTGCTCTAGCCACTAAGCCACCCACACTTAGACCTTTATCTTTAGACCTTTTGTCCTTTATTGTTCAGCTGGAATTTCATTTACCGTGGACCTAGCTACATTTGCCACCGCTTACTCCTTAATCTTAGAAATATAGGGAACATCGACTGTTCATTCTTCCGAAAAAGGCTTTCTTAAGGGAGTCAACAAGATAATTGTATTCTCTTGACCTTTCCATGAACACCCGAAACATCGTAATACAAAAGTTTTGTCTCCACCCTGGTCAAAACTGAAATGATGTTCCTGCCTGTTCAACCTCTTTCATGGAGATCAGGCAAATTTGAGCACTCTAATATCAGCAGTAATAAGGGCGATATCTTTCGTAAAAAGTAAGTGTTTCAACAATTCAATAAGATTACTAGGCAAAAATCAAATGTTTATCGGTTATCCCGAACATATTTGACGTTCCTGAAGGAAGTGATTCTGGGCCAGTACTGTTTATTAGCCAGGAGAATACGGTTTTTTTGCTCTCAGTTTCGAACTGTTGTGGGGAAGCAGTTGTATCGAAATTATACCACCACCACCCCCTCCCCCCTCTCCCTGCTGTGAATTGAAATAGCCTTTCATATTCCGATCCATTTTACTATGATAGTTTTGAGTGCAATGAAACATTGTCAAAAAAAATCCATTTCATTGTTGATGCATTGTTTCATGCTCTAACGTTTATCGGATGTCAAATGGCAAATTTTGCTACATCTTCGTATTGAATGTTGTACATTTGTGGAGTATATTGTTCTTCTCTTTTTCGGAACTGTTTTTTTTAGTTTATTTCCTAGGCTTGGATATCAAAAAACACTTGGTATACAAGGCAAGTCACACACTTGGTGTTAGGAGCAACTATCACTATTTGCACACTGCATCACGTCTTTTGTGGTTATGGCCAAAAACGACGCTTCAGCTTCAACTCTGTTGCTTTAACTTGGTTTTTTTGAAATGTTCGTTATTGGTTAAGGTCTGGGTACACTGGTGTTCCATATTGTGCTAATACTGTGAACTTTTTCCAACATTTTCGAACGGAATATGTTGGATACGGCGATTTTGTAAGTTATGTTATGATATTCTAGTACAATTTTTGAGTATTGACCACACTCCATTTAAGAGAGTTATTTATAGAGCCTGTGTATTAAGTAATTTTAGTATGCTCTTCATTTAAGGTCTTTATTTTAGCCTTCTCTTTACTTTCGACACGAATGTGGCCTACGTGAAAGTCTAAAAGTAAGGACCCTAGTTTAGAAAAGTGAGAGCAGTAAGTAGGACCCTTATCATTTTATTTCATCGATCCTTTTGCAGATTTTGTACTCCTCGATATTTCTAATCGCTATTAATTCCATTCGAATTTGATTTTTTGATGACTGGAACCTCTGCATAAATCAATTTATTGTTGTAATCGCAATTAGGTACATGTGCTCGCTTTGACCTTTCACCAACCTTTTCAAATACAGTTTTCAACAACTGCTTAAACTGTTGCAATCACCAGCAACAATATTGTTGAGGCCTTAAAAATAACAGAACCTATAAACCGATTTCCATAAGCCAACGACGTCACGATTCTCAATGTCGGCCACCAATTAGTAGTACCTTGACGTAAGAAAGAGACCGAGCCACAAAAAGAGAAGATCTCAACTAAAGTTTAAGTTGTCATCATGACTGACACATGACCGTCTTGAACGTGAAGATTCCACATTACCGAAATTCATATTCACATGGCTGGGCGCCCTGGACCGTCATCGCAGTAAATTCTGCGGTCTGTGCGATCGTTGCGGCATCTATTTCGGGACATTGTTTATCCCACTGAGTATATGGCATCAGAGTCAGCAGAGAGCGTGTTCGGCGGACTCTACTTTACCGTCAGGGCGTCAGCTCACAAACTAAACTAAAAGTAGTTATAGGTCATGACGTCATTGATCACGATGTAATAGCAGCGCGCTACTCGCTCGATTCTGATGGCGGTGGTAGCTATTTCCGGTCGTACGAAATTGTACGAAAAAAAGAGTTTTGTTATTTTTCGGTGCAAGTCTTTTAATTGACACAACGGATCAACCAACCCGCAACGAACAATAAACACGAGAAAGAAAAAATTTATCTTGGCACTTAAGACGTTGGGAAACGATTACTTTCTCTGCAATTGATGACAATTTGCCAACTGTCTGTCCAACAAACCGAAAACTTCGCATCCGTTAAACGATCGATTTCGTCTGACATTTTGTACTACTTTGAATCCTTGCGACATCATTTCGAATTATTTTGCATTCGAAGGAAACACAACAGTTTTTAGCCTTTCGCTAAATAATTGCACAATTTGACTGCAACGGACTTATTTAATTTTGATTTTAATAAAGCGATCTTACTGCGATCAGTGATCGCCGATCGGTCATGCGTACAAGTCAATTAAAAAAGATGGACGACGCTTGATGCAGCGCGACAAGATCGCTTGCCAGAAATTTTGTGGCTGTGAACCAGTGCTAAAAGGCAATTCCGCATTGGTCAGAGTTTGTTGTGTCGGACTTGACGGTGTTCTTGAGATGATCGTGAATTATCGGATTAAGGACAGCTTCCTGCTTGCGTTGGGTTTGTTGTGATTATTTCGACTTTTTAATTGCAAATAAAGACAAGAATTGGCGAATTGCTATTTATAAAATGACGAATTAAATTCAATTGAGTGGGCATTTTTTAAATTAGAGATCGGTTTTTATAACTTTATGTTCAAATGATCAAATAATGTTGATTTTTCAATGTAGGTTAATTTGGATAAGAGAAAAGATGTGTTGACACCATACCCAGTTTACTGGGTAGTTTTCTGGTTATTACACCAGGAACTCACCTAGTTTTTACGAAGATTTTGGCTATGGCACGTTATTAAATTAGTGACAAATAGGAATGCGACATATGTCCGTCAAAAAACCGTGATTTGTGAAAATTCTGCTTATAATTTTAAATGTTTATTATTTATTTGTAATTTGACTAATATAATGAGTTTGCCAATCTTTTGATGTGGTTTGTTTTGAATGATACTGTTTATCGTTGTCTTTTTTATTATTTTTGAAAGAGACTGGATTTGTAATTTGTAGAGCTATAAAGATATGTGTACAAGCTCATAGCTATCTTATTTAAATGGAAAAATAAGAAAATTATTAGGCATTTAAACCGTATTTTTTTAGAGCGGCTTGGGTCTTTTAAATGAACCTCATTTATTGCAAATTTTGGCACTACACTGAGAGAAATAATTTGTTGGCCAATAAAATTTTTATTGCAGCAATCGAAGTTCATTTACGCTAATAAGAATTAGTTTGGAGCAATAGATATTCGGTTGTACAAAAAATATTCGTTTAAGGGAATAAACACGCAATACGTGCAATAGAACCATTCTGTCAAGACAATCAACTTACGTTGTTTGCGCGATTCTGTAGAAAGAACCGAACAGAAAAATGTCTAGCAACTCAATTTTAATTGCCGCAATATAATGTGGGTTGTTGCAATAGAATATTGTTCATCACAAACGATTTTCGGCATCATTCTGCTATGGTAACCGAATGGATGTTGCGGTAACTTAGTTAATCAACACTAAGTAAAGTTGCACATAGGGAAATGAAAATGATAGGTCTTCGGTGGCACAGTGGTTACGGGCGCCAATCCAAAAACTTTCAACACGGGTTTAATTCCTACCTACAGCCATGGGTTTTCTTAAGTCAGTAAGTAAGAAATAATATTTGAAGTACGAAAATAGTGTCTTAGAAGAGTTCTATACCTCCTCCTAGGTAACAAAAAATAATTCAGCGTAGGATTTAACACAAATAACTCAATTTTTTTTAGAGCATTTGTGGCAATCAAAATTTTAAGAAATTCTGGTTGGCTAGACAAATAATTCAGTTGTCCGAAAATATATTCGATACCTATAAACGAAAATTCGGTTCGGCCAACCCAGAATTTCGGTTCCAACATTGGGATAGGACTTTCCTGCAACTGTTGTAATTCGTTTGGCATATATTTCTTTTGCAGCAATAAATCTGTTCTTCCAGTGTATGACAAAGAAGGGGCTATATTTTGAAAATGTATAAATAAAATTTATAATTTCAGCTCTAAACGAATGAGCACCACTCCTTAGGATCTACTTAAATATTGAAATCAATAAACTTATTTTGTTATATTAAAGATACACCAATTTCAAGCCGCATATTGGCTCGAAACAAGAATTTATAGAAATTGAGTGTATGAAATCGGAAGTCACATTTAAGGGTTAAAAAAATTTGTTCAAAGTTGTCAGAAATTATGGAGAAAACTTCAAGGAATGAATACGAATTCGATTTAAACCATACTAAAGTACACAATCCTATAAGAAGAGCAAGTTGAAAAAAACAGGTTTCATCATTCAACATTATTATTTTTAGGACAAAGTCCGGGAAGCGGGCAAAAGAAAAGTTCAGATAAAATTGGATGCATATATTTTCACGAATTTCTTCATATCTGCAGGACTTAGAGATATTGAATTAATTTTATTGTTGCCTGCATGCCAGCATGTGTTTTTCATAATGGGGATTTTTTTCAATTCAACCCTATACACCCTACAGGGGTTGTATTCATAATCACGAATTCCGCCATATCCCTTAGGTCTGATTAGATTTTGAATAAGTTTTTACTTACACGGGCTTTTTAGATTAGATTAGATTAGATGAGATTTTTATTATTCCATATTACATTTTTTATATTTTAAGATATATTAAATAATGCGATGCTCAAACCCTGCGGTCTTTTCAATTCGTGATTATTGTTTAGTTGTGACAAGAAGTTAATGAGTTACAATTTGGTGATATAAATAATACGAGGAAAATGGGAATTGAAAAAAAGTCTCATGGATGTTACTTAAACTATAAATTAAGGCTAGATTTAAAACCTAAGATTTAAAACTAACTTTCAAATTAACTTAACTGAAGTAATGCAATAGCTTATCTAGCTAAGATATTGTTGATACTAGAGAGAATCAGCGGGTTCTCCGAGTTTCTGCATTTTGAGGCAAACTTAGATTAAATATTAGAAATAATGTCGTCAACCGTAGGTAGAATTGCAATTTTATGTAATTCCCTAGTGGAAAAGTGCCACGGTTTGTCCAGGATTATTTTTAAACATTTATTTTGGACAATTTGAAGTTTTTTCTTAAATGTTTTGGCACAACTGATCCAAATGGGTGCTCCGTATAAGAGGATAGGTTGCATGACCGATTTGTATACCAGCAGTTTGTTTTCCGTCGACAACTCAGACTTTCTGTTGATAAGGGTATACAATATTCTGATAGATTTCTGCATTTTTGTACAGGTGTGATTGATTTGTTCGTGGAACGTGAGCTTTTTATCCAAGTATGTACCTAGGTACTTTATGTTATGGCTCCATTCTATACTTTCTCCAAGAATGTTTATGGTCGGATTAGGTAGGTACCTGCGTGCACGTCGTTTGGTGAAATACGTTGCCTGAGTTTTACTACTATTTATTTTTATTTTCCATTTATTGGGGAATGAAACTAATTCATCTAGCTGAGTTTGCAGATGGTTAACATTGATGTTAGGCTCCGAGGAGGAGGTAAATATAGCAGTGTCATCGGCGAACGTAGCTAGTTCACTATTTTGTGTAATAGGGATATCGGAAGTGTAAATATTGTACAGTATTAGGCTCAATGGGGAACCCTGGGGAACTCCAGCAGGAATGTCTCGAATATTTGAAAGGTCTGATTTAACTTTTACTCGAAACTGATTGAATAATTTTGGTTAGGTAAGGAGTAAAGGACAATTTAATTAGTTTATAAAGTAACCCTTTATGCCAGACAGAGTCAAAGGCATTTTTAATGTCCAGGGCGCGGGCTTTTTATATAATCGCCTAAAAACCATTGCCAACGCTACTGTTACCTATAAAATACCCATTAACTTTTCAAGTCCGGAATACAGTAAATGTCGAATTATAACACTGGTTGTTTCAAGGCAAATATTATAAAAAAACCTGCTTACCGTCTGGGCATAACTTTTTAATTTTTTTGGTAGAAGCCCGGAACGCGTTTAATACTGAAATGGGATACAGATTACTATGAAACTGACAACCCAAAAAAACGTCCCAAATTGCCTCCCGGTATCTTTTTAACCTAATATCTCAACGGATTTTTTAGATACGGACCATCAAACACGTTTGCGTACGTCATACTGCCTAGACGGCGGCGGATACACATATTTTTTTTGGTGTCTACTTGTGCTAAAACGTGGAAATGCAAAATTTTAAGGACGATTTTTCTTACAAATTTCAGATTGCTCACAATACTTTATTCTAAAAAAATTAGAAAATTAAATCAATTTATGAATAAATATTAGAATTTTTTATAAATTTCCAAATTGAACTATTGGTGAAACGAGTTGATCAAACCGATAACAGCTAAATTTAAAAAGCAAAATAGTCTAACCAATGTTTATATTTAGAGATAGGTCAAAACATAAATCAAAAAAAAAAAGTTTTCATAAAAGAAAATGGAAAATTTGAAGAAAAAAAAAATTAATATGAAAAGCACTTGTTAAGCTTTTAGCTAGCGGATGCTGTCAGCGAGCGCCATCGAAGTATCTTGATCGCTTTCAGTTCAACCGTTCAAGGTGAGTGTGTCCCGCGATAGTGTGATCCATTGCCAGGGTTTATGGTTGTGTTAAACGAAAAAAAGTATGTTAGGAAAATTTTTGTTCATCGACAGCGACAGTATTTTTCAGCCCCGAATTAAAAGGCCAACGCCAAGGCGGTCCCAATAGTCAAAGAAAGCATAAATCACAACATGTGTTAAAAAGAAACGTTTCCGATTGATCATACAAAAAAAATCATAATGTTGCTGATTAGTGATCTTGTTAATTGACGCTCAAGATCGCGGTGATCGCACAGACTCATAAAGAAAAGTCTATAAAATGGCACTCTGATCAGTTATAAAAGTGGAAAGCCTGCGACTGGTGATCTGCAAATTTTCCTCACCGTTGGACCATAAGAGATCAGATCGCTGTCACTCCAATTAAATTGCTACGTGTTTGTGTCACGGCAATTACGGCTTGACCACTTCAATTGTCTTCGGTTCGGGCTGAAGTTTCCGGGGTTTCAGTAAAACATCGACGCACCGATTTGCCGTGATCTGTCCAACATTTATCATGTGTCACGTCACGTATTTATAGAGGCCTTCGAGTAATTGTAGGACGTTGTCGTTTGCGCAATTTTCATTAGAGAGGACGTGGACGTGCAACCAGACGGCCGGCGGCGGCACCATCTTCTAGTATTTTTGGTCCCGACAAATTCACCGAATTTAATTTACACACACATTTTCCTTTTCATTTTTCGACTAGAGAAAAATGTGTTTTTAACGTTTCTTGCAAATAAAACGTTTCCTCTAATTAAATTTCATGTTTGAGAGATTTTCGCGTTGCGTTCGAATTTTCGCAATGTGCGCCATCGAACGCCAGAAAACGGAAAAGTTTTTCTGTCTTGTACCTAATCGGCAGAGGAAAATTAATGGTATTCTTTTTTGGGGTCATCAGAGCGCTCGTCGATGCTTAATTATGTAAGTAGGAAATATGATGTGTGTGCTACGTGCAAGATCACATACTCTTCTTGCATACGCATATTTATAGGTGCAGCTGTTTGAAATTTAAATTCATCGGGTAAAGTGCAAAAAGTTATTTAAGTTCGATTTCGTTGTCGGTTGATTCAATATATCAAATAGTTTCCGCACTCCATGAGAAGGCATCGCTTCTAAACTTGCCGAGGCAAAAGTTGTAATACTGAATTCCTATTAAATGAAATATTCTATATGAAGTAAATATAGCTATTACATAAATCTATGTCTTTGCGCATCGATTTTATTGCTCCCCTTAAATAACCATCAAAACAAAAGGATTCATTAATGAATCGGTTGTGATTCTTTTTTATGAGCAAGTTTATTGTTTGCAAGTTCGAGATTAAAAAAAATTTTTTTTTTTTTGGAAAAATAAAAGAGAGTTTACATTTTGCATGAACGTGATTGCGTTTTCTTTTAAAACCTTAAACCAACCTTTTGGAGGTGCTAAAAGGATACCGAACTTTTACTTTATTATTTTAATAATACAGTATTGTTTTCGATTTTTAAAAAAAAAAAATTTGCTACCCTGAACATTTTTTTTTCACGTTTCATGACTAGTAGGCACGAAAAAAGCAAAAAAAATGTTCAGTCCGTCTGTCCGCCGTACGTCGACCGGTGTACGCAGAATTGTTTGAAGGCTCGTAGCACCCAAACCCTTTGAGCTATTTAGTTGAATTTTTTTTCGTAGATAGACTGGGTAGGCTCCTTGAAGTGAACAAATTGTGAGGGGTGGGGGTGTAAGGGGGGAGGTGGGGTAAGCGTTTTAGACGAAAAATTTTGGTTTCTAGATCTCAGCAACCGCTTATGCTAGGAGGCTGAAATTTGGAACTTATATAGAGCTTCGATAGTGGACCCATTTGCAAAAAAAACTGCCGATATAGGTGAAGGGGTTTGGGAGTGGAGAGGAAAATAATGCGTCCGAAACGCAAAAAAGGCGAGATCGACACATTCTAAAATCCATATCTCCTAAACGGTTAATGTCGCAAAATTGAAACTTAATGAATATCTGTAGGTATACTAGGAGAATAGATCGAAAACAAATTTTTGAGTAGGAGCAGTGGCGTACGGCGGTGGGCGTTAAAAATTTTTAGATTACGATATCTCACGAACCAATTGCACTAGACAAATAAAATTTGGTTTGTGTATAAAGGTTGACAAATGAATTTTGATGAAAGTAAAATTTTTAAAGTGGGCTGTGGGGCATGAAAGTGGAGGGGATAAGAATTTTTCAAAAAAAACACGTCTCATATCTCAAGAACAGTGTAAGATAGATGCTTAAATTTTTTATCAGAAGTAGGCCTAATAAACCCCTAGCAGAAAACAAAATTTTGGAAGTATGGGTGTAGAGGGTGAGGGTGGGGGTGGGTGAAAAGGAAAAAGTTGTGATTTTTATATCTCGACAACCTATAATGATATAAAGCTGGAACTTGGTATTTAGATAGAGCTATATTAGTAGCATGTTGGAAAAATATAAATTTTTATAGGGGCAGTATGGTACGGGGGTGGGGGGTGTTTTCCTATCTATAGAACGTCTTATGCTGCAAAGTTGAAACTCGGTATGTATATGTATATCAACTAGAAAAGTAATTTAGATAGAAAAAATTTTCAAATATCCATTGGCGTTCGGAGGGTGGGGCAAAAAAAAATGATCAGTGAAAATGGAATGCATATTTTTTCACGGTTTTTGGCATATCTATTAGGTTTTCCCAAATATTGAATTCATTTTTATTGTACGACTTCTTCATATAAATACCTAGAAAGTGTTTTCAGGATTTTTTAAAATTCAACCCCTAAGAGGGTGCAAAGGGGGTTGTAAACTTTTTCACGAATTCTACTATATCCCCACGTCTTATCAGATATCGAATATCTTTTCACTTTCACGTGCTTGCGTAATAAACGCCTAAAACCGGTTTTCAAGTTTTTTCCTTTTTCAGCCCCTAAGAGGGTATAAACGGGTTGAACACGTTTTCACGAATTCCGTCATTTCTTTTAGAAGTGATAAGAAATTGAATTGGTTCGTACTTTCTCGTGCTGTCTTCATATTTATTTATTAACTCCTTTCAGGATTTTTGGATATTCAACCCCCAAGTGGGTGGAAGGAGGTTGCATATCTGATGATATATCAACTTAATTTTTACTTCCTAAGGTTTCTTATATAAAAAAGCCAAAATGTCAATTTCAGTATATTAGATATTCAATCCTAATGGGTGTAAGGGGGTTGTATGCTTTACAAAGCTTCGACATATTTCCTAGGTTCGATGAGATATTAGATCGCTTTTCACTTCCACATACTTTTTATATAATCGCCTACAAACCCATTTCTCAATTTTTCGATATTCAGCCTCCAAGGGTTTGTATATGTTTTCACAATTTTTGACATCCCTTAGTTCTGATGAGATATAAAATTGATTATTACGGCCAACCAATTCACGATTTTTCGAATTTTCAGAACTAAGGAGGTGTGAAGGGTTTGCTTACGTTTTCACAAATTTTTCAAAATCTCTCGTGTCTCATGAGATACTCGTATCAAGTTGCTTCTTATGAAATCGTCTAAAAACCTATTTCACAATTTTTTCGAAATTAAAACCCCAAGTGGAAGTAATGGGTTTGTATACGTTTTAACAATTCGTCATATCTCTTAAGTCTGATAAGGCAACAAATTCGTTTTTACTTCTATGGGCTTTTAGTGTACATAATATACCGAAATTCGAATATTCTACACGGACTTTTTCAATGTTTAATCGGCTAAAAATCTTTATTTTAAATATTTTTATTTTAAGAACAAAATTAACTTTCCAAGAAACCTCGTAATCCCGAAAGAACTGATGATATTCTCCGACTTTGACCGCTCTCGAACTTTGACCCGAAAAATAATAAAGTTTCGCCCAGACCATTGGCAGATTTTTAGAGAGTTCTAAATTCTTTGAAGAACATCAAATGATTAAAAAAAAATTTTTCATATGAAAAATAGCATGAATTCTGCGAAAATTACAATCAATTTCACAAAAAATAGCATAATCGCAATATCGAATCATTAGAGAATCATTCGTGATGTTATATGTTAATGACTATAAATAGATAAATTTTCGTAATTCACTTCGATTTTTCTAACAGACAAAAATTTAAAAAGAGATAAAAACACCGCAAGGGTGGAGAATGCAAAAATTAAAACCAATTTGGGCTATCCATTTTTTAATTAAATCATATTTATTTGATTATTTGATTACTGGAGTTTTATATTGGTTTAAAAAAAGTACGATCACGAAACTTTCCAGGTCTTACTTCGTCAATTTAACTTATAGAATAGATATGCTGGAAAAATTCTCTCATTTTGGAATAATTCAACAAGATCGTTATCTCGCATCAATTTTGAATGTGAAAACCCAATTCCAATAACAAACAATTTGGCAACCACAATCCAGCTTTGAGAATTATTAGTCGTAAGTATTATAAATCAAAAAAATTTATATAACCTCAATTTCGAGGCACTCCCAAAGTATTCACAATTTTTTTGGATTGTAGTCTGGATCCGCGGTTAAAGTCGAAACTCATGACTTTGCAATACTCAGAAAATTCTCCACATAGTTACTGAGAACATTGAATGACTTTATTTTGAAGGGTTTCTGATATACGAGATGTTTGGCTCTACTTCGGCACGTTGTAAAATCCCAATACTTTTCCAGAATAATTCCGTATAAATTCCAGATTTCACCCTTCTAGATTAATACGTACAGGAGATAAAAGAAAACATCTCCACCTATCTAACCCCATTAAAAAATATATTTTCCCTTCTTCGCCCAGTTCTAGTATACGTTCTTTTCCATACTCTAACCTCAGACCCTAACTCCTTACCATCGTTAATACACCGCATCTACCTATTTTAAGATCACAATGTTTCGTAGAATTCTAAAGATATTAAACGTGGTTTTCGTGATACTTTTTGCTATAGACCTTTCCTTGCATTCGTTATATTTCGTTCATGCGATGTTGTAATCAAGGTTTTTTCCTCCCTCATCCCCGCACGCCCTCAAAATTGTACACAGCTAATATGTCTGCATATTACGCACGAGTTCCATATTTACCTTTAAAGTGGAAAATTCGTATATGTGTAAAAAATAGCCTTCCCCAATTTTTTCGAATTGAATAGCAATTCAGGTATTTTTTACTTATACCCTAAAATATTCTTAAGTTCTAAGAATTTTTGATTTGTTATTATTTTCGTCAAATGTTATATACTAGAAGTCATTTCCAATTCAGGACTTTCTAAATTTGTATAGAAGCCACGTCTGAAGAATTTCTATTTCCCGGTCCAAATCGTTTGAGCGTAGGAGGAACATATCAATATTTCGATATTTTCCGAAATTTTGACTGTGGGTATTTAATTTTTTATTTTTAAATTTCGACCTTTTAAACTTCAGCTACCCCATCCCTCTGTGTTCCATACCGAAGAGAGGCATTTCTGACCTAACGTTGGTGGCAACTTGAGGTTATCCAAACAAAATCTAAGGAGATACTGCAGCACAGCACGGATGGAACGATTGGCTCACCAATCCTCCATCACTTCATGATTCTAAATATACAACCCTTCAATGTCTTGAAGAAATACCATCCGTAATAATTGGCAATTAGCGTAACGTGAAGTGTACAAGGAACAATGCCAGTAGACCCCATTTCGAATTGCAAATGAAGTGCATCGGCAGCTGTTCTGCGTCTTTGTTCGGATTCGGATGCATCGCTTCTGATACAGTTGAGCGACAACGACAATGCGACACGACACAACAACCGCGTTTCCTCTAACTCTTAATGCAATTTAACAACATTTCGCGTATTTCGCCGTACGACAGCCATGAGAAAAGGCATTTAGCACAGCAATTAATAGTCGACAAAAAAATTTTCTCGTCCTTTCAATTTTCTTTCGAGATTCGGACGAAAATGTCGAAATATTTAGCCGCCAGAGACCTCCCCAATTCCGTAAATAACTTGAGTTGCCTTGCGCTTTAAGTTTAGCCTCCTCCGGGTTAATGCGTTCAGCCGCACCGTGAGCAAAGGAATTTACATGAAACAAAACAGAAATTTCGCTCACATTGACGTCACATTGTTTATAAAAATCACTTTTTTCACGTTTTATTTATTTAAAATTAATTGAAATAAAAATCACCGGACTGTCCGGCAGTCGCAGTCAATAATTTCTCTTTCTGGAGCTGGAAAATTTCGAAGAAAATCGAAATGAAAAAAATAAACTGCGCAACTTGATTTTCCTTGAAGAAAGTCAAAGTCAGGGATAAGAAAATTGCACTGCGTTGTGCGTTCACGCTGCACAGGTGTATAATTAGCTGCAGTACAGATTGCCAAAAAATAAACTTTTATTTATTTCTTTTCGATTTCTTTTTTTTTTTATTTTGAAATTTGTATTTTCGACGGCTTGAATGAGATGAGTAAATATTTTCTTAATTTACATTCATGGAAAATATCGCTTGGGAAAATTAAGCACAACTGTAATAATACGCACAAATATAGTGAGGTGATTGAATTTTGCGAAAAGTTTTCCTTTTGGTTATTTATTATTCCCAAAAAAAAAAGAAAAAAAAAAGATTCCGACTTGTAATAGACGAGTAGTGCGAAAGAGGTCAAATTTTTTATGACTACAGCAAACTAAAATATATCCTCACTCAACTGCTAAGATACATTTGACACGTCGTTGAAAATACTTCGTTGTCGCATTAGCCAAAATTACGAGAAATGATTAACCACCTGGTAAAACGGTACCATCTCCTCACAGTCACAGTAGCTGGCTCCAATTTTCTACTATTCCGTCTTGCGGATTTTATTCTATTTATTCTTATAAGCCTAGTTGTAGTGAAAGTGCTCCAAGTTATACCCCACAGGAAAATTAGGTTTATTTCTCCAACGAATTCAGTGAATCATTAATCAGGAACTAGGGGTAAATTGGGACTGCGGAGATACTACTTACTTACTACTCACTACTTAGTTCATGAGAACAAGCCAAAATAAATAAAGTAAATTGTCTAAAAAAGGAATGGGCTATAAATATCCAAAAGCGTATACGCACCTACTGTTCAGATTCTTTTTTCAAGGCAAGGCATTAAAATTATTAAAGGTAGTCTGTGTACAGTAGGAAAGGAGCTGTATAGAATCCGAAGTTTTTTATAGACACACTTAATCTCAAAGCGTTCTCGAATTATCGATGGTTCGAATGTAAGCAACTCTTTTTTTAAGGATATTTGTATGGTGGCCATTCGAAGGAATAGCTTGATTTTACTTTATTATTTTTTAATAATAAAGTATTGTGATCGACCTGAAATTTCAAAAAAATTTGCTACCCTGAAATTTTGTATTTACACGTTTTAGGACTAGTAAACACCAAAAAAGCAGAAAAAAAAAAGTCCGTCTGTCCGCCGTATACGCCGTACGCCGTCCGCCGTACGCAAAATCGTTTGAAGGCCCGTAGCTCCCAAACCCGTTGAGGTATAAAGTTGAAATTTTTATGGTAGGTAGATTGGGTAAACACCTACAACTGTTATCTTTTGGGGTGGGGGATGGGGGTGTAAGGGGGGATGGGGGGAGCGTTTTAGACGAAAAATTTTGATCTCAGGAACCACTTATGCTAGGGAGCTGAAACTTGGACCAACTTTGGATTACAATAGCTTCCGAACCAATTACACCAGGAAGATAAAATTTAGTTTCTGTATATGGGATCACAAGAGGAGTCTACTGAAAGTAAATTTTTTGAAGGGGGAGGTGGGGCACGAAAGTGGGGGGATAGCAATTTCTCCAAAAATGTCATTTTTATATCTCAGAAACCGTATCAGATGTGATCTTAAAAATTTTACAGGAGGTGGGATCGGTAGACCTCTAGTAGGGAAAAGAAATTTAGTGGTGGGGGTGTAGGGGGTGATGGTGAAAAGGGGTAGAAAGGAAAAAAATTCAGATTTTTATTTCTCGAAAACCGTAATGAGTGGAAAGCTAAAAATTTAGGATTATATAGAGCCAAATTTTTCATAGGGATAGCAAGGTACGGGGGTGAGGGGTGTTTTTTTATATCTCGGAAACGGCTTATGCTAGAAAGTTGAAAATTAGAACGTATATGTAGATGTGCTATTAGAGTAACTAAAGCCAAAAAAAAGGTCAGATTTTTGTTGGCGTTCAGAGGTTGATTAAAAAAAATTTCCGTGAATCCACATTTTCACGAATTTCGTTAAAACTTTTAGACATGTCAAACTATCCAAGCAATTTTACTTCTGCGGGCTATTTATATAAGCGCCTAGTAACGTTCTACAAATTTTTTTTTACGTATATAAATAAAAAAAATCTGCCAACAGTCTGGGCGCAACTTTATTATTTTATGGGTAGAAGTCCGAAACGTGTTTAATGATGAGATGCTGTGTAGGTTACTATGCGACTGACAACCTAAGAAATAACCAGGAGGATATTTGGAACGTTATTTTTTAGGTTGTCAGTCTCATAGTAACCTACACAGCATCTCATCATTAAACACGTTTCGGACTTCTACCCATAAAATAATAAAGTTGCGCCCAGACTGTTGGCAGATTTTTTTTATTTATATACGTAATATACGTATATACGTGCGCCCAGACTGTTGGCAGATTTTTAGTATTTCTGCTGTATACTTTGAACTAGAAAATTATTGTAGCGAGCACAAGTTTTATATTATAATTTATAATTATTATAATTTATGGTAACTGTGCAATAATTATGGTCACGTGTTTTAAGGATTTTCGTGTGGAAGCTGCCAAAAGGAGTAGAAGATTTTTATTCAATAATACGACGAATTGCAATTTTTGGCCTAGATGATAAGTAGTAAGCAATTTAATATGCTAGCTGCTGGAAAACATACAACAATTTTACTTCTTTTTGTTTTTGAAATTTGGAACTTAGTGTAAATTTTTTGTTTTTTCTGGTAATCCTTAAATAAGTGTAGTTCCGTTTTCTAGTGATTTTGTATGGGATCTACCACATATCAACGAATAATGAGATACAGCTCATTAATACAGGAAACCTCTACTTTTAGGGCAAACTTCATTTTACAAAAAAGTTTCATATCTCGACGTGATCTCGAGCTATCACGAATTTGGACAATTGCTTGAAACTCTTTTTCTAAGGATATTTGTACGGCCGCTTTTTCAAAAAGTACCTAGATCGTATCAGTTTTTGTTCTCGTAGGTAAGTAGGTATAATAAAATATTTTATAATTAAAATTTTTAAATTTGAAACTATCAATCAGCATAAACACGTGTTATGATAGGTGGTATCCATTTTTGAATTCTTTTTATCACTAAACTTTGTTGTTAATATTTCGATATTTCTGAATGATTTCTTGAGTTTTCATACGATCTATTGAAGGACTATTCAATGATAGCGTGCAGCAATTATTGAAAAATGAACGTAGGTATACCTATTTCTGGATTCCTAGCTTGAAGTGGTCTGAAGATACATGCCAATATTCGTGAGACCGCATTTTAAGGATGTTAATTTACAGAAGCCACCCGAAGAAATTGCCTGATTTTGTCCAGTAAGACAAAATTTAATAGAAGCAAAACGTGGCAACAGTGCATCTCTAAAAGATCCGATTCTGGCCAATAGTCCTCAAAATACATCAAATTTTTACATCGACGCATTCTGGAGTAATCGAGTGAACTGGTAGCAGCTGATGATGGGATTTTAGCCATAAATTAAATTTTTGTTTTTGTCCGAGACTTGCATTCCAAACTTTTGGAAACGGCTTAGGCTTAGATAGAGTTGCCAAAAACAACTGTAGTCCATGGTCTAATATTTCTTGTAGTAAATTACGTAATCAAATATTATTTCGATAAGGTAGGTCCACCTTCCGAAACAGAGGATTTTGGCATAATTCATTTAAAGCTTAAATAATCTACTTTGAACTTAATACGTTTATTTTGTTAAAAAATCAAACAATGACTTAAAAGTAAAATTTAGAATTACACTTGTAATGTATCTAAAAATATTCGGATAATTTTCAAAAAAAGATTTTGACTCACATTTAAACATTCCTTTCTAAATTCAACTGAGTACTATTGTTAAAGTATAGGCAATGACATATTCAACAATTCGATCATTTTGACAGTGGAGGTTCATCTTGAAATGCAAAAAAAATTCATCATTTCTGCCAGAACAAAACATTTCGCACCGCATGGTTTCTTGCCAACTCATACACAAAAGAATTGGGTAGTTGCTCCTTGTTCATTTACTTAAAATTGTTTATTTTTGTTTTTTGTTTTTTTCGTATCCGAACAGTCTATGAAGGAACTAGATGGATTTTCCGGCGGAAGAAAACTCTACTGGATTGGATTCGCAGTGATGCCAAGTAATTGAGTACAACAAATGAAAAATTTTTAAGGAAAAAATCAGTTCAATGATTTCGTCTTAAAGTGAAGTAAGCTGATGCGTTACAATGGTATCATATTTTTAATTATCAGAAAGTTCGCACGAATATATTAACAGTTTATGGTGGTGTTGTTTGTCGAAATTTTTGGTTACATTCTTACCACTCTTTGAATTTGTATAGTGTTCGACGAAGTTTGTTCTTCCACGCAAATATTTATACTTGTGAATTTCAAAATTTTGTTTGTTTGTTCTTCTACAATTCTGCCTTGGATTTATACAATTGGTAGATTGGTCTTGCACACCCAAGTCTTAGTCTTACATAGTTCGGGTTTTAGAATCGGTTTAACATTTTCTGTAGGACTACGACTATTATTTTAGATAGCTCCTTTAAATTCAACCAACCCATCAAACCATTTGGCAATTGTTCGCAGTAGACATTCAAATGGCATTAGTTTTCATTTTTGTTGCACAATAGAAATTCAAGAGCTCTCGCCTTTTCAATAACGAAGTCAGTATGTTCTCACGGCCGAATATTTGCTCTCGAAAAGTGAATAAGTTGTAAGAAAGCAATTCATTTTTGATCGGAGTATCTGCTGAGCACTGATAAGAGAGCTCTTAACCGTGATGATGTAAAAAAGGAGGAAAAATGAGATTTGCCAAGTTGATACGTATTTTTATCATATCTGCGAATCGCGAAAGATTCTATATTGTGATACAAAAGTGAAAATTATTACGATTGCAGTGAAATGATACGAAAATGATTCATTTTCGAATCGTTATGTTTTTGGGCAACCTATTGTGTAATTTTACTTGTACAAAAACTTATGTAAGTACTCCCTCCCCCCTCTCCTTTATTTCTACCAATTTGAACATTTCGCACGCAAATTGCAAAATATAAAAATTAAGTAAATAAGAAAAAATGTCTATATTTTGCTAATTTAATTGAATGAAGACGATAAAAGCAGAACCTCAAACGCTCAATATCATAGCAACTAACTGCTGCTTTCCCATTGACTTTTCATGAACGAAAACCCACACTTACATCTCTGAACTTTTTTCCAAAGGAAAATATCATGGGTAGTGGAGGTGTCGGAGGATTTCCTCACGTCGAGCGCTAGAGACGGCTAAAAAGAATTTTATTTTGGGAAAAGCGACAGGTGTCCGTGTAGACATCAACTTCGCCGGAAAAATTGTTTTTTTTCATTTTCCTCGCTCGACATAGAAAATCAATGGCGAGTCCGCTAACTTAAAATCCTCGACCGATCTTCTAGTAAAATCATCTCGGCAACTAGTAGTTCGTGTAAAACGGCCAATTAAAATTTAGATGTATGAATATTCGAAGTTGTGGTACAAAGTATGTATACATTCTGGCAGTACATTTTGTATCTATGAGATTGAAGTGAAGGAAAAGCTAAAAAAAAGAAAATTCACGTGATTTCTGGGAAAATCAAAATGAAAGCAACGGCGGCGCTTCCAATTTATTTGAATTAGATGACGTACAGAGGTTGGAATAGAAGGGATATTTTTTCAGGAAGCCATCAGAATGAGAATGATTAATCAAACGGAACTCCATTTGGAAAATTGCACTGCGCTACCAGGCGAGCAAACTTTCAATGCTATCTTCTAAAACTCTGTATAGTACCCTAAGCATCTATGGCGAGTCTGGCTAGAGGCACTAATGGGGCCCAATTCAGAATAATAATCCTTCTAGCTACCGGCATATTTTTTAAATTTAATTTTTAATTTCTATTAAAATGTTTGAACTCGGAATCACTGCAAAATTTTTTACGTTCAATAAATATTACATTTATTCAAAATTAAAATTTCAAACCACGTCGTGAAATTTAAAGGTAGCTGCATTGCTCCAGTTATGATTTGATGCCCCTCTCAAATAAATGTCGACAGTTTAGAAAACAAGAAACTCAATATCTTAAATGTGATCTTTGCTCCCAGCGAGTGAACATTATCTGCCTTACTTGAATATTGATTTTAATTCAAAGATGTATTTAGCACTTGTATAATAATTGATTGATCTATTTGATAAATAAACGCGCAATCATCAAAACTCCGAATAAGACAAGAAAACCTTTGCTTAAATAAAAATAAAATAAAGCCAACATTTGAATATTATTCCATCAGGTTTATTCTCCCCGAAAAAGTATGGTACTGTGCGTCGAACATGACGTTCGATTCTGTTTTTTACTCTGACGGAAGCATTTCAATCAATTAAAATCAAATCGAATCACCCGCTGACTATGTACCTAAGATGTTCTAACATCGAAAGACGGAGGGGGCGAAAAAAGAAAATATTCAAGAAGTTTCAAAAAGTTTTTTTTGTTTACGTTAACAAACAGCCCGGAAAATTTCTAAGCCCTTGGAGATATTGGACAAACAAAACTTTTTATTTGACTCTCGGTAAGTACACATTTGTGTACGTCATTGGAATATTGATTGTCTATCGATGTCCTTATACGGGTTTAAAGAAAAACAAAATTAACATAGTGTAGATAGTGGCGAAGTTTGTTGATCGAAATGTAGTTTAATTTAAATTACAAATCTTAAACAAATTTCTTGTCCGATTTCTAGAGCAAAATCGTACAAAGGTATTTATCGTACCACTATAGAGTTATGTTTACTTTGAAATTTCCCAACATCACTTAAGTACATATTACAGCAACATGCAAAAAAAAACACATGGAAATTTGCTTCCCACTAAAATTCAATTAAAAATTGCAATTGCAGTAACGATAATATCTGACGAAATATGAAAAAAATTACAAACAATATTTTTGAGATTTCTAAAATCAAATTCTTATTATAAATTGTTCGCAACCAAGATGATGACCTGGAAATAATCAAATTTCAGTTTGGTTGCGTTATTTTTAGTCCGATAGAACTTGAAAACATATCAGATTTTGATAAAGTTTGATGCACGTGAAGATATCATTATACCTGCTGTATACATGATGATTCAGTATCAATAACCTAACTTATGCAACAAAATTTTTTTTCTTTATAATTCTTGTTAAAAGTTAACATTATGTACTTAAATTACAAACTATTTTCAATAAGATTCCATTTTAAGTGTAAATATATCATTACGGATCCGTTGGCATACAAAATGCACTTTTTATTAACAATAGCACAATCAGTGGCGGTCATATTGCTTTTTCAAGGGGGGGGGGGCACTGAAGTTCAGTAGCTGTTGTAGAGAAAATAGGTGCGGTAGCTACCCGCTAATCAAGGAGGAAAATTGTGAAAATGCTACTGCTTGAAAATATCAACTTTTCATTTCCGCATCTAAATCGCCAGATTTAGGCAACCGAATTTCAGAATATTAAAAAGTATTAACATCGCTCTGAAGGGATTTCTTTAACATTGTTCACTTTAACAGCTGATTGTATGATATCAAAAATTTGAATCTGTATTGTATGTCTTTAAGCAACAGAGAATTGAATAGCATGGGTAGGAACTAGGAAACAAAATTAATCGATTCCAAAGCTTGGTGAACATAATTTACGATTTCAGTAGAATTCGAAGTCGATCTCGACTTTGACAAAATTTAGAAGCCCAAACAGACATCAAGATCTCTCACATTTATGAGAAATCTAGTAGATTTTGAGAGTTTTGTTATATTTTTCGAGATTTCGCCAAATCCCGTTTGAAATCTTTGGAGGTAAATTAGCAGTTTTTTTAAACCACTAGAAAAGTAGTTTTATTAGTTCTACTATAATACATATTTGATGATACCAAATATTGGGCATTAAAATCCGAACCCTATATTTCATAATCTAAGAACTTCAGGCCCGACGAAGTTATTAAGTTATCCTGCAATACTTAAAATCTACGAAAGAAATATTTTATGTCAATGTTATTGATTATTATGTCGCCGTGTCGGAAGAACAGTGACGCAACTGCAATTTTGAAAATTTTTTGTTTTCACATTTCAATATTTTGTGGTTTTGCTATTCTTGCATAAAATCGTTCCCCGTTGTTTTAAACGAACGTGCTCTTGATCTAAGCTGTCTATAGTTACTATTACTAAGCTCGTATGGCTTGTGGGCAATTGTCAAAAATGATATTGTTTCTCCGAAAAAAATTAGAATTTTTTGCAGTTGCGTCACTGTTCTTCCGACACGGCGATATTATACATATTTACATAGTCTCCTTATTGAGTCGATCTATAGTTTAGATGACTGCTACCATAACCTAATATAACCTACTCTCCTTATTCAAAAATTTAAAAAACAAAACTCGGAAATTCTCTAAGACCATTATTCTATTATAATAACTTCATAAGCAGTATCTTATATCTGATTTACATCTCAAGATATTGGCAAGTAGATTTTGAAATCTTGAAAAGCGTTTACAACGCTCTCAAGACATTTGTTTGAGAACGACTAATGACGATAAAATTTTTAATTTAGTTTAACATTTTGAAACGAGAAAAAAAACCTATATTACTGAATTTCGGCACTTGATCGCATCTTCGATGGTTCACCACTGGTAAATTAACAGTTACAATCACCCACAGAATGATACTACTATATACAGGGTGGGCCAAATACAAGTTTCTTTTTAAAAATGCAATAAAATCAACAAAATTAAATTTTTTTCCATGTATTATGGCTTTAGTAAACATTCCCATTAATGATGGAACACAACTTCGTTCAAGTGGTTGCCTCGGCTGGCTGCGCAGTAGCGCATTCTGTCACTCCAATTTTCCAAGACCTTGTTGATGGTTTCGGGCTGTAGATCACGGATTGCTTGGATGATATTGGCCTTAAGTGCTTGAATCGTTTCTGGATTGTTGGCATAACATCGGTCCTTCACAATCGCAGCTCAAATCGCAGCTCCGAGGCGGCCAATTGACATCGCCAAGACGGCTGATAACCCGATTTGGGAATTTGGTGCGTAAAAGATCGATTGTGGCATGGGCTGTGTGGCATGGCGCGCCATCCTGCATGAACCAGAGGTCGTCCAAATCCATGTCTTCAATTTCAGTACCAAAAAAAGTCGGATAACATGGCTCTGTAACGTTCACCGTTGACCGAAACGTTGTTGTTGTTCCCACTCCCACTCACTTCGGAAATACGTTTTCAATATTTCCCAACGTTGTTCAAGCGTAAAGCGACTCATTTCGTTCCGCGGAGGTATGATACTGACTTTCTGTCAAGATTTCGAGCGGGAAACAGCTTTCAAAATCACCTATGATTTAAAAAGAAACCACTAGATGGCCCACCCTGTATACTCGTAGGCCCTATGTCGATATCTTTGGAGTTTTCGGAATCTTATACAATTTTGGTTGCTTTAAGGGGGTCGTCTAGTGTGAAGGCAGTTTTTTAATGCTTTTTTGGGGAATTTTTTTTTTGACAAACCATTAAAATAAAATAATTTATAAATTGTATATCATTTTCATTAACATTTAAACAAACTTTGTGAATTTTTTGAAGTCATTATATAGAATATAGTCAGAGATACACCGCCCAACAGGAACACATATATAAAAAGAGGTGCTCCACTGCTGCCATGATTCCGGCCGTTCTGGTTATGTGAAATCAAAAAACCAAACGCAATTTTAATCGTGAGACTTGAGGTTCTACATGGAACTAAAATAAAGTTAGAATTCCAAAAAATAATTTTTTTTTTACGCTTTACAGAAAAAATTCAATTTTTAGTATTTTTTTGGGATCTATATAACTGATAAAAAGAAAACTAACGAAGCAATCTTAATTATTTTAGTTCAACTTGTAGTTATATATGTATTAAAGATGCTGTATAAATTTGAGCAGAATCAATCAAATAGTTTTTGAGATATCATGGCAGCAGTTTGAAAAAATCGTGTTTTGAGAAAAACGCGTTTGAAAGTTGTTGCATATAATTCATAATAAGAAAATGGTCTCACCATCAATCTGCTATGCCTGGACCATAGAGTACACCTTCCTCTTCTTCAAAGGTTTTGTGAACAGTTCTGAGTACCCATTAGTTGAGTCTAGTACACAAAAAAGCTAGATAAGCAGTTGGGCTCGAGAATATTCGATGCGAAAGCCAGCGCTGCGCCGCCCCGCGAGCTCCGTATAGCTCCTCCGGTTTACGGCTGTAACTTTTCAACGGCTTCAAATTTCGAAAAAATTCCCATGTCTTCTATACATGTTTTAGATGTTATTTATGAAAAAAAAAAAAATTGATTTTTTTGATCTGACACACTAGACGACCCCCTTAAGGTCCTTGAGGCACGTATTCCCCTTATATTATCGAGATGAAACTTAAAACGTATTTTTTACTTTTTTTTCCACTAATTCGAGCCATTATGATGGGTGCTCCGAAAAAAAATAAAATTTCTTGAATAGAGTCCCCCTACTGATCAAGCTGCTTTCATTAGGGTTTGAAATACCCTTTTTACCCGAGTAGATTTCAAATTCATCCAAATATGGGAAATAAATATATTAGAATTCGATATAATCTTATCGAAATCTAGACATTTCGGTAAATTGCGTTTTAAATTGTTGGATGTAAATCCAAGTAGTAGTCACTAAAAATACTCATAATTAAGTTCTTATAGCTGATTTACAACACAATATTTCAAACTCGATTTACTAGATTACCCATAAATTTGAATAAGTTTGATATCTGCTCTGGTGACTAGGTTTTGTGAAAACATAGTTCAAAATAAACTCAAAACGACCTGGACAGCAATGATATTGTGTTTCACTACGTTTACCACAATTTACGTCTCAATTTAGGATTAGGATGCACATAACGAAAATTGTCCAAGCATAATTCAAATCTAAATTAGTTTCAAATAGTAAAAGCTACTTCCTGAACATGACACCACAATCCAAAGATTGATTATATATATTTATATTCGAAATTTTATTACTTTTCCATTGAAATATTTTTAATTAGTACAGTCTTTTTTTCAATCAGGAGACAAAAGACAAAAGAAAGATTAAAGAAAGACATAAGAGGAAATCAGATTTAATTGCATTATTCTTTATTAAGTGCATTAAGCCTAGTACTAACTAGAAGCGAAAACGAAATTTTCTGCCAAATCACATACAAAATCCACTAACAATTTTCGCTGGAACGGAAAATTTGTATGGGAAATTTCGTTTCGCTTCTAGTTAGTACTAGGCTTTATACTTTATTAAATGTATCTATTAATCTAATAGTCTCATGTAATTGTAAATGTAATAATAAAATAATCATGGGTGAAGAATTTGTAAGGGGGGGGACCACGGCCCCTCCTCTATGACCGCCACTGAGCACAATAATGTTGTCTTCATTGATACATGTTCCATCTCGAAAAAGGTGCAGTTTTAAGATAAAAGCACTTTATTTTACTGAAGTTTCAAACAATCTTAAGGAAGACAATTGAACGGTATACTGACTATTTTATATTAAGTTGCTTGCATACATATAAAGTTCGGGCGCCCAACGTAGGGCTCGACCGTATTGTTTCCACTGGTACCTCCACTTTTTGTGTTGTTTTATAAACATCTGAGTAAGTGACAATTTGATTTAAGAGAACCCCCTATTCTGGAAGATTCAGACTTCACACTCTCACATCCTAAAGCTTGACAAATTTCTTCAGTGTAAAAATTTAGTTTTACAACGCGAAGTGTGATGATAAAGTGATATTGTTGATCGAGCATCAAACGAAGTGCTGCAAGATGTTAAGCAAAGCGTTCACAATAGTTTCACAGTGGGTTTCTGTATAATTTTGTGACTATTTCCGTAATATACCAACCTCTCTCCCCCCCCCCCCCGCCATCCTCATCGCAAAAGAAAAGAGTGACGACCTTCATTTCCCAGCCAAAAGTTCATCGAACTAAATAAAAACAAAGTTCATCGATCTTCGATCCAGACAGTTTTTTACAATCAGTCAAAAAGTAAAAAGTTGTAAAATTTAAAATTCGAAGTATTTGAAGGAGTTTCGTTTAGGTAGGAAGCTACTTCTGGGCAACTAGATAAAAAATTCTACAGCCACTTCGACGATCTCACCGAACGTTTTTTAAGCCAGAGCTTTCTGAGACTCTTGGAAGGAAGCATCTCGCGGAATACAATGGATCCTTAGTGATCTCTCGTGATGGGCTGTGGCACAGTGCTACAGTTCACTCCTCTATAGCATCTCTCGACCTCCGGTTCATGGGTTCTGCGTTGCACCGATCATTATAATCTCCTTAGAAGGTATCTAGATTTCTTATTTTCGTCTTCGGCAATTTAAAACAAAAGTACTACAGGATATTTAGGTTGAGTTTGGTAGGGACCTACTACTGTGGAGTTACTGGACATAAAGACTGCTAAAACCACTTCTTCGACCTGTACAGTTCTACATCGGCGATCTTATACCATACATTGGATTTGTCTAACCGAGATTTCTTCGATCATGTTTAGATCAAATAAGGGTTAGTACCGATTTCAGGCCATATATCATGAGATTGAAAAAGTGCTGTAACAGTTTACAACAAATTTGGACCTCTGAATTGGTAGTCCTTGTGCGCCTACCACCAAACTACACCTACACCAATTGAAAACATTATGAAATAAACATATTTATTGATATTGCATCGAGTCGTTTACAGATGTTACTGTAACAGAAACAAATTAATTACGACGAATCTAAAAAGTTTCGTAATTAAAGCAAACTGGTGCCATGTGAGCCGAGTAGTTTTGCATGTATGTTTTTCAGTGGTCATAATTTCCACGAAACAAACTGACTAATTGTCGAAGAAAACACCGAGCTCGATAGAATGCGAGTACATTTTGTGAGGGAATGGCGTTGTGCGAGGGGTAGGTACCATGACGTTGGCCAAAATTAAATATATAATCGAAATTTTACAATATTATTTTGGCACGATCAAAACGCGATCCATTAAAATAGATTGAAACGAAATTTCGCCATGATCAACGGGCGAAAAAGTGTTGTTCGTTCGTTAGCTTCTTCGTCGAAGATCCGCGTTTCGACTTGAAAAACGCGATTATATAAATTATAAATTGATAAATTTTCGTGTTGTTGATCACGATCATTTTCGGTGTTTCTGTTGTTGTTGTCGTTTTTTTTTTAATGTTTTGTCGATCATTTTGTATTTTTGCCCGATTTATACAGTTGTTTCGATCCTCACTCGTTTCCTTGTTTTAAAAATAAATCTGTGCGAAATACATACACGCTTGGGGAATTGAATAGAATTTTCCGAATTTTTTTTCGGGTTTTTTTTTGGTATAGAAAATTTTCCGAGTGCGGTTCGCCGCTGTTTTTCTTAACCAAGTGTTTTTTTACGAATCAAATTTAATTCGAGGCGTGCGCGAGACGTTGGAGGTAATAAATTAATGACGCCCCTAATAATCCGGCAATTTGGAAACTTTTAAAATTTTATAGTCGGAAAACAGAAAAATCGGAAAATCAAAAGAATGAAAAAAGTTTGTACTCACTTCCTGAATTTTATAGCTGGTTCGAACGACTTTGCGTCGAACTTCAGTGTCGTAAGTCTCCTCGACGGTTTCCGCCATTGTTTCAGTTGATGGTTGTAAATGGTTTTTGTTGACGATAACCAATCAGCGAATCAACAAATCAAAAAATAAAAAAAAATTTTTGAGATTGATTTGAAATTAACCGCACTATTTTAATCCAAATGGTAGGCGTTTGGTGATAGCGTAACTCAACACTTGGGAGCTGTTTTTCGATGACAGGTTGGTTTTTATGTTTATCAGCACGAAACACGCTGCACACCGGTGTCTAGTGGTTGTGGTCCGCACTTCCGACTTTAGTTTTTTTTCCTGAATTCGCACACCTGGTACACACCTTGTGACCACTTAATTGATAAACAATTTTTTATTCTTTTCACAACACTCGTAAAAAAAATCAACACTTTCGATACTTCGACGCAGGAGGAGGACTTTATCGATCCCCGTAATTTTTTTTTTTTGCTTTTACAACAAATTTTCTCCACTGTATCTTTTTCTTGGGAGGAAAAAAATCTTTGCTGTTGCAGTCAACAAGCAACTAAACTAAGACCCCGTTTTTTTAAGATTTTCCGATCGATGGCGGCTAAGATCGAGATCGACAGAACGAACAGACAGCTAGAAGCTAGAAACGTTTCAGCTTTTAATTCTTCAGCGGCTGATGCTTCTATTTCGATTTTCTTCTGATAGAGAGCAGCCAGAACTCATAAGAGGCGAGTTCCTTATTCTTTAATAGTAGCGTAGCGGCCGCTTACATTGGAACAGACCTCAACTTTGTGTACGCACACATCGGGGAAAATTTTGAGCTAAATTTAAAAAGCCAAGATGCTATTTTCCCCTTGTCTCTCGGTTTCGTGTCGAAGACGTTTTCCTTGTTCTTTGCGTCTTTTTTCCGATTTTATTTTCAGTTTTCTTTATTTTTTCCTCAAAATTTCTGGTCTGTTTCAATTTTCGTAAAGTTTTTTTTTTGCGGATTTTCGCATTTAGGCGACTTTGTTTCTCTCTCTGGGTGGAAATTTAGAAGATTTCCGTCCTCTTGACAACGATTATTAATAATTTATTAATTCATTAATTGTACGCCTTGTGGGAACCAAATTCCGTATGTTTTGTACGGTGCAGTAATTGCGTAGATACGTTCATTCAGCTGCAATAAATTTTCCATGATCTCGGCCTTTTTCCGTTGTTTAAGAATCACTAAAAATAGTCTCAAGATTTCGTCTCTTTTTGGACACTAAAGTATCTCATGGTAAGCGACTGTAATTTGGTGTGAAAATTCCGCCTCTTTGTGTATAATTTTGTCTTTTGTGAATGGACGAGTTCTTGGACACAAAGATAACCAAATATGGTAGTCAAATTCGTTGTTTTAGGGTGGTGTTATAATTAGTTTAAATCACACATTCTCTATATTCAGAGAGTGTGAAACTAGATTACTTTTAGTTCTAGTTGCAATTAATTAGTTAGATTAAATTTTAACTTGAATTAAATTTTAGCTTTAAAACGTTTCATTTAATTTTACTTTATTATTTTTTAATAATAAAGTATTGTGATCGACCTGAAATTTCAAAAAAATTTGCTACCCTGAAATTTTGTATTTTCACGTTTTAGGACTAGTAGACCCCAAAAAAGCAAAAAAAAAATGTCCGTCTGTCCGTTCGCCGTACGCCGTACGCATAACCGTTTGAAGGCGCATAGCTCACAAACCCGTTGAGATATTACATATAAATTTTTATGGTGGGTAGATTGGGTGAATCCCTACGATTGGTATCTTTTTGGGTGGTGGGGGTGTAAGGAGGAGGAGGGGGCGTGTTTTAGACGAAAAATTTTTGTTTCTATATCTCACGAACTGCTTATGGTAGGAGGCTGAAACTTGGAACTTATGTAGTACTATTATAGTGGATCTATTTGCAAAAAAATTGGTGATAAGGGTTGAGGGGAGTGGGGGAAAGACAATGTGTCCGAAACGTTTGAAAGCTGTGATTGAAGCATTCTAAAATCCATATCTCCTGAACCGTTGATCTCAGTAGGATGAAACTTTGTAGTTATCTTAGGGGATACTAGGAGAGTAGACAAGGGCTAACATTTTTAAGAGGGGAAGTGGAGTGTAAGGGTGGGAGGTGAAAAATGAATATAAGATCACAAGTTGAGTCTACTGAATGTAAAAATTTTGAGAGGGGAGGTAGAGTGCGAAAGTGGAGAGATAACCATTTTTCAAAAAAATTTAATTTTTATATCTCAAGAACCGTACCTGATATGATCTTAAAAATTTTACAGGAGTTAGGCCCAGTAGACTTCTAGCAGGAAAAAATATGTTGGTGGTGCTGGCGAAGGGGGTGACGGTGGGAGGGGGTGGAACGAAAAGAATTCTGATTTTTATTTCTCGAAAACCGCAAAGCATAGAAAACTAAAAATTTACGAATGTATAGAGTCACTGTAGAAGTATCCTAGAAAGATTTAAAAAATTTTTGTTAGGGGTAGCAAGAAATGGGGATGGGGGAGGTTTTTCATATCACAGAAATAGCGTATACTAGAAAGTTGAAACTTAGTATTTATATGTAGTACTACAGGAGTAATTAAAGCAAAAAAAAAGTTCAAAATGATTGATGTACAGAGCTGGATCAATGCGGTGTAGGTCACTATGCGACTGATAACCTAAAGAATAAACAGGAGGCTATGGGAGGGAGGGAATGTTATTTTTTAGGTTATCAGTTGCGACCTACACCGCATCTCACTACTATTAAACACGTTTCGGACTTCAACCCAAAAAATAATAAAGTTGCGCCCAGACTGTTGGCAGATTTTATGTTTTAAGTTCAATTCTATTTCATTTAAATCATAAGTTTTATTTATGTTTTTAGGGGGTTCTATTCAGCGGCGTAGATATCGTCAACCTGATCTGTAAAGATTTTGAGGTGCATAACCACGATTTTCTGAGTAATGTTTAAGGTCAACTGTTTGTTTAAAAATGTACTTGATAAGCCACAAATGATTTTAGTACTGAATTCGCTTGTAAATTACTTCTGACTTCATGGTTAAAAAATTCAGTTGTTTTTAACTTTATTAATTTTAGTAATTTTGCATTTTAGATTTAAGTTTTTTTAAGTTTGAAGTCAGTAATGTCATTTGCGGGGTGGAACCAGGGTGTCCTTTGAAGAAAATTCGAGGGCAATGGGATCTTTAAAATATTTTTTTGTTTTTTAAAAAGCCTATCTTTTAGGGAGTGTAAGAAATATACACCTTGAATTATGCGTGCATCACAAAACTGATCACCATGGTTTTACACACCGTGCCACGTATTTTCCTCCCTACCACTCCGAAAAACTGAATTGACGCCCTTGCTTTTGGTTCTAACTTTACTTAATTATTTTATTCAAGTTTGGGTCGGTTTAGATAATTAAATCCAATTTGTTCTTATCGCGAATATTAGGGAAAAGAAAACTTTTCGAATCCTTGACTTTAAAAATTGGTACTGCGGATGCCGCTTATTGTAATCGTGGATAATGTTATAAGCAGCATTTTGTTATCAAAACAGTTGGGTTCCATTTTCCACAAACAGAATTCATCGCTTATTTTTTTCTTCGTTTATTGCTATCACCCGGTTAATGTTATTGATTTTGGCTGGTCCCAAAGTGATATCAATAAGCGGCATCCATTGTACTTAATTTTCTAGTTGCGTTCCAACAAATTTCTATTAACTTATTTTTTTTTTAAACTTTTGTTTTTTAATTTTACTTAATATTAATTACGTTTGAACTTTATTTATTTTTTTGTATTATGTTTTAGTTTACTTTGAGATTTATTTAATTTTTAGGTTTTACTATTTTTATTGTTATTTTTTAACATTTTGTATTTTATTTATAACTAAACTTAAAAAATACTATATTTAATTTTAAAATTTATTGTATTTTGTTTTTGTTTTACTTGATTTTAAGTCATATTAAAATTTCGTTTAGACTTATTTTGATTTTACTTAATGTAGGTAATTTTTTTTCAATTAAACTTTTGTAGTATTAGTTTTATTTTATTTTTATTTAAGTTAGTTTTAATTTTTGTTTCTTTTTAAGATTTATTTAGTTCAATTTAAATTAATTTTTATTAGAGACAGTTATTTTTTTATTTTTTTCACGATTTAAAAGAACTTATTCAATTTTAATCAGTAGGCTCCAGTTTCGACTTTAACATTTTTTTAGTTTTGAACTCAGTTATTTTTTAAAAGCGCGGAATAACTGCTCTCACTTGAAAAAAAAGTGAAGTGACTTGTATCTGTGACCTTTTTCCAGTTTATTTTAATAGGATTCTTGGATTTATTTTGAAATGTTTTTAATTTAATTTCTATACATTCGATATGTAAGTGAAAAGTGGGACGCCACATTTTAGAAAAATGCCACAATTAAGCAAAAATTTGCGGATTTCCAATGTTTAACTTCTTTTCTACAAGGTCATAAACGAGCTGATAAAACCGTTTGAATACCTAAAATTTATAAATTGCAGCAAAATTTGATTTCTGGAAAATTGTAAAATTTCCTAGAAATTAGTCCAAGTTTTTTTTCGTAAAAATGTGGACATCAAACCAAATGTGGACATCAAACCAAATGTGGACATCCACGGCAAAAATTCATTCCTTGTGTATTTCTCGAGAACCGCAAAGGAACCGCTAAAAATTAAAAGGCATCCTAGAAAAATAAAATTTTTGATAGCGGTAGCAAGGTACGGGGGTTTTTCGCATCTAAGAAACGGCTTATGCTAGAAAGTTGAAACTTGAAATTTATTTGTAGATGTATCACCGGAGTAATGAAATCCAAAAAATGTCAGATTTTTATTTACATACAAAGGTGGAGCAAAAATTTGGTCTGTCAAAATGGTTTTTTTTACATTTTCACGAATTTCGTTATATCTTTTGGGCATGTCGAGTTATCAAATAAATTATTCTTCTACATGCTCTTATAAAGGCACCTAGAAACATTTTTCCAAATTTTTCGATACCCAACCCCTAAGAAGGTGTAAAATGTTAAAGTTATTTTTTTTTAGATTATCAGGTATGAAATTTATATAAAAAAGGCTTATCAAAGATAAATTTAAAATCGGGGTGAATAATTTTTCAAATTTAATGGTCACCTTAAATTTTTTAAAAGTCCCGTGTTATGTTCATAAAACATTACTTTCTCAGCCCATGAGCAGCATATATCTAGGCGTATTCCATACTGAAAACCTACAGTCTGATTTCCACTTCACATTTCACTTTGGTTTCAAATTACTTCGGAAATTTTTTCACACAAATTAAAAATCAATTTATTTCTTTATGGTTCCCAATTACTCAATCCAATTAAATTTAAATTTTGAAACACAATGCTCTTACCTTCAATAAAATTGATGTCTTGACTCCCACCGTGTCTGAACAAAATAAATTAATATAAGTGAGTACAAAAAACAACCCCACGTCATCACAACAATAACATCAAATCCGCTAAACCGAGGACTTGAGAAGCTATAAAAAAACTTTATTATACGAAATTGCCTTGGCTTGGATATGTGTAGGTAATGATAACGACAATGTTAATAATGGAGTTAATCCATTTAAAATTTATGAAATTATGCACAAGAGTCACCCGGAAAAAATACCGAATCGTAATCTCGAATTTTATGATTTAGCACTGAAGTTAAAATTCGGTTTGATTAATTAAACTTTCCTGGAAATATAATAACAGGCGACTTTGGGCTTTAACTTGAAGTTGAAGTTTGTGGGTATGTCGAATCTATAAAAATCCAGAATGTCAGATTACAGGAAAATAATGTTATTAAGTAGACCATAAGATAAACTCAAACTCGAACAAGTTAAATTAATTTACTCGGTAAGATAAACAGAATTCTTATTGACACCAGCACAAGCAGAACAAGTACCTACTTTGAGATATTGGAAGAAGAATAGCCTGTGGCAATAAATTTAATGGGTTCCTG
Source organism: Beris morrisii (assembly GCA_951812415.1). Classification (NCBI taxonomy): domain Eukaryota; kingdom Metazoa; phylum Arthropoda; class Insecta; order Diptera; family Stratiomyidae; genus Beris; species Beris morrisii. The sequence goes on from OX638310.1 coordinate 160,099,423, forward strand.
TAGCCTAATTGTAAAAATAGAATTATTTTATTTATTTTTAAAATGAGTTTAATTCATGGAATGAATTAAGCCATTGGCTATTATCAGGTGACTAGGCCTAAGTTTTGTAATCGACTTTAAGTTTTGAAAAAAAAAACATAGCGCAGTCACGATCGGCTGCAAGCCAATCGTATGATACTCTAAATGAAATACTGAACTCCGATTTATATTTTAGTTGGGAATATATTAAAAGAATGAGGCACACACAATTATTGCATGACCTTTTATTTACAGGTAAAAACTATTGTATAGTGGCTACTCGATGGATGGTTAAACGATTACTTGAGTTATAGTGAGTTCCATAAATGAAGTTAGGACATTTTTACAGAAATTTTGTATGGCAACTACATGAAGGACTTATGGGATATTTTTCATATTAATATCTTCAGCTGCGACTATTATAAAATCAACGTATACAAAATTTCAAAGTAGTAACTTAAAGCGTTCTGAAGTTATCGTTCAATATATATTAGTTACTGCTTTGTCCAATTACCAATAATTATTTTTTCTTAATTTTACTATTGTATTTTCGTAGTCTGTAAATATTTATATATATGGTAGACGTCAATAAATAAATAAATAATACAATACAATATTGGTGAACACGTGTTGACGGATGGCGCTAATTAATGAACTCAGTCTTGCTTTTTATATAAAACCAATTCTTGTAAAATTTTGAATCCCTGCTTTAACTCGTACTAGAGTTATAGTGGATTCTGTAACTTGCATACATTTTTGAAGGACTTTTGTAGGCTGCTACATGAAGGACTAATTCGATTTACATCATATTCGGAAAATTTGCTTCAAATATTGTAAACTTTAAATATGCAAAATTTCAAATTCCTAACTTGAAGCATTCGAGCAATAATTGTGAATACCTTTTTTAAAGACTCTTGTATGGGAAGTACCCGAAGGAGTTGAAGGATATCGCCCATTAACGAAGCCTTACTTTTCCCATTTAGCAGGAGTGGTGACAAAATTTCAACTTCCTAGGCTAACGCGTTCTTGAGTTATCGTGCAAACGGACGGACAGACAGACGGACGGACGGACGGACAGCAAACAGATTTGGGGTTTTTGGCCACACCTGATCACAAAATAATATATACCTTTTTTGGTCCGAGCCTCGGTTCTATGCGTTAAAAATTTTTCGGGCTGGATTAAACTTATAATACTCTATATGATTTCATCTAGATTCTAGAGTATAAACAAATGGCTTCCGAGAAATTTAGAAATACGTCTTTATTGAGAGTCTATGTTTCGGTCCGGATAGAAACAAAATCTTTGCCAGCCATCATTTTAGTGAAGCTTCGCCAAACGTGAAGAAAAATCTTATGGTGCCAAAAAAAGAATTTTGCTGTATGTTCACTAGAGATTCTCCAAAAGTAAAGAAAAATCGAATTATGTGAAAAAATATGAACAACAGATATTTTTGGTAGACTCAAAAGGAAAGGCACGTGCCAATTTTGATTGCTGGTGAACTATTACAACATTGTAACAAGGAATTGTTATGTAAAAAGAGATTCTTTTTTATCAAGAATATTCAAATACTGGCTGCGGTCTTCCTGACTGTTTTTATATTCGAAACAGATTCAATAATAATTTATCTATATCATCGAATCCGAATTAGACTCAAAATCGCTCTGTAGCTATTCGTAATGCACATTCATTTATGAATCTTAAAAATGATTTTGAAATGATTCACTTAACGTTCACCAAAATGCTAGATGTACATTCATTCATTTTTGTAAAGATTAGGTAAATAATTTTTAAGTCGTAATCAAATAAAATAAAATAAAAATAAATTACAAGTGGATGTGCATAACAGCAAACTTTGAATCTGGGCAATTCGCTTCCGAAGAGTTAATTCGAATCATTTTGGAATTTCTTTTTATATAATTATGAATCTTTCTTTGCAGATCTATGTGGTGCCTCTTCAGTTCGTCGCTCTCGCTAATAGACGGCAATAGACGTTACCGCCAGGACTTATTCACTCCCGAAATTCCATCTTGACTGTTAGTCTCTATGTGTTTTCGAGAATTCTTCGAACTCCACTGTTTGACTGGTTTGCAACCTGTTGACTATCGCAGTATAAATTTCCTAGAATTCTACCTTGTTTCGGTCACATGCCCACTACAAAGGTAAGACAATTATTAGGATTATTACCTTCATTTACATTAATTTCTGCTATTGACTAGTATTTTAATTTATCCGCTGAATACTTCGAGTAATTATTTCAGCCGCTTAATTTTTCGACCAGTTTCGTAAAGCTCAACTAGCTCCAAGATTACTTTGGTCGAAAATTGCCTGGGCTCCAGATCAAACGCTTTCGTCTGGCGCTTGCTCAGCATCCACAAGTCGCGTGAGCTTTTCAACCACCCAAGGTGGGGGAGTGTATGCGATTCGTTCTGATAGCCGAGCCAAGCAAAGGCCTTCAGAAATCACTTCAGCCCCGAACATCTGAGCTCAAGTTCGTGTTGGAACACCAGGTAAAAAATCAAGCAGCAAGCTAGCAAAGCGAGGTGTTAACTTCTCAGTCGTCAGATTTCATCGGTCCTGAAAGCGAGTAACCTGTCTAGAGAGTGGTACACCTGAAAAGTGTGACGTAGCACGGTAAAAAAACCCGTTTGCCATTCACTTTTTTTTGGCAAAGTTACAGGTGAAAAACACGCGTGTTCGAAAAGTGCGATAAGACGTTTCGTCCGAGTGCAAGTGCAAGTCGAAAGAAGTGCAAGTGAAATTAGCAAGTGCTGCGCAATGAGTGCCATGGACGAAATCATCAGCTTCAAGAAGAATCCAGAAGAGGATTTCTACGGAATGTTGAATTGCGACGAACATTCGACTGTAAGTACTCAGCGCAATGTCGCAAACAGAACGCCGATAAAATTCCATTTCCCTAGGTTCACCTGAGCATGCAGTAAACACACCTGACCGATCATGTAAATTGTAAACAGTCGTGGCTATGACTCGGTTCAAAGAGAAAATCATCTCAAGGTGGTTTTCTACTTCGGTGGTTTACTTTGACCGAGACTCCGATTTCGTTATGTTCACATTAGGCTCGGATTTTAATTAGCGGCATGTTCTTTGCTTGGGACGCAGATACGTCACGAAATAGCACACTTACTAATTTCGTGGGTTTTCCTGATAATTTAAATCGGGGCTTTCGTTTCAATGGAAAACAATTTTTTTGTCGAACAGTTTAAGAGCTTGTTGGGGATTTGGATGCTAATGCTTCCTAATCACTGACCTGGACCCGACGCTAGTCAAATACGTAGTGCCATTTAATCTACTCTTGCCGTAACGTGAGGGATGGAGGCATACGTTTCTTATCATATGTTCGATGTCTTATCAAATTTAAAACCGAAGTTGCTTCGATCAAGTAGGAAATTAGATTTTATTTTTAACAGCAGAAATTCCTGTAAGTCCTGTAAGATTCAATTAGATTCTAAATTCTCAAGGGAGGGGGACTGGTTTTCGCATGACTGCAATGACAAAATTATATAATACAATAATCGGAATAAATTAACTTTGGGGAACTAGTGGTAGTGAGGGCAACCTGCTGTTAAATTAAGTATTTATCTGAGGCGCCTACAGTCTTTCCAGAAGAGCACTCCCTTGTTTTTGAACTGGGTGGAGCACAGCAGGCGCCAGTTTCCACTCTGTTCTTTCGCAACGATCGAATTGGAAGTTCTGAGTAAATAATTCCTGGGAAATTCATAATATTCAAATATGTACTTTTGTTCTTGCGTATTTTCGATAAAAATAATTTTAAATCGAATTTTCAAAAAAATTTCCTCACTTTTTGATGAGAGTTCCTGTTGTCTTGCTAAGTGGGTTAGAATCGCTTTAATGCTGGCCGATTATCGTCTTCTCCAGTGACGGGTTTTATCCAGAGGTCTTTTCCACTACTGAGTTTTCAACTTTCGTCAATTCAATAATCAAAGGTTCGTGATATAATGCATAATTCCAAAATACCGAAACTACAAATTTTTCAATGACTTTTGAATGGAAAGCTGTAACGAAAAGTGACTTAATTTTCTTCATTTCATTCTTTTATTTGATCAGCTATTAGAAAAATAATGTTTTGCCGAATTTTAATATCCGATATTAGTGAGCATTTGGTATTTTACATACTTTTGTCTGAGAGGTAACCGAAGGAGTACCCGTTAAAGGCGTCGTCGCTACTGCCCTATAATAAATTTTCGTAGATGGGAAAGGGTTTTGAATAATGAAGCATAAAGCCTAGTTTTTTAGTGTTTTTTGCTGCGGCATAAAGTGGAATTATATTGAACGCGATGCGCGTGAGTGAAGCGATGCTACGCAATGATAGCTGAATGCATAGTAATAAATATAACCAGTTTCAATGCTTGCCAATTACGTCGTACGGTAATAAACATCACGAATAAATGCAAAGCGTTCCCAGGCTGCCAGGCTGCTATTTTGTTATTTGCAAATATTTTTTGACGGTTGTGGCAAGCGATTCAACGCGCTAACCATAACTGGTATAGCGATATGGAGCGCGCGATACGCAAATGTATCATTGTGGCCAGTCGTTTCAAAGGATCAGGCTTTTGAGTATGACCAAATGTTTGAAAATTATAATCCGTATAAAGTATCGGTTTTTTTGGGTTAATCTGGTCTTCATTCAACTTTCGTCATATACGTGGCTCTGTTGAATCAAATTTACTTCGAACTATCGGCATAAAAATTAATATCTGTTTCGTCAATTCCAATCAAATATATTTTAAAATACAGGAAAATGTTCTGTAAGAGACCAAACAGATTTGTTAAATTCTTTTCAGTTAATCGATGTACTGTTGGTGTTGATAAAAATAATCAGAACTTTCTATGAGTGAAATATTAGCGAAGAAATGCGAGAATAATACCAATCGTGCCATTTACGACATTCTGAAGATTATCTACATTTTTTTTTTTCAACCTGAGATAAAATTAAAAGTATTAGGAGGTGGAAACCGGCGTACTACCTATAATCAACCTCATAATCCACGCCATCAGTTCAGTCTCAAAATTCTCGACTTTATAAATCGGTTCCATGCTGTGAAGTACGGTCTGTACTCAATTTAATTTCATTCGTCCCGGGCCGCAATTCTTCGTCATTAATGACGAAATGTGTATTAGGACCCAAAATTTGCACATATGTTTAAACTCTGGTAATCTAGATTACAAGCCTTGATTTATCGTATCAAAGAGCCACTCAAAGTTCCTAATTGGATTTACGAAGGTTTTCAAATCGGGCAAGGACACTTTGTTGAAGCCCTCCTGCTGTGCGGTAGGTTTGCTGTGGAGCTTGTGTGCCCCAGTTGAGGCCTAATAAATTTCCTCTCGTTAGGATTTCTGATTACATCGCACTATGATTAATGAGTGAAAATCCTTATCCGTTGTGATTGACAAATTTCGGTACGAAATTTCGCAATGCTCTGGATTGCTAATTAAATTCGCATCAACGCTCTGGAACGAACCTAAACGCCTCGTCCTTTGGCGGCGAGTATTCCAAGCGGCAAATTTAAGGACATGGGAAACAGCGTCCGGAACCTAATCAATTTCAGACAGGATTCGATCGCATATTTCGAATTCTTCGGTTCGATTTATTGTCCCGACTCCTTGTCCTTGTTGCCTGTCGTCTTTTGTTGTGGGAGAAAAATTCCTTGTTTGGCATGTTTTATGATTGGGACCGCATCAGGCTGATGTGGGATAAGCTAGTGGAGATGAGTGCAGCTTATTCTGCCTAGTCTAATTTTTTTTCTCACATCCTTCCGATTGCTTACACAAATTTCTCGTTCGTTTTTTTCTCTCAGAATATCCCAAATATCTTTTACTTTATCGATAAAATTACTTTTTCTTTACATGAAGCGGAAGAAAATTAGGCATCAGGCGCAAAAAGGATCAAGGTCTTGTTGCCAAAAGTTTCAAAGACGGAGAAAGAAGTTGGTGAAGCCCACCCAACATACTACCAAATTACTACATACTCATAACAACATATGCTGCCATTAGTTTATTTATTATTTATCCGATAAAGTTTGCATTGCCTATTTCAGTAGAATGGTGCGTAATTAACGTTTACTTTATGGCGTTATGAAGTGCAGAGCAATCGAAAAAACCATAATTATCGCCATGCAATTAGGAAAATTAATTGATCCCTTAATAAATGAGCACTTCGTCCATTAGGACATTAATAAACAGCACAGAAGTGGCCGTATAGAATTTTACTCCATTCCAGAAAAAAAATTATAATACGGTTAAATTTGGAACGCTCTAAAAGTTAACTCGCATCTGGTGGTATCCTATCCTAAAAAATTGTAAATTAAAGTATCTGTAATATTTTTCAGACTTTTTTTAAGGACAATCAGGGGATCATTTTGATAGTACATTCATGCACCCAAAAAAAATTCCTAATTAAATCAATTATTTTCATGTACTCGTATTTTCAACCAGTTTTACCCTATGATTTTGAGCTGATTATTATTCTTTTTCAGGAAACATGAAAAATACTGTTGAAAGAACAAGGTTACATAATATTTAAACTGAAAGTGAACATTTTTAGACTAACAAAACTCTTCTATTATTTTAACATCGTAGCATGTGAACATATTAATTTGTTCATGTTATTTGCATGTTATTATCATGTTGAAATAACGAGCAATACTTTTTAAAATGACTGGATTCCAATGTTATAATGAATCGTATAGTTGTCATTTTGCCAATAAAAACTAGTTCGTTGCAGTTCGATTTGGTTGTTCCATTTACAATTACTACGTTTACACGGAGGATTGAATCCGGATTCATTTTTAATTCATCACAATTATTGTCATTTTGGCATTTAACGCATAAATATAATTATAAATTATGTCGTCACTCTCAGCCATTTTACTTCAATAATAATGTTAATGTTATAACGCAAAATACAATCTTAGAACTTAGAGAAAACCCCTCTGGATACATTAATAACATTAAATTATTCTTCTTAATTTGAAACGCACCTTTCCATAACTCTGCGACTCTGAAACTACGGAAATTTCGGCGGAACTATGTATCCGATTTAGGAAGAAGTCAAACCAACAGAAAAAACATGTCGTTTTAACGATACGTATTTTAGTTCAAACAGTTTCTGTTGGTAAAATCTATTGGTTTAGTCGAATCAAATTTGCTTACTTCACTTTAGCTTTTAATATTGACAAGAAAAACATGTTAAATTAAAATTGTGACAGTAATAGCTAGTTATAGGAACCATAAACATGTTTCTAGAATCATATCGACTGCTCAATCTGATTAAATTTAATGACATGTTTTTCCATGTTTATTCAAGAAATTCCTTTTGTCCCTTTTACAAGACTGAAATATTGAAACAACAATTATATAAACATTTTTTTAATAAATACAAGTAAATACAATATAATCAGTTTAATATGTTTTTAGTAGCATGTTCAAATAACCAGTCAATCTATTTTAATAGACAATTTTTTTCTTTGGGTGTGGGGTCACATATGATCAGAAGTCTCTGTCGTCGTGAAATTCAGAGTCCTTCAGTGAATTGATAGATAGACGTAACATTTTCGTTTAATTTCGATCACTCCTGTACAGGGTGTATCTGTATTACTATAAAGTTGGGAGAGGAATATTTGTCGTAGTGCACATAAAACTGAATAAAACACCCATTCAAACATTTTCCCATTTTTATATCGTTTTCGAGATATGTCCTTTGTACGCATTTTTTGCTCTTCTGTTATATAAATCACTCCCGGACCGTTAATAGTCCTGAAAGAATTTTCTTTGCCTTATTGATGGAATTATTTGAGCTCTTAAAAAAGCTTTGTTTATTTTTTTTTTATATCAGCGTAATCGGTTTCTAGCTGTGTTTGTTTAACATTCCAAAGAAACAATATTGATTCACGGTCATTTATCTAATAAATGATATCGTTGATTATTTTTTTTAAATATTTTTAAAGGACATTTTGCCAGCTTTCATTCCACAATACTCTTTTTACGTTAGCGTAATTACTTTAGAAGCTGTAATATTTAACTGAAACTATTTCATGACTTGAGTAATTCTTTATTTCAATGGAGTGAAAACACTGTGTGTGAATTGTTCTTTTACCCGAAATTCGTACGAATATAGAGTTCTGGAACTATTTTGCCGCTTACAGTTTTTAATAGATATCAAATTAAAAGAAAATTTAAAGAATTTTGATTGTTGAAAATCAACAGTTTTTAGTCACTGCTGCAAAGATGCCATAGTAACTGATGTAAATTTTATAAGGTTAAGCTGTGTAACTGTGTGAACGCCTAAAAATGGACTTGTTATCGTCAGATATATACAATGATTTCGCCAAATTATAGGAAATTGAGAAAAAAATCGATTTCTTCCTCGCGCATTTCTTGCACCAAGTTTGATACTTTTTTCAACATTTCTTTAGGAGAGAGTGTCTCCAAATAAGTAAATACCAGAAGGGTATCTGTGTATTTTTCTTTCTTTTATTATCCCTTTATTAAAAAAAGAATTAATTAAGTGATAAAATAGTTTTAATTAAATATGGCTGTATAATCATGTGTATTTATAATAGAAATAGGCTAACTATTAGCTTCACTTAAAATCACAATACTCTGATATTTTTAAAACCTCTGTTTTTTTCTGAAGTCTCTCCAGTGTAAATTCAATCGTGTACAAATTCCCAGTATGCACTTTGTATCGTACAGGCCACCAGAGTTGATATTGAAAGAGAGCATCTGCCTGCAATTGTATCATTGACAAAAAGTATCAGGAACACAAAAGTGTCAGTTCCTAGTCTCTGTGGTTGCTGCGGCAGCAACCTGTTGTTACAAATTAAAGTAGGTATTTTTGTACAAGCCAGTTGCTCATAATAGAAAGCATATGCAATCAAACGTAATTGTGAAGAAAAGGACCAGGAATACAAGAGCCAGGAACTGTTACAAAAAATTGATTTCTCACAATAGAGATACGTCTCAATTAGTTGTTTCTACTGTCTGTGGTTGCTTACAAAATATCCACACAATATAGTGCGAGCTGAAAAATCTGAAAATGTTAAAAATAACTTTGTTCTGAAACGCAAGGACCATAAATAGCATCTAACTGACAGCGAACCTCATTTTACTTTCAGGGCAAAAAATAGAAATATGATAAATAATGAAAAGCATACCAACAATAACAGCGCAAACGAAACACCTAGTGAGAACTGAAGCAAAATGAAAACTTAATTTATGACATCAAACGAGTCCTGGAAAAGTTCAATTTTCCGTTGAATAACTTCGAAGAGAAGGAATGTCCTACATCCCTGCAAGACTTTAGTGTTGCACTCGGTATCGTCTTACGACGCCGAAGACGAAGAGCAAAAATGTTTCTGTACAATAAAAACAAGACGTGGAGTAGTTGTGTGTTTGTTGTTTTATTTAAGCAGATTTTCCCTTTTATTATAATGAAATTTTGCTATTAAAAGCAAAAGAATGTGTCACGATCGTTACTTCATCTACCTTTTTACCTGGGGTCCTGCTATAAAGGAGCTTAGCGGTATCATCAATTTCCAAGATGAAATAAAAGACGAAGAAAATGCATAAAATAAGAGAATTTTTTTTTTAAAAAGTTTTGAACGAAATGTATAAAATTTATGAGTTTTGTGAACAACCTGAGTGAGATGAATTTCGTCGTATTTATCATAAAAGTATTTTGGATAGAGTCACTGCTCCAGGTAATGACTTTATCGTAAGATAAGGAATTTCAAATCTTTGCTCAGGAAAGCGAAAAAATGTTTCAGGTAGTAATGAACTGTTATCCGAAAACTAGTCGTAGAACTAGTGAAATAACCAAGGAATTACTTTGGGGTATAATAACAGCAATTTCGAAGATTGAAATGTAAAAAATATGTTTGAACTACTTGATAAATATTCTGGTTAAGAAACCCTGGCGAAAACAGAGTGTTTCCAAAATCATGTGATAAGGTATCCATGCATGAACGTACTTTTAAACAAGTTTGCAGGATTAGCAATAATCAAGTGGAGTAATAGTTGAAAATGGTTAATTGTGGTGAACCTATTGATTGACTTTTTTCATTTTAATAACTGTTAATACTGTTGTTTTTCATATAAATGTACAGACTGCAAAGCCATTATTTCGAAAGATCCTGCACGAAGTACAAAAAGTGGCGATTTTAATGCTTTTAACTTACATTAGCCCTAATTCGTATGAAATTGTACGCATTTATACATTTTCCTTATGCACCAATATTAATTATCGTGATAATTACGTTCATTAAGATGAAGAAAAACAACTAAAGAATACAAGAAAATAGAGCGAATTCAATTGTTCAATATTTTCATAAATGTGCTCATGATTACATAATCATAAAGAAATATTTCTTCATAACTTTGAAATGAAATATTATTTTTATCAATGTAAGATGTCATGTATGTTTATATACTTTTTGTATCTCTTGTGTAAGGTAATTTTCCACGAAATAAAACATGTAGGGTTTTGTTTCCCTTTATTATTTGAATAATAAAGTATTTATTACGAACAATTTGAAATTTCTTGGGAATTTTAAGACCAAAACTTCTAAAAAAAATAAAAATATTTTCATCCGTTACGTTTAAATTTTGTAGATTCCGTGAAGTGCCTTAGGCGTTGAGTTTGAGGAAGGAAAATATTGTTTATAGGAAATTGAAACATTGAATTTATGTATAAATATGATAACGAGTTCTTTTCTCATGTTGACATTGCGGTAGGGCAAAATAATGTTTTTGGAGTTCTGAATCTGGGATCAGTACATTCTAAAATCATAATATTCCCCACAAATGTATAAAAGCTAAACTTGGTATGAATGGAATTCAAAACATCCCAATTTTTACTATCTGGAGTTTCTGAAAGCATCTTTGTAATGTACTTCTCTAGGACGGTAAAAAATGTTATGAATTACTCGTTACTAAAAAGTGATTTCTGATTTTTCGATATTCAACCGGTAAGTGTTGAAAACTAGTTTTATCGAATTCCTTGATATTTCTTAAATCTGATGAGATTAAGTCTTGGTATTACTTCTACTGGCTTTCAATACAAACGTGTAAAAATTTCACAATTTGCCGGTATTTAACTACTAAGGGATGAAAAGGGTAGAATATATCTGTGGTCACAGGGAATAACTTGGTAAGTCGAAAAATGGCCAAAATGGGATAAGTGTACTGTGGTCATCTTCCAAGACTTATACGCACTGTGAAGAAGTTGGCAACTCACAACCATAATGGTTTTTGAGTTATAAGGGTGGGGGTTTCTTGGTAAGTGGTAAAATTGGGTTTGTTATCTGCTAAATCGACTTACCATAATTTTTCCGAGTCATCATTCACGTGAAAATCAAGATAAGTCGAATTACCTAGTTTTTCGCTGTGTATCTGTGTTGTCAACCGCATTTATCCATTTATTCATCGTGCCAAATTATTCCAAGTGAAGTGTATTATTTCTATCCATGGCTATGCTACAAAAAGGCGGTCATTTCATTATAAAAAAAACGGGATACCGAAAATCAAAAATTTTTATGGAAATAGTGCAGTGGTTGCAATACCGTCAAGAACCGGGAAATGTATTTTTTTAACATACCCTTAAAAAAAATTAACCATTCAAAATGATAAATTTTAGAAAAAAGGGAAAACATTGTATTTTTGATCGCCTTCCCCTGGTTTCACTCGGACCAAGGGACCTCATCAGTTTAGAAAAGAAAAAACACATTCTCTATAGATTTGTTTCAAATCGAACAGGATGAGATTGATCATTTGTATTCATTGTTTATGAATTTTTCCATTCATTTTTCTATTTGTTGCTTATATTTTTGTACCAATTGTAGTGGATATTATGCTTACGTTGTTTTTTGCTATTGTTTCGTAATAAAAGTTTTCTTAACTGTAACGTTTTGTTTTAATGGTGTTTTTGTTAACTAAATGAAAGTACACCTAATTGACAAAATAAATGAGAAATAACAGCAAAGAAACTTAATATTATTAATATAACAAGTATGGGGAATAATCAGGTAAGGGATGGTGAAAAATTTGGGATGATCTGGTGCAAAATCAGGTAACTAAACGTAAATCCTAAAAATAATTTCAGCAAATTAATAATTTTCAAACCACTAGATTTTGAACGTTATTTGATTACATTGATGTCAACAAAATTAATTTTTTCAAAAAACTGGATTTACAGGAATATTATAACAAAGTGCTGCCCTGAAAAGTTTCGTTTTTCGACTTACCAAGTTATACACTGTGACCACAGATATTTCTCCGAATTCCGCCATAAATTTTAGGTTTTATAAATATATCAAATTAGTTTTCAGTTCCACGGGTTTGATACAAACTCAAATGCTATAAAATTGTTATAGGATATTTTCGATATTCGGGGGTGAAGGAGATGAAAATATGCAAGAAGGACGATCGAGAATAAAATTTTAGGAGTGAATAAGTTTTTGGCAACAGGTCTAATTTTTCGCGATTTGCAGATTTTTTTTATGGGTCTTATTATGATATTTTGACCAAATATTAAAGTAATGCTCAATTTAGTGGTTATTATTTTTGTGTTCTTCGTTGTAAGAGCAGTTTGCGCAGATCACTGCACGAGTCCACTACTGAAAAAGACGTGACTGGGCTAGTGTTGGTGTCAAGCCGAATCTTCATTGATGGTATGACGATGTGAACAACTTTCGAACTTTCACTGGATATGCCATATGAACATTTGGATATGCCATATGAACATTTCAGGGAAAAGTTTTAATGGAAGCGAAAATTAATTTACAAAGTTTTGTTTTCTTTTTCGACTTTAGAGGAATTGATGAAGGCTCACTTGGTTTACTTAAAAATTAAATTAAAAAAATGTTATCGTTAAGGCCACTGTTACCCGTTACAAAAGATCCGAAAGTAAGCTGTTTCGTACAACTTCATTAAAAATGAGTTCTTTTATTTTCAAAGAACTCTTACAGTAAGACGTATACAAACTTCCTTATTTTTCTAGAACAAAAAACAGCTTTTATATTGCAAAGAAAATTAATCCGTTTTCTTACAAAGTGCATTCAAGTTTCCAACAAGACATTAATGCAAAACACCTGTGACAGGAACTAAGACCACAAAAACACTCCAGGCCATAATAAGAAATTATAGAGGAAAAAAAATAAACACAAAGTGCACTTGACACATCTGCTTAAAAGATGGTTTCTTCTTGGAAAATGTCGGCACAAAGAAATCGCTGCTTAATGTTTTGTTGTATGCATTTTTTAATGCCACAGCGTAAGAACTATATATTAAAATACTAAAGCAATTTAAGGAGATAATTGCGTGGGTGTTTCGCAACAAGTAGTGATATATTGCAAAAAAAAAACACAAGTACGCGGCTACTATGTGACAATCGACTGAGTGTTTATAATTATTTCGATTGTACATGATTGTGTTTTCTGATCAAAGGATGTGCAATGAGCAAGCACCGCCTTGAGGGATTCCTTGTGACCTTGTACGCTGACTTCGCTGAATTCCATCGGCATTCGAGCATGACTGAAAATCCCCTCTGGATACTCACTTTTCGTCCTTGCGTTTCTTACAAAGTCATTACGCTAGTTATTAATATTCTTACCTCTTTACTCTTATCTGGATCTACACTGTCATGTTGAGAAGATCGAATCCACGCAATTGAGCGTAATGATTTTGGATATTGGTTCTACTTGTTTTTGTTCCTGCGAAGATGCAATTTTATTAGATTAACTTAGAACCACATTTCACGCCCAGAGGTTGAATCTTGCCTGAGAGAGTAAAAAAATTAATAAGAAATTGTGTAAAAACGAGGTCGAATTTCTTCTATTTCACAAAAAATATTTCAAGACTTTTCACTATGTAAAGAAAATCGAACAAGCTATAAATGTACACCATTCCAACGCTTCAAGCAAGGAATTTAAAATTTAGCATACCTACGTTAATTTCCCAAAAATTGCAGAAAAAGTATGAGTATAAAGAAAATTGATGTTGCCCTTCCGTTTTTTAATCTTTATATAGACATTAACCCTGCGTCTACACTGGCAATTTATCTGGCAATGGGAGTGGCAATATTTCCATTGCGTTAAATGTCAAAGCGTAATGACTGGGCATTTGATTGCTAGGCAATTTTCATTTGGGCTAGTGAATTCAAAGTGTCAAGTTCTGAAGCAAAGCAAAAAGTCGGACATTGCATCAAAAAAAAACTATTCATAAGTTCAATAGTTTTCTCTTTAGTCAACTTATTTTCAGCCATTTCGCGATCAAAGCAAAAAAGAACTTATTCTTACCTGTTGATAAGCGACGCTAACTTATTCTGGCAATATTGCTCTCGAAATTGACATGGTATATGCGTTTGATGCATCTGATGGCTATTTGTGTATGGCAATATTGCCGTTGTCATTGCCCTTTCCAGATAAATTGCCAGTGTAGACGCAGGGTAAGCTAGGAAGTTTAACTTTTTGAATCCGGATGTTCGATTTAATTTTTAAGGATTATTTAATTCAAAATTTTGCGCACTACATTTTTCAGCATTTAGAAATATTACCAAAACAAGTTGAATGGAAATTGCCTAAAACTTACAACAATTCGGTACTGCCAAAATGGGTCTTGCAATGAGTTAAAACGTACCACACTATCATGAAATCTCTTAGTCCAATATGTCTGAATATTGATAAAAGTTTCAGTAATCTAAGCTAATATTTATGAAGCGAATTGTCATTAGACACGTCCGTTTATATAAGAACTTTTCGAATATATACACAAGGCCATGGAAACCTGGACAAATATGCTATCGATACGCATCACAAACGAATATGGGACTAAGTTGAGCAAAATATCAATATCTCGTTAACACAGCCATCCCAAGAAGGATATGTTACAGATATATCCACATATAGCAAAAGGAGAAGCCAGCGGGTATCCTGATATGCCAGCACCGATAATAACGTTACGAACACTACGTCTCAATTTAAGGATATCGAATGTGCATGACTGATATGTTGATTTCTCTTCTGTGTATTTATCCCTGTAAACATTTGTGAAAGGACACGACTATAGCTTCCATTGCAAGCTGCACAGAGTAGAGACTAAAATAGCTTGTGGTAGTAAACTTTCGATCGTCCTTCTTAGAAGTTCCAATATGCATCTGGAAATTAAGCTAACCGTATACTAGTTATATTAGTGTATTGAAGCAGGAAGACTCCTTAATGAGAAAGACTCGACCACTTTCAAATGATTGCATGAAAATTTTGTTTTTGATAAAGCTGTTCGAAGCACACGACTAGTCGGTCCCTATTATAAGTTCAGATAGGTTTGACCTAATATGTGGCTTCGGAAGCGTAGCAGTGTGAGCAGGTGCCATCTTCCAGAAACCCAGATTAACTTAAATTATTCGAGGACTTTTGTATGGTGACTACTTGAGTGAATATGCGAATTCTTATCATTTTCAATTTCGTGGCTTTAATAATCCCACTAAACTGATAGGTACGACATATCAGATTACTACCTCGTACCTTCTGAACTTATCACGGAAACGAAGCTACATAATGGAGTGGAAATTTTTTCCCCTATTTTTTTTATGTGGGAGTCACTGAAAGGTATTCATTTAGAAAATGAAGCTACTTCTTGATAAAATTGTGTAAAATGTGTCTTTAAGTTATAAAGCACTAAATGTGAATACTTATTTAAGGTCTCTCTCTGGTAGCTACCTGAAAACTTCGAAGGACTAAATACATGTACTGAAAATATCACTCGTACTGTAGCTAAGCGCACTTGTCTTTAAACTGATCTCGCAGATTTGAATTCCACCCATCCAGTGGCTTATCTTCCGTAGTCTAAGTAAAAAAATTATTTTTTAAGCAGAATCTGGTATTGCCCTACGCCATAGAAGGGGTCACATAGGAACCAAAGAATCAAAAATCAAAAATTGCCCTAAAATTTGCCAAGATGTAACATGGAATTTTTTTTAAAAATTGGATTTTTTTATGTTTTAGCAAAATGTACATGTACACAAAAACGAAAGGGGAGCTCAATAGATGCCCAAAATTCAAACAAAATTAAAATCGGGTCAAAAATGGGGCATAGTGGTCGGAAAAAAAATTCAAAATTTGCGACTATACTTTTGCCTTTCCTGGCCTCAAATTTTAAAATTTTTTTAAATCTGTTTGCGGATTTGAAAAGGGGGCGCCAGCACCTTTAATTTAAGGAGTCACTTGACAAAATCGGTGAATTGTGAGAGAATTTGGAAAAATTGCTCTAAAATTTGCCAAGGGGTAACATGACATTTGTTTCAAAAGTAGTTTTTTTAGATTTTCGCAAGTGACACGGCAAACGAAAGGAGAGCCCAACAGATGCTCAAAAATCCAAACAAAATTAATCATCGGATCAAAAATTGGGGAATGGTGGCCAAAAACGTGGAAAAAAAATCCAAAATTTGATTGATTGATTGATTGATGGATTGATTGATTTTATTTCCAAAATATGTACATATGTTTAGCTTAATCTAGTTTAAATTCATCAGTGATCAGGTTACCTTGTGGTCTTTACAACTTCAATATTATTTTTTCGCATATAGCTTTTTAGTTTTTTATTGTCATTTAATCTTACGATACAAGGAAAACGGAGTGAAAAACCTTATATTTAACTTAAACTAAATTAACCTAACCTTAAACTACTTTTAAATTACGTCAATGATAGTGAATGGGGACCAGGAAAGATAGATAGAATGAGGGGGTTTACTGAGTTTTCACAGTTGGTTATAAACTTTGCAGTCTGTTTATCAATAAAATCGATTATTCGCGGCAAATTAGCGTGTAGCGTGTAGTGTAGCGAAATGCCATGGCTTATTCAAAATGATCTTAAGGCACTTGTTTAAAATCCAAAATTTGCGACTCTTCTTTTGCCTCTCCTGGCCTCAAATTTTAAAATTTTTTAAATCTGTTTGTGCATTTGTAAAGGATGCCCCAGTACCTTTAATTTAAGGGGCGCTTGTCAAAATCGGAGAATTGTGAGAGAATTTGGAAATTTCTTCTCATATTACCGACCGATTTGTTTGCACCAATTTTCAAGAACATTTGTGTGTGGTCTACTCAAAGGAGTGGTTTTTGTACTTGAAAGTGGTGGCGGAGGCAAGTTTATAAGGACTTTTGTTTTGCAGCTACCCAAATATTGGAGAGAGTAGGAAGTTAACGAACCTCGCAGTTTTAACCAACTATCGGTTTCTAAATTTAAGCTTACAAGCTAAACAGACAGTTGAATTAATGGATATCAATCAGATTTGGAGTTTTGACCATAACAGGAGAAAACAAGAAATGGAACCCCGTTTTCTTCTAATCCTCCGTTCAACATCCGATAGCTCTCATAGGCATGTCCGCTTGCGAGGTACTATCGATAGCTACTATCGACAGTGAACTTTTAGGTGTGTTTTTTTAATGGTGTCTTCTAAGTCGCTGATTCTCTGCCATTTTTCTTAATTACGAGAAAAACTTGCACTAAATTCGTAGTTGTCATCCTTCAGCCGAAATCCTCCCTTTCGAACCTACCGAGATAGTAACAGAATGTTTTTCGGAATTTTTCAGTTAAGATGGTTATGCCATTTCCACATGACCTCATCGTCATTAGAGCGAATAGATTTCATTTGCCGGCATTGTACTTAGTGTGTCTTTTCCAACTTGGCAATCCATTTATCTTCGTTAAAACTCAAAAGTCATGTTTCCCAGTAGTACGCACAACTGCTGAGCTTGGTTTTCAACTTCCAACCGAATAAAAGTCACACAATTTTCTAGGTAAATTCACATAAATTACGTTTCGTCGGTTGCGGGCTTTTCTTATTGTTTTTTACATTTTCTCGAGAGACTAAGCGAACAATTTCCGAATAAGAGAAGATGTGTAACTCGAGATGAAGTTTGTAGATCAATCTCGTCATAAAAATACTCGATTTCAGTATTATAACAACAACATAGTCAGGTGGGACCAGCACCAGGTGTAAGATACATCTTTTTTTTAAATTTATCTTTTTAAGTAGATACAATGGTTTCATAAAGTCTGTGAACGCTTCTTAGAATTTCAATTATTTATAATTTTATATAATAGCATTTTTTCACAAAGGACTCTAGCAATCAATTTTCTTTTGCTGTCAAATTTCATCTGTATCACTAGGTTCACATTCATCTTTCACTAGTTTTATCATCAGTATTTGCCGGCTTTTCAGAGGAGTGACCAAATGAGTGAACTGTGTCTTATTCGGAGTGTCTGAAAAAAATCGGTACACCTACCTATATTCGAATAAATTTCGTTTTAGTCATCTGACGCGTTAATCAAGCTGCTGTTTTTCAACTTTTAATTTCCAGTTGAAGGGCGAGACTTAATCATGATACCAGTACCGAAAGTATCGAAAATAGTGATAGTTTTAGTGGAAAATACCGCAGGGAAGATCTTACTTCTATAAACGAAGTACAAAAATATATAATACATGAAAGTTCGGTAAGCAGTACGGTACATATGCCAATTGACTGTATTCCAGGCATTTTTACTTGCCATTAATCTCCCCTCTCCCCAAATATCAATGTAATAACTAGTGAAAAAACCAGTGAATTATGACATTTCCGAATAGCAAATAAATAATATTGCAAAGTAACTTGTGTCAAATTTTCGTGAAAATGAACGGGTTGAATACTTGGAAATTAAATATCAAGGACTGAATCGCGCAGAATAACTTAAATCGAAAAGTTAACTTCATTACTACGAGTGGGTTGAAAAAAACCCATATAATTTGGTTTTGCGAAGCTGATTCAGTTTCTAATTATCCCTCAAAGACCATTAAAATATTTTCATTGTGACGACTACTCTAGCCTCTAGCACTTTACTTAAAAATACGAAGGAAAATTCACTCCATTTTAGATGACAATCAACAGTCGTTGCTATATTGGGAAACATTTTTTGGGTTTTGTTACACCAGAAGGCTCTCTGGTTAAAAAGGGATGAAGGAAATTTTTAAGAATGTCCTTAGGCAGAGTCTCTTAGAATAAAATCTCATTTCTTTACTGTAAATTTTTTTTAGGATTCGTTTCATTACTGCCGAATTCGTAATTCGGTCGACAAGAGGAAAACCATGTACTTTAAGAATGGCCACTGGGTTCCCACTGGTTCTAACGAGCCATTTTTTGATCGCACTAACTATTCTTCCCTTCGTTCAAGAGTAAAATTTCAGACAATTTTGCGTAGCTATTTTCTTTTCTGGTCGGAAGATTCGTCGTACGATTCATCGGTCTTATCAAATTATTTTTATTTTATAATTTTAAAATTGGAAAAAAATTAGGTGCGTCATGAACTTCAACTCCCATCTTTTTTTTGGTATCTGTTCACTGGTGAAAATTTCAGCAAAAGCACGTTCAGTTCAAGAGTCATCATCCCTCGATTTTGTCCCCATTATTGTTATTTGATTCTGAGAAATGATTACTTGCCTATCAACTTTCTAGTCTGATGCGTGTGTACGCACGTATATTTTCCATAGTTTAGCGTCTTTATTTTCGATATTAAAGCATTTTCTGTCAACTAAAGAATACGCTATTGGCTTCTAGTATGAAGTACTAATTGTAAGTACAAAAAGGTGAAAAACTCTCTCTGGATTGGCCAGCTTAAACCAGAAAGGTAAGGTTGAATGTTTTAAATAAAAATATATCATAATATTCAAATACTTTTTTGATTAACTGTACTTCTGTCGACTTAAAGCGAATACAAATCGTTAGAATATAATGTTACAGGTATGCATGATTTTGTCTCGGAAAAGTTTCGAAAGATGTTAGAGGGCACCTTGTGAAAATAATATACTACACCCTCAAGATGGAGACGTTCACAAACATTTTCACATTTCGATGTTTTATGTGAGGAACGTATGATAAATCATACAACTATAGACAGGTAGGTATTCCCTTTAACCCCTAAAGTCTTCTTGTCAACGGCGAACTTCTAATCAGGGTTGGAAATATTCGATTCTATTGTTTGTCTAACAGTTTGACGTGTATCACTCCAAAGTATTGTTAAAAGCCTATTTCAAGATTTATATGTTTTGGAGAATACGTCCGGAAATTGGTAATCACTGTAGGACGTGTTACGGATTTTATTAAATTTTTTTTACAGTTTCCAAAAAACACAACAATAGCTGGCATTTAATAGAAATTTTTTTACAGAAAATATTTTCTTCTTATTTAATGTAATGTCTCCTGTTAAAGTCGAATATAAATTTTCCGCACGATTCCTTGAATATGTGTCGCATTGCTCTATTCTAGAAAGCATCACATTTACGTGGGAATGAAAAAATCACCTACGAATGTTCTGAAAATATTTTTACAAACATTCGCAATAGCTCAACAATGCAATCAGTTACAGCTGACCATTTTATGTAATTATGTTTTTAGAAAAAAATAGTGGTTTAGTGTGTTAATAAAAAAAATTCATATTTTCCTAATGGTTCTTCAAATTGTGACATCCGAACTTAACATTTTGTACACCATTTTTTCCACCACTTTGGAGCGTATTAAAACCGTAACAAGGACAATCAAGTTTGTCTTTCGTCTATCTTTAAAAGCAAAATAGTTAAAAGTGTTTCCCCAAACTAGAGATAACTCAAGCGTCGTTAAGCTATGAAAAATAAATTTTTTTTGGTAATCTTCCCTTCCCCAACCATTTTATTATTCCGATCGTAGCTCACTATTTCGTCCAGAGTATCATTATATTGATTGCTGCCTATCGTGGCTGCGATGTGCTTTATTGTTAAAACAATTCAATAAATAAAATTCCAGACTTAATAAATGAAAATTCTTTTAAATTTATATTTTTATTTATTTTAGGTGGAACAAATTCAAGCCGAATATAAAATTCTTGCTCTTCAACATCATCCAGATAAAAACAGTGGTGATAAGGATGCTGAAGTGAAATTTCAAAAACTCAAGGTATATTTCAATATTGTTAATTCCGAATTACTCAATCTCAAGCTTTAAATTCTGTAAATGAAATTCCATTAGAATCCGTTCAAATATGTAGTTAGCTTAGTCTAC
Organism: Beris morrisii; assembly: GCA_951812415.1. Lineage (NCBI taxonomy): Eukaryota > Metazoa > Arthropoda > Insecta > Diptera > Stratiomyidae > Beris > Beris morrisii. Next base: position 160,120,537 of record OX638310.1, read on the forward strand.
TTCTAGTCTCAACTAATTTTTGTATGGTGAATAAATGACAAGAATGATCGCAGCGCCAACAGTTGTGTGATGGCGAAAATTGCGTAGCCAACGTGGCATCTCGCTGACAATTGTTTGCGGATTATACGCATCGACCTGCAATTTATTCCCAAAGGAATAAGTCTAAAGGCGTTAAATCACACGATCACGGTACACGGTCGCCGTCGCGCGAGCTAACGATGCCCTCAAATCGCTCGTGCAGAATGTCCATCGTGACATGCGCTGTGTGGCACGTAGCGCCGTCCTGTTGGAACCACATGTCGTCGGTATCCATACCATCCAGGCTACAATAAGTTATGCTTATCATCGATCGTTTGACGGTTATGGCAATGCCAGTTTCGTTTTGGAAGAAGTACGGACAGGTGATTTCGCCAGATCAAAATTCACACCAAAGAGTGACTTTCTCGGGATGCATTTGGTGCTGCTGTATCTTGTGTGGATTGGTATCGTCCCAAATCCGACAATTTTGGTTGTTCACACATCCATTCATCAAGAAATGGACCTCGTCTTAAAAATCATGCAATGCGCGGAACGTTTTTCGAACGGAGCTCTGATTCTCAAAATAAAATTTGATGATTTGCACACGTTGTTCAACACTATAACCTTCCATGGTGATTTGCCATGCACTACTGAACAATTCCTAATAAATTCAACGGATATTGCTTTAACAACATGGCTGCTATAACCTAAAAAATTTCGAACGTTTCTACTGAAACACCCTATATTATAGTAATGCTCTTTCTGCGTGACGTCAATATAGACGTAGACGTAATCTGACACACATTAATAACAAACTACGTCACATAGGTAATAACAATATAAATTTAATAATATGTTAAATTCACATAATACAAATAGTAGCCTTAACTGATTTAACTATGTGTAGGCAGCATCTTCTTTTGGTCTAATTCGAATTTGAATTTAATTAGCTATGACTAGCTTTCATCCCTGAAATGTTTCCTTCGGTGACGTCGATCACGATTCAGGACGTAACCCGATTAATAATTTATTATATTACGGCGAACGGTAACAAAGGGTCAGTTTATTGCTCACAATTTCGAATTACCCCAGAATAGAATTTAAATAGATTGTAAAAGTGTGGTTATATAGTAAAGTAATTCTAATTCGATTTCAAAATATTTTTTTTTTAAAAAAATGGAGGAATATTGAAATATTAAAATCAATATTTTCCGAAAGTATGTCAGCTAAAAGAGATGAAATTGTTTTCAATTTCGCGTGTATTTTATAACGCAATGTTTAGCATAAAATCGAAATTGAATAAATTTGTTCTTTTTGTAAAAGGGTTTGTATATATTTATTTCGATGCTTAAGGTTTTCAACTGAAATTAGCTATATTTCAGTAATAATGTTTAATTAATAGGGGACTTTAAATTTGTAAGATATGGTAACAACTACCTAAAGAGTTTAACCAGTTACTAAATTTTTCTCGTTTCCAGACTAAAAAAAAAAAACAAATCAGATGAATATCGTTGAAAATATTGTTTTCTTTGATTATACTCTAGATGAAATCATATAGAGTATTATAAGTTTAATCCAGCCCGAAAAGTTTGTAACGCATAGAACCGAGCCTCGGACGAAAATAAGTTATATATTATTTTGTGTTTAGTTGTGGCCAAAAACCCCAAATCCATTTGCTGTCCGTCCGTCCGTCCGTTTGCACGATAACTCAAGAACGCGTTGGCCTAGGAAGTTGAAATTTGGTCACCACCTGTAAAATGGAAAAAGTAAGGCTAAGTTTGTTAATGGGCGATGTCCTTCCACTCCTTCGGGTACCTCCCATACAAGAATCCTTAAAACACGTATTCACAATTATTGTTCGAATGCTTCAAGTTAGGAGCTTGAAATTTTGAATACTTAAAGTTTACAATGTTTGAAACGAAAGCTCCGAATATGATGCAAACCGAATAAGTCCTTCGTGTAGCAGCCTACAAAAGTCCTTCAAAAATTTATACAAGTTACTGAATCCAATATAACTCTAGTACGAGTTAGAGCAGGGATTCAAAATTTTACAGAAATTGGTTTTATATCAAAAGCAAGACTGAGTTCATTAATTAGCGCCATCCATCGACTCCTTCCGGTAGCTGTCATACAAAAGTCCTTAAAACACGTGTTCACCAATATTGGACGATAACTTTAGAACGACTTTGAAATTTTATACACGTTAATTTTATAGTAGTCTCAGCTGAAAGTATTAATATTAAAAATATCCCGTAAGTCCTTCATGTAGTTGCCATACAAAAATTCTGTAAAAATGTCCCAACTTAATTTATGGAACTCAGTATAACCACTATACAATAGTTTCTACCTGAAAATAAAAGGTCATGCAATAATTGTATGTGCACTCCTCATTCTTTTGATATAATCCCAACTAAAATATAAATCGGAGTTCAGTATTTCATCTAGAGTATCATACGATTGGCTTGCTGCCGATCGTGACTGCGTTATGTTTTTATTTTATTCTTTTTTAATAACAAATAATTGTGATCGACCTGAAATATCAAAAAAATTGGCAACTAAAAAATTAGTTTTTCGCGGCTTACAATTAATAGAACAAAAAAAATCCTGCGTCCACTTCATACTCTGTACCCACAATCGTTTGACGCGTAATAACTCAGGAAACCCTAAAGATATAAGATTAATTTTTTTACTGTAGTTGAAATGGGTGGTCCCGTATTGGGGATGATCTTTTTGCTGAAGGTTTAGCTGGGTTTTTAGGTTCCCAGGGGTATTGATTTCTCGAAATAAGAAGTCATCAATTTCGAATTTGACCGCAACCCGAATTGTGACCCAGAAACGTAATTGGTATTTTTATGGTGCAAGTACTTCTGTTACTCCTCGATCTTAACCGATTCCGGCCTTTTTCTTAATAAATAATAAAGTTGCGACCAGACTGTTGGTACATTTTTTTTTAAATTTTTGCATGTCCATCATAAAACTTTGCTTTTAAGAAAACCCCGAAAATTGAATTTGGCTTGATAATATTCTCTAGTAAATTCTGTATAATCGTTAATAATTCTTGTTTTGACGAGAATTTTAAAAATCGAAATTACAGAAGACATCTAAATTTTCTAAAGAGACGATAGCTGTGCTTCCCTTCATTTTGAAAATATTTTCACTCCAAATTATACTCAATTTAAAAAAAAAAAATTCTGACTGTAATTTGTCGCTTGAGTGACAAAAGGTAGACTGAAGACAGTTTATTTCTATTCGGTTTATAACGTATTTTCAGGCGATATTAAAGAAGAGCATCGATGTTAATAAAAAATGCACATCGCAGTCACAAAAGTCCATACGAATGAAATGAACTCGAAGTGAAATTCCCGTTTCCATATAAAATGATTAAATAATAATCGCATTTGTTCGACATCAAAAAGAAAGTATCATAAAACTGAATTATTCAACGATAGACCACAACCTTTTTCGATATTCTTTTCCAAAGAAATTGCATTATACTGGCTGTAAGTCGCCCCTTAACATATATAAATTTGGATATCCTTTTTTGTGTTCACTTCGTTCTCCTGACTTATCTTATGAACTACCGAGAAGAGTATCCTTAACAGCATTTGGAGTAGCTTTGAATCTATTACGGACTATTATCATGTAATATTCAGTTCAGCTGTAGATGCTAATAGACTTTATGAATTTTACATGAAAAAGAAAATCATTGCAAGTAGGAATTCCATTTTGGGCCTATAAGATAATCTTTACGAGTAACTTTAGTTTAAATTTTCGTTTTCTTTCAGTTTAACACATCGTAAAAAGGTTTTAGATTAGCAAACAAATTTTCATAAATCACAGCTTCGTCCTGTACAGAAAATTTTGAGTCTAGCCGGTTTAGATGAAAGGACGTTTTATGCAAAATTAAATCCAAATTCATAAGAGGCAGTGAAGTAAATCATTTGCACCAACATTCATCATTTCAAGCTGGCGTGTTCGAAATAAATAAAATAAAATAACAAAAATATGAATAAAAAGATTGGTGATGAAAAATCATTAGAAAAATCTAGATTCGGATGAAGAGAATCGAAGAGAGTGCCTCTGGAGAACTCGAAAACTTGAATCTTGACATTAGATCGGTAGTTTGTGTTGTTAGTTCTTATTGAGGGAGGAATGAAAATAGATAGAAGAAGATCCATCCTCATTATTCTGCTTATCACAGAAAGTTGACAAATGTAGTAAAAAGTATGAGGTGATTCAGAAACCTATTACTATCAAGAATTCCTATAGATCGAACTTAAAATGTTTGGTTGAACTTCTTGGAAATGTAAACTTGTTTTAGCTAGTTCAAACACTAAGTAGACTTGATTCCATCGAAATTTGTATGTCACTGTCTGGTGGGACAATAAGTTTCTGTACGCACAAGAAAACAATAGCGGGAACATTATTGCCCAGAGGGGTCGTACGGTATCTAAAGAGTACCCACGTGGATTTTACTTTGCTCACCGGCGAGATACCCACCAACTTGTTTAGTCTTCCTTAATTAAAGACAAATAAAAATAAACCCTCAATTTGTCGCCGTACATCTCAGCGAGTATTTTTAATTAAAATGACTAGAGAACATAATTGCTGAAGGTAAATGAAAAAGTTGAGCAATGAAAAATAATATTTCTCCGGAAAAAAAATAAATGCATACTAACACGAGCGAAATTTTCTTGGTGGCCATTTCCAGGATACTGCTTTGGGTCTATACTGAGTCGGGTTAAAAAAAACGGACAATAGATTATTAGAGATCACTCGAACGTAACTCCTCAACCTCAATAAACAAAAAGTACTCGAATTTGGTCACCTTTCAACAGCAAGGTCGACAAGCTTGTAATTATGGAAGGACGAAGGACTGTAACAGAACGTCGTCGTAAATCACAAGAACAAGGAGCCTCATGAAAATATCGTTGAAAACTTCGTAATACTCGACTACTTCGTTGTGTGCACCTTCCACTCGAAATTTTACCTTAAAAGGTACTTTTTGTGCTCTTTAGGTTTTATCACCCTCCCAAATTGAAAGGCCTATGTAAATAATTTACGTTACAAACCATCTCCCCAAAGGAAATCAGAGCGCACAAACAAATAGAAATTTATTCGGGTGAATAAAAAACTGATGAAAGTGATTTTCAGGTAAACGAAGTAGAAATGAAGTTCCATACTTTTTACGTGAAGTCCTCGAAGGAGTTTAACAGGACGGGATGATCTGTAGGGTGGCGGGAAATGGTCGATAATCGATTTCAGATGGTTCGATAGGCGGTCTGTCCACCCTCTAAGCGCTTCATTCACGCACCCCGGATTTTTTTTTTTGCGAACAAAGTGAAAGTGGTTAAGCGAAGCGAAAAACCGATGATATTATGCCTAAAGGGAAGCAATCATGAAAGCACCCTGAAGCGACCTTGAATAATGTTCACAAAGAGATTGTAATATATCACTAAATTAAAGTAAAAACGACTGTAAATCGGGGGAAAAATAGAGAAAACTTAAGATTTTATATATTTATCTAATGGCAACTCACAATAGCACACACAATACGCCGAATCAATCAATTTCTTAAAATCTGAAAAATTATATTTGTGGTCTTAATATGCGATACGCTCTACATAATAGTGACGGGAAATTGGATAGAACGAAATCTGCGAGATCAATACAATTTGGCGTACCACAAGGGAGCCAACTGGGCTCACTATTATTTATTTTATTTATTTCTGGTGCAAATTTAAGAATTTTTCTTTTCCTAAACTTTTGATCGATGTTACGATGCAGCGCCATTGTATATGGGCACCAAAATTTAGAAGTAACGAATCGATTCGGAACAACCCTTAACGGTTTAGTCTTATCATCACCAACCCTTAACTTTCTATGCCCATAATTATTATATCTCATTGTTATAGAAATATGAATTTAATATTTTAAAGTATTACCGTGATAATTGGCCTCCATCGGTTTACTATCGGTTTTCTCAGAAATTTGGAGTCATCATCATAATTTTGATGGAAATAAAATAATGAAAAGTATACAAAATATCAAAATGCACACAGTAATTCCAAGAACTCCGTGTTCTAAATGTTTAAAATGCTCGAAACTAATTAGAAGATTCAAGAACTTTTGATTTCGTTTGTTATGGAAATGTATCCAATTTACCTCTGAAGATAGAGATAGTACCTCCTGATACCAGTCTAATCAAAAATAGCGAATTTTCTTTTTTTTAATTAAGAAAAAGAACAAAGAAGATCGTGTTTCTATCCTTAAATCGCGCTGGATTAAATCAAGCCATAGATAAGTTTCTGGTTGGAAAATTTAAAATGAATTCCAGAAAAGATCTAAAGTACCTGTAGGCGGTGTAATAGAACGTAATAACGTTGATGACTATACGCACTCGAAATATACGGCATAAAATGGGACATACACAATTTTCCTGAAACTCGGTCTCAAATTGGCAATTTTATTACACGAAATTATTTCATTTCGAGGGGATCTACGAGAATATTATTTTTCGACAGGATAATGGGCGTTTAGGACACATTTTAGGAATTATAAATAAGATGTTGTTAGAAGGCTCTTTTAATACCGGTTATTCTGAAAAGATTATATTTTTGGCAATTTTTCATGGTATACAATTACATAGGTGAATTTGTAAACTTGTTAGTAATGTATTTCATGTTAAGGATTTTTTTTTTGGAAGGCATGTAACCCCCGACTGGTATAGAACACTACTTTACAGATCTAATCAAAGTGAAAGGAGGCCAATACGTAACACGCGACTTACGTAAATTCGCAGTTACGTAAAATGAAAATTTCAAAAAATGGAAAAATTAATAATCCTTTACTTTTCGATCTAAGTATTTATGTAGTTTATAATACCTTTTTTCGTGTATGTACGTACATATACATACCTATACTATAAATAATAAATAAGTACGTAGGTAAACTTGAGCAATTTTCAAATTCAATTTACGTAAAATTCGAGTTACGCAAAAGTCTACGGTCCGCATTAATTACGTATCTCGGTTGACTATACAGTGATGGGATTTTTAATAAATATAATGACCTATGCAACAACTTTAAACTGTGCGTTTAATAATTTTGAAAGTATTAAATAAGTCATAGCCACTAAAAATTCAATTGTTTAATGAATTTGTATCCACATCCCGTAATGTAGAAATCTACTAGAATACGCTGTTATTATTATTATTATAAGCTTTAAGTTGCACGATATTTAATATCATGGAATTATAAAAAATTTTTGAACCAACTTTTTTAATGAAATTTGCATGGAAACTACTCGGACAAGTACGACGTTGGTGATTTCTTTATTTGGAATAATTGCTAGCGGAGTTCGAACGCAGATATTTTGGATGCTATTTTTTCCGTGACATTTTTAGACGAAATTCAGCAATTATCTCGGCAGGTACTCAAATAAATTACATACGCCCTTTGTTGTAGAATCAAAGGTCTTCATTGTAACTGCCAGAAATTTCAGAGGAGTTCTGACAGTGGTAACACATTCTACTGAGCAGAATTTAAGTCGTGTCTCTTGTAATTGAATTGAAAAAAGTTTTGCTTCTGATGGCAATATCATCACCAATCAGCAAAACTAATAGAATTATAATGACCAGAACATGGAGTATGATCAAATAACAAGCTCTTAAGGGATGCTAATGGCATCCTATTCTGCTGTTCTGATCCTTTAGTTAAATTTTAAATTAATTTCACATATGCACACTTTCCTTAGTTCTAGCTTTAAAAGACACTTAGGGGTGTGCATGTGGTGCATGCTTATGTGTTCTGAAGGGGAAGCAGAACTGCTACTCAAAAGCGGATTAGCCACGTTGTTCTAGAAATGTTGGTTCTTATGAAATCTTTGCCATTAGCCGTTTTCTGAATCGTTCGTCTGTCTTCTGCATCCTTATCGTCTTACACTTTGATCTATTCAACATTCGGTAAAAACCCACCACATACCTATGTTTCTCTTACCTCAGCATCCTTCTGGAACTGATTACCATACAAATGTACATTTACTTAGATAGTGCTGCAATGCCTTGTAAAGGTCACTGAGAAAATGGAGCAATGGTTAAATCCCCGACGACAAACTCCCAAGATAGAGGCATCGTCTTCACATTATTCATCCTGAGCCCCACTTAGTGAACCCATCAGCGATTTTGCTTTGAGCTCAAAGGGTTGTTTCCTTTTTCTTTAAAAAACATTGAAATTTTTATTGGAATGAAGCTTAGTCCTGTTTTGACCTAATTAAAACTTGGAACAAACTTCTAAAATTAAACTTTTCGGGAACATAATTAAGAAATGGTAAAACAAGCATTTTAATAATACTAAATCCTCGCTTTTCTCTTTTTCTTCGACAGGAAGCTAAGGAAACACTTTGCGATCCTGAGAAACGGGCTAACTATGACAAATGGCGTCACAGCGGAATATCCATCAGCTACAAAAACTGGCTTGGAATGAAGGAGCACGTCCATCAGGTAAATGGGGAACGAAAAAGAGTCGACGTCAGGGAATTGAACGTAATGCCGAAGTTGATAGAATAAAAAAGGTCCCTATTCGGTTTATAGCTAACGTCCAATATCGATTATATCCCTATACTCCCGGTACGGGTAGCCCATTTGGGTGTATTGCGATTCCCGGGGTCGATAGCAAACTTCCATTTCACGGATTGGAATGAGTAGGCGGAATGTTTCAAAGTGATAACAAAGTAATCGCCATGTACAGGAGTAGGTGTAGTTCGGACTTCTATTGGCTCAAAACACCAGGTACAATCACATATGCTGCTATTCAAGAAGAGCATAGGCGCGAGTACCTGGGCATTTTAATAAAACAACTAGGCCATAGTACAACAACAGACAACCAATTCTATTCTACGGTCTATTCTATTCCAGACTTTCGAAAAAAAAGCTTCCCAGGACACTTTCATATAAAATTCGTTATTGTTATATGGACAGACTCAATTCATGCTTTAGAAGCAATACTTACGTAAATAGCAGTGATATAGTTGTTCTGGGAGTTGCAAGTGGGTGGACAATTTATTGTTGTCCAGCGTCTCTTGAATAATAAATGCCTCGAAAGCAGGATTACGCCAAACTTGTGAAAGAGATAGAAGGTAAAAGGGAAGTGAAGTTGTTACATAGTTTATACAAAAGCCAGTTTTAATTAAGTTTTAATAAATAGTAGCATAATATGACTGACAGGGAAACGTCCTCAAAAATTCGAAGACCATTGTTGAATTTCTATACTCTATTCATTTTTCCTATTTTCATTTCGAAAAAGAAAAAATCGAGAATTTAATTCGTCTTGAAGAAGCTAGTCAAAAGCCGACCGAACCGGTTAAGCGACTAATGAAGTTTCGGTCCATTTGATGAATTGAAAGTAATATGAAATTTTCAAATTATAATCTTAAACAGCAGTCTTATTAAATAAAATTCATCAGTTATTTAATTTTTTGATCATTTTTTAAATTATAAAATGTTTGGTACTCAAGCACTTCAAGCCATCGAGACTTGCACTATTGATTTTTAAACCATTACTGCGTTGCTGATAACAAACTGGACAAATAATTAGAGAAATACACAATTCGAAAATTTGGTGCTCTTTGAAATAATTAAAACGATTGCGAGTGCGAGTCATTCATGCAAAATTCCATAGAGCTTTATCGTTGGCGCAAAGAATTTTTGACAAAATTTTAATATGCGGAAGTGATATGTGGATATAAATGTTCTGTCATGCTATATTTTTTTGAAACTTTCAAAAAGGCTCACATTTTTACATCGTTTTTAAAAACATCAGTCGATTTTAAATCGTATAATCTATTTCATGGGTCGGATCACTTGTACTTTCAAGGCAACGAGCGTGTTGCTGCAGCTATTTATTCAACTCAAAAACTGAACTCAGAATGCCCCAGGTCTGTTTTTTAATTTCTTCCCTATGCATACTTCAAATGCATAATTAATTTCATACTATGTTACATAATTACTAGCCTGTTACGTTGCTCTCACAACGTGCAATTAACATTATTCACGACTTGTTTCACTTGATTACAATAATTTCAAATGATTTGCATATCAATTCGAGCAAGTTTTCATGTTAGCTTTAATTAAGAACCTTTCAACAATAGTGTACACAATTCGGATGACTTCGTCCATATCCCTTTCATCTTCTGATGATTGGGCCACTTTGTTATGAGGACTATGATAATGAACCCTATCCTAGATGATGGATTCATTATTTAGCCAGGTGCTTTCGAACTTCCAGATCTTTTTGATTTCTATGGCAATTTATTCTGACGATAGATTCAGTACCTGTACAATGTGTTTGGTATATACCTTGTATTGTTCTCGACCTTGCGATCCTTTCAAGTTACTGGTGTTAGCTTGTTTGATCTTAGTAGTTTTGGGGTGGAATATAGTTAGGGAATCTCTAGAAACAAACAAAACACACAAACAAGAGGTTAATATTACCAATATGAGATGTTGATACTTAGAACATTTTGAGTTGTTCAAGTTTAGAATTTTATCCCAAATGCAATTATATCCCTTATCACTGGACATTCTTCTGTGAAGTACATTAAGAGGATTGGATCTGCTTTTCTCTACTTTCTCTCTCTCTGTCTCCAGACCACTTTAACCCGTTCTCTGGGCGTTCTCTTGAGCTACCTTTAGTCAGTTTCGTGCACAGTTTTTTCAAGAATTTTTGTATGGAGGATATAGTTTTTCACTTAAAACTATAAAAAATTAATGTATATACGAAATTAAAGCTCTTCTGGCAATTTTTGGACATTGTGTATGACTATATGAAAATTTTCATTTTATATTTCGTAATTTATACACATTATGTATTTTCAGAATTGGTAATATCAAAACACCGATCGTTTTTACTTTATTATTTCAATAATACAGTATTGTTATCGATTTTTAAAAAAAAAAAATTTGCTACCCTCAAAATTTTTTTTTTACGTTTCATAACGAGTAGGCACGAAAAAAGCAAAAAAAAATTTCAGTCCGTCTGTCCGCCGTACGCCGTACCCCGTACGCCGTACGCCGTACGTCTACCGGTGTACGCAAAATTGTTTGAAGGCTCGTAGCACCCAAACCCTTTGAGCTATTTAGTTGAATTTCATGGAGAGAGTGGGTAGGCCCCCTTTAGTGACCAAATTTGGAGGGGTGGGGGTGTTAGGGGGAAGGAGGGGAAAGTGTTTTAGACGGAAAATTTTGGTTTCTAGATCTCAGCAACCGCTTATGCTAGGAAGCTGAAATTTGGAAATTATATAGAGCTTCGGTAGTGGACCCATTTGCAAAAAAATTGCCGATATAGGTGAAGGGGTTTGGGAGTGGGGGGAAAAATAATGCGTCTGAAACGCAAAAAAGGCGAGATTGACACATTCTAAATTCTATATCTCCTAAACGGTTAATGTCACAAAATTGAAAATTAATAAATATCTGTAGGTATACTAGGAGAATAGATCGGAAACAAATTTTTGAGTAAGGGCAGTGGCGTACGGGGGTGGGGGGTGAAAAGCTTTAGATTACGATATCTCACCAACCGATTGCACTAGATAAGTAAAATTTGGTTTTTATATAAAGGTTGACAAATGAAGTTTGCTGAAAGTAAAATTTTTTAAGAGTGCGGTGGATCATGAAAGTGGAGGGGATAAGAATTTTTTTAAAAAATCACGTCTCATATCTCAAGAACGGTGTAAGATATACGCTTAAAATTTTTACTTGAAGTGGGTCTAATAGAGGATGAGGGTGGGGGAGGGTGAAAAGGAAAAAGTTTCGATTTTTATATCTCGAGAACCGATAATGATATAAAGCTGAAACTTAGTATTTAGATAGATCTATATTAGTAGCGTGTTGGAAAAATATAATGTTTTATAGGGGCAGTATGGTACGGGGGTGGGGGGTGTTTTTCCTATCTATAGAACGGCTTATGCTACAAAGTTGAAACTCGGTATGTTTATGTAGATCAACTAGAAAACTAATTTAGATAAAAAAAAATTTCAAATATCCATTGGCGTTCGGAGGGGGGGGGGGGGCAAAAAAAATGATCAGTGAAAATGGAATGCATATATTTTCACGGTTTTCGTCATATCTATTAGGTTTTCCCAAATATTGAATTCATTTTTATTGTACATCTTCTTCATATAAATACCTAGAAAGTGTTTTCAGGATTTTTTAAAATTCGACCCTTAAGGTGGTGCAAAGGGGGTTGTAAACTGTTTCACGAATTCTACTATATCCCCAGGTCTTATCAGATATCAAATATCTTTTCACTTTCACGTGCTTGCGTAATAATCGCCTAAAAGTTGTTTTTAAGTTTTTTCCTTTTTCAGCTCCTAAGAGAGTATAAATGATAAGAAAAAAGAAATTTTCCAATGTTTAATCGGCAAAAAATAAATTTTCCAAGAAATCTAATAATCTTGAAGCAACTCATGATACACTCCGACTTTGACCGCTCCCGAGCTTTGACCCGAAAAATAATAAAGTTTCGCCCAGACCATTGGCAGATTTTTACTTACAACATTGTACGCATTTAAAGTTTGCACAATCTTTTGTTTTATCAGTCGTGAACCGAACATTTTTACAGGCTTTGAGATCTTGGGATGATGTTAGTGCAACATGAAACTTCTATTTTGTTCAGCTTCTTATTTATGCACTTCAATTTAATGTTCACATTTAAACTTAAAAAAAACTCTACAGACACAAGTATTTGGTTGATTTTCCATTCTGTGCATTGAGTGTAATACAAAATTGTCTAGAAAAGGTAAATCATTGTTTTATATCTGTCCATGGCAGAGGGTTCCACAGATAAATTCTTTTAAAATTTATTGAAAAAGGCAAGAGTTTCGTGGGTATATCTCAGTGGCTTAAAATAAATTAGCAAGGAGTCATCAGAACCGCAGTTCTGTAGGAATTCTGTATGAAGAATCACTTTTAAAATTTATTGTACTTTCAGTTTCACAAATACAAATTCATAATACATTTTTATTTTAACTTTATTACTTTTCTAATAATACAGTCCATGCACTGGGCTACTCCAAAAACTAAGGATCGAATGTTACCAGAAACTGCTGCGTCCAGCGGACTATCAGCCGGGGCTCCAAACCCCGCTCATCGTCGTGCATCTGAAGGCGGTGCCGCCCTCTACTACGGCAGCCGCAAGGCCGAATGGGGCACCGAAAACTCCGACGTTGCCAACAAGTTTCGTAACTATGAAATTTAAATTGAAATCAATTTTTTCTTTTCACCTAGCCATGCTCCCTTTTCCGTAGTATGTTCAGTTGATATTTAGTTTGAAAAAAATAAAAATATTTTCTATGTTTTTAAATTATAAATAAATAAAAATGAAACTGAAAAATAAAAATAATAACAATAAATTGCTGGAATTTATATACATTATAGCCAACACTAAATATTATATCTATCTAAATATTTAATATTTTTGTGATTGTTATTTTACTCATACTTTGAACCAATTTTGAACAAAAACAACATACTTAAATGTGTGTTGGTAAAATTTTAGAAGACTAATATTGTATACACAGGAAAATATTCTCAATATATTATAACTAAAGGTATGGAACATAACCAAAAAAAGTATTCTTAACAGTAACATTATCAAAAAAAGTAATTATATATGAAATATATTAATAAACGTTGTGTTTTAAAAAAGTAAATCGTATTTATGGTAAACGTTAATTAAAAGTATTTAGAGATCAAACATAAGAAGTCTATTACATGCTGTTGAATTAATGTGTCAATGTTATAACTACAAAATAAATTATATCAATATTCAATATATACATTAATATACATATATAAAAAAAGAAACAAAAATTAAGAAACTGTAATTTCAAAGAAAAGAATTTATTTTTTAAAATTAAGCTTAGTTAAGGAAGAATTATAATAAAATAAGAGATAAGGAATTATTACTAAGAGATGAATGGATTTAAGAAAAAAAAACTATTTTTAAATGTGATTTACTTTGATTTTATATAAGTAAATATCTACTGTAGTTGTAGTGAAAATTATAAAACAAATGATAAAAGTCAAAGACCAAGACAATCCCCTAAGTCCTTTTACTGTAATTGTAAACAATATTATAAGTTCAATATCAAAATAGGAAAAAAAACATACACATAAATCAAAAAACATCTCAAACTATTTATTTAACTGGCACCAGTCAATCAAAAAATTCGAAATTTCAAAGTTCAAAGTAACATTTATCATAAAATCGGTTTTCATTTTTTTTCTGTATTTCTAAACATCAAACATATACTTACCAAACATTATTAATAATGAAGTTAAATTATTACGTTATGTGTTGTGTACCTACTCATAAATGTAAACTCATCGTACTAAGTGTTGTTTGATGATCTAAATTTATACTATCTGAAACTGAACGTACTTATTCTTCATTTGTTCGTAGAGTACTTTTAACAAGAACGATCAAAGGCAGAAAGATGAAACACGTACTAATAAATAAAGAAATAAACAAAAAAAACAATACCCTTTCCATGCACAATTTTACGAACAGAAACACAAAATTTAAGAAAATAAAAATAACGTATTTTTAAATTATTAAAAAAAATATATATAACAATTTTGTGTGATGAATATTATCAGTGTACTATATATGTTGGGTGGATCAATAAAGAAGACCTGTTTATCCATCAAGCTAATTCTTTACAATTTTCAATGTTCCTATCCTAGAACTCAAATTAATTTGGAAAAAATAGAAACTGCAAAACAATCACATCATGACAATGATTCAATTTGTCTGCATGTTTATAATCCGTCGAAAAAATCTGTTCGCCCCTTCCAGTGCTGAACCATGCAGATGTCCAGCGAAACATTACTAGTACTGACTACATTCTACCCGACTTAATTCATTCAGTACTGAATAGAGGAACTGCTTTAGTATTTCGAATATCCACTATATCGATATCGTATTAATGGCGAGGTTTTATACATGTAATAGTTAAAAATAAAGTTTTCTATAACAATTTTTTTTCTCGGTTATTTATCGTTTTTATTTATTATTTCTTTTATGTACAACGATGTTGACCAACAAATAGATAGCGTATGTTAATAATAAGCTATAAAACTACCTGAATTTGAACCGATTACCGCATCATTCTTAAAGCAATACTTAACCGCGCTGTACATGTTATTAAGAAATAGTGTATATAAGTTTCCAATGTTTTTCTCCTGTAGGGTACTGGTGCAGTACTAATTTTGAGAATTCGGAAACTTCAAGAAAACATGATAAAATGAAAAGCTCCAGAAAAATGCGTGTGATTCTAAAGTTTAATTCAATTTTCACAAATGTATTAATATTTTCCTTTGATTTCCTCTAATAGGCTTCTATTAAATAATTAAATTGAATCTGTAGCATAAGATTATGGTTAACTTTAGAACGTCACGAATTCCAAGATTCATTCAGTCTTGGGACAGTACTGATTTCTCAAGAATATTTTACAGTTCTGGTTCGGTACTGAAAAACCGAATTAGTTCAGAATTAGCTATTAAATACTGACACTAGTGTTAATAAAACAAAATGAAAAGCAAAATGAATTTGGAAATTCAGATTTCCTTCAATGCAGAAAATTTATATTAACCTGCCAATGTCCGAATTCAGTTTAAAGGTGGTATGGTGTTATTTAAAACTTAATTCATATACAATGTAAAACTTTTAAGTACTGAGCCAGTACCTAAAAATGTAATGAGAACACATCGCCACGTTCGGATAGAAGTGACCAAGTTAATAATGTTGAATAATTGAAATTATCTTATCACTAACGATATGTAGAAGAAGACATCCGATAATTTTCAATTTAATTTTCATTTAATCTGTTTTTAGTTCACATCACCTCACACCGCTTCTAGGTCTCAGACATAAGGTTCCTTTCACTTACGTCTGTATTCACATACTCATACGAATATTTTCCAAAGAATAACAAAAGGAGAAATCTCATTCAATTGAATTCATTGAAGCCAATATACGAGCTAGATGGAATCTAAGAATATTTACTCGAAGCTCATACAAAAACTTAATACCGAGAACCCGACGGACGAGGGTGCGGAATGTCGACATCGACGACTATATGGGGGTGGTAGATGCACGATATCCACAATACAAATGCAAATCGATATCGCTTTCGTCCTTTTTGTTTTCCATGTGAGTTTTGTGTTTTTGCGCTCCATTTCAAAACGCGCTTAATTGGATTTGAAGTACACTCAGCTGTAATTGGTGTCAATAGGATGACAACAAAGTAAATCTACACCGGCGGGTGTAGGGGATGAGAGTACGCGACATCAACATCGGCGGTATTTAGTTTCAAATAATTGGAGTAAAGGATAAAAGGATAGGGATCAGTGCGAATTTGCTTGCTTGCGCAATTATTTCTGGCTGATGAAAAAATTTAGGTCAGGGATGTGGGCAACTAAATTACTTCGCAGAATACAGAGCACGAACCTTTTGTTCAGTAAGTTAAAAGTGCAAAATGTCAGCAAGGATCGAAATTAATTAGTTGTGAAGTTACTTTTATTTTTTATTTTATTTACTTAATTTATCACATTTTATTCTGACTGTGGATGATCCGGGGACAATAGGCACGGTCGTTGAAATTCCTGACCACGTTCATGCATCCATTTGTTTGAAACTATGAAAAAAAGGGACGAATATTAGAAGGACTCACTTATTTTAAATTTTAGAGTCTTACTCCATTTGCTGCCTTTTAAAACTGGACACACTGCATATCTAGTTCGGCTATCGGGTTCACCGGAATGATAGAAATTATACCAGAATGCTGCTGATCCTTTTTTAAGATTAATTGCAGTATGAATTGCGGGAAATACAGTTGCACCGCCTTGTCCGACGTCACTCATCTAATTGACAAGAAAAGTGAAAACTTCTTAAGAAAATTATAATTACTGAAAATTTACCGAGAAGAGCAAAGTAGCAATTCGGTTACTAGTATCCATTCCTTTTCCAATATTTTCCTCTTCTACCTGTGAGCAAATGGAAAAACATTTGATTAACGTATTTTATTGTAAATTAATATTTTTTTAAAATGTTTTTATAGGAAAGGGCTAAAAATTTATTTTTAAATAAAATTTCTACTTCCGAATATATAATATCGTTAACCTTAAGTTTTATTTGGCAGGAATTTCGTTTGTATTACTTTCTGGTTAAAATTTTAAAATTTTATATTATTTTATTGTTCAATAAGTTTCATATTCTGTTCTTAAGTTTTATTACCTTTTTGGGTTCTAATTTTTAAACCATTTTCATGTTTAAGTCTTTTTGAATTCATTAAAATGTAAAACTCATTTAATTTTTAAAATCGAATTATAAGTTATGTTTATTTTTAAGATTTACACTCAATTTTCTGTAATACTGATTTTAATTTTAATTTTTTGTAGGTTTACCAAATACTTTAGGTTAAATCTTAATTAATAATAGGAATGCTACCATATTAAAAATAATTTATGAGTTTTTTGTGTTTCAGAAATGTGAAATAGTTTTAATATTTCTGGTTTTAATTTTCCTTTGATTTTAAGTTTTAATTGGGGTTTGGGATTTAATTTTAATTTTTTATATTTAAAATAAATTTAATTTCAATCACTTTTCAGCTTTATATTTATGGCTTAGATCTAAGTTTAATTTTATTCTTTGATTTTTCATTAGTGTTTATTTTTAATATTTAATAGTTAATTTTTAATATTTTTGGTTAAGGTTGTCTTTAATTGTTGTTTAGTTTACCTTTAGTTTAGTTATAAATGTTTTTGTGCTTTAAATTCTAATATAATCCTTGTTATTGTTGCTTTACTTTTTATTTAATCTTAATTTCCGCGAAATTTTTGTTTCTTCCGTTATACAATTAAATTCAATTATTCAAGATTTATATTTAACTTGAAAAATTTAATATAGTCCACACATTTTATCTTAATGGCAAGTTTTCATTAGGTTTATTTAAGTACCACTTCATTTAAATTTAAAATTTATTTAGTATATTAATATATTTATTAATTTATTCTATTTTTTGTTTACGAGAATTTATAATTTTACTTTATTATTTTAATAATAAAGTATTTATGTAAGACTTTGAATTTTTTAAGCTTGAATTTTTACTTAACGTTTATATTTTAGTTTAGAGTTTATTTAATAGGTTGTAATTTAGTTCTAATTTTTATTTTATTTCATTCAGTTTTTAGGTTTCAAGTAATTTTAATTTATTAAGTTTAGCTTTTATTAATTTTGAGTTCGATTAAAATTTTGGTTGTTATTTAAATTGATTTCATATTTTTGTGTTTTATTTTGTTTTAATTGATATTTAGTTTCTAATTCTAAGTTCGAAATTGTCAAATTTACTGAAAATTGTTTGAACGCATTAGTGAAACAACTTTGAAATTTCTTCCCAAATCGATTTAATATTGAAGACATGCGGAAGACCTGATACATCTGAATGCGGTCACTAACTAAGAGATAAATAATAAAACCCATAATAGTTGCACCCTGGACAACCTTACCTAAATTCTAAGAAATATCCTATGAAACTTCTCTAGGAATTCCGATTGGTATATTTACAAGAAATATCTACAAAATTTCTTGTTTTAAGGGAATAATTTCAAATTTCTGCAAAGATAAGGGACTTACCTCGTCAAAATCGAAATAAGACTCATACTTTCCACCGATGCCATAGTTTACAGCTTGCAGATTCTCGGCAGTTTTCATATTCAAATTGCTCATATCAGCAGAACGCTGTGTGATTGCTCGAATATAACGATGTTCACTATCCTTAAACGTTGCACCCTTAATAGTTCCAAATTGAGGTGTATGCCATTTTCCATTTTTCGGATTTTTCATATTCGGACGCCTTAGTTTTGGTTGAGCTGTCTTCTTGATAAATTCCATTTCATCGTTGTAGAGGACGTCATGATAGATGATAATATAAGGATTCAAGCTGGCTTCTTCAGCTTTGAAAGGCGCCAATTTTAAAAATGCATTTCGATGGGAAACGTAACGACATCGGAGCGGATTTAATTGAGCTGCTATTGGTTTTATTTCGCCACGGCATAGTTTTTCGTTAATCTTACGATCACTTTCTAGTAATGCTTGCCGAATGGCCTGAAATTTAATTTCTACTTTTACTAATTCATTGATCAGAGTATACCTCTGAAAACCGTCGTAAAAAAGTGAAGAAAAAAATCAGAAAGAGGCCTATCTTAAGCTATTGTCCAAAAGTAGACACTGAAATCCTTGGAAATTATAAGAAATATAATTTCCAAATCGAACCAAGACAATTGGAAAATTTTTCTGTTGGCATGTTTTGAAAGGATTTGGTTCCAGGGCGAACAGTATTCCTGCGATACTCCGCAATCGAGAATCACAGAGGACTTGAATAAAATTCTAGGTAAACAAAGTATTTTATAAAACAAAATTGATTTTGTCGATGTGAACTTGAGAGTTAGTAATGTGAGGAAGATGAAATGGCTCAACTCTTTTTCCTAGTGCTTAGCTTTTCGTCTGGATTTAAGCATATTCCAAATGTGAAAAGTGAAAGAACTTCTAGAAAAATTTTAAGTTTGATTCAAAAGAAGTTCAGAATTTAAAAATCCGGACCAAGCTTCAATGTAATTACAATTAATTTTTTTATGAAAGGAAGAAGTGAAACTTGTAAAAAATTTATTCTGTGGAATATTAAGGCGTTCTTTCTGATTGTAAAATGTATTCACTTTTTTACACGCTTTTCGAAATAAATTTGGTTGAATATATACATCACTATTCTTATTTTTCTCCTTTTTTGCAAGATGTTTAATTTCTTGTTCAAAGTGGACTTTATTACTTTTAGCAAGTGCGTGACTCGGATTTATTTTAAGTAATTCGTCAGTCAGACGTAAAGCATCAACTATATCACCTGAAATAAATAATTAAATTGAAAAAGAAATAATGCTTTATTATTAAACAAAAAACGGGCTGGTTTAATAATAAAAAATTGGATTAATATTTTTGAAAGCTGATAGTTAAATGCGGGACCATCTGATGACCCACAGGATTATAAAATTGTTAGTTCTATGCGAATCCTTTGGTTTATTTTATTAGTGTTGCTGTGCCAAAGTAAATATTATATATTATAGAATAATATGATATGCAATTTTCAATTTTCATATATCTACATATATGTAGATAAAATTGAAAGTTTCTTATCAGCTTGAACATCATGAAAAAACGGCTGAACAGAATTTAATGAATTTCGGTATTTGAATAGAGAGTATTTGAATGGAGGTTGTAAATCCAGGTTATTCTTTTTGACATTAGAATCTAGGAGAGTGAGTGAATGTTCTTCAAATACCTTCTTTAATTTGAGTTCTATTGAAAAGTTCCATATAATAAATGTTGGAATAAAAATGATTTCCAACATTTTACATATAATATTTTTTCCTAAGGCGAACGGTAACGGATTTATTTATTTCTGTGTAGTAGCACAGGTATTGTACTCTATAAAAGTAGATGTAACCTGAGGTATTATTATATTAGTACTGAAAGATTCCATTGTTGCCCAAACACCCCACATCCATATGAGGTTAAACGCAAATGAAAAAGTCTGTTAATAGGATCGTACAGAGAACGGAACCTCTTCCCTTCAATGTTCAAAAACAATTTTCACCCACTGAATTTCGAGGCTGTTCAGTGAAGTATTATCTTTATCATGGAAATTCTGAAAATTTCTTGCAGGGAAATTCTTGTATCTGGCATAATATATTCCAGGACTCAAGCACGTAATGTTTTAAGGATTCGCTTAGTTCTTCTGGCACGTGTTGTCTTGATGGTCGGTTTTTTCCAATGAATTCTTAGTAACATAAAAATTAAGCAGAGTTTCAAGAAAGCAATTTGTATCTAGTGAAAAGAGGATGAAATCCGGAAAAAAATGTGAGAAAAATACCGCTAACACCCAAGCTCAAGAAACCAAAATCTCTAAAAGTAAATATTCAATTTCCTGATTAAATATTCATTACAAATGTTGATATATTCAAATAAGAGAATATCCCACACAAACAACTCTAACTCATTCGGAATATCGATTAAAAACAAGAAAGGCTTGCAGAATTGGTAATTAGTTTTTGTCACTAAAGGGGTGAGTTAAGCCCGGAGGAAGTAAAACTTACCTTGCTGGTAAACAGAGAAAGCCAAATATTCTAAGATATCAACCCTTGTGATATCCACATCGTCTCGTGTTTTATTGGACTGGGTATGCAATCGAACCAAAGCTTCAGCCATCCACAATTTCGTATGATAGTAATCTTCATTTAGATATGATTGCCGGCCAAGCTCGAAGCAATCACTTAAAGACATTTGAGAACTGCAAGTAAATTGTTGTAAATTTCATGTTCTTTTTTCATTGGTCCTAAGGGATAGCTTTAAAGAAGAAGAAAAAACTAACCTGTATTGAATACCATTCAGCTCACCTCGAGCAATTTCCGAAGTAGGTAAATTGTAAGTGTCCTGAAGATTCATTAAAGCAACTGCAGCGCCATTTAAGTCATCTTCAGTTGGGAATCGAAAAGTTTCTCGAAATTCGGTAATATTGTCGGCGAAAGCTAAAATATAAAAACTATATATAATCTAATTGTTATACACTTTGTAATTTTCACAAAAATATAATTTAAAAAATTTTTATTTTACCAATTCCATTTTCAGTATCCATTAAACCTTGGACTTGTTTCCAATCCGAACTGAGACGTTTTGTGAGCAAAAATGCATTAATTGGATTTAGTAAGTAATCGGCATCGTTTCCGGCTTTTGTGGATTCTCTTTGGAATTCGTTTACCTTTCTGAAATGTAAAAGTTATTAAGCCATCATTAATTCAAATGAGTCACAAGTTCTTCATTAACGAAGCACCTAGACAAAATTTATTTTCACATATGAATTTTCTAAGGAGTCTTAAGTGAATCACAAATCATTCAGCTTATATGAACCATCAAGGTGGACCAAAGGTGAGTTAATTAGGTGGATCGCCACTGAATTATTATTAAGCTTAAAGGTACACCGTTGGTGAACTATCTTAGTGATTCATTTGTAATTTATCTATTCGCTGGGACATTTGTTTTAAGTAATAGAAAATATCGATAGTACAATCATATTCATAATTAGGTATGTGATAAAAAATTGATCGAATTTCTTTTTTCAGTAATTTAAAAAAATGGGAGTCTTCTCCCCGAAAAAAAAGATAGCAAAATAATTCGTATACCTAGTTAAAACGCAAATATAAGCTTCAGGGCAACTGGTGTTTGGGATAAGAGAAATTAAGTTCAGTCTAAGTTTAACCAGGACGAACATTTTTCCAGGAGTTGGTTTTCTATGACAGAGCAGTTTAGAAAGATATGTAAACTCCGCCTGGGGTAATGCATTATTACGCCTGTATCGAAGCGATTCTAAGCCGTTTGAGTGTAACAATTTGAAAAACCTATGCGGTCGTGCCTTTATTGATTCGTCCTTTATTGTATTGGATCATCAGAGGGTGAACCATTTATCTAGCGAAACAATCTTACAGCTTTCGATAGTTTGTCGTGATTTTTGCTATCATTACGTACACCCTAATCATTAAATTTCTGAAGAACTAACAGGTCGAATGTAACATTTAGAAAAAAAGTTTGATGCAAAATGTTCTGTTACAACTCTTTTTATCCGAAATCCACCAATTATTAAAATTTTTTTAAAAAATTAATTTCGTTTTACTGAATTTCCACAAAGATTAAATTTAAATAATGAATTCATATAAAATATCATGCAAACAGAATTATGTACTCACTTTTTCAGAATAGCAATTTTAGTTTCCTGTGCAGAAATGTAGCCCTCGAGGTTTTTAATTAGTTGTGTTTCAGTGTCGAAAAGTTCTTCCATTTCGATAAGTGGTAGTCCCTCGGTATGCACATATTTTGTCCCAATTAAAACTACGAGTAACCCAATCTGAAGCAACTGCATTACGGAAAATGCCGGATTCATTTTATTTTATCTGTTGGATTATTTACACTGTGATATTATGACAACGATACAAGTATGCGCTGAAAAACTTTATCTGGAAAAAGGATAATTGAAAATTGAGTTTAATATGATATGATAGTAGCTATGTATACTAAATGTGATGTGGATAATTGGAAAACAAATAATCACATCACGTAGATTTTGAATTGATTTATTTATTGTATCTGTGAACGAGTTTGTAAAATATCAGAATAACAGTATGTCTATAATATCAGGATATCAATAAAAGTCATGTTATTTATTTATGTGGATGGTTTATAACGACTGGGTCACTACTTATAACTGTGTGAACTGTAATTTTCCATTTTGTTGACAACTCGAGTATCCACCTTTATGCTGTTAAGCATACCTTAAGGTTGAATTCATTATCACTATATTCAATTGAATATTTAAATATTTAGTCCAAATATAAATGATGATTCTGTTCCGAAACTACATACAGACTTGACGACTAGTCCCTGCCAGTTTGAGAGTAGGTTGTTAATAACACAATTTTTATTGATCAAGATTGCTTCTGTTAAGTTCATCGCTTAAACAATAATTTATTATTAAAATTTTTTGTTATATTGAATTACCGAAAAATAATAATAAATTTAATCCGAAAAGGGATTACTCGTGCTTAGCACAAATATTTGGCGTTTTCCCTTTAGGTTGAATTACATGACGTGCAAAATTCATCAGGATTTTCATTCATTCCTAAACCTCCCATTACTTATCATTTCAATCACTGGGTTTATACTATGGAAAATCATAAACCGTATTGAGATATGTTAAAGTTAAAACACCCACAATTTCTTTAATAATTCGTCGCTGGGTCTTTTTGAAAATAGAATAATAAAAATACCAAAAATATAAACATTTTTACCGTTTTTTGAACTTTTTGCATTCGATTTTATTATTTCACTGAAGATATTCAACTATTTAAATATTCAAAAATGCTCATACAAAACGGAAGAAGGTTTTATATTCATCAAAAATATTACTCAGACGCAGTCAAGATGAAAGGTGATTCTTTCTTGGAATTGCTAACTGCTTCTTAGAGCAAACACGAAACCATTGTGTTGAATTTTAATTCTTCTTATTCCTACACATGATGTGTCAAAAGTTCGGGGTCAAATGTCCTGTTTACCGGAAACCTGTGATTTCTAAAAAATAAAGTTTTTTTAAACATGCATTTAAAAATCTCGCGGTTTTTCATAATGTATAAGTTCTGCGAAAATCGCAAATTCAAAATTCAATGGAATTAACTTTTAAACTTCACAAACAGAATCGCCTTTACTTAAATTGTTTCAAAAAAATTATATTTCCAACCCAATCCTTAAACTGTTCTCTTCTACTGTTGGTATTAGTTACTTCCGCCACTCACTACAAAAAAATATATAAAAATAATAAATTTTAACTTTAATTCTTCTCTGCACAAAGATAATTTTTTTTTCTGAAATAGACTGAATATATCACTTCCAGTTTAAACTTTCTAGTTTCTAGTATTTCTAGTTCACGAGATATAAGAATAATTAAATACAAATAAGATCTATACGGTTTTTTCCAAAGTCTGTGAAGTCCGAACTGCATAAATCCGCACCTGGTAGAGGGCCCACCCCATTACAGAAGGCTGAAAAACTCGGAAAATCGCAAGGTTTTTGAGTTAGAAGGCCACAAACCAGAGTTCGCGTACGAAATGAGTGAACCATAAAAACGTGAAAATAGACTCTTAATTAAATCTAAGAGCATATTTTACAATTTCAGGGCGACCACAGAACTTGACTTCGAAGAAGGTAAAAAAATTGAAGAGAGCAATATCTAAACTTTTGTTTTCAACAAATTTGTGTATATAGCTCTTTTCGAAGTATAATTAATATCACACAGAAATAACGAATGTCGAAAATAACTTCAATGGTTCACTTATAGAAATGTTTTTTTTTTAAAAAAAAAAAACAAAAATTAACATCAATGCCCAACATTTTTGTCAGTTATTCAGTTTATTAAAAATAATCCTTACAGATTTAACCCTTTAAGAGTTTTCAACAAATTAAATTTTAGCTTAAATTTTTTAAAAACATAAACTTTAAAATGAAAATCTCAAGTGCCAGTCCTATGGATGTTAAATACAATTATAATTTAAAAAGGAGTTTTTTCGAACACTTTTGATGGCTGTTGTATTATAAAAAAAAAGTTGTTGTCACTTTCGGCATATTAAGCCATGAACACTGTATTCTCCACTCAGATCCTTATCACAGCACATCCGATTTATCTTTTGCTATTTGAATCACACTATCGTCACTTTCTTATTTCTGCCTTACGTATATTTTCAAAATTATACGAACTTAAATGCATTCGATAAGAGAAACTTACAACTTTTCCGAAGGCTAAATAACTCCTAAATAAGTGTAAGTACACCAAACCTACTCTAGTTTGATAACAATTTTATTTATTTTTAAATCGAAAAGTGACTGTCGCTTATTAAGCACCGATCTCAACTAAAATGCTTTAAAATTTTATTCGATATCTGAGACGAAAAATACCGAAATTATCTTTTTTTTCGAATTTAGATACATAGAAGGTAAATCTCTTGTGTTTTTTTTTTCAAATACTATCACCAATATATAATATAGAATTCTGTTGATTCGCTTTACATAAATGACTTAGAGTAGATAGTTCATTCCCCCGTAACTTTCATTTTAGTGAACTCTAGAACGAAAGCTAACATACAAGTTACCAGACTAGAAATTTTGCATAAGATCTACCTGTTTTTTTTAGAATGAAAGATAGTTCCAATAGTAGCTAATATCACCAATATAAAATTGTATAGTTCAATAACCGAATTAAAAAATTTACGAATAAATTAAAAATTCTATTCTGGACTTGTGGTCTTCAAATAAAAGATTTGGATCGCTCGGGGAAATGCTGTGGCCTCAAGACATGAGGAAATTTGTTAAATTTATGAAGAAAAAAGTGTTTATAATAATATGGTAATTTTTTGATTCTCGGTGTGATAAAAATTCCGTTTCAACATAGCAAATTTGAATGTTTTGCTAAAGGGGAATGACCGCATTTGGCGTAAAATAGTCGATTCTTTGAATTCCGTAAGGAACCAACTAAAATCAACTATGTTCTGACGAAATTAGGAATAGTAAATAATCCAACTTATCGATAATTTAGAGAAACTGTTAAATAATAAACTAAGAATCTATCTAAATGAGCAATGACAAAGTTAAAATAAATTTGAATTGAAAATATAATAATTGCAAAATTTACAGAAAGCAAGTTTCGGATGTGGTACTACATTAAAAAATTATCGATTTTAGATTGACTGAAACATAAAAACCAAAAACTCAATTCCTTCTTTTTTGACTATATAAAGAACTTTTTGCTCCATCGTAACTTATAAGACAGACCAAACCCAAAGTATAATACACAATACCACGTGTACGTGGAAACTGTAAAGGTAACGAATTTTATTAGGCTGTCACATATCAATATTTAGTAAATGATTTTTAAAATTTATTTTTTCTTAGCTTTCAAAATTAGTTTTCCAGGTTATTATAAATATTAAAAATTCGGTATATGGGATCAAGAAACCGAGTAAAACAACCCTTTTGTTGCCGTTTTTGAGATACATATATTGTTTTTAAAATTTTTTGACCTTCCCGCTATTAATAGTAACAGCTTTCGAACTGATAATGCTACTAAAATAATTGTTCAAGATTTAAACGTAAAACACTTGATGCTCTTTTAAAAAAAATTAATCTCGACTATTTCGATATAGCTATAACTTCAAAACAGGTCGATAACCTAATGTTTTCATGGAATTATAAGCCTATTTTGTAAAAAAACAACAAGCAAAAAAATGTTTATCAAAATTTAAAAGTATAGTGGTTTTTTGGAATTGTTGAATCAATAAATGTAGTATATTGGTGGCTAAAAAATTGTGGGTAATAAAATAGTCTTAACTACACTTTATTGAAAAAAAAAGAATTTGTTAAATGATCAAATTGTTTCAGTAAAATGAAAATAACTTCTGAACTAGTTATGCTAGTGCAATAAACCTACATTATAATTAAAGATGAAGAAATGGGAATTTAGTAAACAATTCTATTTTTTAGATTAACGACGAACAAAAAATTTTCCTCTGGAGTATAATAGAAGAGGGTATATTTGACTTTACCGTTACAGAAAAAAATAAACAAGTGGTTCTTTTAAACTTCCAAGTAACGATAAAAATGCTTAAAAACTACATATCTCCAAAATGGTACAAAAACGGACATTTTTTGTGTGTTTCGCTCAGTTTTTCGAGTTCTACAACGTATTTCCGGCTCTTAATTTTATAACATTACTTTTGTACATACTTCGATGTAATTCGCGGAAACAAATTCCATGATTGGTGAACTAAAAAAAAATTCGACAATATGTAAGTCAGAGTGAATAAAAAGCGATTTTTCAAAATTTTTAATTAACCTGTTTCTGATTTTTTTAAGCAAATTGAAATTTGTCTAAAAGCAAATGAACGATTTAATAGCGCGGACATTTAAACCGCTTAAGCTAAAAGATTTTAACTTTGTTCATTTTTGAAAAAATATTTATAATAACAATTTGGAAATATGTAGTAGAACGTGGAAGTTTTTCCGTGAAGCTGAGATTTTCGAAAGTTTTGAACAGAATTTTTTAAAATCATTGGATAAATATTTTCACTATACACTTCTCAGTAGTTAGATTTCCGTGGGTAGAACTTTTTAGAAAAAAAGAAGTGAAGGAGCGATCAAAGGATAATATTATGATTTTTATATAAAACTAGCCGCGTACCGCGGCTACGCTCACGTTTGTTTGGTGCTTGGTGCTATACTATCGTTACTCCCGTTGCTTCCGTTGATCCCATTTCTCCCACTGCCACTCCCATTTTTCTCACTGCTTCCGTTGCTTCCATTTCTCCCGTTACTTCCGTTGCTCCCGTTACTCCATCCTCTATCCACCATCCTCCATCTTCTATCCATCTTCCACCATCCTCCATTCACTATCCTCTATCCCCTATCCAACATCCATCGTCCAACTTTACCATTTAGTAATAGGAACGCATAACTAATATACCGAAAACGAACGAACTGCCGCTAAACTATATGAAATACACTCAAATGTTGAAATAACTCTCGTACCACCAATTGTAAAGTGATTTTGTTAACGCAGAAACCTTCGCGGACGTGCGCTCAACATATGAATAAAGCTTCATCGCAATAGGATGAATGGTTTAGGAAGGCATACTGGACAAACAAACAAAGAGCACCAGGGTACTAAAATCGCGAAAAAATTGGAAAAATGTCGAAAAAACAATTGTTTTTGATTCGATCGTTACCAAACTTAACAGGAACCATCCCGAGACTATTCTACATGTTCCCTGAAAATTTGATCAAAATCGGTTGAGCGGCCTTGAAATCCTTGAAATTTGAAAAAATCGCAATTATATGTATGATAATCCAGTGGAATATTTAAATAATATAACTTCTGAGCGATATAGAAATTTTCGCTTACCCCGGTTGCTAGAAAAAAATCCGGAAATATATCCAAATTTGTCGCCCTCACAGTTATTAAAACAAGGACATACAACCTACTTGATTAAGCTCCAAGTTACAATAAAATATGTGACTTTGTCGCACTTTGTCCAATTATGATTTAGGGAGTGATGTTAGCCATTCGAGTAAGTTACCGAAGGTTTTACAGCCACGTATAAGTTACATCCTCAACCGATGACAACAGACCAACCTTGTTCAGATTCAGGTTCAGATCTTGAATAATCAATATATTCCGGATGTAAATTCATGTAGTTTCGATTTGCAGCTCAGCTATCTTGAATGGAACTATTTCTTCAACAAAAACGCAACAAGGTTTTTTTTCATATAAAAGAGTTTTAATTAAGACTTATGTACATATCATATCGCGATAATTAATAGAAATGCAACAAAACATTTTAGAAACAATCAAACACTTTAATTGATTTAAATTTTACTGGTATAAAATTCTAGTCCGTTTTTAATAGCAACGATGTTCCTTATTTAGAAAAAATTCATTTTGCCTAACGACTTTCAATGCAATTCCAATTTACTATCGTTTTGGTAGATTAGTCGATTATCACGTTTTATTCTGTTTGTGGATGATCTGGAGTCATTTGGCACGGTCTGTTAAATTCTTGGCCACGTTCATGAATCCATTTATTTGAAACTATAAATGTGAAATGATAAATTTAGAGTTGAAAGTGTAGAAGGTTAAAAATAAAGGATGCTTACCCCATTTAGTTCCTCTTAAAACTGGACATGCCGCATGTCGTGTTCGATAATCTCCTTCACCGGTTGAATATAAATTGTACCAGAATGCTGCCGTTCCCTTTTTTGGGAAAAGCACTATATTAATTGAGGGAAATACTGTTGCTCCGCCTTGTTCAACGTCGCTCATCTAATTGAAAAATAAGAAGAAAAAATTTAATAGAAATTGGAATTATTTTTAATGATTCGTTAAACTTACATAAAAAAGAAGTGTTGCAATTCGATTGCCAGTTGCCAATCCTTTGAAGGCATTTATTTCCTCTTTCTACAATAAAAAATAATAATAACGGATTAATAAACTAACTATGAATTGAAACCCTTGATCTAGCTAAATTTGAGTGGATGCACGCAGCGAAATTTCTGACTCAAAATGCTGGGGTGAATTTGCGGTATTGAACACTGCACTGTTTAGATCATGGACTGCAGTTTTAAAAGTAGTCAATTGTTTTGAAACATAAATTTGTCAGCAAATTCGCGCGAAATTCGAAATCCTGAATTATGGAACATAAGCATCAACTTACCCGGGCAAAATCAAAATGTGGTTCATAATGTCCGCCAATTCCGTAATTAACCACTTGCAGTTCCTCAGCTGTTTTCATATTCAAATTGGTTATATCGCCAACACGCTGCACGACCTTAGTGATAACCGGATGTTCATCATCCTTAATCCAAGCCGACTTACTAATGCGATAGTTAGCCGTTTCTAATTCGCCAGTTTGCGAATTTTGAACAGTCGCACGCTTAAAACGTGGTTTTGCAGACTTTTTGATATATTCAATTTCACTGTCGAACAAAACCTCATGAAAGATAACAATGTACGGGGCTAGACTAGCTTCTTCCACTTTGAATGGCGCCAATTTTAAAAAGGCATTCTGATGCGATACATAGCGGCATCGAAGTGGACGCAACTGATCGAGTGTTGGTTTTAATTCGCCACGACATAGCATTTCGTATGAAGTACGTTCAGGTATGCCATAAGCTGCAGGATTATGCGATACTCCGACGGGCTGTAAATAAGAAAAGTAATTTGTGTATCATAGTACAGGTGTGCTTGGGACTCGTTTTTCCAAATACTAACAATATTTGCTTGTGGCACTTCGCCATCGTCACCCTTTTTCCTTTGGTCAAGCGCTGCAACTTCCTTTTCATAGTAGCCCTTATTGCCCATGGCACGTTCATGGGCTGGGTTAAGCTCTAGGAGCTCGTTGGTCATGCTTAGGGCAGTCACAACATCACCTGAAAAATATAATAAGACCAAGGTATTGAAATATGTAATTTAATTTAATGACGGTGTAGGGAATAAATATTGTAATATTTACACATTGTTGACATAATGTAAAATTAAATTGAAGAAATCTTACAAATAAGGTAAAAATGAACTTCATTTTCCAATTACTTTACTACCTAGTTCAAAGCTCAGACCCTTATTCTTAATCACCCTCAACATTTCTCAAAAAACTTCAACTCATCAAAATTTATTTGGATAGATTGAATGAAAGTCCTCCTCATACCGTGGAACAGACCATTTTACTGTCGTTAAGCCGATTATCCCGCAAACACAAATAAAAATCGATACAGCCAAATTAAATGGCGAACTCATTGAACCGGTAAAATCTTCAATGACCTACTTTAGATTGGAGGTGGGCATAGGTAGATAAGGTATACTTTTCTATAGTTACAACTTAATGCCAATGAGCAAGGATTTACCCTTCCTTCATAAACCGAAATGGCATCTATTTTTAATATCGAATAGTTTTCTCCCGGGACGTATTTTTTTCATTTTCATGGAAAGGGTCTAAGTGGACGGTATTTGAAGTCAAAATTTCTATGTCCTTGCAGAAGATTATCTAGAAAATCCTTTTAAATGTATGTTAGGCTTTTAGAATTTATTTCAATTTTAAAAAATACTTTATCCAGTTATTGACAAAAGTCTCCCCAGTATTAATAATGATGTGAAAATACACACATAGAAAAACTGTTTCGTATTTTTAATTAAATATTTTTTGTGAGTTATGAGCTCACAGCCTTGCGTCTTGCACAGTCTAGTTTCGGTCTTATATGGAAGAATCATAGTCTTATATAGTCGAGCTTAGTCTAATTTAAAATCATAGCTTTTAATGAAAGACCCTTAAGTCAAGCCAATTAAAAAATATGAAGTTGGTAGGAAGCCTGTAGGTACAATGATAGGTTTGTGCTTTTGCGGCATTGAATTTCACTCGAAATATTCTCACAACGGTACATAAAAATGAATAAGGACCGGCATGCAAAGGTTTAAGATCGCTAAAATAGATTTTTTAACCAAGAATAACTTAAATAACTTACCTGTCTTATATACAGAGAAAGCTAAATATTCTAAGATATCAGCTCTAGTGATATCAATTTGAGTTCTATTATTTTCAGTCTGTAATCGATCCATGGCCTCATTCATCCACAATTTGGTATGATAGTAGTCTCCATTAATGTAAGATTGACGGCCAAGTTCAAAGCAGTCATTTGAAGACATCTCAGTGCTGAAAATTAAACCAAAATTGAAATTTAGCTTAAAATTTGAATTAAGATCCGACAGAGACACTTCAGTCACAAAAAAAGTCTTGGAAATTAGCTCACCTGTATTGAACGCCATTGAGTTCGCCTCGCGCAACACTCGATGTATCCAAATTGTATGTGTCTTGTAGCCTCATTAAAGCAACTGCAGCGCCATTTAAATCTTCGTCTGATGGGAATTTTAGGATATCTCGGAAGTTGGTAATGTTGTCCAAAAATTCTAGAAATTAAAAACATTTTTAGTTTATTTCTAACAATTTGAACCAGTTTTTTTTTGCTTACCAGTTCCGACATCGTGTTCCATAAGATTCTCGACTTGTTTCCAATCGGAAGTTAGCCGTTTTGTAAGCAAATAGGCATTAATTGGATTTGATAAATAATCCGAAATATCAGCTTCTGCTTCAGTGTGTTCTTTTTGGTATTCGTTCATTTTTCTGGTAGAATAGAAGTTTAATTTAATTCTCTTAATTGTATCCCAAATGGTTGTTAATTAGAAAGTAGAAGCTAACTCGGGAATTTTGTTTTAGTGTCCTTTTTACAACAATAGAAAGCAATCAGGGTATTCGGAAGCTGTATAATACTCTTTTACATGAGTCAGAAACGAGCAACACGTTAACAAATCAGATAATGTCTAACGAAAGTTTTTCATCTTGTCAATACTTTCAAGTAAAAGGAAGCTGATAATCGAGAATGAAATTTGTATACAAGGATCAGATCTTGTGAGGGGTGTTGATGTAGCCCATGCCCTCTCGGGGGTCACACTTAAACTGAACAAAACAACTTAACTAACAAAGTTGCTAACATTTGCGTTGTCATTAATAAATGCTTAAGTTTAGCACTCTGCTAATGGAGAAATCTCGAAGGTATTAAGTGTGAAAAAATGTTGCAAACTTAATTGTTGTATAATTCTCCAGTAGTTGATAGTAATAAGTATAAGCCTATCTTCTGAATAACAATGTTAATTACCCATCAAGTAGCCTACTTAGTCAGATTATTATCTCAATCTCTGATGAATATATTGGTGGAAAATTCGGGAAACAAAAATCTTTAAACATAAAGTACTCTAAGTGAAGTGATACCCATTCAATTAACACTACGTAATACTACACTAAATGCTAAGTAGAAAAACCTAGGGTGTGGTACTTCCATCCGAAACAACTTTACTTACTTTCTTAGATAGTCAATCTTACGTTCCTGTACGTCGATGTATCCCTCGAGGTTATTAATTAGAACAGCTTCAGTTTCGAGAAGTTCTTCCATTTCAGAAAGTGCTGTATACACTTCGCTACTTGCATATTTAGTACCAATTAAAAGTACCACAAATCCAATATGGAGAAAGTTTGTAACGGAAAAGTTCAACTTCATTTTCGTCTAATTTCTTTTTTTTTTATATATATTAATTATAAACTATAGTAGCGAGAAAATCCGTTCGTACTTCTACACGGATATGATTATGATGATGATATGCTTTCCAGCTGTTTAATCTGTAAAAGAAAATTGGAAAATTGAAAAGTAAATTGAAAAAAAAAATTGAATATGAATTGGATGTGTGGTGTAGTTTTCCCGATCATAATGCAAGAGGAGTTGTAATGGGGGCAATATGGAAAAAGAGAAATATTGAAAAACGTTTTTCTTATAGGTAACCAAGTTTTTATAACGGAACATATATGTGGAGAAAAATAAAAGTACAGAAGGAAAATTCAAGTCACGACAATGGGGAAATTCGTTGGTCTTAATAAGGAAGTAAAATTAATGTTCTATCGAGTGTTTACGCGTTCGAGTACCGGATTTCAACTAATACTTGCTTACTTTTACTGAAATATTTGTTGCTATATTTTTCAATCTCTTTGCCCACTTTCCCAATAAATTTCGAACATTTTTTCTAACTTTAAGTCTTTTTGTTTATATAAATTTCGAAGGAATCTGAGATTACCCATAGTATGACCCATAACTTATCATGTATTTGCTAGGTTTTGGCAAATTTACATGGAATTCCTCTAAAAAAAATAATTTTTTTTTAACCAATTCTAAATATTCAAGTGTATTCTCTCGTTGACTTTGTCAGCGATCGTAAAACTAGTTTAGCTAAGCCACGATACGAGTACCAAACGAACTGGGAATTTCCTACACACGATCATAAAGTGAATTGACTGCGTCCTTTATCGAACTCATTTTGATAAAGAACTTGGCCGACTCTGAAACGTTACAAAAGTAAATATTTATAAATAATATTTTTTCCAGAACAGTTTTTTTTAAAAAAAAATTTGTTTTTTGCAAAGAATGTATAAACAGCTCCTTTCTAATATTTAAAAAAAAAAAATTGTTACTGATTTCAGCTAAGATTTTTGATTTGATTGTAATATTTTTGTTTGGCTTGGTGCCTTTCATTTTTATATTTCTTAAAAAAAAAATGGTTTTTGCAAAATATCTTGTAATGAAAAAAATAATATAAAAATTATTGATTGTGGTTTCAACATCACCACCATGAACCTCCTCCCCCCTCACCCCGAGCCTTTTTGATTTTAATCTATTTTTTCCCCAGGAAGAAGCAATAGCAGCTCTCTATTGCAATTCACACGTTTATAACTGCTAGCTCGCCGGAAACCTGTAGTTCCTTAAATTTGTTTCTTGTTGTTGGTAAACAATTAATCGCAATCCACTTCAAGTTTCAAGTGTACCGACGT
This sequence comes from Beris morrisii, assembly GCA_951812415.1. NCBI lineage: Eukaryota > Metazoa > Arthropoda > Insecta > Diptera > Stratiomyidae > Beris > Beris morrisii. The sequence goes on from OX638310.1 coordinate 160,155,168, forward strand.
AATTCCACACAATGCATTGACGGATTTTTTCTCTAAGCAGAATTTTGTTTATTTTTAATCAGCTTAGGCATATCTGCCGCAAATAAATATCAATATTTCTTTAAAACACCAAATTTGTTCACCAAGAGTAAATTAAAGATACTGTCGATGTTATAAAAAAATTAATTCTTACGATGTATGCTCGAACAATGCTACGCAAAATTATTTAAACCCATGAAGAATTTTCGATACTAACTGACAACATAAACGAACTGGCGATGAAATCCAAAAAAAAATGTTTTTTCAAGTCCACCAATGTCAACTGAAAAATTTTCTCCAGTACATAAATTTTAGTGCTGTGGACACGAACAATTTGTGAGAACAAGCCAAAAACAACAGAAAAAAGCAAAGTGCTTGACGAATACATCACACTAGAGAACAAGCTGTTGCATAGATTTTCATTTTCCAGTGCCCCTACTGATCGCAGAGGAACATATGTGAAAAAATCCTCCAGTAAAGATAAAAAACGCAGCTTTTTTTTAATTTCTGCAGACCATTAGAAATTCGTAAAATAAAATTTATTTTTGAGTATATCTTAAACTTGTCGATTTAGTTCGTTTTTATTTATTTATTTATAATGCTATATGCTAGGTACAAATAATCTTGTGAAGCGCTGTCTACATATTCACATAACTCAATAAACAGAAACGGCGGATCAAATATCAGAAGATTGTCCTCAGCTGTGGAATTTTCTTACATAATTATCGTGCGACATGTCGTCGATGAAATCCGAGATAGTAAAACTATTAGAAAGACAAAACTCCCTAACTAAGCTTAATCGCGGCAATATGGTTGTTGTTTTTGTCGCTCTTTGACTGGCATTGCAGATTCTTTAAGACTATTTATTTCGACGGAAAATTTCAGGTGATCTCCAGTAGAAGAGATGGTAAGGTAGGTACTGCCGACATTGCTCTTGCGTAAATTTTATGATATATACGGATGCATTGTAGTTAGTTTAGCGGAAAATCGTGAGGAGATTTAATTAAGTCTTTGATAATACTCGTATAACGTTAAGGTGAATCTTTGTTTTACTATTGCTGTTTAAATGTCACGTGTCACAAATGTATTGTGGAGTTCAGAAGATTCGTGGTTTATACTAAGAATGAAAAGGTCACTGAATGTTAGTCGAGAGTGTTCGAAAAGGTTAACACGAACAAAACTTCAACATACTACAAATATTATTCATAAATTAGATAAATGGTGGGAATATGAAATAAAAAAAAATATTCTTTTAGATATTTTATCACATTTTTAATTGAATTTTTTCAATGCACTATTTATTTTACATTACTGTCCAGTTTCATGAATTTCAATTATATAAAAAAAAATTTACACTTTGATTGTCTTTCACTTCATTTGATATTTATTTAAATTTTTCACGGAAATTCACTCAAAAACATTTTTTTAAAGTTAAATGAAAGAAAAAAATACTTACAATTTCCTTTCGACGCTCAATCCTTTTGGACCACTATAAAAACCACTTTTCCATATAATATGTGACTGCTTCCAGTTATTGAACAATCTGAACTGAAAACCTTATCAAATAAATTTCATATCAAACCCAAATTTACACAAAATTCTATTCACAAAAACCAAATATATAAAAGATTCGTCAAGATTTACCCGTTATATCACCTGGGTTTTATATATGTATTTTTTTTAACCAAGTTCATTCGCCCAGAACTTTCCTTCGGCAAAATCCGAGAGAAAGAAGGCTACGAAACATCTAGACGGGATTTAAGAAACAACTAAAAACTTCTTTTAAAAGAAACGGAAAAAACTGGTTCTAATCGCAGCTTATTATTCGAATAAAAAAAATATAGAGATTTTTGTCTCATATAAAAAACATCTAAAAATGACGAGTTCAATAATCGAATCAAACATTTTTTTTTTATTTTGGAATAAATTAAAATAACTTTTGGACAGAGAAAAACCTCACTAAGAAACTATCAATCGCATATGCTCTAAAGAGGCGTTTGACCCATGGTCAAAAACTACGTGATTTTTATCAAACAGGTGTAAAAGCTTAAGCATTTTATAAGAGAGTTAATTAGTTCTAATAGTTTCAGGTGGTAAGTATACTGAATTAGTTCTGATAATTTCAGGTGCAAGGTATATTGTTTTTCATTCAGAGGATTGCCCCAAGATAAGCTGATGGAAGAATCAAATAAATAATTAAAATTCCAAATTATAAAAATACAATTTGTCTTAATTGAAACTAGCGAATCTATCTATCTAAGACGATCCCCAAATTGTGGTAGTTGATATATAGGTAAAATATACAAGAAATCTAATGAATTATCTACTAAAATACCCAGTGAATTGAATGATTCAATTATAAATAAGCAACCGACGAGTAATTCACATGATTACTTAATTTATTTCCATTCACCTAATAAATTGCCACCATTAAAAATTATATTTTTAAAATACTCCCTTGGGACATAAGTCTATACCGTTTTCAGTTCTTAAGATATAGATCCTACCCTAACCCATTTTCTCTTAAACTGAATCATATAAAATGATGGGTTTATAACTAAACGAGTTCTCGAATTGTCGTGAGTTTGAGGAGCATCCAATTAAAAATAAAATCGTTGTATGAGAATATATATATATATTTTTAAATGATGAAAAATTCTAGTGTGTAAAATCTAGAATTAATGGGCTTCAAAATCCGATTCAAAATGATTTTGTGAATGTTTTTACAGTACATTTTTAAAATGAAAAGACTAGTTTTCCGGGTAAGATCCTGTTTATTTTATTTTTTGTGTAACATTTCGGACTCGACTAAATTGTTTGATAAAGGATTCAGTCGAGTACGTAACGTCACACAAAAAATTTAATAAACAGGATTTTACCCGGAAAACTAGCCTTTACGATAAAATATTTTAATTTCAAAGCTATACTTCCTAGCTAAATGTTTCATCCGAAATGTTAATGTGTTAATTCAAAGCCCTTTTCCATTGGGGCCTACACAATAGACGGACAATTTCATTTTCTCAATACTCATACATTTCCTGCAATTTTTGGAAAATTAACGAAATGCCAAAAATTAAATTTAAATTTCTTCATGTTGTTTTCTATTCTGTATATTACATGGTGAAATGCCTTTAAGTAATATTTGTAATATATACAGAAGAAATTATAGCACATTCGATGGTTTCCATACAATTAATTTCTTATTCATTGCTTTATCCGCTTTTGGCCAGGCGGAGGTTTCTACCACCAAAACCTCCCCTTTTCTGACATTTTGTTTCTTTTCATTCAATAAAAAATTAGTTTACAGAAACACATTTTGTTTTTGGGTCATTCCATGAAGAATCAATCGGATGCGTGACCTTACTGCAATCGCCGATTTTTTTAAATGAATTAGTGAAAAAAAAATTTATTTAATTTTACCACGTCATGTTTTATATTACCTACACAGTAAACATTTTTGTGAAAATTACTATCCTTAAAGCAGTAAAATATTCGGCATTGATGTAGTAAATTTACGAATTTTCATTAAATTTAACAAAATTGAGAGTAATTCTTAAAACTGCGTATTTTTACACATATAATTTACTGACTGGGTAGTAATATTGCAACACCTCATGAAATTTTTCACTTTAATGTGTAAAATCGATCATTGTGTACAAAATTACGCGTTTTGTATATATTATAGTTTTGATACTCTATGCGTAGTAATTTGTCATTTTGCATGTGATTTTGATACTTCATGCGTAGTAATTTGTTTTTTGTGATATGTATAATATGTATAATATTAACTTGACCGCTTCGTTGTTTAATCACTTGTTTCGTGGTTTTGTGTAAGTCGTGATTTAAAAAAGAATATAATGTTTATAGTATGTGAAGTTTGTGGCTTTAAAACAAATAAATTAAATTTATATAAAATTTTTTTCCACATTTTCACTAATTTCGTTAAATCTTTCAAACTTATTGAGCTATCAAATCAATTTTACTTCTGCGGGCTCTTAATATAAGCGCCTAGAAACGTTTTACCACATTTTTCGACATCTAACCACTAAGGGCGTGTAAAGCGGTTATGCACTTTTTCACGAATTCCGATATATTTATTAGGTCTAATGAAATATGGAATTCACTTTTATTTCTAAATGCTTTGAATATTTATTTATTTATTTCTTTACTCCCGCCAAATAAGTCGAAACTTATGGCTTGGAGGGAGGAGTGACAGCTTTTGTTGTGTTTTACATTAATATATTATAATTAGCGGTCTTTTAAAATACAAATTTAGAGGTTAAATGAAATTCAAAAAATTTTTTTAATTTTAAATGAATAAAGATTCAATGCTAAAGCTAAGAGATACCGCAGAAAGTTCAAATATGAAAAAGAAAAAAAAAGTTTTAGTTTTAATATTGTAATAAAGTTTGAAATTTAAATTGAAAGAAAATGAAAAAAAGAATGTAAATATGGAAAAAACTTAGTTTAAATTAGAAATGTTTGAATTTATATAATCGGGGAATAAACCGATTTAAGAATTTTTTGATATTAAACCCCCTAGGGAGTAAGACATTGTTCAAGTTTTGACGAATTCCGATTTTTTTTAGGTTTAATGAGATCAAATACACATTCACTTCTATTGAATCATCTATTGAAAAAACAAATACGTAAATAAATAAAGAAAATCTGCCAACAGTCTGGGCGCCACTTTATTATTTTATGGGTAGGAGTCCGAAACGTGTTTAACGCTGAGATGCGATGTAGGTTACTATGCGACTGACAACCTAAGGAATAACCAGGAGGCAATTTGCAACGTTATTTTTTAGGTTGTCAGTCGCATAGTAACCTACATCGCATCTCAGCATTAAACACGTTTCGGACTCCTACTCATAAAATAATAAAGTGGCGCCCAGACTGTTGCCAGATTTTTCAAATTGTCGTTTGCTGCCTTTGCCCTTCAAAATACGTCTGTGAATTCATCTGCCGATCATTCATTTTTGTAGTACATACAGTGGCAGTCAAAAGTAAGTAAACACATGTCATATTGGAAAGAAAATGGAAATTAATAATTCAAAATCCAAATTATTTTCTTCTTCTTGTAATAATAACAATAACTAAACATATGTTCTACAAAATAAAAGCAAATTTATAAAATAAATATTAAGTAATAGGTTTTTATTATCGAGTGATAGGGAAATATTTGTAATTCGAGCAGTCAAAAGTAAGGAAACATTTTGTTTAACTACCACAATGACCCCTATTGCTTTGGGATATTTTAGCTATCCGACTGGGCCTGGAAAGGGAGTACTTCCTGCATTGTTGCTCCGAAAAGGTTGAATTTTTTCATATACTTTGCCTTATAACAGAATAATTTTACCAAAAGAAAAGCAACCCCACACCATAACCCCTTTTTCGGCACCTTTTAATGTTGGTTTTATACACTTGTAAGAGAGCGATTCACCTTTCCTCCTCCCCATGTACATTTGTCCATGGCTGTATCGCATCCTTATCATAGATTCGTCTGTCCATAAAATCGAATACCAAAAATTATCAGGCTTTAATGCATGTTCGGTATAGAAATTGAGCTTTTTTCTTTTATTGGCTTTGCTGACATATTGTAATTTGCGAACCACACATCCTTTTTTACCACTTTCTCTTAAACGTCTTTTGATTTTTTCAACAGAAGGAGTAACTTTACTTTCTGAAGCCAGTTTTGACCGAATCGCAGGAGCCGATAAAAACAGATCTGATGAAGAGATGTTAACAATTCGTAAATCGACTCTAGTATCGGTGATTCTGGGACGTCCTGGCCTAGAAATTTCTGCAACTCGACCAGTTTCTTTATAAGTTTCAATAATTTTGAAGATCGATGCCGGTGATTTATTGAATAGTTCGGCTATTTCCCTGTACGTTTTGCCTTTGTTGTGTAATTTTATAATTACTTGCCTCTCTTCTGTTGTTAAATGCTTGAATTTAACCATTTTTTCAATAACTTTTAATTAAAATTTCTGTAGTTAATACTGAAAAAAGGCGTTGATAATTTTTTTTTTAAATCAATTATTACTTTATTATTTTAATAATACAGTATTTTTATACCGTACCGACGTAATTTTCATTTTTTTTAATTTGACTATGATGCTACAATACTGAAATTTACCGGAATTCCAAATTTTAATAATTTAGATAAAATATGAGAAAAACTTCTTTGTTCACTTACTTTTGACTTGTTCGTTCAGATGATAACTTTGCACTAATTGCATTATCGTTCATCCAAATAAACAAAATCAAAACAAATTCTGCTTGAGCGAATGACTATAACTGTAATCTTTGTTTTCAGTGGATTTTGCAGAGGAATAATAACGGGAAATCGTGGTATTCCCAGCTTAAATTTATATTTCATGTTATATTTTGGCTGTTAACTTACTTTTGACTGCCACTGTATGTATTACATATTAATTTTTCTGCACCGTGTGTAATTTTACGCACACCAGCAGTAAATTTACACATTTTAAGCGATTGATTTCCACACTTATGTGTGAATTTCCGCATTAATAGTAAAATTCACAAGAGTGCGTAAAGAAATTTGACAATAGTAATTTTACTGCTCTCAGAGTAGTCACTAAATTGCTTACTCTGAGAGTAGTAAACCTTTTTTACTGTGCATTTTAAAAATTTCGTGATAATTATGTTAATTTTTTTTCATATAATAATAAAATATGGTTTACTTTAAAGGTAAAACGCTGACGTAATATAATATAAATAGGAATGAAAAATATACTTACAATTTTTTTTAAGGATAACGATTTTGTAAATTGATACTGAAAATTTCAAAAGGCCAATCTCTATTTTTTTTAATTTGTATATATGTACATACATAACCATTTTTTTGATTTTATTTTAAGTAATTTTTCGAGTGTTTAAAGTTGAAAAAGAATCGTTGATTCTCGAATAATGAATACTATTTATGAAATTATAAAGAGCATCAACATGAAAATGAACTTATAAAATCCTTTATTAGGTTTAAATAATTTTCGTTCTTACACACCCAATAGTCGAAACTTAATATGTATATAATTTTTATTTATCTGAAACTTTTTCATTGTACTTACCTACAATAATTTCAAATTACATCAATACTAGACAAATTCCCTGCTCCTACTAACTAGTTAACAATATTTTCACTTGGCTGAATTTCAGTCTTTCATGTTAATAAAGCGTTCATTTTGTGACTAAATATATATACACGTATACGAATCAGAATTATATGAAACTATTCGAAAACTCAGTTGTGTTTGAAATAATTGCATACAAAACTTAAAAATTCAACAGTCATTAGAAATGATAGATCAGTTTATCAAATAACAAAACCAAAAGATAAAAAGAGTTATCTCTTAAATATTTTAATAATAATACACTAGAAATAGCAAGTTTATTGTACCACATATAAAAAGATCAAACTTGAATACACTTGTATTTTATTATCGACGTGTAAATGTGTAGGATGAAATAAATTTTTGCCACTATTTTACATATAGGTAGATACACACGTTTTATTTTATTGCAAGATATAAACTTCATCTTAAGGAAAGTATGCTACATGTGAATTTTTGATGTTTATATATAGAAAACTGACCGAACAAGTATTAAGGGTTTATCGTACCAAACAAGTAAAAGAATGCTGAACTTGTTTAATAATCGATTCTTTTTTATGGGACTCGTTCGTCGCACAATGCTTGAATTAAAGTTTTAATAAGATCGGCATTTGGATTCAAGTCGCAGTCATTTCCAGTATCATTGGGTTTATAATTTTAACCTTGTCTTACATTAAATTTGTCGCAAAATTTTGATTTTTAAATTAACGATAGACAAAATTATGTCCGGTGTTAACAAATTAATGTAAAATTTTCAAAACTGTATTGAGGATAATCAATTTTCGGTAATTTATTAAATTCGTTACCCGAAAAGAAACCTCCTTTTCTGTGGAAAAATTTATTTACTTTTCTAAATATTCATAAAATACAAAAAAAAACTGCAAGAAACCGGAAAATTATTTCGGTGCAATTATTTTTATCAATCACATATACATACTTTTTATTGAACTAATAAAATGAGTTCGAAGACCGTCAGATAAGTTCAACGTCCATTTGCAACAAATTCGAACATTGAAAAGCCGGTTTTCTAATCGTAGGTATAATTTCATTTGTTATTCTGTTTTTTTGGCGAATAAAATGGATAATCGTAGCAAGATTTACAACTGAAGTCAATGATCGGTAGTAAGAATGGATTATGGAAATGTCGAGTATATAGACAAACATTTGTCATATTTTCATAAGACAACGTATATCATATTTAACATACTGTATGCTCATTATATCCACCTATACTCGTATTTCTTGTAGTACGAGTAATACGTCCAAATATAATCACCATTATTCTGGAAAACGGCGGATATTCTATTCCCGCCGACATTGCGATTCTTATTCACGGCACATGCGATCATTGAAAACGTACGGAAACTGCATTATCGGTATACTTTAAAGACGTCTTTACATTGCGGATTTTAACTGTCAAATTTCTAGAAAGTGAATCTTTCACACGTTTTCAATAATTTAGAATTGTGGAAATCGCAGTTCACTTTCCAGCTGGCATGTTCCAGAATAAGGGTGAATGCAGGTAAAGAGTTATTCAATAGGTACACAACAATTTTGTATTTTAATACAAACACATCCTTCAACTATTTTGCTGATCTGTCAATGTCAAAACGTCAGTCAAGGTTTACATTTTTATCATGGTGAAGTTCAAGAACGAGCAACGTTTGGAAATTATCGCAATTATTTTGTGTTTAATTTAAATACAAAATTGTTATGTCCTTATTGAAATTTTCCATGTGAAGATTTTATTGGATACAAACAAGGTAAACAACTTTCACTGGAAAGGACATTGGAAAATACTGTATTGACTCATTTGAGGGCGTGTTATTCAAACATCCCGAAATACACTAACAGCTGATAGTATTTGTCGTGATTTGTTGGCATAGGTGCCACAATTACAGAACGGCATATACGGTCTTTAATACGGTAGCGTACACACTAGTCAGTTTTCAGGATGAGAGATTTTTTTTAATCTGGATTTTTTCTTTTAACTTTCCCTTTTAAATTTTTTGGGTAGTTATGTGTGTTTCAACTTTTCTTCTTGGCACTGGAATACACGCTTTACCTCACTTCTCCACCATTCTTTATCGTAATAAGCTGCAATAAGCTGTTCCATTAAATCGGTTTAGTGAGTTCAAACCCATAAACCCATAATTTTCATCTGTTTTACTTTTATTAAAGCGTTTAAATAGTGTGAAAAACTGACATAAATTCAATAATTTCCCACTACAACTCAAATAAAAAAGCCTCTTCAATTTCCGATCCAATAGATTTACATAGTCGATTTGAAAAACGTGAGACTGTTCTCGTAGCAACAATTAAGCAGTTTACATTTTTACCCATCTGCGAATCAAATACTGTCTAAAAGGTGAACAATACAAAATCTGCCTATATCTTAATCGTGAACGAATTTCTACTTACTCTTCTGAATTAAATTTAAATTGTTCGCCATTCCGGAATAATGGCCAAGCTTAAAATTAGCGATAAAATGATGCTCCGTAATGATGTGCTGATGAATCGATATTAAGGTGATTTACGGATTGCGCAAAAAAATGCTAATGCAGATTTACACATACCCACGTTTTGTATGTTTTCGGTAAACTCGTATAAGTAAATGTATGGAGGTAAAATTCAATTTCAATTGAAAGTGTGTAGGTAGTTTTCAAGGGGAGCTCAATATTTGCACTTTTGAGAGTCGGATTTGCATTGAAAAGACAGCATTCATGATTTTACTTTATAATAAAGCCTCGTGATCAACAGGAAATTTAAAAAAAATGTACCACTAAAATTATTTCCACGTATAAGGGTGTTCCTTCTGGAAAAACCTTTCACCTATTGTTTGTACTCGTACTATAGATTAAACACATAACGCAAGATTGTTGCATAACTAGAAATTGTTAATTTATCATACAAGTGAAATTGGTTTTACAAAATTGGACAATTACTCGTACCTTTCAGATTACGTTCCTCAAATTTAAAAGTAATCTTTTCGTTTTATTATTTGCAAAATTTCAAAAGAACCCCCAATGCCTTCAGACCATCACAAAACCGCACAAACTTTCGTCATTAACGACGATTTCCTATACGAATATGATCACAAAAGTTTTGAAGTATAATTGAAAATTTATACATTTTATGACATTGATGACCGACAGTTCACCACTTCTTGCTCAAATATTAAAGAAAAAATATTTATTATATTTATTAAATTATTTTGTACAATGGCACATCAAAATACGTGTGAATTATGTAAGTAATATTTAAACAAACCCGATGCGGATTTTTATTATGAATATTATGAAAGATGATGCAGATTTGAAAATAACTGAAAGCCTAAGTATTTAATAAAGATGTTAAGTACGAAATATGAAGATGTACTTAAGAAGTATAAGAAGTGTTAAGTAAGAGTGTGGTCTCGGTGTGGGTGGTTCGTTAAGTTTGTATATTCAAAAAAAAGGTGTCGAAATTCATCTCGTTGAAAATAGGGTGAAGTACATACTCTCAAAAACGGTCGTGCAAATTATAATAGATACTTTATTAATTTTTGCTGCAATTTTTATGACCCCTTTGTTAGTAGCAGAGGCACATAGTATTAGATAATTTTGTGTAACAACGCCACTGGCCAAAAACAATCGGGGAGTCATAGAACCCAAACTCTGGAATAAACACACACTAGCTTTGTTTAGATTGGCCATCAGTGCGTTAATGAAAAAGATCAGATCCAAAGTTAAGATGCTTCATCGCGCCAGCATAATTTCTAGCCGGTCCATGGATTTAAATTTACGCACACGTGTTTAACCAGTTGTAATTATCCACTTCATGCTCACTGCATCATGAATGCTCTTATTACGCCTGGAATAAAATAATATGAAGGTCTGTCTAAAAACATGTTGTCTTCTTGTCCATTTGGTTTCCCTTTCTGTACCGAATAGCTAGATAAATAAATCTAAGTGCAGCCTCGCCAATGATTTTCTCAGTTTCTCTACGAATTGCGATGTGAGCTACAGACTGACCACATGCAATAAGAATAATTTGCTATGAAGTCATCGTGCTCCGCCATAGTTTCACATATGAGCTGATCTGACGGCCCTCACGTATGTTTCTCGAAGCTTTGCTTGGACTCTTCCAAAGTAATTAAAATTGCGTATGCAATGTACCAAGGAAATGTAAATCTTGCAACTTCGGTTATAGAAACTTGTGCAAGACAAATGTATGCCATTTCCTCTCTTCAAATTGCTTTGTTTTATTCAAATCGATCTTCTAGGCCGCATTTAAATTTAATTGTTACTTTTTTTTTGTCTAAATTTTGGATGTGAAACCACCGATTTAAATATTGTCCGTGAGAATTCAGAGGTTTAGAAAAGCAAATGGTTTTGTTTAACCTAGAATATTTTGCAATAATTTTTTGAATAGAATTGGGATAGTCACAATCTCTATAACTCGAATTGTCACGGTTCAAGTAATAGAAAGTTCGACTTAAAGAATTAAAAGTAAAATACTTCAAAATCCTATTTGGTTTTAATTTCAAAATAACGATACGAGAAATAATAAAATCGACTTATAGAGGTTTAACTTTTTAGAAATAATATAAATAAATAAATAGGATATCGCAAGACAACATGTCATGAGATATGACACCGGAAAGCAAAATTTGGGCATACACAAGATACGTGGAAGATTTCAGTGCAAAGAACGTGAAGCAAAATTTTACCGTAGCAAACATTTTCAACTTAAATCAAAGCATAGAATCTCTTCTTTCCTTATGGATTTTTTTTCGGATATATTTATTTTAGAGAAATATTATCAAAGAGGCTAAGGCCTGATTTTCCATAGAAGAAGAGGCTTCATTTTACATTTGAGCCTGAGACGTCAGCTTGGTATGAAAGGACATCTTTTTTTTTGACTAAGGAATTTTAGATCTCAAGAGGTCTTGGGTTGGAATGCCTATTTATCGGACCCCTCGCAGTCGTAGAGTTGGACGTGAATTTGGGAAGGCAAATAGAGACTTTCCACGATAAAAGAGGAAAGTATTGATTTATGTATAAGGAATGCAAGCTCTACATTCTTACAAATGGAAGTGATACCTATCAAAACTCGGTTGATACGGGTCAAGATTCGTATAATAGGTGTGTTTTTGGCGCACTTATCCAGAGCAGAGTAAGTTAGAAAATGTACATATATACAAAATAACAACAACATTGCTGTTTTTATGATTCTTTATAACTTTTTCCATAGATAGTAGGCTAGATTAGAGAATTTTTTTCGAATAGCTGCCCCAGTGAGCTTACTGGGTCATCTATTCCGGTTAAACTCTATATTCTAGCCTACTATCTACAGGGAAAGCAATAAAAATAACAAAAACAGCAATATTCTGGGTTTTCTCAATGTAAATTTTAATCACTACTTTGATCTGGATAAATGAGCAAAAAAACACACCTAATAATAACTCTATATTCATATCGTGTGTTTCTTGCAACTCGGATCTGGTCACTCTCTTCCCAAAGCCTTCACTGGAATCGTCTTTATCATCTTTCAGCCAATGATGGTATCAAGTAACACTTCCTGGTTGTATGACGAATAAATAAACCCAATTGCCAGAATAATTCAGCCAATCGAGCAAATAGAAGGAAGACAGACAGCCTTAGAAAGGACAGTAAGCAGTTTCGATATTCGACTACATCATGGCTTCTGGCGCTGCTATCGCACTGCAGTAAACGAGATTAATTCTTCTTAATTATTATTGTTTCTCGTTTTATATCGATGGCATAGTTCAGCTCGCCTATAATCCTTATTGGAACGACATATAGATACAATATCAGATCTTCTTCTCAAAAGTTTTTATTCGCCCTTCCGCGTATTGTGTGTTTGTTTTTTCTTCCTGTCTATGATGAAATGATAAGGACTTTAACCTTTCCAATACTCTGAAGAAGGACCTTTTCAACGAATCAATCGTAAACTGTTTTGATTTTCACCTCTATTGCACTGCACCAGGTGAAAACAACAAAAGGAAATAATGTACCTCACACACACAAACATCTTCTCAATCCAGAATTTTCTTGTTGGAATGTTGATGGAGTACGTGACAATATCGCTATCCTTGCACTCGTGCTATCTCGCTTTTTTTAAATGTCATTTTAAAATGACTTCTCAGAAGATTCGTGCGGATGCTGTTCTGAACTTAATACTGCAAGTCGACAGAGATAAAGTACAACTGGAGCGCCAATGCTGTAAAACATTCTCCACGTCCAAGTAAATTGGTCAGCACAAAAACAACAACGACATAAACTGAGCGGAGCTGAAGAATCTGTGCCAAAAGGCGCTTGGCAGCCGGTAGTTCTTTCGGTCGCTTCTACTGTTCTACATACGGACCACTAGAATAGAATCAGTTTAAAAAATTGTTTTTTTTATCAGTAGCTCTTTTCTCGAAAAAAATTCTTTATCTCAAAATGAAGTGAAAGGTCAACGATTGAAGTGGACATCGGTGGTATTACAGTAGATAGAAACCAAAGGCAGTAGAACTCTAGTCTAGAAGTATCTAAACTTTTTTTTGCTAGGATTGCGGAAGTGACACGGTCTCAGTACTTACGCCGCTGGTCCAATCGGCCGGATATGTTGATCTTTCTAAATACGTTCCACTTTGCTCATTTGACCATTCTCGTCAAAATCATCACCAAATTTACACAACCGCAGCACGGCACTTAGCTTCAATTTAAAATACGTTAAAAATTTAACTATAATTTATTCAGGTTTTTTTTTCTTTCTTCTTTTATTAACTTGCGGCCGCGTTTATTTTTGATTTTTTCCTTGCCGATCAAATTGTAAACATTTCAGCGAGACTGCGTACTCCGTGCTTCGATATATACCACAATTACACTAGATTTTTGACTGTACTCTCTCTCGAGCGTCTTTAATTTATGACCGAACACTAAGCGTTTTCATTGAGAACTGAATGGAATAATTTGACGCCGGCGCATTTTCATTTTCTACGCAAAAAAAAAAGAGTTTGGAAAAAAATACGTAGGCTCTTTCTTGCTTTGTGGAAGAAAAATAATATCGAAATTGAAACTCGAGGAGGTCTCAGTCCCAGCCCCAGCTGTTTGAAACACACACACAGAACAGCGAAAAATACTGTGACTAGCCATCTACCGGATTCATGTTCAACCTGAGGCTCTCGTAGCACAAACAAGAACCACTGGCATATTGTAAAGCTTTCGAACTAAAGCCTAAATCAAATTTTACTATAAAATTTTTCCTAAATGCAGTAATCACTTTAATTAATAACATAATTTGTCAAGAAATAGAAATACAGTAAAACCTGTCTAAAACAGAATGCTATGGTACCCAACATTCTGTTCCGTTTTAGCAGGTTTCCGTTTTATACAGTTTTGTTCAGCAAAAGTCTTGATTTGAAGTATAGTATACAGTACATAATATATTATGTTTTTTTGGGTACTTTAAAAATGATGAACAAACAAAAAATAAAAATATATACAGTTCAAATAAAGGGTGTTACAATAACGCGTTCCGAAGTTAAATCAAAATTCAAAACAAGAGGATGATGGAGTTAATGAAATTTTATTAAAAAATATTATTTGGTCCATTGCAATTAAGTATGGGAAAGAATATTACTCAAATGCTCCTACGGCACACCTCGACCCGTTTATCCAAATGTTTGATGACATCACGGCATAACTTCTCCTTAATTAGACCAATAGATCCTTCAGTTGTTGAATGGTGTTGAGTTTATTGGGCTTTTGAGGTAACCCCAAAGAGAGAAGTGCAACGGAGTCAAATCGCAGGATCTCAATGGCCAATTGATTTCGTTGTTTCTGGAGATTATTGGCCCGAACTTCAGCTATGTGGCACATCGCATCATCTTGCTGGAACCACATCGATGTCATAATCATACAATATTGGCTACAAGAAGTCGGTGATCATGACACGGTACCTTTCCCCGTTCACTCTGACAGAGTTGCCAGGTGCATTTGCGAAGAAAAATGAACCAACCACTCCACCAGCGAAAAATGCACACAACAAAGTGAGATTTTCTGGATGCATTTGTTTTTCAAAGAGTGCCCCTGGATTTTCATCAGCCCATATTCTGCAACTCTGCTCGTTGGAAACTTAGTTTAGCTTTTTGTTTTTGCTTTTCCTTTTTACACCTTACCAACAATTTGCCAAAGACTGAACTACCAAAATTTCAAAACAGATGTCCAAAATTATTGGTTTTTGTAACACTCTAGTTCCATAATAAGTTAAAAGCATTTTTCCGTCTTTCACTTGCAGCCAGTCATACTTAAATCCACTCATGTCACATTTCAACTGTTTTCCGTTTTGCAAAAAATTTCGTTCCGCGAATCACGTTCCGTTTCCGCGTTAGACAGGTTTCCGGTTTATACAGGGTGTTTTGCATTGGAAAATGCTCCGTTCCCAGTTTTTTTTTCGTTATGGCAGGTTTCTGTTTTATACAGGGTCCGTTTTAGACAGGTTTCACTGTACTACACTATAGTTGTAAAGACAATAAATTTTTCCCCGTCTGATCTCTACAAAAATTGTATAAACTGTAAATATCTCACAGAATAACTGTAATAATTAAATAAATAAGTAAGTAAGTAAGTAAATTTTACTATTTTTGGATATTCAGCATCCAAGCGGCTATAAGGTGGTTGTTTACGTTCACACGAATCCCTAGAAAGTTTTTGGATCTGATTAAATACAGAATTTGGTTTTTACATCAATTGACTTTCTATTTAAACGCCTGAAAATCAATTTCAGAATTTTGCAATATTCAACCCTAAAGAGCTCCAAAGGGGTTGTATATGTTTTTTACGAATTCCACCATATCTCCTAGGTCCGAGGAGACCTAGGAACAGGATAAGTTTTTAATTGTGCGGGCTCTTAGTATTAACATCTAGAAGTCTTTTTCAACATTTTTAAATCCTCAACTTCTAAGTGGCTGCAAAGGGTTCGTTTAAATTTATGTATCTTAGGTCCAATGGGAATATAATTTGGAGGGTATTTGGAATATTATTTGTTATAGGTTGGCACCTCAGCTAAACACATTCCGGACTTCTAACCACAAAAATAATAACGCTCAAAATGTTGTCAGATTTTTTTAATTATTTCATATTTTTCTTTAAGGGGGAGCATCCGAGTAGAAAAAATTGGTTTTTAAAAATTGTTTTTTCCGCTCATCTTAAAGTTTGTAGTCTTAAGAATATTGTGTGTAAATTTCATATTGAAATTTCAATTATTGTGAAAGTTATGGGCAATTAACCGGAATGGGCCCTTCGTGAATTCTAACGGTTCGTCTTTCAAACCAAACTTCAAACGCGATTATCTCGAAACATACTTTTTAAAGACGGTCCAAAATATTCGGAAGACGGCTCGACCGATTGCTTCCAAAATTTGACACAATATTTTCGGACAGGTTTTCTACTTCGTAACGTAGGATTTTTTTTCTACACTTAATTATTTTTTTTATCAAGCCAAAAAGGTCGCGGAAATTAAGGTTAAAAAATGAAACATAAAGTTCAATTCGGCCGCCATTTCGTAAAAAAAAAATTTTTTCAAAAAATCCTACGATGCGAAGGGCATTTTCAGAATCTTTTTGAAATTTTTGTTTCAGATCAGCCGACTGCATCTAATCTTCGGAACGGCAGACCGTGCAATCGAGGAACACTTTTTACGCCGGCCATAACAGCAGCGCCCCCGGTCCATATATAATTATAAAAAAAATTGTCGGCGTACCTCAACATGTGTATACTTTCAAATAAAACTTACCTGGATAAAATCGAGCAAATAGTTTTTGAGATAATAACTCCTAAAATTCACCTATTTTTCAGCTGTCTACTCGGATGTTCCCCCTTAAATAGCCATTTAGTTTTCATCTAAAACCCAAGTATAATATTAACTGCAGTAATATTGCCTGCAGCCGTACTTTTCATTTCCTATATGACCTCTGTACCGTTTTCAATACCATAGCTCAGAAAACTTCCGTTCTAAACGCACAATTTCCATTCTTCACATTACTGTATGCAACTTTCACTATCTATAGATACTCGTTTGAATTATATTGGGAGCGGAAACTTGTTGGCGGAACGGTTAGCAGAACAAAACCGGTATGTAAAAATTCATAGCAAAGATTCACCTGTCGATGATAAGAAAACAGGTTTCAATAAATTCGGCTAATAGATTCCGTCGATTAGTGTTAAGTCATAGGTGTACAATAACCGGGTCTCGATTGCGTCTTCGGTCACATTGCAGCAAAAGTTACAACTAATTGCGCCATCAAGGTCGTTACTGTACATTTCCTGAAAGTTGATATTAGATTTTCTTCAGTTATTAACTTTTGTTGTTTTGATTGATTTTAGCACTTTAGTAAATTATCTAATTTTTTTGCTATACGAATTATTTAACGATATTCTCTCGCTATGGACATAACGGGGTTTCATTTAACAACTTAATAAGTAATTCGACCTAAAATAAAACCATGTTTTATTTTTAAGTTATAAAATTTTGTTTTAACCTAGAGGTACCAGAGTTGTAATAAAGCTGAAGTTATGTAACTAATTTACTGCTTTAAGATTACCTTTGAAAGATACTTTTTAACGCGAAATTGTGTATTCATGAAAGACTTACATACTTATTTATGTAAGCTATATTCAAGGATAGTCGCACTTTCGGCTTTTATTTTCGCTCTAGACAAAATTTATTAAAAATGGTTTGTGGCCAAATATTTATTTTAATCGAGATACAATATAACCTGTGTCATAATACGACATACACATTATTTGTATTGTCTATTTCAGAGCTATGTTAATTAAAAAGTAAGCATCTTACTTTGATACCTCGACAGAACGAACTGACTGGTTAAATTTGCTTAGTAGTGCCTATATATTGAACAAAATTCTATCAGTATAAAATTATAGTTCTAGTCACATTTCATTTACATTCTTCCGGGCACATTATTCAGCATCTATTAAACTTGTAAAAGTATTTGATTCCTAATTTTATGACTTCGAACTACTCGTGTTTCAAATATAAAAACGTTTGTTTATTGTAAAAATCATGAGAGCTATAAATTTATTTTATTGACAACAGGTCTCCGCATATTTCATGTCATTTAGTTATACAAAAAAAAAACAATAGATTGCTATTTAGTGTGCCTTGTTTATAATACCTAATAATATTAAGTCTATTAAAAAAATAAATAAAACGACATATGCTCGTATGTATGTAAACAAATTTAGGGACTTGCGCAGTTTTCCAAAAAAAAAACTACAGCATATTCTCTTACAAACTATTCGATTCAATAGATAAGTTTTCTTTTAAAAGAACCGTGACTGTGCAAAGTTTTTAATAACTTTTGTATGGAAAATACACAAAGGAATAGTTCTTTTACTTTATTATTCTAATAAAAAGATTTTATGATCGATCGAATATAACAAAAAAAATTGATTTTTTATATTTTCGCTTTTAGGACTAGTAAACCCCCAAAACACGTTAAAAATTATTGTACGTCGATACGCCTTATGACAACGTGTATTGTGATAATTTTTTTCTGATTTTTGTCGAAAACCAATAAGGATAACATGAAGAAATGTTCGCAGTAGGGTTGAACTTTTTAAGGATGTGAGTATATGAGGGTAAAATTTATATCTTCTGAATCGTTTACGTCACACAGTTGAAACTTTGTCAATATTTGAAGGGATACCACGGCACTACATTAAACAAATTTAAGGTAAAAGGTGGCGTGAGGAGTAAAAACCTTTGGATGACGATATCTCCTGAAGCAATTACGTAGGAAAGATTAAAAGGTTTGTTAAAGGTGTTCAAGAGAAGTGAGGGGCAGTGAAGCACGAAAGTGAGGAGATGATAAGTTTTTTTTTAAAAAAAATCACATTTAATATCTAAAGGACTTTTAAGATATGATTTTAGAAGGATATAGTTCAAATTGATCCACAAATTTGTGGAAAGGGATATAATATCGAGGAACCGATAATCATAGAAAGCGGAAACTTTGTTCTCATGGAAAGCGATGGTGGCGTTATGTTCTAAAAATATTATTTTCGATAAAGGCAACACGGTAGAGATGGGTTTTTTCCAATCTCAAGTACGGCTTATATCAGAAAGTTGAAACTTGGGCCGAATATGTAGATGTACTAGAATAGTAATTTAAGCAAAAAGAAAATTTATATTTGCATTGGCGTACGGAAGTGGGGAAAAATCGATTTATAGAGAGCATGTTTGATTTTTTGAGTTTTATATGAATGTGATATGCATTGCATATGCAGGGCACGAGTAAAGTGCCTGAGGCTTAAAACTCGACAATATAAATAATTCTTTGCCAGTATACGCGAACACAATTGTGATATATTCAGAGAACAACACTTTTGTAAACATTTCTTTCACCTACTTTTGTATAGGAACTGACGTGTAGTTATTGAAAGTGCATTATTAATTCCATTTAAGAAGTCCACATCATAGAATTTTTTGTAGAATCGGCGAGAGCTAATCATTGTTTTTGCTTCATTCCATACCATCATAAATCTAAATATTTATTTATCTATCTAGAATAATTTACTGTTACTCTAATTAATTTATACATATTACTTACATTATAGATAAGTAGCAAATTTCAACTTTCCAGCATAAAACGATCCTGACACAAAAAAAAAATAACCAGTAATTACTCTCACTTCACTACAACGTCACAAAAGTGTAATTTATAATTAAACAACTGAAATACTATTTAACTGAGATTTTTTTTAGCAATCATTTTCAAGATTTTCTGTCTTGAAGGAATGTTCTCTTTTCTTACATACCATTACCCAATTTACTGCGAAGTCTTTTTTCCGTAAACAATTAGAGGTCAACTCTCAAGTGTTTCCTGAGATCTGAAACGTAATCATCTATTGAATACCATATACATACTTATACAAATAAACAATCATAAACTTTTAAAAGTTTTATGTTTCAGTACACCTTAAATATAATTCAAATTGGAAATTTTATTCAGCACCGACATTCAGCAAATCAACAATTCTTAGTTTCAGAATAACGATAGTGAACCCAATAAAATAATAGCAAAAATATAAAGATTCGTTCTCATACTAGTACAAACGCGGTATTCAATAAGAAATAAAATAAAATAAAACTCAATTGTATGATAATTGCAAATTGATACCATAAACTGACAATGAAAATTCTCAATCATCGATAAAATTGAGCCATTAAAAAACGAGAAGTAATTAGATATGGATGGGTCCGTTGACGGTGCGTATATACTTCACAAGACGTTTTATTTAGTAAACAATTATTTTATTATAAATAAATAAGATTTCTGCCGTTAATATTGTGTGCATGGCTACAGATCTTTTAGTCGAACAAAGAAAGAAATATGCAGGTCTACATACAACCCACAATTGTAAGCTTAATGAAATAAACTTACTTTAAAAGATGCTAAATATGTAACTTGTCTGTATGATCGGTAAAATTCTTTCTTTATATACTCGCTTAAAACGATGGATTTTCACAATTAATTCTTTCAATTTTCGTCAATTAATTGTTTTAAACGATCGCATACATGTAGCGACGAAATAAAAAATTCGATGAAAAATTCGAACATGTGAACTTGAATTGATCGTAGCATTGTGAGAAAAAAAATACTGATGTAGTACTCGATTGACGATCGATCAATGGGGGTTGAAAGAAGCTAAGGTGATCGCGCCAACATACAACAACAACACATTCTTCTAAGAACTTATCTACCGATCTCCTGGCTTAGTATTTCTAGATATTCATTTAGATTGTACTTTATAGCTAATTTATCTGATATATTGTTATTTGGTGGGTAGATCAAATTTTTCGATTGTTTATAATCGTAGCTTAACGGTAGCCACTGTTTAATATGCAGGGCGTTAATTGGCATTAACATTCCTTCATACAGAAGGTCCAAAGAACTTCTTGGCCAGAACTCTAAGCTTCTGATTATTATCGATTATTTTTTTGAATAAGATCCAATCGAATACTAGAAGGAAGCGAACTTAAGATTCGAAGCATATCGCCTCGTTTATCAGCCGTTAAATCTGTTCAATCCTGGAAATTTATATTAAATCACGTCTTGGTTGTGAGTATTTCTCCCAGACCATAAATTAAAATGATTGTTTGCCAAGTAGTGAGTAGTGATGACCCACCATAAGCAACGAAAACTGTGACCAAACCGCTTCAGTCTCGTATTCATTTCGAACGAAGTCAGGTCGTTACAGACGCCCCATACTGCCATCTACTAATTTTGACGATCACACTATAGCTTTTAAGTGTAAGGCTGTGATCAGTGCTGATCATAATTCAGCCACCTCTGCAAAACAGTGCTAATACGTTTTGGTTCCGGTCTAAGTGATCCAAGTGATGACATGTGACACGATCTTAATTCTGATCTACGCAATAAACCTTTCGAGTCAGTGATCTCAATTGGCAGTGATTACAGGATTACAGCAAAGCCGAGATTTATTAATGGGGTGTGTAACATTGACCACTCGCCGTGTTTAGTGAGCGCGCATTTGTTGGAATCACATAGCTGAAACTTTCTCCCTAAGTTTGATCAATAAAGTCAGTCAGTCAGTCAGCTGTGCCTTACCTCTTGCCACTGTGATATCTGCGAATGTTTGTGATTCCGATTTGTACAAAATTTAGATTAAGTAACTTGGCCGCCGTATTATTATATAATTTGGTTAGTCGTGATTATTGTCATCTATTTTGTTTGGATTGTTAGCGGTTTACTGTGCCACTTTAACTGCCAGTTGGTAAAAGATTCATCAACAAATAAATCGCATCTTAGTCGCAAATACTTTCATAATGACCTTCAAATTTAGGATTTGGTGAGTGTTTTCATTTATGTATAATAATATTTAATAGACAAGAAAATTAGATTGAAATTAAGTCTAGTGTTAAGCGCGTTATAATCGATTATCTATCAATCCAGAGTTCTTGGGTTCGAATTATAATCAAATCATAGATATATCGCCTCTGGTCTAAGAAAAAATTACATTATCCTGAAAAGATCTACAGCATCTTGTCAAGAGCACTGCAGCTTCCCTACAGTAAAAAATGGAAGCCAACGGGGTCACCAAAACTTACCCACTTGCTTATAGATCCTACTTGTAAGTGCCAGAGTCAGGGTCAGGCGATAATAGAGTAACAACCTCTATCTCAAAAAGAAAACAAAGTTTTCCAAGAGAGATGACTTATTTCAGTTGGAAGAAAGCATTGCTTCGTTTGGACTGCCGCCACATTGAAGAAGAAGTGTTATTCATTCAATAATATTACAATGACGGTCAGAATTTATTGAAAAATATAGTAAATATGCACAAATTCAAAATTTACAACTCGTTTTCTTATTTTGATAATGTCTTTATTGGAGATTAACTTATGACCCAGATAAGTAGTCACCGTAGTTAGAAAAACGATTGCTCCAGAGAAATAAAATAAACAATATAATATAATAATAATTGGGAAATGTGTAGCCTTATGAAAACGCTTCGTTCCTTATATTGGTTGTATTTAAAAAAAATATATATACCATGAAAAAATTCTTTTCTGATTAAATGAAATTATTTTCATGATCTTATCTTTATAATTATTATTATTACCCTTTTCATTCTTCATTTAAATTCCTGATCTATATTTGTAGGCATTGTTTAATTGAATTAAAATATTTTGTTTAGATTGATTTTTATTATTCCATATTACATTTTTTATATTTTAAGATATATTAAATAATGCGATGCTCAGACCCTGCGGCCTTTTCAATTCGTATATTTTGTTTAATAGCTCTTATAATAAGGGAATATAAATGATATTTTAGCAATTTTGCGACTGCTCGACTAAAGGCAAAAAAGCATTCTTGAAAAAAATTAAGAAAATATCCTTATTATCATAGAAAAAAATCTTAATTTTTTACTTTATTATTTTTTAATGTGAGGGTGGAGCGTTTTAGATGAAATTTTGTTTCTAGATGTCAGAAACCGCTTATGCTAGGAGGAGTTGGAACGTATGATAGTGGACCCATTTGCAAAATGGTCGATAGTGTTCGAGATGTGCGAGTGGGGGCGAAAACAATGCGTCCAAAACGCTTGAAAGCTGGGATTGAAACATTCTAAAATCCATATCTCCTGAATGATTGATGTCAGATGGCTGAATCTTTGTAGTTGTCTTAAGAGATATTAGGAGATTAAAAAAGTGTTAACATTTTTAAAGAGGATGGTGAGGTATGGGGGTGGGGGGTGAAAAACTTTGAATTGCAATATCTTCCGACTCAATTGTGCCAGGAAGATAAAATTTGGTTTCTGTATATAGAATTACCAGTGGAGTCTACAGAATGTAAAATTTTTGAGGAGGTGGTGAAGCACGAAAGTGGGGGGACAGTCATTTTTGAAAAAATTAAATTATTATATCTCAAGAACCGTATCAGATATGATCTTGAAAATTTTAGTCGCATAGTAACCTACACCGCATCTCAGCATTAAACACGTTTCGGACGTCTACCCATCAAGTAATAAAGTTGCGCCCAGACTGTTGACCGATTTTTTTTATAATGGTATAAATGGAAATGACGCTTTGCCTCCACATGTTTGAATTTTTGGTGTTAACCGATGTAATGTAATGGACAAATTTTTCAAGGATATTTTTATGGTAGCTTCTTGAAGAATTTGAACTGTATTTATTCTTGTGCCTTTAGACTTGGGTAATTAACCTACGATTATCTTAAAATAGATAATTATTTACATTTGCTTATAGACATTATGCTCATTCCATCATGTTGACTTGCATCAACCCGATAAGTTAAACCAATTTAAAAGCACTTAAACGGTAGGTGCTCATTGTCGCGTTAAGAATACTTTGTAGCATTTTAAATTCAGTATCACTTCTACGTCTGATTGTTTTGTAGCATTCAACGAGGAAGCAATAATTATTTTCCCGCCTCAATTTGTGTTGCTATTAATGCAATGAGTGTTTTTTATAGTTAAATACATAATACATTGATTTATCATATTATGATTATTTACATTAACTTTTTCGGTTTTGGAATATTGAAGCATTTGTTTATTCTAAGTTCTAATGCATTATTTAGGCAATCTTTCGATTGAATTATTTAGCGGTATAGACAAGGCTGCACAATTACCATAGAACATGAAGTGAATTTAAAAAGAATAAAATAAATCTTTTTTGAAACGTGAAATTTCCGTCACACGCTGGAGTATCAGACTGCAGTCAATATAAAACCCAGATGACGAACGGTCGTGTAGAAAAGTTGCCACGTGAAAAGCTTTGTTCCTCTATGTTGAACTTGAGAATGTAAGGATTTACAATTAAATTGTACCCAGTGCACGAACCACGCAAGCTTTGAGCAATAGCACAGCCGTGAGTATGTATTACATAATAATATTTTTATATTTTGTGTATACAAACGTATATGAAGTAAACATTTATTTATTAATGTGATTTTCTTAAAATTTCGATATTATATTTCACTTAAATCGTGAAAGCCTTATTACAATTTCAAACCATCATTTACTCAAGAATCGATAGCTAGCAAACATTTGCGAGAGATTTTTCAAAAAATGAGTACTTCAAGTATGGCATCGTCATCAGTGATCAGAGTCAGTAAATTACATTCAGAAATAGTCGAATTTTGTTTCAAAGTGAATATGCCGCTCCTCATTCCAACTAAAAAAATTAGATTGCATCTTCTTTAGTTTGAATCTAGCATCAGAAATCTTTCCAGATTATCGTGGTACTAATTAATTTTAATTGCTGACGTTATAGAAAAATACTTGAGGACATTACAGTAATAAATCTTATTAAGAATTTCAATTGATGACTCGAATGAAAGAAGACACTTAATTATTTCATTGAACTCACTTATATATTTCTTCACGGTTTCAAATTCACCCTTATGAAAACCAACCCAAGCACATAAGGTTTTCGGTTTTTGTGGGGTTAATACTAACCTTAAAATGGGAAAGTAAAAAATTGGAGGGTAGTATATGGTCAGTCAATTTATTACTAAACGTAATAAAGTACAATTTTCTTATAGACGTAACAAAATCTGGTCAATTCGAAATTAATGAGATAAATTCGCATATAATCAGATTGAAATTATTTATCGTTAACAACCTCTGATACAACCGCGTATTATTTTGTTGTATAAATGAATTAATGCGGTAATAGTGGAAGTGTAATTTGTTTGGCTGCACAATACTCGAAACATGGCTTTAAAATCAACGAAAATAACTTGCCGATTTTCATTGGCACCTTATAATTTGCAATGATTTTAATTATAATTTCATTTGATACTCGTATATGTAATAGAATTCGGTAAGATTGTATAATGTACATAACTACACATAAACAAGATTAAATAAAAACATTATTATAAAATTTCGTAGATATTAATTGAATGTAAACTATAGAAGGAAAGTGAATAGATTTTTAACTAAATTTTAAAATTAAAAAATTGTAGTCAGGCAAATTAGAGAATTCAGAAATTAGGTTTATTATATGAAAATTAGTCAACGAATTTGGTGGATATACTCAAAAAACATTGAAGAAACATTGATTTTGATTATAGTTGGTAACTGTTTTCAATCTACAATATAATAAAATCACATGCTGGTATAATTTGAAAAATATTATACATAAAATACGTAATAATTAATTTTTGGAGAAAAAAACAAGACGGTGGATAACAAAGAAATTAGGAGATGAGGAGAAAAATATGCAAACGGATTGTGTTCAAAAAAACATAGGTATTTGTTCCCCTCATGTGGATGAAATTTGCAACTGGGTGCAACCTTATTATTTTTCTTTGAATATTTTTCTTCATTTTAATAGTAGGCACTTGTCTTGAGATCGTCAAAATTTCGCAGATTAAAAATTAGTGCTGTAATTTTTTTCATACCCATCAAAAAATGTTCTTAATTACATTTTAGAATTAAATTATATATCTTCCTTTTCAGAAAAGAATCGATCATTTTGGTCCGTCGAGCCGGATTTGAGTTCGCGTCCTAAAGAATCGAGAAGAAGTAAGAAAATATGTTATAGTGAATCCCATTTGATTCGATTATAACATGTAATATTTTCGGCTTGGTGGGGTAAGTGTCTCTTTTTCAACCTTTAAGGGCACACTTGGGAATAGCAAAGTAAAATATATTACCATATCTTCAGAATGCAGTGAAATTTGTGCTTTAAATGTTGACATTTGGAATGCTATTGTAGATAAACTCTGAAAGATCAATTAAATTAGATATGAAGAGGTAAAGGGAGGATACTCTGTAATCGCATTACACTAGGTTTGAATTCTAAAAACTGTTTTATCAGGTGAAGATTGCATTGTAGATGCAGGAATTTGGAGTGCGAGAAAATATGCTCAAATTTCAGCAACTTACGACTTTTTAACCCTATCTAAAACGTAGATCGAAAAATAATACGGTTCCGCCCAAACTAAACGGTCTCCAAATTCTTCTTATATCTTTCAAACCACGATAACAACGAAAATAAGTTAATTTCGTTGCTATGACCGAATTTCGCTTTACAAGCAACTTATAATTTATAATACGAGTACACAAAAAATTATCGGTGAATACAACTTCCGGTTGGTTATCCTTTCTCCAATCATTTCAAAACGACTCCTTCCTCTGATGGTCTGACCATTTCGTGCAGTGGCAAGATGCGAGCGAACGTTACTATAAACTGCACTGTCCCATTGTCACACAAGATACAATCAGAGTATACGATCCATGCAGCAAAAACACTCAAAGATTAAATTAAACAACAAATTTAATAAAAAAAAAAAAGGGAAAATAAATTTTTTTCAAGATCGTGAATCACGATAAAGTGCTCGAACAAAAACTTCTTACAGTGCGACACTAACAAGTCCGATCTTTCCATGTTTCAGCTTAGTTTGCCAGTGACGATCGATCGTAGCGCTACTAGACCTGAACCGGGCTTAACTACTGGACTCGAATTGGAATCGTAAAGTAATCGGAAGCTGTCGAAATGCACATCCACGGGACCTTAGTAGCACTGATCGTGTTCGGCACGATCCTTGCGATAGGTCACTGCTACATGATCGGTGTAGGGCGAGCGGACTGCACAGGACCTTCAGTCGAAATCGGATTTGTAAGTATCAGCCACTTAACTTGGTCACGATCTCCCTAGTGAAGATCTTTTATTGGACACGATCAGTAAGTAGTTCTGGTTTTTTTTCCAGATGGGCTATGCGAAACTCAATCAGAAAGGCAAGGGCATCCACTTGCGACAATTTTCCAGGGCCTTTATTGTCAGCGACGATGTGAAACGAGCCGTTTTTGTAAGCATCGATGCCGGAATGATGGGTCACTCTGTGAAACGTGAGGTACAACAAAGAAATGTTTTTATCTGAAAGTGATTAATCATAACGAATTTAATTTGTTTTTTTCTTGTTGCGAAAACAGGTCATTATTAGACTACGAAAAACATACGGCGACACTTACAATTTTGATAATGTGGTATTGAGCGGAACGCATACCCATGGAACTCCTGGAGGATTTTTGATGCATCTGCTCTACGATATATCAGTTTTAGGATTCGTACCGCAAACATTTGCGGCCTTAATCGATGGAATTTATCTAGTAAGTACCAGTCTACATACCACCAGCAAGTAAAATAATTTAGTGAATGGATATATCTAAAAAAAGGAATGCATCCCGACTTTAAATCTCATTACATCGTTAGTCGGTTTAAAAAAAACTCTCGCTCAATTAAACAATCGCCATAATGTAGAACTTCAATCAATTGAAAAAAGTGATCTTAATCGCTAATTAAATGGTTCATCTGATATACTACATGCCATGTGATGGACACGATCAGTAGAAAATGGCTTGTTTAAATTGTACTTTATTATTTTTTAATAATTAAGTATCGAAATCGACATGAAATTAAACTTAAAAAAATTGTTTTCAAGAGATTCTATTTATTTACGTAATTAGGCAAAACCGAAATTGTTCGTCTGTCCGCCGTATTTTCTATAATCATTATTTTTTCCTTTTCCCAGAGTATTACACGAGCGCATGAAAGTATGGAACAAGGTCGTATCTATATCGCAGCAACCGAAGTTCTTGATGCAAATATCAACCGATCGCCAACGTCGTACTTGGAGAATCCAGCCGAGGAGCGTGCCCAATACGAGTACGATGTCGATAAAACGTTAACACAAATTCGTTTTGTAACGGATGAGAAAGAACTGATCGGCGCCATCAATTGGTTTGCAGTTCATCCGACTTCAATGAATAACACAAATCACTTAGTTTCCACCGACAATGTAGGCTATGCCTCGATTCTCCTCGAGAAGGAGTTGAATCCGGACAATATGCCCGGCAAGGTATGCAAAAATAAAATTTAACAATACATGTGGGAAATTTTGTAATGGTAATTTTCATGCCAGGGTCGATTTGTTGGAGCCTTTGCAGCCACCAATTTGGGAGACGTCTCGCCCAACATTCGCGGTCCTAAATGCCAGAAATCAGGCAATCCATGCGATATCTTAACCTCAGCCTGCCCGAAACGAGAAGGTGAATGTGTAGCGACGGGACCGGGTCAGGACATGGTTGATAGTACAAAAATTATAGCGACCCGCATTTATAAGGGCGCTTCGGTAGGTTGAATGCATTCTATTGCTATGCCATAAACATTGCTATTTTAAAATTTTCAGAATTTAATCCGCGAAAATAACGGTCGTGAAATAACCGGCAGCATAAATTTCATTCATCAGTACGTAGATATGCCGGAATACCGAACGATTGCGTACAATCCGCTTACTCAGCGAACTGAGGAAATCAGTGGATGTATTCCAGCAATGGGATATAGTTTTGCAGCGGGAACCACCGATGGACCAGGTGCGTTTGACTTCAAACAAGGAACCACAGTGGATAATCCGCTCTGGAATGCAGTTCGTGACTTCATAGTTCCTCCGACATCGGAAGATGTTGCATGCCAGTCACCCAAACCAATACTTCTTGCCACAGGAAGGGTATATAAAGTGTATAACATTTTGCATATTTTATTCCTAATTGCTCTAATTTCTTTACAGGCCGAATTTCCATATGAATGGCAACCGAAAATAGTTTCCACTCAAGTTTTAAAATTAGGCGATGTCCTGATTGCAGCAGTCCCCGGCGAATTTACAACGATGGCCGGACGTCGGATGAGAAATGAAGTTCGGAAGGCCGCTTTGGAAGTTTCCGGCGACGAGTACCAAGTGGTACTAGCTGGTTTGTCCAATGTTTATACGAGTTATATTGTAACTCCAGAAGAATTTCAGGTAATAAGCTCTACACATGTTCTTAAAGCTATTTTGATTCGACCTCCTTTACTTTTCACGCTCAGGCTCAACGATACGAAGCCGCTTCGACTATCTACGGTCCGCAGACCCTCACGATTTACATCGATCAATACCAAAAACTAATCAAATCATTGATGATCGGAAGGTCGATTAATCCTGGTCCGAATCCTCCACGAATGGACGAAAAGGTCCTTTCGTTCAACACAGGCGTTGTATTCGATGCTCATCCGGTCGGTCGTGATTTCGGAACGTGCAAGGCCGAACCGCATGATAACTACAAGATCGGCGGTCGTGTCTACACGACGTTCATAGCAGCGAATCCTCGCAATAATCTTCTACTGGAGAAAACATTTCTGACGATCGAACGACAGGACGAAGAAGGAAATTGGACGGTGTTATTGACCGATGCCAGTTGGGATACAACGTAAGTAAATTTGAGACTTCTGAATTTTTAGTTGGGTCTAAACTTGGCATTTCGGTTCTTTTTCTAGATTCCGATGGGAACGGATCTCGGTCATTTTAGGTTTTAGTGAAGTTCATATAACGTGGGACATTGGACGTGATACTGTGCCAGGGTACTACAGAATCAGACATTTCGGTAACTACAAGTATATTTTGGGTGGCATATTCCCGTACGAGGGAACATCCAGAACATTTGTCGTTAACGCGTAAACTAGTCAAAGACTTTTATTTTGTAATTTTCGTAGAGTTTAAGATAAAGCTTTAATATTTTTATTGTTGAATAAAAAGAATGAATTTGTTAAAAAAAAAGGTAAAGTAAGAAGTAAATTAGTAAGGATTCCTCTTTGACTTCAAGGTTTATTGATGCGCTTCAGAGAATATGGAAATAATTTCTTTCTCGATTCAGAAAGAGGAGTTTGTCCACCAACCAATCGGAATATAATTAAGTCCGAGTCCTTGATGGGAAAATGGCTTTTCTACCAGAATAAGACTGCAGTTAGGTCAATGGATTGGACAAATAAATTACTTCGATGAATACGACGATACCGGAGTACGGTAAGTACGGATCATTGGACCAAAAAGCATGTCCATCGCATCTACTTAAGATTATTTCATAGGATAGACAAGCATCAGCTTAGTGCACTTGTGGGCTTGAGTGATCGGATGAAGCATTGAAAAATTTGAAAACACTGAGAAATTCCGGAATTGCGAAGCATTAGGGCTGGTCTTGTACAAGAAAATTTGCTTCTAGGGGAGAGTTTGCAACGCTAATTATATTTATGGAATAGAGAAACTTTGTGGTCATAAGATTCTTACGTAATTTTAGCTGCAGGATTTCGATAAAGTTTCATCCAGTTCACAAAATGTATATCTCGTTCTTTAGTAGCATTTTACTTTTATTTTATTTTTTTAAAGGCTCATATACCCCTGAAATTTTCAAAAAATAGATTTTTTTTTTACACATTTTTATTTTTTAAACTTTTAAGAATTAAAAAAAAAATAGAATTTAGAAAATTCCACTCCATTACAAAGTTATAGCAATAAATGTGACCAAACATCGGTTTGGAGCGGCTTCCTGGCTAATTGCCGCGCCACTCTCAACAGCAGCGGTTAGCATTTATTTTTTTCGCAAAAGCTGGGTTTCATAGAAAACAAGGTCATTTATAGGACCATCTGTGAAAAACACGAAGATACAGGAGGAAAAAGGTGTACAGTACGAAGCTGGAATGGGAGACTAGCCGTAAGTTCACGTTGTACCTACCAAAAACCTTAAACGCATTTTTCTCGAAACTATGTTTTTCGACAGTGTCGGCACGATAACTCAGTCAATTTTCAATATTTTTTAACTTTTTTTTTCAAATTTTGATAACTATTTTCTCTATAGTCTGGCGAGAGGTTTTTTTTAATTTTTTGCTTGGAAATTTTTTTTTATAAAGTTTTAAACGCAAATTTTTTTTAAAAAACTGATTACTAAAGTTTGAAATACTGTAACTTATTTAGTTTTAAAAAAAAATTCCCTCCGTCAGACTATAACTACTACATTATTTTACAAGATTCTTTTTTATTTTTGCAAATTGAATTATTTTTGGTGAAGTTATGATGCCGACCAGGAGGTCGTATAGTTGAATAGTTAATAAGATATGTGAACTAAACAATTAAATTTTTTTTCACCATATAACCTTAATATTAATTTTTCAAATTTACTCGGTTTTCAGCGCGTGCAGGGGTATGTGAGCCCTTAATTAATTCTAGCATTTAAATTTTTTTCGTTAACGCTTTCCTACTTCAGAAAAATAATTCACAATGCTAAAGACTGCGGCTAAGAAAAACATCGCAAGAAGTTCAGACGATTGTGAACCGGTCGATGAATCATTGGTCAACTGTCAAAATCAACCAACTTTTAGTTGTCAGTGGGTTGGAGCAACAGAGATTTGCGTCCGGAGATGTCAAAAGTGGCGAATTACACCGCGATGGGAATC
The DNA here is from genome assembly GCA_951812415.1 of Beris morrisii. Lineage (NCBI taxonomy): Eukaryota > Metazoa > Arthropoda > Insecta > Diptera > Stratiomyidae > Beris > Beris morrisii. The sequence goes on from OX638310.1 coordinate 160,187,144, forward strand.
GTGGAGCCCCAGGCAAGACTTCGCCACCTGGCAACGTACGGGAATATGGTGAACGTCGATCCGAACATTCCGATCCGAAGGTAGGCACTGTGAAAATCGATTTCCTGGCTTTCAGTGCGCCCCAGTTTGAACGTTGACCTCTTCGATTACCTTTTTTTCCAGATATTATCGATCCGGGATGGAAATGGTGCGAATGGCACACGTCTACTTGTCCGAGGGAAATCACGAGAACGCTTACATTCTGTACATTAAGTTCATGACGCTTTTTCTCGAGCGAATTCAGTCGCACCCGGAATACAAAACAGTTCCGGCCGTTACCAAGAATCCGATCAAGACGAAGCTGAAGGAAATAATGCCGCTCACGGAGAAGCTCAAGGTGAAGCTGCTCGATCGGTACCAGAAGGAGTACGCCCAATTCCTGGCGAACAAAGAGGCCGAAAAAGCTAAAGAATTGGAACGGGCGAAGCGGGAGCTCATGGAAAAGGTACGAAGCCCCCCCGTAGTTCATTTCAGTGTAATGCTTTCCGCCCTTACAGAACACCCCGGTTACTCCGGGAACGCTGAAAGTAGAACTCGATCCATCACTGCAGCCTACAGCGCCCGATCTAAGCCTTCTCGATCAGGTTGTCTATCCGAACGATTTCCCAAGTGGCTCGAATCGAAACAATTTACCGTCGTCCGGACTCCTTCTGCCCGACTCCGATAGAAGAACACCACGGTAAATACTCCCCAAAAACCTGAAATAATTGATCCACTTACTCCTCTCGCCAACTGCAGGCCGACGTTCGATCGGAACCAGAAACCATCATCCGAGTCATTGATCGAAGGAGCTCTCCGTACCGTCATCATTCCAAAGGACACAATGTCCACTTTTCTCGAGCTTGCCAAACGGAACACCGTCAATAATGTCGAGACGTGCGGAATCCTTGCTGGAAGTCTGTCACACAATCGCCTCATGATAACGCACACGATCATCCCGAAGCAGCACGGGACGCCCGACAGTTGCACAACGATGAACGAGGAGGAGATCTTCGACATTCAAGATCAGCAGAATCTGATCACGTTGGGATGGATTCATGTGAGTTGAAGCATTGGACGGTAACGAGGTAAAAGAATAAAACGCTTTTCGCTACGTTTCAGACTCATCCCAGCCAGACGGCGTTCCTGTCGTCCGTCGATCTTCACACGCACTGCTCGTATCAGATGATGATGCCAGAGGCTATTGCGATAGTTTGCGCGCCAAAATATCAATCGTAATTGGGTTTTCTTAAGCGAGGAGCTTTCTAATTGAGTCGAATCTTTTTACAGGACTGGTTTTTTCTGCCTGACGCCCAGCTATGGATTGGATTATATTGCGCAATGTCGTCTGCAAGGATTCCATCCGCATCCGAATGATCCGGCCTTATTTATGGTAAGTAGTATCCTGGATGAACACTTCTTTAGAAATTGGGGAGTTTTAGAAATGATACAGTCTCGGATCGGGTAGTCCACTTAGGCCATGAAATTTTGGATCTTAGAGCATCCGCGTCTGATATCTTGGATTATAATGGCATCTAGCTATGGGGTTAACTTGCATTTACCTTTTCAGGATGCTATACACATTTTCATCGATGATAAATCAAAGATCGAAGTAGTGGATCTGCGCAGATAGTCCTTAAACTGGAGTATTATAAAATTAAATCAACCAAAAATCAAACAGCAATAACGATAAATAATAATAATAATAATACGCAAACCATGCATCAAAAATAAGTGCTTTAATCGGTGGCTTTCAAAGTTCTACATCAATGTTTTCATATACCCACGTTTACTTAAAAGAGCAAGGGGAAATTAAATTTAATAAAATAAAAAATAAACATTTAAAATAATAACAAAACTGATATTTCAAGCTTTTTCTATGTATTTTATGGAAGAAAACTTTTTAATTTTAAATCGAATTTAGAAATCGTTACTAAAATGATATTAAAACCAAAAATTGTGTTTAAAAAACTTTGTGCTAGTTTTAATCAGATCAAATATTTAAAATAAAAGTTTTTATATTGAACAAAACGAAAACAAACTATTGCAGAAGATAGGGTTTGTTTCCTAGAGTTTAGTAAAATTGTTAAAAATGAATTTCACACCTTTGTTTTTAAACTCTTTGGTATTAAGTTTAAGCGTTCAATAAAAATAAACAAAAATACCTTTATAGTGTTCAAACGGCAGTATGATTTTATTTATCGATGTTTGAATAGCCCGGACTGTAAAATTCGACTAAGGAAGGAAGTTTTATTTCTCCACGAGGATATTGCTGTAATACCCTTATCTTCAAAATTTTTGTGTTTCCTAAGGGATTTTTTATTCGTAGGAGCAAGTAATAAAAGCTATGTGCGATTAGCTTGATTCCTTCATTGATTTTAAGCAAACCGTTCAAAAAACAGCCAAGGAGGATCAAAGAGAATGAGATAGAGTGGAAGCGGACCGTATTCGAAAAGCAGTGCAATCTGATCTCAGCTTTGTAGTGCAGGGAATTGATTTTTGTGTTTTTTCTAATTAGTGGTCTTTCATTGCGCAGTTATGAGTTCCCAATATGGTTTGTTGTGCTGTTAAAGGGTGTGGAAGTACCTCGTTCTTTAATAAGGATGTGTCGTTTTTTATTTTGCCGAAAGAATTATCAAGGTGAGTATATTTATCGAAGTTAAAAATACGATTTATACTTTTAATTCTAGGCGTTCGAAATGAATGTCATTTGCAGGCATAGATGGCAGTGAACCCAATTTGATGAATTTGCGAATCTGCAGCTTGCATTTCGAAGTGGCCTGTTTTCAGACAACCTACCCGAGCTCATTGCTAAACAAAACACGGTGTCCCATCATTAAATGCCAGAATGGCGATTGAGGCTGGTAAAATTGAATTTTACACATATAATGTGTGCCACCTATTTCGTTTAATATATTTTGTTTTTATAGAAGGCGAATTCTCGGAAAGCAACAGACGGAAAGTAACTAAGGATCCAGTCGATGAATTTGTATTTGTTGACGTAGATGCAGTCGCATTGCGAAGTTGGTATGAACATTGAAAATATCATTTTATATTGAAATTCATATTTTGTTTCATTTTCTTCAGGAAATACCGATATGTCACCATTACCATCAGTGAATGCTTCATTGAATGCTGCAACTGAGCTGGAAGCGACTGAGCATGGAGTGACAATCACTGAAAACTTTGTTTGCAGATCCCCTGAAAAAGTCAATGCAACTGACGTAGATGCACTTACGAGCAATTTAGGTAAGAACATTCAAAATGTTATTTCGCACTTTTTCCTCAATAGCGCTACTGTTCAAGTTTGGACTTTGGCCTCAAATAGTCGTCATCATCATCATTAATGGCTGGCGCGACAGCCCAAAACGGACAAGGACCCCCAAGATACATTGTCTTAAATCATCTCGGTTCAGCATGCGTCCCACTTCTTTTATTATCTTTCTCGTACTTAAACTAATCGAATTTTATTTTCGCGAATCCATCTACTCCATCGCACTCACAATGGAGCATAAATTCTGCAATTATTTCGAGTACTCCAATTACACCATTATCGAGGAAAAGAGCTGCAATTCATTGCCTTCAGGCAAGCAGAATTTTCTTTACACCGAAGACTGCGGCTTCGTATGCAGAGAAGAAATATTTTAACTTTAAGTAGTAGAATTAATAGATTAAATTTCAAATTAAGAACAATTGGAAAACGAAAACCAATATCCGATTCGAAAAAATTAAATTCTATTAGTAATTTAATAGAGGACTCTTCGAAGATCTTGTCCAAGCCCTGTTGGAAATTAAATTCTATTAGTAATTTAATAGAGGACTCTTCGAAGATCTTGTCCAAGCCCGTACACCTTCTTTTTGCTTCTCAACTACTTCTTAGTCAATGTTCAGAAAATAATTGACGGTATTCTAACGAGTTAAAGGAATTAGCTTTAAATATATATGTACTTTTATTCACCTAAAATTTATAGATTTTCTAGAAGCATTATGACGTTACCATCTCCAAGATGTCTTCGAGAATATCAGAAAATATTTCCTATATATCCTGGATAAAATACTTTAGTTTTTCTCAAATCTCTACTTCCTTTAAAAATTTACCTTCTGAGGATAGAGTAGTATCAATTCTATTATTAAATTGATTGTTGCTTTGTGAAATTACTTTTCTAAACTTTATACTCTTTGCTTTATACTTATGTATCTATAATTTCTAAATGAGCTGTATTATTTTAGTTTCTTCAAATAAAATTACATTGAATACTTTATTTTATTTATTTATAGCTTATAATCTGAATTCTGTTCGGATAAATTAATACCACAGAGCTTCTTCATCTATTATCCAATACAAAATTTAGCGCGCATTCGAACCAAATCCAAATTTAGTAATCGACTGAGACTGTGGAGGTGCTGAAACTCGATACGGTTTTTTCTATGGAGCTTATATGGGCGCTTCCTCTCTATCTGATACTCTTTGGGGAGGATTAGAAAAAGATCCATTCTTTATTTACTGTTGCACTTAAAAGCAGAAAAAAGAAATAGTTGGTGAACGCTGAGCACTATATTCTGTCTGAAATTTTTAGTCCAACGAAATCATTTTGGGTTTCTATGCCATTCTCATTTTCGCGTTTATGAGAATAAATCCAACCGAAGAAAAAATTTTGTTACAGTACTGCACAGAGATCTGTTTAATTGTGAAAAGAAGTTTTCGCAGCAATTGATACTAGCCAGAATTTTTATACAGTTGCAGTAGCAAAACTATTTTGTTTGTTTGGTTTGTCGGAGGATAAATTGATCATGTGTCTTTTAGTTTAGATTAATTTATTTTCTATCTTCCCCGATTGGAGATAACGTCATTCATTTTGCTTGTTTAATGCGACGGGTTTTATCTATTCATTGTCCTTAAAGTTAGTCCAATTTAGCTTTCATTTCACCCAATTTATAAAGCCGCAAGCCTGATCAGAATTTCAATTTCATGTCATATCCATTGGCCAAGGCAGCGATCAATCCCAGTCGCAATGTTACGTGTAATGTTAATAGAAGAAACTTTTCTGGCGTTGAAAAAACAACAAAATTTAATAATAAAGATAGTAAAAATTTGAGGGGTTCATCGTTGCGAAGGAAGATTCGAAGTCACGAGATCAATCCGGGAGGTGAAGAAACTTCTAGCTAAGCACGTTCCGTTGCTATTTTTTAAGAAAAGAATAACGACAGGGAATTGAGAACCTCATCCAGGTAGCGAGCCTCGAAGTGGAAGATCCGCTTAGAAGGAGAACCGTCTTTCAAATGAGAGATGTAATCAGACAGAACTTTAAGCGACGATATATAATAAGGACTTCTATGGCACGGACGTGCAGGAAAAGAGTACGTACAATGAGGAGTGGAAGTGGTCGCTAGTTATCGACTCTAGCCTAAAGCGGGTAGTATAATATCAAGGAGACAAGTGGAGAATTTTCTTTTTACATTTGTCGTAATCATTAACGATGCATCGTCTCAAAATAAACACGGGCGGATGAATTGATTAGCAAGTCCTGTCCCGTTTGAATTCACCACACTTAAAATATTAAATCATCAATTCACTAATTTATTTTTGGCGATTTGTCCAAGGGGCATATGACATTTGAAATGTTTGATTTAAGGCCCGGACTACGTGGTGCTGTTTTTTCCGATCCGGAGAGAATAGTCCCCACCTTCCCAGACGATTGAGAGCAATGTCCCATTGAATTGTTCAAAATTTTAGCACGGCGACTACATGACTTCGGAAAAACAGTGGCCCGGAAAAAAACCAAACCATGCAAAGATTTCTACGGATGGGAAAAAAACCGGACCATGTATTCCGGGTATAATTCGGTTGTTTTCTGCACATCAAATAGATCGTGGTGTTTAACGAATACGAGTATAAGCACATGTTCATATTGCTTTTTTCTATCTAATACTGTAGAATTAACTTCTAGAAGTGCCGTCTATACAAGCAAAATTCGGTATAAGGCCCGCGCAAGTTTTTGGCGCGCGAAATTTAGCATTCAATTTGTAGCTTCGCCCTTAAAACGAAGAATACTGAGTAAATTCTAGTTTCTAATTCAGTACTGTTTTTTATTGTTAGTGCAATTCAATATTGTCGGCAAAAATATTGAAGAAGTCTTATTTATGCATTACTCTCTCCAGCTAAGGTAGAAACCAAATTAATGTTATGTTGTTTCATTTAAATACGCAACACTGAACTCCTTTGTTTAGGGATGATAAAGTCTTGCAGCCAACTTATTGAGTTCTTTAATAATAAAATAGGATAGTTATGGTTTTTAGATTTGACCGCTCATTTACTGATAAAAATGTTTTCTGTTGACTTATACTAAAATGGAGAAATATTCTTCCAACAGTCTTACGATTAACTCAAAAAAGGCAGATGTGATAGCAAACCTGTTAAAAAATTTCAAATACTTCTGGTTTCAAAAATTTTCGAACTTACCTTTTCCGCTTTTATATAACGGCAAAATGCGATGTTATTTGGCGCATTCGGTGTTTTGCGAGTCGCCTTCTCGCAATCACAATTTTTTTGTCGCACTCGGTGGTGATGCTTAACGTCAAATTTCTCGGCTCTAAATCTCTTTTCGGCTTTACTAAATTGAAAACAGTGTTCCGTGGACATCGGTGAAATTACCTAAAACACATCCGTTCTAAATTATCGTTGGAATTGTTGAAATTTTAAGTGACAAAAAAGGAAAAACTCTTGGAATATCTCTTGACGTTTCTCGCCACCGTGTGTTGCCAGCTCATCCGAATCATTCACGTAAGCTTTGTTTATTGTTGTTCTGTGGAAGGGGTCAAAGTCGTTGCGTGGTTATTTATAAGCTGAAAAGTATTTTTAATTAAATCGATGTCAATGTTTTAGTTTAAATTTTTTGTTAATTTTAACTGAAGAAATTGATCGACTTCTTGGGGCTGGGAGAATTTCGTATATTGGATTGAGTCCGAACAGTGACGCGGAAGTTTCATTGGGATTATTGTGAATTACTGAACGACGAATTTGACTGAAGGATCCAACTGTCGTATCCGGTACACAAACCGGAAAATAGTGAAAACGTTGGGATTGGGAGGGGTCGCTCATGGGCATTTCTCCACTAAGAGATTTCTAACTAGAGGACGCGGTCGATTCATTAATTAATTTAAAAGTTCATCGTATTGTGGTGGCGCAGGAAATATAGTGTTTGATAACGACGTAACTTTATATTTTTGTCTTTCAATCACTTACTCGGTTATAAGAAAAATTAATGTAATAAAAGAAATAGAAATTTTTTAGTTATATTATACTTTTGTAGGTTCAATAATTAACTGTACCAATTTCATCATGCGCTTTAAAATTGTTTATTTTTAAATCAATTAATGTCATCTACTAAATGTATCTTCAATGTGATCTATAATACCTCTAAACAATAACATCCATAATTTTAATAGGAAAATCTCAAACAAAATAAGAAACACTCAAAGACAAACCCCCTCCACGCTCCTTCTACTCCTAAACCACCTTCACTTCTCGCATCACATTTAAATATCGACTCTAATAACAAACACCTAAAATCACATATCCACTACAGGTCCAATTCCATCTTAAGGGCTCATACACCCCTGACATTTTCAAAAAATATATTTTTTTTTTTACAGATTTTTATTTTTTATACTTTTAAGAATTAAAAAAAAAATAGAATTTAGAAAATTCCACTCCATTACAAAGTTATAGCAATAAATGTCACCAGACATCGGTTTGGAACGGCTTCCTGGCTAATTGCCGCGCCACTCTCAACAGCAGCGTTTAGCATTTATTTTTTCGTAAAAGCTGGGTTTCATAGAAAACAAGGTCATTTATAGGACCATCTGTGAAAAACACGAAGATACAAGAGGAAGAAGGTGTACAGTACACGTTGTACCTACCAAAAACTTTAAACGCATTTTACTCGATACTATGTTTTTAGACATGGTCGGCACGATAACTCAGTCAATTTTTAATATTTTTCAACTTTTTTTTTTTATAATTTTGATAACTATTTTCTCTATAGTCTATCGAGAGGTTTTTTTAATTTTTTGCTTGGAAATTTTTTTATAAATTATTAAACGCAAATTTTTTTTTTAAAAAATTAATTACTAAAGTTCGAAATACTCTAACTTATTTATTTTTGAAAAAAAAAAAAATCCCCTCCGTGAGACTATAACTACTACATTATTCTACAAGATTCTTTTTTATTTTTGCAAATTGAATTATTTTTGGTGAAGTTATGATGCCGACCAGGAGGCGCCATGGTTTTTATAAGTAGTCCATTTAAACCCGTAAAACACAATGTTAGTATTAAAAAAAAAAAAAATTTTTTTTTTTTTTTTATAGTTAAATAGTTAATAAGATATGTGAACTCAACAATTCAATTTTTTTTTCACCATATAACCTTTATAATAATTTTTCAAATTTACTCGGTTTTCAGCGCGTTCAGGGGTATATGAGCCCTTAATATTTTTTAAAGCTTACATCTTTAATTTTTTTTTATCATTTTTTATTCTCTTCTGCTTGTTCATCTTTTATGTTAATTTCTTTTATTTTCATTTTTAACTTTTATTCTTAGTTTAGTTCATTCATTCCCATTAGGTTTCTTTAATTACTAGAATAAGCTCACATCTTTAGTGCTTAAGACATACATTTAATTATTAGGTTAATTCACTTTTATTCCTTCATTTTCCTTTCATTGCTTTTAGTATTCAGTTTGCTTTCTTAATTCATATAATTGTACTTATACTTACTTTTAACTATTAATCATCAGTCTTTTATAGCAACTGTAACACGATGTGCCACATGCCCTCTGGGCCTGGCCGAAATTTATGGCCTCCTTTATTCATAAACGGGCCACATCCCAAAAATAAATAAATCAAAGACAAACGAATTGAGCGAAGACCCAATCTATGAAGCATCAATACTTCCCAACGTATTGTCAGAAAACATTACAATTGTAACGATATGAAACATTAGAAATTGTCAAGAACAGAGTCTTTGTTATGTAAATATTGTTGAATGACCTATATGCTACATTTTGTGTGAATGTCAGGCGGTTGCAAGGAGGCGCTTAAAGTGGTTGGACAGTCTTTTCTTCGACAATTTGGAAGATCTGAGGTTGATAGGGCATGACAAGAAATTCGTATCGAACTCATCAAGTGAAGCGGCTATAAATTCGCTAGGTGGATAAAAAAAAATTAAGTTTAGTTACGACATTTTGCCTCTCAGGTACAGAAATATTACCTGATGATGATGTACAATACAAGAAAGACCATATTTTCTATTTTAAGTTGTGTAATCTAAGAAATATCAATTTCATAGTATTTTTCTTTTAATACCTACTACCTACTATTGTCTTGAGATTGCCAAAATTTTAGAAATACAAAATGGGTGCTGTAATGTCATAAAATTTCATATATTTTCTTCGAAAATTTGTATCTGTTTTATTGGATCGCATCATATCTGATTCGTAAAAAACAGTCAGTGAAAATATATAAGAAGTGCCGCACAGTAGTGATCTGGGTTCCCTGATTTTTGTTCTCTTAATTAATGAATTTCCATTAATTCTTATGCAGATGAAATCAAAATATATTGATTTTTTTATCTTCTCGACTTTAAGCTCCACTTTTATTTGATTATAAGATTGGGGAAATTCTTTTGCCACCACATCAAAAGAAGTGAGAAATCTGGGTGTCTTATTCGAGTCTAAGTTGACTTTCAATCGACATCTCGACTACATAGTCTCCAAACCCAACTCAATCTTGGGATTCATCAAACGCTCATCTTTCAATTTTAAGAATACTTATACTTTAAAAACGCTGGTCACAATACTAATCCGACCAATTTTGAAATACTGTGTTGTTGTTGGGGATCCATTATACAATGTTCACGTCAGTCACACCAAAAGTATTCAAAGCTTGTATTCTATAAACGTCTGAACTATCGTCATACAAAATAAGATGGCTACTCGCTGGGAATGGTTAAAAATAACCGTTTTTGATAACATTAACCGCTATTTAATCGGTTATTTTTTTAGATAATTAACCGGCTTTTAGCACAAATAACCGATAACCTGAAAAAAGTTTACTTCTGATTTACTATTCCTAGTATTCTGTAAGCTTCAAAAACACAACTCAACTTCATACATATAATTGCAGTTAGTAGAATTGAAAATTTGTCTAGCTTGTAGATATCCTCGACTTCCTACATCTAAAACGTAAAAAGCCACGAATGCAGGCCAATTTCACCGGGGAATCACCGACACTGTGCATTATGCAATGGTCGCGGATCTTGTAGTTGTGGATCATTAGAAAGGTTTACGCTTCGGGTTAAAATATGGTCAGATCTTTTTGATATTATTTTTATTATTGTGTTGAATAAAACAAATTTATATTTTGAATAGCGGAAAAGCGATTTCTTTAATTAAAATCCTAAAATTACCGGTTAGTTGAATAGCCGATTATTTTCACAAGTTAATCTAATATGGTTTAACCTAGATAAATAAATATAACAGCCTATCGCTACTAAAAAGGCAGACGAGCTCGCCAGAAGGGGGTCGAAGAGGAGCATAGAGCTGGTTGATGAATCGGTTCAATGTTTCATTGAACGTGTAAAGGGAATGATTGATATAGAAGCACTCAGACAAACTGAAGGAGCTTTGGGCGAATCTTTCGGGTTGCCGGCAGGCTAGAATGTGCTGGCCAAAACTTGATAAGAGGAACTCTAGTTTCATACTGTCTGTGGGTAGGAACGATTGTAGACAACTCGTAGGGATTTATCGGGACACTGTCTTTTTGGGAGACATGGAGAAAGACTGGGAATACCCATGGCTAATCTATGTCGCTGTGGTGATGAGAATGTAGAACCAACACTGGATCATCTAGTGTGTGGTTGTGAAAGTCTGGCTCCTACCAGATATCGGTACTTGAGGAAATTCTTTTTGACCGATTTATCAGAACTTGCAATGATACTTTTATGGAGAACTGCTCTCTTCATAAAGAAGAGCAACATTTGGAATCAATAATTAAGAGTCCGGTTTTATACGAGGGGAACACAATGGATCCTTAGTGATCTCTCGTGATGGGCTGTGGCACAGTTCACTCCTAACCTAACCTAACCTATTTTCGCTTCTAGGCCTTTATGCCAATAAGAATTTTGAGACCTATGTTCCTTCTCTATCAGGACTTACACCGTCGTAATTACGAATCAAATCAACCAGTTCATTGGTACATATCCTATTGTAACTCCATGGCTGACAAGAACAAGCATTAAAATTTGTTTTCAGAACACTATTATAAACTGTGGTCTGCACAGACTCCTCTATGAGTAATTGTGGTTTGAAATTGATATAGTATCTTTTCATGTCCCTAATATGTATTCAGTAGTCTGTATGAATATTCTGTAGATGAAAATAAATTCAGAATGTAAAGCTGGCAGCACTTCACTTTGTACTTATTAAAGCGCCCACTTTCGAACTGATTGTACAAGCGGAGCCACCCTTGCAAGGTCTTTAAAAAAGAAATTGAACATGTTTGATCCGTCGATCCGGATTTGAATAAAAATTGATAAATTATTGAGTCACATTTTATTCGAAAATTATGTTTTTTCTCATTTTATAATTCGTATACTATTTTTCGAATTGATGGAATACGGTGAAGGCAAGTGCCCCTTCTTATCCTCCTCTTATCGAAGCCAAAATAATTTGCCTTTCCTTTTTATTGAAACTAATTTTCCATAATTAAACCCCGACTATTTCTTCATCCACAAACAGTATCAATCATAAATACTTTTCGTTCGCAACTCGAAAATAAGGAGAACTCCTTTAAATATTATCGGGCGAAAGGAATACTTTTCATGCTTCAGTTATTTTAATCGCGCGGGATTAAATTCGTTGAATTGTTGCATTGAAAAGGATAATGATTACGTCGGTTGCATTTCATCACCATCTCAACATCATTTGCCATTACCCAGATACTGAAAACAGGACGAAAGCGGGCTTCTTCTCTAGTCGAGGCTACCAAGTTGGAACGTTGGATGCCCAACCACCAGGCACGAAGGACACAGAACCAAACCTCATCTCTGTTTTTTTTTCATTGTTTGAATTTGCGTGATGATAATACAAAAGCTGTAATAATTCCACCCCGAAAAAAAGAATGAAAACAACCCTCCCGTTTCGGAATAATAAAATGTTTATTATAAGATTTATTTTATGATACAAAAGTAAATTAAAGGAGAGAAAATATTATTACATTAAATTACGGTAGGTACTTGAATTTATTCTTAGCTCTAAGTTGTTTTTTATGTACAAATTTGAAAATTAAAAACAATAATAACATTGAGATCTCTGAAATGATGTCCTAATTCTGGAGGGTCTTAACCGCATCGCTAACACGAGTCGATTTGGGCAGTAGGTGTATAAAAATTATTGATATTATTTGTATTAAGTCTAGGTACGATATTATCGACGGTTGACGTCGTTGGAGCTGCTATTCGTGATGATTGGCCATTCGGCGTTTGTAAATGTTGCTGCAGGTCGGACATCATTGGCTGATAGGGGGTTGGTGATATTATGGATGTCATAAAACCGTTGGCCACCACGAAATTCCTAGTGAATCGATTGGAAGCAATCATTTAGTGAATTAATGTGTTAGTTTTATGCGGGGAAATATTAAAATGTAACAATTTCGAATTTAATTATTGTTGATAGTTCGACAGGAAGTTCATTAGGATTTCATGTTCTTCGTATTAAATTGAATCATTAATTTTATGAGTTACAGTAATAAAGTCGATTTGTTACAGATTCATTCAGGGTTGTGATGAAGGGTTATTTTTTTCAATATATTTTACTTTATTAGTTTTTAATAATAAAGTACTTTTTGGTAGTTTTTTCGTTATTTACCTGTACTGCTGGTCAATGTGTGCTTTTTCGATCCTTTTATCTTTGGCTCGGCGATTTTGGAACCATATTTTTATCTGAGTTTCCGATAATCGTAATGATTCGGCTAATTCGAAACGTCTTCCTCTCGATATATATTCGTTTCTATGAAACTCTACTTCAAGTCTTAAGGTTTGTTCGCTACTGAATGTTGTTCGTTGTCGTCGTGGTCGTCCTTCTTTTCTTCGCCGACGGGCTACTGAAATTTAAAGGACAAAAAATGTAAAGTATTTATTATGTTTCGTAAAATTTTATCAAATATGATCAGTGCGAAGGCGGGTCAAAAAATAGTAGATATGTAAAAAATTATGACTGGTTTCAGAAGAACATACTTGAAATTCAACTCTGGGAATAGCCTTGGGAGTAGCCAGAATTTGCTTAATAGCGAGTGCTATCAATGAATCACCCTTTGTAATAGAGAAGAATCAATTTAAATTTTTTTAAGTTTCATTCCATAAAATTAGTTCCACATTAGAAATTTTTTTATAGTACCGAACTGGATTTAGGGGTCAACCTTTAATACCAGTCAGTTTCAGCAGGGGAAAAATAAAAGAAAAGAGAAATTGGATTTAATAAAAGTAGAAGGGATCGAAAGAAATTAGTCGGTGGAAGTTACATATAAAGGACTGTAAGTTATACCCGCTAGGAAACACAATCGTACCCCGAAATTGATCACATCCTGTACCTACTTAATCGGAAAAGAAACCCATGTACTCGACGGCATTATAGTTTGATATTATTTTACAAAAAGCAAAAAATCTTAGTTCCCAGAGACAAATAAATTATTGGACGTATTAAAAATACTCAAAAAGGGTGATTGACAGAGTAGTCTAAAAAACCACCGCATTTAATCCCCGACTAGAGAAAACGTTAATCAGCTATTATCAAAACGGACATGTATGTCAAGGTAAAAAAAATTTTCTGTTTCTTAAAATATCTTTTATAATGTTCTCTTTGCTTCTACGAATGATATCGGAGTGAAATATTCCTCAGTAAATTTGTATTCAGTTATTTCTTTTTATTCAAAAGTTGAAACCCAAAGATTAACAATAATACATTAATGAAACCATTATAAGACCTACTACTAAAAAAAATCTATTTGTTAATGAAAAGAAAACATGTAAAACGCTAGGAAAGAATTAACAGATTTTCAGAAGACATGAGAATGTCGGCTAATCTCATTTTCTACAATTCATCTTATCATATTCGTGAAAGTTACATTTCCACGAGTATATAAAAAATCAAAATATTTTGCTTTGCATCCTCACCAGTCACACCCACAACCCCTAATTTTTTCCCGGATAGTGGATCATTAAAACATCCTATCTTAAACAATTCTTAAGATGTGGTACTCGATTTCATTCAAAAATTGTTAGTTTCATATTTATTTATATTTTATTGACGTCTACCATATATATAAATATTTACAGACTACGAAAATACAATAGTAAAATTAAAAAATAATTATTGGTAATTGGACAAAGCAGTAACTAATGTAAAACATGTTCAGCATAATCCGGTCCTGCTTAACTGATTCGCGAGATATCATAATCCAAAGTTTTTGGCTGAAGTCCACGCATGCCAGTACTTCTCCTAAAAACTAAATAATATAAGGAAATAAACCGTTCAGAAGATATGGATCTTGTAATATCTTAATTCCGGCTTTCGAACGCTCCAGACAAATTGTTTTTCCACCAACTGCAACACCCTTCTACCCATGTCAAAAATTTTTTTGGTCCACTATTAAAGATTTAAAAAAATTACAAGTTTAAATTTCCTAGCATAAGCGGTTCCTAAGATATACAAATAAAAATTATTCGTCTAAGACCCGACCCCTTCACACTATCACCCCTCAAAAAGAGAGCACTTAAAGAAGTTGGTCCAGTCTATATCCATCAAAAAAATCTGCCAACACTCTGGGCGCAACTTTATTATTTTATAGGTAGAAGTCCGAAACGTGTTTAATGATGAGATGTGGTGTAGGTTACTATGCGACTGACAACAATAATAATGTTCCAAATAGTCTCCTGGTTATTCCTTAGGTTGTCAGACGCATAATAACCTACACCGCATTTCAGCATTTAGTTTGAAGTACTCTAGTAGCACATCTACATATATATATGTACTAAGTTTCAACTTTCTAGCATACGCCGTTTCTGAGATATAGAAAACCACCCCTCACCCTTGTATCTTGCTACCCTTATCAAAAATTTTATTTTTCTATGGTGTCTCTGTATAGTCGTAAATTTTTAGTTTTCTATTCATTACGGTTTTCGAGAAATAAAAATCAGAATGTTTTCTTTTCTACCCCCTTTCACTATCACCCCAACACGCACACCCCCAAAAAATTTGTTTTCCCTACTAGAGGTCCAACTACTGTAAAATTTTCGAGATCATATCTGGTACGGTTTTGAGATATAAAAATTAAATTTTTTGAAAAATTGCTACCCCTCCACTTTCGTGCTCCACCTTCCCCCTCAGAAAGTTTTCATTCAGTTGACTCCACTTGTGATCCCATATACATAAACCAAATTTTATCTTCCTGGTGTAATTGGTTCGGAAGATATTGTAATCCAAAGTTTTTCACCCATCACCACCCTTAAAATGTTTAGCCCTTGTCTAATCTTCAAGTATCCCTAAAGATAACCACAAAGTTTCAACCTTCTGACATGAATCGTTCAGGAGATATGGATTTTACAATGTTTCAATCCCGGCTTTCAAGCGTTTCGGACTCATTGTTTTTCCCTCCACTCCCACACCCCTCCACCACTATCGACCATTTTTTTGCAAGTGTGTCCACTATTATAGTTCTACATAGGTTCCAACTTTCAGCCTCCTAGCATGAGTGGTTCCTGAGATCTAGAAACCAAAATTGTTCGTCTAAAACGCTTCCTCCTCATCCCCCCTCACACCCACACCCCTCCAAAAGATACCACTCTTAGGGATTCAACCAATCTACCTACCATAAAAATTTTAACTTAATATATCAACGTGTTTGGGAGCTACGCGCCTTCAAAACGATTTTGCGTACGGCGTACGACGTCTACGGCGGACAGACGGACATTTTTTTTGTTGCTTTTTTGGTGTTTACTAGTCCTAAAACGTGCAAATACAAAATTTCAGGGTAGCAAATTTTTTTGAAATTTCAGGTCGATCACAATACTTTATTATTAAAAAAGGATTTATGAGCTACGGGCATACAAAGGCGGTTGGGTACGGCAGAGGGTGTTCAGAAGGACAAACAATTTATTTTACTCTTTTTGAGTCTATAAGTCTATGAGAGTAGCAATTTTTTTTTAAATCGATCACATATTATATAGAAATAACAAAGTAAAATTGAAGTTATTATTTGACTTAATTTAGCTTTCCTTACCATCAGCCAAAGCAGCGTGTTTAGTTATCTTCGAAATATCGTTTTTCAAATTTTGTTCGTAAAATCTCGTAACAGAAAACCTCGCGAATCAAAATCTTTCGACACGCGCAGATTTAACAAAAGTGAATTATTTTATGGTGTAAAAAAAATTTATTACTTGGTGATCCATTTTACGGCTAATAAATATCAGAATGCCTACACAATAAAAAAGTAGAACAGTCAATACGTTTTCAGGCTGCAAATAAAATATTTTCGTATTTCATAATATTATTTGACAGTTACCGTAAGCAATTCAACGCGCTCATTGTTACTAGTGTTGCGATACGGCGCGCGCGATGCGATTGTATAATCGCGCGCGTCCTCGCATCGCTGTTACTGTAATTCCACCTTTTGTTCACTACTTTAAGCACACCCAACCTTTATTCAGATTTGGCTAACTTTTACCTAGTGTGTTTTCAAATTCCAAGAAAGCTGTGTGAAAATGTCCAACCAAACAACATTATCGCGAAACGATCTTCAAATCTTCGATCATCAAGGACATATGGTACACACCTGACCGTAATGGTAAAATTGCATGCGATCGCCGTGAAAATCTACCAGAGATATCTATCATCCCTTAATTTGCTTTTTACTTACTGATTGCAATTAGTCATTTGCTTGTCAGATTTTTATCGTATCATTTTTGGTTAAACGACATTAAGGACCCTCTATAATATCAAACATACTTATCGCGTTTCTTTAATTGTGCTGCGGTTTATCATTGCACTCTAATTGAGTCATCCCTTCATACCATTATCACCGTTTAGTTGAAGAAAAAAAACATCCCCTTTCCTGATTATCGCTCCGCAAGTGCGTGCATTGTCAGCTTAGCACCCATTTAATTGATATACAACATCCCGGACAGGAAGGACGAATTATGCTCTCACCACTATTCTATTACACGTGTTTATCAAATAAAAAAAAATTCGAAATTTTTTCCATTCTTGATGAAATCCAACATATGGTGGTGTCGTAACAAAAAGCGGATTTAAAGCGGAAGAAGATATTTTGGGGGGATGAACGAGAAAGAATCAAATCGAAAGCTGGGAGAATTTCGAAGAATAAAGGTAGGTGTCGCTGGGCGAGTTTGAGGGTGGCAAAACAAGTAGACGACCGAGAGACAGGCTAATAATCAATGCACCACCAACCGTGAAAACTAAAAAAGCAGCCCTTGTTTTCATTAGTTTGCGGGTCAGGGCTTACTTGTTTGCACAATTTCTTTACGACGTGCATACCTTTGTAAATCCGTTTTTCTTTTAGCTTGCGGATTTTTTCCTTGACATCCAATCTATATTTTGCTAAATGGCTTCCTTTTTAGATCGTTTACATGTTTCAGCAAAAACCTGGTCAGTTTTTTTCCTATCGACAAGTAGAGTCTGAATGCTCGAACACATGGTCTCAGTTTCTAGATGACTTGGTCCTTTCCTTTCGCTTTTTTTTCAAACATCGCTATATCCATTTTGCAGACAAGACGTCGACATTTGCTCAATGGCGGTTGATTTGAAATCACAACTTTCTTACTGTCCGTTTTGTTCTGTTCTGTACTATCGGAAATTACGAAATCCGATATCTGTTTATGATTTTGATTAGTATGGGTGTTGCGTATTCTTTTTTGCTAATTCCTCTTTTTTTGTGGAAGTCATAAGGCTCGATCACAAAATAATTTGTTTGCGGTCAATGGCTATTTGGATTTGTAAACGGTGTTAATGAAGCACGACGAAAGATATCGCATCGAGGAGAAATGTAACTGAAGACGACTAAAGTCACTTAGGAAGCTAATCATGCGTAAAGTGTGTGCGATACCCTTCAAGTGGTGAAGTAGTCGACTTATTTGAATAGGGCATGGTCTTATTAGTAAGTAGTCTGTGGTATTGTTAATCTCAGCTTTAGAAGGATTAAAATTCTCTTATGTCGGTAGATTTAATATTGTTGCGATTTACGTTTTATGGTTAGGAAATGAGAGCCCTTTCGTGTGCGAGAGTGGTAATAATACAAATAAAAATAATAAACTACAGCTGGTAAAAGTTCCAGATGCCAAAAAATAGGTTCGGATATATGCTAAGAACTAGGCTTGCGCATTTTAGTTCGCCGAAAGGAGCGATCATTTCTAGTTCGCGAACCCTTGCGAACTAGTTCGTTCTTTTAGTTCACAAGTTCGCGGGAGTTCAGCCGCGAACTAGGAAGAACTAAAGAATGAAGTAGTTCGCGAACTTATTGAACTAAAAGAACGAACTTCAAGTTTAGTGATGAGGTCCTCCGGTACAATGTGATGACCTAAAAAAAGGTCATCCGCGTACAAGTATAATCTACCACTGACTTACAAACGGCAATGAATGAGTACAAACGAACTAGGAGCGGGACTGACTGCGAACTAGTTCGTTCATTTCTCTTCTGGGAACGCTCTTCTGAACTAGTTCGTTCGCGAACTACACAAGCCTACTAAGGACTTGTTCCTGGAAATGCAACCAACATTGCAAAATTTCTAGCTCGGATTGAATGGAGAGATGAAGATATTCTGATAGGACACTGATTTATTTTTATGTTTTTCCTTTTCCCCCCCTTTTCGTTGTTTTAGCCCGTTTTTCTTTCTTTTTGTCCTTTAATTTATTTTCTTATTTTCCTTCTTTTTTATTTTTCGTGCCTTTTGACAATTTTCCTTATCTTTTTGTTTTTACTCTTTCCTTCTCTTTTGTTTTTGTCCTTATTTCTTTAATTTTCTTTTTCTTTTTCTCTCCATTTTAAAAAATTGTTCCCTTTATTTACTTTATTCTTTGTTTTTTTCCTTCATCTACTGTTATTTTATGCCTTTTTTCCTTTCTCCTTTTTATACAAAAAGTTGAGTATGACGCAGGACTTATTTTGTTTGTCTTCCTACTGATGATTAAAAATTGAACTCTCCGCAACAAAAACGGAAGTTCTGGGTGATTCTGATAATCTAGTTTGTTCTTACATTTAAATACTGAAATTTTCGACAAAACTCTACTCTTTTTTTTCTGTCGGTTTGTCTCGTTTTTTCCTTTTCCGATTTTAGTTCTTATTTTTCCTTCTTTTTTGGTTTATACCTCCTTTGTATTTCTTTTCCTTTTTTCTACTTTTTTCCTTCCATTCCTTTTTCGATCTTTTCTTTCAGTCCTTTTTTGTTTTTAGTGCTTTTTCGTTTACTTTAATTTCTTCACCTTATCTTTGTTTCGTCCTTTTCTTCTGTTTACTTCTTTAAGTCCTTTTTTCTATCTTTTCCACGTTTGTCTTTTCTCCCGTTTTCTTTATTTTTTGTTTTCAACTATTTTAATTAATTTTAATTTTAGTTTTATTTTTATTTACAGTTTATGTTCTACAGAGGAAGGTATAACCATAAATATGTCGTTTTCCATACGATATTCAGGCGATACAATTGCACTAAAAATAACAAAAACGAACAAATTGAGGTAAGGTTGAATTCTAATGATGCAGCGCACAAAAGTGGTAATTTTTTGCGAAACTAAGAATGTATTGTAGAATGTTAGATCTTAGAGTAATAATCCAAATTACACACATCATTATGAAGCTTCAAAACTTTTCTTTAATATTTTTGTTTTTTCGCAAAATTTATATATTTCTTTACTTAAAACATTTGTGCGCTACAATATCAATAAATTAATCGAAATAATTATTAATTAACTCTAATTTTATTTTAGATACCACCTGAACCAACAAATTGTTGTATGTCGGGTTGCGCAAATTGCGTTTGGATTGAATACGCTGAAACCATATCGAAAATGTTTAAAGATGGCGGAAGTAAGGCTAGGGACTTGATTATGGAAAAGGTAACCGATCCGAATATGCGCGCTTACCTAAGCATGGAACTGCGAAATTTAGAACGAAATAAAATTAGTAGCATCAATGCGGATAACAAAAATAGTACAGCTACCAATCAGGAAAAACCAAAGGAATAAAGTATTTAAATTATTTTTTAGCAAGTGTTTTTTTAAAAACAGATTATTTTGTTCGTAAATAACATGTCGTATAGCAAGAAACAATTTAAATCTAATCACAGCAATCAACTCCTCTAAGACACGTACTAAATGAGGCTTAGCCTAGTGCATGTACTAGCTCGCCAGCAACCGCACTTTAAAATGGCGCTCAATTGTACACAGTATGCACATTAAATTTAATAGCAAGGCGAACTGTTGCAGTAAAAGCACAGGACAGCTACAGCAATACACGTTACAACCCATTCCTGGTTCAATGTGCCTGCCAGTATCATACACTGTCTTTTTCTACGTATTTATCCACCAACTCTTATTTAAATTTGTATAATTATAACGTAATACCTTTTAAATGATTGAATCAACAAGGACTTCAAATTTACACCTTGCCAAACAGTGACAATATTCAGTTATAAGCTGTATGTAGAAGGAGGACGTGATTTACTTCGGGAATAATAATTCCCTTCCTGTATTTCCTATTAACCGTGAAATATGATTCGGAACGTTACAGATGTTCTGTGATTGTTGCAAAGTGTTCGAGCGTAAAAGGTTTATCCGTCTTCGGGAAAAAAATTAAGCGGCACATATTTCACATCCCATGATTATTGTTGGTGAAATTGTGTGTGATTTCATTTTATGATCAAAATTAAAAATGAATTGTTTGTTTGTGCAATTCAAATTAAATTGTATGTGGTAAAATCTCAAAACGTTCAAGGAAGCTGTTCTCATATCTGCAGAATAAAATTTCTTTCTTAAATTTCTGCTAATAAGGAGTTCGTCTCTAGAATTAAACGATTTGGCTTAATACAACTTGTAATGGAAGATTCTTCTGGACAATTTCATCACACGGTTGCGATATCTTTCCAAATCTCATTAAATTATTTTTTTAATTTTTTGAGCAGCCCAAGACTTAGTAAAGTAAGTAATAAATAAACCTTGTTACCTTTTGATATGACTTTGATATAATCAAGGTAGAGTTTGTTTTATCTAGTATTAATTAAAAATCTTAACACCATAATTAAGAAGTATCGGCATCTCGAATTATCCCTTAAATTTCTCTACCATATTTGTATATACCTCTTAATGTTTATGCGTAATCCACTGAAGAATCAATAAAAAGGGTTATAATTAAATTGTCTACGAAATCCCATTATTTTTATAATTTTTATTTTTTTCAATTAAAAAGTAAAACAAAAATATTCTAGGCATTTGTTTTCTACTGCTTGCACCTTTCAAGTTATATCGGTTTGAAATATTGAAAATTACGGAAAAATTATTTACGTTTATTTTGTTGTCCGTTGAAATTCAAATATTGAGAATATTCAAAAATATCTCGAAAATAAATTATAAATTCTCGAGAATAAATTAAACATCGTCGAGAAAAAGTAGTTCGTATTATTTTAAGTGTAATCAGAATATTATTCAAAAATCACGAAAGATAAATATTTGTGTGATACACCAATGGAGAATAAGTTTAAAAGTGTAATTCTGAGATAGAAATTGACAGAGAGAGCCTAAAAAATGATCACTGAAGCAACTATCCGCCCTGCGGTGAAAATTTAAAGACAATAGGTATAACGGATTTTTAGATGTGAGACGTAATTCTCGAGACTATTTTTTTTGGGCCATTTCCTTAAGTCCCACCTTAAAATTTCTACTTTTTTTTAATTTTTAATTTCTAACGTTTGAAATATCTGCAGATAAAAAACTCCACTTTTGCTAGGATACACCATTACTCCCTCAAAAACTGTATACATTCTTATTTGAAACGTTTCTCTATAAAAACTGCATTTAAGGGGGTCGTCAACGCAGACCCTTTCCCATGTTAACTAAAGTACACTTTTCTCAGAATCCGCAAATCGCATCGAGTTCAAACTTTGTAGGCTTGTTTAAACACTCAATTTAAAGAGATTTAGTGAAGGATACATAGCAGAAAATTATTTGTAAGCTTTAGACATACATGCCGAAAAAACGGCACTTTTAGTGTTAGTTAAAGTCGTATAAAAACTCTGAAACATAGAATTCAAAAAAACCCGCCATTAAAAGTGTGCAAAACAGTGCCACCAACATGATAAAAAAACCGTACTGCGCTAACTAATTTGGTTCTTGAGGAAAGTGTACTTTTAAAAAAAAAATCACAACTTTTCAGGAGAAGCAAAAAACCAAATTAGTACGTTTTTCAAGTTTTTTTTTAAATTATTTCAAAATTTGTGAGTTTTTATTTTAAAAAAAAAAATTGAGGTATTTTTCGATACAGATGGCAGTGACTTAGAAGGTTATTTTTGAAAAGGTTTTGTTTTCACTTCTTTTATTTTTATTTTAACCGTATTTTTGTTTGTCATTGTGAATAATAAATAATAATAATGCCTAGAGTAAGAGTGTTCAAACAAAGACGTGGTTTACACTTTTAGACACTTTTACTCATCGGTTTGTGGCATTCTGCACAGAATATAGTCTATTTTAAAAATATGCAATTAAAAAAAAATCAATTTTTTTTAAAAATTTTTCGTTGACGACCTTCTTAAGTAAGTACCTAATAAATTTCAACTTTGTAGCATAAAGGGTTCTAACTTTATGGAAATCGAAAGCATATCCTTCAAAAACTTTTTCTCCTACAAGCCCCAACATCAAAACAATTTTTACTAAAAGGAGGTAACTCACCCTCCAAATGGTAAAAATTTGTGCCCTTGACATAGAGGAGTAGAGACCGATTTTTTTAAATAAAAAATTTCAGAGTAACAATCCATTTATTTATTTTTTTTCTTTTTTAATTATAAAATTATGGCGGTAATTCTTTGAAAATTAGAAGGAAATTTCAAAATTTGAGAATTACTATTCCTCTTTTATATTTTGATTTTTGTTTCTTCATTTTATTAAAAACACAAATCTTGCTGTTATATTATTTCCTTTTTAATTTTTATGTTTGTAAAAATTAAAATATCTGGTAGAGTACAGGGTGCGCCATCTTTTATGTCGGTATGTAAACATTGAATAACTTTAACATTTTTCAACAGATTGACTTGATTGGACAAGTTTTGGAAACGTCAATTCAGAAGAATATTGCCGACAGACCAAGACGGTGCGCCATGCCACACTGCAAATGAAACAATTCAGTTTCTGTAACGAAAATTCCCTGGACGTCTGATTTCGAAAAGAGGCGACATTGACTAGCCACCGAGATCTCCAGATTTGACTCCTCCGGACTTCTTTTTATGGGGTTATTTGAAAAGCAAAGTGTACGCCAGCAAGCCTCAGACCATTGATGAGCTCAAAGCAAAGATTCGTGCTATACCGCCCGAGGTGTTCGAAAAAGTAATGGAAAACGCAGCAAAAAGGGCACATTTTGCTGTGGCCAATAGAGGCAGCCACTTGATTGATGTTGTATTCAAAAACTAATCCAAATAAATTCTAAAGGACCAAATTGAATAAAAATACCTCACATATAAAAATCAGTTGTTTTTTTTCAAAGTTATTCAAAGTTTACATATACTGATATAAAAGATGGCGCACCCTGTAGGTACATAACCCTTTCGAATACTCTTTTTTTTTATAAAAAAGTAGAATAATACTTTCTTATTAATTTCAAGTTGAACGGAATTTTTTTATTATTATAAAAATAATGAGTAAATGTATTTCTAAATACCAAAATTTTGTCACCATACATGGAATATCTGCAAATTTTGTGATTAAAGTGAGTGCAAAAATTAATTTTGCCCTGTGTTAACTTTAGAGCTAATTTCACAATCAATGCAAGTCATTTAATATCTATACTAATTTCATTCGGAAAAGAAGTTAGTAGTTGATTTTGATGATTTAGTCAGGTTGAACGCACTGAAAAATCATGAATGGTCGAAATGGGCAATAAGCGAATTTCTGAACAAGAAGTTGTTATTATAATCGAAGCCTATGGATCGAAATTTTTAATTTGGTAAAGTAAAGAAATACTCTATCGGCCCAATCTTCCCAACTGTTCCAAAAATGTTTCCAAACTATATTTAACCTATTCTTAAATAAAATTTTCAATGCTATATAAGTACAGGGGTCAATTTGAAACAAAACAATTTTGGGGCGTATCTATTTTTGATACTAAATGGAATTCAGAGACACTAAAGTGTTGTCCTTTTTTATTAAATAACTAACGTTACGTTACGCAGTAGTTAAAAGTCAAAGAAGAAATTTGAAAAGAATATAGTAAAATAACTTACAAAATGCCGATAGTCCCGCTGAGAAGTGAGGATCCGATGTAAAAGTAAATGGTTTTGTGCTACTGAGATTACAAGGCAAAAAATGTAAATGATTTTGTGGTGAATTTGCAGCTAATCCATCAAAGCTAGCCGGCTGTAAGTTGATTAGAGAAATAGGACTCATCTCCATGTTTCTGGAAAAAACGAAGAAAGAATTTAAATCAAAGCGTGTCCTTTTTGGATTAGAAGCTCAATTGTTGTTGATCGGTGCAATAGTAGCTCCACCAAAAGGCTAGTGAAGCCGCAATCCTTTTCAACCTGGTCCTTGTTTCTACGGAAGGAAGCTAGGAAGCGTCTTGCACTGACCTTCCGGCGATGAGATCGATGCGGTACCTTTCTTCCGGAAAAACAGGCGATGCACTCAGGTCACTTTGCATCGGGGAGTCACTAACTTGCTTCCCCGCACTATTATCACTTTTATCCTTTTCATTGTTGTTGTTAGTCTCTAGATGGCCGTAGAGTCGTTCGAAGAATTGCCGCGGTGACGAAGGACGATTCAATGCCGTCAAGTTTCGAGAATTTTCCGATGATTTAATTTCCTTCGGAAATGGTAAATATCGCGAAAAGCTACTGTTCACCGATTGCATATTTCTGCGCTAAGAAAAATCGCGACGGTAATTTTCCGACTATCACAAACGCAACTATCCAAGCAAAATTAACCGCAAATAATGAGCACACGATTTTGTTGATTGTCGGTCAAGAACTGACCGGAATATCGGAAAAGAAGAGAAACATTTCCTCCTGTCTTTAGCCACTAATGAGAGCTCATCATCCGTACAGGTTTTTTTTTTTAAATATTATTTTCTCGTGTATTCCATTAAGGGTGCAATGGTTTGCTTCCTGTGTGCTCCTCCGAACAGGAAAAATTTTATACGACGGCGCAGCCAGAAAAAACACGAAATCGCATTCGCTTTTTACCGACAGGTAACTTAAGATAAGACGCGCTTAAGGTGTATCTGATTACGAAATTGCTTGTAAATTATCTGGGGTGTGTGGACGGAGGGTGGCTGTGTGTGCAGGGACTTAGTGCAATAACAACGTGTTTCACGTTTAGCACTTAAACTGATTTTGTATGGACGATTCGGTGCTATTTGAAGGGAAGGGTGTTTTTTGGGGTGTCGGCTTCGTTTCGATTGGCTGAATGAGGAAAAGGATATGGGTTTAGCTCCTCCCAGAAAAATCTCCACGATAATTCACAATGGAAAGAAATTCAATGTGAAAAAGATTCTTCCAGGTTTTAGAATAAGGACAGCTACGAATGGAGCTAGTGAGAGCCAGCTGTAAAGTAAAATTCATTTCATCATTAAACGCATTCCGGATCCGGATCTTGTAGACAGATTTATTTATTTTTTAAATTTAAATAAAGAGTTAAGTAACAATTTCTGAACAGCTATTTAGGCGATTATATGCAGAACCCAAAGTAAAAAACAATTCGATATTTCATAGGACGATATGGAGTATAGCGAGAGTGAGGTGCAAAGAGAAAAAAAAGAAAGTAACATCCAAATAAATGAAATAAATCAATTTAAAACAAATAAGTAAGCCGAAGGTCCTAGTCACTAGCGCTTTTAATAATTTTTGTATATTTATATACCAGGTGTATAACCTTAAAACTATCGTTGACACATAGATGGCGTTAGTGAGCGTGTTAAGCAACCTAGGGACGCCATTTTTTATTATTTAAGGGTTGGTTAGTTGTTAACATTAATCAGTGCACATCGTCACAAATTTCATTCAACAACATACGTTTGTCCTGTGCTGATCATGTCTAGTTTTTTGCCAGAAAAAGAGTATATGCGGGAAGCTCTGCTTTTTTGCTTCCACGCTGCTGAATAGCATCAAATGCTTGTGGAGGCCTATGGTAACAATGTTTTAGCGGAATCAACGTGCAGGGCTTGGTTTCGTCGATTCAAAGACGGCGGTTTTGACCTGAGCGACAACAAGCGCGAAAATCGCTCCAGGAAGGTTGAGGACGATCAATTGCAGACTTTTTTGCACGAGGACATACCCAATCACAAAAAACGCTTGCCGAGCAATTGGATGTTACTCAAGCAGCCATTTCCAAGCGTCTACGTGCCATGGGAAAGGTTCAAAATATCGGAAAATATGTGCCGCATGAATTGAACGATAGGCAGATGGAGCGACGTCAAAACACCTGCGAAATGTTGCTCGCCAGACACAGAAGAAAGCCGTTTCTGCATCGGTTTGTGACTGGCGATGAAAATTGAATTTATTCCGATAATCCAAAGCGCAGAAAATCGTGGGTAGATCCCGGTCAACCATCAACATCTACCGCAAGACCAAATCGCGTCGGACGGAAGACAATGTTGTGCGTTGGGTGGGATCAGCAGGGTATCGTCTACTATGAGCTCTTAAAACCTGGTGAAACTGTCGATGACCACCTCTACCACCAACAATTGATCAAATTGAACAGTGCTCTGCGTGAAAAAAGGCCGGAATATCAACAAAGACATGACAAGATGATTTTCCTCCACGACAACGCACCATCGCACACGTCAAAACTGGTCCGCAACTACTTGGACACACTTAGCTGGGAGGTGCTGCCCCACCCCGCTTATTCACCAAAACTGGCCCCTTCTGACTACCACTTGTTTTCGTCAATGGGCTACGCGCCCGCTGATCAGCACTTCGGTTCTTACGAAGACCTCCGAAAATGGCTTGATGAGTGGTTTGCTTCGAAAGAGAAGGAATTTTTTTGGCGTGGTATCCACAAATTGCACGAGAAATGGGAGAAATGTGTAGGAGGGTGAGTACTACGAATGAATTGGTTTTTATTTTCTTTGAAAAAAACATGTGTTTTTCTGACTAAAAAACGATCGTTTTAAGGTTATACACCTGGTACATATATATAATTATTTTTAAAAATAAAAACAAATAAAATAATAAGAACCGAGAAATGACTAGACTGTCGATGGATAGATAACAAAAATGAGACAGAAAGTGTTAGATACGTATCCTGGCAACCAGAACAACTCAGTAAACAATGACATAAAAATTTCCAGCGAGAAAACAACAACCTTCCATTACCTTCTAACACCCAGCATATCATAGAGAACTCTATATACTTCTCGCATGCAATAGATACTTCTTACGCGTTTCACACACACACATAACCGAACTTGCTCGAAATCTGTCGACTCAACACATGCAGTACTTAACCGGCGCAGAACTTTCACACGGAATCAAATTTTTTAGCCAGAGGGAGACGACGCACATATGGGTATTTTTCCAATCTAGCTGGCCAAAATTATTTTTTTCCATTTTATCAGTCTAAATAAATTGTATAATTGAATTAACATATAGAAAGTGTTCTGCGACAAATATCTTTAAGGGAGTCGGTGAAAAAAATATGAAAAAAAAAAATCTTTTTTTTTTAATTTTATATTATTATTCTACACTCATTTCTGCACATCACACAAAAAACCGTACCTTTCTCGAGTAACGGGAAGTCACTCAAATTTTACTCTGAAGTGGGGGAAGTCGAATATGTCACTGCATATACTTTTTTGTTTTTTGGCTCTCCTGAAAAGTGGTTTTGATCTAATATTTGCATTTTTTTTACTATCATGTTTGTTGTCCCGTTATTCGAAAAGGCGCGGCCAATTTCATAATGGTTATATTGTACAGCCTTCCATCTTCCAATCACAATGAAAATATTAACCGGGACGGACCCTGAAGTACAACAAAAACCTTTCAATTCGCTAAAATATTGTTTAAAATTCAAAAAAATTTAAAGCCTTTTTTCAAATGGCCAAAATATTACTATTGCATTTACAAAAAAAAATAACTATCATACTTTAAAAATATGTGTTCTTACCTGGTTGTTCAAGATCTATTACTGCATTTTCGAAGAGTAACACTGAATATAAAATGTTTACTTTTTATCTGAAACGGTTACACTTAGGAAGCCAAGAAAAATACGTGCACTTAAATACACGCTACGTTTAAGTTCAGACTAATCTTACGGTATCAAGCGCAGCCGAAAAAAGGTTGAAAGGGGTTGAATTAAGTTCTCTGTCTAGTTAACTTAAATAATAAAATACTTTTTTCTATCTGCTTTAAGTTCTTGTAAATTGACTTTTGTCCGGCTAGATTGGCAAAATACCCCTATGTGCGACGGTTAGTTCCACGCGAAAATGAATTTTTAAAGTGATTTCTGATAACAGTGATCAAGCAGTAAATGAAATCTAGACGCGTTGCCAATAGTGTGATTATTGAAAGTAATTTAATAATTTTTCTTAAAAAAAAAAGATGAATTTCAAAATGTACAACGGTTGACTTTTATCTCTTCGCAACGCGATTGTTAAAATAACAAGAAAACACCAAGGCCAGATATCAGTCGAGAGGCCCGAAAATGCCTCAATTTTGGATATAAAATAAATATGTATGGAAAAAACTATTGGCTGCTTTTATTGAGGTACAAATGAAGAATAATTGTGAATTTTTTCATAAAAAAATATTGCAAAATGGCGGCTCCAGCTCCCATGACGTAAAGCCGCGATCGGCATGAGTTGATGCACGCGGTACCTTCTACAACCTTGCCAAGTGATCTGAAACCAAAAATCCAAAAATTTTATGAAACTAGAGTAAATTTGCGGGGCCCTAACGTTTTCCGACTTTGAAAAAACGCCTTGAGACTAAAATGGCAGCTATTTGAAAATAAAAACCACGTTTTTCACTCTTTTTTGACTTAAAAACTAATTAAATACATTGAAGACAAACTATATGATCTTTAGACAAATTATATGATCTTTAGACAAATTAACAAACTAGATATTGACTTGTAACTAGAAATAGATGGAATTCAACTAACGAGAGCACATGAAACAAAATATTTAGGACTGATAATTGACGATAAACTTACTTGGACTCCTCACATTACTAAACTTAGAAACAAAATTGCCCCCATTATTGGAGTAATAAGGCGTAACGACTATCTACACGTACCAATTAAGAATATGCTATAATGCATTTATTCTATCCAACATAAGTTATGGACTTCTTCTATGCACTCAGAAAAATATTTCCCTATCTGTAAGAAAAATAGCCATGTAATCAAAGAAAATTGATAATGATTTGGCGCCAAAGAAATTTATACTCTACGAGTAGAATGGAATTACTTCAATTCAAAGAAATTAAATTTTACTGCATTTGCGTAAAATTTTCGTCACTGTAGGAAAATGATTACTTATTACAAAGAAATTATTTCCAAAGATCAAAGACAAGGACGTACTTCATTTCTACAAATAAAGGAAATTCTTTTCAGTATTCCAGTGACCATTAATTTGAATGGTGTAAAATTTCTACTGAATGAAGAAATTCGTTCGTTGCATTATAGAGAGACCTTCTAACATAAAAATAAAATTTTCCGTCATAGTAAGGAATGCATTTTTATTTAAATTTTTCATTTCAAATAAATTAAATACAAATTTAATGTTCTTACTATGAATAAATAAAGGTTTTCACAAGATGATAAATAAAAAAAATACTTTTTCTAGTTTACAATTTGATTTTAGCTTATTTTTAGACATATTGGGTGTACTTGTTTTCAAAAAAAAAACTTTCGGTCTTAAAACTATTACTATTATAATACACTATTATGAACTCGATTAAAACCGCAATTTTATTCGAACCGGCCGGCAACTTAAACAAATTTTTTTTTGAAAAAGAGGAATTTGTTCCTTTAGTCCGACATGACTAAATTTGAGAAATGAATAGTTGAACGTCGTTAATTTTTTTAGACTTAGAAGCGAAGACAGTTGTAATTGAAACAAAGAAAATTATAACATGAACAAACCCATTACTTACTCAAAATTAAGAAAAATTTGTATTTGAATTGAAACTAGTCGTATTTCTGATTTCTTTGAAGTTGAAAAAATTTTCGTTATTTAGAAGAAAAATATTTGAACAGAGTAAAATTTTGTTTGATCAGTTGATAATAATGTGTTCTTAATTTACATTTATAATTATAATTACAACTATTTTTCTGAGTGTGGAGTCAAACCTCGAAAAGAAACCGAGACAAAATTGCGAGACTTATGAATAGGGGCATTAAAGCCATTCATAATTTACCCTATTTAACACCATCGAAGGAACTTTATTATACTTATGGAAAACTTACCTTACAACAGCACATAAGCCTGGAACATATTAAGCTTATTTATAATATTAAGAACAATAGACTAAAATCCTCAATCAAATTGATCCACAATCACGATATACACAACTTTAACACAAGAAGTGCAGATTTTATTAGACAACAAGGTTGTCCTAGGACTGACCGACTTAGAAAAGATCCTGTATTTGGGGCAATTTGTGAATATAACTCTTTACCTTCAATAATACAAATGGCAAGGAATATCTTTCAGCTACAGCACCTTGCAAAGAAGCATCTTCTTTGTCGAAGCTACGAATGTGATTTTTGAATTGTTGCAATTATAGACGACCTGAATCAGATAATTTTAGTCAGGCGGCTTCACCTACTTATCGAAGACCTGGTCCTCGAGCTATCAGACGAGACTGACGCCTAAACGTATGGTTGTGGTTTCTGTTGCGGTTGCATGTTTTGCGAATTGCTTATTTTTACTTTTTATTTTTATTACTATTAGTTATACTATAACTATAATTAATTATTTTTATTTTGGTTAATCTTTTAATTTCAACTTTTTTTTTCCTTTCTTTCATTTCCACATTTATTTCTTTGCATTTTGCAAATCAGGTTCTTTTTATTTTATTTTATTTTTATTTCTCTGATAACTTAGTTTTTGTTTATTTGTTTATTTTTTGTTTCTTATTTATTATATATTTTTTTTTAAATTTATTTCTACTACCCCTTATACCAGTGCGATGCACTGACTGGGGAGTACTCTTGGGCTTAAGGTATACAAATTTTTAGATATTGAGCCCAATGTCGACATACATGCATGAGTATGTTGATACGGTGAAAATTTTTCCAGCTCATGGAGCTGTGTGACAATATTGTCTCCAGTTCTTTAAGCTGAGAATGTGTGCCCAAATGGGGAGTTCTTCTCCGACTTTCTGAGTTGGAGGGAGTTGCCCATTTTGCATGAAGGGATTAAATCTATTATAAAAAAAAAAAATAAAAAAATGTGCAATAAATAAAACAAAAAAGCTGGACGTTAGGGCCCCCCAAATTTAATTTACTTTCTTTACTTTCTTGGTTTCAAGAAAAACGCGTTTAAAGTTTGACGTTATAAAAAATCATTTTTAATGTCGGCCGACCATTCCACAAATCGGTCTGTAACTCGTGAAATACATTCGATATCGAAATATCCTTTTGTCCACGTATTCTCAATAACCTGAGGATAAAAATGAATAAAAAAACTGCATTTTTCATCGTCATGAACTGATACCTGGCCTTATAAATTTTACTCTGAACATTGGCAACTCTAGGCTACCGACTTTTTTGTCTAATTTTTTAAAGAGCAATTAGGCGGTTATTTCGCTTGTACAAACATGGGGTCCAAGATGAGCCTGATGTCTGTCTTCTCGCATTTCTTCCAATTCAATCAGCACCCATCTATCACCAACTTTTTCCATGTTTGCCTACATACAGGCTCTCACTCGGACTAAGCGAACTCATCTTTGCATGGAACTAGCTCAGATCGAACTGTCAACGTGAAACGTCAAAACTCCTGACATGGCTGCGAAATGAACACCTGATCTGTCAGTTGTAGTGCAAATTTTGTGAAACATTGCGTGACTGGATACGCAAAAATAAATGCGGAAAATCGCGTTTTCTCGAGTTAAAAAGTAGCGCGAGTGTTCAAGTGTCGAAATGGCCAATTCGGAATGGAAGAAGCGCGCGGATTTATCGATAAAAAACGTCAGTTCCGTTGCCGAAGACGACGACGATACGAGGTGATTTTTTTTTTGTAGTGGCGGCGTTTTTCCCATCCTCGTTTTTTTTTTCTTATTTTCAGCGAGTAGATTCGCAACGTAAACACGATAAGAAATAAGTCGTAAAGAATTTTTGAGCTTACCTGTGCGATTTTTCCTGTCCACGCGATTGTCTGTTCGAGTGGATTTCGGCGGTGAAGTTCGGACAGTGGCGGTGGAATTTTCGGATTTTAGGAAAATTTTTCTGCACTAAGTCGCGCGTACCGCAAATGGGAAATTAATTGCGGTTGTGTTTTGCCCGTGGAATGCGGGGAATTCCGGTGTTAGATTTGATTGCTGCGTTCTTACCTGGATTTTGGCGATTCTAGGCCGCATACCGTTTGGTCGGAATTGCGTCAGCCTTTGGATGGTGTTCGGCTTAACGCGTTTCGTTTTCGTAAAATTTTACTCATTTTCTACTAGCAACTCTTATCTGTGACTTTTTGAGGGTTACTGTGTCATATCTGAACGATTGGACAGGAAGTTTCATCCGACCCCTAGTTATGTTAATCCGCCGGGAGTCCCAAATCTCCAGATGCGCTAAATTTGGGCAATTCAAGCCTGGACGCTTTCCGTAAAGACCTCGAATCGGATACCAGTCGACATACAGTCCTACGAGAATTTGTTCTTGTGCCTTAGAATCGATTGTGCAAATATTCCTGATTTTGGAACGCCAATGCGGCACAAAAACGGCAGAAATCAATTTATAAATCCGACTAGCTACAAATCGGTACTTCCACCTATGCGATTAGGACTAAAGAATAATCCACAGCTTGTCTTGCCTGTTCAAAACATGGCAAATTGTCTCTCGGTCATGACCTAGAGCCAAACTGGCAGCAAAAAAGATGTTCGAAACAAGAAGAGTGCCTCCCATACGGACTGATTATACGCCAACGACATTCCGGACTAGATTTGCTCGAACTCCAAAGACAAGTATTGTTTTTTATAGTATACTTCTATCAATACTATCGCGTGCTTAAAGTCGACAAATATTTGATCAGTTGTAGACCATCTGGTCCTAAAACCACCTTGGGACAGGGCCTCACACATGATCCACCTTTTTCAGCTGTTTCACCGGTATTCCATCTATTTCAAGATCGTTACTTACTTTATGGTCGCGCAGAGCTGCTTCAACTTTTCAAATAGTGTGATTTCGCGATGATATTTGCTCGTCCTGTGATGCGTCCGGAATTAATGACACGTCTGGAACCGGATTGAGAAAATGCGTGAATATGTCGTTCGGGTTTCTGATGATGTTACCTTCTTTGTCCTTTCAGAGACTGGTTTGTGGCCTGCTTCTAGATTTTTTACTGTTATTATGCTGCTCCTGTGCCATTTTTATTTAAATTTATTTTCGTCTGCTGGTTTTCTTAGTACATCGCCTGAGCGTGTTATAATTCTTGTTCAACGTTCAATGTATTCTTTGAAAACTTCGTTTTGGCTATTTGTTGCATCACTGTCAAACCAGTCATCCCATTTTCTTTTGTACTGGTGACCCACGATTTAACCAGCAGTCATTCTGATTCCATCCCTTATACGTGTCGGTAATTATTTTTGTCTCCACCTCTATGTCCGTCTTGGAAGTGTTAGCAAAGTGACGCTTTAGCGTTGACGCATATTCCATCGCAATTGTATCATCTTTCAGCTTCGGCACAAAACAAAATCACTATATACCCTGGCAACAGATACGGAGAACAGTTACTGCTCTATGACCCATCAGTGGTCACAAAAAACTGAAAACCATGTTTCCTGATAGGTACAACAAGCAGTCTTTCGAACGCATCATTCATGGACTCCGCCAAACCCTTCCCTTTTCTAATGCGGACGTTTCTTTAAGTTGTTCCTCTGTCTCAAAACTGTCTGGACTGTTCGTATTTCGTTTTAAAGACTGATTCCAAAGTTCAGCTCGGTGTCGCGAAAAAAAAAACAATAAAAGCTACGATTCTACACACGATGTTACCGCTCTGTTTTTCCGACATTGGAAAGGGGAGGAATACGCTCGCTTCCAAAGGGATAAAAATTGACGAAAAATTCTAAAATGCATTTCGAAGAATCTCTAGCACATGCCAGAATTTATACCCTTCATCTCATTGATGAAAATGTTCTATCACTAATTTAAGAAGGTGTCTACAACATTTTCATTCGCCCTCAGGTAAAGTATGTGAGTAATTAAAGTATAAATAGAATCAATCGTAGAGTGGGGTCTAAAGTAAAATCGTATTGCACCAACTGAAACTTTCGATTTGGAAAAACTTCTACTCATATTCACGAAGAAATACATAAACGGAGCTACAAAACGAAACACTGTTATGTTCTCTGTCGACGACATTTTAAAAACTGATCGCCCTCTCGAATTTAGGACGATGGCTTTGTTGGTCAAAGCTTTGTTTGATCGAATTCGTAGAAATACATTCCGAATCCAGAAAAATCTGGGTCAGTCATTGACAACCGCTTTACGCCAAATTAGAGCTACAAGATATAAAAGGCTGGCACACAGATATATCCAATTTTCAGGTCAATAAAATCTTCACAGTTGAAGAATAAAATTTAACGAGCCGAGTCATAGGGTTCACGCTCACATCTCTCGAGAAGGTACTCAAAAATTGCGAGGGTCGGAAGAGGTTACCAGCTAGGTTCAGTGATGATTTGGCGAAGAGTTTCGTACGAAGGGCTAATAAGCAGCGATTTTTTGAACAAAACGCGGGCGGCAGAATCCTCTTAAGATTTGACTTGTTGCAGATAAACAAGAAATCGACGCAATGATAGCAAGAGATGAATTTGCCGGATTTTATACCCGCTGAAGATTGACCCTCTCCAAGTCCTAATCTCAATCCCTTTGACGACTACTTTGACTAGTGGACTATTTTGGAGGAAAAGGCTTGCTCTAAATCACACCGAAATCTGAAATCCTTGAAGGCTGCTTTAGTGAAGGCAGCGGCTTCGATACCTTCAAAAGAGTGGCCAGACTGTTTGAATAAGTTCGTGAAGATAAAGTGTGGAGATCTTGAGTAGGTGTGAACTATTTTAAAGTAATGACTGTTCTAAATAAATTGTTAACTTGGTTTATACATTTTTTCTTTAAATTATTTGAATACCGCCTTCGTTTATGAAAAACAGAATTTGTTACACGACTTTTAAAATTTAATGGACAACAGAAGAAGGCAGGGGATTGGAAACGATAACACGTATGTATCGTATAAGTGTTGTGTTGGAAGGTAGAACCATTTTTAGGAAGTAAGGAAGAATATTATAATGACCAGACTTCAAGAGGACTAGAACAATAAAAGCTACTTGCGTTCGAAGTCAGTTTATCGGTGAAGCTCGAATAGTTGGTTTCATTTTCACAAGCAGTTTGGGTCGACGTATTCTCAGGTATGTTCTGGGGTTGCAGTACTGAAAATTTTAATTGCATATGAATTAAGTTCTGAAAAACGCCAGAATTTATACCGTCAAACTGAACTCAAACTTCGGCAAATCGAATTTGAATTTCGAAATTATAATAATTTCTTTCTCTTTTTCTGTGGAGCAATTTTTTTATGAAAAGTGTATCCGAATGTTTTTAGTACTTACAAGGTAGTTCTGAAGCAATTAATTCTGTTTTTCTATCTTAAGAAGAATTCAATATGCGAAATAATGAGTCTTGGACTTCAATATGAAGTATATTCACCAAGTAATTGGGTGTTATTTTTATTATATCTGGTCCACTTACTGAAGTTATAAACTCACACCTATCACTTGGTACCTTTCCAGATATACTAAAAGCGACAGTACTAATTCCAGTTTTTAAAAGTGGTAACACCAAAAACCCGGATAATTACAGACCAATTGCGGTCATAAATTCGTTAAGCTAAATTTTTGAGAAAGTACTGAATACGAGTATTGTTAAATTCGTGAAATCAATAGGAGGATTTGACAAGCACCAATACAGTTTTCAGCAAAAAAGCAAGACAACAGGGGCAATCATTGACGTAATGCAGTATATTAATAAGGAACTGGATGAAGCTAATTATGCTGTTGCAGTTTTCGTTGACTTGAGGAAAGCGTTTGACACAGTTGACCACGAAGTGTTACTCCAGGGCTTGGGGGAGTTAGGTATAAGAGGTACAACCAACTCAATAATTTCAAGTTATCTCAAAGACAGAATACACAGTGCGACAAATAAGTTCCGAGACTCGAACCATATCTGAGTAACAAGTAGGGCCATCTATGTCTACAGACCGGCGTTTGAAAGCTGTGACACTCCTCTTCCCAGTAATACCAATTTTGTTTAAATCGGTTGATAGATAGCAAAATTATGACAGTTCTACCAAAACATCTTTTTTGGCGATGTTGAAATATTAAAATGTTGCTCAAACAATGCTCATTACATTCTTCGATAGCAAAGGAATTGTCCACAGGAAATTCGTTCCAACTGGCCAAACAATTACTGGCGCATTTTATCTCGAAGTTTTGAAGCGTGTGATGGCCAGAATCCGTCGTATTCGACCCGAATATCGTGATCCAGAGAACTGGATAATGCACCTCACTCATTGTTCGTCAATTTTTGGCTCAGAATGAAGTCTGTGCGTTGAATCATCCATCGTATTCACCTGATTGGTCACATGCGATTTCTCTCTATTCCCGAAATTGAAATTGAAGTTAAAAGGATGGTTTTTTTAATGACATTTCGACCATTAAAACAGCTTCAACACGAGCACCAGAGGCAATTCCACAAAATGATCTAGAACACGCATTTGAATCACTGTTGAATCGCTGTAAAAAGTGTATTGAAACTGTAGGAGAATATTTTGAATAAAAAAAATGAAAAATATCCAGATACTTATTTGTCGCACTGTGTATATATAACTAAAAATAACAAGCTCTTAAGTAACAAACTGACAGTCAATACTGGAATTGCGCAAGGCTCGATCCTAGGACCAACACTCTACTTGTTATACGTTCATAATTTGCAATTTGCTGGACTGACGGGAAGGTACGTGATATTCGCGGATGACACAGTATTACTATATAGCGGCAAGACCCTTGAATCGCTGGAAAATACGATAAATATTGTTCTAGACAACTACATTACCTGGATATATGGCAACAAACTAACAATAAACATTAAAAAGACAAATTATATGCTATTTAAGCAAAAAAATAAACCGGATGTAAAACTAAATTTAAAAATTAATGTGCTAACTTTATCCAGAGTGACCGAAGCTAAATATCTGAGAATTACTATTGATAAAAAATTGAACTGGAGTGCCCACATTCGTCAAGTAAGAAAAAAGATTGCTCCTATAATCGGCATACTACGAAGGCTGAAAGGCTTGCGAATTGACGCTAAAAAAAAGATAGTGATGCATACATAATGTCAGTACTAACATATGGTTTAATTGTGTGGACTCAAGCATCATTGAGTAAGATTGACATTATCGCCAGGCAACTCAATAAGAGCATTAAAGCTGTCTTCGACTTACCTCACCTGACTCCGTCAGTAGAGTTATATGAACTTACGGGGTTGCATAATATCAAGCAATTAATAGCCATTGAAAGAGCCAAATTTATCTATAACTCCCTACACTGCAATACAAAAACATCGCTTACAATAAGGCTTAATAGTGAAATACATCACTATCCGACTAGAAATGCTGGGAACTTAAAAAAATTTCCACTGTCCAAGAACAAATCGAGTACGAGAAGACCGAATATATGGAGCAGTTTTATTTTATAATGCACTTGCGGATTTAATTAAAACTGCGGAAACTATCACGAAGTTTACAAAGATGTTGAAAAGCTACTTAAAGAGTAATCCTGACGTGGCTGACATTCAATAGAGTCTGTTGGACACTCAGCATAGCTGGGGGAACTCCAGCGACACAAGCTGGATGAATGCTAACTGGTCAGGTAGGACCAACATGATCTGGACATGGTTAACAGAAGAGGAGTAATCATATATATATATAATTTCTATTCACCCTTATTTCTGCATTCACTTAACTTCTACTTGTTGTTAGCTACTTTTCTTTTTCTTTTTTACCTCTTTTTATTCTTTTTCATTTTTTATTTTACTATGTTATTTTAATTTGTTTCTATTTAGATTATTCTTATATCTTCTTCTTCTCTATTTTCTTCTTTTCTTGTATATAGTACCTACTAAATTTCAGTACAGGTCGAGTACTGCTGTAGTTCCTCACATTCACAGAAAATGTGCTTTGGCATTTCATCTTCGCCGAAAATTTTGCATGTCTTGCTATCAGAGAGTCCAATTCTATAGAGATGTTTCCTCATTGCGGTAATGTCAAGTCATGAAGTCTTCTTCAGCATTTCTATGCACTATTCTCTTCAGTATTTTTATTCGAGTTTTACATGCCCTGAGTTAAGATACAGTAAATAG
Organism: Beris morrisii; assembly: GCA_951812415.1. Taxonomy (NCBI): domain Eukaryota; kingdom Metazoa; phylum Arthropoda; class Insecta; order Diptera; family Stratiomyidae; genus Beris; species Beris morrisii. The sequence continues at coordinate 160,226,041 of OX638310.1, forward strand.
TAACGACCTTCTTTCTACGCACACTGTAATATCAACAAGATCACGTTTACCAACCCAACCGTCATATTGTTAATTCCTGTAATCTAACGGCCTTAAATCACACATGAAGCAAAATACAACACTGCAAAGGTGTTTCAAGTCTAAAAATAAAATGCTCATGTTAATTTAGTTTGTTCGTTTCAACTTCCTTCCCATTTACGCATGATGAACGGTTTTCCATGTCTCATCAAAGCTCTCCGATTTATCTTCCTACTATAAAGATAAAATTGATAAAAAATGATAAATTTGATAACGTTCGGTTACCCTTTTTTTTATTGTAGTGGCTTGTTATCGCATACGGTGGCGTTCACATATTTCTAAAAAAATCGCACTATGTTCGAAACGTTGCCGAATTCAACCCTTTGGGAGTAATGTAGACGGACATGTTGCTGGTTGTTTTTTGTTTTATTTGTTAGCTTCATTGGAAAAATAGTACTGCGACCACCTGAAGATTCCGATATGCTACTTTTAATAACGTTATCTCTGTTATCGATGTGATACTACATTGACTCAAATTGAGTAATTAACTAGCGCATCAGCTGTTAATATATTTTATCTTTCTGATTGATATGCAATTATCATAATAGCCGGCGGTTAGCGAAACGAACGCTAACGATTTGATGGATGATAAATTTGAGTTTAGTTGGCCATTACCTTGCTTCTTGCGCTCAGCGAATCGCTCGTTGCAAACATGCACAATCGGTAAAGCGTTAATTGTTTGAATTTGTGAAATAAAAAAAAAGGATTTATCTAAAGTCGATTTCATTATTTTCATTTCAGAGTGGAGTATCGGTTAAAAACACCAGCTAGATCGATTATATCGCCAGATATTGCCAACAAGAGGCTCGAGGAAGAGTACCTTCAAGATGAATATGTTGGAAAATTCGATGAGTACGGCAACACACCGCCCCGGACAAGGATTAAAATTAAAAATCGCGATTGGGAACGTAAACAGAAATCGTAAGGTTTTTCTTGAATTCAATTTTTTAATTATTCGCATTGCTAAATGATCGTTTCCATTTGCTTGCAGCGATACGAACAGCTGCAAGAAAGGCATGAGCCGATTGTCGCGAAATCGAGTACAACGCCGAAATACAATGGACTGTGCGATCCTGAATCAAATGTTTATCGATGAGGAATCGAAAAAATTGGACAAACGAGCTCAGGCATTGCTACGCGAATCCGAGCGTGACTTAAAGCAAGCAATGAGTATTACGTCAGCAACGAATTATCACTCCAGAGGCTCAGCATTATTTACGAATGCGGAACGTGTCGAAAGTGCGCAGTCCACTAGTCCAATGGACCGGAGCTCTTGCGTACCCACGCTCGTAGAATCATGCAATCGATACATGAGCGTATCGTCGCGACCGGTTGGTTGTCGTGCATCAGCTCCACCAACTGCCTTTTTACACAATATGAAATTCGATTTGGTGCAGTCACCGAAGCTTCAATCGCGCAAGGATTTTCATGAAACGTTTGCCAATCTTATAAAGCTTGGAAGCACCGATCGACAGGATAATAAGGTGATGATTGTATATTTTTCATTCATCCTCCCCCCAAAATCTTCTCTTTCAAGAGGAATTTATTGAAAATAAAATATTTAGCCTTCGCATGAAGAGTACACGTGGCAAACCGAACTGAAAGATATGATCTGGCTTGAGTTGCAGGCATGGCATGCCGATAGAACGCTAGAACAACAGGATAAATATCTGTTTACAGCACGACAGGGAATATCTGATCTTTTGAATCAGATTCTTAATTATAAGTAAGTTTAGTTTGTATAAATGCTGGCTGCATTGCACTAACTCACTGCGATTGCAGGTTTAATCCAAAGTATAAACGAGAACAAAGTACGGTCAGTACAGATAGCGGCGTAGGATCAGATGGATCTGACATCCCCTGCAATAACTGTAAGCCACGTTTCGAACTTTATAAAATCTCTTAATAAATTTTAACTGTTTTCTTTTCTCTAGCTATTCAGAAATATTGCTTCGGTTGTTTTTCAATGTACTGCAAAGACTGTAACGATCAACAATCGCGTGCCCTGAAAGAAGTGGAGGAGTTACTTACACGATTAGAAACAGCCGAAGCTCTATATCCATCCTCGCAAGCAATGGCTGCATTTTATCCAGTTTACAAGTGTGAAACGTTTGTCGGACGGGTGAAAGCGATGTGCCTTTGGTATAATATAACGCGGCATCATCGATTAAAATTGATAATATTGGGAAAGCTGTTGGCCAGGTGAGTTTAATTTATTTATTCCTCGTACTCTTGGGTTTTTTAGAGCTTGATGCTTTTCTTACCATAAAATATGAATTGCATTAGATCGTTTAGTTCACACAGGAACTTAAGAATCACATTTTTCAGGGATATAAATAACGGTCCTTCATTATTTCGTGTGATCATTCAATTCGAGTAACGTACAATATTTTTTATCTTTTTCGTTATCCGATTTTTGATAAATGCTTTGAGTATTTGTTCAAACCGAGCGACAGGCTTGTTGATTACAATATTTTTAGAGATTCAGTAACTACTGAAACTTTTTCAAACTTTAACGTGGATAGAAGTAGACCACTGTAACTTCTTTTACATTTTCAAGACCTAACCTCCGGTAACAATTGACGCCCAACGTAGGGCATAAATCCATTATTTTGAAAATAACTTACTGAGCAAGACGCTTTGATGGCTATGCTTTACAAGCCTTGAAGCCTTGACTTAAGTTGGTTGGCCGCAGCTCATTTGCTTCTTTTGACCTTTTACAGTTGAAATAGCAGCTAAAGGTCATACATACGTGTGTAGCATTTGGCGCCCAACGTGCGGTACGAACTTACTTAGCTTGGATTATGCACACAAAACTCAAAATGCACGATGTCGTGGCTTAGGGAGAAGTCATAACGCCAGACACGGATTTTTGTTGTTACTTTAGTGCTTGTGGTAGTTCGGACAAGGTGTTTTGGTTGTTTTACGCATGCGATGAGACACACAGCTGTACAGGAAAACAGGAAGATTGAAGTTCAGAAAGGAGTAGTTTAAACCCGAAAAGTGGTGCTTTGGCCACGCAAGGCAACACTTAAGCTAGTAGCTAGTAGTGAACAGTCCAGTCAGTCAATGGATGTTCTGTTCAAAGTGTCTTCATCTTAATTTTTGGTCGTACTGTTATTGTGCTCAGTTTAAGATATAGTTTTGAATGAATTTAGTTCTGTTGTCTTGAGTGAAGGGTGCCTTAAATTTGCTAAGTGTGAGATTTAAACTGCATATGAATGCTCCACTTAGTGCAGTGTCGTAACAAGGGTGCGAGCATTGTCCGGCACAGAGCACGACTTGATCGCTTATTTTGCTAATTTTCACGAATTTGTTAAGCCTCAATTTCATTAATAAAACCATTTCAGACTACAAGGAGAACATTTCCACTGGCCAACACAAACTTCGGTAACAGAAAGTTCTTCGTCATCTTCAGCTCAAGACCTAGACGATTGCAATGTGAGCTGCAGTGATACAAGTTCAATGCCCCGTCGAAACAATATACCCAAAGTACAATTCAACGTAGAAGGCACGACCGATTCAGCCAGTCCTAGCGATAGTCTAAGCAGTAGCGAGTAATTTATTTAAAGAAAATCACAATTGAAAGATGGTACAATATTTACAAAATTCCAGTTCGTCTAGAGAGCTGCAACCAACCGATCAATCAGTTGGACCAACCACTGGAAACTACGCTAAATGTATCAACGATGTGAATTTGTTCAATGTCCAGCCGTTGGCTCACATCACTTACGACAATGTCCAACACTCCACCGTACTCTATCGAAAGTACATTGAGAATGTTTTAAAATCGCGCGGTCTAGGCAAATCGTTGTCGTTTCTTCACCGGCTACACAACACGGTTCTGTACAAGGCTCAGCTGACGCTCGAGAAACCCGGCACCGAAGAATACGAATCGGAAATTGATTTTTTCGAGGACGATGTGCCACAAATAGAACCACAAATAGACCGAGAACAAATGGACGAATTACGACGTTACGGTTGCTGGAGTGTCGAAGCCCGATCGATCGGCTTACCGTCGTACGTTCCGACATTCATTTTTCTTTCCGTCATTCCGTTAGAAGTGATACATGAATTTCTGCGAATGCGATTGGAAACGCGGCCGACAAAACCGAATCCGTTAAGTTTGGAACAACTAATGAAAGAATTGCGTGAGGGCTTGACACTGGCCCTGACGCATCGCGAACGATTCAATCGACACATAAATACTGCACTGTCTGAGAATGAAGCTGAGCTTGATAAGTATAGTGCAATTGTCGATCAGTTTGACGCGACGGTTAAAAAAGTTTTAGAGGTGATTTGGTTGAAATTTTTTAGAAACAGATTCAGGAATTATTTCTTAATTTTAATTGCAGCTTTATTTAGACTACGTTGACCAGTGGGTCCTTGTCGCCGCACCAGAAGCTCATCAGAAATCAGCTCTAGAAAAGGAGTGGATGTTCACGAAGCTTGTGAGTCCGATGATTCCAGGGATGCATACCCTGGCTGCAAAAAAATTTTGGTAAAAGTACAGCAAATTAATTTTAACTGAAGTGTAACGGTTTTTTTTCTAGTCTAATTATTCGCAATTTGCTGCGAAATATTGGTGAGAGATTGGTAAAACGATCGATAGAATTGGGTAATAAAATCGAAGAAACATCGCACGATGATGCCCTGAAATGGCAATTACTTAAAATTTGTCGTGAGACTCAGTCGCTGTTCACAATCGAACGCGAACGCTCCGTTAAAGTTCTCTTTTTCGCAAAAACGTTTTGTCGCGATACCGAACAATCCGATTTCCATCGTGAACATTACGAAGAGTATTTGAGTAAGTCGGATCAGCAGAACTTTTGTTGTCCGGGACTGTGTGAGTCTTTCAAACTGCTAAAAAAAGACGTTCTCGAAATTAGAAATGAATTGATAAAAATTATCGTACGCATCGAGGAACGGTGTAGCCTACAGAATCTATTCGAACTTGACGAACCGGACAAATTAGCGATACTATCACGTTCGCGTGAAATCCTTCATCAGGGCTACAAATTCGGTTTCGAATACAACAAAGATGTCATTCGATTGTTCGAACAGAGAATCATGTTGCAAAATAATTGCGAAGAATGTGATTTAGATTTGCCGCTCGGAATTATCGTGTTCGCTAAAATGTGGATGAATTTCGTGACGGAACGTTGCGAACGTGGTCGAGGAGTACGACCGCGTTGGGCCACACAGGGACTAGAGTTTCTAATATTAGCATGCGATCCGCTCAATACTCGACATCTTAATGAAAATCAATTTGAGGATCTGAAATTGAAAATGGATCGGTGTATATCGCATGTAATTGGAATAATATCCGAACCGGAAAAGGCCAAGAAGAAGCCGTCGCCGCGTGCACGTAAAACATCGTCGCCGGTAACAAGTCGTTCGAGAACGCCAACTCGTACGCCAATGTCGGCCGGCATAATTATGAATTCGCAGCAAAAGTTCTTGCATCCGCAACTCAGCTTAAAAGAAGATCAAAGCAGCGGGATGTCTACGGCAAATAGTTCGATAGATTCGCCCGATTTTCATCCAAAGGCTAACGATTTTCAATCGATTACGCTGGTCGTTCCGAACATTACGAATGCCTATAGTCCCGCTTTGCGACAAATTCGAATACGCGATGCTGTCAATCAGCTGGATATGGAATTGGAGAATAAATTACGTGAGCGGAACTTAATTGGTCAAGTTAAGACCCTGAACTCGACTGATAAAATACACATTCGGGCGAGGAGTGTGAATTTTAGATGGCATCGCGGAATAAAGGTAGGTTTTAGTATTTAATACAGTAGCATGCAGTTAGTTTAGGGATTAATTTATTTTCTTTTTTTTATTTACCTAAGAAACGAAAGAACCGTTTCGTTGGCTTAATGCTGAAGGTTTACTAGTTTATTTAACATTTTTTATACAATCGCACACGTTTTTGCGTTCCTTTTTGGTTGCTTCAATCTGTCGATTTATTTTGCGACGCTCTACGATTCTATTTCAAGTTCTATTTCAAGCTCAAAATACCCTTTTATGGTGCAATGTTTATGTGCTGATGTAAACCGCATAATCTCTCAATTTTTCTTTTAATTTCCATCAAATTTGATATACCATCGAATTTATTCAACAGCTAGGACAAGGCCGATTCGGAAAAGTCTATACTGCCGTTAATAACACAACCGGCGAACTGATGGCTATGAAAGAAATAACAATTCAACCGGGAGAGACTCGAGGAATCAAGAAAGTTGCCGAAGAGTTAAAAATCCTGGAGGGTATTAGTCATAGAAACCTGGTGAAATATTACGGAATAGAAATTCACAGGGTTCGTATTTGCGTTGTCGTCATATTTTGTCAGACTTCTCTATTTTTTTGTGTTTAGGAAGAATTGCTTATATTTATGGAATTGTGTTCGGAAGGAACATTGGAAGCCCTCGGTGAATTATCAGGCGGTCTACACGAGGGTCTCACACGACGATTTACTGGTCAACTATTATCGGGTGTCGGCGAACTGCATAAGCACGGTATTGTTCATCGCGACATAAAGTCAGCGAATATATTTTTAGTGAATGGCGGAAATAGTTTAAAGCTTGGTGATTTTGGATCGGCCGTTAAGATTCAAGCGCACACTACTGTACCTGGTGAGCTGCAAGGATATGTCGGAACACAAGGTAGATTTTCAAAATTACTGAATTTATAAATGAAATCAATTGGAAACTTATTGTCGTATTTAGCGTATATGGCGCCCGAAGTCTTTACGAAAACTAATTCGGATGGTCACGGCCGAGCAGCTGATATTTGGTCTGTTGGTTGTGTTGTTATTGAAATGATATCGGGCAAGGTGAGTACGAAAGTTATTACATAAGTGTAGATAAGGTGGCGCACCACGAATCACTGAACACATTCAAAGAAATATTTTTGATTTTTAAAGTAATTTGTTTTTGCTTTAGACTTAATCTTATGGAGATACTGGACCTGTTGAGCAAATAATCGAAAAAGTAAAAAAATTAATAGTGCCCGTGGGGCAACGACAATTTCCATATCCGACCACCAGCTACGATTCGTGACTTCAAAGAAATTCACAGACAACTCCAGAGATAATTGTTTTTCAATAAGACGGTCTATCCAAAGGGAGTCGATGCTGTGCAGTGGTTAAACGAATAGGAATGGCAATGAGATGAATTTTTTTTATTTCATGTTACGGTGACCTGGGATTAGGTTGGTTGTCCGGCCGTTAAACACAAGTACGACATTCGGTTATTAAGAATGAGGGAAAATTTTGCAAAGATTTCTATTTTGGGGCCAGTTCACACAAAGTTCAAGTTTCATAAAAACCTACAATTTAGACCTGGTCTCTAGTGTTTTTTTTTCTCCTCAGAAATATGATGAAAGCGCCACCATCGACAACATTTTCAATTATATTTTTTAAATAGTGAGATTTCCACAATAAATTAATTTAATTTTTTTTTCAAACAAAAATCACAAATAGCGGCCGTGGTACCAATTCGATTCAAATTTCCAAATCATGTTCAAAGTCGGAATGGGCGAAACACCGGAAATTCCCGAGACGCTTTCTCAAGAGGGAGTTGAATTTCTTGAAAAAAGCTTACAGCATGATCCTAAAATGCGAATGACTGCTGCTGAATTGCTACAACATAATTTTTGTAAAGTAAGTATTAACCTGAACCAAATCTGTTTAGAGAATTGAGCAAAAATGATTTTTATGTTTCACACACTTTTAAAGGTTGGACTTGACGAAGATACCAAATTGGACTGCGAAAATCAAATGCGACGATCATTTCGCCGCGTTAAAATTCAATAGTTTTGCAGTGGTACTATGGAGACGACGACGTTCAGTTGAAACATAATTTATTCATTGTGATTATAAACTTTTATAATTTAACTCAGGTATAATTTAAACAATAAAAAAAGAAGATGACGAAACAACACCATGAAAAGCAGCAGATCTAGAGTAAAAAAATGATTGTTAAGATGGTAACGAGATAAAAAGCGTTTATAGACTTAAATTTTACATAATATATAAATAAATAAATAGTTAAACTATTTTCATAAGTTATACAGTTGTTAGCTATGTATCTATAAGCATAAGCAGAATGCCCAAAATAAATACCAATTCTTTTGTTAGCAACGTACTTATGTAGGTCCAATTGTTAATTGAAAAAAAACAAAGTTTTTATGTATTAAATTAACGTAAACCCCGAGTTTGTAACTATTATTGAAGCATTTAATGTTAACGGTTGTGTGTGTGAATAAAAGTGCTTTATATGTTGAACAAAAAAATAATTTTGGATTTATTAATTTTCTTAGATTGTTAGATGGGAGCTTGCTACGGTTTTAGTGCAATGATTTCATAAGCTATGAAGCGTCAAAGGGGGTGTATACGACGGATAGAGAGTAAAGAAGTTCTGGAGACAGGAAAAGGCTATCGCCCAGAATCGTGCCTTGTGGAGGAGCACAACACCCCATCGGGGCAAACGCAGAAACTAAAGAAGTGTTGTAATTGAACAATAAGGTCTCTACAAAATTTAAGGCGTGATAAAATAATCCCTTTTACTTTTCCGGTAAAAGTTCGACCTAGCATCTACTTGAAACTCAACGAGTGTAGCAACTAGCTTAATTTCCTCATTTTCATTCCAGTATCTGAAAAAGGTAGAAAACTAATGTGCGTAGTTTTATTTTCTAGATTTATTAGTTCCTAAAGTAAGCGGTTTCTGAGATAGGAAAACCTAATTCTTTTTTGTCTAGAACACTCATCCGTTTTTCTAAATACACCCTCCCCCAACAAGTTACTGCGGAAAGGGACTTGAAATTTAAACTTAATATTTCAAGGATTTGTGAACTACGAGCCTTGAAACGCGTTTTCGTACGGCGGACAAAGAGGTTTTGGAATCTGCTAGCCCTAAATTGTGCAAATACAAAATTTGAGGGTAGCATATTTTTTGGAAATTTCTGGGTGATGACAATACTTTGTTATTAAAAATGAATGAAGTAGAACTCTATTCTTTTTAAACATACTCGTTCGTATTAATTAACATAGACACTATGCTTAAATATTTAGAGTTATTCCTCTATACTTAAAAAGGATAATTATTCCACATACTTGTACATTGTGATACTTTCTATTATCCGCGAAAACCTCATTTAAAGTTTCTTATTATAATTACAATTTGCTCTCTGTATACGAAGTATGCAAATTTTGCCACTTTTCATTATATAAATTACCACCCGAAACATAAATAAGTTTTTTTCCCCACCATAAACATAAGTTTGTTACTGAACAAGAGCCACATCATTTCCGTCGTTACTTTACAACAGCTCCACCCCCGTTAAATGTAGGACACCATCTCGACGTTAATGTTCAGTGGTGGATCATTTCATTAATTAACAGGTCATTAAGGGACTAGGGCATTCCCAGTAGCCAATCGTAGTGATAAAGTTTTATACCTTCCGCGTAAACAGTTTTCTACGACACATGGCACGGATAAAGTACGAGAATCAGGCGACAGGGGTTGGCTGGTGGTAAGCATCCCCGTCAGGATTGCGATAATACTCAGCTCTTGAACATACACTTTTGGCTTAAAAATTCCTTCTGTTTGTCCTCGTTCTTGGATGCTTGACAGCAGCTTGTAGTGGTATCTTGCTAAGCTATAGATGCTATTACGGGAGTGTGAAGTTTATTTCTCGTGTCATCTGGGCAAATGTAAATGAGCGTGCGAGATATTAGGAATCCCGGACTAAGGAACCCACCCGCTATACAACAGAATTAGCATATAAACATGATGCGATCATCTGCTGTAAGTTACTACAGCTTACAGGTCGTCGAACAGCTTGTGGGTCATCTATAGAAGGTTCCGTGGCAAAAGGGCACCCAGGCATGAGATGATTCAGGTCCCACCCACCCCCCGTACTGTCGTTCCGCATTGGTCCGGAAGACCGGAAATTGAAGGAGAATGAAATGGCCTATGGCACCACTAGCAAGCAGGACTATCGCTCAATAGAAATTATGTAACTTCGCCGTTCCGAGCTTTAAACTAAAGTGACCTTGGGACACATTAAGAGGATGTAGGCAAAACAGTCGTCCTTGAATTGCCACACAACTACAGCGAGAACGCCGCACTGTGCAAGGTAGATGGGATAAGGTTCGCCGCAGGGGAACTTTGGAGACAATGACCATGCGCAGGTCCTCGCAGTTTTCCTTCAACGCTGACGTCGCGGTTGGAAGCCAGAAAAAACGGGGTAAACTACCCCTTAGCAGGATATAACAGTTTTCGAAGCTTTCAAGGAGATGGATTTTGGTGTTGGCCTAAAACCGCCTAACGGTCGTTAAAGAGGCCCGATCGATTGGCACAGAATAACGATCGCGTTTTAACTAACCCGCCAGCGGAACAGGAACTCTATGAACGAGTGACATAACTAAAATTGTGAAGTGGTTTGGGTTTCGGGATTTTATGCTCCAGTTAGGATTTCGGAATGTTATGTGCCCTCCGCACGTTCCTCAATTTTCCAACCTACTTTTCGTGAGTGACGTAACTCTTTCGTGTTGTATACGTAGTCCTGCCGGAGCCAATGCCATGATTATGCTATGCATGGCCAACATTTTGCATAACATTTAAGTTTTCGTTGAACGAACGAGCAATACACTCGTAGGAAGGAGCAAGGGGCGAAGTTCTTTTATAGCAGTTGGTTTCATTGCGAATTTATTACTTTTACGATACACTGGTGGAATATGGACGAACCCTGGGTAACGTTGAAGATGGCTAGGCTAAGGTTTTTATTATTTCGTATCTATTATATAATACACAATAGGTTCTGGTCAGGATCTTGTTGGGATATTGTCCTGAGAGAAAGTTTACGGCAATAGGTAGAATCGGAGGGGCAGAGGTATGGTTAAATTGAGTGAGATATTCGCCCAACTGGTTTCGGTTTTTTTTATTGGGTTCGGAGACTTATTCCGGTTGTAAGATGGGTGGTTTGGAAGAAAGGAGGTAAGTTTCTATCACAAAACAGCCCTTCCGAGATTCTTTTTTTTTGAAGAGTGTTAACAAGGTGAAAATATGTAAGTAAAATATATATAATAAATCTGCCAACTGTATGCGAATAATGTTATAATTTTTCGGGATGTGGTTAAAGTCGCGGTGCACTACACCATAGGAGAGCGAGAAAAAATCAAGCAAATCCATACCCTAAAACAGCTCTCAAGAAAGCGTCACTAAAAAAGCTTCTTACAAGAATCAAATTTAAACTTAATTTTCATCAAATATAAAAATTAAAGCAAAACCAATTAAATTTAACGGCCCATAAAAGTAGAAGCCAATTTTCATTTTATTGAACTTATGAGATATGAAGGAATTCGTGAAAACATATTCAACCTCTTTCACAAGCCCGAAGGTTGAATATCGAGAAAGCCTGACATTATTTTGTTGTCGTTTTCATTAAGGGCCCGTAGAATAAAAAATCAATTGGATATTTCGTCGGCCCAAAGAAATGTGGAGATTTTTATGAAAACATATTCAACCTCTTTTGAACCTCTTTTCGAAAAATACGGAAATATTATTTTTTCGATTTTATGAAGATTCCGTTGATGTAAAATTAAATTCTATACCTTATCGAACCTGACGAAGATGGTGAATTTGTTTGAAAATATATTCAACCTCGTTCCATACTATTCGGGTTGAATATCAAATTATCCTGTGCGCAATCGAATATTAAGTGTAAGAAATATAGCGTGAGACATATTCGACCCCTTTCACACTGGGAGATTAGAGTGATAGGTTGAATTTAGAATGACCTAAGTAATGATGCGAACTTCGTGCAAGTAAATTCCATAAAAGAGTAAGGTCTCATATTAACACCCAACCCGAACCGGTACATGTTAAATAAAAAATTCACCAATATATTTGTTCGGTGTTAGAAAAGGACATTCTAATTATAAAATATTTGACAAACTATAATAATTTTTGTAAATAGTCTAAATGATCTTCAATTACTTAATAGATGAATTTTAATGCCAATTTAAAAAGGCGGAATTTCAAAATATAAAGTATGTCACCACAATGTACCCAACTATACTATGATATAGTAGGTGTATTTTTATGTATACGGTATTTCGCTTTATAAATGACCTTTAAATCATAAAGAATATCAAGAAGAGAACAGAGTTTCATAAATTTAAAGAAAATCGTCTAAGCTGTTTATATACAGAAAAGCAAATGAAATGGATAAGACTTTCCTTCACTATGTCACGACCTACACACCCTTTGCCATCAGTTTCTTAGAAACACTTTGCAGTCTTCCTTTCTGACTATCGAACAAGCCACTTGGGGATTTTGGTTGTTTCTTTCACTCGTTGTGAGAACGGAACACAAGGGTAGTATGGATTTAAGTTTTGAGTGGATGCATACATTAACCTGTAATGTGATTTCACTTACATGCTATCCTCCAAGCGGAATATGAACGATTCCGACACTTTGATTTGATCACCTGTGTTAACTGAAAACCTCCGCGCAGTATCCTTATATCGTCCGGAAAATGTAAACGCGAAGGTAAGCAGCAAGCCATTCATGTAGCAGGAAGTTATGTCAATTGGATAAAAAGATTCCTCCATTATACAAAAGTCACGTTTTCGTTAAGCTTATATCGACGGGTTTATGGAAGTATAGTCTTGCATAGATACCCCCAGTAGTACGCCTGCCGCCAATGGGGTTGAATTGCTACCAGCCATGAGTATTTTTTATAGGCCACGTGATATAATGGATAATGAGCCCTTTGCGACTAGTACGTACTCGTGCTTTGTTGCTATGTAGGTACCTACCTAGATACCTCCATGCCCAGGCTCAGCCCTTCGTATCGATTTCGATTACAGAACTTTAAGGTTACATCACCCTTTTAGGAATTCATGCTACGGCGTGGAAGTGTTCGCAAGTTGTCGGTGGTGTTTTCAAAGTGTCTGCCCATGCTAGAAGGTGACCAAAATAAATGGATTTCAGAACCTTTAAAGAAACTTCCATTTCCAGCATCAGGTGAAGAGATTAAGCCCAGGACGGTCCAAGATGACTCTTGTATCCATTGCATATTAGATAGCTGTGACTTGACTATATGATTTAAATTATTCCAATCCCACCCAATCCCATTACACAGGTTCTGAAGCCATTACAAAACTGGTAATTTATTAGGCATGGAAAGGATTTTGGTGTGTAAATAGCAGGAAGTGTCCCAATTAACACATAGTTTCATTTTGTCTATTCATAGGAAACAAGACAAGCACAATTTTCCTAATTATTTTGTCGAAACTATTTTACAGCACATTCGTTGTCTTCAAAATTTCCAAAGAAATCTTGTATTTTTTTTTATTTCGTTATTTGTCTTGTTTAAAAGAGCCTCCTTGATTTCAATTACTGAACTTGATTCTGGAAAAATGTCACTTTTCTTTGCCGATAATGAGTCTCATAAATCTTTACTATAATGAAAAAAGAAGAAAAGTGTTTCGCACCAGAAACTCCTCTGACGCCGAAAAACAGCTTCACCATGAAAACATTCCATTCTCAAGAAAAATTTGATTTTATTATTTTATAATTTCACCATTTATAGGGTATCCATACAGTACTAAATTCATAATACTGAAGCGGTATCTCTGTTCAGTACTGAGTGAATAAATTTCAGCAGAATTTGTTCAGTACCAGAAATGTTCGGCTGTAGGTTTTCAAGTTTCAGTAATGGGATTGGTAAATAGCTCTGGTAAGGGATTGGTAAGGGCCAAACTTAGTACTAATGGCGACTTCTGAAATTCTTAGACAAATTCAGCGAAACTATTTTATTTCATTCCCAACCTTTGTTTCTCACCCATAAAATCTTGCAGTTTCAGGTTAAAAATCCTTGAGAAAACATAGAAACCAACTCGTTTGCCATGACGTTTGCGGCGTATATTTGCCAAACACTCGGGTACGACTGCAAAAGCCTTTCCTCAACCGAAACCGAAGCTATTTACTCTTGCGGAAAGTCAAAAGTGCAAGAAGTCCAAGCGAATGTTACGGCTTCCATTCCGCAAGAGTTTCAGATTGCTGGTTCGATGGCCTTAAAATGTGCACTTTAAGCGCAAACGTTTTCCAAGGCTTCTTCCAAAAGAGGAGCAAATCTGGCGCAAATTCAACACTTTAGTAAATAATTTTAACGAAATTACAAATGAATGTGAGGTACAGTTGCACCAGTCACCACTATAAAACGGATTCGCAAATCTAGGACGTGGCAGTATGGAGGTGGTTGGTGGTTAGTGGTGCATGCGGTAGTCTTATAGTTCCAACATCTTGTCATCAGGACAGTTCTACAGTTGGCTGAAATCGCTTTGCATAAAGGAAGCTACGGAATGGGAACGTGTTAATGTCTATACTATACGATCCAGCGATATGTTCTTCCAACGTGGACGGTACCGACGATAGGACGTCGGTGACAGGATGATGACGACGACGACGACGGTACGTCATAATCTACAAAAGATTCACCCGGAGTTTTTGTTCCCAGTTTGAAATGCACATTATTGCCACGTCAGTTGGATCGTCTGTGTCGTATGCAAGATGCCGGGGAATCATCTCTGCTTTTAATTCGCAGACTGATAAGAATTCCTTAGAAATGCCGTCATCATCATCATCATCATCAAACACCGAGCAGAAAAGGAAGGTCTGCTCATCTGCTCGCAGTCAACAGAACAATAAATTTGTTCCTCATTTGGTTGCTTTTATAAATTTATGATAATGGTGATTTTCCTTTTTTTCTGGCAACACTGTTCATTTGTTCAAAGCAGAGCATCTGAAGCGTTTCAACCCTCCAAAAAAATTAGTTTCTTATTGCATAGTAATAAATTTGAAGGAATCTGGAGAAGGAGTTATGACACAGATGATCCAGGAGTTGTGCAAGGCGCCGAAGAGATCGCTGGTTTCCACTACAGATGGATGATGATGGATGTAACTCCACTCTTTCGTATCTGTGCAGTTTAGTTAAGGGCTCTTGTTGACTAAGGAGTGAGGACTCTTATGAAATGTGCATAAAATCTAAAACAGCATTGCACCACCGGCATTAGTAGCACATACGAGTACGACATACTGCTGGGATGACATATGACCGAAGACAACTTAGTTAAACTTCAAGCAGTTTACTGAGGCCTTATTGCTCTATACATGTGCGGAATATCTTATTTGTTATTTAACTTTATGAAAATGCTTCAGTTTTTTAAATTGTCTCTGTATTGTGCATTAAAACTATGGAAGACAGACCTTAGTGAAACCGTTCATCCAATTTTCTCATATCATATTAGCTGATATGTCGCGTTGTTTGGTTAAACAGTAAATCATCTCCATAAGTAAAATTTAAAAACAAATGTTTAAAAATACAAAATACTATTCACATCTAGTAATTTTGGATTAACAACCTACTCATAACAAAATTTCCTAAAATTGAGTCAATAATCATGAAAAAATTGACATCAGATGCTTTAATAATTAAAAAAGAAGTAAAAATTAGCTACTATTCTTATTTCAAAAGTTGTTTCCATCTTCACCATTAATATAATCTTTATTTCTTCTTATGCAATTGTTTTTCTTGTAAGTTTCATGATCTACTCAGTTGTTTTTTTTTAATTAATTTCAGACTAACTTTAACCTTTAAGTTTAATTCAGTTTCAAGTTTAATTTATTTATTTTTTATAGGTTTTAGTTTTATTTAACTTTGAGGTTTTTTTATTCGATTTTATTTTTTATATGTTAATTTAATTACATTTCTAGAATGAAATGAAAATTTAATTAAGATTAATGCCATTAAATTTTATATTTTATTTAGTTTTTAGCTTTCTAGATTCTCGTTTTATTTAATTTTTTTATTTATAAAGAAGTTTAATTTAGTTTTTAAATTTAATTTCATAAAATTTTAAGTCTTATTCAGTTTTGATCATTTTCAGGTTTAAATTTTTACTTAGGTTAAGTTTTATTTAGTTTTTTTTTTAAAAATTTATTTAGTTGTAAGTTTCATTTAAATTCTATAATCAGTTTTATTAAATTTTCGATCTTTACTTCTTTTCAACGTCTTTTAGTTTTTATTTAATTTTGAGTTTTGTAGTATTTTTTTTCTAATTTGTTGATGAGTTTTTAGTTTCATTTTTTTTGCGCAAAAAAGCAAAAAAAAAAATCCGTCTGTTCGCCGTAGACGCCGTACGCCGTCCGCCTTTCGCAAAATCGTTTAAAGGCGCATAGCTCCCAAACTCGTTGAGATATTAAGTTCAAATTTTTATGGTGGGTAGAATGGACGAATCCCTACGACTGGTACCTTTTAAGGTGGTGGGAGTGTGAGGGTGGAGGAGAGGGGAACGCTTTAGATGAAAAATTTTGGTTTCTAGATCTCAGGAACCACTTACGCTAGGAGGCTGAAACTTGGAACTAGTATAGAACCATAATAGTGGACCCATTTGCAAAAAAATGGCCGGTAGGGGTTGAAGGGTGTGGAAGTGGGGGGGGGGAGGAACAATGAGTCCGAAATGCTTGAAAGCCGTAATTGAAACATTCTCAAATCCATATCTCCTGAACGATTGATGTCAGAAGGTTGAAACTTTTTGGTCAACTTTAGGGATTTTTCAAGATTAGACAAGGGCTAAAATTTTTAAAGGAGTTGGTGGGGTGTGGATTACAATTTCTTCCGAACCAATTACACCAGGAAGATAAAATTTGGTTTCTGTATATAGAATTACAAGTGGAATCTACTGAATGTAAAATTTCTGAGAGGAAGGAGGTGAAGCGTGGAAGTGTGGGGACAGCCATTTTTAAAAAAATTAAATGTTTATATCTCAAGAACCGTACCAGAAATAATCTTGAAAATTTTACAGAAGTTAGGACCAGGACTTCTTGCGGAAAAAAAAATTCTGAAGGTGGGTGTAGGGAGTGATGGTGGGAGGGGGTGAAAATGAAAAAAAATCTGATTTTAATTTCTCGGAAGCCACAAATGATAGAAAGCTAAAAATTGAAAACTGTGTAGACACAGACATCCCAGAAAAATAATATTTTTTGAAATAATATTGTAGATGTGCTACTAGAGTAATTAAAACTAAAAAAAATTTAGGTTTTCATTTGTGTACAAAGATGGAGTAAAAAAAATGTCTGTGAAAAGGGTTTTTTCACACATTTTCACGAGCTATCAAATCAATTATGGCGGTTATGTACTTTTTCACGAATTCCGATATATTTTTTAAATCTAATGAGATATAGAATTCACTTTCACTTCTAAATGCTTCGAATATAATCTGGGAATAAACCGAATTAAGTATTTTTTGATATTAAACCCCCTGGGAAGAAGACATTGTTCAAGTTTTGACGAGTTCCGAATTTTTTTTAGTTTTAATGAGATCGAATTCACTTTCACTTCTATTTATATTTAAATTTGTAATTAGTTCTGAGCATTATTCTGTTTTTAGATGTATGTAGTTGCATTCAATGTTAATATTTATAATATTTTTAGTTTTAAGTTCTTTTTAATTTTAAGTTCGATAAAATTTATTGAACTTTTGGATTCAGTTTTATTAAAGTTTTATTTGTTTTTAGATTTCATTAGATTGAAGTTTTATATAGTTTTAAGCTTTATCAAGTTTTGGGTTTAGTTTTCCAATTTAATTTTTGGCAATTATTTCGTAGGTCTTACTTTAAGGTTTAATTTTAATTTTTATTTACTTTTCAGATTTTAATTTTAATTTTACTTGAATTGTTCAATGGTTTTTATTTTTGTTTTCTTTTTTCTGGAATATATTCCGGTCTAAGTTTTAATTTTTAAACATTCAAATTTTAATTAATTTAGTTACAAGTTCTAATTTTAATGGTTGTATCTTCGAACTTATTTAGCTTTCAGGTTTCAACTTCATTTGTGTAATCAAACGGGTTGTAGATAGTTTTTATGGCGTCGAATCGCGTTTATAGTACACTGTCTGTTCCGCCTGGGAAATATAGTCAGATAATAGTGTAATTGTCAAATTTTTGTTTGCCACATTATATTTGTTTACTCTATGTTGACCGAAAAAATTTGACTGAACTTTTCGTAAAATTGTTTTAGTTAAATATTTGACATTTTTATTAAATTTTAGATTATCATTAGAAATAACTGCTTGGTCTCTGGTTCAAGCATTTAGAAAATCGGTCGGAAAAATTGGTTACAGAAATTTTATCATTTCTTGTCATATTTACGTTTCCTTTTATACCACCTTATAGCAACAGATTTGAGTAGTTTTTCTTAAATTCTCGAGGTTTCTTGCTTTCATGTGTAAAATTATAATGTTTTCTCATAGTGTTTTCATTTTTGAGCACAAGGACAAAAACCGAAGTAACTCTTATTTTGAGGACGTTACTAATAGCTTACCTGAAAATTTGAAGGGTAAACAAAATTTCAACTTCTATGGTGCTGAACGCCAATCTCAACTCATCTACTTCTTTGATTTTCGGGTGGTGGTCATATGTCTCCAACTATTTTCCTATTTTTTGGTCGGTGGATCTGCTAGCTTATGTGACCGATAATGTTATTCCGTACTGCTTCTTTACCCTGACCTTTGTTTGTCTGAAATCAATAATCCAATCCAGTAGTAATATCAAATAAATTTAAAATATCTCTACTGTATTTTTCGTCAAAGCAAATCAGAATAATAATTCGACTAGAAACTCCTCCAAAACGAAGAACGAAATGAGAATATTTTATTTTACGATTGTATACTTTCCGCCACAATAAATCAATGAAACAGAACTGAAACCGAAGTTAAATCCCCGATTATTGCTCTCAGGATTAACTCATCAATTTTTCATTTTGTTTGGAAATTTTGTTTGCCCGCTGGCAAGAGACAACCCCAAAAAACCTTTCGTTATAACATTGTAAGACTTTGTGGTCTTTTCAAATGGAAAGGATCCCATATTTTGTGGGATCTTCCGACCTTTGTATTATTTTGTTCGTTTTATGGGTCTTAGTCTCCTGTAGAAGTACTTCCATTTGAAATGTATAATTGTATGCTGTGTACCAAAACAGTTAATAATTCGTACTTCTTGCTGTACTGAAGTAAAGATAGTCACGAGATTTAAAAATCAGACTTGAATCAATAAAAAAAGAATTACAGCAGAATAATGTTAAGCTGTTGAATGTCTTATCTGATTTGGTTTAGTTGATTGATGTGTACAAAGTAGTTAATTTAGAAGATATTCTATAATTCGATCACGTACTAAATTCTTATTCTCTCCTCACTCTACTTCACTATAGATAAATTCGAACTACGAGTATGTCCATTGGAGCCGATTTTTTCCAATTTTAGCGTTTTTAAGTTCGACGAAGTAGATAAAGGTGTCACTCTTCAATTCGATTGGACAGCCAGGATGGCATATATGGTAGAGGATCAAGTATGGGGCAGGTATTTAATGGAGAGAGTAGAGCGACAATAATGTAGAACAAATTGTGAATTTTCTGATATATTTCCATGGTGAATTCATCGGTTCCTAAGTATACATGTGTACATGTATTTCGCTCGATATGTAATTTTCCTAAAAGAGTTAAAATCCTCCGGAGAAATTAAAGGAAATTGGATAAACCTCGCATTAAGACGTTACGAAAAGGATCGACGAAGAGCTCAGTGTCTACTTTGTACTGCAGCGCCGTACAGAAAATATAATAAAGAAAAGAGCTACTTTAAAAGCTGACTTCTATAATAAAACAAATTTACATTATTATTAGAATTACAAAAACAGTATTTTCTGTTGTTATTGGAAGTCATTGTCTTGGGGTTTCGATAAAGAAAATGAAGAAAACATCCTTCAATTGAACTCCGTTTAGCACATCCAGGACTCAAGATACACATTGGATACAGCAAAATGTTAAGTAAAATTTTTCAGTACTAACATGTTATTTTATTCCCGAGACAAACATTTACTTCTCCAAAGGAACTTGTTCTGCCAGGAGGGTTTTAGTGTGATAGTCGAAAGAGTACACGAGATTGAGTCTTGTACACAGAAAGAAGATCCTGCATTTATAACTTTGTACTGTCGATGTACAGTCGATATACTGAACAGGATATAGAAGGGTTGCTGACAGCCAATATCTTCTATTGGTTTAGTTGGGTTCTACTCGTATGTGGTGAGAAACAACTTTTCCAAACGATTGAAAGAAATTTGTATAGGTATAGAAGCTTCCTTAGTCCTTACTCATCGTACTTTGTTCGACTGTAATATATGTGCACCGAAGGCATGATTCCCAACTTTTATTTCTTTGAATCGGAAGTTCTAAGTAACGAAGGTTTGCCTATACATTAGAGTTAAATCCGTATATTATTGCTGCGATCTTTTCAACTGTGACGTTGTTAGAATACTGAATACTCATAAATTAGGTACTGATAAAAAAAATCGTGACAATTCGAGATATAGAAGTTCAACTGCGTATGTAAAAATAAAAAGTTAGAAGCAAATAAATTTATATCTACATATACGTACTTAGATAATGGATAATTTTTTTCGAAAATCCCCTTGAAGGAAATTTGGTACAAATTCAAAATTTTGAATCATCTCTAGTTCTCTGGAATTTTATTAGCTTTTAATTATAAATAAATTTTAAGAATCTATTGACACTTTTGAATTGCTGTTGGTTTCATTCATTTAGATGATAAATTTATTGATATTATATATGGTTATTTCTTTAAAAGGTGGGATAGTTTCATTGGTTGTTATCCATATTACTATGGCACTATTGTAAAAGTCCAAGCGGTTGTTTGAACTGTTTACTTGGTGTTAAAAATTACCCTAATCAGCTGTACAAAAGAAATAGTCTCACAACTATTTAATTAGAGGTATAACCCTCAATTTCACTGACTCACTCTTTCTAAGGAACAATTTTTTAAATTTCCTTCTTTAAACTGATCACAATTAATTTCATTTTTAAATCTCATTGGCTAGGTATTTCTTTTCCATTCGGAAATCGACCCATATTTTATCACTTCGGGATTAAGAGAAAATTTTGTGAAAAGTTGGGAAAGTTTATCCCGAACAACGCGTACACGGCCTGAGGTTAAGGGTATATTTCTACTTTCTGTGTATTCGGGTACCTTACCTTTTCGAAACGAATCCATTAAACGTAACTTTGTTCTGGTCCGGAGCCGGGGGTTGCGAAAAGTCGAAAGTGTTTCGGGGGTATGACGTTATATCACGTTTCAAACTTAGACATTTAGGATCTGTTCTGCTTTCGAAGTTTCGGTCAGGAAATCAGAAGATAGCCAGAGGGTTGAAGGTGTACGAGTACAATTCATAGTTCAAGAAGGTCATTACTAATGCAGGGTAGCAAACGATTTCCGTGTATGTGTGCGTTTAATACAACTTCATAACTGTTGTACTTAGTAGGAATTATTTGGCTTGCAATTATGATATTCAGGTTGTGCTATTATCGTCAATGGTAGGCGGATTTTGAGATCGACTTGAAATTGAACAAAAAAATTGTTATCCTGAAATTAAGGATTATCTCGTTTTCGGTATAATAAATCCTTCAGACCAGTTGATAACAAGTTAAACATGTCATCACGAATTCCTTAATAAGCGTCTTTTACAAATGCCTAAAGAACAGTTTCTTCTTTTTTCGGTATCAGACACCAAGAGAAAAAAGGGTTGAATATATTTTTATAATTTCCTGAATATATTTTTAGCCCGAAATAAGTACATATTCGCTTCAACGTTGCCTAAAAGTTACAAAAAGGTTCACTATACCTTTTTCGAAACAACTAAAAATTAATTTCGGTATTTTTCAATATTCAACCTCTACGCGAATGAAAGGGGATTAAACACATTTTCACGAATTATTCTATCTTTGGAACTATTCCCAAGATATTTGAACAAACGTCTAAGACAAATTTAATATTTAATTCGCATTCCGCATGGCAGTGGAAAGTTGTTTGAATATACCCGTCCGAATTCATTTATGTCCTGATTAGATATCAAACCAGTATTTTGCTATTTCTGTAAATGTCCAAAGTTTAATTTCCAAATATTCCATTTTAAACTTCCAATAGAATGGAAAGGGTTTAACGAATTCCAGAATATCATTTTCGCTTCTACAAACGCCTAAAACTTGATTTAGGAAAAGAGGGGTGAAAACGGGTTGAAAATATATTTTTTTTTGGTCTAATGAGATATTGAATTAGTTTTTACTTTAGGCACCTTTGGATATCGAATTGTTATTTGCTTCTACAGGTAATTTACAAAAACGACTAAAAATAAATTTTTATATTTTTCGATATGATCTAGATGAGCGGCGATAATAAATTTTAGGGTATAATCGAACATCTTAAAATGCTTAAATACAGTAATAAATTTACCACGTAAGCGGTCTTTGAAACAGAAGAGGTATTCCATCTCCGATACCAGAAGATTGCGAAATCTTATTTCATTTTCCGTATTCCCTGGCGCGTTCATTATTCAGTGTGCTAAGTGCAACATCTTCTAATAACGTCGAAAGCATCCTTCTTCAGAATTTACAATATTATTACAGACATGTGTAAATACAGGTGTAGGTGTTGCTCCTATTTTCGTAATCATTCAAAGTAACTTTCCAGTTTACTTAATACAATTATTTGTAGCCTTTATTATTTCAATTTCGAAATTATTTTCGTAAATTTTTCTACAAGACTGAATAAATAACGTATTTCGTAAACAAATATAGCCTGAAGGTGAAAACAGGAACATTTGGGTCTGGTATATGAGTGCAAAAGGATATTATTCGGAAAGTTGAATAAGTTTTCTTTTGTTGGATTTCTTTTGCTTGGTAGGTACTTTCCTATTATTGTGTATAAATATTATTTAAAATGTTACCTAAATGATTGGCGTGTTCTTTTTCATAATATCGCACAGTAAGAGAGAGAAAGCGAAATGGAATGATTTAAAACAACATACTAGGTGTGTATATTTTTTTGACATATAGATGGCGTTAAGCAGGTATTTTCAAAGTGTTTTCAAATAAGAAAGAATAACTTATAGCTAGTGAATATTTGAATGGTATGATTTTGATGCGATATTTTTTCCCAAGAATGCGTTGAAAACGTTAATAATTTTTAAAAAACGCGACTGATTTGAGTAATTGAATTCCAATTGAAAAATAACCACATAATAAATCGTGACGACCCGAAAACTTATTACTCTATTTTCGAAAATTACTCCCTTTTTCCGGACTATATTCTGCCTGAACATGTGTTCTAACTCCAATTTAAAAATAAACGATATTTAATTATTTTCGCATCTGCAATTTTTGCATATTTAATCCTCCCTCATAATAAAACAGTTTCCTAAATAGCTTTCCATTCATCGTTTCGCACTTTTCAAACTGTACGTATCAAAATTAATGTCGGCATTCCACAAAGTTATTCCGGCACATACTTTCTAAAATTTCTTTCAAACAAAAATAAATTGTTCCAAACTTTTTAACTTATAACGCTTAAGATTACAGAAGATTAGCAAGAAAGAGATTCTGATGTGTATTGGTTAATTGTCTTTAAATCAATTAGATGTGAATTTTCCAAGAATCGGCAGGAAAAAAAGTCCATCTCTCCTCGAGGATATTGACTTTATGCAGATCATGTTTTACTCTGATGAAATCTTTAAGGATCAAGTTTATCGTTTAATATTTACAACGTTTATTATATATTCTTATATGTATCTAATATATTCGTTTCTAAAGGTTACTTTTTCATAAATTATGGATGATTCGGGATTTATAAACTTTGCTCGATGCTTCGCAATTTTCGGAGCGTGTTTCTTTTTCCTCGGGCAGTATTTTCTTGTAGGTGGAATTTATGTGCCCAATTGGCATATCAATTGGATTTTTGATGGTGTTTTTTCTGGGGTGTGATGAATATGGTTGGATTTGAGATACCTTTTATCACGTACATATCTACAAAATGATAGATTAAATTTTAATGGAATTTTTTTTACGTAATTCAATGAAAATTTGATATTTATTGGGAACTGTATACTTTTGCTTACGGAGAACTTTGTTTAGTTTATAGTCAGGAAAAAAATAAAATGAAGAGATATGTTTCTTTAAGTACAGAATTTTTTAAAAAAATTTTAAAACTCCAGTGAAATATAAACTATCGATAAAAGTCGAACTAATGAATTTGCCATCTTTATTTTATATTGTTTTCTGTAGATTACACAGAGACGTGCTTAAATAATTGAGGACACGAATGGAAGAAGGTATTATGTTACGAAATGATAGTTTTAAGTAAATTGCGATTTATCAATTTTGTTCAGTTTATGGTTGGATTTGATGACTCAATGGAAATTGAATAAAAAAAAAACTAAAAAATTTCGAACTTAACAATAACATATTACCTTTCACCTTTTTACCAAGTAGTGTTCAGGATATATATCGTTATAGCCAACTTATACGTTGACGAAACTCACTATTGGAGTAGATCTGTTGTGATGACAATTTTATTACGACAAAAAATATTTAGAAAAAAAATATGTGAGTAACATTTGGCTGGAAAATGAATTTATCCCCATTTTATGTTACTAAAATAATTTTTTTTCATACTTTTAAAATACTAGAGGGTGTGGAGTCCGGCATTACCTTTTTTTCCGGTTGTTTGGGTATTTAGCCGGTTTTTTGTTAATTGTATTGACGTAAATTTCTGTAAATAGATTTAAAAATAAAAGATAGTGTAAAAACATAAAAAAATCGGTAAGAAATTGCGTCACTAGCTCCCATATATTAGTTCTTTCGGCTACTATAACTTAAGTATGTGTAATATTAAACTACTGTATTTGAATATTTAATTCTTATTTACGAGTTTCTAGAATATAATCTGAACTAAATTTACTCCTTTAATGTTAAATTTAATTTTATGTTTAATTTATTGTTTAGGTTCTAATTTTTTACTTTATTATTTTAATAATAAAGTATTGTTATCGATTTTTAAAAAAAAAATTTTGTATCCTGAAATTTTTTTTTACGTTTCATGACTAATAGACATCAAAAAAGTAAACAAAAATTCAGTCCGTCTGTACATCGTACGCCGTCCACCGTACGCTGTCCGCCGTACGTAAAATCGTTTGAAGGCTCGTAGCTCCAAAACTCTTGCACCTTTTAACTTGATTTTTTTTGTGGGTAGACTGGGTCCATCTCTTTAAGTTACCACTTTTTTAAGGGTGGGGGTGTGACGGGGGAGGTGGTGAAAGCGCTTTAGACGGAAAATTTTGGTCTCTAGATCTCAGCAACCGCTTATGTTAGGAGGCTGAAACTTAGAATTTATATAGAGATTTGATAGTGAACTACATTACATTACATTATTTTTTATATATAGTGTGGGAATGGGGGCAAAAAATGCTTCCGAAATGTTTGAAAGCCGAGATCGAGACATTCTAAAATCCATATCTTCTAAACGGTTAATGTCACGAAATTAAAACTTAATGAACATCTGTAGGTATACTAGGTGAATAGATCGAAAATAAATTTTTGAGTGGGGGCAGTTGGGTACGGCGATGGGGGAGTGGAAAACTTTAGATTACGATATCTTACGAACCAAATACACTAGAAAAATAAAATTCATTTTGTGTGTCAAGATTGATAAATAAAGTTTGATAAAAGTAAAATTTTTTTAAAGGGTTGTAGAGCATGGAAGTGGAGGGGATAAGAATTTTTCTAAAATATTACGTCTCATATCTCAAGAACAGTGTAAGATAGATGCTTAGAATTTTTGCGAGTGGTAGGCCTAATAGTCCCCTAGTAGAGGGTGATGGTGTAGAGGGTGAGGGTGGGGGAGGGTGAAAAAGAAAAGGTTCCGATTTTTATATCTCGAGAACCTATAGTGATATAAAGCTGAAACTTGGTATGTAGATAGAGCTATATATAATGTTTTATAGGGGTAGTATGGTAGTATGGTGGTGGGGGTGTTTCTTATAGAACGGCATATACAAAAAAGTTGAAACTCGGTAAGTATATGTAAATGAACTAGAAAAGTAATTTTCATTAAAAAAAATTTCTAATATCCATTGCCGTTCAGAAGGGGGACAAAATAAATTTTCAGTGAAAATGGAAATCATATATTTTCACGATTTTCATCATATCTATTAGGTCTTTCCAAATATTAAATTCATTTTTATTCTACGGATTCTTCATATAAATACCTAAAAAGACCTTTCAGGATTTTTTTAAATTCGACCCCCAAGGTTGTGCAAAGGGGTTATATACATTTTAACAAATTCGGCCATATCACTCAAGTCTGATTAGATATTAAATAACTTTTCACTTCCATGTTTTCAAGTTTTTTCCTTTTTCAACCCCTAAGAGGTTATAAACGGGTTAAACTCGTTTTCACGAATTCCGTCATATCTCTTAGGATTGATAAGACATCGAATTGGTTTTTACTTCTTCGGGCTTTATTTATATTTATCTAAAAACCCATTTCAGGATTTTTGGATATTCAATCCCAAAGTGGGTGCAAGGGGGTATAGTATTTGTTTTCACAAATTTCTAAATATTTCTCAGTTCTGATGACATATCGAATTAATTTTTACTTCCTAAGGCTTCCTACATAATCGTCAAAAAGTTGATTTCAGTCGACGTAAGGCTTTCGACATATTTCTTAGGATTGATGATTATATAATCGCCTACAAATGCATTTCCCAAAGCTAAATAATTACTTAAACTAAATAATAGAAAGTAAACTACGACTTTTACCGCGTCTCGGAGTGCGACCTAATTACGTAATTCTAGCGCGATCCCATTCTAACCGCTTCCCGAACTTTTTTTTAGGTTTTCAGTCGTATAGTAACCAACACCACATCTCAGCAATAATCGCGTTTCGGACGCGTATTTACAAACCCTATACCATTTGAGTCACGGACGGGACTGTCTTCGATTAGGTTTTGTTTGCTTATAAACGTTTGTAAGGTTGCGATTAACAACCAAAAAAAATAACGTTACACATAGTAACCTACACCGCATCTCAGCATTAAGCACGTTTCGTTCTCCTACCCATAAAATAATAAAGTTGCGCCCAGACTGTTGGCAGATTTTTTACTTCTATATCTTATGTTTAATTTTTGTTTATTTTTTAGGTGTCAACTTAATTTTAGTTTTATTTGTCTATAATTTTATTTAATTGTAATTGTTATATCTTTTTAGTTTTATTTAGTTAATAACGTTTATATTTCATTTTATATGCTATTTACACAGTTTTGTATTATGTAAATTGTCTCTTTGGTTTTTCGTAAGGCTAGTAAAACAAAGAATTAATTAATTTATAGATTATACCACGAAGTATTATTAACTCTATTTACTGTTTAATATTATATTTAATTTTAAAATTTTGACTTAACTGAAATTATTAAATTTAATACGAAGTATATTTTAAAACAAAGGAGGGACATTTTAAAAGAATTCCGTTTCCATAAACATTTTTGAATTGGTAATTATTATTATATTTTAAAATCACCAATTTCTGTCATTGTCATTGTAAAATATTAAAACATCCAATTTGAATTTTATTCTGAATATTCTTATTAACACTTTGACTACCAAACTTTTTTGTCAAAAAATTTTGACAAAGCTTTTTAAAGTGGTCAAAATTTTCGTTGGACACAGAGCCGCGTAGCCGGCACTGAACGTACATCGACCCATCATGGTCTCAGCAGTGTGTACATTTAGAAATGAAGCTGAGCGATAAGAGATTTTGATCTACCTATTACTTAATCAGAATCATAGTTATTTTATAACTCATAACGCCCTACATTGGGCGACAAATTTCATTGCTTTCCGGAGTTAGCATGCGAAGTTATTGATTGAAAAAATGTTGAAATTGTTGAAGCTTAGGATACTATAATTAGTCACATGTATTATTTGCTCAAGATCCGGTATTCAAAACGAACAACCGTGTTAGGTCCTTAAAGTCGAAAAAACAGATGGCAAACACAAATATGGAACAATAGCAAAAAAAATTCTCAATAGTAAAATCCGAAGTCTGTTCCCTCTTGGTGGTTTCTCATCAATAAACATGCTATCACTGAACACAAGGACGAATCCTTAAAGTACTTCTTCAATCTACGAAAGGAATGATTTTATGACTCGTTACAGTGGAACGAGAGCAAAGTCGCTTTGGGAAACATGAATAGAAGGAAAAACAACTTTCCAAGGCACAATCGATCGGTGTACAGGAGACAACCAACAACGCCCACTCAAGGACTTATTGGTCTTGTCACCAGAAATATTTTTCTAATAAGGTTTACATACGGTTCGACCGTTCTTTGACATTTGAAATCGAAAAGGAATTGTCTCACAATTGCAATAAAAAGTTTCCGAATAAAATTCTCTGAAATTTGTTTTTAATAAATAATGAAATTCTTAAAATAAAGACAAATAAGGAATCCTAGAAATTTAACAGAATTTTACACGTAGAACTGCGAAAGCAACCTTTTATCACTATTGGTTTTTTATATTTAAAAAAAATGAATTTGTTCTTAAAGAATCAAATTCAGAAGAACTCAGGGCAGCGCATGTTTGCGTCCTTGCTTTCTAAGAATAAAACAGCCATCATAGGATTACACGGTTCAATCGTCTTCGTTTCTGAGGACGAAAATATCAGTATCTGTTACGGGAATCCCTAAGAAGGACATCTCTATGTTTTTTATTATTATTATTCACACCACACTAGTCTTCATCTCATTCAATGTCTCTCACGCCCGTATTCAGTAAACATCACCTACATCTGACATTATCCTTAATTTTGATTCTACAGGATACGATATCATACACAATCACACATGCACCAATATATTCATATAATAGACCATAGAAACCATCCATTAGGAAATATTACAGATCGTTGGTGTTCTTTGATATGCTCATGTTTTTGTTGGCGGGTTGGGCTTGTGGTTTAATAGCCGTCATCAATGTTCTCAGGGATAAGCCTTTAAGTGCACTTTTGGGTGTCGTAGAAAAAGGAGTAAAAGTTTTTATGAACGAAAAAGGCAATGAAGATAAAGTTTTGTTTATGCGGCGACATTGAATCATTCGTTCTGATATCGCAACAAAATTCTAGTTTCGGACAGGACGAAATTGGACGTAAAGTCGGTGTTTTATGTTGGCCTAATTATGTGTCCTACATGATAATTTGTTGGCCCGGATTGCACCAGGAAAGTTATGGAGCTGGAAACGATAGCTAATTCGGATTATTAACAAATGTCCAGCTGTTTTTGTATGAAAAGTATTGCAATAAGAATGGAAGTGATGATGCTATAAAGCCGATATGGGCACAGATTGGAGAATATTGCCTTTATGGTCAAAATATGGAAGAGGTGCAAGTACCTCTGGAAGCACTCTCAGCGTGACCAGATAGGACTTCAGCATGCCTCAAATAATCCTCCACATAACGTTTTGCATCTAAAGAGAAACAATTAAAATCTGTTCGAGTTTCAAAGAAACGTCCATTTAGAAATGGGTTCTGACATTCAAATTTCTCTAACAGAGCAGAGAAAGTGTACTGATTTGGAGAAACAAGTTTTTTGGCTCATCATACAAAACTTTCTTTCGGACACCACTGATTTGATAATTTAAAAGATAATTTGTTTCTAAATTGTTTCAGTTTTGCTGAAACCCCGAATATGTTCCGAAGATTTAGCTCCAAAATTTTCGTACCAACCCTCGAGGCCCGCTAGTTATGGCAGTGGTTTACACTACACTCTAAAGTCAAGAATAAACAAAATCATATAATTAATTTTGTTTACTCTTATGTGATTCATATATTTCTATATACAACGCTTGTTTTCCAACTTTTCAAAAAAGTACTGTTTATCAAAGTACCTTCTTTTAAGGGGTTATGCCACTCTAGAGTTTTCGAAAAATTTATTTTTTTATTTTAAATTGTTCCTTAGGACCTCAGAAATGCTGTAACAAAAGATTATGGCCGAAAAAAGTCTCTAAAGACTTGGTTTTCGAATTTTAGTACAATGCCGCCTGCAAAATTATTCATGATTTTCAATTACTCAAAACTTCAAACGCGTTTATCTCAAAACTACATTTTTCAAGCTAGCCGGAAACATAACTCGGACAATTTTCAACCGATTCACTTGAAATTTTGAATATATCTTTAAAACTATATTGTCCATGGAAGTACGTAGAATTTTTTTTTATTTGTTTCATTTGTTCATTTGTTATTAACAATTTTCTGACGATTTTTTAGGCAAATTTCACACTTTTCACTTTAGAAGTGCGCCATTTGGCTAAAAATTAAAATATCGAAAAAATCCTACGTACTTCTCTGGCTATTGTTATATGTAATCGAAATAAATTTATTAGCTTATCATAATTCAAAAATTACAGGCACTAGGTGTCCGGCCATGGACCCTGGAAAAACGGAGACGTCCCCGCAAAAACGCTGCACAGCCGCCATTTTGAAATTAATTGCTTAAAAAAAATTCCTGTACATAGTCAATAACATGTATTATAAATATCCATTTTCGAAATTTCGATTTATTTTGTAGTTTTTCTGAAAAAAAATCCCGAAAAAGACCTATTTTTTCAGCCTCTCGAGTGGCATAACCCCTTAAATCGAAAGAGAATTCATTGGCCTGCCAAATATATTTTTTATTGAATATCGTATGACTGATAATTCTGAAAATTTGGAAATCATAAATGAGTAGTCATACTGACAAAATGGTTAGAATCAAATATAAAGTTCATTAAATTTCCTTCATTTTAATACATTGGTCCTAGTGGTGAATAGTTCTGTAAATAAAATTTATTTACATAAAATATTGGAGTTTCCAAGTATATTTTATTAAAATATCTGAATTTTGTAGATTGTCATGAAAGCTTATCTCTATTTTATGTAACTATTTGTCCAAATCTTTACTTCTCTTGACCTTTTCCAAGCTAAAGTTTTAATTTTTGGTGTAGATCCTCTCTGTAATAAAACATGTCCCTGAATAAAAATAATGTTTTAATGAAAGCTCCTGAACTTGTTCAAATTTCACCTAGTAATTTTTGTAACGCTCCCGTGCCTACCTCTCTAATTACTTGCATATTACACGAAAGTTTCTTACTACATCCACCGCCACCGAAGTACTAAATCATCCAGTTTCCTTTGAAATGATAATGAAGCGAAATTAATTAACGAAAAAGATTAGTCCTGAAAATTAGGTCGGACAAAATTTCGCAGCTGGAAACCATTTTCAAGAGGTTTAAAAAAAAATTCGAAGGACTCTGCCACAAATATCGCATTATACGTAAGGACTTTTAAGTAATTTCGAAGAAAGCATTTCGCTATATCTCGTGCCCTTTCCGGAAAATGGAAAAAATCGAGATATTTCCCATGTTCGGAAGGACGGATAAAGTTTTAAGTGTGGTAGGCGGCAGTGTTGGGGTAGTTGAGGAATGAGGGTGGTTAGGGATAAAGTAAAAAATTATAGAATAATAATTTTTACGATAAGTACCTGCTTAGCTTAGTCTGAAAATTGAGATGTTTGAGTTTTAAGCCGGATAAAATGCCATTCGTTTCAGTAAGGTGGTATTAAGAAAAGTTAAATTAATTTTATAAGATTCTTATGACAAATTTTAGAAATCATCGGGTTGGAAAGGCCAAATTAAGAAGTTCTATCACTGCAGCACCTAGTGTCCTTATTACGTAAAATAGTCGAACAAAATATTGAAACTATGACCAAATTGCTAAAAATATTCACGCAAGGACGAAATTCGTCTATGTATTTTGGGAAAATCAATGAAAACTGAGAAGGACCGCGCAAATTGAAATACCAAGGCTAAAGAGAGACTGTCTGAATAGCAAAAGCAAAATGTAATTCAAAGTATAATTAGAATATGAATGGAATCTTAATGTCTACATTCCAGAAATTAGTTCGGTATTTGTGCAGATATGCAGCTTCACAGAGACGACGATGGAAGATGGATTTTATTCAAAGTCTGCTTTACATCGGACGACAAATTTGTTAATTGCAAAACTTTAGATACGACCGAACTAAAAGTTAAGTCCTTAAGTGGAGTGGAATGAACGAAGGTTTACGTGAAACGGAGACATACTTTATTTGTAACAATTTACGTTCTATTTGCGATGGTTCTAAAATGGGGAAGTTTGCAAATTTAGCAAATCTAGCAACTAGTGCAACTAACCAATAGGCTGAACTATGAACTTTATGCGAAATAATTTAAATCCAATTGTACTAGAAATAGTAAGTGCTGTTGCGACTTATAAAAATTCCATTAGTTCCGAGACAATAAAATTTCGTAAAGGTCGGGATGTGTGTTACGAGATAGCGTGAAAACTGATAGATCGATTATCAAACTTAAACTGTGAAGCATTTTATATCGTCCTTCGCGTTAAGACATATCTTGCATAGAAGCTTGATACTGTGTACAGAAATGCCTGGAACTGAGTCCTTATGTACTCAATTTTACAGAAATAAATTCAGACCTATTAACCCATTCTTCCGACTTGGCTATGATAGGGTTGAACGCATTTCAGTTTAGAAATTTTCAACAATGATGTGTAGAATTAGTAAAATAGTCTGTAACGTATAGTTAGATATATTGGACTACATTGTTTTAACGATTTCGTTCTTAACTTACAGTGTAAACGAATTTAATCGATATGTATGTTGTAAGAATTGGTATAGGGCCTTAATTTGTATTGTTTTGTTCATTATACTTACTTAAATTGAAAATGGTTTTGCAACTTCCTATTTATTAATAACCTTTCTGCATGGTCATGGTCTGGTTTAATTTTTAAACTATTATTTATAGTTTGGCATTTTTAAACTTAACATATTCTTTTCAACATATTCCAAATTGTTAATATCTAACACTTGACAAAATGTGATAAAAAAAAATAATTTTGGTTCATCTTTACAGTTTCTACAACTTATGCTAAAAATTAAAATACATATCCAAAGCGATGAAAATAAGCCGTATTTTTTCTGTTCCGGAGAGAACAGGTGCCTTCTGAAATGGTTTCAAACGTCATCAGTTTTCTGCCGTATTTAGAAATATCTAAAACATGCAAACTTTTCTCCAAACGAGAGAAAAATTGCTGTTAAATGTATGAAGAATTAAATGAGCGAATTTAAAGAGGCTAACAAAATTATTCGTACACCTTGAAATAATCATTATCTCAAAAAAAAGCATGGGTTTTTAAAAATAAGTGTACGCAGGGGATATAATCCCTATTAAGGTCGTAACGATGGTGTAGGGGTTGTAGTTTGATGTGCATAGAAAAATAAATGCTGGAAGCAGAGTAACTCAATTCTTCATAGATATTACACTTTTGTCTAAAGGGGTTATTTTAATACGAAACTAGCGACTAGTTTATTGATAAATTACGGACGGAATAAAGTGTGAAACTTTTATTATGCCAGAACTCAGTGTTTGATAGTTTTTACGGCTTTAGATTAAAAAAAATTTTGTGCATTGAAAATTTAAATTTAAATTCTATAATTTGAAATTGTTAATCTTTGCTTACACAGTCAACAATTTACTCAAAATTTTGGAAAAAAAACCGGTACAACTATAAATTTGTTGTTGAAACTGATGAACTCCAACTTCATTGTTCTATCAATGTTTGCATTGAGTTAATTCCGGAAATTTAGCAGGGCCATTTCATTAAAAGCATCCGTACCCGTAGTGGACGTGGTTTGCCATAGGACTCTACTATCGAAGGATATAATGGTCGTTGTCCTCAACCCGAGCATTGTTTCAATTGAAATAAATTACATTCTCTCATACATTTTAGTTAGTTACTATGTACCGTAGTCTAGGTGGGTTTTGCGAAGTACTGGTGAAACGTGCGATCATGTGATGGCCCTGCATGAATCAACAATGCTGATAGCATCCTTCCTTCACATGCTGCACCATATCCCCATACGGAAATATGCCCATATAGCAAGGCGATGTTTGTTTTCCACCTTGAGTTTTGTTTGTTCGGCAAATGAACTTTGTTTAAAGGATGAAAATCACATCTCGAAGGCTTTTGCAAATAATCACATGGCGCGATGCCTACGGGAGAAAGGAGGCCAATCGATAACTGAACAGAAGGTCGCATATGGTTAATTCCGGTGGAAATATGTTTCAGCTGAAGTTTGGTTACTTTCGGGATGTTTGTGCCACCAGAAATTGGAAACGGTTCGACAGATTTTGATTAAATGTTTGATCGAGTAGATAACGTGAATCTATTGATTATGATGTCTTAAATAATAGTTGGCGGAATAACCAGGATACGCCCAAGGTCCAACTTTAATTTTAGCATATATATACTGTCTTTAATTTTTTAAGACATTTTTCCTAAAAGCTTAAAATTTCAAATTTTAAATGGAGCTGAGAAAAGTAAGACAAGTATCTACATATTGTGAACAAAAACAACTCGAAGAAATGCCAAGAGTGACTGAAAAGAACTGAAGAAGATGTCAAAGCAATGTAGTGGCGTTAAATTAATATTATTAATTCGCGATAACTAAGTGTTTCGCCACTGTCAATTCAACTCAATTTATGGACGACTTCGATGAGATTAAAAGATTCGATCGAAGTCGTCGACGAAATTGTTTCTATTTAAAAAACATGTTTTTAAACAGTTGAAATTTGAATTTCAATAAAGAAATATTCCAATTAATATCAATTATTGTTTTCAAAATGTAATAAGCATAACTAATCTTATCAGCTATTGAGCTAGATCATAATTATCAATTAATTAAATAATTAAAAAAGTGAAAACTAATTTTAATTTAATCCAGGAATTTATTTATATAACTTTAAATTAATTCTAAAATTAATATTAGAACAGTTTATGTATTTTTTATATTTAAATATTTACATCTAACAAAATAATGTGTTCACGACGATTTAATAAAAAATAACTAAAAGTTTTTAATACATTTTTAAAACTTAAATTAATATAAGTTTATATAACGTATTGGATCACAAGTTCCTATCGTCCACAGCAATAATATTAATTTTTTTAAGACTTAAATTCTTAAAACTTAAAATTAAATTGCGTGCATTAATTTGAAAATAATTAAATGTATTTCTTTTTATCAATTTCCAATAAAGTAAATTTGGTTAGAGGGATGGTATTTTTCCAATTAAAGCTGAAATTTCCTATTATATACTCAATTAAATCCGTAGCAATTAGTTCGAACAAAACTTACCTTGCAGGCATAAATTCCGTTCAATAGAATTGCATTATTTTCGAAATGCACTCAGTAAATTTATTAGCTGTGAAGACTTTTCAATTTATTCATTTTTGTATACAAGCCTATACTAGCTTGACGTCAAAACTCTTGAAATAAATTGCATTAGATCAAAGCACGGTAAATCCTCGCACTCAAAGGATAATAAAATTCCATAGCAAGTGGCAATTTTTGCATATAAGGACGAAATCACCCTACTCATGCTATTTCGTGCATCATTTCACATAGTTACAGTGAATCAGGTAGCAATTTATCGCTTGAGTAAAAGCAAATTGTGTTGAAGTACAATATTGAAATTTGAAAATCGCCACTTGATTTCTGAAAACACTTGTTAATTATTCTAGGAATTTAAATTTACTTTGTTCTGATGACTTTTGGGGGGAACTTTATGAGTTCAGAATTATTTTCACTTTGATTCCCTGAATGTACTGAGAACCCGTATATAATTTAATTCTGAACCTAGACTGAAGACTAAGTTATACCTTAATTATACAAAGGATTTTGTAGTGCTGCTTAAAAGTATGAAGTACTAGCTCGTCGTTGAATTATCACGTTCCAACTATCTAAAAATTAAATACCTACAGATAACGCAGTAAGGAAGTCAAAAATATATTAGTAGTTGATAATTGATTTAAGAAGGCACAGAAGAAATTTATAAAATCAGCCCATAATTTGGGCGAAATTTTATAAGTTAAGATTAGAAACAAAATATTGATTTGCACTTTCTTGAGTTATAGTCTGGAACGCGGTTAAATATGAAGTGCAGTTAAAATTTTTTACGCAACTAATAACCTGAAAAAAATTAATCAGGAGTCACATCCCTCAACTTACCATCATAAAATTGCTTAGTTGGGAGGGGTCTTCCCGACATGTTTATATTGTGGAGTTTTTATCTGCAGAACATAATTTCCGTAATACAGTCTTTAGCATTATTTGGCCCCATTCTGAGTGAATATTATTTTCAATTTTTATAATTTGTACTTTGTGGTATAAGAGCTAAAGATAAATAAAAAACAATAGCGCACGGCGAACTTACTGGCAATTTTTTTTTTAAAGTAGCATAGTCAATTGAAAAATATTGAAATTACGGTTAAAATTATTATTTTTTTTATATGTATATATATTACGAATTCGATTAAGTTTCCGTCATCTTCAAAAAAATGCCACTAAAGAAACGAATTTTTGCGATAATCTCGTTTTCACGATTTAATTTTGTAGATCCTACAATTTTCTATAATTTGAGTTGTTGTTGAATCTCGGACGACTAATAGCCCACGCGATAGAATTGTGTGCATAACTTTGTTTCAATTTTCTAAAAATGTGATGTTTCGTCATGCATTTTTCTTATACACACAAGACTACCTTCACAAAGATAACGATGAAGAGTGCTTCTCTTCCATGAATGAAATTTTTTCTTTTAAATTGAACTTAACCCCTACGACAAGCGTAAGAATACAGAAGTCCCACACTGCATATGCGTGAGTTCAGAATACCACACTGCATAATTTTAAAGCAAACAACGAAACAGAGCTCTGAAAAAATAGCAGCACGGAGTAACATAAAAATAAATAAAAGCATCACACCCTAAAA
This sequence comes from Beris morrisii, assembly GCA_951812415.1. NCBI lineage: Eukaryota > Metazoa > Arthropoda > Insecta > Diptera > Stratiomyidae > Beris > Beris morrisii. The sequence goes on from OX638310.1 coordinate 160,262,940, forward strand.
GTTACAGCAAAGAAAAATTCCAATCAATTGGGTTGATGGAGGGGAAACGGAATTTAGATTAAATGCTTTATTATTAAAATAATAAAGTAAAACCTGTTTCCGATAAAAACAATAATAGTGAAGAAAATTGTCATAGACAGTAGCAGTAAAATCACTTAATATAAAATGCACTTTTCTCAAATTGCAATTTATTGCTTTAAGTGTGTTTGTTTTAAATACTAGAAAAATCCTTTAATCTTTTCAATCTCCACTACTAATCTTAGACTAAACTTTCACACCATCTAAACACTTATTTTTCCATTTTCACAAAATTGACTACGAAATGCATTAAAGCATTTTCTTTTATTTTTTCTATTTTCCTTTACCGCTAAAAGCATAGTAAGCTAACCCGTTCGCTTTTGGCATCAGGTAAAAACTTGAAGTTCCTTCCATTCGAAATAATCTTCAAGAACCTGAATAAAGTCGAGCATTAACTTCCATTTGTGACAAATCTTCAAGTCGTGCGTCAGCCCCGTAACTTCGGAAGGAGTAAGGAGTTTTTTTTCGATCGATTCTAAAGAAAGCAGTCTGGAAAGAACAGACAAACACGTTACGTTGAGCACGAGAATATTGAATTTTTTTTCGGAACAATTGTATTCAACTCACGTATCATCTGCAACATGCATAATTTTCATTTGATGTGTTATGGCAACATTTTGCTAATGCACCTTTATCTAACTTTCGAATATATTTTCAATATAAGATTATAGTGAAGGAAGTGAAAGAAAAGAGCAGAAGAGCACAATTCAAACCGTTAATATATGTTCGACTAAAGATGTCGCCCCACGTTGGGCGCCAAAGTTGACATATAAATGAGGTGGGCTTATGTTAATGTTGTTTCATGATACTGTCTTGAATTATTAATTCATCTTTCTTCTTACCTCAACTAAAGCTTCTTGAAATATAGCCCAATTAAAGAATAGATGATTTATTCAATAAATAAAAGATTGACAATGTTGTAGAAACTAGATTATAAAATTAAAAAAAAATTTTGAAAGTTATTAGGTGTATTTCTGCACATTTATCAAAAGCGGGGAAGGTTAACAATTTTACATTTCTTGATATCTTTTTTCAGTAGATAGTAGACTAGAATGGAGAATAAATACTCTGGAATAAATCGACGTTGTACCCTTCTATTTGTGAAAAATATCCATAAAATAACAAAACCAGCATTTTCGTAGTTATTTTCAATGTCAATTTTATGCACAACTTTGGCTCTAGATAAATGCAAAAAAAACACACTTTATAATCAAGTTTCTAGTTTTTCAATTTTCTTTCTGCTCAAAGACTACAAAGACATGTCGTCGTTCTTTGGTCTTCACAGACTGCTTGATTGAAATCTGAAAATCTGGTAAAGAAACAGTAGAAATCGTCCAATTATCACGAGAAATTACAAAAGGCGTTTAACCTCATCAAAATATAATCTACACGAGGATATTACAATTGCCGGGGGCTACATGTGAACAAGCCTGTCGACAATGTATCCACCCACTAACTACTAAAGAAATTCAATTTAGAGTTGCCTCAAGCTAAATTCGAATTAGTGGATTTTCAACGGTTTCGAAGCGTGAATGACGCTCACTTTTTTTTAAAGGATGTGAGAATCGAATATGGAAATTTAGCGTATTTATCGATTTGTGGTAGATTCGGTGCAGGAAATGATATGAAATTTTCTACATGGTAACTAGAAAAGTAATTTAGGTAAAAAAAATGCATATTTGTATTTGCGGACGGAGATGATGTAAAAAATTATTGGTGTAAAGGGATACACATATTTTACGAATTTTTTCATTACTCTTATGACTGATTGACTTCTGCGGGCTCTTTATGCAATCGCCTAGAAATGTCTTTTAGCATTTTTGAACTGCAACCCCTAAGAGGGGTTTAAAGGAGTTGTAAACGTTCTAACGAATTTTACCATATCTTTTAGTTCTGATGAGATATTCAATAATTTTTAATTCAGTCGGCTCTTAAAATCAACACTTAGAAATTGGTATCCGTTTTTTTAAAATTCAAATCTAATAAGTCGTTGTATGGGTCGTATATGTTTTAACGAATTTCGTCATATCACTTAGTGCTGATAGGATATCGAGTTCCTTTTCACGAATTCCGCTACATCATCAATTTTTTTGGTCATCAGCCTCATAGTAACCTGGTTAATTTTTATTTTATTTTTTTATTTATTATTCTTAAAATAAAGTCTTACAATATCTGGTCATTGTAAGTAATTTTAAGAAGCCTTCTTGCCACGAACTCTTTTTGGGATATAATATTAAAATTTCAAAAATATACTAATAGTGTATCTATAGATGTGAAGTTCCGACTTCCTTAGATTCATCCCTTTATGGATTCTCGTAACATTCCGACTGCATAGCTATGGAATTCAAGGAGGAACAGAACCAAAACAGAATAATTTTATGTAGGTCATGTCGTAATGAAATAAATCAAAATGCTAATATTCTCGCTACAGGTCTACTATGAAATAGGGAAATTAATACCTCTATCCTTCCGCCCGTATAGAGTATATCATAGTGCACAACTACATTACGAATGTATACCAAGAGCTCCTCGAGAATGCTTTCAACCCTAGAGAAATATTACATCCCTGCCTGGTTTCTTATTAAGACCATTTGTTAAATTATCCTGATGTTTGGACAGGAAATATTTCAAAATTCGGGTTCTAATAATCTGCTATTGTTTATTCCACATCCGTTCAGGATAGCGTTACAAATGTGCATGTATTTAGGACGATATAATAGAGAAGGAATTTTATATTAGAATTTAAAAGATTGTAGTTACTACACGAAGTGTAACAAGGAGCAAAGTTGGAAATTTAAATTATTTTAAGAGGACTTTATTTATGGAAAGTGTTGATGAATATTTTACACAAATTCCACGGGAAGTTTGCAGGGTTCGTTGTTTAAAATTGAAAATTAATTTATTTATTTAGCTGAGTTTTAGGAACATACGAGTTCATTTATAAATATATTTAATACTGAAAAGTATAGTTAATTAGAATTTTCCATGGTAAACCTACCAGCGAAGCTTAACTTTGAGAATTTTTTGTTGTGTTTTCGACGGCACTTAGAGGAGTGTCTTGTAAGACCAGCACACGAAATATTCCGATTGGGATTTCCATGGATGTTGTCACTGAGGACATTGGTAGTTGAAAAAACTTCTCTGGAAATTCTTGTTTGAAAACTGTGTTAGACTAGGCTTAGCTTTCTGGCATCAGACTCCAGAAAAACATCGAAGACTCTCCAACACCACACTGTACTCCTCCGGTTTAGCTCCGTGTAAGTTCTGAGTTTCAACTTTCTTACGTTACCCGGTCATGGGATACAGAGTATTTCTTAACTTTTTAATCTCTGTGTGCCAAATTCCATAAGTTTTTGATATACATATTATAAGAACGTAGTTTAGGCATTTTCGGCTCTCAACACACCTTTAGGTGCTCTTAGATGAGCAACTTTTCAAGCAATTGATTGCCCGACACTATTGCCAAAACTAGTGGAGAGATTAATGGATCAATACAGGGCAATATCATGCTAGTTGCGACAATATTTCGGCAATGTGGCAATGTTTTCGCAGATTGCTGGTATTGCTCGCCCTATAGATGCTGTATTTCCATTGACTTGGAAAATTGTCCTCGTTCGGTGATTCAATTGACAAGTTTTGTTTTGAATTTTACATTTATTTGTCAAGTTTCGTGTTATAATAGCTTGAAATTCAAATTTTTCCAAGTTTTAGATTTGTTTGTCAAGTTTGCTTTCGTGTTGTTCATAGACTGAATTGCTCGTGTAAGCCCTTACTGCCGAATTGCTAGATATTGGTCAATATCGCTCATCACAATTCAGCAACGAGTTGATGAAAAGTTGATCCACATCGCCTATTGCTATTGTTGCTGTGTGTTGCTTCATATTTTCGTGACGTCAAAATTGATGAATATTGCTGCAAAATTAGGCAATTTTAATCGCTCGTGTAAGAGCACTTTTAAATCTAAGCCTGATTGAAGTCTAGTGATTAGAATTTAAATTTGTTAACTAAGTTGAAGCATTTAAGAAGTAAGTAATCCACGTTACCATATCCCACACAAAGGGCTTATGACGATGTGGATCTGTAGCAATCACTCCGTTTTGAGTGGGCTAGTTCTGTTGTATTCGTATTACCTATACAGTAGTTTCCCGAGGAACATACAAGGGATAATGACTCAAAAATTTTCGAATCAAAACATCCCTTAGATGCCTGCTCTCTATACTAACGAAAAGGAAAAGGAAGCAATGCCATTCGAAAATGATAGGAAAGCCAAGGAGAAATTGAAAATCTGTCGTAAGCAATTTCCCCCGAAGCAATTCCGAATCCTTATTACACGAAACTTTTTAGGAATTTTCCGCCAACGGGTAGAATGTGTCATCGAAATTTACAATTTAGTTCAATGTTATGAAGGTTGAATGCTTTTTGGCATCGGGAATTGTTTGTGAAGGTAACATGTACCTGTAACGGTATGCTGGTTATTTTCTATATTTCCTGGTAAAATACCGAATGAACCCGTTTTTCTCCCCCGATATATTGAAAGATTTTCTTCGTGGAATCGTTGCGGTTTGAAGTATTGAAAGGAACGTTGGCTTTTATTTTGTCGAATTTATTAACAATTCAGGTTTTTTTGTGGTATTTCAGGTGATTTCATTTTACATCCTTTTGTGATGCCGATATGAAAATAATGATACTTCGTGTTTTCATGGGAATGATGTTTGTTATTTAATGTCGTGATGATGTGGAGATATTGTATTGAGTTTGTCTTATAGACATTCCTACTGTAAATATATGTGTATATCACGAATATGTACATAGTTAATATGCCTGGTTTTAATATATTTTCTTGTATTCCTAATTTACTTACTTACTTACTTATTTATTTAATTATTACAGTTATTCTATAAGATATTTACAGTTTATACAATTTTTGTAGAGATCAGACGGGGAAAAAATTATTGTCTTTAAAACTATAGTGTAGTATTTCTATTTCTTGACAAATTATGTTATTAATTAAAGTGATACTTCATTTAGGAAAATTCTTTTTAAAAACCTATTAATAAGAACTTAAAACTAACTTAAAACTACCTTACAACAAAACTAACTTATTTAGGCAGCTTAGAAATCACTCTACATTTTAAATACTCGTAGTACTGAATAGTTCTGATATATTATTAATTTAATTTTCAGATAAAAAATAATTGTTCTGGTGAGGAGAGACCTGGCCCTCCAGGTTGGGGGTTGGGCGATGGGCTAACAACTCATCCCCGGAAAAACCTATTGTTCCGAAAGCAGGACTGCAGGCCCTGGCCCGATTTGGGCTGTCGCGCCATTGATGATGATGATGATGAGGAGAGTACAGTCAATAGTTTAGGTTTATTTGAGAAATTATTAAAACTTTTACCTCATAAAAGAAAAACAGAAAGTCCTGATAAATTGTATTTTGTTGTTGAAAAAAATTAGCTACTCAATTATTGTATACACTTTAGTTTTAGTTTTATTTATTTTTTTCAACTAAAAATTAAATTAGTACAAAAACAATTATTTTACGCCACTGCCTTCTCAAACTAATCTTGAAATGTTTTATTTGAAGGACCCTACTCTAGGAAAGAGTGAAATTCAATGTATCGAAAACACAAACTTTGATTTAACTCTCAATAGAAATGGAAAGAAGCAACCATCATTCCATTGCTAAAACCTGCAAAAAATAACTCTGATCCGACCAACTATAGGCCTATAGATAAGTCTATTACCTAGCCTTGGCAAAATACTGCAAAAAGTTATACTGAGGCGGCTTCAAGTGTTCGCGGAAGAGAAAAAAGTCTTACCTAATTTTCAGTTTGGATTCCGCAAATGGCATCATTTTCAAACTCAGGAAACTAAACTGACCCGTTTACCTTACTAAACTAATTCAATCCTTCCTCTCAAGTCGTACCTTTCATGTCAAAATCAAAGGCTGCCTATCTTCCAGTAAGTCATTACCAGCAGGCGTCCCTCAAGCCTCTTGTCTAAGCCTATGCCTCTACAATATTTATACATCTGACATACCCCAATCATCAGACTGCAAAATTGCAGCATTTGCCAATGACACAGCTATCTATGCAGCATCCTCTTCCACTATAATTAAAGACCTGCAAGTTCAACTTCTGGCCTTACGAATTCTTTCGTGATTGGAAAGTAAAAATTAACACAAGCAAAATCAAGGCAATATTTTTTACCCAGAGAAGAGCTCGAAAGTACTTACCGAGCCCCAACTTAATTATTTTCGGCGAAATGGTCAACTGATATTAAGTACCTAGGGATCTACTCACTTACATTTCACGAGCACACCGATCAAATAGCCTTAAAAACTTTGAAGTCCATTCGTATCCTATACCCTTTTATTAATAGGAAATCCAAAGTCAGCCTGAAAAATATTCTGCTTATCTATAAGTCCGTCATGCGTTCCATATTTTCATATGGTGCGCCTATCTGGTGTAGTTGCGCAAAAACAAAAGCTACAAATAATACAAAGTAAATGTTTAAAAATCATTATGGACAAACTACGGCACTTTTCCACTAGCTTACTGCATGAATTGTCTAATATTCCTTTAGCTGCTAATTTTTTCGAAAACTTATATAGAAATTTTATTTACAAACTTCAATTTATAGATCACTCCCTAATTATCTCTATGTAACCTATATTATTTATTCAGGCTTATCACGTAATATCATCTTTAACTCTAGTTTTTTAGTTCTTCCTTGTTTAGTTCTCCGAAGGTTTTTCTTAACCATTTTTCCTTCAATCCAATCTAATTAGTTTTATTTCAATACAGCCATTGTTAGTTTTAAGATTCACACCATTGTTGTAGAGGCACAAGCCTGATCACAAAATTATTACTACTAAATGTACATGTAATCATATGGTTCACGATAATAATAAATTTGAATTTTTTGAAATTAAAAACTCTCAATAGACTTCTCGGAGACAGTCAAAAAATCACTACCATTATAAACAAAAAACTTAAATATTGAAATTGGTATAATAAACAGTTATTCAAAATCCTGCAATTACATAAGAAATTCTAATTTGAAGTTTTAAAATTTATTTTATGTACCTACCTATCAAAAAATGAAAAAAAAATTAATAAAAAACAAATTGTTAATGAAAAATTAAAAAGTTTATCAATTTCTGAACATTTTTGTTTCTTTTTTAATTTTTATGTTCTTTCGATTGTATTTTTGATTATATTTGCTTCGGATTGAACTCTTGAATGCAAGAGTTCTTTAAATTCAAATTTTTGACAATTCGCTAAAATTTTTTTAGATTTTTTTGAATGCACCTTGATTGGTTCTTTCTAATTTTTTTTTTATAAATGTGTTGCTTTGGCTTTTTTATTTTAAGGTAAATGAGCCATGAAACTCCACGTGAGTTTGGAATGCGGGATTTCGTAATTAAGAATTTTGGAGTGTTGAAGTGCAGGTTACGAGATTCATCACATTTCTTTTTGTTGCAGTATTTTGATTTCAGTATTATAGCCATTTTCTCGCTGGATTTAATTAAATTTTGCGTTGATCTTATTTTAGGCATTTTGATTATCGACATTATGCTTTCGATATTTTACTTTGGCTATCTATATCTTCAGTGTGTGTTTGATTTTTTTCGATATCCTTATGCCCCACATTTGCCAGCATCTTATGATCTTATTTATTTGTTAGTAATAAAAAAATATATTTTTTAATTTAAATAAATTTCATATTACTCTTGCAATTTTCATCGCTTTCTTAAATTGATTTTTTTTTATTGTATTTTTATTTGGTGTGCTCAATTTACTTTTCCATCGAATAGAAGAGAGTCCTTTTCGCGTTTACGATGAAAAGCGACATTAAAACGGATAAGCAAATAAATGGCGAATCCTTTTTCTAGTCGGAATAATGGTCTTTTCAAATAGTTTATTCTTTTATTTACCCAAACGCCGGATTGCTCTACTTCACGTAACTTCGTCGCGATGATAACAAAATGAAAATACAATTCATAAAAGTTCTGAATAAATTTAATTTGAAAAGCATTTCCAAGTGGATTTTATAAGGACGAAAGTAAATAGGAACAATGACGAAATCATTAAACAAGAAGTCTAGACTCTTGTGACGAGAGGAAAATAGCATCTTAGATACAATGTTGACTCTTCAGCGATTAATATTTTCAGTGAAGAAAACTTTAAGAAAATTATCCGTGTTTCGCCGCCGTCTTATCTGCTTTTGTTATATCGTAACGTTGCACGAAGTTTCGAAAAGTGATAAAAGTTTTGCATGCTTAAGTAGCTCGAGGTGATCAAGGAGCTACGATGAAGCGTATACAAAATTCCGTTTAAACAATGAAATTAGTAAGTAATAGTTGAAAAATCCAGGTAATATGAGACGTTGTTCGAAAAGGACGAAAAAGTGGAATAAAGGTCTCGAGGAATGTCCTTGACGACCATAGGAAAAGAAAGAACTTATTGTGCAATTTTGGATATATATGAACTACACTTTCATCAAGATAGTAATAACTGTAAAATATTTATGACAAATTTCGGAACAATAAAACAATCGAAAGATAAATCATTGTAAATGTTGTTTTCGGCAGAAATATTAAATTTATCGTTCTATAGAAAATTGTATGCTCTAATTTGTTTTGTATAACTCTTATAATTTGACTCCTGTAGAATACTATGAGTGTATAATTTAAATTAAGTGAACAAATTTTTTAAAATAATATCAATAACACATACTAACCTGTACCGCATCTCAGCATAAAAGGCGTTTTCGACTTCTACGTAAAAAGCAATGAAGTTGCGTCCAGTCTGTTGATCAATTTTATTTATTTTTAAAATTTCAAGAAAACATAGAGTGTAAAATATCTACATCAACCCTTAGGGTTTGAATATAAGCAATTCTGACACCGATTTTTAGGCGATTATAAAGAAAGCCCTTTAAAGTAAAAAAACAATTCGAAATCGCATCAGACTTAAGAGATATGTTGAAATTCGTGAAAACGCACACATTCATTTTACATCTTATGATGTTTTGAAAATCCCAAAATATGGAGATTAAAAATTTATCTCATTATATATAATGAGATAGAAGGTGAGGCGAAGTCGGTCTCAACTTTCTGTCATAAGTCTTTCCTGAGATAGAGATAACCACCGAACCACCCACCTACGTAATTTGCTACCCCCATCAAAAATGTTGTCTTTGATGCCTCTATATTCTCATCTTTTCTTAGCTTTTTATCCTTTGTGGCTTTCGAATAATAAAAATCAGAATTTTTTCACCCCCTCTGACAATCACACCTACAGCACCAACCCTAAATTTTTTTCTGCTAGAGGTGTACTGGGCCTAACTTCTGTATAATTTTTTAGACCATATCTGATACGATTTTTTATATGTTTATAAACATTTATATTTTTGAAAAATTCTTATTCCCCCACTCCCGTGCTCTACCTAGAAACCAACATTTTCTAAAACTCTACCCACCCCACCCCTTTTCCATATTATTAAAAATATTAAAGTAAAATGGTCCGTAAAAATGGTCACCAATTTTCTTATATCTCTAAGATCTGCTGAGAGATCGACTTGTTTTACTTCTACGTATTCTTCATTTAAGAGCCTAACACTTGTTCTCTTTCCAACACATTCTGGGGTATGATGAGATATATAATTAGTTTTAACTTCTATGGGCTTCTTAAATAGCCCAAAAACTACTTTCAGGATTTTTCGACCCCTAAAGGGTGAAAGAGTTCAATATTTTTAACGAATTCCATCATATATATGTAATCGAGTTGGTTTTTACTTCTTGGGATCTTGATATAAACACCTATAAACTATTTTTGCGATTTGTTTTTACGAATTCCGCCATATCTCTTAGGCCGGATGGAATATCGAAATGGGTTTTTCTTGCACTGCCTTTTTGTATAATCGCCTAAAATTCAATTTCTGAATTTTTCTACATTCATCCCGAAAGGAGTTAAAAATGTTTCCATGAATTGCGCCATCTCTTAGGTTTGATAGGATATCCAATTGGTTTCACTTCTACGAGCTCTTTATTTAAGCTGCTAAAAAAATATGTAAAATTTTTTAAAACCAGTTTATTTGAAATTTATTTTTTAGGTTCTCAGACGCATAGTAGCATGGACCGCAACTAAATTTAAAACGCGTCCCAGAATTTCACCTAAAAGAGGAATATTTATATTATTTATTCACATTTAAGAGGAATATTTCAAAAATATTATTTTGGACATACATACATACAAATCCGCAAATAATTTTGCTCCTCGGTGATTCTAGAAATAAGAACTTCCACTATGTGAAATTAAATAATTTGATCAATTATAGTTACTTCACAGATTGGTTCTATTATCTCATTAAACGTGATGATAGTGGTTTTATAGAAAAATATTCATTATATTAATACTAAAGATTTTTTCTTCTTATGTTGATTAGTTAAGATGACAAAAACAACGGATAACCTTGTCGTTCCGAACGGGTCGCAAATGGTTACACTTAACTAATTTTGATTGTGGTATCATAAAATTATTAAGGTCATTTATTTGCAATATTTTGTAATCTATTAAGAAAAAAAAACATCATCTACGTAATTCTGTAGTAATTTTTGTAGTATAGATAGTAACAAATACCAAATTAAAATCAAAAAATATTTTACCAGAATTTAAAATTGTTGTGAATGTGTATGATTTCAAATCTTTAGATAGCTGTGAAATCATTCCACAAATTCAAGTGAATGATTACTTAAAAGATAGAATTGCAGTCTTCTTTAAAATCGCCATTCACATTTATTGACTGTATACAAATAATTTAATAACTCTTATTTTTTTTTTAATTAAAATTAATTTAACATGTTCCGAGGCTGCAGCCATATTGGAGCCGTGGAGATGTTTATTTACAAATATTTTTTATTAATTTAGTAACTCTAATCACCACGTTTTAGCGGAACGGCACTGCTTGCAGTAAAATCTATGGTAACCTAAAATAATTATTGAATTTGTATGTCGTGAAAGGAGTAAGATGCCAGTGTGTTTATCTCGTTTTCACAAAGTATTATATGAATACACAGGTATAAAAATTATTTTTCGAGATGCACTTAGTAAAAAATGTCTCGATAGTATATCACGTAAGGCGCAAATAGGTACCTAATCTTGAAGGTAAATTTAATAAACAGTTGATAAGATCTTTGACTATACGCTTCCGCTTCATTCATCCTTATTCCGGTAATCCTTAATCCAGTAATCCGCTTCGAGGACAACTTTCTGGAGACCAGAAGCAAACTTGGGTTGGACACTTATTAAAGAAATTCGCAGTAATTTTTATTTTATTTGTGCACCCAGTGACATTTACAATAAGTTGTCATCCTTCAAACTTGGTTTCGAATAACCCGAACGAATCACGTCAGTAACTCTAGTTGCCATTTGTAAGAATTTCTTTAAGCCAAGAAATAACTGCAGAAGAATACACTGAATTTAAGTAGTGCAGACTGCAGATGAAAATATTTCAACGTCATTGCAGCACTTTACATATTTTCTTAACTGCCATAAATAATATCTTATAAAAATTTTAGCCGTTTCTCAAAAATCCTCTTCAGTATCTCGAGGCTTTCTTTGAAATATTCAAAATGATGTATGTGTACGTGTGCGATAGTGAATGGTGTCTTCGAAGAAATCCGGCAGCCACCATGTGTTGTATTTTATCTGTTTCTTAAAAAAGTGTCCTGGAACTAGATACAATTGAAATTTTCATAAAAATAATGTTGAATGTTCCGTGCATTTTTGTCTTATAAATGGAGAGCGTCTTTCGTTTTATTCACTACTACATCTTCGAAATAAAAAACAAAAAAATATATAAAAGTTTACATACAAGCGACATAATTCAATTTATCACGATAAAAGCTTTTATTGCTGTAAAAGAGAAGCTGTCCATGGGGCTCCTCTTATCAAATTTTCTTTTAAGAAATAGGGAAAAAAGATGAAAGTGATTGGGAAAATTTGAACGAAAAAATATATTTTGGATTTCCGTGGCAACTCTTATCACGTTAATATTAAATAACTCTTCAGAACGGTTGACTGGCACTACTACAAGACTATTAAATTGAAATAAATTGATAAAGAAACCATAAATGTTGTGAACAGAATTAATAAATTAATTAATGAATACATAGAACAGATGAACGCAGTAATTCCATACCCCAGGAGCACAAAGTCTCAGTAAAGTATTGACGTAGTCGTGACGACGTCCGTTCTACAACTATAAAGTCAACATACTTCGAGCAGTAGTAAATACGGAGTATGAACGTAAAAGCGATTAGTTGGTATGTAGTCATTACTAGCTACATTTTGAAGTTTTAACAACTTTTTTACAACTCCTTACCGACCTTAGTTTGTATGTTACTTATACTGACCACTATACGACGTATTAGCGACCCCTGACTTTCTCGTCCTATATCGAGTAATAGTGACTACATGATAAATGGATATATGATTTTAAAGTCATCGACGGTATTTAAAGTTACAATAAAGTCGCAAAAACTCATTTTAATACTTCCTAGTCGCAAGAACTATGCTTGAAGTGTCAAACATGTCTGACTCTAGAGAACTTAGAAGAAAGATATGAAAGAAATTTAAATACACAACGACATATTATAGAAAAGTGAAAAATTATTTATATCATGTACGTCTGCATTCGCGTCAAGTAAGAAATCCTGTATTAAAGCCACACCTGGGCACTGCTTTAATTGAGTGCGCATCGTCGAAATTTTCGTTTGACAATGCAAGTGCCGATGAAGAAAATTTATCCATTTCGAGTGAAGATGATTATAACATTAGTACATTATCGTACAAAGAAGAAATACAGCAGTGGGCTTTAACCTTCGAGAGGTACGGTGTGGGTTGGATCCGACCCAAGTACCTCAGTCTATTCAAGAGATATTTTATTTGCTCAATGTTAAAGGGTGATAGAATGTTAAATGTTAATAAAAACATACTGCAGTCACGATCGGCTGCAAGCCAATCGTATAATACTCTAGATGAATACTTAACTCCGATTTATATTGTAGTTGGGGATAAAGTAGAATTACGCGTGTGTATGTTGTATGTCCTTTATTAAGGACTGCCATTAGATTGCTACTCAAAACTAAATGACAATATTCAGTGTTTAATTTCATATCTTAAACTGGGTAAGTCATCGAACAAAAATGTCCTTTTTGAAGGACTTTCGCATGGGAGGTGCAGGAAGGACTCACTCGATTCCTTACATATTTATGCTTTTCCTTGGAACCATTTAAAAATGAACATGTACAAAATTTCAAATTCGTAGCTTGAAGCGTTCAAAAGTTATCGAAAAATATTGTTGAACACGTGTCTTAAGGACATTTTGTATGGCAGGTACCAGAAGGAGTAAAAGGATTTTGCTGATTATTAAACTCGAACTTTGTTTTCACTCAAAACTAATTTGTACAAAATTTCGAGTTCATAGCTAAAATAATACTTGAGTTATAGTGAGTTCCGTAAATTAAGTGAAGGCTATTTGACAGGATATTTGTATGGCAGCTACACGAAGGACTAATAGGATTTTCTTCATAATCATACATTTAGCTCCAACTATTGGAAAAATAACACATACAAAATTTCAAAGACGTAGCTTAAACCCTTCTGAAGTTATCGGCAATATTCTTGAACACGTGTTTTAAGGACATTTTGTATGGCAGCTACCAGAAGGAGTAAAAGAATATCGCTGATTAGTTAACTCGAACTTCCTTTTCACTCAAAACTAACTTGTTTAAAATTCCGAATTCGTAGCTGAAAGATTACTTGAGTTATAGTGAGTTTCGTAAATTAAGTCAATACATTTTGACAGGATATTTGTATGGCAGCTACACGAAGGACCAACAGGATTTTCTTCATAATCATATATTTAGCTCCAACTATTGGAAAAATAACACATACAAAATTTCAATGTCGTAGCTTAAACCTTTCTCAAGTTATCGACCAATATTCTTGAACACGTGTTTTAAGGACATTTTGTATGGCAGCTACCAGAAGGAGAAAAAGGATTTCGCTGATTAGTAAACTCGAACTTCCTTTTTACTCAAAACTAACTTGTACAAAATTCCGAATTCGTAGCTAAAAGATTACTTGAGTTATAGTGAGTTTCGTAAATTAAGTGAAGACATTTTGACAGGATATTTGTATGGCAGCTACACGAAGGACTAACAGGACTTTCTTCATAATCATATATTTAACTCCAACTATTGGAAAAATAACACACACACAATTTCAAAGTCGTAGCTTAAACCCTTCTTAAGTTATCGACCAATATTCTTGAACACGTGTTTTAAGGACATTTTGTATGGCAGCTACCCGAAGGAGTAGGACGATTTTGCCCATTAACGAACTTAGCCTTACAAATTCAACCAAACATCCAGATTCAAAATTTCAAGATCCTAGGTGAAGGCGTTCTTGAGTTATCGTGTTCACGGACAGACGGACGGACGGACGGACGGACGGACGGACGGACGGACGGACGGACGGACGGACGTCAGGCGGATTTGAGGTTTTTGGGCACAAATAAACAAAAAATAATATATAACTTTTTTTCGTCCGAGGCTTGGTTCTATGCGTTACAAACTTTTGGGCTGGATTAAACTTATAATACTCTATATGATTTCATCTAGAGTATAAAAATTGTTCAATTATTGTTAAAAGATCAACAACATATATTGAAACATGCTTAATGATTGCTTGGGTATTTCGGCGGGGCCACCGTACCTTTCGAGGGTTAAAGCATAAGATAAGTCATCGGGCTGACACGATCCGGAACAGAGTTGCTATCAAATTTATGATTTAAAGAAATTGGACCATGAAATTTCAATTAGAACACAAAATGTAAACTAGCCACCTATACACTCGGTAATAGACTTAGGCTTACAATGGTTTAAATAAATGTCATTATTATTATTATACGACTGAGGAGTTAGAAGTCAGAAGTCGTATATTGCACGCATATTAGTTAATATCAAGTTAATGTTACTCAGCCCACGGTTATAAGTTTCATATTAGTAGCAACTACCGTAAGTTCGTACGGTGTGAAGACACCATTTAGTGTTCAATATTAGTTTTTATAATGTTCAACTTTGAAAAAAAAACATTTTTTTTAATGATTGAATATATCATTACAAGTAGAGAATAGATGAAATAGTTAAACCTTATACTATAAGAAGAAAACTTTATTTTAAATCTTTTAATTTTATATAAAAACAAAGAAATTTTTTTAAGGATCACGTTTTTAAGGCGCTCATTTGAGAGGTGAAAGTATTATGTTCACGATAAAGATCAATTTGTTTGGAAAATTGACCCATCGCATGAAATTTAGATGATTTTTTATATTACGTATTATATTTCGTTTGCTATATTTCATGTTTCATCATTTTGGCAACTAAAAATTCTCAACTATTAAAGCAATTGTGGATCGATACAATTATAATAATATAATACACGTATATTACAAAATTCTAATACAAAAGTAATGAAAATTTCTTACACACTACACCAATGATAGAAAGACGTACTGAAAGTCACAATCAGTGGAAGCAATCATTTAATTACACCGTCGGCAGGACGTCGTTTATGAGTTATATAAACCTGTATACAACCCGATATGACGTCGTCTTGACTTCCAACGTGGTCGCTAAAGGGTCGTCCGCACGTCGTCAGTCCCACATATTGGGTAATTGTGACAGTCAGAAGTCATTACTTCAAGTCACGCAGTCCGATAAATGTGGTAATAGCGACTATTTTGTGTTCCTTGGGTATATCATACCATAAATGCACAAATTCACATTTCAAATGAATTTATCGTTCCAGAACACCACAAACAGCAGAATAGATGAGAAATCCAGAGCCTATCTCCAGAAATCACAAAGAATCTGATGTGATTCTAGCTAGGAATAGTAATTTTTGATGTCTATATATTTTTGGCAATAGATCTCCGAATACCACCCATAAAACTTTTGTTTCTTATAATATAGATTTTAAATAAAAATTCCTTATAGTTTAATGAATGTTTTCATATTATATCTTTAAATTAAAACAAAAATATTGGTGTTATGGCAAAACGTTTGATGAAATCAGTCTAAAGTGATTGATAAATTTGTTCGTTTTACCAAATATTTGCATCATATATTCAATGAATTCTGTTTACGCTTCTTTGCAACAATTAGCGACATTTTTAACTGGAAGGGAGATACTATATTTACTTGAAATTCGAATTAAATATTCAAAAAAACGTCGAACAATATTAAATTTTGCTTCTTGTCTTCCTTAGTTATACTTTTGTTTTTAGTTTTTGTTCCATTTTCTTTATTTTACGAATAGGTGATTTTCACTACCTTTTCTTGTTTTCGCGTTTTTTAAAGTTGTTAATTTTTTTAACATTTTCTTTTCTTTCCTCAAAACGCGATAGTTAAGTACTTTAGTAATTCTGTTTTTATTGTCCCAATATATTTTTATTATTATATTAAAATTTTTCATTATAAAATAGATAAATCGCCAGAAACATCGATTTGTTCTCGACTAACAACTTTTGTTGCTTAAGACCCTAACAAAGTCTTATTGGTGCGTAGTGCTTTTCGCAATTATGAGATATTTTTGAAATTAATATGAGTTATGATCTGGAGTGTTTATAAGTTGAGATAAGTGTGGATCACGGTTCTTAGCGAAGTGCTCGATTGCTATCTTACGCTCTCAACTCGCTTAAACATCTACTAACATCCTCTTAAAGGGGATTATAACAATTTAATAGTAATCCATCAGCCAAATAAAATTCACCCTTCAACTTTCTACTTGAATTTCTCTTCTCTGATTCGCAAACACTTTCGAATGAAACGAACTTCAAACTACAGTTCGTCATCCCCAGATATTCAAAACATCGTACGCAATAAAATAAATCAAATTTTATTCGGTGTCTGACTCGACTCCATTACCGAAATGAAACGAATTTATTCGCAAAGAAATCATAAAATGTTTAAATGAATCCCAAGTAAAATTTAAGGAGTGAAAAAAGTCTTCTAAACTGTTTTGCATATAAATCGCGTAATTATGATTTCCATTTCGTATTAAGAGAATCACATAATTTTGTAGTGGGTGACTGAAATTTCAAAGAAATTGCATCACGAATATTATTTCAATTTAATTAAATATTTTTACTTCAGAGGGGAGATCGGTAAGCCGGTTTCTATGAAATTTTTCGATAAGTCGTTAAGGGGTTGTAAAAATTTAGTATGTAATAAAAAATACTATTGGTTGTGATATTGGTGAAAGGTTATATTTCCGAAAGTGTAAGAAGAAATCTTGGCTTGGAAGCAAACATTTTAAAATTTTACCATTAAAAGCTAAAAAAAACTCTTCGACGAAACATTCTGGTTTCTATATATTAAAATATAGCAGAATTTGAATGGCTAAATTTTGTCGCTAAAGTCTAAAAAGTTTAAAGGTTGGATTCAAAACCTCCAAAATTTCATATTTCTGAACGGTTTATGACACAAAGTTGAAATTCATTGATTGTATGAACGAATATTAGAGACTGCGGTAATGTACAAAACTTTGAGATTAACATCTCACGAATCATTTACTGTAGAAAGTTGAAACTTGGTTTGGAAGATTATGAGTGGAGCTTGGAGCAAAAGGGATAGTAATTGTCCTCGAAAAGCAATGCTCATATACTATAAAGCCTTCGGGACATGAAATAGCAGTGATAGTTTAGAAGGGAAAAAGTCTGGAGGGTGGAAAAAATACATTTTAATTTTAAAAAATTTAAATTAAGCTGATGATCATACAGATATTAAGAAATGACAATCTGACAATAAGAAAAGCAGAGTTCATTTGGTACCTACTAGTAAAGAACTAAATCATTTGCTATAAAAAGTTCGAATCTATCCAGTATTGATGAGAACTGGAATTTATAATTCTGCGTTGTTAATTCTCTAACCGATGAATTTTGAAAATCTGAACTCTCTCCGATCAATTTCAAGATTCGGTATTGATGTTAAGTTCTTCAGTCAGTACTGATTTTGTGGACTATACCTGACAGCTTACGAAGTTTGCAATCCTGGTTAAGTTCCAGTTTATAGTACCGCACTGCAGTACCTGTTTATATTGTACGGGGGGCATCAATAACGTCGGTTTTCTTTCCATTTTCTGGAAGATCATTTTTCGCTAACCCTACACAACCGTTCTTTTTACGCAGCTACAAAATCATTCACTATAGTTACAAATAGCTTTTTTTATTAAACGCTTTATACAGTTTTAGAAGTATATCAGTTTTAATTTTTTTTATTTCTTGGGAGAGGTTATATATGATAATAAATGTTTTGAAATTATGTACAATCAATAAAAAAGTCTCTGTACACCGTTCTTTAATAAAAGTTTTTTTCATTTTATGTAGGATTAGTAGACCTAAAAAAGGAAAAAAAAAATTGTCCGTTCGTCCGCTGTCCGCAGCGACAATAACTGACTATCAATTAATCCCATAAATACCTGGAATTTCTTTCTCATTATCATTTTCAAAGGAAATTAACATCCCATTAGGAAAGTCGTGTCAATATAATGAAACCGGGTGGCGAATGAAATAGGAGTTTCTTTAGTCGAAGAAAATGAACCCTTTTCTCACTGTCAGGGTGTTAAATATCCGATAAGTGTTTTGTTTCGGTCACGAAATGGATAATTATTTGTCGGCGATAACATTAAGGATATGACTTTGTCTCTATTTAACAAAAGGATCATGTGCTCTAAGTTTTAGACAGACCGTATACTTACTCTTACGTTCAAAAGTTGTTTCAAAGATTTCAATTGTTAAAAGATACCCTTGTGACTATATGCAAATACATACTCGTAAAACATTCCGCATGGACGATTTACATAATCGAAGGACTACCAGCCCTTTAGACACAAAGTTACTTTAACTTATAGTATGTAGACCGTACGTTCAAAGGAAATCTGCTAATAATTTAAGTTTCCGCTTGAACTCAGTTTATAACCTTTAAGATACTGTGGGTAGGGTTTAGTCTACAAGTACTCCCTGATCTCTTAAAGTCGATGTATTGCGGGTTTGAATTTCCACTTTTTTCACAAAATAGAGACTTGTTTCACTCTAAATATATGTTTGCAAGTAAGAGTAAATGGCTTATTATAAAAAATTGAAACTTATTGGCTTAAATATCTGTACTAAGTGAGTTTTCTAACTATGCATTATTAGACTGGATTACTATCGCAAAGAAAAAGGACTATCTCGACATTTTAAAGGCGTAAAGTAACACTATCTAATTTTGCATTACTTTTTAATAATAAAGGATTGTGACTGGCCTGACATTGAGGAAAATATTTGTAATCACTAAATTTTGTAGTTTCATATTTTAGGGTTAGTTGATGGCCTCGGAAGCCTAGTGTAAACGTGCTAGTCTATCAGCCCAGAGGTTGGGGATCCAAATCGATATATAATATCCAACATATTCCCCCGCGGGGGATAGATTCAAGGTTTACATCCTATCTTCGTTGAAAAGCCTTCGAGGCGAAAGCTCAGATCGGACTAACTGACGACCGTAATGGCCTAAAACCCGATTTGGGCTGTCGCGCCATGGAAAAAAAGGGTTAGTAGAATAGCAAAAACTGCATAAAAGGTCTATATATCCGTCATAAATACTGAACCAAAGTGTGGTGAGCTCTCTAAAAACGAATTGAAGTAAAATTATCGAGAGTCCCAACTAGGATTGAGTGGAATATATAGCTGTATCAAAAGTAAAATGTTTTGAGTTTTATAGCTGCAATCCAGTTTATATCTAAAAATCTTCTTTTGTGAAATAAATTTGTGTGCTAAAATAAAAATTCTGAGGTCGCGCATAACACAACAAGAACCCTTTAATTACATCCACCTACTTATCAATTTTCAGTACCACTTAAAACACCTACTAATTAATTGCACTGTGCGAATAGGAGTCAATGAAGTGTACAGCAGATCGATAAATTTCGGTTCAGCAAGGCCGTCTGATTCATGGCATCAAAAATATTTGCTAAAATGGAGCACTGGGAAAGGTACAACGATTTAGTTGGTGGAAACAGGTAAATACCTACAGTAGTGTTGTCCTGTGCTCGTTTTAATGCATCCGAGCACTCTAGCAGTACTGCGAAGGGACTCTGAATTACTGCTGCTATTTGATTGAAGTGTCCTACAGATTGCTAGTGTGGATAGTGCTTTCATTCGCATAGAATCGGTCAAGAATCAGTAGAACGAGCCTATTACAATTTACTTCAACTAGATTAGATACTTACGAAATGAATTTGATGAAGCGTTCTCTCTTTGGGCACCAGAAGCCCAATAGTTCCCTAAGCTATCCTCAGCACCGTAGATATACCACCCCACGTTGTTGTAATGCGTACTCATCAGACATATTTTGTATACTGCACTCACCCGCCTACTTGGTTTGGATATTTCTTGTGTGTATTTATAAGTGGGTTACTCTGGTAGGGTACCGTAGGTAGGTGAAAAACCAGCGAAAATTATGGCTTTTTTTGCATAAACAGTTCACATTTAGTAGCCAACGTAAGGTGACTGTGAATTTGAGATTCCGGTTAGGCATGTACAGGGTGGGCCAAATACAAGTTTCTTTTTAAAAATGCAATAAAATGAACAAAATTAAATTTTTTTCCATGACTTATGGCTTTATTAGTAAGAGTAAACATTCCCATTAATGATGGAACACAACTTCGTTCAAGTGGCTGCCTCGGCTGGCTGCGCAGTAGCGCATTCTGTCACTCCAATTTTCCAAGACCTTGTTGATGGTTTCGGGCTGTAGCTCACGGATTGCTTGGATGATATTGGCCTTAAGTGCTTGAATCGTTTCTGGATTGTTGGCATAACATCGGTCCTTCACGGTTCCCCACAAAAAAAAATCCAAAGGGGTCAAATCGCAGCTCCGAGGCGGCCAATTGACATCGCCAAGACGGCTGATAACACGATTTGGGAATTTGATGCGTAAAAGATCGATTATGGCATGGGCTGTGTGACATGGCGCACCATCCTGCATGAACCAGAGGTCGTCCAAATCCATGTCTTCAATTTCAGTAAAAAAAAAAGTCGGATAACATGGCTCTGTAACGTTCACCGTTGACCGAAACGTTGATGTTGTTCCCACTCCCACTCACTTTGGAAATAAGTTTCCAATATTTCCCAACGTTGTTCAAGCGTAAAGCGACTCATTTCGTTCCGCGGAGGTATGATACTGACTTTCTGTCAAGATTTCGAGCGGGAAACAGCTTTCAGTGTCAAAATAACCTATGATTTAAGAAGAAACCACTAGGTGGCCCACCCTGTATAGTACATTTCTTAAATGGTTTGCAATTTTTTGTTGTAATGATTTTTTTGTTAAGTGAATAGTGAATTCACTTTCAACGTGGCTCATCTCAGATAAAACAAATATTGTCGAACTATACAAAGAAAATACACTTCCTTATAAGTTTTTTTTCACGATTATTGCTCTCAACTCACCGATTTAATTCCTCCAAGGACTCAATAGACCCGTAAGCGCTAGCGAGGTATGTGGATACTAATGAAATTAGTATACTCTAAAGGGAAACATGTAGATACATAAATTCCGTTGTTCGTTTGTGACAATATTTTCCTTCAGTTTTCCCTACGGATAATAAAGTGGAACACTTTTTTGTAGGTACTCTTGAATTTCTGTCCCTCAGGATTTTTTATCTGTTGAAATAATGGAATAAATTAAGAAAGTTGTGTGTTTCACTTTTAACAATTCTCAGTACGCACATGAAATTGCTGCAAGATATGTGGTTATAGGGATGAAGGAACAATATCACACCCGATCCAATTTTGTTACTTCTTCCAAAGAAACTGAGGAAAATGCACAAATTAAGAAAATTAAGCTGTTAAACCATTTCAATCTCATTCAACTGGTTGAAATTTCTTTAATATTTGATTGTTAATTGAGCCTTTAAACTGAATACTGTTCAATAGAATGAAAAAAACTACAATCATAACTCGAACTCCTAATAGCCTTCAAGTCAATTTGGGTATCGATCGCAATTCAAATTGGTGGTAGAGACTACCCTAAATTCAGGATAAAAAGGAAAAAAAAATTCCATAACTAAATGAAGCAACTCTTATCGTCCAACAAGCGATTAAATTTAACATGAAATTGCATCACGCAACGATAATTTTCTCTAATCAATGAGTGCCAAAATTTTTCTCCATAATAAATTAATCCGGAGGGAAACTTTCATTTAACTCGACAGAATGTGGCGCCTGTCTGGCTATGAACAAAATACAATGGAAAATCGACCGAAATTCGTCAATGTGGAGCGTATAGTGCAACAGAAATTCTTTTTTTTTCCTGAAAGTGTACAAGGAAAAGAGGGTTAATTGTTCAATAGGAAAACGGATAGCTTCAAGAATCATTCGAGCTTCTCGATCTACTTTATGCGGGGTAGAAACATTTTATAATCTTAAGCTCTAGCAAAACGGATTAATCACGAAATCGATTTTCTGTTCAAGTTGCGTAAGTAATTAAAATTTTCTGTGGCTACGAAGTACGTATAGTTTCGATAAGAACGAAATTTTCGTAAAGTTACGTGTCTTAAAATATTTCCTGACACTTAATAAGTTGATTTTGAAAATTTTGTAACTAGTCCAAAAATAGTTCGGATGATAAGAGGTGATAGAAATGGTCTTCTTACCTACAAAATGGCAATAGATTTAACTTTTAAATAAGATTTAACATTCCCGACAGAGAAAATGATTATTTCCTTCTCGGCTGTCCCATTTCAAAAGGCACTCATAAATAAATGTTGCTAATTCCGATATTTTAGAGTTGTTATTTGGGAAAACCCCTATATCTTGGATTATTAAGATTTACTTTTGAGGGTTGACTGAAACTAGATTTTCAGACTCTCCTCTAAAATTTTCTAAAAAGCATTTACTAGGTCTTGATATGGGACAGCCGTTCTATATCAGATGGTGAGGCTTTAAATTTTACGGATGAGATAGGAGATGGAATCTATAGGACTTTGCTACCCATAATCATCCCTAGAAGGTTTACGGCAATGTCAGTAAATTGGAAATAAGAAAATGTAAGAGTTTGATGGAAAATATGTCAAAAGTTTGGGAGTATTGTTGTTATATTTTAAATGCAATTCACGAAACAACGACTGAAATCCTTTAATCATTTCTGTGTAATATTGTTTTTATTTTTCCCTTTGTGTCGATTAATTGGTTCTTTTTCCGATTATAAAGGGTTTTCCAATAAGGACTTGACAACTTTTTTTCAAAATAAAATGCAAACCATTTGAGATATTTCAAAAACTTTATTATCGGGTTGAAGTACAATCAAAACATTTATGAATGGAACTCGACTTCGTTCATATGGCCACCGCGGGCACGTTTGCAGCGGTCGATTCGTTGGACCCAATTTTCGATGACTCGGCCACACATTTCGGCCGAAATGGCTGCTATTTCGTGTTCAATGTTGGCTCTGAGCTCTTCCAACGTCGTCGGCTTGTTGGCATAGACCAACGACTTGACGTGGCCCCAAAGAAAAAAGTCCAGAGGCGTTAAATCGCACGAACGAGGCGGCCAATCGACTGGTCCATTTCTTGAGATAACACGCTCATCAAACTTACTCTTCAATAAATCGATTGTAACGTGTGCTGTGTGGCTTGTGGCACCGTCCTGTTGAAACCACATGTTGTCCAAGTCCATATCTTCCAATTCGGGCCAAAAATAATCGGTAATCATGGCGCGATAACGATTACCATTCACAGTAACGTGACGATCATTATCGTCGACGAAAAAATATGGCCCTATGACGCCGCCAGCATGCAAACCGCACCAAACAGTTATTTTTTGTGGATGAAGTGGTCTTTCATGAAGCACATGTGGATTTTCACCGGACCAATAACGCATATTTTGCTTATTGACGAACCCACTGAGCCAAAAATGAGCTTCGTCACTGAAGATGATTTTGCGATGAAATTGATCATCTTGGCGCATCTTTTCCAGAGCCCAATCGGAGAACGTACGTCGCTTCAAATGGTCCATCGGCTTCAATTCTTGAGTCAGCTTGATCTTGTATGGGTGTAAACCAAGATCCTTACGCAAAATTCGCCATAACGTGGTCTGGGCGATGCCCAACACTTGAGAACGCCGTGGAATTGACTGATTTGGATCATTTGCTACGGACGTTTCAACGGCAGCGATATTTTCGACACTTCGACCAACCCGTTGTCTCACTGGCACGGCAACATCACACAACGAATATGTAGACTCAAATTTTTGCACTAAACTTGTTACTGCCTGTCTACTAGGGCGAGAATTACGACCGAAAATCGGAGTTAACGCTCTTAAAGTAGCGGTCACCGACTCCGAATTTCTGTAGTAAATTTTTATAATTTGCAGACGTTGTTCCTTCGTGTACTTTACCATGATAAAAATGTTAAGTTTACTGAATAAATTGACAGTGACAGTTCGATGATTAGTGAAAGGGTGCGTTCACAAATTGAATTCAAAGTTGTCAAGTCCCTATTGGAAAACCCTTTATTTAAATGCATTTTTCAATTAATTACTCAGCCCAATATTCAAATTTCAAATCATTATAGTCAGTAGTCAAGGCAATAGATGCCAGTTCCATGTGAACAATGTACTACAGTAAAACAACCAGTAAGCCGAATAAACGAGTATGCGGAATTCCGGAAAGATAATTACGATCGGAATCCATACTGGGCTTATGATGGCTGAAAAATTGATTATGTGGATGGTTTATTAAAAAAAATCTTATAAAAACATACTGCAGTCTCGGTCGGCTGCAAGCAAATCGTATGATACTCTAGATGAATACTGAACTCCGATTTATATTGTAGTTGGGGATAAAGTAGAATTACGTGTGTACATGTTGTATGTCCTTTATTAAAGACTTCCATTCGATTGTTACTTGAAACTAAAAGACATATCTTGAACTAAGTGAGTTACCGAAAAAAAAAGTTATCGGAAAATATTGTTGACCACGTGCCTTACGAATTTTTTTGTATGGAAGGTACCAGAAGGAGTAAAAGGATTTCGCTGACTAGTAAACTCGAACTTCGTTTTCACTCAAAACTAATTTGTACAAAATTATAGTAAGTTCCGTATGAAGGGAAAATCTGTCGAAACGGCCTTACATGAGGTCGTCTACATGGTTGAAGAATCTTTGAATGTGAAAGAGTATACTCTAGCAGCGTTTCTAGATATTGAGGGTGCCTTCAATAATGTGGAGACGAGTGCGTTCGAGAAGGCATTGAATAGACTGGGTGTGGACTCATTCATTTCGTGCTGGATTGTGTCGATGCTAGGGGGTAGAATTATCAACTCCTCTTTGGGGGATGGATGTAGCAGAATGAAAGCAACCCGGTGAACCTCACAGGGTGGGGTGCTATCTCCACTGCTGTGGATCATAGTGGTTGACGAAATTTTACAGGCTCTATCTTTGATCGGAGTCAAGGTTGTTGCCTACGCGGATAATATCGTTCTGATGGTGAGAGGTAAGTTCCTGGACACCTTGAGCGATTTACTAGAAGTTGGGCTCAAATCCTTGAGTAGGTGGGCTGGTAACTGCGGTCTCAACATCAATCCGGAGAAAACCGACCTTATCCTCTTTACGAGGAAAAAAGACCGAGAATTCAGGGTTCCACGCTTGAATGGCGTTACCATCCCGCTCTCCCCTAGTGTGAAGTACTTGGGAATCTATCTCCATCCTAAGTTGAACTGGAAACTAATGATTGACGACAGGATCAAGAAGGCATCGAATGCTTACTACGCTTGTCAGAAAATGGTATGGAAAGCCTGGGGCCTTAACCCGAGAATAGTGCACTGGCTGTACATCACTCACGGTAGTTAGATCTGTTCTTACTTACGGGTCACTGGTGTGGTGGCATGCGTTGGAGGTCGGGACTAACAGGGTCGCCATGAGCGGAATCCAAAGAATGGCACTCATTGGGATCACTGGAGCCTTACGTACCACGGCCTCGCAGGGAAATAATGCTTCACATAATCCCATTGGAATTAGCGGTAAAATCAATAGCAGCAAAGGGTGTTTTGCGTCTGCGTGAGGCAGGCTATTGGATGGGAGGCAGTGTGGGCCACACTAGGATCTTGTCAATTTCCCTGTGTTCCGCCATGCCGGAGCGCACCGACTACAGGACACCGTCTTGCAGTTTTGGACATTCCTATGCTGTGAATATTCCCACCAGACTGGAGTGGCGATCTGGAATCATCGCCCCAGACACGTTTGCTATCTACACTGATGGCTCCAAAACGGAAAGCGGAACGGGCGCGGGAGTGTACTCTTGTGACCTTGACATTATGGAATCGTTCAGGCTACCGGATAGCTCGAGCGTGTTTCAGGTCGAGATTTTTGCGCTGACAAAAGCAGCGGAGTTAATTGTGCGAAAACAGTGCGTGAATAGTACAATAACTATTTATGTTGACAGCTAAGCTGCCATCAAGGCTGTTGAGGCGCACATTACTTAATCCAGGCTTGTAGGAGAACGTAAAAGAATATTGCAGATGGTGGGTATGAATAACAGCCTGAAGATTAGCTGGATTCCTGGTCACAGTGACTTCCCTGCAAATGAAACGGCAGACGAGCTTGCCAGAAGGGGGTCGGAGATGAGCCTAGAGCTGGCCGACGAGTCGGTTCTATGTCCCATTGAATGTGTAAAGGGAATGATTGATATTGAAGCACTCAGACAGATGGAGGGGGCCTGGGTGAATCTCTCGGGATGCCGGCAAGCAAGAATCTGCTGGCCGAAACTTGATAGGAGGAACTCCAGCTTCATTTTGTCTCTGGGCAGGGACAACTTATAGGGGTCCTAACGGGGCACTGTCCCTTTGGGAGGCATGGAGAAAGGCTGGGAATACCCATGGCTGACCTGTGTCGCTGTGGTGATGAGAATGTTGAGCCAACACTGGAGAATCTAGTGTGTTAATGTGAAAGTCTGGCACGCACCAGGCATCGGTACTTGGGGAAATTCTCCTTAACCGATCTATCAGAACTTGCGATGATTCCTTTATGGAGAACTACTCTCTTCATAAGGAAGAGCAATATTTGGAATCAGTAGTCTAGAGCCCGGTTTTATACGAGGGGACCACAATGGATCCACAGTGATCTCTCGTGATGGACTGGGGCACATTGCTTTAGTCCACCCTTCTCAACCTAACCTAAGTTCCGTAAATTAAGTGAAGACATTTTGACAGGATATTTGTATGGCAGCTACACGAAGGACTAATAGGATTTTTTTCATAACCATGCATTTAACTGCAACTATAGGAAAATCAACACATACAAAATTTCAAAGTCGTAACTTAAGGGGGAACATCCGAGTAGAAAGCAGAAAAAATAAGTGAATTTTAGAAATTATTATCTCAAAAACTATTTGCTCGATTTTATCCAGGTTGGTTTTATTCGAAAGTACTCATATATATGTTGAGGTACGCTAATAATTTTTTTTTATAAATATGTATAAACCGGGGGCGCTGCTGTCATGGTCGGCATTAATAATGTCCGTCGCTCGCACGGTCTGCGGTTCCCAAGATTAAATGTAGTCGGTTGATCTAAAACAAAAATTTCAAAAAGATTCTGAAAATGTAAAGTATGATGCCCTTCGCTCCGTAGGGTTTTTTTGAAAAAAAACTTTTTTCACGAAATGACGGCCAATTGAACTTTATTTTCAGTTTTTAACCTCAATTATCGACCTTTCTGGCTTGATAAAAAACAGTAAATAAGTAAAAAAAAAATCCTACGTAGCAAAGTAGAAAACCTATCGAAAAATATTGTGTGAAATTTTGGAAGCAATCGGTCAAGCCATTTTCCGAAGATTTTGGGAACCGTTTTTGAATAGTATGTTTGGAGAATTCACGAAGGGCCCATTCCGGTTAATTGCCTATAACTTTCACAATTATTGGAATTTTAATATGAAATTTACACAGAATATTCTTAAGACTACAAACTTAAAGATAAAAATAAATTTTGAAAAAAAAATTTTTTCTACTCGGATATTCCCCCTTAAAGCGTTCTAAAGTTATCGTTAAATATTGGTGAACACGTGTTTTAAGGACTTTTGTATGACAGCTACCCGAAGGAGTCGACGGATGACGCTAATTAATGAACTCAGTCTGGCTTTTAATATAAAACTAATTCCTGTAAAATGTTGAATCCCTGCTTTAATTCGTACTAGAGTTTGAGTGGATTCTGTAACTTGCATAAATTTTTGAAGGACTTTTGTAGGCTGCTACACGAAGGACTCATTCGATTTGCATCATATTTGAAACTTTCGCTTCAAACATTGTAAACTTTAAGTATGCAAAATTTCAAGTTCCTAACTTGAAGCATTCGTGCAATAATTGTGAATACGTGTTTTAAGGACTCTTGTATGGGACGTACCCGAAGGAGAGGAAGGATATCGCTCATTAACGAACTCAGCCTTACTTTTTCCATTTTACAGGTGGTGACAAAATTTCAACTTCCTAGGCCAACGTGTTCTTGAGTTATCGTGCAAACGGACTGACGGACGGACGGACAGCAAACGGATTTGGGGTTTTTGGCCACAACTGAACACAAAATAATATATCAATTTTTTTCGTCCGAGGCTCGGTTCTATGCGTTACAAACTTTTCGGGCTGGATTAAACTTATAATACTCTATATGATTTCATCTAGAGTATAAATATATAGGTACCGGAAATCAGGGTTGTAAGAACTTTGTGAGGACTAATATTGTCAAAATCATTTTCATACTTCCGATTATAACCTCCTACGCAAGGTCCGTTTTATTGTAAAGCGAATTTCATTGTCCTAAATCCATAAACGCAATAAGGACAAATTTACATAATAATTATTGTAATTAGTTCCCTGTGTGTACTATATTCGTACGTTATCGATTAAACAAAATTTCCATTTGAATTATGAAAATGTTGCTGTTGCCTGGAAAAGTGGTTCCTTTCTGCAGAATTCTCCGTAGTCAATTTAATTAAAGCTTAGTTTCCTGTCACCCTGTATACGAAATATGGCGGCTTAATTAGACCCCAAACTGGCCGATATGATGACAAAACCCCGGGATTGCAAATGCGTAAATTAGCTAACCGGAGCTAAAAATCGACAAAAGGGTGAGGAGGGGGACGATAATAGTATGGTACAGGTGTTCGCTGTATTGCTCCTGCATCACATTTTAATTAAAATCAAACACAAAGGGTTGGCCGGCCAATTTCAATTTAAAGCCGAATTTCATAGTCGATTGAGTGACTTCCGGTCCATTTGGCAAATAATTTTCTCCAATTAGAACGATTAAACGCAGCAGGACGCCTCGGGCTATTTGCGCTGCGAACAAGTGAGGGCGGCCCGGAGAACTTTCGTCAAAAATGTTTCCAATTTCTGACCTAATTAATTCAATTTGCGGACTCACTGGACTTTTAAATTAATTAACATAGGTACCTCCAAAAGTTTGTAAAATAAAACGGATTTTTTTTTTGATGTACATATATTTCAATAAATCAAGAACCTTTTGATAATTTCGAAACAATCCTCAGCACATAATTAAACACGCAAATGGGTTTTAATTTAGAGCAACCAGTAAGGTTGCTGTGTTCGGCTTGAATGTGTTTTCCGAAAGAGATTATCTCTATACTGTGATCC
Organism: Beris morrisii; assembly: GCA_951812415.1. Classification (NCBI taxonomy): domain Eukaryota; kingdom Metazoa; phylum Arthropoda; class Insecta; order Diptera; family Stratiomyidae; genus Beris; species Beris morrisii. Next base: position 160,292,763 of record OX638310.1, read on the forward strand.
GTAAAAAAAAATTAATCTCATTTAAACACGATTTAATCAGAGCATTCAAAATTACAAATTTTGGTTAATTAAACTTTAAATACCGTCGACACACTCCGGCGAAATCCTAGCCCGCATCTACTCGTGTTTTCGGCGTGCTAACACTATTTCGCCACATTTGAGAGGATCGCAAGAAAGGACCTTTTGTATCCCATTTAAACATTCATGAGCAGAAAATATTTAAATTCCCGGAATAGACCCTAAAAGGGTGATACATTAATCAGACCAAAAATTTTATATGTGCGTGTGTCTATGGAGGTTGAGTTCGAAAGTACAAACACATCCCTCCGACGAAGGAAGCTTCTTTGCTTTGTAGATTCGACGGTATCCTAGTGAATCCTTCCGAGCATATACCAAATTCAAATTTGTTCACTGAACTGTTCACCATCGCAAACGTGGACTCCCTTCTTCTTCTTGTCTATCTCAAACGAAAGAAGAGATTCTCAAGTATGTGCGGAATGTCTCACACGTATATGGATGTATCCTTCTTTGAGAATCCTTTCGTTCAAAGAGATTTCAAGCGAAACGGCCCGAAGCATCGGTGAAATGCCTTAGAAATATTGTCGTAAAGCGTGAAATGGAGCATATTTTTTTACTGTTTGTCGTCAAGGTAGCGTTTTTATTTGGGTAAACAGGCTCAAAGTCTTTGGAGAATTTCCAATTAGTTAAGTAATTTCATGATTAACATATTAACGTTTGAATCGTGAAGTAAGAAGCTTCTTATTCGGACGTCTTGGCTCAGGTTAGCTATATACCTACGTGAAGATATTTTCTAAATTTCGGTACTAGATAGTAGGCTGTAGAAATATTTGGGTATCGTCGTCGCATTTTTTGGACTATTTGAAGGCAACATATTTATAAAAAAAAACTTGTTTTTGGCCTGAAACCAAACCCAACCTATAGCGAATTTCTTCTTGACTTTACGAATTTAAAAAACTTCACTACATTAATTTTACGGACTCGACATTAAAGGCCATTCTACAAATAATTTAGCTCCCAGTCGCAATCTGCTTTATTACAGCGAATTGTAATCGAAAAGTTAACAGCCATATCGTTTTAAAAACTTTTATATGAAAAAAATCCTTTACAACAGTCTCCACTTATCACATAATCAAAGAACATAAAAGCGAAAAACTCCTTTCATAAAATCATAACGAAACTTTACTCTCCAAGATAATAAACTTCTTAACGCAATGGAGTCGAACGAGCGCGAGTTCCTTCTCGGCCATTAATCATTTCGTCCTAACTCCCTAAGCGCTCCACCTGGGAGTACCCCCCAGCTTGAACGTTTGTTTTGCAGCACTTTATTTTGTAGATAATTGACTTCTTGGGCGTCACGCAAAGAAAGAGGAAGCGGGCAGTAATTCGCACAGCCCGCTGCAACACTTAACAACCCTTCGCCTATAAAAGTGGCTAGAATCGGGCAAGGCAGTCAATTGAAATGATTTATCGATTGCTCGTTCCAATCGCTCGGTGCTCTTGTTAAGCCGGAGGATTAGAAGTTTATCGAGTGCCGAATAAATTGAAACATTAAAATTCAAATTTAACCCACCCTGCCTGCCTGCCTGCCTGCCGTCAACGACCTCATGAAGTCACGGCAACACATCAAACGTTGTAATTGACACCGTCGAAGGACGAAGCTCTAGTGCTCCCATTATCCTTCAATGTTTCGATGTGTACTTAGGATATACCGATTGCAAACCACCCTCCTCCCCTATAGTAGATCGATCCAATTTCTGGGCAAGCAATTTGTCAACGTTGACAGAGTCGACGAGGGATGGTCTGAATCGCCGACCGGCTTGATGAATTCCACTTGCTGTGATTTACTTCCGGGCGAACGGGCACGATTTACTTGTACCTGCTTCTGATGTGTGTAAATCATGAGAAAAATAAAAACAATAGGTAAACGTAAATTTCGACTGAAGTTGTTTACCATTCAAAGCAGATTTCAGGAGTAATAAATGTACGGAATCGTATGAAGGAATCAATAGCCTCTGCCTACAATTTTAGTGAAGCCTCCATTCACTAGGCACAGAACTACGTACAGTGCTGTATCCTGAAATTTCAAAAATTTTAGCTACCCTGAAATTTTGTATTTTCACATTTAGGACTAGTACACACCAAAAAAGCAAAAAAAAATTTGTCTGTCTGCCGTATATATACTTCATACTTCGTACGCAAACGCGTTTGAAGGCTCATAAACCGTAATTAAGCAAAAAAAATTCAGACTTCCTTTGATATACGAAGGTGGGGCAAAAAAGGGGGTTTATACATTTTCACGAATTTCATCATATCTTTTAGGTCTGTTATGGTATCGAAAAAATTTTACTTCTGGGGGCTCTCTATACTAGCAGCTAGAAAGATTCGGATTTTTTAACACTAAGAGGTATAAAGTAGTAGTGCACATTTTCACGAATTCTGACATATTTCTAAGGTCTGATGAGATATCTAATTCGCTTTTACTTCTAAGAGCTTTAAATATAACCATCTAAAATCCAATAAAAGTATTTTTCGATATGCTGGTTTGGTTGTTTAAGTTTCCACGAATTCCGACATATATTTTGGTATTAAGGCGCTATTGGATTTGGGCCTAATGAGCTATCGAATTCGCTCACTTTAAAAGGCTTTTTATAATCGCCTAAAAATCGGTGTCAAAAATTTTTTTATATTTAATTCCTAATGAATTTGAATTGAAAATAAATAAGTAATAGAAATTCCAATAATCTGGGCCCAACTTTATTATTTTTTGAGTAGAAATCCGGAATGCATATTCTGAGATGCGGCGCAAGTTGCTAATAATGGCTGTCCTAAAGAATAATCAGGATGCTATTTGAAAGGTTGCCGTGTTGGTGGTGTGAGGATATGCAGAATTAGGCCTAATGCGAAAAAATTTTAATATTATTGAGTGATTCATGCGATGACAATGTTATTTCACACCATTTAAAAAAAAATTGTAAGAACAACTTGATTTCATGTTTACTGCTCAATTTTCAATTGAACTATGTCGTCCGAATTCCACTAGGTTGAATCGTGCATGCAAAATAGTCCTAAATAATTAGCACATCCCGCATTGTACTGCATGACGATCCGTTTGTCCCATTATTCATGACGCATTTGCAAAATACCATTATACGAGAGGATGTGATTGAAACTCATGATAATAAATTACTTCAACCCTCGCCGTTTGAAATTAGAGTGGCACAAAATCGGACAAATTACACACCGCGTGGTGTATTTCGTAATTTCAGCTCGAACGGAAAGCCTTCATAGCCTAGGGAAATTCGCAATCGGGACCAATATTCGAGATGAAAAGTGGTTGAGGCGCCGGAATTCCTTTACATACGGTGGTGCCTCGTAAATATTTTCCCAGAATACAACACCCGTCCACACTTAACCTCCCTCCGGTAAAGTTCCTTTATTACCAATTACGGAAATTTATTGAAGTGCTTCGAAACTGTCTCGTAGGGCGGCGCTGTATGGCATCAGAACGCGTATTTTATAGTGAGCGTTCCGCTTTAACAATGCCTGCCCCTAATGCATATTATGCCTCCTCAGCCGCTCGGTTTATTAATGTCCTTCGTAATTCTACCATTAAAGCGAAATTAAATAAACTTTCGCACTTATTTCGTTCGTTATTATGCGACTTTAGTTGTACTTCGAAAGTGGTGGAAAGTTAGTTGCAAGGTTTGCTTAAGATTGAGTACAAAATTTTCCCAGGATCGTAGTTAGGATTTTATGTAAATTTGGTTGCTGAAATAAACTCTCAATTTGTTAAAATCAGGTATTTACGATTTTGTTTTAATTTCTTAGAAATCGTTGGTTAATTTGAAGAAGTTGGTCTTTTCATGAAGCGTGATATTGGGGACAGTAGTACGTAAGGGATGGAATTGTGCTGCAACATATCCCTGAAAAGTATCGGTGTTTCGGAGCTTCCATAGAAAAAATAATTTTTTCCGACCTACCTAAAATATAGTAAAATTATTGAGAAATATAGATAATAATAAGAAGACTAGAAATAGCTGAAGGTACACTGAGTATTTCTCCGGAAGATGAAAAACGAGGGACACATGGTATCTTATCGCGATCCGGAAAAGTAAGAAAGTTAATTAACAGACTCGTATTCCCAATTTTCACATAGTCTTTATCCTTAACGGACATGTTTGATTAAAATATTTGGTATGTAGTGAAAATTAATATTGTTAAGGTAGCAATTTTTTTTAAATTATTAGAAACATGTAGGTGTCCAAAAATTATATTTTTCATACACAATTTCGATCCAATTTATTTAAGTAATTTCAGTGGTGTAACTACAAATAATTTGTATCGTACTTTACCACTTTTAACCTGTAAATTCCATACTGACGATTTTATGCTTAATTGATACAACATTAGTTTGTTAAAAAATCATTTATTTTTAGGTTATTTCAAATCAAATATTGACTTTGTAATTAAAAAAAATGCTATTTATTATTTGTTTATTGTATCTTTGGAGAGCTCACAAATTAATTTGGTAGAAATGTGGAATAATCACATTCTAGCTGTGTATGCAATCCGCGTCTGGAATAATTAATGTAAAATTTTGTTAAGAACATTTTACTAAGCACCATAATTACTACATCATCCATTTTACTTTTATTTTCTAATAATACAGTATTGTGATTTTAAAAAAAAACAAATTTGCTACCCCCAAATTTTTTTTTTCCGCGTTTCATGACTTGTAGACACGAAAAAGCAAAAAAAATGTCAGTCCGTCTGTCCGCCGTACGCCGTACGCAAAATCGTTTGAAGGCTCGTAACTCCCAAACTGTTTGAGATATTAAATTGAATTGACCAAATTCTGAGGGGTGGAGGTTTGAGGAGGATGAGGGGTAAGCGTTTTAGACGGAAAATTTTGGTTTTTAGATCTCAGCAACCGCTTATGCTAGGAGGCTGGGGTAAAAAACTTTAGATTATGATATCTCACGAACCAATTGCACTAGACAAATAAAATGAAAATGAAAGTAAACATTTTTAAGGGGGCGGTGGATCATGAAAGTGCAGGGGATGCGAATTTTTCTAAAAAATCACGTCTCATATCTCAAGAACAGTGTAAGGTAGATGCTTAAAATTTTTACCAGAAGTAGGTCTAATAGACCCCTATCAGAAAAATTTTGGGTGTGAGGGTGTATCTATTGGCGTTCGGAAGGGGGGTGAAAAAATGTATCAGTGAAAATGGAATGCATATATTTTCACGATTTTCGTCATATCTATTAGGTGTTCCAAAATATTGAATTCATTTTTATTCTACGGCTTTTTCATATAAATACCTAGAAAGTGTTTTCAGGACTTTTTGAAATTCTACACCTAAGGGGGTGTAAAGGGGTTGTATACTTATTCACGAATTATGCCATATCCCCCTGTTCTGATCAAATATCGAATATCTTTTCACTTTCACGGACTTGCGTAATAATCGCCTAAAACTCGTTTTTAAGTTTTTTCCTTTTTCAGCCCCTAACGGGATATAAAAGGGTTGAACAAGTTTTCACAAATTCCCTTATATCCTTTAGAGTGATAAGTAATTCAATTGTTTTTACTTTCTCGTGCTGTCTTCATATTTATCTATTAACTCCTTTCAGGATTTTTGGATATTCACCCCCAAGTGGGTGTAAGGAGGTTGCATATGTTTTCACAGATTCCTACATATTGCTTAAATCTGATGATATATCAAATTCATTTTTACTTCCTAAGGTTTCCTATATAAGAACCAAAAAGTCAATTTCAGTATTTTCAAATTTTCAATCCTAAGGGGTATAAGGGGGTTGTATGCTTTTCAAAGGTTCGACATATTTCTTAGGTTTGATGAGATATTAGGTCGCTTTTCATTTCCACAGACTTTTTATGTAATCGCCTACAAACCCATTTCTCAATTTTTGGATATTCGGCCCCCAAGAGTTTGCATGTGTTTTCAAAAATGTTGCCATCCCTTAGTTCTGATGAGATATAAAATTGGTTATTACGGCATTTGATGTAATGACCTAAAAACCAATTTCACGATTTTTCGAATTTCAAGAACCAAGGGGGTGTGAAGAGTTTGCTTACGTTTTCACAAATTTTTCAAAATCCCTCGTGTCTCATGAGATATCAAGTTGCTTCTTATGAAATCGTCTAAAAACCTGTTTCACCATTTTTTCGAAAATCAAACCCCAAGTGGAAGTAATGGGTTTGTATACGTTTTAACAATTCTTCATATCTCTTAAGTCTGATGAGGCAACAAATTCGTTTTTACTTCTATGGGTTTTTAGTGTACATAATTTACCGAAATTCGTATAGTCTACAGGGGCTTTTTTTAATGTTTAATCGGCTCAAAATCTTTATTTTAAATATTTTTATTTTAAGAACAAAATTAACTTTACAAGAAACTTCATAATTTTAAAACAACTGATGATATGCTCCGACTTTGAACGCTCCCGAACTTTGACCCGAAAAATAATAAAGTTTCGCCCAGACCATTGGCAGATTTTTTTTTATCCCTTTTTATCCCTGACTGTAACTTTTTTAAAATTGTCTTTTTGTTACTAAAAGGGGTTTTTATTTTAACAATTTATAATTATTATTAAATTCTAGTTATATAAAAAAAAGTTTTTTGTTTAATATTTTCTTTATAAGTCAATTTTGAAAAGCGTGTCTCTTTAGTAGCAATAGTTTCAATGGTTTAAGATAAAGTCAATTCCAACTTAAATTTAAATTAAGTATTCGGAAACTCACTTTTCTGAAAGATTATCTACAAATTGTTTTGTATGTTAATTTAGAGAAAGTATAGCTGTACCAACTGCAACTTCGACTCCTTCCAAAAGTGTTTAACTATTTCAACAAGCTCTTAAAAATCATAATGATATTTTAATATTTCAGATGGAAGATTATCAAACTATCAATGAGATCGAGATCGTTTATCTAAAAGATCCTTTCCTTATACGAACCCTTTTGAGGCCAAAACATTCTTCCCTCTGAATTTTTTACAACCATGCTCCAGTTTGGTTGTGGTCTCTGATGGTTTAAAGTGTGATGTGGTGGTGGTTATACCTGGTTGCTGTGTTTATGGAACAGGTATGTAGAAGAGGATTGAGGTCAAATTGATTTTTTTTATCATAAACAGAGTTTTCGAATTAACACCTTGAAATACATTTCTTAAAGCTTTAATTACTCAATCAAATGCCACCGTGTGTTTTTCTACCAACTGAAACCAATTACATTGCCCAGAAAAAAAACTTATAATTAAAACTTAAAGCGTATTGTTGTGGTGGCAAACTATCGCTATAACAACTAAAATTTGTAAACTCTTAAAACTTCGTGCTCATACCGTCGTCTTTGGGGTAACCTAATTTTCTCTTTTGTATAAATTTTCAGCTAATTTACATGAAAACGAAATTGAACGAAACGTTCTTAATTACACCCCGACCCCTATGCGCTGTAAAGGAACGAACAATTGCTTCTTTCTCCTGGCGTTGAATAAAGTGAATACGTGTGACATGCCTAAGACAAGCTAACAAGCAAAGGTATGTTTGTTTGCTTCTTTTGTTCATTAGAGACCTGAAGCTCTGCCCGATGGGATTACCTTCATTAAAACTTAAGGAAACAATTTCATTTTAGGAGGCAATACCTTCACAAAGTATGTAGATATTACTTAGCCGGCCCCTTGGTGACAAACAACACGGTTTCCATGCTGCAACGTGACTAACGTGATAATGTCGGGGGAGGTTCCAAGGAATCTCAACTGATGGTTAATTGTGAAAATAACGTCGCGTTATGATTATGTTTGAAATTTCATCTCAGTAATTTAATTCAAAAATTATTGATTAGCAAGGAGCTTCTTAATCTTAAGAGTTTGTTCTAATCGCACCAACTGCTTACCTTTAAATTCTTGATATTTTCATTTCACAATCCAAAAAAGTTTAACAAAATGATTTTTTTTTAATTATTTAAGGGAGGAAGTAGGATAGAACATCTGCTTCAAGAAGAAATGGAAAACCAATGTAACTTCAATTGTAGCAGATGTGGCAGAATACATTCCTTGTGCGGGGGAGATGTTTTTCTGGTTCCTTCTATCCTTCAGAATTCCGACAAAACTGAAAAGTTTTCATATCCTGGAATTTGATGTTTTACATGAGAATTAATATAAAATTGCCTGTGCTCGGGAATGATTTAATTTAAATTTGAAACGTAGGTGCATATGGCGAAATAAAAAAAAAACAAGCAGATATAATTGGAATCATTGTAGGGTGAATAAATTGGTGCTTTGTGTAGTAGAGGTAGACCTTGCATCGTAATGTTCTGGTGCTGCTCTAGCATGCAATGCGGCTAAAAACAGCTTCATTTGCCACAAATTTCGTTAAGAATTCTAACCCGATTGCAGAGAGTAAAGGCATTCCTAACAAGTTTATTTCACAAGAAGTGAAGAATTCCTAGACCTAGACCAGACTAGATGTAAATTTCGCTAAGAAGTTGAATCATTTACGCTTAGTTTCTGGGATGGTACGATTCTTTAAATCTCGGCCCAATCAACGTCGGAATAAATTGAACCGCATCGATGAAAGTGCTGTGACCGGTTAAGCGGTAAATTGAATTTTGGTCGTGTTGACATATTGAGTGTTAACAGATTTCATGAACTTTTATTTTGAACTACATAGCTCAAAGTATTTTCGATTAATCGTGTTATCAGGTGGACATTCGTACTTATTTTTCAATGAGGTACTCTTCTGCTACAAATTTGTTATCTGCAACTGTTAGCAATCTATATTTTAAGAATATTTATGCAACTATCGGTGTGAACGCGAGACCTTAAAGCTTTTGGATGGGATCTTTTGAATTTTAATTTTTTTCTTTTTACTAGTTTTTTAAGTCAAATGTAGATTTTCTAGATTTTGTTTCTGGGATTTTCTATTTTCAAGTTTGAGATCGAATTTCAGTGTTTACGTTTCTGGATTTTGTGATTCAATGTTTTTTTGTGGGATATTGAGTTTCGGAGATAGTGAAACTTTGTGCATCGGTTTTTTTTTGGAAATTTTCAAGTTCATTACTTTGAAGTTGGTGAGTTTATGCTTCAGTGAAAAATTGATTATATCGCGAAAATCCGAATCACAATTTGCGAAAATTAAAACTTCAAGAAAATACAACCAAAAAAACGGAATTAAAGGTGAACAAAACTACGAAACACTTACAGGGAGTTACAGCCACATTTGCGATTAAATTTTGCTAGCTTTAATTTATAAATTAATTCTTGCTGCTCCATCCGATTTAAATACCTTTTGAAACAGGGATCTGATCCGTCCTTATAATACAGTAAGAAATAATTTTCTTGTAATTTGCTATCACAATTTCAGTGCTCTATTTCAATTTTCTTTAAGGCTTAAATAGTTCAGAAATTGCAGGAAAAACAATTCCAAGTATGGGCGTGCACTTTATCCGTTCCGGTACGAGTGCACACTTATTTCCGTTTTATCTCGAGACAAAGCGCAATTAATTAGTGCTAAGTACGAGTCCAGCATTTAAGCACAAGCTGTGGGAATTGTCGCCCGTTTTACTCACGGTGAAATATTTCTTAAGAATTTCAAAAAGAAAATCTTGAAAGAAAATGTCTCATAAATGTTATAATTACGACAATAAGAATTGTTGAACTTGTTGGCTCAGTATATTACTTAAAATTATGTGAAGATGGGAAAAATTGTCTAGATTATTTTCTTGCTACTTTTGTAGGTGTAAGTTAAATTCAATTTGTTAAAGACACGTTTTGTGATTCGCAAAGAATGTTGACTAAGTTGAAGTAGTCCTCAAGTGGCCATATAGGAAATATTAGTGAAAAACAAGTTTTGGGCAAAAACTACTAATGGAATCAACAACGTCTTCGTTATGTCTGAGAACTCTCTCTCACTGAGAGAAAAGAACAATTTTATCATAAAATATTTGCCATTTTAATAGAACATTATTGCGCCTTTTTTAATATTAAATATTAATTGATAATTTTAAATAAAAAGTTCTTAGTTCTAGCACAAATTATTTTTTTACAAATAATATTAGAATTTTGTTTTTAAATAACCAATTTTGTTTAAGAAGGTCCAAAAATTTGAGACACAAGTTATTTCAAAATGTGATCTAGATTAATCTGACATTATAAACATTTTATTCTAAAATGGTTAAAATTTAAAGATTCGATCGAAAATTCGGGTATTTTGATTTAAAATTTTCGATGGCACAAAATAGTTGTAGTGAAATGCTAATATTATATGTATAATATTTTCATTGGAAATTTCAAATAAAAGACTGCGTGCGTGACCATTTCATTCTTTGCGCATTATTAATACGCGCAGCTTCGATTCGATTAAGTGTGACTGTATTTTTTCTCAAGACAATGGAAAAAGAGTTAAATAATATTGGTGAAGTGAAACAACGAATGTTCAGACCAGATTTTGTTTATGGACCTAATGAAATCTTGGGATTTAAATGAAGAGACAATTCGTTATTTACGCGATTGCCAAGCAAACGTAGAAGTGCTTGAAAAGATTGAAATACGTGATATTGACGTGTTGTTCGAGGATATCCGACGATTCAGGCAAACATTTTATTTAAATCCGCCTTAAAAACATGGTGCCTTGCTTTGATAAGTTTTTTTTTTATTTTTGTATTGTGTGTGATAGTGATTATTTTTTGATTCCATCCTTCAGGGAATTCCATTGATTGATGTGTTACAAGCAGACACTTTGTCTATGAATACGAGAATAGAGGAAAGTATTCGAAATACCGAAACTAGTGACGGTGGGACTAAAACGCCAACGCTTTCCTCAGATTCCAAAGACAGTGGTATTTTTTTTAATATAAATCTGCGCCAATTATTACAGGAGAGCGTTAAGGGCTCATATACCCCTGAAATTTTCAAAAAATTGATTTCTTTTTTACCGATTTTTATTTTTTATACTTTTAAGAATTAAAAAAATAAATTGAATTTAGAAAATTCTACTCCATTACAAAGATACAAGAAGAAGAAGGTGTACAGTACGAAGCTGGAATGGGAGACTAGCCGTAAGTTCACATTGTACCTATCAAAAACTTTAAACGCATTTTTCTCGAAACTATGTTTTTAGATATGGTCGGCACGATAACTCAGTCAATTTTCAATATTTTTCAACTATTTTTTTTTTAAATTTTGATAACTATTTTCTCTATAGTCTGACGAGAGGTTTTTTTAATTTTTTGCTTGGAATTTTTTTTATAAATTATTAAATACAATTTTTTTTAAAAAAACTGATTAATAAAGTTTGAAATTCTGTAAATTATTTATTTTTGAAAAAAAAAAAAGTTCCCTCCCTGAGACTATAACTACTACATTATTTTACAAGATTCTTTTTTATTTTTGCAAATTGAATTATTTTTGGTGAAGTTATGATGCCTACCAGGAGGCGCCATGGTTTTCAAAAGTAGTCCGTTTATACCCGTTAAAAAGCAATGTTAATATTAAAAAATAAAAAATAAATTTCTTTTTTTTTATAGCTGAATAGTTAATAAGATATGTGAACTCAACAAATACATTTTTTTTCCACCATACAACCTTTGTAATAATTTTTCAAATTTACTCGGTTTTCAGCGCGTGCAGGGGTATGTGAGCCCTTAAGGGACAATTGATCTTAGAATACTTTGAAAAAAACAACTGCTTAAATAGTCACACCCAAACTGATTTCGTGCACTGTGTTGTTGACTATATTTTGCTAAAAGTAAAGTCTCCAACGCCGTCTTATTTCAAAGCAGTCGCTAAAACTATGGAAGATGTTTTACCATCCGAAAAAGACGTAAGAATATGTTCAATAAATATAATATTCAACCGATCAAAACTTAATGCTATTTACTAATAAGAAACATATAGGGTGTTTTTTTTAAGTGCATGAGAAATTAAAATTATAATACAAGACAGAAATATTGTTGGAATGAAATTTTTTTATTATATTCTGGTAGATAATTTCATGGCATTTATTTTTTAAATATGATTTCCGTCATATGTATATCCGCCGCGGCTACGAGTTACATGGTCCATTCGATCAGTCCAATTTTTGACTACTTTTTCCAATAAATCTGGTCGTATGGCGTCAATAGTGGCTTGAATATTGGCTTCCAATGCTTCAAGAGTTGCTGGTTTGTCGGTATAAACGCATGACTTAATATAGCCTCATAAAAAGTAATCCAGAGGCGTTAAATCGCACGAACGACGGGGCCAGTTAACAGAACCACTTCTGGAAATCAAGTTGTAACCAAATTGATTTTGCAATAAATCGATTGTTAAGCGCGCTGTATAGCAAGTTGCGCCGTCTTGTTGGAACCAAATGTCGGCGATGTTTAGCTGATTAATTTTTGGAAACAAAAATTCAGTCAGCATGGCTCGATAGCGCTGGCCATTCACCATAACGGCAGCTCCTTCCTCATTTCGAAAGAAATAAGGACCGATGATGCCGCCAGCGTGTAAACCGCACATTTCTTTGTCTTGTTGATGGCTTTGAATCGAGAAGAGTAAAATTAGTGCGAAAATGATCAATAACTGCACGAATTGCTTGCTCAATAGGACGATTATGTTGACCGTAAAATGTACGAAGTGCTCTATGAACTTCGCGAACAGACTTATTTTTTCAAAGTAAATTTCCACAATTTGGAAGCGTTGTTCTGGCGTTAAACGATTCATGATGACTTTCCAAACCTTACTGAACAGAAATGTCAACACAGTTTGACATTCTCAGCTGTCAAACCACAGTTATCCGAAAAAATCCTTGAGGTAAACTGTATGATCGTTACTGCAATTTAAAGTTTCAAATAAAAAGGTCCCAAAAAAATTTAGAAACTATCAGTTCTACATCAATCGAAAGCGTTCATAAAGAGCCTAGAAGCCTAGAGCCCAGGCAATTAACAGGTAAATTAACATGAAGTACGAGTAAGGAGGTTGCATATCCAAAAATCCTGAAAGGAGTTAATAAATAAATATGATGACAGCACGAGAAGGTAGGAACCAATTCAATTTCTTATCACTTCTAAAAGAAATGACGGAATTAGTGAAAACGTGTTCAACCCGTTTATACCCTCTTAGGGGCTGAAAAAGGAAAAACTTAAAAACAAGATTTAGGCGATTATTACGCTTCACGGGCTTTGCGTGAAAAGATATTCGATATCTGATAAGACCTGGGGATATAGTAGAATTCGTGAAAAAGTTCACAACCCCATTTGCACTCCCTTAGGGGTCGAATTTTAAAAAATCCTGAAAACACTTTCTAGGTATTTATATGAAGAAGCCGTAGAATAAAAATGAATTTAATATTTGGGAAGACCTAATAGATATGACGAAAACCGTGATAATATATGCATTCCATTTTCACTGATCATTTTTTTTGCCCCCCTCCGAACGCCAATAGATATTTGAAAATTTTTTTTATCTAAATTAGTTTTCTAGTTTTTTTACATATACATACCGAGTTTCAACTTTGTAGCAGAAGCCTTAAAGTACAAAAATTTTCAAAAGAATCGGAGATGGTAAGGTCACAAATTTCGTCATTCTGGGCGGTTCTTGATGGAATGACCCATTACCTACGCAATATGTTGTCTTGTAGTCTTTTTATCATGGTGCGTTTACACTGCCCCTTGAGGCTCGCCTCGAGGCGAGCTGACCATCAGGTCATTGCAAACCGGTTTTCGTCGGCTATGTTCTTTGCTGTGTTGAAAGCAATTTACACTCAACATGCCTTTGCGGCGCAACTTGCCTATAAGTGCGAAACGACAGAAATACGATGAGCTGCGAATTGTGTGGTACCACAGTTCATTGTATGTGTGTACACATATGGAAGCGTGCGTCGGAGAAAAAGTTGAAGAATGTTAGACTCTTGCGACTGCACAAGCCATCTGATTGGTTGATTTTATGGTGGAGATAAAGGCGCGCCTCAAACGTTACATCATCATGGTTCTGTTCTGTGCTTTGCATTGCACCGCAGAACTACAGTAAATGCTAATTACAGTCCACATTGCAGTGGAGTAAAAAAAATCGGAGAACGCTTGAAGTATGTATGTTTAGAAAATTCGGAATTGCTCTTGGGGGGGGGCGGCCGCCCCCTCCGCCCCCCCCCCCCCTGTATCCGCCAATGGGTGGCCAACATTGTAATTATTGTAAGTAAGCCTACTTTACTTTACTTTAGCTTTTCGGAATTCTCACTACTGTAACGGTGGAATTATAGTGAAACTGATGCGCTGCTCGCGCGATGAAATACTCGAGTTGCGCGCGCCATATAGCGACACCATTTGTAGCGCGTTGAATCGTGTGCCGCAACTGTCAAATAGCATTCACGAATTTCAAAGTATTTTGTTTGCAGGTAGTGTTTTTTTTTATCGCGGTGTTGTAACATATCCGAAACGAAACGTGCGCAAGGAAATAATAAATTTGCCAATAGAAGCGACGTGCACGAAGCGTTGCGATATCACTATAACTGGTCACTTTTGCATGCATGTATTTTATTCAGCTGTCATCGTGTCGCATCGCTAACGAGCGCGCATTGCTTTCACTATAATTTTACCTTAACAGTGTCTCGTACTTTTACCCGTAAAACATTTTCAGTTTTTCGACAAAAAACACGTTTTTGTATAAAATGTTTAACAAAATTGATCTGCACTATTATTGAAAATTTCGTATTTCTCCATAAGTTATATAGTTAATTAAAGTTATATAGTTAATTAATATCTAAATTTTGTTGGTACAACAAGTTCCATAAAATGGACTTCAAGGCGTACATACAGACTTGAGGTTTTGCATATGGAGCATAAATGATTATTCAACAGGTATATCTAATTTGCTATCAAATGCGCTTAAATTATTGATACCTTGATACAATTATTGATCATTCAGTTTAGATTAAGGGAGTAATAGGTAAACCCAATATTCATGCAAAATGTGTCGCAATCGAACGAGATTTAATTATAGAATTCCAGAATTGAACACTGTAATCTGTTAGACATTACGTAGTGATGGTACTAGGAAGGAGCAAGGTGATAATTTGCAGGTGATTCATAGAGTCTTATTGTAAGATTAAATATATGTGGTGCTTCAGTTTGCTTTGAGATTTGGAGCACTACGAAATGACTGTGTTGAAAATTAAACAATAATTTCAATTATGATAATCCTGGCTCAAATTTGAAACTTAGTTTAATTTAACGCACCGCTAGATTTTGTGATCCCTTTGTAACTAACTCAAAGCCCATCTCAAACAAATTGTAAGTTTTAATCGACAAGCAATACTTTGATCAATAAAACGGAGGCTGAAATCAATTAAAAGATTCCTTTCACGGTTCGAATAAGAAAAACGAACTTTTAATTTCGGAAAAGCAGAAAACCTTTTAGAGAACTTTTCAGTTAGAAATGCATCGATTTCTATGGAAATCCATTCGAAACAGTGGTATGCCGAAAGTCAAAGAAAAACGATTTTATATATGCTGAATATGTACTTTGAACTCATTAAATTATTCATTGGAAGAAATTCTTTAAATTCTTTTACAATGCACGGAAGCATGGTAGAAGTTTGTACAAACTTATCGCCTTTGACGGTACCTGGACGAAATATTTATGAAAGGAATGAAAACTTTTAAACTTTTTCGTAAAGTTGGTCGAGCCAAAGTGGATTTTTCTTTGAACTTATACTATTAAAAAATGGTATTGTTTTTACGTGCAACATGCAACATTTCAGAAAATATGCTGTAAAAAAATTAATTTTAAACTATTTTGTTACATGAATACTTGGCTCAATTAATCGTAGAACAAAATGGAGCTTTCTTGAAAAATCCATGAAGATATCACAAGCTCAATTGATTTACATCAATCTACACAATCAGATTTTCTAAGTTTCATATAGAAGCACCAATTTCACACTGGAGAACAGTTGATTGATAGAGACAGCCGATTTAATTGATAACAACAGTCGAGTAGTGGTTCAATTATAAGTTTGAAAAGCTCTAAGGCATTTACTCAAAAAAGTTCAGCAGGATCACATTCTCGAAGCTACATTTGTCGTATAAAAGCACTGAGCTTTTACATGGAAGAACGGTTGATTGATAAAGACAGTGGATTGTATTTAACTGGAAATGGAAGTGGGTTGTCAGAAATTATTTCCTATGAATTGAGCATATTAAATGGAGATTTTCCGAGTATTTTCTAATATTCTCTCATAAATTTTCGGTTAAAGTCGAACGTTTGTTTTTCAACGATCTGATAACTGGCACACTTTCATCAAATCAAAATTACCGTTTCCATTTCTCATCCGAAAAATAAACCAAATTGAATTCTCCTTATGGAAAATTTATATCAATTCTTTTCCAATTTTCAAGAATTAGGCAAATAAATTCCGGAACTTCTGTCGCTTATGTCGTCGTTTTCGCAAATGCCTTATGAAATGACTGAAAACTTTTCCGAATTCGGAAAATATGAGGAAACTCTATTAAGGACATTCGGTGTTGAGCTCCTTGACTTTTTTTCTTTTCAGTAATGGACCAGTTCTATGCTGAGTGTTCCATATAGTATCTATCAAAAATCGAAGTCCCTATCATTTTCCAAAAAGTCCTGGTCGAGACAGACGACTACAGGACTTCAATTTATCTGTGGCTGGATGTAGCTTTTGGGGTGTGTTTGAGTGTGTGCAAGGGTACGACTAAGAATGAATCTCTACAAAATTCATTTCGTTCTACTCAATTTCCTTGAAAATCTTTGAAAATCTTCTCGAACTTTTTTCAAGGACCCTTTGAATTTTTCTTACTTTCTCCATCTATTGGTCGGCCTTCCCATTCAGTTAAGATAAATCGAAGATTATGGCCATTATTTGGGGATACGATTACTCCTTATGTATGGCAATTGGTCGAGAGGGATTTCGGTAAGGATAGGACGAACTGACTTTTGCCGTCCTTAAATTGATTTAATGATTGATTAATTGTATTCGGTATAAATTTTTTAGGTCTACTACTCCTAAAATGTACCACGAAATAACAAAAACAAAATTTCAGTGTAATAATTTTTTTTTTAAATTTCAAGTCGATCACAATATACTTTGTAATTAAAAAATGATAAAGTAAAATTATTACTTTCTTTTACAACCCGCACTGCATCCTGATAATTGAAATCAACAAAACATGAACATCATCAAAGTTTCCTTTAATTATTTCCGACGGGTAAATTGATAAGCCAAATCAATGGTATCTGCTATCGCTTTTACTGATGGCTACATTTGTTCAATATGTTAAGCAATTGTTTAAATTCTATCGCGCAAAATAACTCGTAAGACTCCGCCCTATCAGTTTGATACGAGAATGAAACGGTACGAGCATTGCATGAAAATCTCAAGTATAAATAGTGCAGTCAACAATTTTGAAAGACCATAAGCAGTTTCAATTTACAGCGGCACGATGATGAGAGGTAAGGAAATTCAGATACAATTGAAATATAAAGGTAATAATATTTCTTAATTCGACATTACAGGATCACTGTTTCTTCTACCGTTCCTGTGCCTCTTGTGTAATGGAGTAAGGGCTCAAGTACCAAATTGTAGCATCAGTGGTAACGTCGGCCAGTTATTCCCAAACTACGGTGATAATACTTTGTATTACAAATGCCTAGCACTCAATGTGGATGCGATTTCCTTCGCATGTCCTCCGGGAAGATTATTTAGCAGTTATTTACTTCAATGCGTACTAGCTAGCGAATGGGTGGCTCCATCAACTCCCACTCCCACTACCACTCCCACTACCACTCCGAAACCTACCTCACCAACCACCATAAGCACGACACAACCCCCAATACCAACTGCTCCAACAGTTGGTCCAACCATTCCTACTGCTCCAACTGTCCCCTCGACAACTGCAACAACTCCAACAACTCCAATTCCAACCGTAACTGAATCTGTAGTCACAGATGACTCAAGCTCATCAGAATCCACTACACCCACCACTACACCCACCACTACACCCACCACTACACCCACCACTACACCCACCACTACACCCACCACTACACCTACCACTACGCCTACCACTACACCCACCACTACTCCCACCACTACACCCACCACTACTCCCACCACTACACCCACCACTACACCCACCACTACACCCACCACTACACCCACCACTACACCCACCACCGTTTCGGGACTTCCGGAGCCTCCTACACCAAAACCAACAGTCCCAACTGGTGAGGCCGCCAGTGGAACAGACCCAACAATTGCTACTCCACCCACCCCTAAGCCTACTGTTCCTAATACCCGCAAGAAAGGAACTAAGAACAAGGTGACAAAAAAACAAAGGCCAACGGCAGCTGGGCTCAGCAAGCGAAAGACACTTTAAGTAACGCCCTGAAAAATCTAAAGAAGACGGCTGCCCCGAAAAAGGTCCGCAAAACTGATCCTAAGCAAAGTTAAAACTAATCAATTTCGAGAAACTAACAAAAAAAAACACACTACAATATAAAAGACAGTAAAAATAATAAAAAAAAATAATCATAATTTTAAAAATTGGGCAAAATGGCTAACATCAACCGACTACTACAGTTACATGTTTGTAGTAAGTGAAAATAATTTGTGGTTAATTTTATTTTACTGAAATAAAAATTATGCATTTAAGATTTTCAATTTGAATTTTAGTTCGGAAAATATCAAAAAGAGTGGTGAACCTTGCCCCAGTCAATTTTGATCAAAACTACCCATTCTACGAAGCTATCACTAAGAATGTTATACCTACAGATACCTACAAGAGACTGAACAATTTAAAGGATCAGAAAAAGAAAAGACTTCTGCATCGACTGTTTGTCTGTTCCGGCAACCATCTGCCAAACCGTTCTCCGTTATATTGAGTGAATTTGCACCGCAGCGTACATGCATTGTTCAAATACTTCACTCGAGTAAGATAAGCTGATTTTTTGCAAGTTCTTATTAACTCTCGTTGGCACAATTACATGAAATAGCAGTGATCGCTCGTACCGATTATTAGGGGTCGAGTCGCGCAGTTGCTTTTGTTAAATATATGGAAACGAAAATATTTCTGGAGCTTTTTGGGGCGTCTTTCACTTACCCAATTATCTTCGTTTTCACGCTTATCCTGCAGATATTCCTGCAGTTTCGCTCCTAGGCCACTTTGCGATGTAAATTGTTTTATTATTGTTTTGGTTCGATCGTGTTGCGATGGCGTTACAATGGGCTCCAGTACGCGTAGATAGTCTGTCATGGTCTGTTCAAGCAATGGTACTGGAATCTTTGGTAAAGTCTGTAAAGTAAAAAATAAATTTCGAAGTATTGTTAGTTTTTGGAAAATATTATACACTGTAAGGCGCGGACTTATAAAAGTTTCCACCTATTGAGATACTAGAATTTCTGATTACAATTTTACTCTTTTAGTTCTATGACCTAACTGACATTAAAAAAAAATTGCTAACCTCATTTTTTGTATTTCCACTAGTAGGCCCCAAAAAAGGAAAAAAAAGTCTGTCTGACCGCCGTTTACGCCGTCTACCAAAGCGTTTGAATGCTCGTAGCTCACAAACGCTTTGACCTACTAAGTTAAAAAAAACTTTTATTGTGAATAAATTATGTTTTTGCATAGGTGTAAATATAGGGTGTTTTTTTAGGTGCATGAGAACTATAATCGATATCGATAACTGTGGTTTGACAGCTGAGAATGTCAAACTGTGTTGACATTTCTGTTCAGAAAGGTTTGGAAAGTCATCATGAATCGTTTAACGCCAGAACAACGCTTCCAAATTGTGGAAATTTACTTTGAAAAAAATAAATCTAAATAAAATAGAGCACTTCGTCCATTTTACGGTCAACATAATCGGCCTAGTGGTTAGTGAGCAAGCAATTCGTGCAGTTATTGATCGTTTTTGCACTAATTTTACTCTTCTCGATTCAAAACCATCATTTCTTTCGAAATGAGGAAGGAGCTGCCGTTACGGTGAATGGCCAGCGCTATCGAGCCATGCTGACTGAATTTTTGTTTCCAAAAATTAATCAGCTAAACATCGCCGACATTTGGTACCAACAAGGCGGCGCAACTTGCCATACAGCGCGCTTAACAATCGATTTATTGCAAAATCAATTTGGTAACAACTTGATTTCCAGAAGTGGTTCTGTTAACTGGCCCCCTCGTTCGTGCGATTTAACGCCTCTGGATTACTTTTTATGGGGCTATATTAAGTCATGCGTTTATACCGACAAATCAGCAACTCTTGAAGCATTGGAAGCCAATATTCAAGCCACTATTGACGCCTTACGGCCAGATTTATTGGAAAAGTAGTCAAAAATTGGACTGATCGAATAGACCATGTAACTCGTAGCCGAGGCGGATATATGACGGAAATCATATTTAAAAAATAAATGCCATGAAATTATCTACCAGAATATAATAAAAAAATTTCATTCCAACAATATTTCTGTCTTATATTATAATTTTAAGTGTTCATGCACCTAAAAAAACACCCTAGGGATTTAAATCAGAGTGCAGTTCTGGTACTGATAACGCTATTATTTCAATAATTTTTGAATCTCATTGATATGCTTAGTAATCCAAAAGAAGTAGATAACAAAGTCATGTTTGAATTGTTCACATAAATTCCAATGTGAGTCATACATTATGAGCAGGGTTGCTAGATAGTTAGCTGCAGAACCCGCCGAGTGAACTGATGAAATAGCCCTAAACCCGCACGAAGACTTGTAGCCCAAATACCGCGCTCAACTTTGAAATTTATCAGACCTACTTAAATGTTTTGAAAATAATTGCGATTCCGACGACAAACTGTGCTCCAGAATTCTTAAGAAAAACTGTAATGTAAATATATAAATTCGCAGTTCAATTTAATGTTTCGAGCTTGAGGTTCACCGGGATTTCTAGTAAAACACAGTTCGATTTCATTTACTACTTGATCGCTGTTATCGATGAAAATCACTTTAAAAATACACTTCCGCGTAGAACTGATCGTCGTTCATTCACGCAGCAAAAAACATATTCCCAGGCTCTGCAGCGCTTATATACTGCATTTGGTGAGTCGAGAGATTTCCAGCATATTCGGTTGTCTGTATGGAATGCGCATGAAGTAACTATTACATGCGAGAAATGTCTAGAATATGCAAGAAGTACATGGACCTATCTATGATATTACAAGGTTGTTGTTTTTCTCTGGAAGCTTTAATACCAATAATAAGTGAGTTGTTCGCATTGCCAGAGTACACATGTAACAATACTTTGTAACAATAACTTTAATTTTTGCAACACATGTCTGTAACCCACCAATCAAGCAAAAATAATGTTTAACAAATTATGAAAAAATGGAACTATACGACAGTGATCAATATTGGTAAATCTATTATCTCTTGTATGTTCTATTTCGATGGGTGTCATTAACTTGAAAGAAAGTGGTTCATTTATAGAAAGTCAACAAATAATGAACCGATTCTAAATGAATTTTAGTTTGCCAACACCAAATAGGTACTGTTTCGGCGGAGAAGTGTTAAATCCAGCCACACCAGCTGTTTTAACTCTAAGTTGCAGCCGATGAAGTAGCTTCAGTCGAGACCGAGGGAATAGAACTCGAGTGAAGCGGTTTTTTAAAAGGGAAGGATTTATAGAGACCGGCCACACCAGCCGTTGCTATAAAATTAGGTTTGAGGAAACTTTGGGAGTGACAAATGAAAATACCTTTCGCTTGCCGGTTTTAGGTGGAGTGTTTATTATTTTGATGTTCATTAATATTTATAAACTAATTTTCCTTACTATCTATAATTACGTAACAATAAAAAATGAAATAATTTTGCTTAGGTGCTAAGTTAAATGACCGCAAGAATAATGCAGATCAGGTGAGTGCATTCATATAATCAGATGTATGTGTCAGCACTAAATATCGATACACTGAATGACTACCCGACACACATTATTTCTGCGATCCAAGTTCTCATGAACTCAAATGACCGCGACAATTATAATGCAATCTGCATTATTCAGGCGGTACATTGCACTTGTTCAGGTACTGAACAATATCATGTGAAGAATTATTTTTCATTAGAGAGAACCGAACATTTAGTGGTAACAGGATTTGTGATATGACATAGTTTGCCAACGTTGTACAGGGCCCGGCAGTGAAACCTGACGGTTTTTCAAAGAATATTCAAGATATTTTGCTATAATTTTTTTTATTTAAAAAAGAAAGAATGGAAGTTTAAGATGTATACAAAAAAAATTCGAAAAAGCATTATGAAGCAAAAATAACATCACTCAAATGATTACCTCCATTTTCTCTGCACTGCTCAAGTCTGTTAGCAAAGTTAGTCATCACTCTTTCCAAGGTTTGGCGGGGATCGCACGCATTTCCTGCTGAATATTCGCTCACAGTTCTGCCAAATTTTTAGGCTTATCAAGGCACGCTTTTCCCTTGAGGTAACCCCACATCATCATCAATCATTCCAGGGTCTTCATTCATCATCCCCAACATTGTTTCTACAAAAGCTAACCTTCTTTGGAAATCTTGAAGCTGTAATTCTTGAACTACAGTAATTTTGTACGGGTGAAAATTCAAGTCTTCATGAAGTATTCGCCGAACAGTCATCCCTAAAGCCTGAGCATGACGAATAGCTGATCGCCGGGGACTCCGTTCAAAAGCAACTCGTACAGCCTCGATGTTTGCAGGTGACCTTGCCGTCCTGTGGGACCCACCTCTTCCCAATGTTGATCCGAAAGCTATATTGCGAAAGTTGCGAACCACAAGAGAATAGTGTTTCGAGATGCAATCGGCCCACGAGGAGGAACATTAAAACGTAAACAAAATTGCCGCTGTGTTAGGGTCACAGAATCGTTATTTCTGTAGAACGTCTGGACGACAAAGGCACGGTGTTCACTAGTCCAATGTTCCATTGTAACTAAACTTCCATATCAGGAGAAGAGAACGAGTCCGACCCCCACCACCTGAGATCCCCCCACCACACACTACCCACGCTCAAAAACCGTCAGGTTTCACTGCCGGACCCTGAATTTGAGAAGGTAACACTAGCAGATTTAACCCAAGAGACGACTAAAATTCAGTTTTCTAATTTTACTTTATTATTTTTTAATAATAAAGTACATATTGTGATCGACTTGAAATTTCAAAAAAATTTTCTGCCCTGAAATTTTGTATTTACACGTTTTAGGACTAGTGAACACCAAAAAAGCCGTAGACGCCGTACGCCGTGCGCAAAATTGTTTGAAGGCACGTTGCTCCTAAACCCGTTGAGGTATTAAGTTGAAATTTTTATGGTGGGTAGATTGTGTAATCTCCTACGACTGATATCTTTTGGGGGGTTGGGGTGTAAGGGGGAGGAGAGGGGAGTGTTGAAAAACTTTGGATTACAATATCTTCCGAGCCAATTACACCAAGAAGATAAAATTTAGTTTCTGTATATGGGATTACAAGTTGTACTGAATGTAAACTTTTTGAGGTGGGAGGTGGAGCACGAAAATGGGAGGGTAGCAATTTTTAAAAAAATTAAAATTTTATATCTCGAGAACCGTACCCGATATGAACTTCAAAATTTTACAGGAGTTGGAGTCAGTAGACAGTAGGAAAACATTTTGATTTTTATTTCTCAAAAACTGTAATGAATAGAACACTAAAAATTTACGACTATATAGATCTACTATAGAGACACCCTAGAAAAATAAAATTTTTGCCAAGGGTAGCACGGTACAGGGGTTAGAGGTGGTTTTTTATATTTCAGAAACGGCTTATGCTAGAAAGTTGAAACTTAATACGTATATGTAGATGTTCTCGTAGAGTAATTAGACCAAAAAAAATGAGATTTTCATTTGTGTACAAAGATGGAGTAAAAAAAATGTCCGTAAAAAGGGTTTTTTCTCACATTTTCACGAATTTCGGTAAATCTTTTAGACTTCTCGAGCTATCAAATCAATTTTACTACTGCGGCCTCTTAATATAAGCGCCTAGAAATATTTTTCCAAACTTTTCGATATCTAACCCCTAAGGCGGTTATGTATCATTCTTTTTCACGAATTCCGATATATTTCTTAGGTCTAATGACATATAGAATTCACTTTTACTTCTAAATGCTTTGAATATAGTCGGGGAATAAACCGATTTAAGTATTTTTTGATATTAAACCCCCTGAAGAGTATGACATTGTTAAATTTTTGACGAATTCCGAATTTTTTTTAGGTTTAATGAGATCAAATTCACTGTTACTTCTATGGAATATTCTATTGATAAAAAAAATACGTTGATAAATAAAAAAATCTGCTAACAGTCTGGGCGCAACTTTATTATTTTATGGGTAGAAGTCCGAAACGTGTTTAATGCTGAGATGCGGTGTAGGTTACCATACGACTGACAACCTAAGGAATAACCAGGAGACTATTTGGAACGTTATTTTTTAGGTTGTCAGTCGCATAGTAACCTACACCGCATCTAAGCATTAAACACGTTTCGGACTTCTACTCATAAAATAATAAAGTTGCGCCCAGACTGTTGGCAGATTTTTTAGTTACGGTTCAAATATATATATAAATAAATAAATATATAAGTTTTAACTTTATTGTAATGTTGTAAGAGTGGTACATATTTATCTTATCTTGTCTTTAGTTATACATTTTTGAGAATTTTTTCTTTTCATGTTTTTTTTAACTGAAAGCGTTAGTACAATCTTAACTTAAATATTTTTTTACGTTACAGTATTTTTCAAATTAGTAACACCTTGTGAAGGGTGTTTTTTTAGAGGCGGTGAACTTGAAATTGGCTTTATTTGAAAGATAATTTTATGGCATTAATGTCTGAATATGATTTCGGGCATGTGGCATCCGCGGCTGGCGCGTACATGGCGTAATCTGGAAGTCCAATTTTCACACGCTTTTCGCAGTAAATCAGGCTGTATTTCGGCAATAAAGCGTCGAATGTTGGCTTCCAAGTGCTCAAATGTTTCTGGTTTATCGGCGTAGACAGAGAAAAAAATCTAATGGCGTTAAATCGCACGAACGAGGTGGCCAG
Organism: Beris morrisii; assembly: GCA_951812415.1. Classification (NCBI taxonomy): domain Eukaryota; kingdom Metazoa; phylum Arthropoda; class Insecta; order Diptera; family Stratiomyidae; genus Beris; species Beris morrisii. The sequence continues at coordinate 160,317,844 of OX638310.1, forward strand.
TTAACAGGTCCATTTCGTGAAATTAATCGATCATCAAATGTTTCTTTCAGTAAATTATTTGTATTCGCTGTGTGGCATGTGGCGCCGTCGTGCTGAAACCACATGTCTACGACATTAATGCCTTCTAATTGAGGCACGAAAAAGTTAGTAATCATGTCTTTGTACCGCTCACCGTTGACTGTAACATTCTGACCATCATCATTTTAAAAAAAACATATGAACTAATGATTCCACCGGCCCATAAATCGCACCAAAATGGTGACTTTTTCTGGATGTAATGGTGTTTCGACAATGGCTTGTGGATTATCATCGCAATTCTGCTTATTGACATAGCCATTTAGCCAAAAGTGTGCTTCATCACTGAACAAAATTGTCAAATGAAGTTCTGGATCAATAGCAATGCTTTCTTCGGCCGATTAACCAAATGTATGGCAAGAACGATGATCGTGTGTCTTCAAATTCTGCACAAGTTGAATCTTGTAAGCACGTAAACCAAGATCTTTACGCAAAATTTTCCATAAAGTGGATGGACACAAGTTTAATTGTTGATCACGATGACGAATTGACACATTTGGATCATCATCAACACTACGCTGCACACCATCAATCGCTTGTTGTGTGCACTGTACGATGTCTTACGGGATGTGTATTGTCGTTTAGAGTAAACGTATTGCAAAAACGACCCATACTTTCTCGAATTAATCGCTCTGATGGACGATTATGAGCACCATAAAATTCACGTAATGCCGAATTAATTAATTTCTCGAATTGAACCATGGTTTTCAAAATAAATTTGAACAATTTCCAAACGTTGCTCCAGCGTGAGTCTATTCATGATGAATTGTCAAATCAAACTAACCCCAAAACAATCTGGAACTGTCAAATCAGCTGTCACAGAAAACAGTGTTGCCAATTTAAAGTTCTACGCCTCTAAAAAAACACCCTTTACAAAAAGTACATAAAAAAAGGCCTATATAGGTATATGTAGCGGTTTGTACGAATACAATTAGTTCTACCTTCCAAGACGCGTGCCCGCCTTCATACCACTCCCTTAGTATAGAAAATAATTACGAAGAAAAGAATAAAACAGTATTTCTCAATTGTTCAAACCAATTGCAGGATTTCTTTATTTACATTCTCAAAGGGAGTTCTATATTTTCAAAAATTTCGCCATATTTTCTTGATCTGATCAAATATTGATTGGTCACTGATTTCTTTTCCAATAATATTTGAAACTATTCGAGTGACGAAAGTGTTTCGAAAACTCGTCTATCCCTACATTACCCTTGTCTTTACAATGCACTTGGACTTGCAAATATTATTTAACTTCTGTTAAGCTATGTGATTTTTTTGAAAGACAAAAACTAATCTTGGATTAGTCAAAATTCATAGTTGCCGGCATTTTTGTGCACTAGCAGAAGTATTTCATCATTATTCGCGAAAGAAACGATGTTACGAACAGAAAATGCTTTAAATCGGCGTCAAAAATTTACTAGAAAATTGACACTACATCCACTTAAAGCAGAAACGCAACAAACTATCTATTACACAACGATCACTTTCATTAAAATTTATTTCGTCCTTGTTAAAACAATATCTTTTCCCTAAGTGCGCGTGTGATGGTACGTCATGTAAATAATGGCTAACTTCACTTAAATACCCAAGTGTTTACATTCACTGGAAGCAGAAATGTTTCTACAAACCTGAAAAGTCCTAGCCATTTTCCAGACTTTTCCTTTTAAGATAATGGACCTCGAAATATAAGTCTATATTCCATAAAAAAAATATCGTAATTTTTTTCTGGGTAGCAGCCCAATAACATCCCAGTCGGTGGTTACCTTTTCATATTCAGAGTTCCTCTTCAACGACAAGTACCACAATTTCATTCTTTTTATGCTAGGTCATTACTTCTACAAGTAATTCGCCTTTCGACAATACCCCGAACGTCAGTAAGTACATCCCTAAACTGTCGGGACTCAGTGGGTACTTGTTTTCGGAAAATTTTTTACTTGTCCATAAAATCCCTTAAGCTTGTTCTCTCCATTCCCAACTCTCAGGTCCTTGTAAAATGTGGACAAGCTTGCCTTTATGCCGGTGATATCTTTGTAGCCGTCCTTCGAATCATTTTAAACGCCAGAAGCTAGTTTTTTGTCTGTAGCTACGAGAAGATAATGCTCCCTGTGCACTACATGCAAGAAGGACGTTACCATACGGAAAAGAACCTTCTGTGGGCAACCAGCAGGATAAAATTGACGGAAGATTGTAGCATCCTTTGTGGTTCAGTCTTTCACTTAACTGCCGCATCGAGGTATCAAAAATGGAAGCAAGCATGTCCTCATGTGACCTTCTACCAGGCGGTTCTTTATTTGACTCGTAGGGTGGATGTGGGAGATGGCTTGGATTCAAACGAACTGAACATGGGGAGCCTACAAGCTTTTCTCTGTCGCGTCATAATCACACCAGACAGGGCCAAAGGTCGTCCGATTTTCAAATGCTGGTGCGAATGTTGTGCGCAAGGCAAAAGTTGCCTGCAATGAAATGACGTCATTCTCGCTTGGAAATTCTCCAAAAACTCAGAACTTAAATTGCAAGGTGGTACAATGGGTGCAAGGGTGAGAAAATATCATCCCTATCGGTTTGGTACCTGTTGATTCCACGGCAGAATTCCTATTTTTTTTCTCGCTCCCTTTCAATTAAATTACATGAAGGAGCTTCCGACTCACTAGCTTTGTGACAAATTTTCCGTGTAGTTGTCAGAAGAGTTTCTGAAACTCTTGTTGCGAATGCGGATGGAGACTTATGGAGATTTGCCGGTATTGATTGGTGCTGGATTGTAGGTCAAGGTGGAATCGGAGCTAGGTAAGTGCTTCGGAAAGAGATTGTGTTCTTATGTAAATCAGAGGTACTTTACTTCCTAGATTGGTATCGGGTTTTCATGCTGTCAGCCGGATTCTTCTGAAGAGATTCGTGAAAAACTTCAAACAAACGAGAAAGTTTTCACAAAAGTTTGCGATTGCCTAGCTTGGATCGGGATGAAACTTTTTCAGTTTTTCAATCTGGGATTGGGATCTTGTTAAGGAATCTTAACGCCTTCTAGAGTTTTTCTCTAGTGCACAGGATAGTAGGTCACTAGTCCACTGAAGTCCAAAAAGTTATTAAATTGAATTTGTATGTACGACTGGCTGCTTTTATTGCATGTCAACTTCTGAACAAATCACATTCTCCTCTTAATTGTCGCACAATTTTATAAAGTCATTACTCATTACAAATAGTGCTTATACGTCCTCGTTAACTAACGGGTTCATCATTTTCATAGCGCAAAACGTTCACTTGAACGTTGAAATTAGGGGCGATAGAAATAATTTATTATTTACATACGAAGCGCATAGCGTAAAATGTCGTCGGGTTTGCGCAACTCTAAGTACGCCATACTCGTCACATATTCATAAAATCATAACCTTTACTGGACATTAACAAGAAATCAATACTCCCAACTCGAATCATCTTTCCTCTGTCGATCAGCCTCCGTATGCATTGAATAATATGCTCTTCCCTACACTCAAAGAAATTTGTCTTCAGAAATCTATCAAGTTTTACCTTAAATCAATAGTACGCGCTCATTAAAAATTTAAAAAGATATCACTTTACAGTTAAGTGATGAATCACTATTTAAAACAAATGCCCTTTTATATTGAAAAATTAATATGATGATTAATATGATGAAAACGATTCAATCATGCATTTCATTTAATTCGCACGCGCCGCTGTGCTTCAAAAAAAAAGATTCTTGGTAGCGTTTATGTTTATTGGCAGTACTTAAAATACGTTTTGTTTCATGTCATTTCACGTTTTTCAGTGGAATATTTTGCTTGGGTTTTTGTCGTACTTTAAGCTTTTTGCAATTGAATGTTTATAAAAAAGACTCAAGTGCGGAATTAGTGGCAGTTCCCGTAAGTGGCCGCGATATTGAAGGACCTTGTGACGCTGAAACCGATGTAGATTTAAAAAATCTGCTTCTAGGCTGGGATTTGTCAGTCCTGCTGCAAACATTGAAAGGTACATATGTATATATGAGATTTGGGTTTACTCACACCCAGTACAATTCGAGCCGCCATTATCCATTTCATCTGTTCTCGCTTAGTGGCTATAGGGCAGTTTTACCCAAACAAATTTACCAATGTAAATAACAACATAAATATATTAAGTAGCAAATTGCTATATGTAGATTGCGGAATTACGTACAGATGTCTTGAATTTTTAACAAAAGAAGACATAAGAGATTCCATTCCAAATATCGGCCTTCGAAGCGAATTCCGTGAAAAGTTATTTTTTTGGAGAAAAGAAAAGGTAAACGTGACTTTATTTGAAATAGCCAAATTTGAAATAAATATATGTAAGTTCCAGTTTACTATAATATTGATGACGATACGTTATCAGCACGATCAAAGGTTGATCAATGGTTAGATGGTCGGCTAAGGTCTTCGCCTTCCAGACTATCTAAGGTATGTACAAATTTGAATGTCCTCCTGTTGATTCTATCAATAATATGTAACGAACGCCTAGGAAAAATGTTTCATCTGGCATGAAAAAAAAAAAAAATGTTCGGTAAACTCAACTAACACTGTCGCGAGAAATTTGCCTGCTGGGCAATAAACTGCAGATGTCAAGTACGCATGCACGACAGGCTATTCCGCTAAACAGACGTCGCGCTGCAGATTTTTTTTGAGAAAATGACCTGTCATTCGCGATCAGGTGCCTGAACGACAAGTCTGATTCCAACCTCCGAAGAGGACAGTGGCAGAATTTGCTTTACAAGAGTTTTATTTTTTTGGTCTTGTTTCAACCACCGGCCGAGACGGTCGCCTTTTTTTTAAGTTGTGTTCCAGCCGCAGGCCGAGCCGGTCAAGTTTTTTTTGGTGAAGTCTGAGTTGTGCATCGAAACAAGAACGAAAGGACTCAACGACTACATTTTTGGACGAGTGTGCTGTGCGTAGCCGGAAGACGGGCCCGCAACCGGAGGGTAGCCACAAGGAGGCGAGCAGGACCAATCTGACGGGGATTTTTTGTTTGAACAAAGGAAAAACTTAAATAAAAGCTGTAAGTTATGAGAATCGCCTTTCTTTCCTTTTTTCTCTTTTTGGTTGATTACATAGGTTTTTTTTTTGGTGTCTTTTCCTATATGCAGTGAAGTGTATAATTTTTCTTTATGCGTTCTGTTCGTTCACGTACGTTGTGAGGATTTTGTGCCGTCTATTGCCGATATAAAAAAAAAAAAAAAAAAAAAAAAAAAAAAAAAAAAAAAAAAAACCCCCATTCGGTCGTAAGGGGAGTAATTAATTAAGGGTGTCTCGTGGACGTGCGAACTGACAGCCCTGTTGGAGCCTCAGAATAAGCTTGTAAAGCGCTAGTGCTCACAGCATTACATTCTGCGCGGCCAGAATTCGGATTGCTTTGTGTTGGATCTTGTCGATGCAAAGTTATTTTGTGGTTAGATCTAGTTTCGTAAAACTAATGATTTTCGACCTATATTCGGCATGTTGTAGGCTCCGTGGCCCCACCTAAAAATCTCCGCCGCAAACTCTCAAACCTATGATCGCGAGTTTAATAGTTTTTTTTTGGAACGTGAGCTCCCAAACGAAATGGGCACGGATTCGACGTTTTTTTATTCGATTTTCGGCTTTTCTCCGTAATTTTTAGTGGCACGAGGCGCGTGAACATTGTGTTGCGTTAACGGTGGGTCTTTTCAACGCGGACGTGGCCGTTGTTCAGTACCGTTGTTCAGTACCGTTGTTCAGTGGCGTTATGCGACGCGCAACCGCGTGCGCTTATAGATAGCCACCGATGTTAATTTGATTCGTCATCTACATTTCGCTCAATGGAGCCTTTCGCGATTCCTTTTTGGTGCTCATGTCGTTGTTTCACTTTATGACATGCCGGTTAAAATTTCGTGTATCGTTTACCTGCACTCCATACAATATTATACTCCCCGTGCTGGCACCTATTTTAGCCCAGAAGGTGGTTTTTGTTTTATTTTCTTGATTGCGTTTAGGTTTTCTTTTTTTTGTAATGCGGAGCAGAGTACGGAATGGACATCGGCTGGATCACGGTTAGCCATCCAAATTTTAGGATCTGACCCTAAACACTCCTTTTCAGGACATGTGCTCCGGGAGCTTTTCTTTCTTGTTTTGCACGGCACTCAGTTGACCAGCCTAAGGCCGAATATTTACTGGCCTTTAAGGCAATACCCTCATATACATATATGTATAGTTTTTTTCTTTTCTGTTGCAACTATATGCCAGTCTGCGATCAGTCTTGTGAGGAGACGTTAAGAAGGGAAAATCGGAAAAAATCATTTTTTTTAGGTTAAGTCCTAGCACGTGCCGGACCCGGCTGGTCAATTGTCGTATATATATACCTCAATAGGTATATACTTTCGTTTAGTTGCTGTTTCAGATTACTTGGTGATTTACAGATTAGTTCGTGATGATCCGTTAACGCAAATCGAGGGTTCAGGAAGGATTTGTCGTGGGTCAAAACGGAATTATGCGATGAAGATTTTCTCTTATTTTTTTTTTGAGGGCTTGACTAACTCCTCGGGGGGGGGGGGATCTTGCGGTGCATCTAAGTTCCCAATATATGGCGCCCAACGCTTTGGCGCTAGAAACTGGCGCCGTACATTATATGGCGTCCAACGATGCGTTTTGCGTCGTCAGAGTACGGCTCACATTACATGGCGCCCTACTCCTTCAGTAGCCGCGCCATACATCATATGTCGCCCCCAAAGTAGCGACTATTTATCGCGTCGTTATAGGATACCTACAGTATTGGTTGTGGTACCGCGCCTCATTTTATGTGGCCCCTACTGCGTTCGGTTTCTGGTGTTATAAACTGAATGGAGCCCAAGGATTTTCTTTTGGGTATTCTCCTGTTTGTTTTTGGGTTACATTACATGGCACTCTGAGTGTTAACGAACATATATATAGAATACAGGCATTCTAAGTCCTATTCAACGAGCCATACGGCTGTAAATACTTCAACTCTTGCGAGTTAAATTTCTGTCAACTCAGATGATATGTGATTGAGAATGACCTCGGCCTTCCCGTCGAAAAGTCTACATTTCTGTGCTTTTCCGCCTTTCATTTCCTCCTTTTCTATTCCATTTTCATTTCCACCGTCTGTTAATCCTTCCTTCCTTTTTCCTCCACCTTCCAGCCCGCTGAAGATAGAGTTCGAACTCCTCACTTCGAACTTTCAGCCCAAACCGTGCATAAATACGTTTTGTCCATGGTTAAAGGTAGCCACTCACGCCCCTTCCGACGAGCTACGCACGTGCTAGAGCTAGATGCACGCTACCTATCGGGAAACCATGGGACTAAAGTCACCCAACTGTGGCTTGGTCACCGGGTGACAATCGTTTTCGCGGTGTGGGTTTGTCCTGACCGACATGAGACAATTGTTGATGGAGACATACTCCCTTCAGTTGTTTCATGACGGGGTAAAGAACGAACCCTTACTGATGGCTGAGACGATTAATTGGGTAGTAATGCTGTGCGAGGATTTGGTTGGACGGATACTATGGTATGATTCAGTTCATATCATAGCGCACCAAATCACTTCAGCATTACTACGCCAAAAACATGCTTGTGTACATTATATGGCGCCCAACGGGCAGGCAACTTCTGGCTGATTGATAATATCCATCAGTACATCACTCCTGCACGGATTAAGGATGTTCAGAATTTGCTGCAGCCCGACTTAGACGTTTGTTATATCAGTCTGATATAATCGTGGTATTCATTGTTTTCAGGCAATATGGAAAAATCCTTAGAATATTTTTTTTTGTTTTTGTAAATAGCCCCAACTTCAGCCTTTTCGGCTTACTAAGGTAAAATTTGTAGATTTGTAAAATTATTTGTTTCCTTCCCAAGTACAGAAATTAGATGCCAAACCGGCGAGCATATGGTGAGCTCATGCTACGAAAGGAGTTCCTCTGGTGCACGAACTCTCATGGCTCATCCTCTAGAGACAACCGGGGCAGATGAAGAACGGGATTTGGGTAGCATGGCTGCGACCAGCGGTTTTTACCGTTGCCCCAGATGCGGGCCCATTTCAGCTGGGGGCGGTCATAATTTCGAGCCTGGCGCTGGAAGTGAGATGGGCTAAGTAATCAGGGTTGAGACACTTGACTTGGCGAGCTTGAGCACATTTGTGCAAGTTCAACCCTTGGCTCTTCTGATTGCTAAGTTTATTGTTCTTCGCTAAGCGAATCTAGGCAACACCGTAGTTATGAGCGACACAAACCTCCTCCGTACACCCACCTTTCGATCGGGAACTTGTAGTCCCTGAAGTACACGAGTTGCTGAGTCGGTACGACTTGACTTGTCACTTTAGTCATGGAGATGGATAAGACACGCATGACTGAAGGTTGATATCGTTGGACTGTTACAGAACTGGTAGGCACACTAGCAAGTAATGGCCATCTGTCCGATTTGCAAAAATCGGCCAGAATATATCGTCTTAAGGCGGTATTATTTTTGGATAATAGGAAAAATTATTTTTGTCTATTGTTTAAAGAAAGGTCTCTCATATATTATTTAGGAAGTGCATTGGATTATAGCGGACTATTAGATGCTATTAGTTCGAGCGATGCTCAACAGAGAAAAATTAAAAAAAAAACCACGCCTTATATTCCCGCTAACTAATATTATAGTTTTTTTTTGTTATAGTGTTGAAAAAAATTTAAATTATTATTTACGTGTTTTGCATGTTCAGTGTTAAATGTTCCATGTTTAGGGTTAAATATATAAATAGCCTTAATGTTTAGGATTAAATGTTAAATGTTCAATGATTTAGATTAAATAGATAAATTAAAATAATTTGACTACGGAATAAAATTAGGAAAAACTAGAATAATACTAATAGGGTTTAGAATCTAGCTTAAATTGGGTGATTGGTTGATTTCTTCTATGTGTTTTTTTAAATGATTACATTGTTCACCCACCAAGAAAAAGAATAACCGATAGTCTTTTGGTGGGATTAATTAAATCTTGCTCCCTATAAACTGTAGTAGAGGATTATAATTGGATTTGGTCATTGGTGATGGATGTCAATTGGAATGTGATAAAAAGTATAAAGAATCAGTAAACTCATCGCTCAATTCCATTCAACAAGAGGACTGGATGGAGTTTTTTTTTGTTTTATTTTCAGCATCGGTGAAATGGCAAGACACTCCCGTCAGCATTGTCAGCTTGGTAACAGGGAAATAACTAATTCGGAAAACTAAGATCTTGTTGGCAGAATTTAATAATAGTCACCAGACCACCGGAATCGCAGTCAAGCCTTCAACATTTGATAACGGATTTCGGCACTACCATAAAGACAAAGGGAGCGAAAACGAAGGAATTAACTCAGTTGCCAGGTAGCGTTCGTATTTCCTAATCGAGCGCTTTACATGCAACCTGATCTTTAGGAACTGATCTGGTAAATAAACCTTCCTTTTGATTGTGTGCTTGCCCAAATTTTAGGATAATTTAGGTAGAGGATAAAAAAACATCCATAAACGGTCCGCGCTGTGAAAAAAAAAAAAATTAACGAAAACTTAGCGAAGAGCCGGCAGAACTCATCCCTGGTATACAATCGCGAATCTCTTCAAGAATCCGATTCTGAACCCTTCAAGGCCATAACCTCAGCAATAGATCAAAAATCTTCAATATTAAATGGTTTCAGTACCATCTCTTCTCTTACTCCTCATATAATCATCGAGACCAAGCTTTTTTTTAAAAAAAAAAAAAAAAAAATAAAACTATCGCTCCTTGATGGCGCTGAAGAGTCAGCCGCCGACGTCTAGATTCATGATATCTAAATCCATTCACAAACTAACCATTCAGCAAAACTTAGCTCTGCGAGAAGTTAACTATAGCAAGGTTTTGCAGCTAAAACGTCGTAGCAGAGGCATTATCTCAAACATTCTCAGATGACAAACCGAAGCTACGAGTTATCCCTGTTAAACCTTCAGTATCGTTGGACTTAGACTTCCAGAAGTGAATCTTTCTCCATCCGGGTTTTCATCCGATAAATATAAAGACTTAATTTCAACCATAGAAAGTAATCCAAATATATTACCTGACATTAAATGCGTAGATGGGTATGTGTACAAATTAATTACTGCAGCCACAGATGCTGACACCACCACAACTTCGTCATGGAAACTGTGGGTACCTGAAGAACTAACGAATGATCTAATTAAGGCCTCACATAACCCACCCATAACCTCCCATGGTGGAATTAGGAAAACTCTAGACCGTTTACACACAAAATATTACTGGCCAGGCATGACTAAGCAGGTAAAAGAGTACATTGGAAAATGCGACATTTGTAAGCAGTCAAAAGCTCCAAATATAGTTTTAAGACCTCCAATGAAGGCACAAATAATACCCAGTAGAGCTTGGCAAAGAATTTATATTGACCTTATGGGTCCATATCCCCGCTCAAAATCTGGAAACACGTCGTTAATCATTGTACTAGACCAATTCACTAAATACGTCTTATTGAAACCCATACGTAATGCAACCACCCGTCCTATTATTAACTATCTCAAAAATGAAGTATTTCATGTATACGGTGTACCGGAACATTTGTTCTCGGACAATGGGGTTCAATTTACCTCCAAGGAATTCGCTTCGCTCATGACCACTTATGGAATCATACACACCACCACGGCGTTGTATTCTCCACAAGCGAATGCATCCGAGCGAGTAAATCGCTCCATATTAGCTGCGATTAGATCTTATCTAGTTGACAAACATAAAGAATGGGACATATACATTAGCGAAATAGCCTGTGCTCTTCGGACATCAAAACACGAAGCAACCGGATATTCACCCTACTATCTAAATTTCGGGGAAAATATGATATTGCACGGTTCTGCTTACCCATTACTTGAACGTATTCGAAGTCTGCAAGCCGAAAATACAACTTGCCTGACTATGCCCGCTAGTATGCACAGCATCAGAGAAAATGTCAGGATTAAATTGCAGGAAACGCACCGTCAATACGCATCGCGATACAATTTAAAATCACGCGAAACAAGTTTCGTCCCGGGACAAGAAATCTTCAGACGTAATTTTGCACAGAGCGATGCAGCAAAAGGCTTTAACGCTAAACTAGCACAGAAATTCGTAAAATGTCGGGTCGTAAACAAAATCGGGAACTCCATGTATGCAATTGAAAACCGGCAAGGGAAATTTGTGGGAAACTTCCATGCGAAAGATTTGAGAGCATAATTCAGTTGTAATTTAGATAATCAATGCATTTACGGATGAATACACACGGTAACGGTAACGACCAAAATACGTTTAAGATAGGATTATCGGCGGGTACAATCTTCAAGACAGCTGGTACGCCAGCGCAATTAGCCAATTTATTCGTGTGGTTTATTCGTAATATTAACTAAACCAAGAACGCCCCGCTCGTAATAACCCGCGCCGGCAGTCTGAAATAGTCAAGGAGTGAATAATTGGTTTCGTATAAAAGTACATAGCTATGGTACTAAACCGACAGATTACTCCATTCCGGCCAAAACTCCCTTCCGGAATTTATTATATGTCGGGACGATAATACTAAGTCGCTTTCTCCGAGTCAAGCTAAGGCCGCGAATTAATATTTTCCGCCAAGCATGCGCCGCTTACTTTCATGCCTCGAGACGAAGTAGTTTTTTTTTAAAAAAAAAAAAAAAAACAAACTATCTCACACACATACTTAATCCTCGTCCAGTATTAAATTTGCCTTAGGACCCAGAATTATTCGGCATCCTACAGCAAATTCCAAACAGCCGCGATAATTGAATGTTAATACAACAATAAATAATCAATTAACGAGTTGATTATCTATTGTCACTGTCATCTGTCAAAGTTTTATTGTAAATAAAAAACCATGGAGTAATGCATGCAAAATTATAAAAGGATGAGCTACTAGAGTTCGTCAGTTAAATCAATTACTATGAACAGATTGATTGATCATGCTCAAAGGAATCTTTTTGTATTTTTTTTTTTTTTACCAGCCAAAAAAAAAGTTATGTCGGTCGTATATAGAATTTAAACTTGCTATTAAACTAACGTAATTGCAGAAAAACTCGGGTTGAAATGAATTAACTCACTAAACTCCTACGGCATATTGGTATTATGTATAGGAATTTGGTATTAAATCCCAATTACTTTTAACGCATAAAAATCAAACCAACTAGTCCCGATAGTATTTAATGACCCCGGGTCTATAAACTATTTATTCTTGTCTATAGTGTATCGAATAATACGTTTTGATGTGTAGTTTTTTGAAGTACGGTATTAAAATTTACGGTTACGTTTACGGTTATTGAGTCAATAGAGAAAACAAAAATATAATATTAAGTATGATTAGTTTAAAATTAAAATTTAATTAGAATATTTTTGGTATAAAGCTTATAAATAACGCAAGCAACCAATTTCGTTAGAAATTAAATATCGAATTTAGTTTAAGATAAAAATAGAGTAAATAAAATTACCTAAGCTGTGCAATTATATATCTATATAGAATAGTTATCGAAATGTATTAATAATCTAAGTTTGAAATAAGCAAATTAACTTGTAATGTAAAGAAATGTAACGATAGAATAATGGAACATTTCCTTTTTTTGTACTAAGGATTAGATAAGATTCATTTCTCCTTCGTTAATCTTGTGAACATCTCTTGGAGATGTTATAAAATAATTGAAATTTAAATGTCAAGAATTATTGTTAGATTTAAGTAAAAACAGAATCCAAGCACCAACGACCACGCACCGTCTCCTGAACCTGCGAATTATTACGGCGCCTAAGCCATGAATACACCGTCAATCTTGCAGTTCAAAAAGTCAACGGCTAATACAAATTTGTTTGAATACTAATGGCCAAACCGTCGAGGCAGCAGCATATACATACCTAGCTGGCAACCTAATAACGCCCTGCCAGAAAACATACGTAATTAAATATAAACACGCCAAAGCAAGAACGTCAACGGCTAAACTAGCTCCAACTTACCTAATACCTAAACCGTCTGCTAGAACAACATCCAATCGGACTTGAGCTCAACATGTAACACTTGTTTCAAGTCATCACGGGCTACAAGTGTGTAGTACTCCTTTCGCAACACATCGCATTTATCGTAAACCCTATTAACGAGCAAATTAACAACACGATGCTTGCCTATAAAAATTAGAAGATAAAGCTTACAAAACTTCGATTAAGGATCCAGTTGCGAAGTACGACACCAAGATGATTTACACAGCAGCGTCAGTATTATGCCCGGCTTATCAAAAACTAACGAGACTCGTAATCAGGGTCATGGGTCGAGCCACACGTTTGGCAGCACCAATCAGTACGTCGCAAACGCCGGAAGATCGTTCGTTTTTCTCAGCTTCCTGCCCGTCGGTAGAACCTAGGTCAGCAATCTGATGGCTGTAACGAACGCCTAGGAAAAATGTTTCATCTGGCATGAAAAAAAAAAAAAATGTTCGGTAAACTCAACTAACACTGTCGCGAGAAATTTGCCTGCTGGGCAATAAACTGCAGATGTCAAGTACGCATGCACGACAGGCTATTCCGCTAAACAGACGTCGCGCTGCAGATTTTTTTTGAGAAAATGACCTGTCATTCGCGATCAGGTGCCTGAACGACAAGTCTGATTCCAACCTCCGAAGAGGACAGTGGCAGAATTTGCTTTACAAGAGTTTTATTTTTTTGGTCTTGTTTCAACCACCGGCCGAGACGGTCGCCTTTTTTTTAAGTTGTGTTCCAGCCGCAGGCCGAGCCGGTCAAGTTTTTTTTGGTGAAGTCTGAGTTGTGCATCGAAACAAGAACGAAAGGACTCAACGACTACATTTTTGGACGAGTGTGCTGTGCGTAGCCGGAAGACGGGCCCGCAACCGGAGGGTAGCCACAAGGAGGCGAGCAGGACCAATCTGACGGGGATTTTTTGTTTGAACAAAGGAAAAACTTAAATAAAAGCTGTAAGTTATGAGAATCGCCTTTCTTTCCTTTTTTCTCTTTTTGGTTGATTACATAGGTTTTTTTTTTGGTGTCTTTTCCTATATGCAGTGAAGTGTATAATTTTTCTTTATGCGTTCTGTTCGTTCACGTACGTTGTGAGGATTTTGTGCCGTCTATTGCCGATATAAAAAAAAAAAAAAAAAAAAAAAAAAAAAAAAAAAAAAACCCCCATTCGGTCGTAAGGGGAGTAATTAATTAAGGGTGTCTCGTGGACGTGCGAACTGACAGCCCTGTTGGAGCCTCAGAATAAGCTTGTAAAGCGCTAGTGCTCACAGCATTACATTCTGCGCGGCCAGAATTCGGATTGCTTTGTGTTGGATCTTGTCGATGCAAAGTTATTTTGTGGTTAGATCTAGTTTCGTAAAACTAATGATTTTCGACCTATATTCGGCATGTTGTAGGCTCCGTGGCCCCACCTAAAAATCTCCGCCGCAAACTCTCAAACCTATGATCGCGAGTTTAATAGTTTTTTTTTTGGAACGTGAGCTCCCAAACGAAATGGGCACGGATTCGACGTTTTTTTATTCGATTTTCGGCTTTTCTCCGTAATTTTTAGTGGCACGAGGCGCGTGAACATTGTGTTGCGTTAACGGTGGGTCTTTTCAACGCGGACGTGGCCGTTGTTCAGTACCGTTGTTCAGTACCGTTGTTCAGTGGCGTTATGCGACGCGCAACCGCGTGCGCTTATAGATAGCCACCGATGTTAATTTGATTCGTCATCTACATTTCGCTCAATGGAGCCTTTCGCGATTCCTTTTTGGTGCTCATGTCGTTGTTTCACTTTATGACATGCCGGTTAAAATTTCGTGTATCGTTTACCTGCACTCCATACAATATTATACTCCCCGTGCTGGCACCTATTTTAGCCCAGAAGGTGGTTTTTGTTTTATTTTCTTGATTGCGTTTAGGTTTTCTTTTTTTTGTAATGCGGAGCAGAGTACGGAATGGACATCGGCTGGATCACGGTTAGCCATCCAAATTTTAGGATCTGACCCTAAACACTCCTTTTCAGGACATGTGCTCCGGGAGCTTTTCTTTCTTGTTTTGCACGGCACTCAGTTGACCAGCCTAAGGCCGAATATTTACTGGCCTTTAAGGCAATACCCTCATATACATATATGTATAGTTTTTTTCTTTTCTGTTGCAACTATATGCCAGTCTGCGATCAGTCTTGTGAGGAGACGTTAAGAAGGGAAAATCGGAAAAAATCATTTTTTTTAGGTTAAGTCCTAGCACGTGCCGGACCCGGCTGGTCAATTGTCGTATATATATACCTCAATAGGTATATACTTTCGTTTAGTTGCTGTTTCAGATTACTTGGTGATTTACAGATTAGTTCGTGATGATCCGTTAACGCAAATCGAGGGTTCAGGAAGGATTTGTCGTGGGTCAAAACGGAATTATGCGATGAAGATTTTCTCTTATTTTTTTTTGAGGGCTTGACTAACTCCTCGGGGGGGGGGATCTTGCGGTGCATCTAAGTTCCCAATATATGGCGCCCAACGCTTTGGCGCTAGAAACTGGCGCCGTACATTATATGGCGTCCAACGATGCGTTTTGCGTCGTCAGAGTACGGCTCACATTACATGGCGCCCTACTCCTTCAGTAGCCGCGCCATACATCATATGTCGCCCCCAAAGTAGCGACTATTTATCGCGTCGTTATAGGATACCTACAGTATTGGTTGTGGTACCGCGCCTCATTTTATGTGGCCCCTACTGCGTTCGGTTTCTGGTGTTATAAACTGAATGGAGCCCAAGGATTTTCTTTTGGGTATTCTCCTGTTTGTTTTTGGGTTACATTACATGGCACTCTGAGTGTTAACGAACATATATATAGAATACAGGCATTCTAAGTCCTATTCAACGAGCCATACGGCTGTAAATACTTCAACTCTTGCGAGTTAAATTTCTGTCAACTCAGATGATATGTGATTGAGAATGACCTCGGCCTTCCCGTCGAAAAGTCTACATTTCTGTGCTTTTCCGCCTTTCATTTCCTCCTTTTCTATTCCATTTTCATTTCCACCGTCTGTTAATCCTTCCTTCCTTTTTCCTCCACCTTCCAGCCCGCTGAAGATAGAGTTCGAACTCCTCACTTCGAACTTTCAGCCCAAACCGTGCATAAATACGTTTTGTCCATGGTTAAAGGTAGCCACTCACGCCCCTTCCGACGAGCTACGCACGTGCTAGAGCTAGATGCACGCTACCTATCGGGAAACCATGGGACTAAAGTCACCCAACTGTGGCTTGGTCACCGGCTGACAATCGTTTTCGCGGTGTGGGTTTGTCCTGACCGACATGAGACAATTGTTGATGGAGACATACTCCCTTCAGTTGTTTCATGACGGGGTAAAGAACGAACCCTTACTGATGGCTGAGACGATTAATTGGGTAGTAATGCTGTGCGAGGATTTGGTTGGACGGATACTATGGTATGATTCAGTTCATATCATAGCGCACCAAATCACTTCAGCATTACTACGCCAAAAACATGCTTGTGTACATTATAAATATTTATTCGTTCTTGCAGAGCTTAAAAAATTTGATACTTGAAACGGCGAAAGGAAAGGTTGTTCAAGCTTGCTACCAAAATAACTCGACGTTAGATGATCAGCATAGAAACGAATTAATCCGACTAATATTGGAAGATGTTGAATCCAATAACATACAGTTGTCACCCAAAGATTTTCCGCGGATATTAGAGGAAATGAAAACCATCTTTCCTGAAAAAAAAAATGTTTGGTATAAAAATATTGTTGTTATTTGTATATTTCATAAATGTTATTACAGTTCTTTTGTTAGGATTATTATTTTTTTCCTCGTGGTAAACATCGAAATCCGAGTGGAAAACTCTACAATAAATACGTGAACGCACTGTACTCGATGATTTATCTTCAGTTGACATTTCTCAAAGTAATCTCAGAAACGAAGAAAATATAAATATGAGAGCCGTAAATGTATCAAAACAAATAACCTTTAGAGGAACAGCATATAAAAAAGACTATTATCTCACTATTTCCAACCGTATAAATACGAAATTGTTTAAATCAATTTGTTTTGTTTTACTTAAATTTTTACTTAAGAAATTGAATTAAAACAGTTTATTGAACACTACCAGTCATATGAGGTAGGAAATTCGATTGGGCATATTTTGTTGAAAGAAATCGAATCATTTAGTAATCCACCATTACACATATATACTGTTGCGAGTTAGGGGTTCGCCGGGATTTCAAGTGAAACACAATTCGGTTAAAATAAAAATAAGTGATAATTTATTCAATCGCACTATTAATTCTATTCGCACAATAATTCGCACTGTATGGCAGCACTGCCCGCTTATTTATATCGCTTGACTCGATCACTTTCGCTCTTTACCAACACGGTCGCGTATACACGCTGGCTGTCACAGGCGACGTAATAAAAATTACTATCTCTCTCGCTGAAAGCTTCACCTGCTTTTATACTATCCGGTTGCAGTCTAGGATGTACTTGAATGTTCGCTCAGTGTGGAATCTACTCGAAAGCTTTAGAGCTTTCGATTTCGATCTTCGTTCAGTGGTGTATGCAAAGGGTTCTAGTATATTGGAGAGCATTCGATAAGAAGGGAGATACAATCGTGTTGTTTCGCCTTATCTTCAGCTAGGTTTCTGATTGGGTTATTTTGCAACTAGGTATTCGGTTGTTGTTGTTTTCATTATGTGAAACGATCGAGTTGCACGGTTGCGCGGTTGCCAGGTTTACATGTAACAATACTTTAAATAACAGAAAAGTTTATTTACGAAATAAATTTATTTAAATTGAAATTTTTATTTTAAAGAAGAAGCATTATGTATCTATATTATTAGTTTAATTTGTTTCACAACTGTAAATTATTTATAAAAAAAAATAATAATAATAGTACCATATGTTGTATATTATTTATAAAAAAGAATGAGATCACTATTACAAAGAGGCGCAGTATACGTAATTCAAAGAAATCCTTTTATTCCTAAATGATAGTCTCTTTGAAATTTAAAATGATATCCTATAAAAAAGAAAATAATTCTATTTAATTCCGTAACATAATTCACTTTGTTTTAATCATCAATCCTATGAAACTAATGTGACTACCATAACACATTAATAGGGAACCTTATTGAAATTGAAAAGAAACAACTTTAATTTGCTTAGCCAAAAATCAATAAGATTCCTTTTGTTTTGAACAGATTCGGCATAGAAGCCAAATCATATTTGAATCCCTTTAAATCAATAGTTTTTTTAATGATTTTATAATGAAATTTTTCTGAGTGTACAAACTCCAATTATTCTTGAACAAATTTTGAATCCAACAGAGGTGATAAAGCTTTTGAAACGAAAGCTTAAACTATATGTTATGGGGCTTGGTTGAACTTGTTGGGTTCGGGTTCCAGCTACTCGGAAAAAATTTGAGAACGCCCAGAAAGCATGTTTAATGGATAGTGAGAATTTGAAGGTAAGTTTATCGCTCTAGCTAAACAACGTCAGAAGTTATCTAAATTTAAATAAAGCCATTTCGTTACTTGAGTATTTTTTCGCACAATTTGTTGAATTTCCAACAAATAAGTTATTAAATCGACACCGATATCTTTTTATTTTCATCTGCACTAAACTAATTACACCTGTTTTTTTTGCTTACTGCGGAAAAATTGAATTGTAATTCAAATATAAACACATAAATAGCATCGAAATTGCTATTATCGAAGTTAGTGGCCATGGTCTAAAATGTTTGCTGCAATTGACTAACGATCCCAAATAAATAGAATCCTCTACAATCGTTAACTTTTAGTTGACTATAGTAACGTTTAGTTGCAGTGGGTCCTAAGGCTCTCAGTTGCTCATTTGCTTAGTGTTGTCATTATTTTATTCAAGACCCATGTTATTCTCTCCCAGTACGGCATTATTTTCTGATATAAACTCAACTCAAAACCTAAATCAAAAACTCAATAAATGATGGTATTTTGCCAACTGATAACAATGTAGAAGAGAACTCATCGATAAATGAAAACATCAATAGCTCGGCGTTTTTGAATATATTCAGAGTTATTTTTACAAAGTGAAAACCTTAATTAGTCTGCCTGATAAAAAAAATAAAGCACACACACACACATTCTTTCATCAAAGCACCCATTTCAATGGTATCTCTCAGTACATACCATTTTCAATTATCCTAAAACAATACCACAGGCCACGAGAATCCTAGTAGGGGACAAGGATTGAGTCACTACCAAGTAATTGGTGGTTGCTTTCAACCACAGAGGACTCACACCTCCGCAGCAACCTGTGCGTGGTATAGTCAAATTAACATCTGGAATATGCATTAACAACTTGGTTCCAATTCTCAGAATTTTCGAAAATCACTATATCAGTTTGTTACCACTATAATCGATATTTTTTCCATCCAACCGAAATCTTGCTCCTTAAGAACCAAAGGACATCTCTATCCTTGCCACTCATTAAGTGTTTCAGTTCGGTTCTGACTATCCTAAGAAATACCTAAAGTAAGTCGAGACAATTTATTTAGCATCCACCCTCCAAGGAAAGAGCCCAACTACCGTGTGATGGATTTCAGTTGGCTCTTTCGATTTGGGGGTAGAAAATTGGAATATGGCTACGGGACATCCCGTGTTAATAGTAAAATGGCGAAAAAGACTATACGTACCTTCTTTTTTTGTCGACTGGCGGTAAAAATGGCGTCGTAATGGAAGGATCCTTTTATAATGAAGTAGTACACGGGGATGTGTTTTATTACGAGCAAGGAAAAAGAAACCGTTTTCCCATTCATCTTATTTTGGTCCAGAGGGGTTGGTAACTTTTACGTAGTCTCGTCCTAAATTAAAACATTTCGCCTTAAGCCATCATCAGATTGAATCCTTTGACACTGAGCTAAAATGAGATAAGGGCTTATCCAGATTCGGGTATAGCTTAGCTGTGCTTACAGTCGAGTACTTTATCTTGACGGTCATATAGGTCACTTGTAACCCGCATGTATGTCCTTTTCATAGAAAGCATTCAGTAAGTACACGAACCCTTAAAAGGAAAAACAAAATAAAGAGTTTTTTCCCACTAAGTAAAAGTCCAGTCCATCTCTCTTAAGTATTTTTGCGTTTTTTTCCACTTCTCTGAATGAAAATTGATTGATGGGAAAAAGGACGATCACAGCAAAAAACGGTTGAGGGTCGAGGGAAGTATCATTTCAGTGAAATGGAATCAGGAGCAAGAAGCTTTCCTCGCAGACAAATGTTTGGGAATTATCGACTGTGTAGTAACATGGAGATAACGTGGTAAAAGTAATTTCGCCTTTGACTTCTACTTAAATTGAAGATGAAATGGTTCGATTTAAGGGGCGACGATTTTTTTAAGTCCTAAAAAGGACGAATAGAACATTGAGTCATATCAAGAATAAAGAACATTGATCGTATAGAAGAACAAGAAAGGCTCGCCTATAGAGACTGAACAAATCAATAAAGGACAGACTCTTCTGACAAAAAAAGACTGAATATTTGACGAATTGCCAATTGTGAGGCTTATAACCTACTTTTTTCCGAGAGTCGAAAAGAACATGCGGCAGTTGTTGCCAAGAATTTTTTCCGCACAGAAAATACATTTTCCGTGTCAGGCAATTTGAAATTGTTAAATTTCCAGAAGTAATTTCAAGAACCCTCTTCCAAAGTTTACGTTGAATCAAAATTCTTCAGAAATACTTCATATCTCCGAAATAACTTTAGTATTCTATTCAGCAATTGCGCCATGATTCCGGGAAATACGCGTACAAAATCGTATGTCCTTTGTACCACCATCGAGCAAACGAAGAAGAATTTCTCTTCATCTGTCGTTAATCTCGGGCTCAGTTTCACGAAATCCCAGCTGTCCTATGGACAGAATGGTGAGAAATCATTCCCGAATCCAAACGACCGCCATGGAATGAATCCTTTAATATCCATCTTGGGAAAAAAAAAGTTACTTTCCGTTTTCGTTTCGACCACCATGCTACTATATCAAGTCACAAGTTCACGAGAGTATAGGACAACAACAGTTTGTTTAGTCCTTTAGCTTCTATCTGGCCAAAGTTGAACTTCAGTTCGTACACGCTGTGCTTCGAATCGTGCCTTGCGGTAGTAAGGTTGCGTCATAAATAATAATGATGCCAAAGTGGTTAGTGTTTACTCCTATATTCCGGTATGAGGAACGAGCCTGACTGCACGGCCTTGGGTTCGACTATTCCCGACAAAAGGACGACGAGATGCTATTCGGGGGTGGACCAGAATAGTTCCGCATCGCTACTATAATGTCGCCGAACAGGGCAAACTTTAACGTTCGCCAATGTGAACTTTACATCTTAAACTTTAGTGAAAATTATATTATTTATGATGGCAACCGAGAGCAACAATATCAGTGGCGTTGGAAGCATGAAGTTCGTAAGTTCATTGGGTGGAAATGATAGGATCAAATGTCTTTAGTGGTTTTGTAGTGCTATTAGTTGACTATTAGGCGACGTAGACTTCTCGAATTTTTCGGAATACTATGATTACAGTTCGAACATAAAAGAGAATAGTTTGACTACTTAACAACATTTCACTACACCAAATAAAAGGTCGTGCCAACGATACAGTTGGATCTTTGTAAAATCCCATCTAAAGCAAGAATTTAATCCAAGTGTTAACTAGATTGGCTTTATATCTCTTGCATTCAATACGCTACTTTGCCTTCAAGCAAATACCACATCTACATCCAAGTGATCGAGTATTCGGATCGACGGCCCACAACGTTCATCATTTACAATGAGTTTATCCGCATCGACGGCCCATATTGTTCATACTTTCCCAATTACAGTCGGTGCCACAATTATTTGTGCATAGCCTTTTCTTACGTAAAAGCTAAAAGGAAAGTACTGTAACTCTTAGAAATAAGCAAAATTATATTCATTTCTTTTTTTTATGGTTACATATATAGCCTAAAATAAAATTAGAAAATAAAAAATTTCTGAAAAAAGAGTATGTATAAGCAAAATTATTTGAAAATGCTCCGAGAAATTGCAATAAGCATTGAGCGAATGTCAGCTATCGTTGCTGACTACAAAAATGGTGTTCCTGTGTCAGAACTTTCGAAAAAGTATGGGTGTCATAGGGATAGCATCCATTACCACTTATCGAAAGCAAATCAACACTTAAGTGAGAAAACTTTGTCAGGGAGAGGGAATAAACGGGCGACTTCTGCAAAAGAAGACAAAGGTAATTGTTAGAGCAGCAAAGGGAACTCCTTTCACACTTACAAGAACATCTTAAACGATGTGCATATTGGACGAGAATAAAATTAGTAAAATTAGAAGGAGGCTAGTGGAAGATAACATAAAATCGTAGGTTGGTCAACAGAAGCCATATTTAACTAAAAAAAAGCAAAAACCTTCACTGTAAGTTCGCTCTCAAGTACATAAATAATCCGATTCAATTTTGGAGGAGTATTCTTTGGACGGATGCGGTTGTCTTTTCCTTAAATGGAACATATAAACGCAAATTTTTTTTTCGGATCCAAAAGAAACAAAAAATAGAGCGGTGACAAATCAAAAAATAATGGTGTGTTTCCTACTATGTCATTGGATCCTTAGTTAGGTGCCCAAAGAGCATAAAACAGCTTCAATACCTATTGAATGATTGTGCATCTTTCGCTTGGGACAAATTGATTGGCAGCAACTTCATATTACAACAGGACAATGTTCACAAATCATTAATTGTAACAAAGTTATTAGCAGATATTGGATTTTAACGTCTACCATGGCCTCCCCAAAGCCCTGATCTCAATGTAATTGAAAACGTTTGGCACTGGATGAAGTCGAAAATTTGGCAAGAAATTGAAGGGCTGCCTAAGGAAACGTGGAAAAATATCACAAACGTGTGGAGTAATATACCAACGACAGTATTGTAAAACATGATAGATTCTATGCCCAGACGCCTTAAGGGGGTTATTGCGGCAAAGGGTGGAAATACAAAATATTAAGTACTAAATACATAATTTTATAGATTTTAGCCTTTGAAACTAATTTGAAATTTTCTTTTTTTCACCTTTACAGAGACCTGTTATATGTGCACAAATAATTGTGGTACCAAAATGCTGTGCACAAACAATTGTGGCATCTTTTCTGTTACTAATATTGATTATACATACTCTTTTTAGAAATTTTTTATTTTTGAATATTGTTTTAGGCTATATATGTAACTATAAAAAAAATGAAAATGAACTTTATACGAACTAACAGTTAGTTCGTATAAAGTGACTCTAATTTATAAAAGTTATAGTACCTACTTATCTCCTCATTTTTGTTACGGTCCCAGTTGGTAGACAGCCCGCTAATTTCATCTTTCCTCTGACACATATTTATATATTTAACCTAATTATTTTCATTTTATTTTAAGTTAAAGTGTAACTTAGTTTGTAAGTTCGGTAGGATTTAACAAGCAAGGTTTTTTATTATAAAATTTTTCCTTGGATTTAAATAATTAATATAATAAACAAAGAACTAATTTTAGTAAAAATTCAAATTGTAACTGAATAGCCAAGCGTGTTTGGCTATATATTCTTTTGAAAACTGTATATTTCTTTTCTTTTGAATTTTTAATTTTATTGTGCAAAGTTGATTTTTGACTGAACACGTCGAAGGTTTTTGGCCGACTGCCTCGCTTATGTTTTTACTGTTGATTCGTTTTTAGATGAGTGTTGCCAGAGGATCATTTTGTTTTTCTCGAAGGCTTTTGGTGTTGACTGAACAGTAACTACAGATGTAAAGATGTAAGATCTGATCACTGAAATTGTAGAGAATTGTACGAACTATTTTGAAAAATTGAAACAAATTTATGTTATGTTATGTTAGTACTTACTTTCCCTTTAGCTTTTACGCATGAAAAGGCTATGCACAAATAATTGTGGCACCGACTGTATGTCTCCAAATCGACAGTTCAAGCCATTTACTTTATTTCCAAATGTTAGATAGAAGCATTTCATCCTCTGATTGTCGGTCGAAGTTTTTCACCGACCGAGTTAATTTTGTGGAAAATATTGTGAAAGTGTTAAGTCAGTTTTGTCTTCGAGATTCGGGGCGTGTATTTTTTCATGAAACGTCTTGAAGTGTCTCGCAGGCATGCCGATGCTGACATGTCTTCGAGATATCTGCAAGATTTCACAAACTGGTGCATCAACATTAATTCTTTTTTTTATCCTCTACTGACAATGAGTCGGGATCGAACACGACCATAACTGGTATGTTTCTTACTCACTATTTGGATAGGTGTAATTGATTTGGGTA
Source organism: Beris morrisii (assembly GCA_951812415.1). Classification (NCBI taxonomy): domain Eukaryota; kingdom Metazoa; phylum Arthropoda; class Insecta; order Diptera; family Stratiomyidae; genus Beris; species Beris morrisii. Next base: position 160,342,218 of record OX638310.1, read on the forward strand.
ATTACCCGGTGATTTCCCATTTTTCGAAAATTGTATAACCATCGTATACCGCCGAACTTGATACTATTTGATGGATGGAACTAAAACGTTGAGTTGGGCCCGATGTAAATATAGCGAAAGCAGACATCGCCATCTGACAGTAAACTTTTCACTTTTTGATTCGATTCATCCCTAATTTTTGCTCTTATATCAAACGTAATACAAAGCAACGTAATACCATAAATATAAATACTGATGCCATTTTCCCGATCTTCTATCTTCTTTAGTTTCAGGCTAAAGTATCAAATGAGGAATCTCTTCGAAAACAACAATGGCACGGATATCCAATCTACGATAAGGGTAATAAATTCCATAGCAGAAATAATTCGATAGGGCTGATAGGCTGCCGTCATACCAAATTCAATTGTGACACACTCCGCCAATGTCAATAAAGTCGATGAAAACGGGTGCTAACAAAAGCGACAAAGTCGGCGAAAAAAAGAAACGAATGTCGCCAACTCCTTAAGCCGGAAAATGATATGTTCAATTGCCCCAGAAGAGAAAACCAAAGAAAAAGGAGATGATTCCGCTAACAATCTTTCCACCCAGTTTACATTGTTACCAGATAAGAATAAAGGCGTTGTGACAATTTCATCGGAACGGCATGTACCGTAACTTGCGTATCGTGCATTCCCACCCTCTGCGAAATACGCACAAACGCACATCATACATCTTTACAGGATATTCGACTGAACGTGGTCTCAAGGACCTCCGTTTACCCAGATTCGAATCTCTGATCTCCAGCGGAGATACAATCAAATAAATTTACGAGAAAAGGAACTTGTTTGTTAGGTCGAATAGTTTCGCATAAAGGCAACGCGGAATACAGTCGAGCGAGAGTCCTGCTCCTGCGGTAGAGAGGCAGTGATTCATTTCACTTTTATTGATATCGTTCACCCTCCGAACCCTCGAGCTCTAATATTTTGTTTTGGTAGTTATTTAATGATAACCGAGGGTTGTTCGGGGGCTGCTGGCCTGAAGGAACCGAGTCCTAATGTTTTTTTATGCCTTGCAGGCTCGTGCTACGCGGGGTTTCTCCCGAACTCGATACTTTGTTTATTGGGTTTTCTACTTCTTGGCAATGGGGTGGAGGTGGTTCCGAATCAACAGATTTTCGGGTTTCGCCAAGGGGTTGTCGATAAGTTCTTCGGCGGCAGAGTTTTCTTCTTGCCAAAGTTTCAATTTCATTATGTCGAAGTGGTCTGAATTTAATTTTTTGGAACACAAGTACTTGCCAGGGGAATTACAAATCAGAATATAGAACACTTAAACAAACAAAATATGATTGTGTAATATCCGAAACTGTTGAAACAGTAATGCATCAATCAAAGCTTTAGGGAAGGAGGTCGTTGGTTTTAATGGAGTATCACATTTCGGTTCGCAACATTACACATCGGTTTAGATTAAGTTTTGCTGATGACAGAGTGCTTGACTTATAATCGTTTGCATGAAATCTTTGGTTAAAGTCTTTATCCCCATTTTTCAACAGTGAGGAAGAGTATTCGTCTTGCAGGGAATCACAATAAAATATTGCAAATCGAGAAAAAAAATATCTCGATTCATAATGCCGAATACATTTAATGCGGTGAGAGGAAAAAAATTATTTAGTTATGCGTTTCATTTTTCGATCCCATTCAAAACTTATTTTCTATTTAATATTTAAACTCTAAATCGCACAATAAAATTCAATAAAATATAAAAATTCTTAATTTTCTTAATCCTAAATAAGTTAAAACTGAAAATTGAAGACGCGTTTGAAGTTAAGTTGTAGTGCTGGTAACCAAAATATGATGGAGGTGAAATATTAACTTAATTGATTTTTAGGCGTGAAGACGTGCTCTTTATAAAGACGTGCTCTTTATTCCAACACAATGTAAGGTATTCGTGACTAAGCCCCTCATGTTAGGGGTCACATATCAAGAAGCCATAGAATATTGCATAAAATCCCCGAGGAAGTAAAATCCGATTCTATATCCAATCAAACTTAAAGATGGAATAACAGCGAGAGCGATTTGCGCGACAATCGCGGTGACCCAATCACATCGCGTGCGCCTTATCGCAACACCTATTATACTGGGCGAGCTGAAATGCTTGACGCAACTGCCAAATAAAATTATCAAATACCAAAATATTTTGTTCGCAGCCTGCAAACGTTTGCCTGTTTTGTTTTACTTTATTATTTTTATAATAAAGTATTGTTATCGATTTTTAAAAAAAAAAAATTTGCTACCCTGAAAATTTTTTTTTATACGTTTGATGACTAATAAGCACCAAAAAAGCAAAAAAAATGTTCAGTCCGTCTGTGCGCCGTCCGCCGTCCGCCGTACGCAAAACGTTTGAGGGCTTATAACTCCTAAACCCTATAAGCTATTGAATTGAAGTTTTTTTCCTTAATAGATTGGGTACGCCCCTTCAAGTGACCTCTTTTTTGGGGGTGTGAGAATGAGGGGGGAAGTGGGGGTGAAGGGGTGTGGGAGTGGGGGGAAAAATAATGCGTCCAAAACGCAAAAAAGGCGAGATAGAGACATTCTAAAATCCATATCTCCTAAACGGTTAATGTTACGAAATTAAAACTTAATAATCATCTGTAGGTATACTAGGAGAATGGATCGGAAACAAATTTTTGAGAGAGGGCAGTGACGTACGGGGGTGGGGGTTGAAAAACTTTAGATTACGATATCTCACGAACAAATTGCACTAGAAAAATAAAATTTGGTCTGTGTATAAAGGTTGACAAATAAAGTTTGCTGAAGGTAAAATTTTTGGTGGTGGTGGAGCATGGAAGAGGAGGGGGTAAGAATTTTTTTTAAAAAATCACGTCTTACATCTTAAGAACGGTGTAAGATAGATGCTTAAAATTTTTACCAGAAGTAGGTCTAATAGACCCCCAGCAGGAAAAAAAATTTCAGGGATGAGGGTGTAGAGGGTGAGGGTGGGGGAGGGTGAAAAATAAAAATTTCAGATTTTTATATCTCGAAAACCTATAATGATATAAAGCTGAAACTTAGTATTTAGATAGAACTATAGTAGTAGCATGTTGGAAAAATATAATTTTGTATAGGGCTAGTATGGTACGGGGGTGCGGGGTGTTTTTCTTAACTATAGAACGGCTTATGCTAGAAAGTTGAAATTTGGTATGTATATGTAAATCAACTAGAAAAGTAATTCTGATTAAAAAAAAATTCAAATATCTATTGGGTTTTGGAAGTGGGGGAAAAAAATGATCAGTGAAAATGGAATGCATATATTTTTACGATTTTCGTCATATCTATTAGGTGTTTCTAAATATTGAATTCATTTTTATTCTACAGATTCTTCATATAAATACCTAGAAAGTGTTTTCAGGATTTTTTGAAATTCGTCCCCCACGATGGTGTAAAGGGGATGTATACATTTTCACGAATTCAGCCGTATCCCTCAGGTCTGATTAGATATCGAATAACTTTTTACTTCCCCGGGCTTATTTAAAAATCACCTAAAACTCGTTTTCAGGTTTTTTCCTTTTTCAACCCCTAAGAGGGTAAAAACGGGTTTAGCACTTTTCACGAATTCCGTCATATCTCTTAGGAGTGATAAGACATCGGATTGGTTTTTACTTCCTCGTGCTTTCTTTATATATATCTAAGAACCCATTTAAGGATTTTTGGATATTTAACCCCAAAGTGGGTTCACAAATTCTTACATATTTCTAAGTTCTAATGAGATATCGAATTCATTTTTACTTCCTAAGGCTTCCTACATAATCGTCAAAAAGTTGATTTCAGGATGTTTGTTATTCAACTCCAATAGGACGTATGGCTTTCGACATATTTCTCAGGATTGATGAGATATTAGATTGGTTTATACTTCCACAGTCTTTTTATATAATCGCCTACAAACGTATTTCCAATTTCATGTAATGGCCCAAAACCAAATCATGAAAAACCTTCTAATGGCGAGACAACTGATATAGACCTCGTCCCGGAGTATGACCCAATTATGTAATTCATATGTTATATGTGGCAGCGGCGTAAGTATTCTAACGCGACCCCATTCTAACCGCTTCCCGAACTTTTTTTTTGGTTCTCAGTCACATAGTAAACTACACCGCATCTCAGAATTAAACTCGTTCCGAACTTCTACCCAAAAAATAATAAAGTTGCGCCCAGACTGTTGGCAGATTTTCATTGTATAAGCAATTATGTTCCACAATTGTTTAGCCGTTTATCATCTATTGTTGTAAAAAACTCGAAATACAACCGACGCAAAAGTGTCAAAATCGCATTCCACGCGCATCAAAATTAGATAATAAATTATTAATACGACTAGAACGATGCGACAGCAGTATAAATATGATTGCACTCACTAACATGCATTCTAGTCATCTGTCATCGCGTCGCATCGTTAACGCGTGCGCGTCGCGTTCACTTTAATTTCACCTTAACGCCCTGTACATATTCTACCGAACAAATTTTCCGACACGAATTTTCGTTCTTCGGCTTATTTTGAATCTTTAGTTATTGAAGAATTAGTTATGATCATTAATTACAACATTTTCAAGAGTATCATAAAAGAAATTCTGCACGAATTTCTGGTTTTAAATTGATAATAACAAGAAAAATGAATCCGGATGGACATTTTTCTTATTATCATCAAATAAAACTAGAAGTCTCTAGAGATGATATTCTTGGAGATGTTATAATTAACGATTATAGCTAACACTATCTTATGCATTAAATACGGAAAAATTCTGAACGTAAATTCATCAAACAAAATTTGTGAAAATATATGCACTCCTCATTTTTATCAGAAAATGTTTGTTCCAGCTCCATATGTCAAAAAAAGTCTGAAATTTTTCCAATGAAATTAATTCATTCGTATATAGCTTAAACTTTCCCACATATGCCGATCGAGAAGTAGAAAATACCCCATCAATTTTCTTTTTAGAGCACTCTACAATAAAAAAAAACACTTTCAGCTTTCCATCTTTAGTTGCTCTCGATATATAAGCAATCGGCCAACAGTCTGGGCGCAAGTTTATTATTTTATGGGTAGAAGTCCGAAACGTGTTTAATGCTGAGATGCGGTGTTGGTGACTATTGGACTGACAACCTAAAAAATTACGTTCCAAATAGTCTCCTGGTTATTCCTTAGGTTGTCAGTCGCATGGTAACCTACACCGCATCTCAGCATTAAACACGTTTCGGACTTCTACCCATAAAATAATAAAGTTGCGCCCAGACTGTTGGACGATTTTTTTTAGTTTTAATTACTCTAGTAGCACATTTACACATAGGTACTAAGTTTCAACTTTCTAGCATGAGCCATTTCTGAGATATGAAAACACCCCCTCCACCTCGTCGAACCTTGCTGCTCCTATCAAAAATTTATTTTTCTGGGATGTCTCTATAGTTGCTCTATCCTTTGCGGCTTTCTAGAAATTAAAATCAGAATTTTTTCATTTCCACCCCCTCCCATCATTACTCCCTGCACCCACTCCCTCAGGTATACAGGTTCTAACTCCTGTAAAATTTTCAAGATCATATCTGATACGGTTCTTGAGATATAAAAATTTAATTTTTTGAAAAATGACTGTCCCCCCACTTCCGCGCTTCACCACCCCCTCTTACATTCAGTAGACTCTACTGGTAATTCTATATATGGAAACCAAATTTTATCTTCCTGGCACAATTGAGTCGAAAGATATTATAATTCAAAGTTGTTTACCTCCAACCTCAATACCTCACCACTCCCCTTAAAAATGTTAACCCTTATCTAATCTCCTAGTATCTCTTAAGACTACTACAAAGTTTCAGCCATCTGGCATCAATCGTTCAAGAGATATGGATTTCAGAATATTCTAATCCCTGCTTTCAAGCGTTTTGGATGCATTGTCCCCCCCTCCCCCACTCGCACACCCCTAGACCCCTACCGACCATTTTTTGGCAAAAGGGTTCACTATCATAGTACTACAAAAGTACCAACTTTCAGCCTCCTAGCATAAGCGGTTTCTGAGATCTAGAAACCAAAATTTTTCATCTAAAACGCTGACCCCTGCTCTGCACTCACACCCCCACCCATCCCACTTGTACCATAAAAATTTCAACTTAATATCTCAAGGCGTTTGTGAGCTACGCAGCTTCAAACAGTTTTGCGTACGGCGGACGGCGTCTACGGCGGACAGGCGGACATTTTTTTTTTGCTTTTTTGGGGTTTACTAGTCCTAAAACGTGAAAATACAAAATTTCAGGGTAGCAAATTTTTTTGAAATTTCAGGTCGATAGTAATACTTTATTATTAAAAAATAATAAAGTAAAATCAGAATGTTTTGTTTTACACTAATATAGATAGATTCCTCTAAACTACCTCTTTCTTTTTGGACTGGGTGCAGAATTTCTAAGACTCTTTTAAGCACCACATTCACCAGCACAGAGAATCACTAATAAAGGTGATGTCATACAACTTTTAATTATTTTCACAACGGAGAACAAATTGCAATACTTAAGACGTAGTTATAACTTTATGCAACTCACCTCATTCAATTTGAATCCAGCAATTTTTCTTTATCTCGGGTAAAAATTCCAAGAACTTCTGCAATTTCATTATTATGAATTTGCCTTTTTTTTCAATCTCCTTCAACTTTGTTTTTCAAATAAAAGTAAGTGAAAAGTACTAAGAAGACACTCAAATGTTGGCAGGCTGGATTTTTTCTTTTCTTAATTTTTTCGAATGAAAAGCTGAACTGAAATCAAAAAGATTCCTTTGAAGAATAAAGTTATGATGTCCTTGAAGGACAATTATTTAAAAGACTAGCTAGTGACGCTGTATGTCCACAAGTCTCATTAGTGCTAATCGGATTACTTGGAGCTCTGGTTATTAGAAGTCGAAAAATTCGGATGAAGAAGGTGCCAGGAGACAACAACTAGAACGATGATGAAGATGTTAGGGATCATATTTCTAAGGTATGCCAAGAAAGGATTTTCTCCTACACATAAAATTATATTAGCTGTTAAGTTGAAGAAAAGTTGAGTAGGGTTTTCTTTTTGAGCGCCAAGAAACTCGGAAATTGGCAAATTTGGTAAGCTTCTTATAACGTCGTGAATGGAGGGATGTGAAGAGGATAGGATTGACTTTGCCAAAAATAGATTGAGTTATAAGAAAGCGTCGATAATGGAATCGATAACCACGATAGTATATTAATTAGAGGTGGTGGTGCAGAATATTAGACAGATTATTCTTTCATACCTGCCTGTGTTTCAAAAAGTGGTACAAGAAATAAAGCAAGCCACCATTATCCTCTCGCAATTCTGGAAATCTTAGACTCCAATCTTTAAGATGCAGTACGTTTATAAGTTGATCCCTATTCATAACTGTAGTGAACTTTTCTTCTGAAAGCAGAGGGAAGAAAAAACTTATATTAGCTGGATCCCTAATTCGTTGCCTTTTAAATAGCCACAGCGATACGAACGTACATATCGGATGAAATGCCTTTCACCGCTTAACCGACGAAAGGCGAATAGAAAGGACCAATTTTAAAGAAAGCTCAGAGGAAAGTTCCAGGAATCAAGTAAAGTCCGACGCCCCGAATTAAAATTCAAGTATGACTGTGGAGATTCTGTGACTGATTAAAATAAAAATTTAAAATAGAAATTCGTTAATTTTACTTTATTATTTTTTAATAATAAAGTATTGTTATCGACCTGAAATTTCAAAAAAGTTTGCTACCCTGAAATTTTGTATTTACACGTTTTAGGACTAGTAAACCCCAAAAAAGCAAAAAAAAAAAAAATGTCCGTCTGTCCGCCGTAGACGCCGTACGCCGTACGCCGTACGCCGTACGCCGTACGCAAAATTGTTTGAAGGCGCGTAGCTTCCAAACCCGTTGAGATATTAAATTGAAATTTTTATGGTGGGTAGATTGGGTGAACCCCTACGACTGGTATATTTTTGAGGGGTGGGGGTACAAGGGGAAAGGAGAGGGGAGCGTTTTAGACGAAAAATTTTGGTTTCTAGATCTCAGGAACCACTTATGCTAGGAGGCTGAAACTTGGAACTTATATAGTACTATGATAATGGACTCAATTGCAAAAAAATGGTCGATATTGGTTAAGGGGTGTGGAAGTGGGGGGGAAAACAATGAGTCTTTAACGCATGAAAGCCGGGATTGAAACATTCTAAAATCGATATCTCCTGAACAATTGATGTCAGAAGATTGGAACTTTGTTGTTGTCCTTAGGGATACTTCCAGATTAGACAAGAGCTAAAATTTTTAAGAGGGGTGGTGGGGTGTGGGGGTGGGGGGTGAAAAACTTTGGATTACAATATCTTCCGAACTAATTACACCAGGAAGATAAAATTTAGTTTCTGTATATGGGCTCACAAGAGGAGTCTACCAAAACTAAATTTTTTGAGGGGGGAGGTGGAGCACGAAAGTGGGGGATAGCAATTTCTCAAAAAATTTAATTTTTATATCTCAGAAACCGTATCAGATATGATCTTGAAAATTTTACAGGAGTTGGGGTCGATAAACTTCTAGTAGGGAAAAAAATTTTGGTGGTGTGGGTGTAGGGGGTGGTGGTGAAAGGGGGTAGAAACGAAAACATTCTGATTTTTATTTCTCAAAAACCATAATGAATAGAAAGCTAAAAATTTAGGATTATATAGAACCACTATGGAGACATCCTAGAAAAATACAATTTTTGATAGGGGTACCAAGGTACGGGGGAGAGGAGTGGTTTTTTATATCTCAGAAACGGCTTATGCTAGAAAATTGAAACTTAATACGTATATGTAGATGTACTATTAGAGTAATTAAAGCAAAAAAAAGTTCAGATTTTTATTGGCGTTCAGAGGTTGAGTCAAAAAAATGTCCGTGAATCCACATTTTCACGAATTTCGTTAAAACTTTTAGACATGTCAAACTATCAAAGCAATTTTACTTCTGCGGGCTATTTATATAAGCGCCTAGTAACGATCTTCAAAATTTTTCGATATCCAACCCCTAAGGGGGAGTAAATTGGTTGTGTACATATTCACGAATTCTGATATATTCCTAAGGTATATTGAGATTTGGAGTTCACTTGTACTTCTATAAGCTTTAAACGTAGTCGGGAAAAAACCTATTTAAGTATTTCTCTCAATTAAACCCCCTGGGGGTATTGTTTAAGATTTCACTGATTCCGAAAATCTCTTAGGTTTAATGTGATCGAATTCGCTTTTACTACTATGAATTATTCTATTGATAAAAAAAATACGTAAATAAAAAAAAAAATCTGCCAACAGTCTGGGCGCAACTTTATTATTTTATGGGTAGAAGTCCGAAACGTGTTTAATGATGAGATACGGTGTTGGGTACTATGCGACTGACAACCTAAAAAATAACCATTAGGCTATTTGGAACGTTATTTTTTAGGTTGTCAGTCGCATAGTACCCAACACCGTATCTCATCATTAAACACGTTTCGGACTTCTACCCATAAAATAATAAAGTTGCGCCCAGACTGTTGGCAGATTTTTTAAATTTTTATGATCTGCTTATGAAGCCATAACTTTCTTTCTCAAATCCATTCACTTTAAATCCATTTCGCATAAATCGATCTCCGACTGCTTGTCATTTATTTGTTCTGCTCCTGATACTTGTCTAGGGTGTAAATTTCCGCCAGAACTTATCTCGGCATATATCCTTTTTTTTAAACAGTGCGTCGACATGCCCGTAAATCATAAAAAAGCCATAAATTCTCGCTTTGTTACTTCTCTCTGCCATGCCACAACAGCCCTATCCTGTGTACACAGAACGTGTGTATTTTCTATTTAATCCTAGCAGAAATGTCATACATTTTTTTCCGTAAAAGGATATCATGTGCTGTTTCTAGTGTGAAAATAGAGCCCAATATCTCTACCTGAAAAGAAAAATAAGTAACACCAGTCAGTACTGCTGCGATTCAGCTTTAATAAGTCGACTTCCACGATAAGGTGATTCGAAAATACTCGCGTTATAACACGGAAAAAGGAAAATGAAAATTTTTCAAGATTTACGAGCACCTAACCCTCGCACTACTTTTACTTTATTTTATGCGAAGTAAATTTCCGTGGATTATGATAAATGAACAAATTATGATGTTTTCTGTTTGCTACGGTACAGTGAAAGTTCGGTGATTTGGGTGCAATTCGGAACATTATCAAAGTCATAAACAATAATCTATTCAAAATTCGGAGCTCGTAAATTTAGCAATTTTCTATGTACCTTTCTCGATTTTTGTGATTAATGAAATTATTTAAAAAAAAAATTATTATTAAATAAGTACAGTAAGAAGAAAAACTAATAAAAAGAAAACTAATAAAAACTTAAGCAAATAAAAAAACAAAATAGGAGTGAAGAAGCGTGATGAATAATTTTTTTAAAAAATAATAATACGTTGAAAAATTAAATAACAGTTGAAAAAAAAATTAAGAAAATGAAAATATAATTTTTGTGAGGAAATCGGAACTGGAGCTGGTCCAGAAAATATCAGCTGTTGTGCTTCGGTTCGAAAAATTGGTCTTTATATCTGCTAACAGTTTGGGTTTAACTTGATTATTTTTTGAATAAGAGTCAAAAAAATTTTCGGACTTTTGGCCAAAAGTTGTAGCGTATATAAAGTACTCACCCGAGAGCTCAACAGTTTGATCAAAAAGGAAACTTCGTGGACTTAGACTTTTCAGTTTGAACGGTTTCGACTGGGTTGGTGCGTGCGCATTCATATAGTGACATACTCTTTAGCTACTTATCTAAACTGTCGATTAAAAGTAGATAGCCTGCGGATGCTAGTAGTCCCAAGATGGTCGAAGGTCAATTAATAAACTGAATCTATCCGGCAGAGGAACGTCAGGCCTTACAAAACGTCTCGATACGACATAAGGACATAAGATACAAGATCATTTCTTCTTTTTCTAATAGCTAAAATTAAGCCAGGACCGCTTCGATGAAATTTTTTAGATCTGCGTTTTAGACCTTCGTCCGAATTTTTGTGTTATCTCATAACATATTTTTTGGGAATAGGTTGGTAACCCAAAACGCCCATTTACATTTTATAGGAGGAAGCAAAGCTATTACTTATAAGGTTAAGTTATGTGCCGAATATTTGTGTAATACCAGAAAAAAAACTAGCTATAGGTCACACACGAAGATGAGTTCAGTAGACTCAAAATAGTAGTAGTCGTGCGCATCCCAACCGAGCCTGCTACCCTTGGCTATCAAATACATACGATACAATCATACGATACCACAGAAATCATATTATGATAACCTAAGTTATGTTAGCTGGGAAATTTCAATTTTGTTGTAATTGTACTTATGTTCAGAAAGACAAATCTTCAAAAAATTCGAAATGGGTGCTGCAATATCATGAAGCTTCTTCAATTTCCTTCGAAAAATTTGTAAAGCTCCACTTTGGGAAAAATATTACCTGAGCTTAAGACATTCTTGCTGTAATAAAATTCTCGAAGAAAAATTAATTAGTATCTCTTTTGAAAACGGATCGAACATTTTTTAATCCGTCGAGCCGGATTTGAAAAAAAAATTATACTTAATCAGTTTTGCAAAATATTTGAACCAAGTTTGGATTTATTCTATTTTTCGAATTATGTAGTGGAATACAGATGGGCAAGTATTCCTGACTGTCCACTCGAAGAGCGCCCTTGTGTTAGCCTATTGCTCAGAGTTCATAATTCATAAATTAAAAAGCAATTTGAACGGGGTTTTGTCCTAAAACCTATATGCGGATATGGAACAACTGTATACTAAAGATTAAAATTATATCGAGTATTTCTCTCAAATAAAGAAAATAAAAATATATAAAAAAATCTGCCAATGGTCTGGGCGAAACTTTATTATTTTCGGGTCAAAGTTCGGTAGCGTTCAAAGTCGGAGTATATCATCAGTTGTTTCGAAATTATGAGGTTTATTGGAAAGTTAGTTTTGTTCTTAAAAAAAAATATTTACCATAAAATAGAGGTTTTTAGCCGATTAAACATTGGAAAAGCCCGTGTAGACTATTTGAATTTCGGTATATTATGTACACTAAAAGCCCTTAATGGGGTTTTTGAAATTTGGAAAATAGTGAAATTGGTTTTTAGGTCATTATATCAAATGCCGTAATAACCTATTTTATATCTCATCAGAACTAAGGGATGGCAAAACTTGTGAAAACATATGCAAACCCTTGGGGGTTGAATATCCAAAAATTGAGAAATGGGTTTGTAGGCGATTATATAAAAAAACTGTGGAAGTGAAAAGCGATCCAATATCTCATCAAACCTAAGAAATATGTCGAAGCATACTACCCCCTTACAGCCTTTAGAATTGAATATCTAAAAATACTGAAATTGACTTTTTGGCGCTTATATGGGAAACCATAGGAATTAAAAATTAATTCGATATATCATCAGAATTGCAACCTCCTTATACCCACTTTGGGGTTGAATATTCAAAAGTCCTGAAAGGAGTTAATAGATAAATATGAAGACAACACGAGAAAGTAAAAACCAATTCAATTTCTTATCACTTCTAAAAGAAATGATGGAATTCGTGAAAACGTGTTCATCTCATTTATACCCTTTTAGGGGCTGAAAAAGAGAAAAACTTAAAAACAAGTTTTAGGCGATTATTACGCACTCCCGTTAAAGTGAAATGATATTCGATATCTCATCAGACCTTAGGGATATGGGAGAATTTGTGAAAAAGTATACAATCCCTTTCCACCCCCTTAGGGGTCGAATTTCAAAAAATCCTGAAAACACTTTCTAGGTATTTATATGAAGAATCCGTGCAATAAAAATTAATTTAATATTTTGGAAGACCTAATAGATATGACGAAAACCGTGAAAATATTTGCATTCCATTTTCAATGATCATTTTTTTGCCCCTTTTCCGAACGCCAATGGATATATAACATTTTTTTTATCTAAATTACTTTTTCAGTTGATTTACATATACATACCGATTTTCAACTTTATAGCATAAGCCGTTATATAGATAGGAAAAATACCCCTCACTCCCGTACCATACTACCACTATAAAAAATTATATTTTTCCAACATGCTACTACTATAGCTCTATCTAAATACTAAGTTTCAGCTTTATATCATTATAGGTTCTCAAGATGTAAAAATTAGAACCTTTTTCTTTTCACCCTCCCCAACCCTCACCCTCCCCAACCCTCACCCTCCCAAACCCTCACCCTTTTTTCTGCTAGGAGTCTATTAGGCCTAATTCTGATAAAAATTTTAAGCATCTATCTTCCACGGTTCTTGAGATATGTGCCGTGATTTTTTTGAAAAATTCCTATCCCCTTCACTTTCATACTCCACCGCCCCCTTAAAAAATTTTACTTTCAGCAAACTTGATTTGTCAACCTTTATACAGAAACCGAATTTTATTTGTCTAGTGCAATTGGTTCGTGAGATATCATAATCTAAAGTTTTTCACCCCCCGCTCCCGTACGCCACTGTCCCTACTCTAAAATTTAATTCTGATCTATTCTCCTAGTATACCTACAGATATTCATTAAGTTTCAATTTTGAGACGTTAGCCGTTTAGGAGATATGGCTTTTAGAAAGTGTCGATCTCGGCTTTTTTGCGTTTCGGACGCATTATTTTTCCCCCCATTCCCACACCCCTTCACCCATATTGACAATTTTTATGCAAATGGGCCCACTATCAATGCTCTATATAAATTCCAAGTTTCAGCCTCCTAGCATAAGCGGTTGCTGAGATCTAAAAACCAAAAAAAACCGTTTGGAGCTACGAGCCTTCAAACGATTTTGCGTACGGCGGACGGCGTACGGCGTGTGGCGTACGGCGGACAGACGGACTGAAATTTTTTTTTGCTTTTTTCGTGTCTACTAGTCATGAAACGTGAAAAAAAAATGTTCAGGGTAGACATTTTTTTTTTAAAAATCGATCAGAATACTGTATTATTAGAAAATAATAAAGTAAAAGGAAAAGAAGCTTTTGAAATTTCAACGAGGATTACCCTAGACATAGGGCCACCTAAATTAGCAATTTAATAATTTTCCATTTGACTTAAATTGGAAATTATAAAGTTGCTTACACGCGGACTTTCTACTAATAATCAAGAAAAAGACGTGCCATTTGACAGTTTCGAAAAATTTATGAAATGTTTTCTTGTCATATTTGCAGCAGAAGTAGTTCATCAATGTTTCGACATCTAAAGACCATTATGACAAATTTTCTCATAACATACTGTACCTAAATAGACAATTATGATTAATGGGCATTAAAAGTGCGCTGTGTGTCTAGGGTATTAGACTATAAACAAAATTGTAGTATTTAAAAGTCCAGCGCCTTATTCCTGTATCTTGTGTTTGGTTGGACGCCATCAATTGAAAGCATCAGCAACAACATGCGTGGAAATGGAAGTCCAAAGTTGACCAACAAAATCAGCATTAGTCGCTCTGGAAGGAGTTGCTCCAACCTCCAGAGTGTGTATCTTAAAATGCACTCTACACACCTGAAGTATCTTAGCCACGTAAGTTGCCCAGCCTCAAAACGTTCTCGCAGAAACCCGTTTATCACCTACCTGAGACTAAAGACTTCACTACGTTAAATGTGAAGACGTGTGATACCTGCAGAATAAGGTAATCAACAGGTAGTGCCTCATACTCGCCGTCTTCTCCTTCACCTGTACCCAGCTGACACAAATCCATACCAAGAACCGAGAAGAGCAATGAGATGAGATTCCCCTTGGACAGAACAATTTGCCCAATACTCCAATTGGAACGGAATTGGAATCGCACTGGAAATTGTATTCCAGCGTTCTACCGGGGTTGAACTGTTATACGCTGTAGTTTTCCCCTGGTCGTAGCGTACGGACTGTTTTGAGCTTATGCTGCGATAGCATAGGATTTTTGTACGTCCAAGAAGCGCTTCTCCGTACAAACAGAACGCCAGCGTCGCAACGATTTTTCAGTAGTTCGCGGACCGTCTTAACGTTTTGTTGTTTCGTTCAAGCGAGAGAGAAGCGGAAGTTGTTGGTGAAAACGACTATACACACTCCGAAGGGGTCGTATTTTACTAAGGGGGGTTCAAGTGTCCAGTAGAAAATTTTATTTAAAAAAATATTATTTTTTTTTGAGCGTTGCTAAAGAAAAACTCCAGTGTTTTAAACACCCTCGCATGCTGTGATCTACGTGTGTGTATTTAATTCGAACTCAAGGACATTCAGTTGGGTGGCAGCGATAGAGGTGCTCAGCTCCGTACATTCGGGGGTTGCTACTTGTTTGTGGTGCAGTGTCGTCGTCGTCGTCGGTGGTGCAGTGCTAACGTGCAAATTCGCTGCAGCGAACTTATGTAAGAGGAGAAAAGGAGCGAGAGCGAGCGTAAAGCCCAGTGTGTACTCTAGTGCATTATTGCAAGGATACCGTTCGTTTCAGGTGTCCTTACGGTAGTGGAAGCGATCCTGTTCCGGTTAGTGGTCAGTGGGTCCGTCTAGCCCCAAATTCGATCAGATCAGATCGGCGGTCTTAATTTGGTGCGTTGGTCCAATTATTTACTGTAGTGGTTCTTCGATCGAGCTATTTTTCTTATTATTGTTGTTGTTTGTGGTGATCGTTGAAGCGAAGCATACCTGATCTCACAATCCGGTTGAGGTCGAAAGCGGTCAAGATTGTCGATCGTCTTCTAACGCGCGAAATACACAAGCGAAAAAATGGAATTGATCGGAAAGTTGTCGGTCGTATGGATTTTGCTGATCGCGAGCATTTCGCAGGCGTTGGCTCAAAACCCGACGTTGTTGGATAAGATACGCGATGATTCGGACTTGTCACAGGTAAGTCATCAATTGATTCATGAAATACACCTGTCCCCAACGACGATGAAAAGAAAAACCGATTTTTCTTTCGTCGACGGTTATGTAAGTTTTCATCGGCGATGGTTTAATTTTAAAGCACAAGGTGTTGGGGAAACGCTTTGTCAAGGTCTTCCGTTTTTCACTCGAGTCGAGTCCTTTCTCCCCTTCAATGACCTGAGTGGAGCTCCGCTTGACTTGAATTATGTCATCATATTTTGAGTTCGGGCTGAAATGTTGTTGTTTCTTTTAAGACTATTCTACTATCGATTTTCGGTGCAATCATTTTTAACGCGGAAGGAACGAGAGTGGTGGCTTTTGTGCAAGCTAAGTGCCTCGATGAGTGTTTTATAGGGCGCTATTAAGAATGCAGATCGTGGCTGTGGTCATTGTTCTTAAAGACTACCTATTGTCTTCGTTGTTGGTTTATTGTTAATAACCTTGCAGCGACATAGTCACATTCGATTATAACGAGTTCTATTATGTAGGAGGAGTCAGCCTATTGTGGCTGAGGGCAGACTTGCATACCGATGCATACCTGGCTACCTGTCTACCTTTAATGGTTGCATCACACGCATCAGTTATTGTTCAACAGAATCCTGCATTATGCTGTATACTTCGATTAGCTAGAAGTCCAGAGGACAATAGGTTGAGTCATGGAATCGCTTGCATGGCAGAATGCTTCCAATTTATTGATATGTGACAACAATAGGGAGGTGGATAGATGTTATGGAATTTGAGTGAAGTTCTACTAAAGACTAGAGTTGACGTTGATTGACACAGTTTAGCCATCAGAGCAATTCGGAACTGGGTTGCATACTGTAGATAAGGTGGTGTAAGGAATGCCTAAGATCCCAGGTATGTTAAAGGATCATCGAATACATCAGTATTATTCCATTTTGGAATTTTGATAGACACATATTTTAGGAATATGAATTTCAAATTGCCCTAATCAAATCAAACTAACCTATGGAATTTGCGTAAATGGATAGAGTAAAGGCACCAAAAATCGGCAAAATATGTCTATTTTAAATTCAAATTCATGTTTATTGTACCTATGACACTTTTCTTACTTTAATACTTAATTGTAAGCATAGGCTGACATTTTTACACGCAGAATATTTATCTTATAATTTGAAATGATTCATGGTAAGGCTATTAATTTAAAAATGTTTCCGTATAATATTAACATTTCACTAATTTTAGACGGAACCAAATGTTGTAATAATGAATTAAAACTCATGTTATTATTGTAAAGTAGGGATAATTCCTTAGTTCAAAATTAAGTTAAAATTATGAGCTGACACGTCCAAAGAAAACGGGCTTCGTAAGAAATTTGGAAGCATAACAATATCTCAACTGACTTTCACTTCAATATTCTCTCAAATGGATAATGCTTTGTTTTGACCCAAGCAAAGTCGTATCTTCTCTAGTTGGGGCTTACGTAGGCTGACAACGAATTAAAAAAAAATATAGCTTATTAAAAACATTTTTTTTTAAATTTATGTACTAGTGAGATGTTACTTTTAATGCTAAATAAATCGTAAAAAAGAACAGATCAACAATTTGTACAAGAAGGGTGCAAATAATGCTAGACCTAGATTTTGTAATTTTTTGTGTTTGCTACATACCGGTAATATATAGAAAGACCTAATTTAACATTTATTTATTTTTTAAAAATCAAAATTGAATTTAAAAAATTTTTTTTTTTATCTTTGAGAGGCAGAAACCGAAAAAGAATAAATTTGGTGGCACTCTATCTGCCTACATTAAACTATTTGTGGATGTAGTGTGACGGAGAGGGTCTTAAACGAAAAAATTATTTTTTATTTATTACACTGTATGGTATGCTGTCAAATATTTGACTAACAAAATTGGGGAAACGTTATTATGTTTGGGATAGAAGTCCAAAACGCGTTTAATGCTGAGATGCGAAGTAGGTAGGTTACTATGCGACAACCTAAACAATAACGTTCCAAATAACCTCTTGGTTATTCTGAAAATTTGATTTTTTTGTTGCTTTAATTATACTCTAGTAGCACATCTACATATACGTACTAACTTCCAACTTTCCAGCATAAGCCGTCTCTGGGATATAAAAAAACAGTCTCGTAACTTGCTACCACTATCAAATATTTTATTTCTCTGCGGTGTCTTTTCCTGCTAGAGGTCTATTGTGCCAAACTCCTGTAAAATTTTTAAGATGGTGGTGGTACGTTGGTACGGTTAGCGTTGAGATATAAATAATAATTTTTTTTTTTTTAAATTGGCTATCTCCTCTACTTCCGTGTGCTCCACTTCCTCCCTCAAAAATTTTACATTCAATTGATTCCACTTGTACAGAAACCAAATTTTATCTTCCTGGTGTAATTGGTTCGAAAGATATTGATATTTTTACCAAAATACTTCGTGTAAAATGCTCCACTCTCCTTCCCGCTTCAACAACCCCTCTTCCCAAACCCAAAAGATACTATGCATAGAAGTTCACCAAATTTACCCACCAAAAAATGTCAAATTTATATCTTAACGGGTTTTGTGAGATACGCACCTTCAAACGCTTTTGCGTACGGCGTACTGCGTCTAGGGCGAACAGACGGACATTTTTTTGAACTTTTGATGTTTACTAGTCCTAAAACGTGAAAATATAAAATTTTAGAGTAGAAATTTTTTTTTAATATATATTTTTTAAAAATAATAAAGTAAAATTAACTATACCCACAGATACATTTTTTTATATTTATTTTTAGTTTCAATTGTCTTTTAATAATTTTTTCTTTAAATAAAATTATTTTCGACAACTATTTTTGCATTCGGCCCATATTTCTCTAGGCGTTGCAAAGTGGGCGGAAGTTTGTAATGATTAAATAAATTAGAACTGAAATTTGAAATAAATTAAAAATGAACTTGAAATTAAACTATTTATGTCCATCAGATCATTATGCGGAACGAAACTCTGCCAATAGTCTGAGCAAAATTTTTGTTTATTTGTTTTGGATGCGTTTAAGGTTTTGATGCGGACCAGGTTACTGTGCGGCAGACTTAAAAAAAATTAATCTGGTGACTTTTTGGTATATTAATATTTTTTTAGTAAGCAGCAAGCACCGCATCTGAAGTTTAAACTCATCCCGGACTTCAACTTTAAAAAAAACTCCTAGAATGTTGGCTGATTGTCCCATTATGTTCTTAATTTTTGAAAAGAAGCTGGCGGATAAATAATTGTTAATAATAAAAGGAATTGAATAAATCAAAAAAAATAGACTTTGATCGTGAAAACATCATTTAAAAATATCAATAATATTGACATTAAAAATGTCTCATAAATTTGTGTTTACTTTGTAGTAATAATTTAATAATTATTTAAAATTAAAAAAATTAAATACATACATACTTGAACGTGGATTTGGACCAGGCATTGAAAAAAAAATTTTTATCACCATCTAGACTTAGAAAACTTTATCGATGTTCGAAAATCACCAAATGTCTTCGTCCTTCAGAAAATTGTAAATTTCTATTTCTATTATTTAGGACCTGTTCCAATATATTATTGTTGTTAAATATTTTTTTATAAATCAAATACTTTCATAGACATTTTAAATCAATCTATATTTTTAACTCAACAATTTCCTAAAAAAAGGTTAAAGTCCCTTTTGCTACGATAGAGTATGCTCCTATTCTAATTTCGTTTTTGGATGCACCATCATTTTCTACTAAGTACTTGCATCTATTTTTTTTTTTATATAGCAGGTACGGAATTCAATATTTCACAGTTTAATATAATGTCTTTTAAGCTGTCGGACTAGTTCAGTCCGGTAAAAGTTATAAAGTTAAAAATTTCGTCTAAAATTTCCGGGTCCTGTTCCAATAGTGACTATGACTAGTGGCAATCTAAGCGAAATTAAGCCATTTAGGGTATGACAAATGAAAAAATGGCCAGTTTAACTTTGACTGTTTTCTATGTTAGGCTAATATCTACAAACATATTTTAAGCATCACTTTCAACATTGCTTATGTAACTTCGTTTTTGTAAAAAAAAAAAAAAAATAACAAGAAAATAATGTCTTTATCAAGAAGAGACAACAGAATGTACCAACCAAATTACATGACCATTTGTGCAAAAACTAACCCTACTTACTAAAATCTTATGGAACAAAATGTGCCTAAAATGTGTGATTCACGTCACGAAAGGAACATGATTTCCATTTTCATTCCGGACAATTTAAAATTTCACATTATCACAAGTATGAGAATCGGAGAAACAGATCCCTTCCATTCGAGACATGCCTAAGATAAAATCACGCTCACACTATGCTATGAAAAAATCTTGTAGCTAGTGCAAAACTTTTACAATCTCGGAACAAAATAGACGCACATTACGAACAAGAAGAAATTTGGTGTGATTGTAGTTTCATTAAATTGCCAGTGGTTGAGGCTCACTTAAGAGAAACGGATTTAATGAATGGTTTCTTCGTCTTCGGTACGACACATCTTACATTTGAAAATACTTTCTTGGAGATGAGGTTCGCTCTACCTCGATCGTGGTACCTACAACCAGAAATTTGCGAAACGTTTTTCTTAAAGGCTGGCACGGTCTATTCCTTCTAATTGACAATGCCGAAGAATATCACCCACCACCCGCCACCTACAATGCGTACACTACACCAATTATCGCAGTTGTTGTTTTTTTGTTGTTGTTTGCCGCATGTGTGGATGAAATCTTTGTATCATTTATCCGAGAGTGAAATCATCCAATGGTTGAGTGAATCAGTTGTAAATTGTAATGGGCCTTAATGCGACTATCTTGCTGGGCTCCCCGAAACCCCAGTAAATCATCAGCTCTGAACGTCGGTCAATTGGAAGCAATTCCTCACTCCATAAAACGCACACCGAAAAAACGAGTGAGTAAACAGCTGCGCCGGCCGTGTGATACTCACCAATTGAAACGATGAAAAGACTTTGTCCGATTCGCACCCGCATTCTTCCCAAACTTAATTCAAATCGAACATACGAGAACCACACATGAGTAATGCTGCTCTATCATATCGAGCCCAGTTTTAATGGACTTCTGTATGGAAGCGCTGCAATGGACCACAGATGTAAATGACCAATGTTGTAATTAAACAGAATTCGATTAGAGACTCTCGCCATCATCCAGCATCCCAACGGAATCTTGGCCATTCGTTCGTTCGTATTTCATTCGCATTTTATACGTATCGGATAAATGGACGAGAAAATAAATTCTAATAAAGCCACTTGAGCCAAGATTGTATTGTGGCAAGACGCTCGATAAGTCTACTTTCTTGAACTTGAGAGATAGCTAGCTTTCACGTCGAGTATCTACTTTTGAATTTCTAGAATAAAGAATACCTTTCGAGAATATTCCCTTGGATTTTACGATAGTTTCAAGGGAAAAAATTGTTTTTTTCTTATCTCGAGAACACTTCGAATTTCTTTGATGAAATAAAATCGTGTTTTGAGCTCCAGTTACCTGTAAATAAGCGACGACAACTTCAACTTCAACTTCGACGTCAATTAAAAAGGTATGGGATAGATATTTCTCGTTTATTATCGGCGTTTAGTGCAGTACGAGTTTACCAGCTTTGAAAGCCGATGTTCAAGTGTACAATCAGCGTTTTACTTGAAAGCAATCAGTTTCTTTAACTTGAACGCGAAAGTCTTATAAGATCGGTCATAGCTTAAGGAAGCCGACGGAGAACAACGGTTTTAATTCGCATAGAAGAACTTGTGATGGATGTATTAAGAAAAAAATTCACGGAGTAATCATCTTTAAGTTAGTTATGTGACCTTGCAAGAAAGTATGTAAATCGGATTTAGAGATATAGGGCATAATTCCCGAGAAAAAGTATTTTTGGACCGCCTCCAAACCTGCGAAAAATCAAACTTTTCCAATTCTTGAACCAAATTTCAACTTTCTAGCTTAAACAATTTTTAAAATTATATTTCAGAAATTTTTAGATATAAAAGTAGTATTTATTTCAAGCGCATCCATAATTTTCCAGCTTTCTAACTCTCTGATCCCCACACCCTCACCGTCTTTAAGAAACTGCATATGAAAAACATTTTTTTGCAGGTATTTTATTTTTACGACAGTTCAGAGTAAACGTAAGACTTCAATTTGGTAGATCATTGGAAAGAGGTTTGATTTGTCTTGGGTTTTTCTTAATAATATACAATTTGGCTACTCGTACATGAATAATATATCAAATGAAACTGATAGATAATTTTGTTTATATACTCGTAGAATTAATTTCTAAATTTTTTTTAAAAAATATTTATTCATCAAATTTGAAGAAAATATTAGATTCAAATATTACTCAGTATGCCAACAGCACTAACTTAAGATAATGGATATATCGTGAGCCTAAAATGGACAAATTTGTTAAATATCAACTTTTCGTCACTTTCTGGTTAGCACAAGTCTTAGTTTTTTGTCTTTAGAGGACCGAAAAATTTTTTAAACACAAATAATCCCGACTAAAAATTTTTACCGAACAAAATTAATATCCGATCAGAAATGTGGGAATGGTGGCCAAAGTTGTGCAGGGAAACAGAAAAAAACCCTTTGAATTTTCAACTCTTCCTTTGACTCTCCTGGTCGCAATTTTAAGAATTTTTTTAATCTGTTTTCGGATTTGGAATATAGGCTTCAGCACCTTTAATCTAATGTATGACACGTCAAAATTGGTGGTTTTTGAAAAAATGTCGATAAAGTTGCCAAGGGGTATAGAAAAAAAAATCAATTTTTTTCGATTTCCTCAAATGATAGAGCTAACGAAAGGGGAGCTCAATAGATTCCCGAAAAACCAAACAAAATTAAGATCCGATCAAAAATGAGGGAATGGTTGCCAAAATCATGCAGAGAAGCAGAGAAAAAACCCTTTGAAGTTGTGACTCTTCCTTTGACTCTTCTCTTCCTTTCACTCGTTATTATAGAAAAATTCTAACCATTTAATAGATCATTTCTCAGAAATATTTACGAGTACTCGTATATATGGGTTTTTCAAAAACCAATAAAATTTTTACTAGATCCCTTGCCATTATATTGAAGATAAATTATGAGCTCCTAATTTTAAAAGTCATTAGGCTAGAGAGGCGTTGAAAGATTTTAGTCTAATTTAAAAATGGTCAAATTCTGCAAACCAAGACAAACCAGAAAACATTAATTTAAAGTTTAATTGCTTCAAGAAAATACGACTATTACTCCTCATAAAATGTAAGTCATAGTTTATAATTAATTACTCTGAAAAATTGAAAAAAAAAACCAAAAAACAAATAAACCTCGAAAAGACCCAATAAAACCTAAAAAAAAACATTAAAACTCGTAAAGACCCAATAAAACCTACTGGAGTGGAATTTTTCTTGAAAAAACCGATTTGTCATACCCACCCATTTGGTGCGTTCATCGTTGTTAAACATTGTCTAGACTTCCGCAGTACGATGCCATCTAGAAGATGTACCAACAACTCTTACACGCCAAAACCAACCCAATAACGTGCTGTGCAACGTGATGTGACTACAATAATTACGTTTTTAACATTGACTGGCAAATGCTACCCTTAAACCATATTAACATCTCTTGGGCGAGCCACTGAAACAACAAGGATATGTGCCATATAAAACTAATTTAGTTGCCCCTTGTGCAAGTGTTTCCGTCCATTCGATTTCTACTTTGGCCAGCCACGTACAAGTTGTACATTCGTACAATCCAATGTTCTTGATCCAACTCCGGTTCTTCTGAAAACTTAATGCATCCCAACATTTGGACTCGAAGCAATTTCAATAAAATTTTATCCGATTAAAATGTAAACAGCAGAAAAAGGAGGAAAATTCATTCAATTCGTGGTAGGAACGCAAGAACACGCACAGCCATTGTTGAGGTATTGGGTAAAGACGGGAATAGGCTATATACCGACCGTAGCAGGAAACATCTTTGGACGGAGGAGATGCTCCAGCATCTTTAACTCGCCCACTGGGCCTCGACTTCCCGGAAAACTCGGAGTTCATGGAGGGTTTTCCGTCTTCTGTTTTTTCATATTATTTTCCATCTTTGAAATTCCATTTCCCTTGTGAAGTGGATCTTTTAATGAAATAGAAACTACCTCCAGCGAAGCAGTTGATTCGCCGCCCAAATGGCAGCGAGCAGGAGTGGTATTCAACGGACAAAGCCTTAAATCAACATTTTACTTCGGTTCTGATTGTTTCTCTGTTTCCAGTGGAAGGGATGCTGCTTTCATCGTCTTAAAGGATCTTTACGTTCGGCCTTTGTTGACATAACTACCGGCAATAGTGCACTGATTTATCCACGTAAATCTCAAGACACCGCTCCAAAGTGTACACAATATTTACATCTTTTATTATGAGATAGAGCGGAATCGGGTAGCTGGATTGGGGGTACAGTCACTCGACCATGGATCACAACAACACTGCAGATTTTTAATCAAGATTGTGTCAACGTTAAGAACAATACGCTTCAAATTTTGTGAATAATGTTTTGAAATTAGTTTTCGAAAATTTAATTTCGTTTAACCGAGAAAAGCTGTGGAGTTTAAAATCTGGAAACGAAGTTTACGAACGGTTCGAATTAAATTCCTTTCAATTAAACATCTGGTCGAAAAATGAAATTGAGTTCATTTTGATTAAATTTGAAATGAAACAAATGAGCGATCGAAATTAATTCCACTGCCTGGTATAAGGTTCAGGTGCAAAAAAATCAATTAATTATGTTCGAGAATGAGGTTTAGCGACGAAACGGATTTTGTAGGTCGATGAATTATTGTTGGAACAGTATCAAGAAGAAAATTGTGACAATGCTCAAGTCCGGAAGGCGATTGCAAAGTTCATCATTTGAAAACTAGCAGCCTGGGCAATACATCGCCTCACATATACAAGAAATGGAGAAATCTGGACTGTAGAAAAGACTGTAGAACAGAAAACAAATTCCACGGGGAAAATGTGTATGAAAGACTTAATGCAAGGACATCCAGGAAAAAATCTTTGAACATCGAAATTAAATACTTGCCTGTACAAAGTCTACAGGTCAAACTTAAGGTTCCAAAATGTGAGAACTTTTTTCCAAAAATATCGGTGCATGGACATACTTTAACTCGCGAATACAAAAAAAAAAATAATAATAAACTGTACTGTACGCTACTGTATCAGAGACTACCCTAAGTCCAGTTGGGCACAAACATTTCAGCCATTTTCATTTACCCTTCAAAAAGGCAAACATTTTCCTACTGAAGTAAATAAAAGACATCAGGGGCGCACCAAAGGAGTCAAAGTTTAAGGGTCCTCCACAAATCTTGTCGATCAAAACATGTGAAAAAAGACTCCCAGAATTTTTCTTGGGAGCGCCATTAAAAGCCATGTTTCACAATTGAAAAAAAAATCTCACTTTCAGATTGTGGTACATACCTTGATTTTTCGGAAAAAACAAAATATACGAAAAATTTCAAAAATCGATAAAAAAAATGAAGAAATATTGAAACCGCAGTTTTTGAAAAATTTGACGAGAAATAAAGCTCTATTTTCAAAGTATTTTGAAGTTCATATATTGCCTTTTCTTAATTATATATATTTAAATAAATCTGTATATACGTACCTTAAATTTAGGCACTGGAATTCTTTTTCTTTTTTAGGACATTACGTGTATTTGTTTTATATTAAAATTAATTATACCAACATTAATTTTATTTCGAGCAGACTAAACCAGAAAATTAGTCAATATAAATTTTTTTAGACATTCAACATTTCTTTCCAGATTTTTAGTTATTTAAGTCTTTTTGAGATTTTCGGAATTTTTGTTTCGCGATTTTTTGTTTTAAGATTTGGTGGTCGTTTTCAATTTTTTAATTTTTCCGTTAAATCGTTTTCAACTTTTTAATTTTTCCGTTAAATCGTTTTCAACTTACTGATTTTTCCTTAAAATTTTCCTCTCTTGGTTTATTAAAATTCAGTTATTTAACTCGCCTAAGCATTCACAGCCACATCCTTGAACATGCAGGTACCACAAAACTCGCACATGTCCATATCAAGCATAAACCACATAAGCTCGACGCTCGGAAAATGTAAATCAACGGATTATCTACGAGCTTAAAATCAACAACAATATCCTCCTAGTGTCTAAACTAAAAGCTAGAAAATAGATGTCCTTCGGATACACACGTAGGAAATGTAGACAATGCAGTCCTTTGAATGGCGCTTATGAAAACATTTGCGAAGTGAATAGGATCCGGATTTCGGATTTGCCAACAGAAAACAGAACTGACAGAAAATTCTGCTATGGTATATACGGTTGCTAAACTGATTTTGTGCAGAAGTTGTCATTTGATATTGTCGTTATACAAGACTACTCGGTACTAGATAGTCGATGAATAAAATATACCAGGCCTTGCAGAATGACTAGTCGGAATTACTACCGTGTACTAACCTAATCACTAGCTAACATCGCAGTTGACAGTGTTCTCAGTGGCCATTTTCACTAGGCTTTTCTATTTTCACCGGGAAGTCGAGATTATCCTGAACCAACGGACACGACTACGATAAAACGCTTCCATTTCAGCAGTACGTTACCTAAAGTACCCAGCCTACTCGTGCGTTTTTCCCATGAAAATTATCAGGCTACATTGCGTGCAATAGTTTCCTAAATCCCGACATGTC
This sequence comes from Beris morrisii, assembly GCA_951812415.1. NCBI lineage: Eukaryota > Metazoa > Arthropoda > Insecta > Diptera > Stratiomyidae > Beris > Beris morrisii. The sequence continues at coordinate 160,368,758 of OX638310.1, forward strand.
CCTCATCTTCCACAGGACTTTTATTCGACGCCAACAAAATGCGGTATTCATTGAATTCGTGCACGAAATGTGGTGGAGTGTTCCAGGTATGCAGGGCTGAAAAATGTCGGTTGCCAAAATTATACATATATCGAATTTCCACCCTCAAAAAAACAGGATGGACGTTAACGTATCATCCGGACAACGACTACAACTACGTCCGGATTTGATTTTAACACTTTGCGGTTAATGCAAATTTCCTCTGGATGCAGTTCACTTCAGCAGTTTCCGCTCTCACGGCTTGATTATGGGACGGGAAAATCGATTTTCAGGTGACGATTATTAAAATTTCGCCCCATTACTAAGGTAATTGCATCATTAAAATATCTGAACATCTGCATACAATTTGCACAGCATCAAAATCAATGTACCGACTGCAAATCGATGAAATTGTGGATGTGGTGAAGTTTTCCGGCTTGGTGAAATATTTGCTTGGTGAACGAAGTAATTAATTTAGAATTTTAAATAGTCTAATTGGTCCATTTGCTTGATGAATGCATAAATTAAACACAAACACACAAAAGTTCCGGAAGGCCAACTGACAAAAATTTTTTTCCCGATTCAAATTAGTTCCGTGGTTTGAGCAAACAATACTCTTGAATGCCCAAGACAAATTTAAACTCCCACTGGAATAGGTGGATTGTTAAGGGCCAGATTTTAAATTCGCATTTCCATATTCCTCTCGAATCAGACCCTTTCAAACCAACCATAAAATTTTCAACCCTATTTGTGTTTCAATTTATTGACAAATGAAATAAGCGAAAAAAATTTTTTTAAAAATTTGCATAGATTTATCGAAAATTTTCCGAACTAGAAATACTCGTACAAGAACAGATTTTAAATGTTTAAAGTTAGAGCCAGCTTCTACGAAAGTGCACTGGAATAGCGCTTGAGAATTATAAGAACTTACTTAGGGCATTCAAATAAGGGACCGCCAAAAAGATGATGTGCCCATTGTTCTCGACTTTATTTTACTTTTTAGTATAAATTGCCTGAAATTGCCAAAAAATTATGTATCCTCAAATTTTGTATTTTCACGTTTTAATAAATGTCCGGTCGTCCGCCGTATACGCCGTATGCAAACGTGCTTGCCGCGTAATAACTCAAAAACCAGCACGGGCAAGAGCTTTAAATTTAGTAGTTGGAGTGGATGGTAAGTACTTTTTAGAAAATTTTAAAGGTGTGTTCAAAAACTTTCTTTTAGTCAGCCCTCATAAATAAATGTTACTATCCCGATATGTTGGGAGTTACCACAGGTAGTCTTTTTAAAATAAAATATTTCCTTGATTATTTTTTAACTATAGTAGTGTTTGTAACCTTTAATATAAACCAAATATCAAGATTCGATGAATGTAGACTTTTCAGTAAGTTTTTAAGTAACTTGTTGTTTTAGAAAGAAATGTAACTTCCTTAAAACAATTCTTTTCGGAAAAAAAATTGTAAATTGTAGTTTGTATGGTCAAATTTCATTAAAATCGGTGAGTGTCGTCTTTTGGAAATTTTTGACAGCCGTATTTTCAAAACTATGCCTTTTTGCAACTCCCTGAAGTTTCACTTTCAGTACATAATGTTGAGATGCAGCAGTAGTACCCTCAAAGCGACTATTTCAGATTTTTATATCACAGGAATGATTTTTTTTAGAGTGGCAAAACTCTGTAAGTTGATATAAAATACATTCAAAAATATTCCGCCAACAGTCTTTATTTCGTAAGGCTTCATTAAAGTCAAAATCTTTCTTCTTGCTCGCATACAAAAGTCCTCACTGAATTTATGGAATCGTTGATCGTTCACGTAATAAGTCTAGAAACCTTTGAAGCCGATATTTCACTTGCATTAGTTAGATATAGTAATGAACTGAATTTTGTAACTGAGCAAAATTTTCAAGTAATACTCAAACAACAGTCTTTATAACATTGAAATACCCACAAAAGTCTTTACAAAATCCGTGCTTGCATTTGCCCAATCTCGTGATAACCCAGTATTGTTTTGATATTTAATATACGATTAACTTTTATAATATCAGTCCTTACTCCATCTTTAATCCTTTAAATACGTTCTTGTAACAAAAAATTACCAACTTTCAATACCTGGTTGAGATATGATTTTCTTATAATGTTTTAACAATCGAAAAACGTAATTTAAATAATGTCGATAAATCAAAATGAGGTGATCAAAAATATCGATTGCGAATATGTCGGAAATAATATCTATATATTCAGGAAAACTTTTGTGATAAAATAGAGAGAGTGAGTGATATTCACTAGAGAATAATTTTTTTTAATTTTCATGAAACATTAATTAAAATAAATTTTGATTTAGAACATATAATGACAATAAACTGTTATTATATTAAAAAAGGTTGTGGCTAGTAATATTTATAAATGATATTTTATTATTATATTATATGAAAACTAAAATATTACATACACTTTTTATAAATAGTAAATACTTCTTATATGTCTTTTTTAGAAATTGAATAACTAATTAAATAAAATTAAATATCTTCAATTAAAATTAGAAAAAATAAAATAATAATAATTGTTATTATACCTATATTTAAAAAAAAATGCCATTCGATAGATAGTTCGCTTGACTTTCATACAACAAACAAATGGACTTAATTATTCTTCAGAAACAACTTTATTGCGTTTATAAATACGAGTAGTAAATATTTAATAACAAAAACTGCAAGCATATGCCACAAGTCTAGTTCGTGTTCTTTATAATGCAAAGATCAAGACTCTCAGCGTAAAATGCGATCAAGATTAATAGCGTAGACGTTGCTGGTACAAGTTCGTGCTATTTCTTGAGAGAATACAGCGAAAAGTACCAAAAATAGAAGCAAAACCTTGTTTCGGACATATGAAAACTTCTAAATTTGAATCGGTCTCTGGCGTGAAAAAAGGCAAGAAACAGATGTTCTGCGCTGGCAGATATGCACATGTGCACTGTTTTTTTTTCGTACACTGCAATTATCGCAATTATAGCAGCAAAGTTCGAGTTATGGAATTTCCCAAATGGTTTTGCTCGTACATCCTTGAAATGTGAAATAATAACATTTCACCATTTTTTATAATTTTATATATGCTAGGTTTGTATAAGATTAGATTCGAGAATCAAGGGTCAGAACTTACAACAAGGAAGTACATTAAAAGTAATACCACAAGCGTGACTAATGATCCAAAAGTATCGTCCCTGTACAATGTTCTATGTTTCAGAGCATACTCTATAAGAGTAAAATTATAAAATTTCTGTTCTCATAACTAAAATACATAATGCTTCCCTAACACTCCGGTAGAGTCTCATAAGTTGAAAAAGTGTGTGGTGACTCCATTTTTTCAGTAGTAAATCCTTATTACTTAATGTTGCGCGTGCAAATCCTCGGTTTTTCCTGTATGTCGATGAAATCACACTAGTAAGTCTCTTAACCGAATAGTTTTGTAGTCTGGAAAATTTAGTAGTTCTAGTTGTAATAGTTCTAGGAAGAATTTCTAGTTCCAGTTCTAGGAAAAAATTATTTTGATTTATAATTGGTTAAATAATTCGGATTCTTTTGTTAGTTACTGGATTGGTTGCCTCATTTCTTTGCCATGGATATTGTACGATTTTTATTTTAGAAGTAGCTACCATAGCTTTCAATATTACGTCCTTGCTGACTTTATGAAATCCGAATTTGCCGTTTCGAGCTGGAAACATCCGCCACATATTTCAAAATCATCATTTTCAACTAAGTGGTTTCTGGAGTGTATCGGTAGAGTGGCAATTTCATGAAAGAGGAATGCAATAATCTCAAACCGAAAGTATTTTCTCATTGCATTAAATACAACCAAGGAGAGGAATTTCATACACCTGAAACAGCAATGCTATTCACTTCCAACCTGGAGCAATTCTCATCCCGATGGCTGGGCAAAAAGTATCAATGTCTGGATTTCAGGTAAAATTCCACCTGCTGCCTGGGTTATTCGAAATACGTAAAGGGAATTCATTGTTCAAAAATAAGAGGGAAGCAAAGAGAAATTAAAGTCCTTGCCATTATAAAGTCGGGTCAATTTTCCTATGGTTTCTGTGCGACAAAAACCACGCTTATCACCCTCCCACACTCGCGTCTGCCATCAACAATCCAAAGGTATATTTTATATTGTACTATGCTTCGACCATCTGTGCTACCTGGTGGTTCCCATTGGGATTCATTTGCAAATCGATTTAATAATAAAACCGAGTAGCCGATGATTCATCAGATCGTTGATTGGAAGCCATTCTACAATTTGGTCAGGTAGAGTGGTCAACCTGCCAAAGGTCCTTTCAATTCAGAAGCGCTGGAAGGAAATACACGTGTCAAATTTCATTTTGATATGCCCAAATGACGCGACATACATATGTCGTGTTATCGTCACATATGACAAAAGATATCAGGTGAGTTGCCTGCCGGCCGATCGACTAACAACAATGTCACTCTACCGTAAACAAATTTGAAAATTCATTAGCTAGCAGGGGCAGGGGCGCCATTCACATATTAGTTTTGTGGTCGACGCGACACACATTTATTAGGTATTGGCAGATATACGAGCCGAACTACCAAAACTTAACTTCGTCTTCGGAAGGTAGTTATACAGGTGTAACTTGAATTTGTGACGCGTTAGTATTATAACCGGTTATTGGACAGTACACATACGTTAGACCGGCGGCGGGTGGGTATGTTACATACACGTCAATGGCGTCTCGAATTGAATGGACACAATTGAGGCGATATAGACCATAATATGCATATGGGCGTTGTGTGTTTTCGGTTGCCATTATTGAGAACATAAAACATGATTGCTTTGTATGCTGCAGGTAATTAGTGGGTTCTGAATAGCCAACAAAACTACATGATTTGCCCTATTTCGAATTGACCATACATCAAATCAGCCACTGGCAGATGTTAATATTTTACTACAATAATTTTCATAGACCCTTACTAAGCCCTCTAATTAATAGCACTGGCCAATTTTGGGGAGTAATATAATTATAGACCTAGAAGCTGTTGTGAATAATTTAATTTTACCTCAATACGTTGCGATATTAAAGGAACCTAATGAGTTTGGCTGTTTATGTAATAAGGCGGCAAATCTTTACTATGAGTCGAATAAAGCTAAGCTTTTGCTACATATAAATGTTTTGTTTTAAATTGAACATCATATCATATTTGTATCCAATAACGAACATTACGCTTAGATGTTGAAAATCTGTCTACTTTCTTGCTTTTCAAAAATATTCGAAAAGTTACTACATGAATTCATTTTTCCACGAGTCAGCTCCCTTATATCAGTCAAGCAGCATGGATTTTTTAAAGGACGCTCTACGGAGACGAATCTTGTTTCCTTCTCAAACTCAGTCTCATGTGCGCTCGAAAATCGTTTCTCTGTCCACACGATTTATACTGACTTTTCTAAAGCCTTTGACAGTGTTGACCACTGTATACTGCTTAATAAACTGCAATCGTTTGGAATAGATGCTGCTTTGTTGCAATGGTTCTCTTCGTACTTAAGTGATCGTAAACAATACGTCATATTTAATGGAGCTCAATCCAATCCATACTTTGCATCGTCTGGTGTTCCCCAAGGCTCTACCTTGGGTCCCCTACTTTTCGTTTTGTTTGTGAATGACCTTCTTACGGGTTTTCACTCTGATCATTTAATGTATGCCGATGATCTCAAATTATTCAGAGTCGTGAAATCTATTTCTGACTGTAAAATCCTACCAGATGACATTAATAAATTTAATTATTGGTGCATGCAGAATAACCTCCGTTTGAACACTCAGAAATGTTTTAAAATGATATACACAAATAAGGATTGTGGCCTTAACTTTGACTACCACGTTGATAATGCTCTCCTCGTTGAAGTCTCTTGTATAAAGGATTTAGGGGTAATGTTTGACAACAGATTAAAGTTTGATCAGCACATAGTCAAAGTCTGCAAACATGCATTTAGATTATGTGGTTTTATATTGAGAACTGCTCATATATTCCATAATATACATGTTTATACGTATTTGTTTAATAGTCTGGTTCGGTCTGGAACCCTCACTACCAATTTCTTGTGACTGCTTTGGAATCAGTACAACGACGTTTTACAAAATCTGTTTTCCGAAGGCTCAATTTATCTGACATTTGCTATGAAAGTCGATTAGAGTTACTTGGCCTATCACGTTTAAAGGACAGAAGACTATATTTGGACATGGTATTTTTATTTAAAGTACATTTTGTTTTTAACACTAATCTTCAAAGTGAACTTCAATTGCGTTCTAATGTATGTAATACCAGATCACAAACTCTATTCGTTGTACCATATGCGCGGCTAAACGTATATTTTCACTCTCCTTTACTTAGGCTGCCTCGCATGTTCAATCAATCTTGCCTTAGTTTTTACGACTTCAGTCTACAATCATTCAAGTTGTATTTAAGATTCACGTTGACTATTAAATAACTATATTTTAATTCTATTTAATTTTCATTTTTCTTCATTTATATCTTTCTATTTTAATATGAATTATCAATTACTTTGTTTTTATTTTATTTTTTTATCACTTGGCTACATGTATAATTGGAATTTATTTTAAACTTTCTGTTCATTGAGTCCTTAAATAAATAAATAAATAAATAAATGTTAACATCGCCTTACGCGGTGAGCTGTCGCTTCTTCAACTATTAGTTTCATTAGTTTAACATAATCCACTTATAGCCTATCATGGATTACTGCCATGTTTTTTATGTGAACTTATACTCCTATCAATACCAAATGTTGGTGACCACCACATTGTTCACCCTGTAATACATTTTTTTCACACCTAAAAATAAACAAACAGTAGTGGTACTGGCTGATAAAATTCCGTTTCTGAACCAACAAATTTCTAATGGTCGCAGGGTAGGTAGGTAGGTAGGTACGCGTGGCTGCCCGTGAGAACACGGACACACTTAGACCTAAAAAGGTACGTTGTGTTACCACAAGATCATCGAATCCGGTCCTACTCGTCGTAATGGTCGCAGAGTAAATTTATAAAAAAATTAAAGGCATTTTATCTTTATCTTATCAGTAAATTTATAAAATAAAATTAAAGGTATTTTATCTTTTTAATCGAAGTAATTACCTTTCGCGACGACCGGTTAACACTTCAAGACAATAGGGAAGTGGATCAGTCCGGAGTCCGCTCTAGAACTTCCGAGCAGTATCATATGTTCTAGAAGGGATTATATTGTTGCGAGCTTGGGGTTCGGCGAGATTTCAAGTAAAACACAATTCGTTTAAAATCGATAGAAACAGTAACGTTTTATTATTCGCATTCAATCATCGCACTAATAAACGCACTATTGGCAACGCTGTTTATTTTCGCACTAATCGAGTTGTGCGGGCTGCCAGGGTTGCATGTAACAATATATTTTAATAAGATACCTCAGCGTGTTATAAATTATTGTGAGCTCGAAGCTGTTTAATTTATTTCAGGACCTTAAAAAAGTGGAAGCAAAGTTTAAGAACTACAGTAGTTCTTTTCCAAATAGATTGCCTCAAAAGTGCGCCACTAGGCCTTTTGTATATTCGCTTTTGAGAAGATTGGGATAATAGTTTTTTAATCGTTATAAAGAGTCATAAATGGGTGCACATACGAGTCAATTTTGAATCGCAAGTGAATTCGTTTTCGAAGAGTTAATTCGCGTTGATGATTTACTCTCGAATAAACATATTTGCTGGGAACGAGCTTAACCCCAACTACTTTAATTACCAAATTATTTTTGCAATTTTGCGGGTGTTCAACATTTCAGCAAAGTATGTAATTACGATGCGATGCAACTACGATCCAAGAAAAGAAGAAAAATTCTAATGAAATATGATCACTTTTCAAATGAAACCCTATCGTCTTATATCGCGATACCGATCGTTAGGGCTACTTGAAAGGAAATAGCCTCGAGCAGACTCAATAACATTTTGTTTATTGGAACACTAACGAATCGGCGTTGGCATTAGCCTCAACGATCGCGATCAGTTTTCAAAATGATCATAATGACCATTTCCTGAAGAATATTTGCGATAATCTTGAATTTTTCAAGACAAAAAAAAAACGTTAACTAACTTGCCTACTTCGTTTCCGTTCTCGACGAACGATTATTTACCGCAAAACATAGTCACGGTCTTATGCTTACTGAACATACACATGTATGTAAGCGGGGAGGGACGTGCCGCCAACCGCCGTACAAACTTCCGAGATCTCTAGAACCTCTTTGCATCCATGAAGTTTTCTTGATGCTTCTTTCGATCAAGTCTTGAAGTCTCACGCTTCTATGAATGCATCTTGGGGATCTCAGATTGCCAGAGCCGGGCGAACTATAAGAACGATCTTGACTTGGAAGGTATACACTATATAGACTTGACGCTGGCCTATACACACTTGAAGAGGATCTGGTCGTTTTTTACCGACCCGTTCACATTTTTCTTGTACATTGCTCGCAACCCGGTTCCGCTTGGTCTTTTTGCTGCCCAGCCTCAAGAGTCTTCCTCTTCTCGATGACTTTCGATGGAAATCTTGAACTTGACTTCTCAACGGGATCCATTGTCTTGGGAAAAAAAAACGAGCTAAGAAAACGAAATTTGAAACGAGTTTTATGTGTTATTTCGGTGGAACGAGCAGCAACTAAGTATAAGACGATTTTTTTCGGTTAAATTGTTTACGGGGTTACCATACTAAAGTCGATTTTAAAATTGCACAGGAGAATCGCATGTTTGAGATCGAGCTGAGGTAATTATGTAAACTGTATTTGTAATTAAAGTTCTACTATGTTATGCACAGGTAGGTAATGAATGAGAAGTACGTAACGTATGACGGTAAATGAGTTCACTTATGTAATGACGAGTATCGCTGGAGTTACAGATTCATCGATACACGAACTGTTTGATAATAAAACGGATTTATGCAATTCAAACTGAAATCACTTTCTTGAAATATATGGCAATAGACATGCAATGCCAGTTAAAACTTTCTTTTCAATAAAAAATTCGTTAAAAATGTGTCCTACTTTTATTGTTTTTCAGGCTAAAATCAGGGAAGCAGATTTTTATGAACTTTTTTATGTTGTTTTTCGGAGTCAGATGAATCTTATTTTGAAAACCAACTATATTCCGAGCTGCGTAGATCGCTGTGGTCTTTGAGAAGATGACTGAAGATGAGCTACTGAGTCACACCCACTATACCATCGAACCTACTATAAAAATCTGCCAACAGTCTGGGCGCAACCTTATTATTTTATGGGTAGAAGTCCGAAACGTGTTTAATGATGAGATGCTGTGTAGGTTACTATGCGACTGACAACCTAAAAAATAACGTTCCAAATAGCCTCCTGGTTATTTCTCCCTCCCAACCCCCTTACACCCCAACCGCCATCCATAGGGGTTCACCCAATCTACCCACCATAAAAATTTCAACTTAACCTTCAAACGATTTTGCGTACGGCGGGCGGCGTACGGCGGACGGCGTACGGCGTATACGGCGGACAGACGGAAATTTTTTTTTTTTTTGCTTTTTTGGTGTTTACTAGTCCTAAAACGTGTAAATACAAAATTTCAGGGTAGAAAATTTTTTGGAAATTTCAGGTCGATCACAATACTTTATTATTAAAAAATAATAAAGTAAAAATAACATCCTAGGTAACAACCCAAAATTGGTTAAAAATAAGGCGTCTTTGAACCATAAAGGTTTTTCAATCGAGCTTAGAACTTTAAATAAAATCCCAAATCCCAGTCATGAAGCATCTAGAAATTAATTAAAAACAACATTGATCAAAAGAGAACTAGAAGTGGACCCAAGTAACTACCTTGAGGAATACCAGAAGTAATAGAGATGGAATTTGATAGAGCAGGTTTATAAAAACGAACTGCTTCCTATTTGAAAGACAGGAACCAATCCAGAGCGAAAAATGTTCAAGCGCAACGTATCGCACGTAATCTGTTAGATACGTGCAACATACTCTATGAAACCCCATTTTTTTGTGCCATCTGGTGGAATACGAGGTAGTTGTTTCGATAATCTCGAAAGTGCTCCAATCAGACTGAATAATGGCCTGTAATTTCCAATAAAATTCAGATATAATTCAACCACATCTACTTTCTTATTTCTTAAGTCTCTACGTAGAACACGTTAGTTCCATTTCCTTTGCAACACTTTGATCACAAATCTAACTACATCTGTAGCAACCTTCCTAGCGAAATGCAGGCGAATTGCAGACATGTAGTGCTTGGTAAGTTCTATCCGTACTATCGTGTAATTCAAAGATACGTCACTAATTGAAGGAGACGTTCATTTCATATGCAATTCCTTTCGATCCAATTAAGACGCCACTCAGTCAAGTAGACCTCCACGACAGACTTCTTTGCTGAAAAATAAGACCGCTCCAAGGAGAACCGATCCCACTTCACCGGTTGTTCTTAATTTTTGTCTTTTTCTTTTTTTACTTGACGATGAATGTCTTGAATTACAAAGTAAAATTACACTTTTTCTTGTTAATTAAAAGTAAAATGAAAATTTTCTCGAACGGGATGAGAATGGTAGTGTGATCTGAGACACACCCGTCGACGGTGTGGTGAAAGACGGATTTAAATTTTTTTTTTGATTTCAGAAATTCGACAATGAGATGAATTACACAAAGGATTGGGTGGCATGTGGGACTAAATGAGGCGGTATTATTTTAAATTAAGGAAAAAAAAGAATTACGAAAGTAAAGAGATTCGTTTGGATCTAGGAACGTCTTAGAGCAACATTAAGTTCAAAGATGACGCCACTCGGTCTTGTGTTGTTCCATTAAATCGACACACTTGAACTTTTTCAAGTATGAAGTGGTGCGTGCCAGCACTAGGAACCTCTTCTTTCTAGACAATTTATTTTTGACCCAAATTTTCTCGGGGAGTTTAAAATCTAAATTTGCTTTTGGACTATTCTTCGCCGGTCTTATGAGTCACAACGTTCATTCAACTGAGTACGGTCTGGGAGTCAAACAAGTGTGAAGTTGCAGAAATGATTGCTTTGATATACAGAATGGCAACATATTGTGGAGCAGATTGCGAGTGAAGTACATACAACATTTTTAGAGACACTACACCATATCATATCAACTTTGATGAGTATTTTGATGAAAACGACCTATCTAAAATGTTGTTCCCGGTCCAGATCCAAGAATTAAGATTCAAAGATTCAATCAATGAAGGTTAAGCCTAGAAAACTCAACTTGATTAAAATGACTGCTGATAAATAAATTGCTTAGTTCTTGGCCTGAATATCTGTATAGTAAGATAACATCTACCAAAATTTTATTAGTTTTAAATTAGCACTTATTTTATACGCTACCAAATTGTGACGTCCGTTCGGTGTATAAAATACCGAAACATCAAATATCGTATATAGCATTCTCGAACAACGAATATTGCATACGTTTAAATTCTGAAATTCCATTCACGACTGATTGGGTAGGTAGCATCACAATAAGAGAGAATCTTGTTGGCTTGCAGATCGGATGGAAAAATTTGACTGATGTCTCAGGTTTGTTTTGAATACAAGATCATAACGACAGTCTGTCCAGTGAAATCAGACAAGCAGGCGAGTAACTCTTTCCCCCCACCCTCTCCTTTAATTCTACCGAGATAGGTATTAGTATGCACTTCCGTTTTGTACTGCAAGTGTCCCACGCTGGGCGCCGAAATTGTCATTCGGTTTCAACTATATTAACCTTATGACTCTGTTGATGGCGCAAATAGAAACTCAGGTTCGGTCGGGCGGGCAGCGGATCCTTCTCTTGTGGGTGGTTCGCTATTTCATTACTCTCGTAACCAAGTTTTTTTCTTCTGCGTGTTCAATTCGCCCGGTATTAAGATAGATTTTTCTCAAAGCTTCTATTTAACATGTAGATATCTCAGATACGAGTTTGTATTTACAACAGAGTAAAATTAGATTAGATGCATCTACCAGAAATCAAATCAAATTGAAAATCTCTTACTAATTTTCCGGTGGTCAGTTGAATTTGTGCGCATCACCATCCGCTGACTAATCAACAATTTCACGTGCACTTTTCAAACCACTGCCAATTACATTTATTCGTAATAAATAAACTCGCTTGTGTTTTCGGTTGATTGAATTAACTCCTAAATTAAAGGGCACACACTTTTCGAAACTGGCGAAGAGTTGGAAGTCCAACTTTATCGATTTCGCTTGAGAGTGTGACTAATCGTTGGACAGGAAGTTGCGTAAATTGGAGCGTTGGTACGCTCAGTTTGAGATGCAATCACTTTAACGATCTTTCGTTATTTCAGCCAATTGATCTATGACCATCGTAGCGTCTTCTTCTCAACTTAAGGCAGGAAAGGCTGCCATCGTGTTTGTATCTTTAACAATTTCTTAGGCAATGGCCTTTCTCTTGACTAATTACAATTAATTAAGGCATCATCATTAGTTCGGCACGAAAGTTCACTAGCATGTCCAATTAGGGCCGATCAAAAGAAGGTCTATGCGGTGGAAATTCGACCGTCTCTTCTTGTCCACGTCGCAATGGCCTTGACGAAAATTCGAGAAAGAAAAGCCGTAGCGAAAGTACTTGAAAAAGGTGCGGAAGTAACTCAAGCCACGTCAAGCGTTTTTTGAAAAGGCCAACGTCAGCTCAAAAAGTTTCATGACGCCTATTTGTTACAAGTTACATTGTTAGTGCGATTCGTCCTTCCCAGTTCTGCTGGTTGTCTTGTTCGGCAATTTGTTTATTTGACAGTTGGATTTCGCTTTCGGGCACTTTTTTCGCAGCAGTCTATTTGTAATGAAATTACGGAATTTCTACGTTGGCTTTAATTAAAAATCTGTCACGGTGACACCCCTTTATCTGCCGTCCCCTACATTCCTCGAGGACAGTTGTATAGAATTCGAAGGACCTTCGTAAAACAGCAGGCCGACAAACCTTCGAAAAGCAGTGCAAAAAAAAGAGGTCAGCACATTATAGAAATTTCTTTTGGCATGGTCCCAAAATCGATAGACAAATATTTTTGCTACTTCACATGACACAGAAAATTTTTATAGCTACATCCACTTCCCTGTGCTACAAGAGTTCGCCATTCAACACTGAATTGCCTTCCCACTCGTCCTTGAATGATGGCACTGGGCGGATGTATGGCAAATCGTTGAGAATCACCAACCCTCAGCTCCCATTAGGATGAAATTTATTTCTCCATTTTATTGGAGTGGAAGGTCGACCCTTGGCTGCTATTTACGTAAATAACGATTAGACAAGTTGTTCAATTTTTGAACAATCAGCAAATCATTTTATTTTCGTTTCACAAACATTTGGCCTTTGCTTTCGTTTTATTTCCTTAATGTCTATATTATGAAGTTGTAAATTTTAAACTGAACTACTAGATGGTACAGGTCTTAAGTCATTTTTGCATGAAACGCGAGCGAACTTCGAAATTTATTACCGTGACAATTTCTGCTAATAAAATTAAGTCGTCTAGGAAATTTGGATCATGTTACAAAAATTTAACCATCATTCAGCATCTTTACTGTTTCCAAAAAAATTTAATTAAATGAATTTTGGATATACTATTTCTGCCCCAGGCCTTGATTTTAAATCCCATTTTACAAATCTATCGGTCCTCTCCTTCTCGATTGTACTGTTTGTCTAAACAAACGTGCTTCTCCTTAAAAAAAAAATAAAAATAAAATTAGAAATAGAAATAAAAATAAAAATAAAAATAAAAATAAAAATAGAAATGAAAATAAAAATCAAAATAAAAATAAAAATAAAAATAAAAATAAAAATGAAAATAGAAATAGAAATAAAAATAAAAATAAAAATAGAAATAGAAATAAAAATGAAAATAAAAATTAAAATGAAAATGAAAATAAAAACAAAAATAAAAATAGAAATAAAAATAGAAGTAAAATTGAAAATAAAAATAAAAATAAAAATAAATATAAAAATAGAAATAAAACTGAAAATAAAAATAAAAATATAAATTGAATTTAAAATTGAAATTTAAAAAAAAAAAATATAATTAAAAATTAATATTAAGATTTTAAAAAAAAGTAAAAATGTAGATAGATAGCCAAATAAAACACTACCAAAATTATGAATAAAATTATAAATAAAACTAGTGAATATTTTTGATTTTTATTCTTAGAGTGGCAATAATTAAAAATAAATTATAGAAGCGGAGTACTTAAAAATCAATCCAGCCTTTTCAGGTTATTAAGGCACAAGCATGAACACCATCAAAAAATTGTTACACGTTTTACATATAAGTCATTCGAAATCGATTACTTGTGAATTTGATGTGCTGGAAGTTTCGTTAATGACGGTTTTTATGGGGTTCCAGTAGTTTGTTAATTTGTAACTTTATTGAAATTTATTACGCTACCTCAATTATTTTACAAGGTTGCTGATATTTAATTATAACGGTATAGTAGACATTTTAATTAGAACCCAAAAGGCATCCAGGAGTTTCTAGTCCCCAAACAATATAATCACATTAGGGATAAATTATTCATTGCTATTGAAGTATCCATTCTTTCCTTTTCGATGGTAGTGTAAAGAAAGGGTTGTAGCGCCTCGAATTTTAATGCATATAATCTGCCTCCAAATACGTCTCTTCAGTTGACTTCTTATTATGATGTCGTGATTGTGGCATTTAATTATGTCGTACACTGAACTGCTAAACTAACTTGAATCCGAGAAATTGCTTTCCCTAAAACGAAAACGTTCTATTCATTATGCAGTAATCGTTTTAAGCATTTTAGTTTTTGTGTCCGGATGGTATAAACTCCCGCAACAAATTAAGGTCTGTCACTAGATAAATTCCGATGTCACGTCTGTAACTTGTCAAAGTAATTAACGTTCCCGAAACTGAAATGAAAGAATCAGGGAATTCTTCAAAATTGTTTAGTTAGTCTAATTGTGTCTTATTTCTTTCTTGTGTCTTTTGTCCATTGAAGAAAGATAATAATTTCATTATCTCAAACTAATGCGGCGACATTCTTTTCAGTGCTTTTCATTCATTCGATTCAAACTTTTCCTTTTGATATTTTGCTCCAACATTAATTGCTTGGAATGCTTTAAAATACCCCAAAAAAAAAATGTCCTTCGTCGAGGGTACAGCACAATTTCCTGGCATTGTTAACAGCTTTCTGTCAGCAAATTCGTCTGTTCCTGCCTGCTATACGTTTTTCGTTCGAGAAAAGAAAAAAAAAACACCGGAGACATGACTGTCTTCAAATAATTTTTGGTGACAGGTATGAAATACCTGTAGGATCTTTGAGAGAAGACGCTTAACAAAAGAACTGTTATGTCGAAGTGACTTAGGTTTCTTATTCTGTGGGTATTTCGTGTTCTAGAGGGGCTACAGAATTGCCAGGGATGAACACGGGAACTGAGACTGCGACAATTCTCGCTTGACATACTTCGAGCACGTCCCATATACCACTGAAACGAGCAAAGTCATCTTTGGCTCTGCCAGGACCAGGCGGTATGAATTTTGTATCCTTGTTGCATAGTGACAATGAGAATTGGAAGTGAAGTGTATCCTAGAGAACACAATGTCTGTCACATCCAACGTCCGCTTGTATTCAAATGAAACGGCAGTTTTTTTTCGATTTTTACAACATATATGTTGCCATGCAACAAACAATCCTACACATCCGGACAGATGAAATTCCCAAACAAAGTATAGGTAGAAGTCCCCCTTCCTTTATATGGTAATGATAACAGATTGTGCTCTGCTATGCAAACAGCCCTGGTACACCTGATCCTTTATTTTGTGCTGAGTTTGTTCATTTCCGAAGCATTCTTGCGAGAATCATAACTAACATTGCAATGCAGCAAAAACGCGGCTGATTGCATTCAGCTAGGCGACGACAAAACATATTCAAAGGATTCGTATGTGGAAATTGCAGAAATTAAAATACTATCCGAAAAAACAATGTTGCATTTCGTTTCCAATGATATAAAACTACCAAAAAAGGACCCCTATCGTATCAGATATCCGAGGACATTTTTCGCTCAGCTTTAAATCGGATTATCGAAGAGAAAGTACCGCTGTTCAGTTCGCACTGTTTACAACGCATGCTGTGAAAACAAATCGGCACCACATGACACACGGCTTAAAGGACACACAACAAAACCGTATTTCCAACTATCATATGTATACAAGGGTTGAGACCTCCCAACAGTTTATCCTCGACATTGAAACTGTTTACGAAAACGACCTCGGACACAATAGAACTGTTTTGACAATGGCTTGGGTAGAACATAAAAAATCGAGAAAGCCAAGATGAACCGAACCGAAATGAAGTTGGAATATAAAAAAGGAATAAGGTCATTGCAGGATAAGGTAAATCGTTCAGGATCGGTAAAATGTTACCGACGAACTTATGTAATCCTCATTGTGTTCGAATAACGAACGAATGCGTGCAATAAAAGAAGAGTCACCCCTCCCAGGATATGTGCATGTTAAATGAATCCTTGGATCTAATGGCCGATGTACAAACACAACAATTGAAGGATAATTTATGGGCACAATGGAAAAAAAATCGAAAGCCGATAAAATAAATCTGTCCCTACGTCCTTTTTTGCGCTCTGTACATTGGGACAGTAAACACTCTTGTCCACATCGAAAGTCCTGATCCAGGAAGGACCCTACTATAATTTAACCAGGGTGCAACAATAATTTGCTCTAACCAGTCGGGATGGGACGGGTCTTAAATAAAATTTTAAATGGCGCTCACTTAATACCAACGTTCAGAAAGGACTTTGTAATAGTTTGGCTGCCATGCGATAGTCAAATTTTTCCCATAAATTATTACGTAATGGCTTTTGTAAAGCTTCCTTGCTGGGGGGTGGTGCAGAAGGCGATAGGGGGTTGCATTGTAATCTAATTACGTAGTTCTGATGAATCATATTTGAAAAGCCTGCTCCCCGTCCGTGCCGTTGTCGACATCAGTGTTTGTACGACCCTCGTGACTTTGCTTGGCTTGTTCGCCAAGAAACAAGAAAAACGCCTTACAAAGCCAAAGTTCGTCCTTCTTCTCATTCCGATCCTTGGATGATACTGTTTGCATTTTATGACTTGCAATAATGGAATTATCCGTAAACATAATGGCCAATGCGGACATGGATGACGATTATTGTTCACTGTTCATCACCATCGGTTTTTTGCCCTTTTAAGTTTGTGCAATCAATAAAAATTATGGTTTGGAAGAATTTTGTTCGGGGTTGAGTATTTCTCTTTTTTTTTGAATTTTAAATAAATTGGAGATTTATGCAGGGTTTCTTTTCGATTACTTTATTCGCTCCGAGCTGATTGGTCGACGAGCGAAAAATTGAATTCAAAATTCTATAAAGAAGTTTTGTGTATAGGTACCTACATACAAAACTTTTGCAAAATTCGTCGAAGCCCTTCATTAAAACCTGTTATGCAGAAAATGGAAAATGAATAACGTTTTTATTAACTGGAATCAATGACAATTTTTTTATAACCCATAGAGACCTACGAACAACTGTACGGGTGTTTTCGCCAGCAATTATTGCTTGTATAAATGCCAATTGCTTACATAAATGCCAGTATCCACGGTTAGCAAATGGAAATATCCGTCGATTTTTTTCCTATTTATTTACATTTGTATTCTAGTGCTAGAATTTCTTTGAAAGTTTTGTGGAATCAAATTGTCTGTAGACACAAATAAGAGTATGGAAACTGATTGAAATTATATTGATGTGGCTTGATCAAAAATTTGTACTAACACACACATTTTTATGTCTTTGACTTAGTCTTTCTGTTTACAATGTCACAAAAATAAATTAACGAAAATTGACTCATCTTCCATCATCGTATTAGGGTTCCAGCTACAAGCATCACAGTTCAAGAATTGTTTTAAATGTTTTGTAGAGCCAGAAGTCACTTTATTAATTGACAAAGAAAAACGTTTCATAGTCTTGCTTTGCTTACCATTTTTTCACGAAAAGCTATTGAAATTTTTTTTTTAAATTTAAAAAAAAAAATTTAAAACTTTAATATATTTCATGAAGGGCAGCAAATTTTCTTTCCATTAGCAGTAAAATGGTATTCACTGAAAACCTGCATTTTCTATGTCACGGGGGATCCACATTTTGGTATGCATAGATCACCACTTGCTTTCAATTTATGTAAGGTCAGATAGGCTTTCGATTTTTTTTCGGGATTTTCCGGTATTACATCCGGCGTGCTTTCCTTTAGTCAGAGCTCCACTATTGAATCTGATATATATTTAACTACAGCCCCAACATCTCTTTCATCTTTCTTTGGAATAGAGGGTCAGGAATTTTCGAGTCCAAAGTAGACGCAGTTGCCCTTGCGTGACTAGGGTCCGCCTCCACCAATGAAAACAATCCAGAGTTGCCTTGTCTATTGCACTTTATTCAAAATTGACGATGTCGTGATATTCTTAACACTATCGGCACACGGCACAAAATTACCCTCTGCTCGGTGTCAGGCCACTGTGGAATCCAGGGGAATGATCAAACTGATGAACTCGCTCGAGCAGACTCCAGCCTAAGCTCACTAGTGTAAAACCAGCACATTGCTATTCCCATCGGATCCATAAAACAGTCTATCGACTCACTGTGCTTGCAGTGGGCAGGCAGTAGATGGTCAAACTCATAGAGATATAAATACTGAAGGCGACAACACGCCGTTTTTGTATGAAGCACTTTGAAGCATTTTGCTGCAAAATTTAACGTTTTTGTATGGAACGTTTGATGCCAGGTGGCAGTGAAATGCAAATAGTAGCCTAGTATTCAAATGTTTGGCGTTTTATGTATTCAAGACCAGAGTATAACATAAATATGAGTAAGATGCTAATAGTAGCATAATGATTATTGCCGGTTCTTTGCGAGGAATCGTCCGGCTTCAAAACAGTCGCTGCTCATCATCTCCAGTACCTACATATATCTCTATGGTCAAACCTAACTACATGCTCAATATCAAGAACTCTTTGGCCTGAATATGATCACGGGAAAAGCAAGTATATCCTGAGCCTGAGCAGAAAAGATGCTAGCACACTAATTAGAGTGCTCACAGGGAAATGCCTGATCGGTAGACACGCTAGACGACTGGGTTTCGAGGCAAATGATCTCTGTCGTAGATGCGAGTGCCCGGCCCTATCAAGAACGAGAAGACGGAACATCGGCTCATATTTCTTCGATGACATTGGGGATATCGATAAGAGAAAGCTATGTAACATAGCAAACTTTATAAAATCTATTAAATGGTTTTAGGTTCCAGGAGTTATCATACTCAAACGGGGAGCACAATGGACGAACACTACGTCTAAGTAAAGGATGATGATGGCATCACCACCACATATACCATACCATACCATTGTACTTTATTACTCTGTCAAAAAAGATAAGTCTAATCGAACTGAAGCAAAACGAGTGTGTTCTAGTTTTTTCGCAAATTGGAGAACTTCCAGGTCACCTATCACCGCAAATGGATCAGTCTCTACTTGGTGAAAACTTGATTTATCATAACAACTGTGCACGAAGCTCTTAGTCCTAGGTTAGTCATAGCTGTGTCTTAAGACAATTACAAGCTGAGAGGGTATTGTGATTCAAGTGGCTCTTACAATCCACTCTATGCCACTCCGTCTAACACCACGTACACTCATTGTAAGATTTACTGGATTATCCACTCTCCATCATCTCGGCCTTTCTTCCTTAATTTCCGTCACTTCAAAAGCATCACATTAGCATTTATTCTCTCGGTAATAGAAATTACAAAGTGTTAAAAAGCAATTAACTATTCCAACTCAATCCCATTTTGTTCTACAAATTCCTTCCTGCGCGATTAACGTAACCACTCCTTTTCGGATGTAATTCAAATCCAGCTATAAAACGTCTTGGCATTCCCGCCATCTTCATCATCAATAGTAGTCACACTAGGTATAAGTGCAATTCAGTCGTCGCCGGGTTACTGGTAATGTAATTTTATTACGCACGTAGAATGTCCTTTGGCAACGTTGATAGCACGTGAGTTATGCGAATTGGCTTCGAAGGACACTTACTTAAAAGCCTTGAGATTCTCTTTCGTAAAACTAGAAGCGTTCTGATACGCGCTTAACGGATAGATCGAGAACATGTCCTGAACCAAGTTGAAGTTGTCTGGTCCTCGTTCGAAATAAAAGCGGGAATAAAAAGCGGAGATGCCGAAAACCCGATGGAATAATCGTTTGAAATGGAAATGTAAGGCGACTTCGACAAAAGTTTATTAGATTCAAGTCGTCTATCTCGAACGCTAGAAGCTCGCTGCGATGACAAGGAACGTCGAGAACCTCGAACCTCAAAACGATTTCATCAAATCTTGATCTACCCAGGACTCTTTTATTTATATTTTTTTCCGTTGTATTTTTTCATCTCTTCCATGAAATTGAGTTTTGCTGACGATAAGTCGTACGAGTCCTGTGACATTCAACGTAGAAGCCATTCGCCGATTCGGGGATGAGAAGAGATGGCTATTAATCGTAATGTTACGAAGTCCTTTTGCCTTGTGTACGCGACGGCGGCGGCATAAGGGAATAGGAAATCTGATTTGACAGTTTTACGGAAATGGCTTCCATGTGGCTTGTTTGAGACTTATGTGATTTGATGTTGATTTCGGAGTTATTGCAGGGCTACATGTAGTCAAGGAGGACGCATTTTTATGGGTTTATGGCACGCAATGCCTTTCTAAAATTCATAATCATGCTGACAATAATTTTTATTATATTCGCTGAAAATACACCTGTAAATGTGCTCAGATTGCGATAGTTGACACAATTATTATGGTCACGAATGCCAGTACCTATGTTCCTTGTTTCCGAGCAATTATTTTTTACGTTGCTGCTTCTTTGAATTTTCGAATGCAAAGAGCAAATTTTTGATCCGGAGATCTAAGTGTCACGTCTCGAAAGATATGGCGATCAGGTGGTTCAAGACTTTCCCAACGTTGCTGACGGCTTTTAGGGTCACCCAACCTCGAAAGGGTAAAGAAAGTAAAATACTTTTGGGCGATCTAAACTGCTTGCTCCTTACGAATCCTTTGAATACTTGCATCCATGCGTGGCTGGATCCACTGTCTTATAACTGGAGATGAGTCCCTTTTGCAAAAGTGGTTGCGAGCTGCGAAGTGCCAGAATGGTTTGACGCCAGTCACGTAACACCTTATTCTTACTTTCGCTAGCCAAAAAGCAACTAACCAAAGAATTATTTAATAGTTTGGTGGTTTCATATCAATATGAGTATTTTTTATTTCATCAATTTAACTAATTAAAGTTTCTTTTTCTTTCAGGTATGAACAAATTTCTACATTGGAGTGAGTATAAATAACTATTTGCTAAAATAAAGAGAAAAAACTCGGAGCGTTATTTTCTCGTTTTGGAATAACAACACTGTATCAAAACGAAAAACTTAAAATATCTACCATGACTTGTTCACTGTGCTATCGCCCATTGGTTTTAGCTTAGAATCCCATCAAAGTAGTTGAATCATGCTTCAACAATGCTTCCAGGATGGAATATCAGCACGGAGTGACACTAAAAGCATTCCATCATTTTATACGTAATTACTTTAATGAAGTAAAGTAGAATGTTATCACGAAAAAAAGGCAATGTTAAGACCAGACCCATACAGGTTTTTGTTTCTAAGGTGATTTACTATGAAACTTGGAGAGCTTCAAACGAAATTCCTCACCTCAAATTGCCTCGATCGTGCTATTTTGTAGGTTTGTAACTTGCAGAATGCTTAAGTCTTACGAAAATATATCAACATTTCGCTTTATACCCTAGGCAGACGACGCATTCGAATGATCATTGGGGGAATGATCATTCGCATTCAATGATCAATGAGATTTAACATTGACGCACATCTATCGGAATTACATTCAATCTGTCAAAATATTATTGTTGTGAGAATGGTCAATAAAAGTTGCTAGTTTTGCATTGAGACACGGCTATGTTTTATCAGTTGAAATATAGTGATAGAGAAGTGCTAATATGTCAGCAATTGTGAACGAAACGTTAAGAATTAATCGCAATTAATGCACGCATGAAATAAATAAAAAAATTTGGACGGTGGAACACCTGATTTTCCACTTGTTCCACTAGTTTTATGGTACTTGACGCTAGATGGCGTAGCGAGCGCTTGAATGAATGAATATCAATTTATCTCCGAATTACCATTTCGCAATTATAATTGGAATGATGGAATGAATGACCAATTTGACAATTACATTGAAACAGACGTGATGCGGAATTATCATTCGACGAGGAATGATCATTCGAATTTGTCGTCTGCCTAGGGTATTACCTGTCTCTACATGACAATTGTTTTATCTCGCTAATTTAGTTTCCTTGCGGTTTGAATTTAACTGCAAAAACCAGTACTACAGACTGTACCCATGAATATGTTGTACGTATCAAGTGCTATTACTCCTTCATTAGACGAGCCAGTCCATTTCGAATTCAAGCGAAACATTATTTCCACCTTTTCCTCCAGCAAATTCCTTGATTTTTGTTTAAGGACTTAAGGAATAAATGAGAATGTACTTACCTTAGAATTAATTGCTTAAAATCTTCTAATATTATGCTCGGCGATAAATTAAAAATTCGATTTCTTAATTACATCATGTACCGAATTAAATTCGCTTTCACCACATTTCAGAAATTTAATTACGCGTAAATTCTTGATATCGTCGAAATCTTCTCAGTATAGTATATACAATCTGAAAGCGGCTAATTAAAAGCTCATTTAAATGATTAAGTGCAGCTTCACTGTTTATTGTTGATTCGTAGTAGGCACCATACGTGAACGTTTATTCGCATCACTTACTTGAGAGCTTCTTGTCTGTGGCATAAGAAGATTATGATTTTTTTTTATTTTTAAATTACGTTTATTGCAAGCGATGCTGGAGAGCTTGTGAAGTGGAAATTATCATCAGACTGGAAAATATATATCCACTTGGAGACAGTTGTAACTGTTTCAGGATTGTTAGCTGGGATCTACACTCTATTTGTTAGAACAGTAGAGGGTGGCCATGAAATCCCGGATTTTTATTTGGAAAGAGGACTGCACCGAATATAGTGGGGTGCATTTCTACCATCTAAGAATGGAGAATAAAACTTTAGATTGAAAACGCCAAACTTCCTTGAACGTTGGTATCACTAATTAAATTGCTTCAAATACAAGATGCAAGATACCAGATACAAGATACCAGACACCAGATACAAGATACAAGATACAAGATACAAGATACAAGATGCAAGATGCAAGATACAAGATACAAGATACAAGATACAAGATACAAGATGCAAGATGCAAGATACCAGATACAAGATACAAGATGCAAGATACCAGATACAAGATACAAGAATAGAAGAGGCAAGACGTTAAACTGTAGAATTTAAAAATGTGTTATATGTAAACTTATGACCGAAGACGTAAACTGAAATACACAATTGATCAAAAACTGTAAACCGAGTTGTTGCCAGTAACCGGTGGAAATGAGCAAAATTTATTTTAGAACCTGGATGGAGCTCGATGAAACTTTTCCATTAAAGAATGTAGTACCTATTACTGAGACCTAAGTCGCACTATTGTTACAAAATAAATTCAGTAATTCTCGAGATACTGAAATCACTGAACTTCTCAAAAATTTCAAATGAACTAACCATAAACCATTATGTGGACAATTGCTATTGTTATTTATATTTTTCACTAATTATCATAGGGAAACTGAGCACTAATTGTCATAGACCGAATTGCAAGTTTCATAGAAATCATCTGGTTAATGAACTTTTGCGTAATTAAACACGACATTAAACCATCACGAACTTCATCTCAAAGGTGTGGTATCATACGTGGCGCTCGATAACCTCTCAACTACCACAAACAGGATATTGCGGTGACCGCTTTATAATGGAAGTGTACATAACGTAAATATTCCTGGAAAGGATCGGTTTCCATTATTTGCATTTCGAATATCAACTTCCGCCTCTAATGTTATTATTTTTGCGCAAAGTAATTCAACCGTGTAACGTTCTGACGTACTTTCCTGCCGGTCGGTCATATCTTTTCGCAATACAAAAAGATACTTTTCACTCGAAAATTTGCATATATACCTTGTATCTATTCGGCCAGTTAGCTAAAAAGAAAAGCTCACGCGACCAAGACGAAACAATAAAATTTAGTGTTGAAAATGATAAAAGAAAGCGCGGAAAAAAAACACAATGTTTCGGTTATTTGAACGCTCCAGCAGTCGTTAAGTTGAAAATGAAATAAAAAATACGGAAAATGGTTAAAATGGATTTGGGTCTTGTTCGACTTTTGCAAACAGATCGGTCCAATGAACACAACACAATTTTGTCCCTCCGATGCGTTTCACAATTTCGAATTTGAATTTCTTACCATGGTGGATGATTTTTTCAATTTACCAATTGAGTTAACCGCTTTTCAGACGGGCCTGTTATTCGTATCCGCATCTACTCATAAAAGTAAATCTTCTAGAGAAATTAACTAACTATTATGCAAAGTATCTGCTTCTTTTACTGTACGTACTTCTACTTAGCAGATTAATGTGGGTAAGTACTTAAAGTCATTAGCATTAACTGAATCAAATTTAGATCTTAGATGCTGAAAAGGAGCCGTCTATCATTGAGGAGTTAGAAAGGAAACCACAAAATACAGAGGAAGCCAGTCGGATTAATTTAATGCACTGGCTGTACTGATTGTAGTCGGCTTATCAAGTCCACAGGCAGAGATATTAGGAAGATAGTACAGAGCAGTTTAGGATTAAACAGGACATTATAAAGAAAACAATTAATTTCGAGACTTTATGAATGTTTTATAAATATTTAGAGTATAATTTTTAATTTTTAATATCAATAACCTACGCGGAGAGTTGCAAACAAAAATATTTATTTTGTCCATGTTCAACGTACAGATACCTTTAAATTTAACAAAATGAACAAAGCAAACATAACTTTTTTGTCGTGTAATTTTAATTTTCTAAATGCTAAGTCGGAATGACGTCGGTACGACATCTTAGTTAAGATTTTAACTTTTTGGTCACGGCATAAACCTTAAATTGACCAAACTCTCTGACTATGGACTTAACTTAAAAATCATTTCAGAAACTTATGGGTTACAAATATCGCCAAATAGTAATTTAGATGACTTCTTGGTTACAACTATACGTGCGTGTTTTTCCTGTTGACTTGTATTGCTTTCAATTATCTCAGTAAAAAAAAGCGATTGAGATAATCTCTGAAGACTGTGAAAGGTATGCTTCTTAGTTGAGATTTTTCGCTGACGGTTTGTTCCGATTGTTTTTATCAATACCGACTATATTTGAATGAGCTAAACGGAATTTTACAAATATGCTCAAAACTTCACAGAACAGGGATTTGTGCTTTGAAATTTATTTGATAGTATGTTGATTTTATGCCAGTGAACGATCTAAATTTAATTCAACAGTGCCATATAGATGACTGGTGGATGAAAAACAGATTAATTCAGATGATATTCTATTCGGATTATCATTTTCATACATTTAATCATATTCAAGATTCTGATCCGGTGTAAAAAATGGATTTATGCCTTGAAAATAAATAACTTTATAGTAAGAAATATGATTTTGTTATTTGGGCGACAGTCTGGCTATAATTATGCACTGCAAATTTATTTGGACGACTTTCTTTCTTTTTATTTTACGAAGTATGACGTCCAAATTTTGTCGAATATTTGTGTAATAGTTTAAGATTCATTAGCACCTATGTTTCTACTCTTTATTCAAATTAAGTAAATGAGAGGTACAATAATTGTTGAAAATATTAAAAAGCCCAGTTGATTAATTGATAAATTAATATATGATAATATCTAAAATTTAATTCTAAAATCATCAAATTTAGAAAATATCCAATATCCAGTATTTTCGTATATAATCATGTTTATTTGTCCATTTAATGTATATAAAAATCTGCCAACAGTCTGGGCGCAACTTTATTATTTTATGGGTAGAAGTCCGAAAAATAACGTTCCAAATAGCCTCCTGGTTATTCCTTAGGTTGCCAGGCGCATGGTAACCTATACCGCTTCTAAGCATTAAACACGTTTCGGAGTTCTAACCATAAAATAATAAAGTTGCGCACAGACTGTTGGCAGATTTTTTTTATTTATTAACGTATTTTTTTTATCAATAGAATATTCTATAGAAGTAAAAGCGATCTCGATCACATTAAACCTAAGAGATTTTCGGAATCAGTGAAAACTTGAACAGGGGGTTTAATAGGGAAAAATACTTAAATCGGTTTTTTCCCCCGACTATGTTTTAAGCTTATAGAAGTAAAAGTGAATTCCAAATCCCAATATACCTAAGAAATATATCAGAATTTGTGAATATGTACACAATCACTTTACACCCCCTTAGAGGTTGGATATCGAAAAATTTTAAGAACGTTTCTAGGCGCTTATATATAATAAATATCCCGCAGAAGTAAAATTGCTTTGATAGCTCGACATGTCTAAAAGTTTTAACGAAGTTTGTGAAAATGTGGATTCACGGAAATTTTTTTTACTCAACCTCTGAACGCCAATAAAAATAACTTTAATAGCACATCCACATATACGTACTAAGTTTCAACTTTCTAGCATAAGCCGTTTCTGATATATAAAAAACCACTCCTCACCCCCGTACCTTGCTACCCCTATGAAAAGTTTTATTTTTCAAGGATGTCTCTATAGTGGCTCTATATAATCCTAAATTTTTAGCTTTCTATTCATTACGGTTTTCGAGAAACAAAAATCAGAATTTTTTTCTTTCCACCCTCTTTCACCATCACCCTTTACACCCCCACCCCTAAAATTTTTTCCGTACTTAAGGTCTGCCCCAACACCTGTAAAATTTTCAAGATCATATCTGATACGGTTTCTGAGATATAAAAATGAGATTTTTTGAGAAATTGCTATCCCCCACTTTCGTGCTCCACCTCCCTCCGCAAAAAGTTTACATTCAATAGACTCCTCTTGTGATCCCATATACAGAAACTAAATTTTATATTCTTGGTGTAATTGGTTCGGAAGATATTGTAATCCAAAGTTTTTCAACCACCACCCCCACACCCCACCACCCCCCTTAAAATTGTTAGCCCTAATCTTGAAGTATCCCTAAGGACAACCACAAAGTTTCAATTTTCTGACATCAATCGTTCAGGAGATATGGAGTTTAGAATGTTTCAATCCCGGCTTTCAAGCGTTTTGGACTCCTTGTTTTCACCCCCACTTCCACACCCCTCAACCCTTATCGACCATTTTTTTGCAAATAAGTCCACTATCATAGTGCTATATAAGTTCCAAGTTTCAGCCCCCTAGCATAAGTGGTTCCTGAGATCTAGAAACCAAAATTTTGCGTCTAAAACACTCCCCTCTCCTCCCCCCTTACACCCAAACCCGCCCAAAAGATATCAGTCGTAGGAGCTTACCCAATCTACCCACCATAAAAATTTCAACTTAATACCTCAACGGGTTTGGGAGCTACGCGCCTTCAAACGATTTTCCGTACGGCGGACGGCGCGGCGTACGGCGGACGGCGCGGCGTACGGCGGACAGACGGACATTTTTTTTTTTTTTTGCTTTTTTGGTGTTTACTAGTCCTAAAACATGTAAATACAAAATTTCAGGGTAGCAAATTTTTTTGAAATTTCAGGTCGATCACAATACTTTATTATTAAAAAATAATAAAGTAAAATAACACAACAAATTTTAGTGAATAAAACTTGAATTGAATGAAATATGTGATTGATCATAAAATAATTCAAATATTGTGCAAATAACAGAATTTTTTGACGAATCGAGGAGCAGGCGGTTGAGAGTTGCTGCATAGTTATACTGACGTTAGAACGACTCAAATTCAAACTCACTTGAGAAGACGCCTCTCGGTTATTTTGCTTATGCAATTTATAACATTGGGCAGAAAACTTTTAGTGGATAGTTTAGCCAGAAATTAAGCTAATTTGTAATGGATAACACACTCTACTCGTACTTAACAGAAGGCATATTACCACCTTTAATGGTTCTCATGGCGTTTGCAGAGATTTTTATTTTGATGTTGTTACTAATAATATTTGTATTCCAAGTTAAATATTCACGGAACAGCACTCATAAAATATTACGTTCATTTAATTCAAATACAATGCCGTGTATTGTTGAATGAAATTCTTTGTCCTTTATCGATAGCGTACATTCTGACTTCGATCCACAACTAAGAGTATCGTTCCCTATTTACATACACGGTAACTCATATATAAAGAACGAGGCATAAAAAAATAATTTGTTATTAAAATTAAGCTTTATTATAAAAAGCTTTTCTTAGAATTCTATTTTTAGCTATAATCGTCTTACTTCGAATTGAATGGGGGAAATATTGATATAATTTGCTCTATTCATTCGCTTTATATGGAAAGAAGAACATACCAGTAATACTTTTCGATTGGAAAAATATTTCTTATACGAAAGTCTACCTTGGCAATAACATTAGGTATTATAATTGAATAGAATGGGTCTTTGAAAAAAAATCTAAATGAATTTAAGAAAGATTTTTATTGTTCTGAAATGAATTCGATTTGAAAGTAGAAGAGCCATTTGTATTGTAGATAAGTGGTATTACAATTTTTAATTTTAAAGACCTTAAAATTTCATATAAGTCTTATAAAAACGAGAAATAAGAAAGTTGATCACTTTTATCATTGATATTTTACAAAAAATTTATTGATTCCATCATTTAGGGCGGTAGATTTGGTAACTCAAGAAAATATGAACAGTTCAAGTAGTTTTGATGTATTTCATTCTGTAGCGTCATTCATTATCATACATGACAAATACGTTAATAATACCTTAGCCGACCTTCACTTAGGTGAGCTTACTTTTGCTATTGATTGCAAATTGAATAAATAATCCATTTCTATTTAATGACGCCTCATTCATTTCTAGTGATATTCGTTTAATTAGTGTCTGATCAATTTCCAATACATTTGATTCTCAGTCGGAATAAAAAAAAATATTTATGGCTTCAAAATAAATTAATAATGTTTTTTTAATATGGCGGGTCATACAACTCCCTTGAAGTTCCGCTAGTATTTCATAAATTCCTTAAAAGTAAACATTTTGGTTACATGTTGCATTTTTCCTACTCCGATATCGTGTATATGCAAAATACTCGAGTAGAAAGTAAATTTGTATGAATTTAAAAAATAAGTAACGAAAAAACAGAAATTTATTATTACCAATTTATTTATTCGAGAAATATTAAAAATAAATCCGTTTAATATTTT
The DNA here is from genome assembly GCA_951812415.1 of Beris morrisii. Taxonomy (NCBI): domain Eukaryota; kingdom Metazoa; phylum Arthropoda; class Insecta; order Diptera; family Stratiomyidae; genus Beris; species Beris morrisii. Next base: position 160,398,182 of record OX638310.1, read on the forward strand.
CGGTTTATCTGCATGTTATTCTGCCCTACATAATGATAATGGAGGTAGCAATAAATTAAGTAAAATTGTTCATATTGTAGTAAGGGCTACAAATTTTATTGAGGTGAAAAATAGCTGACGAGTGTGAACATCGTCAGATATTTTTGTTAAAAAGATTTGAAATAATGTAATAATAAAACAATAGAACCTCATGCCGCTCCTCTGTTCACCAGTACATTATTTCTGCAAACCTCCATGGCGGTGACAGAGTCTGCATTTAGGAAACTTCTTCATCTTAGTGAGCCATGGACTGTATTTGCTACTGTGTTCGAGGAGAGGGCCTGACCTTTAATCAACAGAGAGCTTAAGGGTGTTGTAATCAACAACAATCATATTTTTACCCTGAAAATATAAGATGTTCCAAGGATCTGGCGGTATCTGCAATCAGATCCTCCTCATCTATGCAGTGATCTGACTCACCAATTTCGGTAATCGTAAGTGAGACGAGTCACACCTTGTCATAAACTTACTATCCGTGGTCTAAAATAAGAAAATAATGTTAGAAGCAAAACTGCAATTCTTTGCTGTAGGACAGCTTGTGACCAATCTTGTACATTTTTTCTTTCTTTCATCAAATGGGTATCATCCAGCGACAACATCGATGCTACCATTGGGAACAATTTTGTAATCGCAGTAAACCCAAAACTACAAAATGATAAACAATTTATTTTAACTTCACAGTGCACATCTCCACCAATCTAACTTAAACTTCATAGATTTGTCTGAACACCATAAAAACCAACTGAGGTTAGGATATTGCGCTATAAATCAGCGACCCAGTGGCCTCACCCTTGAAGCCCATCTTATTGTCAATGGGGCATAAACCACTCTGCTTCTCCTTTTAAAATTTGATATCACTGGGAATCTAAAGTGATGTGTTGCTGCCGTAATCGCCTTCAAGAATCTGTGAAAATTCGGCTTGTTTTTCCCGCTCTCCGTCCGTCAAGATTTCAATCAAAATGATGCGATTCAACTGTAAATGGATGCGCATACATCCCTTTAGTGTCGTCGTAAATCACCAAACCCGTCAATGGAAAGAGGGTACGGCTGCCCCTGGAAAAAAAAACCCCCGATGAAGTAAGTAGTTCGAATCGGAAGCGATAGGAAATCAGGAATATTATTAAAAACCTTAAAACCTTTTTGTGGATACGAGAAGTGGTGAGGCAGAGCTATGAAAAGAAACAGACTTCTTATCGTGGTGATCGGAAAATTTAATGGAAAATACCAACCGTTTCTGCTTCTACCTTGTTCGCATGCACCAATTTTGCCTAATTGAAGAGTCCTGGAAAACTCCTATAATTGAATGTTGTGGTAAAGAATTAATAAAAAAAAGGGAGTAGGTATATCTACAGGGACGCTGCCAGCTGCAATTTTTTTCGCCATAGTTTGGCTTCATGCTTCACCACTATTTCGATGCCGCTTGGCAGGCAATTATCGATCAAACCCGGCTATGACATAACGAACTATACACCACGGTGTGTCTGTTAGCGATGGTAGCGTCGACCTGTAATTAAGGCACCTGGAGAACTCCACAATTGAACTTCTATAGTAGGTCGGTGTTTCATACATATTTTACCCACACACAGTTGCTATGATGGGGTTTCGGTTGGTGAGCTACGGTTCAGTCTATCGGAGCTGAACGTGAACACCAGGTAACTATAACGGAAAAGTTGGTGAACATTTAACATTTTTTACAGGTTAATTTTCAGGTGAATCTCATGGCCAGAGGAAGCTCGTGTAGCTGTTGGACTAATTTGCAGCTTGGATTTTCGTTTACTTGTTTTAAAATTCGGCAATTTTTTTTTCAATTTTCATTTCATGTAGGTGTATTCAAGGCAAGGAAAAGTTCTCTACAGTTTTCCCTTCGAGTCCACTCAAAGTTTTGAATTAATAAATGGCAGTGTTGAATTGCGTTATTTTTATGCGAACGACCTACAGGACAAAATGTTGTGAAAGCAAAATCTAATGGGGGGTACGGCAAATGATTCGTGGAAGTTAAAATAACATGCAAATTGAATAATAACATAGGAAATTGTCTTGTTCGTTTCCTGTGGGTTTTTCTGTGGGTTCCCTTTGGGGTCATAGGGCAAAAAGAACGCCCGAAGCAGTACCTCTTCTGGAGCATGTAGCAGGTCTATCAAAGTATCTGGCGTTGAGTACATGCTACTACAGGTTTAAAGTACTTTGTTGGTAGCAAGGTGTCGGAATTTTATTTATTAATTAACTATGCAAATTTAATGGATTGCGAAGTTTCGGTTTTGTTCCATTAACATAATGATCAGAGTCATTATCTAGAACACTACGGAGTATCTTTCAAGAGAGGTTTCGTCATACATTTTCCTATTGAATAATCTGAGAAAAGTTGTGTCTCCGACGAACCGATAGTTTTTTACTATCCAGAATACACCCACTATGTGTTCATTACTGACAAGGAAATGATTTGACTGTAAAGTTGAAATTTGATACCTATTATAAGGGAGAAAAATAATGACTTTGGCCGATAACTTCAGAATACTTCCAGCAAGGAATTGGATACTTTATGCACATAACTATTCCAAATGAAGCAAGTCCTTCGTGTAGCCGGCATACAAAAGTCCTTGAAAATGATTTGCATTCATCGTCTACATATATCCCAAGAAATCGTTGAGCTAGTCATTCGAAATTAAAAAAATACATACTATATGCATACTCTCCTGAATCAGATTTGTTTCCAACTTTTTAAGCCGTGGTTCAGTATTTCAACTAAAGTACTATATGTAGGAACGATTGGCTGCCGTATATTGTGAACTATATCTCAAACCTTGGGTTTTTTCAAGTGCTGTTCACTTAACATAACAACAAAGAAAACTGATAACGTGATAACAAATCAATTTCAAGCTAAGTTAAGGTTATAAACCACATAGTCTACTCTAAAAGTCGAACTCTCTATAATTCAAATGCTTTTAAGAGAAACCGTGATAATTCGAGCTATAGAAATTCGACAGTTTTAGTATTTTCTTAACTTACTAAAATTATAGTTTTTAATATATGGTAACTGCGTTCCGTCCAAGACATAATTGTTCTTGATTTAGGTATAAAATGTTATAATAAAGCTATATTTCTGGTGAAGAATGTAATGCTCTTTACAATATATATATTTTGAAACAGCACTCAAGCCATTGCATTGACATTAACGTAACCGGAATAACTTTTTATGAATGATTTCTCCTAAGATGTTTTTACGATAGTAATAATCCTTCTGTAGTCATATCATTCCTTTTATGAGTATTTAAACTTTTTTATTTCAAATTTTTAACGCTTCAAGAGTATTAACACTTTTCATGGAAATATCGTTACATCAGAGTAAATATTGCGCCCTTAATCGGAAAATTGTATCATTATGTGTCCCTTTCTTTACTCTATTTTAAGGTGTTCAGTATTCCCACTCTAATTTAATAAACAGTTAAACATTTAACTTCGAGAAATGTTGTCTCTTCACAGGATGGTCGGTCACCACGTACAGTGGGCATTCAATTTGATTTTATAGTTTATTGTCTGAATGAATAAAAATGAAACAAAACAAATAATTACGAGCCAGAAAATAGTTCGATATACACATATGTACGAGTATGTTGCTATCGAACTTGTTATTACACCCCCAAAAAAATTATCACGGGGAGTAATCGTCTCTGTAGCACAAGTCTACGCTACATGCACTTCTTCTTTTTCTATTCCTTTCCATTTATTTCTCTGTATGCATCTTCTTCTTTCCCATTTATCGTTTTCATTTTTCACTATTTCCACTTCTTCTATTTTTTTTTTGTTTTATTTTCTTATTTTTTTGTTTTTTTTACTGATTCTTTTCCCATTTAATTATCCTCTATTATTTCTTTTCCTCTTCATCTTCTCTTTAGGTTTCTGATTGTTGTTCTTCTCTTCGTTTCCTTTCCTTTTTATTCTTTTGCTTTTCTTTTAATTTTCCTTATTCGATTTATTTTTCTTTTTTATTCCTACCCTTTTCTTCAATTTTTTCTTTCTCTTCCTTATTTTCTCTGTTTCTTTACCTTTTTTTCTTAGTTTTCATTTCCGATATCTTTTCCGTTTTCTGTTCTAATTTCCATTTCTGTTTCATTTCACTTATATTCTTTTTCTTTTTCTTATTCTATTTTCTACTTTACTTCACTTTTTCTTTTTCTCTTCCGTTTTCATTCTTTTATCCTTTTTCTCCTTTTCCTTTTTCTTTTTCCCTTTTCCTTGTTTTTCAGTTTTTTTTTTCCTTTTCTTCTTCTTTTCCTTTTACACATTCTTTTTTTTCTTTTCCGTTGTCTACTTCCTCTTCTTTTTTCTCTTTTCGCATCTTATTTTTTTTCTAATTATTCCTATACTTCTTTTCTTCTTCCTTTTCCTTATTTTATTTCTCATTTTTAAATCTTTTTTTTCCCTTGCCTCTTTCTTTTCTTACTTCTTACTTTTACTTTTCATTTTTATCCTCTTTTCTTTCTGTCCGTTACGGTCACAGCTTCTGTTGAACACCTTCATCTTGCCTGGTGGGATTGTTGCTACAGTATCCTTTCCATTCCTTGCTTCGGTCGTAACTCTAATTACTCAAATGGAACACATTAAAATTTTGAAATTAATTTCCAAGTAATAGCATGCACTCAATTTACTTGAAACGTTACAAAATTCAATATGGCGTTTCGATAGGAAAGCACTCATAACCTTATCGACGTATAAACAGTGAGGAGTGGCAAACACGCTATCGAATGACTGATGTATTTTATTGTCCTTAAGACCGATTCGATCTGCTACGAAATGCAATTTGCCTGGAAACCAATTAACGTATCGGTTAATGCGCTTAACCAGAAAACGGAAAGTAATTGAATTTCCTTTGGAAAACAGATTATACATGAAAAAAGGGGACTCGTGCCCGACGGGGGCCTTTTGCTCGGAACTCGGGGTCTGAGCCATATGCAGATGGGGCGCCATTTTTACAATTTAGTTTATTGCCTAATGCAATTCGGTCCGGAAGCGACAAATCGACCAACCAAAATCTTCCGGCATGAAAATTGTTTTCGTCATAGGCACAGGGAGAAGGCCTCGTCCGAGGAAGCTAGCAGGCTGCCCTAGGCGTCCTGTATGATTTCGTGTATGAAGAGCAATATGAATCTGTTTGCATTTCCTTATAATCCATATAGTATTTAGGAAGATGGCGGCGGCGGTAGAACGCCCGTATCCCAATTGGATGAGATGGAGCCACATCCGCCACTTGTTTGTCTAGTGTGTCACATTCTACATGTCGACTGGGTAACGAAAACAACTTGGAACGATATAACGATATTAAATGGCAAAGGAAGGTTCAATCGATTTTTTCCCTGTGCTTCTAGTCCTGATGGTTCCAAAGCAAAAACCTACCCCCCGACATAGTGGCGACATTTGAAACGGAATTTTGCGGGCGCTCTGGCAACAAGGACGAGAACGAGGAGAAACTAATGGCGCGTTTCGTGCAAAGTAGTTTTGACTCAAAAGCCTTTTGTTTTTTACTTCATTTTTATGAACTGAATGGGGTAGAAGCGTGAGGGGTTGGGGGTGTGTGGAACACTTCGTTTTTATCAGTTACGTCGGCAACGACTTTATTTACATTTACGTCAAAGACTGGCAGGGGGTAAAGGATAGATTGGAGCGATATAAAAGCGAATGGAGTGAATCGATTTTACCTTTGAAAGGATTTCGACAGGTGTATGTACGGTGTGAGGTAAATTTTGAGCTAACACTTTGTTGAACATAATGTGGAGATTTTCTACGAAATCTTTAATTAAGCAGACTACGGTAACGACTGCGATAAGGCTCATTAACGATGAACAATGCATCCGTTTAATGATATTGTTCTGAGCAATTGAGGGAGATAATATTGTTTTAAACTCTACTTTCAACTTAAGTTGACACTTTGTTGGAGTATTTATTAAAAAATAATAAAGTAAAATTGTACTGATGAAATTTCGGACTCATGTGGGCAGCCTAAACCACGGTGTATCTATCCTTGCTTTGAAAGAAAACAATTAAAGAAAACCTACCTACGTAAAAAGTAATATTACAACAAATTACTCTCGAGTAAAAATTAAGGTGGAACATGAGCGAAATTCGCGACAATTTGCGTCCACTCTAGTGATATGGAATTCAATTACTTTTCAGTAACGAACAATTACTGAATACATCAACTTCAGTATTCGATATTTAGTATTCGATACTTCTTCAAATACTTTACCAACCATGAGGTATTCATTTGACTGTATACTCACAACCATTTGAATCCCGTGGTTTAGTATTCAATTACTTCGGTATTCGATACTTCTCAAGCTGAGTAAAATATGTTGTGTTTGATTTGAGTTTTGAGATGTGCTATTGAGTGGTATTTGAAATGAGGCAATATCGAATACTTCTCAAAGGTGATATTCGATACAAGTAATTGTTTAAAGTATCGAATACTAAATAACGAATAATTACTTTTTGCACATCTCTAGTCTACTCCCCTCATTTCTATTATCCTCAACTGTATCATTTAAATATGAATTCAGTATTTCATCTAAAGTATCGCAACATTGGCAAGTAAATTCGTCAGACGCCAGAACTGTGAGTATCAAATTAAATCTCTTCCCTCTTGATAGTTCCTTATAGTATAACTATGTGCAATAGCGTAGCAAAAATTCCTTCCGAAAGGGAGGGAGGTTGTTTCTTAAGGCTGCTTTTAATGGATTAAATTTAAAAACGGAATACGTAAGCCCAAAGGCCTTCAGGTTTTGATTTTAAACTCTATCAAATGTTCGTTCAATCTCATGGTACTTTTCCTCGTTATCTTCAATAGAGCAAAAGGTAACACAAAAGTAAAACATATGCAAAATAGTATAGAAATCAGATTTCCATCCATTAGTTTCGAAAATTGACTGTTTTGCGATCGACAGTGGTCTTCATTACCTGAGCAGGTACGGGCGCTTTAAGGTGATAATTGGATTAGTATAGATTCAGTTTTTGACATACAAACCCCAACTAAGCAACCAAAATCGAAATATGAGTTAGTTTTCTATCACAAAGTTTGTATTATATTACAACGGAAAAATTTTGGAGGTTTGCAAGACACATTGGGGCGGTTCTGACCACCCTTAACCCGCGTCAAAGCCACTGCTAAACTCAATTTGGTGGTTCCTAAAATACCGTCACCGGTGGTTTTAGTCGAAACTTCTAGTGTAACGATTTTAAGGGTCAGAGAAAAAACTAAGTGTTTTTCTGTAAAAAGCTATGCAATTTGGTAAAATGGCATGCAAACCTGGTGCAGGTCCGCAACTCTTACCATTTCTTAAGCATGGAAAGAAAAACTGACCATTAAAGACGACAATCACACTATGGTCACTCCCTACATGCACATCATATCAACCAGCTGGCTACCGACTTGGACGTTCCTTGATTTCTTTCATGTGCGCACTTTGCAGGTTTCCTCCTATCGCAAGGTGGAAAAGAAGCCATTGCCTGACACGAAAGCTTTAAAATCAATGACACAACGGGGGTGGCCATTATTTCTATGCGGCGCGGGTCTCTTCATTGCTTGTCAACTGCAAACTGCAACAAACCTGAAATGTCCAGTTTTTTTTTTTAAATTGAGGCCAAACAACAACTAAAATTTCCACAGTGCGATATAATCTGCAGTAGTACGTCAAACGAGGGCGTCTTGCGGGCGATTTTTCATTTCATTCGTTTTATTTTCACATTTCACAAGCTTGAAGGACTCCCAGAGAGCAATTACGTCTAGTCAGTATGTCGCCTCTTAGCCGTCTACCACACTCCTTTTCTGCAGTTCCTCGGAACACTTACTCCTTCGGTTGTATTTTCTGATTGTGTTTTTTGAAATTACCCGGGTTTTATGTATTCTCACAGTTTTGCCAAAGACGGCCTTAAATTCCAGCTAGACGTTTGTTACAACTTCGATTTGATTGGCTCGACGGGCAAGTGTCCTGCCAGGATTTGAATAGATTGCGGTCGAGATTCAAATGACTCCATAGTGACCCGTGCCTATCGAAATACGACACTATCATTCTTCGGGAATCGATATCTTATACAGCGCTCCTCCGGGCCGAACTGGACAAGCTACAGGACTCTGAAGAAAAAGAAAACAAAACTTTTGCCATTCGATTGACATTTGAATTTATTTCGGTTGACAACTTTTTGAAAGAGCAAGCAAGACTTTAATCTTTGGGTAGATCCTTCGAGGATTAGGTCCCGGGTCTTATTTCAACACATTACTGATGTAATAGCGCGGCTTTTGAATTCTCTTGTTTTTCGATAGCAAGAATTCTTTTGTTCGATTGAATAATTGATGGATGAAAAGATTTACACAATGGAAAGGTTATCTATCGGTTTCGAAGTTCTACTCGAATACACAAATCGTTGGTAATCCAGGGTATTGGGGGGTGAAACGTATGGAGTTTCCTTTTGTGTTTTTCAAGTGAAATCTCTTCCTGCAGGGTAGGGTATCTTATGACAAAAAGAAAATAGCTTCCTGGTTAGTTTCGGTCCGTATTAGTTACATGTTTGTTAGGTTGTCTAAAACTTAGACGCTTCTCTGAAGACCTATAGTTACCTACAAAAATTAAACCATTTCGGGAATAATATTGAATTTCAGAGTTGAATCACAAAGAGCTCTTCGCAATTTCTCTGGCACAATTCAGCTTGTTTTTCTCGTAGAAAACAAATCCGAAACGGCATGTAAACAAACTACAACATTTTCCCCAAATTCATAAACAGCTCCCTGTCTGTAACTTAACCGGAAATAACAGTTCCGCATTTAATAAAAAAAACGCTCTATGGGAATAACAACAAATCCATTTAGCGAATTTTCTCACTCGACAACGAACAATGCCAAGGTAAGTTATTTGTGTAACTGCAAACTGCAATGCTGCAATTTTAAAGTCCACCTTTTTGTAAAAAAAAATGTTTTTGCTGCCGGCTTAATATACGCGTAATATGTTTGCAGGCTTTTAAAAAATAAAGTCTGCTCTGACCTGATGATGCGTTTAATGGCCACAGTTTACTATGATAACAGTTTTTTTTACATTTATTGGGGCTTGTGGCCGATTTAATTTCGTAATTTTCTGATTTGCAAACAGATCTATATAAAAATTTAAAAGTAAACAAATAAACACGAAATAATGTTAAACTCTTTTTGTTGTTTTTTTTTTGCAGTTTTACTATTTGCTGGAGAAGAACGAAGTTGCGATGGCAGCACTGAAATTTCGATCGGTAACGCTTTTTGTGCCAACAAATCAAGCGTTTCAGCGATTTATGGCAAACACTACTTACGTGCAATATCATATGTGTAAGTATACAAACTGAATAATAGATTTTATTTCTTATAATATTATTAGGACGGATGTTTGTTTTCTCGAGATGGTCAGGCCACTATCCACTAAGTGGACTGTAGCGCCATGGGAAAGAAACGTCAAGAACTTCCTTATAAGATATTAGAAATTGTTCTACAGCCAAATTTAAATTTTACCATATTCATTCATTAGTGGCGTTCCACAAGGCAGCCAAATAGGCCTTCGATTTATTACTTTCCATAAAGTGATTAATTTAAGACGTAATTTTCCAACATTGAACAAGATCTCAAATTTTAACCAAAAAAAATGGACCACTATATCTTTTTATTTTTCCAAATATCTATTTTTACCAATTTTTACACACACCATTTTTAAACATATCATTAAGGAAAGAAACCCCAAAAATAAAACGGGGCGGACTTTTTTAAACGTTACCTCACTTCTCTTTTGGCTACATGTTTCAATAACGTTTGAGCGAAAATAAAAATGAAATTTCAATACCCTCCATCAAAACATTTACAGCTTACAATGCGAATTTTAAAGGAAAAAAATTTTATGGCAACTAATCAAAAGAGTGGATCGATTTCACATGGTTCAATCCTGAACTAACCCCTAATATGCCGCCATAAAGCAAGCAATTAAAACTGAAACATAACTCCTAATTAACTTATTGAAAACTTCCTAATTTATCCAGAATGCAGTAATTCTTTTAATTGATGACTCAAATTTGAACCTCATAGCCCCGTCGTTGCACCACCCAAGCGTGTAACTCTATCCTCATCTCGAGTACTCAAAGCACGAGTACTCAGTATCAGTACAGCCTAATTAGCTGTCCGAACTGATTGATTATTTCTGCAGAATTAAAAGTACTCCATCCTCTGTACGAGTGTATCCGATGTCCGATCCCATTCTGGTCAGTGACTGACTCCCATATTATTTTAATGCTAATGGTCAAACTCCCCGACTATTTTAATAGCTTCAAAACTTTTTCGGCCATACTAATATCAAAGCGTAGTGCGCTTAAAATGGCGGATTTGTGAGTGTAGACTATTACAAATGCACTGCCTTAATTACATATGGATGTGTGGTCACGGTTGTGAGGTTAATTGATTTCTCATTTCAATTGAATTTTATAGCGCCAAATAGGGGAATTTTCAATAGTTAAAACAATTAGCTGATGAGTGGTCTCAATTTGTTATAAAATTTGATCGAATAGTATTCAAAATTATTTTCGCAGTGCGGATTTTTTGGCAATGCGCAATTTTGTCAACAGTTATAAAATTAATTATTATTATCATTTTTCGTTCGGTAACCTATAAACTTTTCGATGCTGTTTAATGTCTGATAGGGACTTGATATTTTATGTGTTTTGGGGTATTACGTATTGTTGTTAAATAGTCTTTTGTTATTTAAATTCCTGTAGCTTTGCAAATACTCGTATATAAAATAACCAAGCAAATTCAAAAAATGTTGGAATATTCATTACCGTTTGTCGGACAATAATAATTCATAGAATATAAAACGACGGGATTTACTTTTTATGCAACTTTCCTATGCATTTGGCTCAAATGAAAGTAAACTGTATCTTGTAAACTCCTTGACTTTAGTTCAATTGATAATTTATTCACTTTATTTAAACATATATACGTACTAATTTTCAACTTTCTACCATCTTCCGTTCGTGAGATAAATTTAACAAAAATGTTTTGCCTTTCATATTTTAAAAGTATTACACTGGAAGAAATTAGATTTCTGGCATTTCTCCGAACTAACCTCCACCTTCCAATCGCAACGGATATTTTAAACTATCTTTTGATTTTGTTCGATGAAACGAATAACTTTATTCAAACCATGTAATAATTCTTCTTACATTTAGTAGTTCAAAATCACTTAATTCAATGTACACTTGGCAGTGCTTCGAATTCTCTACATGTAGGGGAGAGTGCTGTACCTTGGAACGAAAATCACTTTTTATTTTTTTATGCAAAATGTACTACATGTAACGCGATGAAAATTTGAGGGGATAACAATGACCCACTTACTTATAATACATTTTTTTTTTCAGCGAACAATATCATTCCAAATTTGAAGGAAAAAAATTGAAATTTCAAAAAAATTTGTTCCAAGGTACAACGAAACGATGGGAGCCTTACAAATCCCATTCTTACTGCGAAGCATTTTCTGCAAAAAAAACACTTTTGTCAGTCAAAACACGTTAGTTTTGTATGCCATTCCAAGGTACAACACGTGTGACGTTCCAAGGTACAACATGGTCCATTAATTGAATAAAAGATATTTTTTTAAACCTCCTAATTATCTTACAATCAGATGTTATAGAAAAGAGATAATACACACCTTATTGATAATAATCCTGCATAAAACGATTGTATACCACTACAACACAATAGTTTAATTATTAAACAAACTTAGTTAAAAAAATTACTCACACTAACCCCAAAATAACCGACGCAAAATAACCGACAAAGTAAAGTGATAACAAGACAGGTTGTCTTGATATCAGCTGTTGTAAATGTAGTTCTTGATTCACACACCAGAATGCTCTTTTTAAACACACAATTAACAACGTTCCAATGTACAACCATTCCAAGGTACAGCACCTTCCCCTACCTACGCTTCCTCTCTTTCTGATCTAGTGCGAGATCTTTCGAGTACATTCGATGGACTTATTACTCTATTTTAATTAGATATTGGAAAGTTGTGGTTCTCCCGAGAAGTTTCGGCTCCATTGAAATGACTTGACGTTGCATGTCATGTCATAGTACTCATATTATTTCCACCTTTTATTTTCTTTAAAAAAAATTAGTTATCGTATTCTCCTATTTTTTTAGCGAAAGTTAATTTATAAACTTTTAAAAATACTTTATTATTAAAATATAATAAAGTGAAAATTTAGTAAAATAATTTTTCCTACTGAATATTGCACAATAAATAGTAAGAGAAAAAAGTGTGAAATTTATTTTATTTACGAGTAGTAGTTCAAGCTAAGGGAATGAAAACAAACGAATAAAAATTAAAATAGGTAATAGGGCCTTATTTTAAGCAGATTGCGGTACAAGTGCACGAAATTAAATTATTTTCGAATAAAATAAAACTTTTAGAAGTGGTATACTCAGTTGAACTCAGTTCCCAAATCGGGAAATAATAAAAATGGTATTTATGGAAAGCGCTGACAGTGATATATAGTAATAAAAAAAATCATACAGCAAGGTCTCTTTATGAGGTCCTTCTCAAGATAGGCGTCCACTAGAGGCGGGCCGCATCGCAACGGTGTGGAGAGCATTTTTTTTTCTACGTACTTCGTTCCGTCGCGAGTCTCGTTCAGTGGACGCACTTCCATAACAATGTAGGGCAGGCGGATTTTTGCGATGCGGCCCGGCCCGGCCCGTCTGCCCTAGTGGACGCTTGCCTTAAACTGACTACTCAAGGAAGACAATAATTTCTCACATTTCTGTATTTCGAACTTAGAAATAAATTGTCGTATGCAAAATTTCTAATTATGTTCTGAAATTATTATTCAAAGAATTTAAGCATGTGTTTTAAGGACTTTTGTTTGGGAAATTCAGATAGTGTACATCGGCACTATAAGAGAAGACTCTTAACAACACATTTGCAGTACTCGCACTTATGTAAAACTTAAAGTACGCAATCCTCGGTAAGCCTCAGTACTTTAGGCTACAGGGTGCATCACATAACTTTATTATAAGAACAATAAACTAAAGTGGAATTCATCTTATAATTAGTAAATTCCATTTGTTTAGAACTTTTAAACAATTAGGCTTTGCATTTCCTTAGCTTCAACACATTAAGAACAAAGCACCCTGCAAGATTACCTGTGAAACGGTACGAAGTGAGCATAATTTTGTTGCTTCCGTTGTGCTATAAGGTGAGTTTGTAGACAGCGTCTTGGAAATGCTCTAAAGTCCTTAAAGTGACATGTTTATCGCACTACCCTACCTTGTAGTGCTGTACGTTATTAACCACAAACTACAAACAAACCCTTGTACAGAACCATACAATTTCACTAACCAAGTGCTAAATTCAAACAGGACTCCTTTGACCCAGTTCACTCCTGTTTCCTTTTATAGGCTCTTTAGAATTGCCACGCCACGAGACGTCATCGTGACTTCATAAAAGTAGAAAACACGTCAAAGTGGCGCCGAATATTACCGACTTTTAATGTACAAATGGGGGAGCAAGTTTCTTTGTAAACATATAGCAATCTCCTTGACTTCACTGAAGTACAAACATAAAAAAAGCTGGAAGGAATACATTTATTTGCTGAAAATATAACTTTATATTTCGGTCACGTTTGTCGTCTAGAATCGGTCCGGTTTGCGTCGCCCCCACAACCACCCCCACTCACGAAGTGCTCGCCGCAGAATTTCTTTCGTTTCCGTACTACACTTGAAATTGTTTTAGAAGGAAACGAATACTTTGAGAGCGAAAAAACACAACATAAACGGGTGCAAAATTTTAAAAGGGTCTACTTTATGTCACCGTCCCTGTCCATTGATAAATTCATAATTTTGCCTTTTTCTTTAAGCTGCAAGGGAATTATTCATTATCATTTTCATTTTTATACAAACGACCAAGAAAACTTAATGGTACCTCCAGAATTTTTAATCTTCTTATCATGACACTAAAGCATTAACCAGGTAAATTAAACTGATGATGGTGAAAAAAAACGCTGAAAAGGTACAAGTATGCACCGCATTGGATCACATCTTGAGTGATTTTACAGATTTATATCGTAAGTGGGATGGATGGATTTTGTTTTAGAAAAACAATAAAAAAAGGGGAAAATTGAAAAAGTCCCGGGGAGAGCGTATCAAATAACGATGAGTCTGCATAAAGCACATCATTTTTTATTAAATATAAAAAGTATAGAGGCTGTTAAGCGCCGACATAATGTAGCACGCCCTTTATGTCGGGGTTGTGGTTATGAGAAATGTTGAAAAAAAGCGGAAAATCTGTCAAATTTATTCTTTTTAAGCGGCTTTATCAAACATTTCCACGTCTTTAGGCGGGTATTTTTGTGAACTTGGAGCTCATTCCAACAACTCTGTTTAGAAAATGAAGAAGCTCTACTAAAGACGAAAACCGATTTTCTTAGAAGTCTTTAAGGATAACTTTTACTTTATTCTTTTTTAATAATAAGGTATTGTGAACGACCTGAATTTTTAAAATAAAAATTGTAACCCTCAAAGTTTGTATTTCCACGTTACAGGGTTAATCAATCACAAAAAGACGAAAAAAGTCCGTCTGTCCACCGTTTACGCTGTATGCCGTCTGCAAACGCCTTTGAAGGCTCGTACCTCACAAGCTCAAATATTTTTAGTGGGTGAAACGGGTGGATCCCTTGGAGCGGTCATATTTCGAGGGTGGAAATCGGTTTCCGTATCTTAGAAATTGCTAGAGTGCGAAGTACGAAACTTGGCATTTATTTGAACTACGATAGTGGATCTAATTCCAAAATAGGTCAACATGGTTAGAGGACTGTGCGGAGTGGGTGGGAAAGCAATGCATCTGAAACGCTCGAGAATTAGAATCGAAAACGGTTCATCTGAAAAGAATATTGGTGGAGGTTGATTGTGTCAAAAAGATTTCAGAATTTTGTTTATATTCAACCCATAAAGAGGTGCAAGGGAGTTGTATACATTTTCACGAGTTCCTTTATTCCATGATCTAATGTGGACACGAATGTAAAGAGTGATACAATATTGTTACGTGTAAGCCTGGCAACCGCGCAACCGTGCAACTCGATCGTTTCACATAATGAAAACAACAACAACCGAATACCTAGTTGCAAAATAACCCAATCAGAAACCTAGCTGAAGATAAGGCAAAACAACACGATTGTATCTCCCTTCTTATCGAATGCTCTCCAATGTACTAGAACCCTGTACATAAACCACCGAACGAAGATCAAAATCGAAAGCTCTAAAGCCTTCGAGAAACATCCACATCACCGGTGAACATTCAAGTACATCCTAGACTGCAACCGGCTAGTATATAAGCAGGTGAAGCTTTCAGCGAAGACACAGTAATTTTTATTACGTCGAATGTGACAGCCAGCGTGTATACGCGACCGTGTTGAGAGAGAACGAAAGTGAACGAGTCAAGCGATATATGGTATAAGCGGGCGGTATTGCCATACAGTGCGAATTATTGTGCGAATAGAATTTAAAGTGCGATTAATAAATAATCACTTATTTTTATTTTAACCGAATTGTGTTTTACTTGAAATCCCGGCGAACCCCTAGCTCGCAACAATATCTTTCGAATAAATTAAATACTGAAATGTTTCATTGTTTAGCATTGAATGTTTTAGAGAAATCGATTACAGAGACCTGGACATAACACAGGTTTAAAAAAAATCCAAAATTTGTATGTCCATTAAGTTAGCCCCGCCACTTTAGAAAAAATATAGTTCAACAACTGTGCTGAATTGTACTCAAATTGTGGTGTATTGCGCCGTAAAAATTAGTAATTTTACTCTCATCGATAATTAGTTACGACCATGTACAAAAAATTATGTTAAGTTAGCCCCGCCATTATCGAAAAAATATAATTGAGCAATGGTGCTGAATTGTGCTCAATTTGTGCCGTATTGTGCCATGAATATAAATAATTTCACTTCCATTGATAATTAATTACGACCAGAATACTAAAAATTATGCTAAGCTAGCCCCGCCATTTTAGAAAAATAATATTTAGCAATTGTGCTGAATTGAAAATTTTTTTAAAATGCCTTCTTTTCTGGATTTTTTTCCGTTTATATTGTAATTTTTCTTTTTAATGAGAAAGCGAATGCTTATAGTTCTAAAAAAAAAATAATTTAATTAATTAAAAAATTATTAATAAATTTTTCTCTACGACGTATATTTTTCGTTTGAAATGTGGGTACTAGCAGAAACTCTGTATTAATTTCATTTACTCAAGGAATACAGATAAAAGTTAAGTCATACTGAACATTATTTATAATGTTTACCATCTTTTTTGACTTAATTAATAAAAATATTTTTTTGATTTTTTTTTAATGTTGTTAATATTACAAAAATAATTGTTGTTATTAAAGAATAACTCGAAAATTAGCCATCGTACTGGAAAAGCTATCTAACTCAAACATGTGAAAATTATTTAGGTTTCGAAATAAATTTAATTACCACGTGTGCTTTTAGTATTTTTCCTTTATAATTGCACTTTACTGTAAACATTATAGCGAAAGTTATAATGTACTAAGTGTAGAATGGTCAAAAATTCTGGAAACACAATTTCTTTTCAAATTAAAAATGTTAAAAATTTGACAGCATTACCTGGATGCAAAGAGCGAATATACACTATAAGACCTTTAAATATGTTTGGACAAAGATGTTTTAAGAAATTTTTGGCTACAATACCGATTTAAACTTCTGATTGGATTGTGGTTATTTTATTGATACGTAAAGTAATGGCTAGGTTTTTGTCTTTGTCTGCTGGTGAACCTCTTTTCTTTCATATTATTATATGAAATGGTCGATTTCAAAATTCTGACTTAAATATTCTCATTTTTTTAATTAATTTATTTGATCAAAAATTCATAACCTTTATGAAATCATCACTCTAATTATAAATTTTTATGTAATTTTTCTATGTACCTATGAAAGTTTCAAATCATACACATTTACAGCATCGCTAGTCACATTTTTTTCTGTATCTTTTGATGGAAATATCAAAGTATAACTTCTGAATTCAACTCCTAAGTTGAATTGCTTTTCATTTGAATAAAATTTAATCATAAACACAATTTGGACAGCATTTCGTATGTCCTAAACAAAAGTTCAACATCTGAGAAGTAGCATTTAATTTCATTAGACCATGAAAATTCGATACAATCAAGTGAGCACACATCAGTTTCCTTCGTAACATCAGAAATGGCATTCTAATATTTACGTTGGATCCAGTATTTGGCATAAACATATACTTTCTAGAGACGTTGCCTTTATTTTCCTGAGTAAATATGCAGTAAACCTACAAGTTAAACCCATTTCTTATGATTTAAATGCGATGTAAATTTAAAGTTTTCAGTTTTTTAGTAAGTCTTTCAGAACTCCCTGGAGCTGGCATATTTTAGATGAACTTTCTCAACTTTATCAAAATGTTAATAGTGGTTTGATATTTAAGTTTCTTAATCAACTTTTACGAATGTTTAGTGAAACAGAAATAGAAAAGGTTTCCATTAAACATACCTACCTTCCTTGACGGTATTAACTTATACGTGACTGTGTTATGTAGGAGTCGCTATAAATAATTTGGAAAGTGAATCTATTTCAAAGTCTATATCCTTCCCGGAACGTTCGGTAGCAGGTTCTTTAAATAATTCAACCTGCCGCACGACAATCGATAAAATATAATTAATTCAATCTTAATTAGTTTAAAACTATTTTCTGGTAGGTACTAAATTTGAAAATTCCTATTTCCGTTTAAGAGTGACAGGTATAATTACTATAGTAGTACGTAAATGTTATCCACAATCACATCAGGTGAAGAATGTATTTAATCAGGTGATAAGCTTGATGAAATATCGAATTCCGGATTTAAATATGGATGTGAAGTACTTAGTATTTTTAATACGCTTTAATCGAACAATTTGCAATTCCGAAGTTCCAATTAAATTCTAGTAAAATATTTTGATCAATATCTAAATGTACGCTGTAGGCTCAAAAAATGTATAATAATTATTTTATTTTGTGCTCAGAATTTCACTGTGCTCAGAATATCACTATGCAAAGACTGATTACGAAAGGATAATTAATACATATTGTTTTACTCATCATTATCACTAACAAGGCAATCCAATCCTGCCAAATTTATACTGCAGTAACCACAACAAATAATGCTAATTAGCAAAATTTAGAAATTTCGCTGAAGATTTTTCGTAATTGCAGAAAACAAATTCATCTACAACAAAGCGGTATAGTTGGCAGTATGAAACTTGCAAAATTGCCATATTGCCAAACAAACAACACACGGGAATATTGCAATTAGTCGTAATTCGAATCCTGGTTAAGAATTCCTTCAATGACTGAATGAAAGGGTTTATTCCTCCGAGCAATTCAATTAAATTCCAGATATTAGCGTACTTACCGGGAACTGAACTTTCTATAGAAATGTCGGCCCAATTTTGCTACTTGGCATGGTGGGAGTTTGTTATAACAATGTGGTCTTAAATCTCTGAAATTTGCTGTAATACCTGCAGCAAGGATAAATGGAAGATTGCAATGTGGAATTTTTCCGTAATTGTATTGTTCAGGTAGATGTAGATTGGATGTAGATTGGAAGTAGGGGTTGGTATGGTTAACCTCTGTCACTGCAGCCATAGTTGGGCCTATTGTGACGTCCCCCCGGATTCACTATGATTCCTCTTCAATCCCTGCGCTTTCAATGTAGCCTAGTATTTTGCGAAGAGGAATGGTCAGGAATTCCGATGGGTTCATGAAACCCTGACCGAAGTGACGAAGTCTTTATTGAGCTAAACCCTCACATTCACAGAGGATATGCTCTGGTGTTTCGTTTTCGTCATTGCATATTCTGCAAATTTTAGTCGCAGAAAGACCAATCCTATTGTGATGCATCCTCATGTGACAATGTCCAGTCAGAGCTCCCACTAGGGTTCGGGTCTGATATCTGCTTAATTTAAGATAATCAGATGTTCTTTTTTTCTAATGTTTTGGCATAAAATGCTTTGAGTGCCTGTTGCCCGGTGCCAAGTCCCAGTGAATGGCACTTTGCGATTTTTGCCACATTCGGATGTTCATTCTGGCTGTGCTTAATTATATCCCACAAAATGGATATGGTCCCATAAAGTCAACTTCTGAACCTTTCCTAGCCATTAAGTCGGCCATTTCATTACCTTCATAGCCGCTGTGTCCCGCAATCCAAATGAGGTTAACTCTGTTCTTATTTCCGAGTTCAATCAGGCATTGGAGGCAATTCCAAACAAGTTTGGAGTACATTTGAATGGACTGAAGTGCCATTATTGCAGCCTTGCTGTCCGAGAGAATATATCTGTGGTCACAGGGAATAACTTGGTAAGTCGAAAAATAGTAAAATGGGATAAGTGTACTGTGGTCATCTCCTACGACTTACACGCACTGTGAACAAATTATTGTTATATGCTATGAGATGTCAACAAATTTAATTTTTTCACAAAAACTGGATTTAAAGGAATAGCTCAATAATAAAAATAGCAAAAAGTGCTGCCCTGAATAGTTTCGTTTTTAGACTTACCTACTTATTCCCTGTGGCCACAGAAATATTTGTTGGTTTTGGTAGCCCCGTCTGATATTTTCTCTAATGTATAGTTCAATAGCATGAGTCTCCGCCTGAAAAACAGTGGATGTCATGTGCATGCTACAGTAGAATTTGAGATTTGGGCGCACTCCATAAACTCCTGCTCCTACACCTTGATCCGTTTTAGATCCGTCTGTGTACCAGATTTTGGATCCTGGTTTTGGAGTGGGTTTGTTCGTGGCCCAATCCTCCCTGTCAGGTAGGACAACTTTGAATGGCCTTGTGACATTAAATTTCGGTACCATTGAATC
This sequence comes from Beris morrisii, assembly GCA_951812415.1. NCBI lineage: Eukaryota > Metazoa > Arthropoda > Insecta > Diptera > Stratiomyidae > Beris > Beris morrisii. Next base: position 160,418,169 of record OX638310.1, read on the forward strand.
AGAAAGAGGTATCGCTAGTATGGGGTCCTTGTTGAGTTCCGTGGAAAGAGTTGGGCAAGCTATTTTTCGCTCTGACTCGTCCTCCGAGCTCAAAAGTTTGTATGTGGTGAACCTAGGTGAGCTAGGTTGAGAAGCATCTCTGAGGCAGCTGTGGGAGTGGTGCGCATCGCCCCAGTAATACCCAGGCATGCCAGTCTTTGTAATTTGGTCAGCTTTAGCTGAGCAGTTTTCTGCTGTGTTTTCTTCCACCAGACGGATGCCGCGTAAGTTATAATGTAGCCATTGTTCAGGTACTGCATGAATTATTTCAAACTTGGATTTCTGGAGAATTTATGTGTATGAAGTCACATGCGAACACCTATCGGTCATTTATCCGGTTTTTACCAGTTACATCCACCGAATCATTTTCATATTTATTTCATCTAGCCTGGATCTTTTCAACTATAGAGTTCAAGAGTGAAGTGAGTCTTGAGCTTCCATAAACTCGACTAAATAGTCTAGTCGGTCAGATAAGAGTGTGTGCAGCTCGATGCAATTAAAAAGTTGCCCAACTGCTTAGTCAGTGTGCCTAAAAACTAGTTTTAATATAAAATCCACAAGGAAATGTACTAGGTACGTCGTTCAAGAAACACATAGAGATGGACAACCGATAAGGAATTTAAAGTCCTAGTGATTAAGATTAAGTAACGGATTGTGAAATTGTTGTTTGGAATTTGGAAAACGATTGTCAAACTTGATTTTTCAGAAAGCAATAGTATTAAGAGATTTAAAGTGAACATGCATCGATACTTCTTTCCTTACTCTTTTGGACCGAAACTGTTCTCAAGACTCTGGGTCTTGGGCTGCTTGTTCTTGTACGCCCAGACAGCCAGAGGTATAGTGTACATGTTAATTTCATCGATACTGAATAATGTAATTATTTAACAGGTTTATGGTTTAACACGAGATATTCACCTTCACGGTCCAAAGAATTTTCTACTCTAAACAACCTAATAAATAACATCTACCAGACACAAATCCTCAGTTAACCCATATCCGTGTGTCCAACACATTAAGTACGGAAGAAAAAACTTCTAGTTTACGGCAAATAGTTGAAAGAGTCCGTTTCCAGGATCAACCACTTTCCATTCCGAAATGCATCCTTTTGCCCTAATAACAACTTTCCGCAATGCATCATTGCTACCTCACCCGAACTCCATGTATTATTTATTCGTTCCTGACATGATGCAATCCAGTCACCCGCATCAGATCCTATTTACTTTCTTTACTTTCTACTTACCTATACCTCGCTGCAGAAAGGATTTTTTAATACCTAAGAAAGAATATTAAAAACTGCAAAACCAAACAAAATTAAAATACAAACTTGATTCTACCATATTTCGAGCTGTTGTTTTTTTTTCCTGCAAAAAATCAGAACTACAGTCATTCACCGAACCAACAACCACGTCCTCTCTAAAACTTCTCGTTTTCTCTTTTCCTGCAGTTTTATTATATTGAAACGTAAAACCTCCGACCGCAGGAAAAAAAAAAGTGTATAATTTTTTAATGGTGTACCAACTTGTATTATGAAACTTTTTCGTCTTCTTTTCTTTTTCCAGCAACTGTTGCAACAACTCTGGAACAACTGGGACCGAATATCCTTTCCGACTTGGAAGGAAATCCTCCCTTGTATATCACGAAAAAACGAGACCAGAATAGCCATGAAAATATTTACGTGAATAATGCTCTCATCCTGAAATCACGATCAAATATTCAAATGGTCAACGAGCATGGGAAAAAACAGGTGAGTTGTTAGTAAGAAAAAAAAATTAAATAATTGATGTGGATGAGATGGAAGCAAACCCTTGGAGTATTAGTGCTGCGAGTATATCGCGGTATTCGTTCGAGCTACAAATAGTTAAATTACTGCTTCGATTCAGTTTAAATTACATTAAAAATAAATTACATTGAAAATTTATGTCGAAATTAATTTTAATATCATATATTATCATTTTGGTATTAAATTGAGAAGAATAAAATACTCGTTTTGTTAAAGAAAAATATCGATTAAGCCAATTTTCAATCGGATTTTTCATCGAATTTCTAATTAAAATTTGTCTGCTGTAGAAATGACGAGTAATTTTACCTTAGGTTGTTTTCATAAGCTTGCATGAAATTTACCAAACCTAGCGAAGACTTGCATAACTATATTTCCACTTTTCAGTTCACCTAAGTTGACTTTTACGTCTGAATCATTAAGATCACGTCTAAATAGACGTAGATAAAACTGACTATTGGAGCATGTCTGAAGAATACTGTAGCATTAATATGTTTGAATATCTCATCCAGTTTTTCGTCTCATCGAACATTTAAAAATGCTACAAGTTTTCAATACGATGGCAAAATCGATGAAAAATTCGATTGTGTTAAGTATGTCTAACAGTATATCGAAAATTAACTTTTTTCTCGTCGAATTTTTTATAGCATCGAATAACTTTTTTTTAATTAAGCTCCAAATTTTTTATCAAATCAACAGATTACTTTTCATAGTCGCATAATTACGATGCAATGGTTAACTTTGAAGAAAAATTCGATTGAGTAAAGTGAGCCCTCAAACCGCTGATTTAAAATCCTGGATTTGAAAAAAATTAAACAAATTTTGTTTGCTGAATTTTGGATTCATTACGATAAGTAATAAAAATGTACACCGAATTTTGAACCACGTTGAAAGAAAACCGAGATTTGCCCTTGTTCACACTTACAGCAAATTGTTTAAATTAATTCCGTTTTAATACAAAACTAACCAAATTTTTTTTCTCTCATCTATCATTTATCATGAATAGGTCCTGCATGTGATTGATGATGTACTTATGCCGCTCACTGTCAATCCCACATCCTCGGTTGAACTTTATAACCCCGATGCCTTTCAATTTCTTACGCACTCAGACAGTTTGGACATTGGAGGACATCGTATCAGGTGAGTAGTTGATTGCTTGTGTCCGAGACATGCTATTCTTGTTATGGTAACAAGTAACATACGTGAAACGAAAGGTGTGCATAATCCATACGGGAACTCGACGTTTTTTACCTTAAGAAGACGATGTGAATTGAGTTTATTTAAGGCTATACGAAGAGCGTTAGAGGGATTGCTGCTCTTGCATTGACAGGCGGTCGGATGAAAAGGCCCCGATTTAAATGGAAATTGAAAAATTCTTTCATCATGTAGGCGGCTTTGAAAAAAGGTGTTACTTTGTAGTTGGATAAAAGTTAGCATCAGAAAAGTGTCATTAACTTTTTGTGAAATATTTGATTAAAGAGTAACTTTAAAGTCGATGTTCAGCATGGATAGTCAATATTTTCGCAGTCTGGTCTTTCGTAAATACTTTAAATCCATTCAAACAAAACCCATTTTAAGCAAACCCGTTGCTTCTGACTCGCTAAAAGATAGGACCCCACTCACCCCACAGAACAAATATCTTTGCAAAATTCTTAAAAGCAGCTGTTACGTTTGTTGTTACATGACCTTTTCGCTGTAAGAAAAACAAACAAAATTCAGAAATATAAATTCTGTATCATTCTTCAGAGTACATCTTCACTATGAAAAGTTTAAGCCTGAGAAAACGCTCTACATCATGAAGTGTTCTGAAGATCATTTTCAAACCCTTTTATCATACCTTACGGTACTGTATTCGCTAGAGTACCTACGTACATGTTATTAAAGTTTCAACTTTTTAGTATATTGTGTTGACAAAATATAAAATCGAAAGGTTTTGATTGTAGTGTTGGATGCAGAACTCGTGAACACTTAATGCTAGAAAGTTGAAACTGGTGAGTATATACAACAAAAAAACTTGGGGAATACAACCAAAAATAAATTTACAAACGCTGTGATGTACGGGGATGGGAATTTGTTTTCAATATTTCAGGAGAGTCTGGTGGTAGAAAATTTAAAATTGGTTTAGATGCACAGGTGCACAAGCAGACTATGTGCAATACACAGTTCTTACAGTGACAAATTATTCTTAAATTTAAGTACATGCAAAGAGCAGTAATGCGCTACTGTGTGTGATTGCGATCTTAGTAAAATAATATAATAGCAAAGCGTATTAAAATAAATTTTGGAGAGGATCAAAGGCACAACTTCAAATTCAAATAAGTCAAATTTCGAAAATGCTTTCCGACAAAAAAAAACATTAAATAGTTTACAAGGGTACCGATCAATTTCGCACCAGCAATCTTTCAGGTCCTAAAAATCTTCTGTTTTCAAAAGGGGAATGTCCACTTATAATCTTAACTATACTCGAACTAATCGAAACACGTCAAGGTGATGACTTTAGCCGTCCCATAAAATTTTTCCGAATTCCAAAAAAAAAGTTTCGCAGAATCTTGTGAAGGATTTACCTATTACAAACTGTTTTTTATTTTTTTTGTATACATTATTTTTTCGTATGTTTTGTTTTTATTTATTTTTGAATTGTTTTTTGATTTTTATTTACTTATTTTTTATTTTGAAACTCTTCTGTTTTGTATTTCTTTATTTATTTTTATATGGTTTTATATTTTAATATATTTTACATGTTTTTTCTGCTTTGTTTTTCTATTTTTTTTTACTTTTATTTGTATTTATATATTTTTGGAGTTTTATTTTGTATTTGTTTATATTTTACTCTGTTTATTAAACATATTTAAAGTGTTTTTCGATTGTATTTTAATTTAATTTTTTTGCTTTTATATTTTTTGATTTATTTTGAATTTGTTTATATTGTATTTGTTTTTTTTATCCTCTGTATTTATTATGTTTTGCATATATTTTATTTTTGTTTTTTTTGAATTTTTATGTCTCTTGTTTTGTTCCGTATTTTTTTCTGTTCTGTTTTTACTAATGTTTTTGTAATGTTTTTTAGTTTTTTTCTTTTTATTTTTATTAATTTTGTAATGTATTTTTTATTGTTTGTTCAGATTTCGCTTTATTGTATTTCTTTATTTTATTTTTAATATATGTATATTTTTTTTTGTTTTGATTTATATGTTTTTGCTTCGTTCTGTAATTAATTTTTATTTATTTATTTACTTTTTTAAATTCCATAAAACACAACAAAGTTAATATGGAATTTTGAAGTTCTTCGCAGCTTATGGGCTTTAGTCAATTAACTAATAGCAACAATTAAAATCTTTGTAGTGAAGAAGGGACTGAAGCTTGTTATTAATTTGTGTAATGATTTTCTGTGTAGTTCATTTGGCTGACAAAAATACACCTGAAAGGCACATTTCCTAATGAAATAGCTCACTTCAGTTCCTCTTTCAACGTACATTTGATAAATTAAATCACATACAAGAATCTCATCTTAATCTCTTCTCTATCTAAAAATAACCTCAAAAATTAAATCCAATGACTGATTTTAATCATTGAATTCTATTAATTGTGCCGCGTAACATCGTAAACCCAGCAAATTAAAAGCAACCCCTATTTTGAGCCTATCGAACGTTTCCACCGAGAATATAATCCCCATAGAAAGTTCACTTTACTATAAGCTATCGTCTTTGAAGACGATAAGATTTCACCTGATTAACTTTATCCGGAAATACAGCAACCTGAGTGTTTTCTATACGGAATCTTACTATTCGTCGTCATCATACTCCTTAATGCTCTCTTTATAGCCTAGCCCCCGTGGTACCACCCCCGCATATAGCTTTGTAGTCTATCCACCGTAAACGTCGTCTTAATGAATTTTCTTTTTGTTTCGTTCTTTGTAGGTCCTATCGTCAACGTGTAATCATGATGAAGAAGGAGTATGTTTACCAGGCCGTAGGTGGGCACACGTTCCTAATTCCGATCGAGGAAGGATTTAAAGTAAATTAATAGTCTTCGGAGATAAACACGAAGCAAAACAAAAATAGAGTGATTACAAGCCATCAATTTAAATCGTTTTCTTTTTTATCTAATTACCAGCCATCACCACGTCCGGACCTTATCGATAGAAAAGTTATTGACGGTCACGTTATTCCAAATCGGGTGATTTTCACGTCGCCAGCGCCATTGGAAACGCCACAAACTACCCTCGCATTTGAGGATAATATCAAAGTGTCTGTAAGCTTTTTCTCACAAAAGGATGGACCGATTATGAAAAGTAAGTGCCCAATTAAACGGAATGAAAAATAAAATTTTTATTTAATTAAACTTGTAGATTGTCACTAAAATTTATAATGGTATGATATTACTGAAATTTAACGGTTCACGATGTCTCGCAACTGAAATCGGAAAAAAATGGGTCAAACTGCAAAGAAAATTTCCTTACTAAGAAGATAAGACTCTGTATCAGATGGGTTTTAAGAAAAAAAAAGGAAATCATGAAATTAATTTTGTAAGAAAACCGTCGGTGCTTTCCTCGAAAGACAAAGTTTCCAGTGAAAATAAGTAGGACAAGAGATCTGGTCATACCTTAATGATATTATTTTCTTGCAACTTATTGAACTATGCGGCAAAACTTTCTACAACGATTGGTTAGAAAACTGAAGCTATGTTTGAAGAAACTAGGTATTCACGGTGTTTTTCAAATCGCTTATACGAAGTTTGGCTATACTTATAACTTTTAGCTTTATGTAAATTAAATTACAAGAGAAGAAAATAGTTAACCCTTGTCGATGATATTCAGATCGTTAGACTTGCAATACGGGTAACTGCGTCAATCTGAGGGTAATTGGCTGAAACTTGTGGTGATTCTGTCAACCTTATTTAGTGCCGCTTGAGGGAATATTGTGATTCACCTGGTTCTTAAAGGTATCTTAGTTTAGCTGGGTATTTATTTTTAGGAGATAAGAGAGCCTTTATATTTAAAAATCAGGGAAGAATGGAGTCCCGTGTGTACGGTGTAAAGAAACACTTGTAGTCTGCTGACTCAACCCACGAGAAATAAATTGGGTATTCAAAAATATCTGGAAATAGGCACTGATGTATACAATGCGATAGAAATAAATAAACGATGGTCCATTCTTTATTTTTTTCATTATTGGTTACGATTTTTTTCTATTTCAAACTAAAAACGTATAAGTCAAAACAAAATGCTATTAGTTTAGGTAGTATACAAATTTTAGGGCTAATTTAATTTCTTCATCTTTTTTTTCCTGGTAAAATTGAACATTTTTTAACAACTCTCGTTAGGAAGGAGCTTAGAACTTAAATGTAGATTTGATTAAATTTGACGAAAGGAGAGTATTATGAAAATAGGCGCATAGGGGAATGCATAAAGAGCGATGCGGAATGTGATAAGAGTGGAAACATTTCTGATGTTATATCTCAAGACTAATGGTAGAATGCGAAGACTAATGGGTTTCCACTGTTTTATAAGGTACATACATGCGGTGACGGATGAATAAAATTGTCGGAAAAAAATGTCTCAGAGTTGGTGGTTAATGAAATATTAATTTTTCGATCGCTTTTAAACAAACAGCCTTGTGAGCAGAAAGTTATGGGATTTTTAAAAGTTAATCGAATTCTATTGAACCGTTTTCAAATCAGATCAAATCAGACTTTCACAACTCACACAGAATAAAAATTCTGAAAATGTAATTACTTTTAAGGAAGACGAATATTTTGTATCCGTTATAAAATATCGAATATCAATATATACACTTTTTAAATTGATCTCTAAAATCGAAGTCAATTTCCCGTTATAGAAGAAAATCTTGTTTTTCCTTCTTCCTGAAATAATTTTATAAGAAGAAATCCGATACCCGCACAGTACATCCATTAGTTGAATTAAATCTTCTCCCGTCCACTTTTCTTCCGCAATTTTCCAGAAAAAAATTAAATTGAAATGAAAATCTTTTCTTCGACTACTAGACAATGGCGATGTGGAATTTATCTCTTATCTTCAATGGTTTTTTTTCATTCTACTTTCAGTGTACGTCAAATCCAATACAATTCTGGGTGATTCGAAACATTCAACGGGAGTCGTCCTTGCTGAAATTGTCAAGGCAAACATTCCGGTCAGGAATGGTGTAGTTCACTTAATACATCGACCACTGATGGTTGTGGATACAACGGTTACACAATTTCTAAAGGTAAGATATCGACAGTTCACGGCAGTATTTGAAGCTTTTGCCAGTTTTTATTTGTTTATATTTTTATTTCCATTACATCGTTACGTTCTCAACGTTTTCAAAACTACCCAAAAAAAAACCGTTGACTTGAAACGAGTAACGAATACTGTACAATTTACTTTTCATTTCCTTAATCTCTTCTGTTTGGGTACTATAACTAACTATTAACTGATATCTAAAATTATTAATAATAATCAAACCACACTGTCTTAGAAAATTAGTGAGAAACTGTTGGCACGCTGCTGTATCTATTTGAACAAAAAAAAAAGAATATTGAGAATTAAATCTTCGGCACATTGCTTTGCAGTTGCAGCATAATATCGTAACATATACATAACAAAAAAAACAGAATAAGTGCATTAAACATATAACATGATTTTTTTTATAATTTAAACAAAAGCATGAAAGCTGGAGAGAGAAACAGCAGGCTGTCTGCTTCTTTCTTATCTGCTCATATAAAAAAATACAAGCAAGCAAATTATTGAAAAGTGATATCTACTGTGCAAGTGTGCAATGTGAAAAAAGTAGTGAGAATTTTGAAAAAAAATCACGCAAAATTAAATTATTTAATATTTTATTTTGACTTTTTAATTGAGCTTTATTTCCTGTTCATTTGTTTTTTAAATTATTGCTATTGCTAGTATTGATTTCATATTAGCAATAGTTGAATGATCTTCATTTTCACTCAATGTTTGAAGCATAAACCATAACAAATTAGACTCCAAACACAATTAAGAACAATAAATATTGGCTACGAGGAATAAAATGGTTTCAGTGTTTTCAGTAGCTATTACCCTACCTTTAAAAATAGTGATTTTTAGATCACTTACGAATCTTGCAATTATCTTAATCCTTGAACTAGTTAATAAACTTAACTTTTACACAACAGAATGTAGTTGGACCGCGAATTTGTGCACAGAACCACAAATTTGCTTCTATGTGCATTTTTACTTTGATGCAAGTTAGAGGATCGAAACAACCCGAGGTTGCAATCCTTTTCACTTCGATGAAGTTTTCGAGTGAAAACCTTTTTAAATAATTTTGTCTAGAATTTATAACCCTTAACTCCTTAAATAAATTTCTTTTCTAACTGCTTTTAAATGTCACAATCCAGAATAAAGTCCAAAAATAACTCCATATGAATAATATTACCAGATTCTGAAAAACCAGAGGTAAAATGCTTAACCAACACTTAAACGTTATAATGTAACCTACTCCTGTTTCTTCAGAACCTGTCATGGCTTATTGTTGAAGTAATCAAATGAAAAGCTGCCAATAATCATCATACATAAATTCCGTGTATTTCACTTGAAACATCATGAATTATTAGGCAACAAGTTATTGCTGATTGCTCTCTACGGTGAAGTGTTCTACAAGTTCGATATAAAGTAACGTAATTAAGTCATTTACTGTCAATTTCGAATGGAGATTCGTTAGATAAAGTTTGTGTGTGAGATTGTTTGCTAACCTAGAAATAAATGGTTGGTAATTCTATTCTAAAAATTTAAATAAATTTAATAACGGAATTTACGTTTCAAATGTCACTACGCTTTTCTCAATTTACTTTTCCTGTCAATATCCGGCCTTAGCGGTACAATTTTTTTCGGCAAGCTTCCGATATCATCCCTTACAAGTCTTTACTTGAGCTATGACATGCCAATTCTAAGCCTAGTTTTGATTGAGGTGACTGTGTCGTAAAAAGCCTCTTCACATATGGCGCCGAACGTGGGGCTCTCAAAAAATTTACTAGGCAATTTCGTGTGCATCACTGGAGCACGATCACAATGGGTGCCATTTTTTTTATTTTATGTTGGCACTCGTTGGCTACCATTAATTCGCTCGTCGTTAACGACACCACATACCTCTTCAGAAGTTGGCGCCCAACGTGGGGCACAATTTCATAACCAGGCTCTTGGCCTACTGGGTACACTAATCGTGCTTGCCAACGATTATTCACCACCACCATAACCTTCTGTTACCATTAAGTAAGATGACCCCACATTGGGCGGGTAATTGAGCCCCACGTTGGGCGCTATTTTAGTAATGGTTGCTTGAAGAGCTTGATGACGATCAAGTGCAACCCAACCAGCGACCAGAAAAATTACTATGAATTCAAAATCTTCAAATTTCTATTTGCGGCATCTTTTTCACAAATCACAACTAGTTAGGCCAGATTGCGTTCAAAATTTATTAATTTTGAATTTATGAATTTTTTAAATGTTAATAAAATACTTGTCTCTTCAGTAGCGACCTTCTTCTTTCGCCCTAATCGAAATTAATTTTCCTATTGTACGAAAAAAAATTATTTAAATTTAATTTTAACGTCAAAATCTGTATTGGTTTTCTTGCAGTAAAAATAAATTTCTGTTTAAGGACGTATCAGCATAGCTCGAGATGTGGTATGTTCTGTCCGTAATGAGTATCCTATATCAAATTACACGACCAGTTTCAACCAAATTAGTAATACTGATTAAAGTTTGTCCACAAACGATTCACTTAATTTTCCTAAAAAACAGAAAGGAGGCAGTACCCTTTCTATACTGCCTTTACTCTTAGCATCAATTACGGAAATTATATAGAGACTAGTGGGAGTCGTCTGCAAAATTATTAAGCAACCACATAGCGTATTCCAATTTAACTAAGATTAAAGCGAAAACATATTGCCGAAGAAGTTGTAATTACACGATTCTGATTTCGAAGGACTTTCGCCCCCTTTACATGACTTTGCGTGAAGTAGCTGTAGGTCTTTTAATTAGTGTTTGTGGGAGTCGCACGGCTTCTATGGTTTTCTCCTAAATAAATTGAAGAATTCTTCGTAAAATACTGAAACCGATTTACAATTCCTCGTCGTTTGCCATCAAATATAAATCCAAAAACAAACTATGCCACGGGGCTACTAAACGATGAATTTATTATGAAAACAGAATAAACAACACCAGCGAGCGTTTATAATAGCATAAAATATTCAAAACGTATATACAAAGCAAATGCAACTCCTACTCAGGGTGTAATGTGATAACATTAACGTTCGGCTAAATAAACTGTAAGATTTATGGCACTTTCAATTGAATAACGCCTAAAAATTATTATAGCTGGCATTGAAATACAACCGAGTTACGAGACCCGATTACATTTTTTTAGAATCGAAATATTAAATTAACACTAAATAAATTATTACATTTATTTAACAATACACATAACTAATTTACTATTTGCATTTTGCCTTCAATCACCGTAACAACAACAACATGGATTCATTCAATTGAAAACAGTCCTTCAAGGTAAAAAAGTCACAAAAATTTATTACCATGGTATTTATCTTAATCATAAATCATAATATTCACAATATATCACAATATCATAAACACCACATTTTGCTCCTCATGATTTCCTTTATTTCCCTTATCATACGACACTTACACAATATTTTAGTTTTTCCTTTGAGTTTTCCTTAGCCGAACGAATAGATGTGTGTTTCCTTTTCGTGTTATGTAACCTTATTGAAAATATAATATGAAACTTTATCAATATGCAAACCTATAAACTCCCCACTTTCCGTAATCGAATTCCACCGTTTTCCATATTTTTTATATTTTATTTTGAAATAATTTCCATAGAAATTTTCGATTTTACACAAGCTGCCACAATTCGAGAAGAGTCGTACATTTGCCTATTTCACATTTTTGTCGATATTCGAAGCTTGAATAGGAATTTTCCTTGTATAGTGTGTGATTGTAGATATACATCGAATAATATCCCTCGCATACAAATGACTGTGTGGATGTTCTAGAAGAATGTCGACCCAAATCACCCTCAATCCCATATAGCATCTGTCCCGCTTAGTTGGACTTCATTACGAATTTAGTCTGCATTTGATTGACCCACGGCAATTTTGAGGGTGGCATTTTGGTCTAAAAGGACATAAAGGATTCGTTTAGTTTCTAGTTTCTAAAACTGGAAATTTCTGTGGTCGGTTGATGATTAATTGAAAGTTTCGTAATTTAGAGGGTCAATGTAATGAACCTGCTATTAGATTTTGTGCCAGTCAATTTATAAAAGAATGTTTGTAATAGAAATTTGGTTATGCTAAGGTTTAAGGGTTGGACATTGAAGAGATTTGTGAAAGACATTTCCAGTAATAGTGCTACTTTACTTCAACTAAAACATATTATTCCATCATTGAAAAAGGACTTGGTATTAAAAAGAGAACGGAATATGATAGAAATAAACAAAAGCCTTAATTTAGCTTCCATGAAATCTCTACCGGTAGATAGATCCATGGATTTAAAAAAAAAAGTTGCAATAGATGATAGAATAAAAAGTTACTACGAAGTGTTTCAGTCCAATATAGTTCATGCAAATGAAGTCTATCACTAGTGAACACATATAAAAAAAATTCATCAAACATTATCAGGACATTTGATAGTTCTTTGCCTGTTCCCTGATAAGTTTGAAATACACAACTTTTCCTTACTGACCCAGGTCCTAATGATTTTGTCAGAAGTTTTTCATCTTGTTCGTGAAAAATTATTTAGTGAATTTCTCGTTCAATTTAGTTAGGTATATACTAACTAATAATTTTTATAATATCATTTTCTTCAATGGGCTTGTTCCGGTCTTTATAAACCTAACACGATCTAGGCATGGACTTATTACCTGGGGAGTAAGAAAGAAATTATACAAGGACGAAGCCCAGAACATTTTTGCCAATCTTTGCTTCAAAAGGGGTCAGACAAAATTAATATAATTTTTAGATTGAATTCGGTAGACTCTAACTGTATGTGCAGTAATACACTAATCTGCAGTTCATGGACTGTATGTTGTTTTAACACATCACTCAATAAGTTCGTAGGATGACATATAGGTGGCGCCACTATTGATAAATCCTTGTGATTTTTATAAAGTACTAACCTTCAAACGATATCTGTTAAAATTTTATAACAATCTAACATTTAGTTTTCAAGTTACAGTGGTTTTAGTGACGCTAGATTTCTAATTTTCAAAACAATAGAAAAATCTGAATTTCGTGCATTGATAAAGCATTGCTTTTTAAGGGGAAAAATACTGTTCAAACAAAGCAATTGTTTGACAAGTGTTATTCGGACTCTGCTCCATCGAGACAAATGGTAGAGAAGTAGTTTGCTCAAACTCGGCCGTATAAGCACAGGTGATACTGAGCGCTCCGGTCGGTCAAATTTGGCAGTTGTTCCAGAAAACATAAAAAAATCCACAAAATGGTTTTGACCGATCGTAAATGCAAGTTTCGTGAGATAGCTGACACCTTAAAGATATCAGAAGTCAGTGTATTCACCATTTTGCATGAACATTTGAGCATGAGGGGTACCGCGTTTGCTCACAGTCGATCAAAAACAACAACGCGTCGATGATCAGAGCGCTGTTTGGAGCTGTTTCAGCGCAATAAAAAAAATTTTTCATGCGGTATGTGACAATGGGTGAAATATGGATCCATCATTACAACCCAGAGTCAAAACGGCAGTCTGCTGAGTAGACAGCAAAGGGGAAAGTCGTCCGAAGCGACCAAAAATGCAAATGTCAGCTGGTAAGGTTTTGGCTTCCTTATTTCGGGATGCGCATGGTGTTTTATTCATCGATTACCTAGAGAAAGGAACAACCATTGATAGTCAATATTATATGGCGTTATTGGTGCGTTTGAAGGAGGAAATTGCGAATAAAACGATCTCAAATGAAGAAGAAAAAAGTGCTCTTTCACCAAGACAATGCACCGTGTCACAAGTCGATCGCAACAATGGCAAAATTACACGAATTGCACTTTGAATTGCTTCCCCATCCCCCGTATTCTCCGGATCTGGCCCCCAACTACTACTACCTGTACTACTACCTGGAATTTTGAGGCCAAATATAAATCTTTCTACAAAAATCGAAATGTTAGAGAGGCGTTAAAATGAATGTATCACTCTTGAAGGAGACTATGTTGATCAGGCGCGTAGCGTGAAACTTCGTAGGGGTAGCGCAATAACACGATCATGAAATTCCGTGAATTCTATATCCATAAACACGTAGTTTTCATTCAGAAATAGAATTTCAATTGGTAAATTCTAGGAAGTAATCAAAAAATTCTGCGAAATTTAGCAATCGTATCGTTGCGCTAGCCTTAGTTTTGGCTAAAAGTTATTACTTTATTGGTCAGTTACGAACTTATTGAGATGTGTTACATAGCAGTGTAGCAAAAAATTGCTTTAGGGTGGGCCAACAAATCACCCCCACCATGTAAAGAGTAATTTCTCGAAGTTTTCTGCCAGAACGTTAGTACCTATGTTATTATCAATGAAAAAAGTTGGGTAGGTTATTAAAAAGCGAACTAAATAACAGGCAAAAATTTCAATATTCCACTAATTTCATTTCAATATTAAGGTCTGACCAACCAAAACCTTCACATTTCACCACGCCACTAGTTTTAATTGTAATAAGTTCGATTGAGTACAAACTCAATTTGCATAGTTGCTACTCGAAGTAAAATAAAGACACTTATATGATTTTGTTGTCGTACTTTGACCTATAGAAATTATAGAGTGCGATCTTAAAATCTTTCCGATTTACGGTTTCTCTGGTAATCGTTCAAAAAGTTTAACCACGAGTTTTAAGAATTTTTTTATGGAAGCTTCCGTGAGTTTTATGATTTTATTCAACAACACAGCATACATTTGTTTTAAGCATAAGCTTAAATCCCATCAAATTTAAGTTTCACAGCTCGACGCATTCGCGTTTAATAGAAATTTAAGACGAATCTCACCAACATTTTTTTAAAGACATATTCTTGGCAATTACTCGAATAATTTCGAATTTTTAATCCCATTTGAAAATTAAATTATAAATATCTAAAATCAGATTTTATAGTTTATACTTGGTTTTTTTAAAAATATTATTAACAATGTGGTTCTCTTCCTAACCAGTCCTCCCAATTTTTTAATTATTTTCAATTATCCACACAAGTCACCTAAGTCACATTTTACATAATCCAACAAATAACTAAAAACATTGCACGTTATTTTACACTCATATAATAATAATAAAAAAAAACATCATATACCCCGTTTTTCGTAACTTCCGAAAAAAAAAGAAATTACAATTTTTAATAATTATTTTTCTGTTCCATTTACCAGCACGCTTGCATGCTAAATAAAAAAAAAATCGTCGCTGCTTTTAGTGTTTTATAATAAATATCTCTCTATATAACTTTTTGTTGTTGTTCCATTCAAATATTTAAACATAACTTACAAATTTTCTTTTTTATATACTGTTCATTTCCGTAAAACATTTATCGTTAATTAACATTTTGAGGGAAATGCATAACAATCCCAAGGAAATTTCAGCTCCAAGCATCATCAGATAAAAAAGGCAAAAAACAAAAAAATAAATTATTTAATTTCCAGACCGAATGTTCCATTTATTGGTGTTTTAATTTACACGTTACACATGGGAATTCACCCCCACAATGGACATGAGATAAAAAGCATTTTTCATTTTATTTTAATGCAAGAGTAATAAAAAAAAGAGGATGAAAATGTCAAATATTTTGTACAGGCGCGATTATTCCTTCATTTTTAATAAATAATATCACATTTGCTTCCGTAGTCATGCAATATATGAACAAAATAGTGAAAATCAGAACCATGTTAAATCTTTATGAAAAGTATGTGTGTTCATTGTTTTTTTTTACAAAAAAAAAATTCGATTCAAAATCAGAGTGTTTTTTTTCAGTTTTTAATTAAATTTTATTTTTGTCTGCGCTTGTCAGCTCTGCCATTGCTCAAAAGCTCTCCTTATACACAACTGCCAACCAAAAAAAAAAACCAAACCTATTTTCATTTAATTTCAATTGTAATGCAGATTTACGGGGAACTCATAGGCGGAAATCAGCTTCCTTCAACGAAGGTAATATCTTATTCAACAGTGAATTATTTTTTAAATGAGAAAATTATGATTTTCTTTTTTTTTTCCCAACGTTTTTTTATATCACACAATCACATATTGTTAAATATTAATTTGTGGTTCATAAGATAAGTATAATATTATGTAAGACATAATTAACTCATGGCATAATGTTTGAACATGAACATGATTTTCATTTCTTCATTCAAAAAATAATTCAGAAAGGTTTCATGCATGACCCACTGAGAATGCTTTAAGAATACCTCGTAAATCTTACCATGTCCTGATCATTTAGACATCAAATAAATGTTATATTTAGATAAACTCTTATATATTGTAGAAGATAGCACGTAACGTACACAATATTAAGTCTAATCAGTAGTTCGGGCTTAATTTATGTGAACTTGATATGATAGCTAAAGGCATGTTCTTTTGTGCCTCAATGCAGTGCAGGTCAGGGCAACAACATTTAAAATAAAAATGTAAATAAATGGTGCAGCCGCGCTGCATCGGATTAAGCAGTGCAGTCGCGCTACACTGGATATAGCAGTGTAACGGCACTGCACAGGATTTAACAATACAATCGCACTACACAGGAAAATTCACTCAGCATTTAATAATTCGGTGTCAGTGAAAGTTGGCTCTATTTAAAATAAAAGTTGATATTTGTGAAGCAAAATGAACAAAAGTATTATTACTTTTGTCGAAACATAGTTTAAAATTATCATCAAATTAGTGGATTTTATTCAAAAATATTAATTTTTCTTTTCTTCGATTTATACAACCAGAAATATTAGAAGGCAGCCATCACTTTCAAATTCTTTAGTAACAGAGTGCAACTAAGTTCTGCAAATTAAGAAAATCGCTCATGAATTTTAGTCTCTATTGATCCTGATCCCGTTCTTATAAAGGCTAAATTTGTACTATAAATAACCATAGGCATAATCGTTACCATAAATCTGATCAATATAAGAGAGTAAAAGCCAAATTGTGCCTTGTTCTCCATAATAAATCATTCCACATTTAATGCAGCGCTGCATGAAACAACAGTACTACCAGACTCGTGCGCAGGATTTCGTCAGGGGAGAAATTTTCGAATATACCTTAAACACCTTAAACTTCATCAATGCTCAAGCATTTTCTACGAGATTTGAATCTGATAAATGTGACAGTCAATCCACTATCCTGCACCTTACATGCGCCATCGAGCTTCGGAAAAATTTTAGTTGGTGTTCTGTGTCATCAGATTTTTTATGCAGCGTGCTTAATTTAGTAGTCGTATCGAGTATACTCACTGGTAGTATGCCCAGTAATTTAGTAGTCAACTATCGGGTATCGCTAACGAGAAGTGAAAAAGATGGCAATATTGAAAGAAATACACAAGAGAGACATAGGGAATCCCATGCATGTACAACGATACTTATAAAAGTGGATTTTGTGTCAAGGTGAATATTTTTTAACTGAAAGATTAATCTGATTAATACTTCAGATCTACCACGGAGCTAACTGGTAAATTTCTTCCGTATCCTCTTGTAGTACGGCTGTAAAATAAGTTTGTCCTCCCTTTTCGTAATTTTTCGCACAAGGTCACAATCAGACGGAGCATCCATGTTTTTTACGTCGGAATAAAATTTCCTACGAGAATATACCAGTGGCGGGGTTCAGCGCCAGACCCCGCCCCCACCCCTTCTCCTAATTATTCTAAAGAAATTAAGCTACATAGTTGAAAATACCAAGATCTTATTTAGCATCAAAGATTTCTTAACTTACTGAGAAAACTAAACCAGATGCCTCAAGGTTATCTTTTAAGGAAAAATACAATAAGCCAAAATAACTACCCTGCAGTGCAGTTTATCAACTTCTTTGGAGAAGTCTTGTGGGCAGATTTCAAATTAAAATCAACCAACTGCACCACATGAGCTAATTCCGAAAACTTCCAATAAAATATTATCCTGAAACTCCCTGTCGATAGTTTCCTGAAATTTATGATGCCTCCTTCAGCCAGACAGGAGATACCTGTGGGATCAACTTGCAGTACTTAGGTATTTAAAAAAATAAAAAAATATATTTTTATAATATAGGTCCTCGGGCCTTCATAAGCTACTGGCTACCACATTATTGGTTTCAGTAAGGATTTTGCTAACTTTGCCGTTGTACCACATTATTGGTTTCAGTAAGGATTTTGTTAACTTTGCCGATGGAGTCCTACTACCAGTTGAATACTTTCAGTTTTTTGTTAAGCGACTATCCTAGAAGAATTCCACCAATTAACAACATTTTTTTATAAATTTTACTTAAGTTCTCAGATGAAGTACAAACTTATAGTCCTTTCAAAAAAATTATAGTTTTTTTTTAAAGTTGCTTCGTTATTTTAACCAAATAAATCTCTCTTCAATGCGTCTAGCCTTAGCTACACTAATAAATCGGCTAGTCTGGCTTTACGTAAAAAGGACTGCTACTGCTAAAACTTCACGAAAAATGAATAGGGAACCGAAGAGTAAATATAATTACTTTCTGTCTCACCAACATAGTCATAGCTGACGCCCAGCGTGGGGCAATGACCGTAAATAGACTGATTGATCTGAAGATAAATGTTGGCCAATGATTGGCGATGAACTTTATGTTTGTGATAACTCCAAAATATCTAACAATTCAAAAATTTGTTTGGAAAAAATTGCTATTTGTTCAAACTATATTAATAGTAATTGATTAAATTCATTAATCAAATTATATGCCACAATGCCGTCTATGTTTACACATAGACGGCATTCGTCTGTTTTTGAGAAAA
Source organism: Beris morrisii (assembly GCA_951812415.1). Classification (NCBI taxonomy): domain Eukaryota; kingdom Metazoa; phylum Arthropoda; class Insecta; order Diptera; family Stratiomyidae; genus Beris; species Beris morrisii. The sequence continues at coordinate 160,436,947 of OX638310.1, forward strand.
TTAAAAGTTCACTAAACATTCAGCGAAATTCATGAGAACAAATAGACAGCGTTTTGCATAATTATACCAACTCTCAAAATAGGAATATTGTTGTAAAATTGGATATAATAAAAAAAAATTATATGTAAATTTTTGGAAACGTCAAAAGTTTTATCTTATTTACTGCTAATTTAATTCCACAATTATTTCTCAATGTTGGATGCGAGGATTGGTAGATTTATGCAAATAACCGCGTCTAAACATTAATAACAATTGGCATCAACCTCTGAAATTATTCATTGTTCATATATTGCATATTTATTACTGAAAAAAATTAAATTTTAATATTATTTTTTATTTCAACGAAATTGTAATGAATTTGTACAAAATATTAAAATTTCTGTTGAATTTTAGATCGTCTCCTAAATTCAAAAATTACTCTTCGTTTTTCTGTATACACTTCACTCAAATTAAATCACCGATACAAACAGTTGCATTTCTCATAATTCATAAAATTTACCGTTTGCATACATGAGTAATAAATAAATAGCAAGAAAAAATAATAATATTAAATTAATGACAAAAATAGTAATATAAATTATTATGTAATTTTATACATTATTATGCTTTTCGCATATCGAAATGATAATTGATGGGACTAAACAATTAACAACTCTACATTTCTGATGCATATTAATTAAAAAATCGGTTAATTATACATCCAACCATAGCTTGTAAATGTAAGTACAGAATTATTATTTCATTTCAATCTGTTTTCGTTTATTTTAATTTTATACTAATTAAATAGTACATGCATTTAACAAAAAATTTAAAAAAAAAAAGGAAAACCTCAAACATTTTGTATATGACGGAAAAATTTCAACTTAAAGTCTCAATTAATTGACTAAATTACACACACACACAATTACATCAACTTACCCACCCACAAAGTAATTATAAATGATTTTTGTTTTTCTTTTTATGTATGTATATTTATTTATTGTAAAATTAAAAACGAACCATTTAAAAACTGAAACGAAATAAATTTTTATACAATGAACTCGATTAATGGTGTGAAAATTCCACAAAAAAAATTTATATAGAAATAATACGTACGTGTGTGTAATTTGAAATTGGATAAGTTGTAATCAGAGTTCGTTAGCACAATTAAACCACACAGAAATTTCATAAAATGAAATAATAAAAAAACACATTTGAGCACCCCGCGAGTAAAATAAATATAATTTACATACATTATTGAAACATGACGTAAAAGTGTATATAACATTGTCATAAATATATTTTACATTTTACGCACTTTTCAGTTGGTTTTCATTTGCATTACACTTTTCGGTAGAATGAGTTTTGCTTGCTATTTCTGTGTAGATAGTGGTAGTCAATTAGCAAATATTTTTAATTCATTTTCATTAATTGGAAATCAACAAATAAATAATATTTTGTGATTTGCCAGTGAAAAATATAGTTTACACATTTTTTCAATAATATTTTATAACTTCAATAAAACTTAATAACCCATTTTTTTTAATTAATATTATTTTCCAAAAAAATTTACACGGAATTTATAATTCCGTCGATTTTCTTTCTAAGTCTTTAGTCGCTCTTTATAGTACAGCTAGTTATTATAGATAGATCTGATCAAAAATTTGTTTTCGTGCAATGAGAACATAATGTTTATATCACCATCGTATTTACATAGTGGATACACTTACGTACCATAAAAAATTCCGACCTCAACTCCCGACTTTGATGGCGATTTTGATCGAATCCTGACTGTGCTGCTCGAGCGAGAAAAAATTGCGACGGCGACTTTACCTACTGGAAATACGAAGAACCGATTTTCAATGTTTCGTTCGTTAAATTGTGTGTGTATTGGTTTGATGGCGACCTTTAGTCAGACACTTTTCAGAAAATTATATTTTTATTGAACCCACCGTACTTTATATGGTCTGTATGGACTTTCAGAACGATTATTGAAAGTTGGTACAACAAATTTGAGAACCATATTAATTTCGTTAAAATCTGCAATGTTCTCATTCAGTCTTTATTTAATTCATAAATCTTGTTGTTAACTGTCGTCACTGCAATATAATTATATTGTATTTTTCTATTTTAACAGGATTTATACGTGCATAAGTAAATAGCCCGCAGTAAAAATATTTTGGGAGTGGCATATTAGCGATAGTGGGTGGCAACATAATGTAAATAAATAAATTTTCAAAAAAACTACATGCTACATTGCAAATTTTTACAGGTTGTATCCATCGCACTGATGAGATATCTGCTGATTTTGGTTCGATTTAAATGACGAGGAAGGGAAAATCAAGGAAAATCTTCCAGTTTTTATATTTCTAGTAGGATTTATCCTAAATATTTGAATCTTGGGACTGACACATACCAAACCAAAGCAAACATTTTAATCACTTCTGTAGGTGGAACTACTTGTACTAGTATTCATCTATTGAATATATTAAAAAGTACTCACGGAAGGAGGTCTCAATCGTCTAAATACCTGTATGAAATATATCGATAAGAAAACAGTCTAGACGTAATCTTATTATTTTTTGAGTTAAATTCCTGAAATAGAAATTTCGGAGGGGCTGCAATTCTCAAAACTGCGAGTACAACATTGCCCTTACCTGTTATTCACTGCTTGAATTGCCTTCTCGACTCACAATTTTCTTGCAAATTTCATTCCAGAACCTTTTTCGAGATGCTTCTTTAACTTCGAGGAGTTTTCACTTTCGTTTCTGAATTTCAAGACCTACCTTGAATCTTTTTTTATTCTTCATTGTAATTTTTTGCTCCTATCTAAAAAAAATTTATCTAGATACGATGTTATTTCAAATTCATTAGTAACACCTATTTAATAAAAATAATTTCACATATCAGCTAAATTCATTCCGTTTACTATAATTCAAAATGAATGGCAAGTCGTAAATATGTCGTCATGAATTTCCTTTTGTCCTAATTCTGAGTAAGGCAACTTACATAGATCCCATAATTTTGACCGACCATAAACCATCGAGCGTCAGAAGTAATTAATTCACCTTTTGCAGTGATATCAACCACTGTACATCACTTCACAGCTCTAATACTGTAGGTATATAAATTACGAATTCACCAGGTAAATTCCAATAGAGATCCGGACCATAATGGGCTATTCCGATGACTGATGGCGGTATCATGCCGGTGACTTAATAATTTCACCCGATTCACCTGTTTTCTGTTCATAAATTATTATTATTATTATTTTTACTAATGTTTTATAGCTGCTTGTCAGAAATTTATGATGTCTTTTCTGTTGTTATAATAATTGTGTGTTTGTGTAGTAGTTTTCCCCCGATTTGTAAATAAATTTATTCCAGAAATTAAGCTCAAGATCATTATACATTTGACTAATAATAATCTCGATCTTAATTTCACGTATATCTCTTTGAAATATTATTCAAATATCTTACTTTCTTTTGGCCATAAAAAATAATTTATTTGTACCATCGAAAAAATGGAAAACGATAAAAATTTATTTACTACGCTATTTAAAAACCAGCAGCGATAATATTGACGATAATATTTGCATTGATTTTTTCGACTCTTTTCGTAGTCAGGACCGTTTAATTGTGAAATAATGAAAATATTTTCACAGGAAAAAGAAGATGGACCATTGCATAAATTTTATGAAGTTATTATGGATGCCGGCGGTGATTTCATGGAAATTATCAACAATTTAACAGACGTTACCATTTTGGCTCCCAGCAACGAGGCATGGAGTGATCCAACTGTTTATAATGTTATCAGGTAATTTTTGAGGAAAATAATTAAAAAAAAAAAAATTCAGGATTTAAATACTTAAATAATTTCTATTCAGCAATTTAGCAAGTGTGTTATTTGTACATCATTATAAACTTTTCTTCTAAACCTTGTAGTAAATCTCGCTAGTCTAGTGGTCATGGGGTAATCCAGTGGCGGCACTTTTGCTATTGGTTCCAGGAGCAGTAAAAACTTCTCTTGCAAAAATACAGTAATACTTCAGTCAGACTACACGAATTTAATATGTTTTTAGAACTATTATTAACTCGGCTTTTTTTAATTAAGATAAAACAAAAATACAGGTACAAATTTATGTTATGTTAATTTATGGAATCTTTTATGCTCAAACACTACGTTGAATAAGACATAACTTACTTGTTCTCCCGTCAAAATGATGTTTCTTTTTGCAACCGAGATACTGATGGTTCAAAAGTTTAAACTTGAACCAAGTGTGAAAACTGTGAAAACCATGTATTTTTACGTGAAATTATCTCATCGTTAACATTTTTATTTTGAACCGTAGTAATAATGAGCTAGGTATCTAGATCTGTCTGGACGGATTGTTAATTTTGTATTATTTATATTATTATTAGCTTTATATTTTATTATTATATTATATATATCAATAGATCACAAATTTATGATATCATTTCAAATGGAGCAGCTGAAAAAATTTTCAACAATTTTTTTTTACGAAATTTAGAAACAAAAATTTTTGATTTTTAAAATTACATCAAATCCAAATAGCCTCATATATGAAATACTGAAATCTTCATTTCAATTCTCTGCAAAACCTTGGCTTAATGCAAGACGACTCTTACACTAAAAACAACGCAAAAATTATTAAAATGTTGCTTCTATGGTAGCTTTGAACGGAAAAATTTTATTATTGTTAAATTTTGATTTATTTATAAATTTTACATTATCCGAGAATGACATATTTCATTAGAAAATAAGTCAGAAATGTGTAGTCCTACGCACAAAATTGTTGAAATAAAAAAAAATTAAATTCCGTCCTTTCGAACCGTAAATGGTTGTTATATTCCCTGAGATAAATGCTATTAGCATAAAATACATGAGTTTTGGAAAAAAAAATATTAAATGGCTGACTGTAGATAGTTTGTAGTAGAAACATATTAAAATTAATTTAAACTGATATTTCAAGTACTTTATATTGGGTTTTCACAATTGCCTACGAAAATTAAATGAATTTCCACTGTATTTTACTAGAAGGAACTAAAGTAAAGATGACACCTTAAAACATTGGTTGGATTCGAACCCACCTACGTACCTTGCTATCGAAACGTGGAAGGCAACATACTTGATTACTATTCTATTTATAAATTGCAGAAATAAGGAGAAAATGAAGGAAATCTTAAATCTACATATTATCCGTGACCGAATGAACGTCGAAAAGATTCGTCAGAGAAATCAGAACGCTGTACGTATCAAATATTGAAATGACTTACTCTTAAGGACTAAATAATAACTTCGTTTTCCTTCCTGTCCCATTTACAGATCGCCCAAGTGCCTACATATTCCGAACGAAAATATCTGTACTTCAACATTATCACAAAAGGAGACGGAAATGAAACGGTAACCGTCGAAGGAGGTGGCGTTAACGCTTCAATCATCCAGGGCGATATTGTCCAGACTAACGGCTACATTCACATTATCGATAGAGTCCTAGGAATTCCGTACACTACCGTACTCGGAAAACTTAGTACCGATCCAATGATGAAGTAAGTCCATCTAGAAGTTCTAGGTTTTTCCTCCCCCCCCCCCTCCCCCTCCCTTTTTCACGTATGCCACTCTATGCACATTCCACGAATAGTTTTTCCTTATCTGTAAGTATGTCAGAAACACAAAATGATTGATTATAGCCGACTGTGCGGGATGTTGATTTTCTCGAAGCACTAAAACCGAAAAGCACTTATCTCTATTTAATTCGTTTACTAAAGCTGTTCGAGCAAAAACAAAGCGGTGTCTTTATTTTCGCTACAAGTCCCTTAAGACGAAAATGAAAGATATACGAAATAAGGGACAATTACATACTCGTATATTGATGTGCTTTTATCCGGAATCAGCTATATATTGTCACGTTGCGACAACATAGCTCTGCTAAATTAATTACAAAAATTGAATTGGTCCTGGGAAAATATTTTTCTTCCTTGGTTCTTTGATGTTTTGACAAGACTGTTGAAATATAAACGTGTTGAGTTTTCTTGGAAATTATATCTTGGGCTTTTCTTAATGATGGCCTAATATTCGTCATATGATTAATAATAATAAAAAAAAATCTGCCAACAGTCTGGGCGCAACATTATTATTTTTTGGGTAGAAGTCCGAAACGTGTTTAATACTAAGATGCGGTGAAGGTCACTATGAGACTGATAACCTAAAAAATAACGTTCCAAATAGCCTCCTGGTTATTCTTTAGGCCAAAATAACGAAATTCATGAAAATGTTGGAAAAACCCCTTTTTACTGATATTTTTCTTACTCCAGCTCTGTACATCAATAAAATTTTTATTTATATCAAATTTAAAAAAAAATTTTTATTTTTTTTTTTGCTTTAATTACTTTTGTAGTACTTCTACATATATGTACATACTAAGTTTCAACCTTCTAGCATAAGCCGTTTCTGAGATATGAAAAACCACTCCCAACCCCCCCCCCCCCCGTACCTTGCTACCCCTAACAAAAATTTTATTTTTCCGGGATGTCTCTATAGCACCTCTGTACATTTATCAATTTTTAGCTTTCTATCCTTTGCGGCTTTCGAGAAATTAAAATCAGAATTTTTTTCATTTCCACCCCTCCCAGCATCACTCCCTACACCCACGCCCTCCGCTAGAGGTCTACTGGTCCTAACTCCTGTAAAAATTTCAAGATCATATCTGATACGGTTCATGAGATATAAAAATTTAATTTTTTGAAAAATGGCTATCTCCCACCTTCAGCGCTTCACCTCCCCCCTCAAAAATTTTAAATTCAGTAGACTCCACTACTAATTATATATACAGAAACCAAGTTTTATCTTCTTAGCACAATTGAGTCGGAAGATATTGCAATTCAAAGTTTTTTACCCCCCACCCCGATACCTCACTACTCCCCTTAAACATTTTAACCCCGTTCGAATCTCCTAGTATACCTTAATACAACTACAAAATTTCGGCTATCTGACATCAATCGTTCAGGAGATATGGATTTTAGAATGTATCAATCCCAGCTTTCAAGCGTTTTGGACGCATTGTTACCCCCCCCCCCCCTCGCACACCTCTCAACCCCTATCGACTATTTTTTTGCAAATGGGTCCACTATCATAGTACTTCATAAGTTCCAACTTTCAGCCTCCTAGCATAAGCGGTTCCTGAGATCTAGAAACCAAAATTTTTCATCTTAAACGCTCCTCCCTCCTCCCTCCTCCTCCCTTACACCCCCACCCCACCAAAAGGTACCACTCGTAGGCGTTCACTCACTCTACCTACCATAACACTTTCAACTTAATATCTCAAGGGGTTTGTGAGCTACGCACCTTCAAACGGTTTTGCGTACGGCGGACGGCGTACGGCGTCTCCGGCGGACAGACGGACATTTTTTTCTTTTTTTGCTTTCTTGGTGTTTACTAGTCCTAAAACGTGTAAATACAAAATTTCAGGGTAGCAAACTTTTTTGAAATTTCAGGTCAATCACAATACTTTATTATTAAAAAATAATAACATAAAAGGAAGTTCTTTTATGTATCCGTTATAATTAAATGATCCACTTGCTAATCCGATCTCTGGTTAGTCTATGTTTTCAAAACCTCAGTCAATGAATAGAGTTCATTGGTACATTTACTTTATTGTTTTAATAATAATTACTATCACAACAAATTTATTCGTAAAGACGAAAGAAAATCAAATACATGTTTAATTTCCCGGACTGAAAGAACCTATTTCAACTAATTCCGAAGAAAATTTACCTCGGGCATGAATATGAAAATTTTCCCCATCTTTCCCTTGCCGCAACTCCTTCTGTTCGACTTTAACGATTTTAATATTTAACCGTGCATAATTAATTAATAAATTAATAATAATCTCTTACATGTTAGAAGACGATCAAGAGTAGCATATTAAATTAAATTGCGGTTTACATACATAACTTAGGTGATGTATGTATTTTCTATAAAATGATATGTGGATCCACCTCCAGGAGGTGACTGCAATGATTCGATGTGATTCCGGGGAACATGTTCCAAATTTGTGTGATAATGTAAGTGCCATGTTATGTTATCTTGCTCTCTATAAGTGCTTCGCAACCATTTAATTAAATATTCATTAAGCATGAATTTTACGAAGGAGCACAATTTGAAATCCATTCCGGATGTGCTGCTTGGCGTATACGGTAACTAATGTGAAGATATCGTAAAAAGCACTTAACAAGAGTACTTACTCTGTTTTGTACGATGACGACGTCATAAACACAATTTACTGCTATCTAAAATATTTATTTCCTAGATAACTCTCTTGTATATATAGGTTATATACGTGGTATTTTTATACCCTGGGCATAATATCCAAAGTTTCAAACCTACACTCGGATCCACACACCCATACAAACAGTACAGCCTAAGTAAACCCTTATTTTATGTACTTCCAGCGCAACATATCTCCTCGGCGAAGCAGCAGGATTTAATGATCAACTGAACGACACAACAAGACGTTTCACCTATTTCGTGGCTCGCGATAAAGCCTGGAGAAAAACCGAAACTGAATATCCTTCGACGCATAAGAAGCTCTTCATGCGAGACTATGTCTATCACGTAAGTACATACTTGAGTTCTTAGATGGCGTTGTAACGTAACTACGCAGCTAGTAAAGGATGCAACTATGGTGAGGAATAGGTGGCAAAAGTGTCTAATGTTAGTGGTCGAAACTTAATCTCCTCGCATAATAAACGAGTTTATAATCGTTTTAATGCAAAAGTGGAGCTTAAAACACACACCCTGAAGGACAACGTTGGCACGTTAAACCGGATAATGGAATTTTCATTTTATTTTGCAATTCCCAGGCACAAAGGCATTAAATATGTTGCTCTTAGCGTTACAAACTAGTTCCTGTCACGGCTCGGTAAAAGAACATCGAAAAATACAAGCACTCCGAAAAAGACATGCCGCCACAACCAAACACCACCACTGCATAAACCTTAATCTCGTCAAATTGCACATTTTCTACGTTACATGTTATTAGCGGAAGTGGTTTTATGCTTAACCCTTCCCCCCGGCAACATTAAGCCTGTCCATCAGCAACACAAAGTTAACATTAAATAAACGAATCCTTCATCCTTTCAGGCTCGGTCTATCCTGCAGAGACATCTAGTGATTGCCGACCGCTCTTACACCATGGCCCAATTGAAATACCTGACCAACGATTCGGTTCTGTTGCCAACCGTTCGGGATGCCTTGAGGATTCGCGTCAAAGAGGACTCAAATCGTAAGTACAATTATTGCTTATTCGAAGTCTTTGAGCGAGTGTAACGCACTCATAAGAATTTTTATGTAAAATATTTCTTTTGCACATTATTTCGAATTTTGTTCGTAAATTTTATTTATTTTATTCAGTTGGTTTTCCATCTCTATCGTTCAGTTGTAGTGAAAAGAGAAGGTGTTGATTTTGTCGGGTTGGAAAGGACACGCAAAAATTCCTTGGAGCAGTTTTTAATTAGGTGAATTCCTAAATGAAAAACCAAAACCCAGGTGTGTCCGCTGTAACATTTTCCAGTTTGGCACGAAATGGTCGGACCAGGTGTTGTCGAGTGGAAAATAAATTTTTTTTAATTTTACAGAAATTCACGGGGAGTAGAAATTTAGCCGGAAGTACGGACAAACCCTTTTAAAGAAATTATTTTTGTACCTGAGGCTTGGGTTCATTGTGATCATAAATAAATAATACTCCGTAGTAGAAGATAGATTGTCTAGAATATTGCAGTACATAAGATACGGTGAGATAGAGTTGCGATAAAAAATGGAACAAGAACAGAAACTGAATAGGTCAAGCATTAGAAAAAGAACTCATTAAGTCAACTTCTTGGGGGCACAGCCCTTTCCGGATCAAAATATAATAACTCCCGAAAATAACTTCTCAAGACTCCATCGAATAAAAATTTCTCATAAACTTTCGGAAGCAGAAATTTGTTTTCTTAATAAAAGTAACTACAGAACTTGATACCGAATTGTAAAGGGCAGAGAAGAAAACTTTTTTCAAGAAAAGGCTACAATTGAAACCCACTTTTTACGAATCAAAGTAAAGAGGCCAGTTATAGAGAAGTCTACAAAAATACGACGTTATGAGAGTGAAGCGGTTGAAGCTTTCCACCCCGAGCTACTTATTTTAAAATTTAATCACCTTCGTGTTATCCCATCTTGCAAGGTTTTCGCACCCCTTCAACTACAAGCAGAAATTGATTAACCGAAAATTTTCAAAAAATTGCAAACTTGGAATTTTATACTTTAACGTTAAGGACTAGTCGACCCCAAGAAGGCAAACTATGTCGACCTTTATTGAGAGTGAATTTATAAGGGTGGGGTATGTTCCCCAATAGGAAAAGATTTAGATGAAGCATTTTGGTTCCTTTATCTCAGAGCCACTTACGTCAGGAAGTTGAAACTTGGTGTCATACACAAAAAATTAGTCGACATGAGTAGAGGAATGCGGAAGAAATATTCTGGAATAGAGTCATTCTAAAATTGATATTTCCTGAATGGTGCACGCGATGAAGTTGAAATTTGGTGATTGTTTATAGGAATACAGGGAGAGCATATTTTGGAATAGTAGAGTTCAAGGGAAGAACACGACTGTGTGGATCAAAACAATTTTTTTCAAATATCACACCTCTTATATCAAGAAATATTTGCGATAGGATTCTGGAATGTATATAGAACGTAGGTTTATTACTCGTAAAATGTTCTTTTGTTGCTTTTTGTTCTAATTAGAGATAGTAAAAATCACTTTCTGTACCTATATAAATGCTTATGTTGCAAGTAAATGAACGTCAGTTAGCAAAATGAAATTATAATTCTTTTAGACATTTTAAAATAGCTAATATACAGCCTAGTGATTAAAATTCTATTGAGGTCCTGTAGGTACACACCTCTTCTAGATCATGAGCTCATCACACGTTGTCTTCGAAATAAACCTGAAAACAGCAGTAGAACCCATGGAAGGATAGCTCCTTCGTCCCAGAGGTGATCCTACAAAATTTGAATATTATCCAACAAGAAAAAAAGATTAAGGAATACCTTGCGAAAACATTCTCTCCGTATTGTACAAGAAGGAAAGCAATTTCACTACCTGAAAATATATTACATTATTTTCTTGTGAACGCTGTATAATACGATACATTAATATCGTATTATACAGATACTTCAAATTTTCTAGTCTCTCATAACATGAAAATATTCCTTTATACTATTATTACCATATAAAAATTTTCTTATGGGAAAACCGGTGAAAGAAAATCATTTCCCTAACTTGGTTGCTTCATTAAAAAATCATTCACTTGATTTTTCGTAAATAAACGGATGCGTAAGATAAATGGACTTACCTGATGATTGCGAAATCGAGTCCTTTCGTGTGTGCTCTACTTGTTTGAGGGTGGGTAAGACGTGGATAACATGCTTGGAATTAATACGTTGCTATTGAGAAAATTTCCTCATTCAGAAACAAGATTGATTTTGTTGTTTTTGCTCATTCGTTGGTGAAGTAACTTTTCTGATTTGATAGGCAATGTTTCCGGCAGGAACTTGAAAGTTAATGGAAATATGGCGTACGAGTATCAGACAAGGCCGGGGGAGCATCGACAGTATTAATGAATAGTGAAAATTTTATATTGCACTATTGTAAGAACAGGAAGAGTTTCCATATTCACCCCCTTATTTTGATCGGTTCTTCCGATAACCACTGTGTATCTGTTTCTATACCAAAGATTGCAGCATTTATTCTCCGCACTAGAAGCCCAATTATAAGCTTATGGATGATGAACCATTTCATTGGGGGCTTCTTGTATTTGTTTAAGAGGACGAGAGTTCGAATCCTGCATATGGCATGGTCCTGAGGTAAAAACAATCAACAATGTTCAATCCCATACTGTTCCCAAACATTCCGTTTCCACTCTCAAGAGGTTGGAAGATTGATTAACAACCTGTTCCTGGAAAAGAAACACCGTTGCCAGGCTTCGACTAAAAATGCAAGGAAATATTCTAGTAGGTATCAAGAAAGAATGTGAGGCCTGATCAGTGGCGGCTCGCCACATGAGGCTAGTGAGGCTGAGACTCACCATTTTACAGAGGAAAAAGTCATCAAGTTACTAGTGATTTTTTGTTTTGAATGTTTTACTTAATGACTTTCCGCAGTAAACCGACGTCCTTACTCATATAGTTTTAGTCCGACAAAGTCGTGTTTTAATATTCCAATTCAGCCTCACCTGCTAAGAAAGGCTCGAGCCACCACTGGGCCTGATGAGCTCAAAAGCAAAAAAGGATCTTAAATTAAATAAAAATTTAAAAAATAAAGATTTCTTTTACCTCTTCTCAAAAATTTACATATTGGTACTTATCCTCTTCTTGCACCAAAGTCATTAATGGTACTCTATTCGCGGGTATAGGATCTACCTGTTGCGCCCAGCGTGGGGTTTCCTAATTCTTTAGGATTCTAGTGGACACTTAAAGTGACATTCTACTCTTGCTGTTACTTATTTTAAAATACTTCTCTTGTGGAAGATAGATTGTAGATTGGAAGTAGGAGTTGGTATGGTTAACCTCTATCACTGCAGCCACAGTTGGACCTATTGTGACGTCCCCCCGGATTCACTATGATTCCTCTTCAGTCCCTGCGCTTTCAATGAAGCCTAGTATTTTGCGAAAAGGAATGGTTAGGAATTCCGATGGGTTCATGAAACCCTGACCGAAGTGACGAATTCTTTTCGTGAGCTAAACCCTCACATTCACAAAGGATATGCTCTGGTGTTTCGTCATTGCATATTCCGCAAATTTTAGTCTCAGAGAGACCAATCCTATTGAGATGCTTCCTCATGTGACAATGTCCAGTCAGAGCTAGGGTTCGGGTCTGATATCTGCTTAATTTTAAATAATCAGATGTTCTTTTTTCCGAATGTTTTGGCATAAAAAGCTTTGAGTGCCTGTTGCCCGGTGCCAAGTCCCAGTGAATGGTACTTTGCGATTTTTGCCACATTCGGATGTTCATTCTGGCTGTGCTTAATGATATCCCACAAAATGGATATGGTCCCATGAAGTCAGCTTCTGAATCTTTACTAGCCATTAAGTCGGCCATTTCATTACCTTCATAGCCGCTGTGTCCCGGAATCCAAATGAGGTTAATTCTGTTCTTATTTTCGAGTTCAATCAGACATTGGAGGCAATTCCAAACAAGTTTGGAGTAGATTTGGACGAACTGAAGTGCCATTATTGCAGCCTTGCTGTCCGAGAAAATATATATTTGTTGGTTTTGGTAGCCCCGTCTGATATTTTCTCTAATGCATAGTTCAATAGCATGAGTCTCCGCCTGAAAAACAGTGGATGTTATGTGCATGCTACAGTAGAATTTGACATTTGGGCGCACTCCATAAACCCCTGCTCCTACACCTTGATCCGTTTTAGATCCGTGTGGAAGATAAGTTACGTCCAGCGACAAGCGTCAACGAGAGAAAAGAAATGTATTAATGAATTTATTTTTGGTGTGATAGTCCGCAAGTAATAGAAGTGCCTTAAAACATTTTAATAATAATCAATGGCACAACAGCCCAAATTGGGCCTAGGCCTTGAAGTAATGCTAGAGTTACTTCATTACTAGACCAACGGAACACTAGGAAGTGGTCAGCCATACGCTCGTCCGTGATTATTACCCCGATTTTTAACTCAGGTACTCATTTACAAGCTGAGTGACTGGTAGTCCGGCACCTAATCCCATTCTCGAAAATTACTTGTCGCCAAGCAGATTCGAACCTGGTACCAGGTGCACCGAAGGCATGTGCTCTAGCCACTAAGCCACCCAGACTACTTAAAACATTTTAATCCCTACCCTAATTTACGAGCTAGTGTTCAAAAAACCATTAACCGAAATGGCGCCCAGTGTAGGGCTTTATGATACCTTCGGAATCTTAAATATTAAACAAATCAAAAGCGAAATTCTCTTTCAAAATCAACACCGTACTATTAGGAATTTAATTTTATATACGAACATTATTTTTTCTATGTTATATTCTTGTAAATCATATTTCCATAATATGTTTTCCTTAATTTTCTGTTATGTTGTATTTCGTGTATAAGTTTCTCCTCTGAAATATAATTCATATTCAAATTACAAATATGTACAGCCGACGATTTCATGAATCCTGAAAAGTTGGGTGAGTTTCGTTTTTAGCGTTCGCAAAGAAAAAAAGAAACAGAAAAAAAACCGAAAGGTTACTTTAAAAGTTAAAACAAAAATTTTTTTTATTAAAATTATTTTAATTTTCCTACAATTTATTTCTATTCTGTTTTTGTTTCTGTATAAGTCTTATGTTCGTGCAACAAATTTTATTCCTTTCTTTGAATTCCGTTTTAATTTTCGAAGACTTTTTATTTGCATTTTAATGCGATTTAGAGCAGATCACTTCTAGCGTGTGTGGATAAAGCCCACGAAAATGTTATTCGATTTTAGTAGGTCACTTTTAAATAGTTAAAACACGCACACACGAAACTTGTTAGAGAAAATGCAATTTAAATTATTTATCAAAAGGAAACGTATCCTTGTTTCGGCTTTTGTATGGCGCCATTGTATGCCGTGCATCAGGACAATGAATGCAAACATAGTTTACGTTACATATTTGAATTTTGCTTGCTTCTACGCTTTTCAAGTTTAAAACGAAAATTTTAATGTGAAAATGTGAAGTTTGCTTGCGGCAGTAAATTCGAGTGCAGTATTTACATTTAGATTACTTTTCCGACTAAATAAAAGCATTTTGACGAATGGAAAATTTTAGAAATTCGCACAAAGCAACTGAAACCTGAATAATATCTGAACGGAAAACTTTTACAAAGTTCTATCCGAAATTCGAGAAAACTATCAACTAATTAGTATTGATGGAGTTTCATGAGAGCGGCTCTATTAAATACTGAAAATTCAACGCTTCTAAAAATTGCATTAATCTTTAAAAAGAGTCTAAACCCGCGCTTAACATAATTGAACTTACCGTCGAATTTTTCATCGTATCGAATATTTTAAATTTATTCGATTGTAATATGGAATTTTTTGTCGATGGAAATATTGTTTATATACCTAGTCGTATAAATTTTAAATATTCCATTTGAAGACAAATTTTATGATTCATCGACTTTCCCATCGCATATAATATTTTATAATTATTATTATTTATTATTTTTTCATCGAAGATAGTTCTTTATGACACAAATTCTAAAATATGTATTCGATGCGCTGAAAAATTCGAGAAGAAGGTCGATCGTGTAAGGCAGGCTTTAGACTATAATTTCATTTCAATTCTACTAAAACGAAATTACAAGCAACTTCTATAACAACGAGACAATATCATTTTTGTTCAACAACATCATTATTATAATTTAACCTAATAACGAAACAAATTGCTACAAATTATTTAATAAATAAACAAATTCAATATTGTAATAAAATTAATAAATTATCGTTATTCCGTCGCATGATAAAAACAATTTGCAAAAAAAATCAATTTTAATCGTTTCCAAAGTTAATGTAGTTTGAATTGAATTGCTTTTGCAGAAATTTTTATATTTACCTTCTTTTCTCGTTAAATAAACTACCTTAAACTATTGATAGAGGAGCATGTCAGTTATTTTGAATGCAATTTCCAATAGATCGTATAATTTAATAATAATTTGACTTCGTAGCAGTTGGCTCACTTTTAAACTACACTTGGATAGCAATTTGGTGAACCATTATAAATATGCGATGTTAATATTTAATTAATAATTTTTATGCGTATGATTTACTCTGTTTGAAGATCATAAAATATATCGAAACGAAATTCGATATAAAATAAATTATTCCTGTTTCTTTTAAGATTGTCAACATTCAATCGCAATGCATCAAGTCACTTACACAATTCTATGGTAGGATTATATGATATGAATTCAATGCCTCTAAAACAAAAGGCTGTTGCGTATCATCCAGATGTGATATTAGTAACGGTGAAGTAGTTTCTAAGCCAGAAAATTCTTGGTCATTTTCATCAAGAAATGAATTTCCAATTTTTTGAACAGAATTGGTAGAGCAGTAGTTTTTTTTTCTCGGTGTGAGAAGACTAACAAGCCGGCCACTAGGCTACTGAGCCCCAACTATCTGTTAAGTCCCTTAAGTTTCTCCAAATTTTTGATTTTCTTGTATTCTTTGTCAATATCCGCAGAAAAAACCAAGTACAGTCTAGGTTACATATTGGTTAAAAATTTATAATTTGAAATAAATTTCCTTCGTCGGCACAACTAGTTCAGGCATTTTTATGTGATGTTTTCGCCTTGTTCCAAAACTTTGACATCAGAGGAAGAAATCTTAAGATATTTTCTATTTTTGTGGATTATAAAAGAATGTTAAGATCGATAAATATTCAAATTAGGAGACTATTTTAAAAGTCAATTTGTTAAGTAGAACAGTGGTATAATAATTCTATAGCCCGTCGTTCGTCGACTTAAAATAATAACTGCATAATACACCTTCTGATGAGTCAATGCAACCCGATGATAAAACAGCTCTTTCGGACCTTAGTCTAAAACAGTTTTCAAACTGACCTTTCTGGCGAAAGTTTTTCAACTGCCAAGGCACAAATGGAAATAGCCAAGACTGATCCCAGTTGTTGGTCTTCCCAGACTCCTCCAGACTCTAAAAGTTGGCTCCTGTGTTGAAAATTTGAAAAAAAATTGATCTGCTGAATGATGTGTGTGTTCATTAGCAGGATAAAATCGTTAGTTTAAGATAAATGATTTTTTGTATTAAGCCAAGAACCATATGAACGTGCTATTGAAACCCTATTTGTCATACGTTCCTGTATGAAGTTGTTTTGTTTATTGTTATCGCAAATTCATTAGCAATTCACACCGTTTTGAAAAATACCAAGCCATAGTATTTATCTCATCGATAAACGCTAATTTTTTGATGAACTGACATGGCAGTGTACCCTTGCTTAAAACCTGGTGCACATCAATGTTAAGCTCCCAAAAATAAAGAAGACCTTAGCACATTTACAAAAAAATTTGGCTTGATTTCAAACAGAGTCAGTCACATAAATTGCATGCATTTAAAACCCCCCTTCTTCTGTTTAAATATTCGAATAAATTAAGAAAGTTTAAAAAATCAACTATCCACAATATGAAACAACTACAAATTATATTTTTTCTCTTTCCAAACCCAATCTAATTTCAGGCTACTCAATCCTATGGAACAATAAATGGATTAGCGTCTATCGTCCGGACGTCGAATGTACAAATGGAATAATTCACGTAATCGATCATCCCCTACTCGAAGAGAAAGACATTCAAGTTACAGCAGGTACATCACAAGCTCAAATTGCATTAAATGTTTTATTTGGAAACTTTTTAATGATTTTAATAGCAAAACTCTTATTATAAAATGGTTTTTACTTTAAACTATTTTTTTGTTTTTAAATCTATCAATTAATTTCCTTCACCATCATCACACCATCCCCTACAAAAAATTAAATGAAAAAAAAACAAGAAATGTCTTAAAATTAAACATTCAAAGAAAATAAAAACAAAGAGCTAGGTATATTATACTATTCGTACATTCAATAAAAACAAAACGGAACATACCAAAAGTTTATAGTAATATTAAAAAAAAAATCAATGAAAAAAATTAATAATTATAGTGTAATATTAATATTATAAACAAGAAGAAAAACAAAACTGATCGTGAACATGAAGCTTAGCATATTGATATAAATTTAAACTGATAAAAAGTGAAAGAAATGACGAGAAAAAAAATATAATGTGAGAAATTTCTATATATTATTTATTTTCTTATTTTTAGTATATTTTAAAAATTAAAATAAAATACTTTATTATTAGAAGAATAAAGTTAAAGTGAGAATGCATTTTTCGAATATAAATGCATGAAAAAAACAGCAAATAATTAAAATTACTACATCAATAACTATGTAACTGAATTCTTGAAAAGAAAACTGTGTCACGAATTAAGGGTGAGCGTGTCCGCTTAAATTATATCCATCACATTTTGAAACCCATTCTTCGAAAGTATTCTCAATAAGGGAAGTCACCGTCGCAATTTCGTTTAACTCAAGTGGCGCAGCCGGTGTTTGATAATTACCTTAAGCTTCGAGGGAAAAGACATTGCAGCCAGGCGAAATTTCTAATCATTTCCATCGTTTCCCAAAGATGACCTTTATGTTCTCTTGCCTGGCTGGAGTGTAGTAATCCACCATTTCACAGGTTGTTTGGTTAGATTTTCTAACTGAGGCTGTTGGCTAGAACCCGGTTTAAGATTTTTTCATGGGAATGGAAATAGTTTTAAATTTTTTCGGATCTTAAGGTCAGCTAGAAAACGAATTTAAAAAAATGCAGAATACAGTAAAAAAAAGGAGCAATGTTAATTCCAGATACTTAACTAGTGAAATATCTACTGACCCAAACTGTGGAATAGTTGACTGTGTCAGGTCTTTCTCAACTTTCAGTTAGATGCGTGTCAAATTCGGACTGAAATCAGTCCATTTTCGGGGTCGGAATGAATGGGATTCATTTACTCAGGCTTTATGCTGCCACGTATAATAATTATACAGATACTGCCACTACACCCAAGGTGCTCATTCCAGATAACTTCTGGGTTATTTTTACCACTGCAGGTTAGTTTGAACATTATGGACCCTTTCGATTAACTTACTGCAATAGTCTCAATTACGAAATTTTTTTTCCACTTGAAACTTTTCCCCAAAACCCGGGAACGCTCACCTCGCGATACTGCTTTCTAAACTTAAAAGAAACCAACACACTGTTGCCGCATTCGCTAAACGTGTTTATTTTTTGTTGATTTTAATTTTCAACTAGGATAAAAAAATGAAAAAAGGATTCTAATTATAAAAAAAGATATATATAAAGATAGGAAATAAATAAAAACAATAAGGGTAAATGAATTTCCTTTTATATAATGAAATATTAAAATCATATAAGAACTAAAAGTAAAGTATAATAAATAAATGTAAAATTTATATAGGACATGATGAAAAAAATTATAAAAAAAAATAAAAGATATAATTAAAAAGAAAATCATTCCATTTATCATTCATATAATAAAAAGGGGAAAACACTGCCCCCGTTCACAAAAGTCTTCAAAGTAATGAAAGAAAATAAAAATAATTATCAAACTGCCGAAATATTTATCAAAATAATCAAATTGATCACCGACTTTTACGAACTTATCGTTTTAATCGCCGCCGCACCACATTTTATTGTAGCAACCCTTCCTTCTAGTATTTTTAATAGGAACTCAAAACATTTTCAGAAATTTCATTTAATTAGAAAAAGAAAATCGAGTCCAAGCATTTTCGTCCCCGAATTTATTCTAACAAACAAATCGAACACATTACTATGCGCCACATATCGTTTAGACGGGCATTTTGAAAAATTCAATTGCGATATGGTAACACCTAAATGCTCCTAAGACTGGACCGGAGATGGCAGTACTTGTCAATCTTTTTGAGTATCTAACCGTTTTCCCGAGCAAATAAAATTCCAAAGATATTTCAAAAAAGGAGCATCCGAACTAAAGAATTTTTCATAATGCCTATTAATTATCATTCGAACTTAACATTCCCCTATTATCCTCATACATAATACGTTCTTTAAACAAATTGAAAAAAAACAACAACAACAGTAGATATTAAACAAATTAAATTTAATTCACGAAAAACGTATGAAAATCAAACAAAATATTTTCCAAATGTATGTTTTTAGGTGGTTAAATTCAACCCCACACCACTTCTTATGTATCCGATGATGTGTGAATGTGTCCGTATAAATCTCTCTCTGACTAACCAATAGCAGCTTAGTATTTAGTAAAGAAGTTTGAAAAATTAAGAAAAACCTAAAAGTTAAAAATAACCGACAACCAATGCGCGGCTGTTTTCAAAAAAAAAAACATTAATCAAATAAACCAACCAGAAAATTCTAGAGAATTAAACTTAATATATTGCAATAATTGAACAATTAAATAATAATAATAAATGCAATTTGATGAAGTGAAGCTTAAAACAAACAAATGCTAACAATTTGTTCATAAAAACCTTAAAAATGGAAAACAAAATATTTTTTTTCGCAAGCCTAACAAAATATAAAGTAAAACAAAATGTTTTCCCTGTTTTCTCTATTTTGTGTGTAAGTGTACATGATGTACATAATTATGTTAAATATTAAATAAAAAAAAATTTAAACTATAAATAATAAAAAACAAAACTATATTTAAAAAAATGCAAATATTGTATTTAAAATTAAGTTTTTTTTATTATGTAGTAATAAAAAAAAAATTATATTGAAAAAAACACCTACCTAATGTCATTAGTATTTAGTTTTTGAGTTTTAAATGAATTTAAATTTAATACAACAAGAAAAATTATAAGAAGGAATTAAACTTTATTTTTTGAAATGAATTGAAAAAAGAAACAAAAACGATGATATTATTAAATTATATGAAATTATTGAAAAAAATTGTAATCGCGCCACTTGTATAGCCTTAGAAAATCAGTTTCACTAATGCAAAGCAAAAACAAAAAAAACAGCAAGAACAACATAAAATATTATGTATACATAAAATATGTCATAAATATAAAAAAAAATGAAAACATAAATAAATAAACTGTTTGAAAGTATTAGTCACATTTTATATATACAAAAAACAGAAAATCAATAAATGAAATAAAATAAAAACAAAAGAAAATCAAATCGATTATATAATTACTTTCTTGTTTAGGAAAACCAACAAACAAAATGAACAAAATAAATGAAAAATATTTAAAAGAAACGAGTTGTTTTTATATTGTTACATGCGTACCCTAAAACCGACCTAATTATCAATGACATCAAAGAAAACTACAGCCAACCAATATCCAATTAGAATAGCGTAGAAAGCTCTACACACTTATCGCATGTTCTACACACATCGTGAATATTTCACACACACATCTGATTATGCTGAAAATTTCTTGACTCAACACATGCAGGATATAAGCACTGCAGGACTTATGCACGGGATCAGTCTCTCTACTGCGAGAGTGAGATTGGAAACTGATTTTTATTGATAACAGCGTAAATGAAAACGGAAAAAAATTATCAATAGTGTGAGAATAGATTGCGATTGTATAAAATTTTATTGTTTTATTGTGTTTTCTGCTTGAAATCCCGACGAACTCCTAGACCGCAACAATATTTTTCATTATTGTGGCACAACGATTAAATTTATTGGTGAACTGCTAAATTCAAATTTATTGAGGGTGTCAGAAGAGCACAGAAGAGAGAAGGGAATATCAATTTTTTTAGAAAATCAGTTCTTATATTTCACGAACTGTTTGAGATAGGATCTTGTAATTATAGAGTTAGATCAAATTGGAAAAGTGTTCGGGTGGAAGTATGAGGTGAACGGATTATGAAGCTGGACTAAATAATTTACTCCTTAAGAAAATTTAAATTTAGTCGCGTGACCAACTTTATTTGATCGCATTGTTCAGGTTCCTCTATAACGAGTAAGACAGTCCTACATTCCTCGAGTGCATTAATTTAAATTATCGACGTTTTTTTTTATTTTGAGCCAAGCAAAATAAAACGCCCTGATAGCTTCAATTAAAAAAATAGTTGCTAACGAGAAAAATTATGGATGTTCGAAGTTACAGAACCTGTCCATATCAGCGACCCACTTGAAAGGGATCGTGTTGGCGAAGTAGGGCTAGTGTATTTGTGGTTATGATGTTGTTGAGTGCTGCAAGAAATCAACGTTAAGATAGAAAATCACGGATGAGGTGTCATCGTTAACTTGCTGTGTTGAGGAGGAGAAGACTTGCCCAGGCTGAGTTCAACGAGGATCGATCTTTTGATAACGCCAGAAACGATGATGAGGAGGATCTCTGTTAGTTAAAACAACGTATTGTCGTTGAGCAAATACAACTAACTTCAAAGACTTCCGTCTTATTTGAGACTTTTTACTTTTCTCACATTGCTGAAAGCAGATCTGAAGATCTGATGATGGAAAAGTAACGAGGTATAAAAAGAGAGGATGTGCGTTTTCAAAAGAGGGCAGGACACCTAAATTTGATATCGATAAACTAAAGGACGAGACTGTCGCGTTAGCTTATAAGTCAGAGCTACAAACACGCTTTGAAGCATTACTAAGTGACGAAGTGACAACCATCGATCAAGAGTGGACACTGTTGAGAGATGGTATCAGAACGACAGCAGAAGAGATCATAGGACTAAAATCCCAACAGAAACGTAATGACTGGTTCGATAATGATTGTAGTGACGCAATAACGAAAAAGAATGAAGCTTACAAGGAATGCATTGAAATACCGACGAGAGCCAAAAAAGAAAGATACGACGAGCTTAGGCGATTATCAAATAAAATCTGCAGATGAAAGAAACGAAAACACAACAATGACATAATTATAAGACTAAATACCGACCTGAAGTCAAATAATTTACCATCCGGATACCATATACTGCCGTCAAACAAGTAAGACAATAATTTACCATCCGCATACCATATACTGCCGTCAAACAAGTAAGACAAGGCTATAAGCCACGAACAAACCTCTGTAAAGACAAGGAAGGAAGTATCCTTATTAACGCATAACAAATTAAACAAAGATGGGTTGAGTACTTTAGAAAGCTGCTAAACCCGAACAGAGGGACGGCCGCCGACCCAAGTATTACACCAAGTGCTCCATCTGATGAGCAGGCATCAACTACGGTATCCACCGTCGGAGAAGTGGAAGCAGCCCTGCGCGACCAAAAAATACACAAATCACCTGGAGTTGATGCAATACCAGTGGAGCTCTTAAAGGGAGGTGGTCCATGCCTCGCCAATCTCCTACACAAAATCATGACAAAAATTTGGATTGAAGAAAAAATAACCGACGACTGGCGCCAGAGCATTATATGTCCAATCTATAAGAAAGGAGATAAACTGCGATGTGAAAATTACAGAGGCATATCATTGTTGTGTACGTCCTACAAAATACTGACGAAAGTAATTCAGAATCGATTAAAGCCTTATACAGAAAGTATTATAGGCGAATACCAAGGTGGTTTCAGAACCGGATGATCTACTATTGACCAGATATTCCCAGTCAAACAAGTGCTAGAAAAATGCTGGGAGTATAACATTGACGTGCACTAGATTTTGGTGGACTTCCAACAGGCATACAATAGTATAGATCGTAATGTACTATATAAAATAATGCTTGACTTCGGAATTCCACCAAAACTCGTCCGATTAACAAAAATGACCAAGACTGACACTGAGTCCCAAGTAAGGATACAAAACGAGCTTACCCAAAGCTTCCGAACAGAATCCGGCCGATTAACAAAAATGACCATGACTGACACTGAATCCCAAGTAAGGATACAAAAGGAGCTTACTCAAAGCTTCCAAACAGAATCCGGCCTGAAGCAGGGAGATGGACTCGCTCCCATGCTCTTCAATCTCGCCCTGGAATATGTTATCAGAAAGATACCCGTTGATACCAGAAGTACCCTGCTAATCAAGTCCACTCAACTAGTGGTGAACGCGGATGACATAAACATCATGGCCAGATCTGTTCCAGACGCGAAGGAAGTCTTCCACTGTCTAGACTCAGCGGCAAAAGATGTCGGGTTAAGGGTCAATGAGAATAAGACCAAGTTCAAACAAGAAGAAACGCGCCAACTAGACAAAATATGACCATGGAGGACTACAACCTGGAGAATATGGATGTAATAGACGGCAACGAACGGGACAAAGTAAAACACAGGATCACACTAGCAAATAAGGCGTATTTCACGGTTCTCCCGATCTTAAAATCGAAAAAAGTGCACAGGCTAAGCAAACTTCGCATATACAAGACCATAACAAGACCGGTGCTACTATATGCAAGCGAAACGTGGACTCTCACCCAAGCGTCTGAAAAATCAATAGACACTTTTGAACGACGAGTTCTTCGAAGAATTTTGGGACCAGTAAGAGAAGGCACTGAAAGGCGTTTTCGGTACAACCAGTGTTGCCAACTAATTTTTGGTTAAGTAAGTAGATTTTTTGCATCAAAGTAAGTAGAAAAGCAGAATAGGTAAGTAGATAAAGTAATAAGTATTTTTTATTAATTAAATTTTGATACTAATATGTTATATGTATAGCATAAAAATAAAATTCACATTATTTATATTGTATACGAAAAGTATAAAGATTTGTTTTATTAGAAGTAAACTAAAATGTCCCAAAATCCCTTAAAATAAAATGTCTTACGGGTAAAATCTACTTTTATGAAAAAGATATTGTTACATTGGTGGCACTTTAGATAGTTTTTGTTAATCAAATCCAACAATATATCTTACGTGTAAATACATATAAAAATCTGTGAATGTTAAAGAATATAAAGTTATTGTTGGTCGTTTCCTTTGGAACTATACATACGTACAGTTGAACCCAGTGGCGGATCCAGAAATTTGTTTGATTTGACTATTTTGTTTGATCTAGTTCTGTGTGAATTTAGCAAAAACGGGATCATATTGTTTTCATCTTATTATGGGTCATTCCATCCAGAATCGCCAAAGTTGTGACCTTACCATTTCCGATTCTTTTGAAAATGTTTGTACTTGAAGAACTAGTGAAAAAAATAATGGAAATTTAAGTTTTTGTTTCTATCTCATTTTTTAACTAACAAAAACAACAACAATCTTTAAAATAAGCCCTACTTTATTATTCAAGGATAAAAATTACCAGAGAGGACTTGGACATCTTTTTTGAGAAATCTTTAACATACTATAACTAACAAAAAAAAATGAGATAGAAACAAAAACTTGAAATCATATTTTTTTTCACTAATTCTTCCAGTACATAAATTTTCAAAAGAATCGGCGATGATAAGGTCACACTCGATTCTTGATTAAATGACCCTTTTTCTATAAAATAATTGAGAACCACTATAATCTTCTTCGATTTTTTTGACCCCGATCTCATTGAGATCCCAAGTTAATTTTTTGATATTTTTTGAAAAACAGTATAACCTACATCATATAAAAAAAACCGTTTTGAGATATTCAACGATAAAGGACAAAATCATTATCCTTGAAAAAAATTTCAAAGATAATTTTTATTGCGACAACCTTCCCCTTTAAAATAAGCCATATTTTATTATTCAAAGAGGACTCGGACACCATTTTTGCTAAAACTTTAACATAGTATAACTAACAAAAAAAATGAGATAGAAACAAAAAATTGAATTTCAATTATTTTTTCACTAGTTCTTAAAGTACAAAAATTTTCAAAACAATCGGAGATGGTAAGGTCCCAAATTTCGTCAATCTTGGCGGTTCTTGATGGAATGACCCTATTACCTACGCAATATGTTGTCTTGTAGTCTTTTTATCATGGTGCGTTTACACTCACCCTTGAGGCTCGCCTCGAGGCGAGCCTCTACCCCCATCAGGTCATTGCAAACTGGTTTTCGTCGACTGTGTTCTTTGCTGTGTTGAAAGCAATTTACACCCAACATGCCTTTGCTGCGCAACTTGCCTATAAGTGCGAAACGACAGAAATACGATGAGCTGCGAATTGTGTGGTACCACAGTTCATTGTATATGTGTACACATATGGAAGCGTGCGTCGGAGAAAAAGTTGAAGAATGTTAGACTCTTGCGACTTGTCGAGCCATCTGATAGGTTGATTTTATGGTGGGGATAGAGGCGCGCTGAGTGTATGGTAAATCCACCATCATTGTTCTGTTCTGTGCTTTGCATTGCACCGCAGAACTACAGTAAATGCCACTTTGCAGTGGAGTAAAAAAAATCAGAGAACGATTGAAGTATGTATGTTTAGAAAATTCGGAATTGCTCTTGGGGGGGCGGCCGCCCCCTCCGCCCTCCCCTGTATCCGCAATGGTAGAACCTAAAGAAGTGACCACCTTCCTATCTTGACCACTTGCATAAAGTTGCCATTTTTTCCGGTCCCGGTGTAAATCAGAACCGGATTTTATTTGTTAAATTATTTTTATAATCTGACCAATCGAATAAACTATATAGAGGTTCTACTGTATTTTGCTTGAATTTTTTTATCATTTTGGGTAATATTTTCAAATCAAAACACTTTGACTCTAAAATTTTAAGAAGTAACTTGGCTTGTAAACATTCTTTGATTAACGCTTTTCCAATTAAGTTCCTGGCTTTGGATGAAAAAACACGTTCGATATTTGCGGATGAATGTGAAAAGATCAACATAATAAATTCAAAATTACATAAGGTTATAAAAGCCTTCTGTTCACCTATCTGGACAGAGGAAAGATCTTGCCAAAACACTTCTATATCTTCTTCTATATTATAAATACTTTTTTCCAAATAATTATTTAACAGAGTAAATTCATCATCGAGTTTTTGTAATTTATGGTCTTCAACAATAATGTCCTTTCAATGTATAGTTCTCACTAAAATGCTTTTCTTGTTGATTTTGTCATCTATGTATAGTAGTACAGTGGATTCCGTTTACACAATATAATAGGATAAGTGCATTAAATTTTACTGGAAAAGAGTTTTAGGATTTTGTTGTAAAGTAAGTAGAAAGAGGTGTCCGGTAAGTAGGTAAGGAGATAAGCATAAAAGTAAGTAGATCTACTTACTTTTAGCTAGAGTTGGCAACGCTGGGTACAACAACGAGTTGTATAACATCTATGACGACCAGCCGCATCGACTCTTATAAAATTTCGTAAGCTACAATGGGCAGGCCATGTGGAGCGAATGGACGACGGAAGAATTCCCAAACGCACTCTGAAAGGTAGAGCTCATGGCAAACGATCGGTGGGAAAACCGCGGAAAAGATACGAGGACTCAGTTGACGCAGATTGCAGATCGCTTCTTAGATGCACAAATTGGAGGACGCGGGCGCTGAACCGAGATGACTTCAGACAATGTATCCTACAGGCCGTGGCCCGATTTGGGCTGTCGCGCCATTGATGATGATGATGATAAAAAGAGAGGTTGAAAGTAGGGCCCGCGCGCCTTTAATAGGACTGTGTAGGTTTAATTGCAGTTGTTTAGTCAAGCTGCACAGTAAACGCTGTTAAGGTTTTCGCGCAGTCCAATCCAAAAGAGGTGAGTACTGTTTTTGTCTTAAGGTCCTAATATCTGCACGAAAAATAAAAATTTAGAACAATCGGATTGTACGCGGCCGAGCTCAACTATCAATAAACCACTGGATAAATAAGTTTTTCGGTAACTAAACTTAGGAGCAAAACAACTCAGCTAAGAAGAAAATTCGAATTTAAATTCAAAAATTTCTTTTTATAGCAACAGAAGCCATCTCGTGGCGACAATAAATTCTCACTCACTCCTGCTCGGTTGGAATAGGAACTGAGCACTCCCAAACAGTCACACCAGACTTCCTTTCGCTCATTTTTTTCCAGTGTAAGCACCACAGACCCAGGACCAACTTCACTCGATTCCGATGCACCGCGACAGTTTGAAAAGCTTCCGTACAAGCGCCGGAGCTGCACCACACACAAGAAGAGAATTTTACCCCTCCGCGAATTCAGTTTGGATGTTTTGTGTTCGATTCGTGCAAATTTAGCGCAATTCGGGGTGGAAATTATGCACTAATCACTTAAAAGCGACGACAAGCAAACAGATAATTGAAGTAAAGCTACAATGGCACCACGTAAGTAGCGAATTTTCGGAATTTCTCGCGACCAATTAGGTTAGCTGACAGCGGACCCCTCTGTGGAGCGAAGTCACCCCAAAAGAAACGCGACAAGAGACAGTGGCGCCGTGCGCGCGCGAAATTCAAAAAAAAAAATTGTTTCGCGAATTACTCGATCGAGTTTTGTATTTTTGTTTTATCGTTGCAGCGAGCAAGTTAAATACGAAGTTTCGTCCACCGAAAATAACAACGCAAACTCTTCTGGATTTCGATTTGGAGGAGAGTTCGTCGGACAGCGACTTTCGGATCGAAGACCACGACGAGAGTGACGACGACTTCTCGGACAATTCGAACGCGGTGGACAGCGGCAAGGACGACGACGATGGGGACGATGATAGCGACTCGGACGACGACAGTAAAAGTGACTTCTCCGATTTTAGAGCGAGCCTTTTGGGCAAAGTGGGCGGTTCGAAAAGTGCTGAGAGCGATGTGAAGTCCGTTTTGGAAGCAGCGAAGGCGGCCGGTCTCAAGGAGAATGTAACGTCTTTGGGAATTCGTTCGAAACAAGGGTCTAACTATTCGTCATTTTTACAGCTCCCCACAAATCCCATATGTTGCGCCTGCCTGGGCGATCGAAGCGACGACACCAACGAGATTGTCGAGTGCGACGGCTGCGGTGTTTGCGTGCACGAAATGTGCTACGGAGTGAGCGATTCGACGAGCGTGTCGAGCACCATATCTTCCTGTTCGACGGAACCTTGGTTTTGTGAGGCCTGTCGGGCTGGTGTTTCGGAACCCTCCTGCGAACTGTGTCCCAATGTCGGGGGAATTTTCAAGGAGACGGACGTCGGCAAGTGGGTCCATCTTGTCTGTGCATTGTACGTTCCGGGGGTGGCATTCGGCGAAGTCGACCAGTTGTCCTCGGTCACGCTCTTCGAGATGCCATACAGCAAGTGGGGCGCGAAAACCTGTTCGCTGTGTGAGGACGCGAAATATGCCCGTACCGGCGTTTGCATAGGGTGTGATGCCGGCATGTGTAAAACTTACTTCCACGTTACATGGTAAATCGCCTTCTTCGTTATTTATTTAAATTTATATCCGTGTAACTTAAATTTTATTGCAGCGCTCAAGCGGCCGGCTTCCTTTCCGAGGCGCATTCCGAAGAAGCCGATCATGCGGACCCGTTCTACGCCCACTGCAAAGTTCATTCGGACAAGACCATGATTAAGCACCGAAAACGAAATTTCAACACGCTGAAACTGCGAATGGAACGCAAGAAGCTTGCCAAGTTTGAAAATCAAATGGATAAGCCGACGACGGAACAGTTGCGAATACAGCGGAAGTTGAGCAAACATCAGACCAAGTACCGCTTGAACAAGATGCTGAAAACGGACCCGTGGGGTGAGTTTTTTCTTTTCTTCATCCGGATCAAGTCGGAACAATAATGTGTTCTCCTTGCAGTTCCAACGCAAAAAATGCCCCGATTGCTAAGCACCAGTGCTACTGCCTGCAAACGTCTTCTCCTCAAGGCCGAACTGATGGGTATCGATACGGCAGCGTTAGAATTTCAGGAAGCACAAGTGAGTGTTTCACACGGCAAGCTCGAAACGATTTAAAATTTCAATTCCGTTTTATAGATGGCCGCGCTGGCGGACGTACGGAAGAAATGGCACATTCCACCCGCATTTAGTGTCGAGTTTATCGGATACTATTTGGACAGAATAGCCAGACTGAAGGACCTGAAATGTAGCCTTGAACGGAATATCGAATCGAATAAGAAATTGCTGGAAGAGCAGCAGAGTTTACGCGATGAGTATGACAAGGTAAGCAGCAGCGGGGAGGCGAAATGAAATAAAAGAGGAGATGTAAGAATAAAATCTGCAAACTCTTCAACAAGACCGGTAACTGCTTTGCTGAATATCTATCTAAACGCGATCATAAAGACATTAGAAAATAAGCAAAAAATATTACCTAAAAATCAGTTTTATGCACTTAAAATGTGCTATCATAACTCAAGAACACCTAGAGTTGTGAACTTCTAATTTTCACGCCCCTCACCATGAGTGATAAATCAGACCTACAATCTATTTACCATTTTTGGGGCAAACTGTATCCCACCTAGGTACGGCTTATCACCTGTGATGTATGAAAATTGTTAGGTTTTTACCGTCCGAAAAACTAACAGGATGTGCTACTCAGTCCTCGATCAGTTCGACGCTTTGTTTACACGTTAAGGAGGATTTTCCTACGTGGCTGTCTGTTTGCCAGCTTTAAGCCAAACAGGGCGAATGTTAATATATTTTGCAGCCCGTATCAGTTGAAGGACAGATGTAGAAGACACAGTCGGCCGGGTTCTCTCTTAATCCATTTTTATTTAGCAAATTTCAAATCGGCAAACTTAAATAAAAATCTGCCAATGGTCTGGGCGAAACTTTATTATTTCATATCATCAGTTGTTTCGAAATTATAAGGTATCTTGGAAAGTTAGTTTTGTTCTTAAAATTAAAATATTTAAAATAGAGATTTTTAGCCGATTAAACATAGAAAAAGCCCGTGTGGACTATTCGATTTTCGATATATTATGTACACTAAAAGCCCATAGAAGTAAACACGAATTTGTTGAGCCCCTTACACCCCTTAGGATTAAATATCTAATACTAATATACTGAAATTAACTTTTTGGCCCTTATATAGGAAACCTAAGGAAGTAAAAATGAATTCGAAATATCATATGATTTAAGGAATATGTAGGAATCTGCGAAAACATATGGAACCTCCTTGCACCCACTTGGGGGTTGAATATCCAAAAATCCTGAAAGGAGTTAAAAAATAAATTTGACGACAGCACGAGAAAGTAGAAGCCAATGTTACACATAACTTTAGGCGGCCGGCCGGCCAGCTGCTGTCGGAGTGGGTGCGGGCGGACGGGGAGGCCACAACCGGAACGAGATCTCTCCTGATTTGGGCGCCATGTATTTTTTCCTTCGGGGAAAATACCGAACCAATAGCTCCTCCTGAGGTACACACCTGGATTGGACGGAAATCTGGGGATAATAAGAAATAGAAACACCAAAGCAACCAAAAACCACACGTTAAATAATTAAATACGACCTTTATTTCGTCGTTAAACTTTAACACACTTTGCCTGTCGTTCGGCGACGTAATTCGAACTCTACTCTACGCTATATACAAAGTATTATTCAACAAGAAGAAAAAAGAAACGACGCTGGCGGTCGGTGTTGTTTCTTCAGCAGTCCAGACTTGAGAGAGAGATCGTCCTCTACCAATTTCCTTGGCTGTTCCCTGGTACAGCATAATCTTTCCAGGGCTGGCGGCCCCGTTGATCCTGGGTGAATGTCCGCCTCCGGAGCCAGGAAGCTCGCGCGTGCCGATCGTTTTGTTGCCGCTATCCACCGGTGAACAGTGAGGTGTCACGCTGGTCGCATGTTGGTGGTTTGTAAACCGGGAAACTTCTCGTGGTATCTTCCATAAAGTGACGGTGCGTTCCTTGTTCGTGTGTAGTCGTCAAATGTGTTAGTGAGTGGTCTGACGCCGGTGTCTGCTATTCGGTGTTGGCGGAAATGCGGAATTTGGTTCCAGTCGACCGTACTTCCTTTTCGCTACCGCTGGGCCGATTCAACTAACTACCTACCTTAAGTCGTCGTTCTTCCCTTTACGAGATCAAGCGGAACAAATGTTAATGTAAAAAGAAATCAATTATAAAACAAAACCGTAGCCTGAAAACCAAAAGGGCTTCGAGGTGCCGCAGTTGTTGGTTGCTCAATGTTCCTCTCATCCTCCCTCCACTCCAAGTGCGTACGCCAGTGGTGACTTTTGTCCGGCCGCACCCCCGCCCAGATGCTCCCTTGCCGGCAACAGAGACACGTCGCGATGTCCGGGATGTGAAGGACCCCAGGTTTCCGATTAGTGCCCTGAAACACCTTCGCTCTCTTTTCGCAGGTAACACCAATTCAAATTCTTATTACTTCTAAATTTTCGAAATTCGTGAAAACGTGTTCAACCCTTTTAAACCCTCCTAGGGTGCTGAAAAGGGAAAAAAATTAAAAATATGTTTTAGGCGATTATTACGCAAGCCCGTGAAAGTGAAAAGATATTCGATATCTGATCAGACCTGGGGGATATGACAGAATTCGTAAAAAGTATACAACCCCCTTAGGGGTCGAATTTAAAAAAATTCTGAATACGCTTTCTAGGTATTTATATGAAGAATCCATAGAATAAAAATGAATTCAATATTTGGGAAGACCTAATAGATATGACGAAAAACGTGAAAATATATGCATTCCATTTTGACTGATACTATTTTTGCCACCCTTCCAAACGCCAATGAATATATGAAAATTTTTTTTATCTAAATTACTTTCCTAGTTAATTTATATATACATACCGAGTTTCAACTTTGTAGCATAAGCCGTTCTATAGTTAGGAAAAACATCGCCCACCCCCGTACTATACTACCTCTATAAAAAATTATATTTTTCCAACATGCTACTACTATAGCTCTATCTAAATACCAAGTTTCAGATTTATATCATAGGTTCTCGAGATATAAAAATCAGAACCTTTTCCGTGTCACTCTCCCCCCTCTCACCCTCTACACCCTCACACTGAAAATGTTTTTTCTGCAAGGGGTCTGGTAAAAATTTTAAGAATCTATCTAACACTGTTCTTAAGATATGAGACGTGATTTTTTAGAAAAAATTCTTATCCCCTCCACTTTCATGCTCCGCCGCCCCATTAAAAAGTTTTACTTTTAGCAAACTTTATTTGTCAACCTTTATACAGAAACCGAATTTTATTTGTCTAGTACAATTTAAAGTTTTTCACCCCCACCCGTACGCAATTGTCCCTATTCAAAAATTTGTTTCCGATCTATTCTCCTAGTATACCTACAGATATTCATTAAGATTCAATTTTGTGACATTAACCGTTTAGGAGATATGGATTTTAGAATGTGTCGATCTCGGCTTTCTTTCATTTCGGACGCATTATTTTTCCCCCTACTCCCACACCCTTTCACTCATGTCGGCAATTTTTTTGCAAATGGGTCCACTATCGAAGCTCTATATAAATTCTAAGCTTCAGCCTCCTAGCGTAAGCGGTTGCTGAGATCAAGAAACCAAAATTTTCTGTCCAAAATGCTTCCCCCACCTCCCCCTCACACCACACACACCCCCCCCCCCCCCCCCCCCAAAGTGGTCACTTCAAGGGGCCTACCCAGTCTATTCATAAAAAAAATTGCAATTTAATAGCTCGAAGGGTTTGGGAGCTACGAGCCTTCAAACGATGTTGCGTACAGCGGTCGACGTACGGCGGACAGACGGACTGAACAATTTTTTTGCTTTTTTCGTGTCTACTAGTCATGAAACGTGGAAAAAAAAGTTTGGGGGTAGCAAAAAAAATCGATCACAATACTGTATTATTGAAATAATAAAGTAAAACAACAAAAAATTGCGTTCTTTTCAGAAAATAAAATTAAACACCGAAACAACGGCCAAAAATACAGCACTAAAAGAACAAATTAACGAACTGCACAAGCAAATCCTATCCTTGTGCCCGTCAAAAATTCTCCATGAAGTCTCAAATATCGGACAGCCCGCTGTAGTTCCAAGTCCACAACCTAGTGCTCCATCTGCACGACCTATGTCCGTGCCAACAGCAGCAGCATTAAAAATGGGTGTCGGTTTTCCGCTGACTAATCTGCCCGGCACAAAAGACGACACGGGTCGAATTCTAAGCACCCAACGTATGGGTAACGATGAGCTCGTTCACGCTTGCGGCATATGCAAACGATGTAACGATCAGCACATGCTAGCCAAGTGCGACACGTGCCATTTTTACTATCATTTGGGTTGCCTGAATCCGCCACTAACACGCCATCCGAAAAAGTCAAAACTTTACGGCTGGCAATGCTCTGAATGTGATAAATCGGATGATTCCGATGGCGCTGTAGATATGCCGAAAGGACCACGGAAATCTCGTACGCGTTTCAGTAAGGACGGCACAATAGTTCCCGTAGATCCGAACCTATCGACAAGTAGCACCGATGGTAATGTCTCGCTGAAGGCTGACTCCATTTCGGCTACACGAAAATCCATTGACAAAGCGCCAGTCAAAGAGAAAATATCACAGCCAGAAGTTGCCGCGGCTAATACAAACGGTAAACTTACAATCAAAGAATTATCTGTGATGGCTAAAACTTCGTCAATACCATCGTTGGTGAAGAGTGTGAAGAAGGCCAAACATTCGACGTCGCTAAAAAAGTTTGATCCAGAAACCATCGAAAAATCAGTGGCAGCAAAAAACTACGAATCGATTTCCAACAAGGACATAAAAACCAAAATTGAATCAGTCAAATCTCCGAAGCCGCCTACCGATATCGTAAACAATTCAAAAGTTGAAGTCGAGCCACTTGAAGCCCCGCTACCACCGTCCCCAAAAAAAGAAAACAAACT
Organism: Beris morrisii; assembly: GCA_951812415.1. Classification (NCBI taxonomy): domain Eukaryota; kingdom Metazoa; phylum Arthropoda; class Insecta; order Diptera; family Stratiomyidae; genus Beris; species Beris morrisii. The sequence goes on from OX638310.1 coordinate 160,471,147, forward strand.
AAAATTAGCTAAGAAAATAAAAAAAGATAAAACCGAACAAACAATGCCAGACAAAACAGACGCGACAAGTTCGCAAGGTAATTCCGAATCGGTGCCAGTCAAAACGGAGTCAAGTAATAAGCCAAACGACGAGAAAGTGACGAAAGACGAGCACACAGAAAAGAAGAATTCGACTGAATCAACTGTCGATCAAATTCACAAACAGAACCGAAAGCGGCGAAAGGAGAAGCACAAAAATAAGTACGGCTCGGACAATGAAAAATCCCCGACCAAGGAGCATAAGCGGAAACGGAAGAAAAAGAATCACGACATGGAGAATCCCAACGATACAGTACCGAAAATCAAAATAAAGGTAAGTCTCCGCACAATTGTGTGCTACCAACTAGTTTAAATTGAAAAATTCTCTACAGTTTAGAACGCTACCGCTTCTCGGCGAGATAGCACCGGAGCCACACTTTTTCTATGTTTCAGCCGATATGGTTCGTCCGATGGACACATCGCGACCGACCTCTGTCGAAACTGTCGATGACTCGACCATGAATGCCGTAAGGACTATTTTTATTTTATTTTAGCTTGACTGAAAAACAAAAATAAACTTTAAAATTTAAGGACGACATACGGCAAAACTTTTCGCCAACCGAAGACAAAAATATGGCAAGTACATCGACACCAAATTCCGATAAAATTGTAAATCACGTGGAAGTGGCGGCACAAGTCACCCCGAAATCATCGCTAACGATATCGGGCGCGGTGAAGCCCGGACGCATTACAAGCCCGCGCAAATCGAATAAGCGTGATTCGACAAATACATCGATACCGGAAGGACGAAGTGCGACCACGTCGATTTGCGATGTTTGCCATAACGATGGAACCAATCAAAATCTCGTTAAGTATGTTGTCGATATTTTTTTCGTTTTGAACTGTTTTTTTTATCATCGGTTTGTTTTTCGGTGCTTGTAGATGTGACGAATGTCAGAGAAACTATCACTTTACATGTTTGGATCCGCCGCTCAAGAAGACTCCGAAGAAGCGTGGGTATTCGTGGCATTGTGCCGATTGTGATCCGACAGTAAGTAGTTTCACCAGTTTGATGGCATTTCGATGTTGGAAACTAACGTCGTCGTCTTCTTCTTCTGCAGGACCTTGAATCAACGTAAAGATTTACAAAACAAACAAAAAATAGATAGACACAGTCGTATGAAGATATTTGCAACGCGCAGCAGTTTAGTTTATGATTTTTCTGAATTTAATTTTTTTTTTAAATTTTAATTTCAAATTTTTTCTATATCTCATAGAAGTAAATTATTTATTTTATATTAAAATAATGAATACAACATCAGCGGGCGAGCGAGCAAGCTAAGCGGTGATTTATGCTATTAAAAAAATGGGAAGAAAATTTTCTTTTTCTTTTTGTGTAAAAAGGCTCTCGTACTCAAACTAAAAATTTTTTATCTATAATTCGGTCACTAAAATAATTACAATGCAGTATTTTCAGAAACGAATAAAAAGCATTTTATAGAAGGCACAATCATAAAAATTGGTTTGTTATTATTCGCAATAATTTCAAATATCTGGGGGTAACTCTAGCTTATTTTCGCTTTCTTTAATTTTGTGTAATTCCCCATACTTTATCTACCTTTCGTTGGGCGTAAAGGGGTTAATGTTGGCTATGGTCAACAATTGATCTTATTTCATCATCTGAATCTTAAATTCTATGCCAAGTCAGAATTTTTTTTCGGTCACATCACACAGACATAATAAAAAAATTCTATTTAAAAAAGGCATCCTTTAATTCGATTTCGATACCAATTACAATAAGATTTACACTATTTAATCTCCTCCCCCATATCATCATCTTCCAGAACGAGATCGTCCAACATTTCTTCCAGTGTAATTCTCGGTATGCCACCATCATCATCCGGAGCCGACACTGAAATTTGTTTCGTTGCGTCCTTGAATATGTTAATATTCTGTCGCAATTCGGCATCTTCTTCCAGATCTTCCAAAAATTCATTGTAATCGCTATAAAATTATCAAGAGGTAAAATTAGAATCCAGCACGCAATTTAACACCGCGTCGCAAAAACTTACTTATTCTTCTTATCGAAATCAGTAGATTCCTCGGCCAAATGTTTCAACTTCCAATTTCTTGCATTCGTCCGTGCCATCTTGTCACCGTAGAACTTCTTAACGAGCACAACGTCCGGTACCCGATCCTGATTCAATTTTTCAAAGTTATCATCGTTGACGTTTGCATCTTCTAAATGATAGCCGAGAGCCGAATCGCCAGGCTTCAATAAATGACCCAAATGTGTTTTTGTATGTATTGTGTTATCGTTTACGCCCAACTCGGATGCCTTCACGACCCAAACATCGCACACGACGTGCTTACTGGAAATCGGACCCTGACCCGGGAAAAATTTCCGATCCTTGTCGTAAATAACTTCAATATCCATGATAACGTATTCGACCAATTGTTTCGGATTACAGATAGCTTCAAAAGGGCTTCGATAATACACGGTACTTCCAAGTTCGGCAACTGTCGATTGATTTATTTAAGCGTTATTTTAAGCATAGATAGAAAAAAAACTTACTTTGAGCGGTCATCGGGTCGATCAAATGAATCGTATTAGCTACTCTTTGAACTAAACAAATCGGCGAAATACTACCCAATTGTTGCTGCAGTTTCTTCGTCAGACAAACTAAACTGTCTTTCGAAATCGGTGCAATATCAATGCAATACGTGTACTTGTAGTTAAACGAATTGCTGTGAATGTCGTGCGATATAAGACGCTTCGAATTGGTCGATTTCACTGGTAGCATCGCATGCAAGAAGTCCACCATTTTCCTGGCATGATTTTCCGATGTGTAGTAGAAATCCAGACCGCCATGAATCGGCTTAATCCCCAGTGTATTCTCGTGCGCTTTATGCTTCAAAATCAACTGTTCCAAGTAGTAGAAGGTCTTTTTATTTTCGGATCGTTGACGAACTTGTACCAGACAACGCCAAAAATCTTTTGCTTCGGTCCGATGACAATCGTCACACATCTGATTGGTGATCGTAAATTCAACAATGAAGACTTGTTGTAGAACAGTCGTTCCGCCCAGTACTTCACCGTGTACGGTCAGTTTGACCTTTATTCGTTTCGAATGCGGTTCGGTCCATATAAAGCCGGCATCGATTAGCTTTACCTCTTTTAAACCCTTCAAACGTTTCAAGCACAGAGCTAAAAGTTCACGCGATTCTAACGAACAATGAATCCATTCAACCGGCGGTTGAAGATAACGCTCGCAATTCCGACAGAAGTATAGAACAGCCTGTTTCGGTATGCCTTCGGTGATATCGACATGGTTCCGTAAACATGCAACGCACATGTTTGCAGGATTCGATTCAATCAGCGCTCCACATTCACAACATAATCTAAAAAAAAAATTATTTCTATGAATTTTTGTTCTTAAATTTTTTTAAAGGATTGTAAAAATAAGTTTGATTTGTTGGGAATAAATATCACAGTCGTCCCTGTCGAGCTTCACACGGCAGAACAGCCTAAGGACTGCCAAGCATTAATGAAAGCTATAAGCTCCAAACTAGTCAAGTCAAAGCTAGTGAGGGAGTGTAGGGAGCGTCTGAAAACATTGGGCGCAGCTCATAAGGTTTTCCTGTGCTGGGTTCCGGGACACAAAGGGATACCAGGAAATGAGGCAGCCGATGAGCTGGCCAAAACTGGATCTGAAATGACTGCTATATATGCAACCCAAGCGGTAAAAATACCGTTCAATTACGTCAAGAGTAATCTTGACAGGATTGCCGCAGGAAGGCAAAGGATCTGACCAATGGCAGATGGTTCAACCTAACTACGTGTGAAATCTCCAAGCAGCTATGGCCAGTAATATATCCTAGGACTGCCGATCTTCTGAAAAGAAGTCGTATAATGACTCGTATCATTACAGCGGTCATAACGGGGTACTGTCTCTTTGGCAGACATGTACAACGCTTAGGCGTTCAATATAATGACTACTGCAGAAGTGAAGAAGAAGAGAGCGTTAGGCATCTACTTTGTGAGTGTCCCCAGCTAGTCAGCTGTAGGCTCAGAGCCATGGGCAGCTACTTCTTCTCCAGACTCCGGCCATGGCTGGAGCACGAATTGATGAACTAGCCAAGTACATTTGCATCTGTGGCTGATTCGACTAGCTTTCCCCTGTAGCAATGCTACGATAACTCCCTATATGGGACTTCATTAAGGACCAACCGAATGGTCTAAGTGAGTCGATCCATAGTTTGGATGGCTGCCACTATAACCTAACCTAACCTAAGGACTGCTCTACAAGCGCTCGTAATAACGAAATCACCAATTATTGGTGGAAGGCAGAAAAAATATTTTTCCAGAACAGACGAACCTGATCATGCTGAATATGACCCGAAGACTTGTTCACTCCTTGAGCCAATTTGGAGATGTTTTGCCTGAAGAAACGATCGATCAATCGCCCTTTTCAACTGTGAAGCTAAATGGCTATTTTGTACTGTTTCCTCCACAGATCGTCGATGGGATAACACCTACACTTGTATGTAAACGTTACCATTGGTGAGGATTGATTGATTCATTGCAAAATATCTTTCTTTTGTCGATTAGACGTCTTCAGAACAACTTTTTCTAATTGAAAATGTTCAAAATTGTTGTGAAGTACGGCACATACAAGAGCAGCACTTGATGATCGGAGGCTCTGCTGGTACTTTCAATTAGTTGGTGAATCCTCTTCCTTCGTTCTTGGGCAGTCCCTGGCTATTCTGTTCAATAAGAGTATTTCGGAAGGCTTATTTTCATTCTTGTGGAAGCAAACCTCCGTAATTCCTATTCTCAAGAAGCGTGACCCGGAATAAATGTTATGATCACTTCTACCAACATCTAAGCCATCTTCATAACGAGCAGCATGGTTTCTTCAAAGATCGTTCTACTTCTTTAAATCTCGTATAGTTACTTAATTGTCTTATATCCTCGGAATGCATACCTGACTCTGGTGTTCCTCAGGACGGAATATTAGGTCCTTTTCTATTTATTACTAGCTGACTCGGTTACGCGTTGCTGTGGCTCAGTCCGGCTTAGTTAAAAATATAGAAAAAAGTTAGTACAGTAACGTTTCTAATAAGTTTGATTAGTTCTTTATTGCCGCACTGGAAACTGTAGTCGTTTGAAATGGTATGTCGGTCGGAATCATTGGGATGCGTGGTATCAAAACGTACTCTCCTTTATACTTTCCCTTTATAATGGTTGCTTCGAACACGTTGTTCATTAATTTTTTCACCGCTAGCCTTGTGCCGTTACAAAGACTCGGTTGGTTGATATTTCGCAACATTATGACCACCGATCCGACCTTCAATTGAAGATTGTGTGGTGGCAATCCTGGCAAATACAGCGAGTCCAAAAATTCGGGTGGATAGTTGACGACATCATCTTGGTTAGTAACGGAATCAACTGATTTGTATGTCCTCAATCAAAGACAGTAGAAACTATAAGATGTCCCAAGCATGTCAATATCAATTTGAAAAGCTTTACGATTGGCGACCCAACTCTGGTGGCTATTGAAAAGTTTTAGAATTTATGTTGTAACCCACTGTATGTTGGAGTGAAAGCTCGCCAACTAACAACAAATAATCAATCAAAGGTAGGTTTTTTTTATCGGATTGTCAATGGTACTCATTTTTAGCTATATATGTACATATGTGAAAATGAGGCGTATGGCGGTAATAATCTTATGCCGTGTTTCCACTATCGCCTTCATATGCATTGGATGATGCGAATTAGCGCGTATGCGTAAGTGGAAACGGCCTATTCGCGTTAGTTTGCAACTCAAGTCTGTTTTTTCAACATTATGTTTCTCCATAATAATGAATTCACTAAAATGTGCAAAACAATAAAATCAAAATTACTGAGATATATTATATAGACAATAATCACAAATCCTGATCCTATTTTAGTCAAATTTACCGATTTCGGAATCGGTGACGTTGACTTTCCAAAAACAGAGCTTTCAGATTGATGTTTACAGTGGACTACAAATCTTAGCATAAAAAGATCTAATAGCCACCGGAGTTTGGTCGCCAATCGTAAAGCTTTTACTGATTTATTTTATATTGGTTGGGACATCTTATATAAAGAGATTCTAATATCTTTGCCTCAATTCACCGGCGATTTCATTTTGAATTTTGAAATTTAATTCATTTACATCCATGTTTTTGGCAGCAAATATTGCTCGTTCGCTCAACCAAACATGATCTGTGTAATTTTTATCAACGTTTGGGAACACCTTTAAAATGAGTTTGGTTTTTGATTTAGTAAACTGACAAAAATTATCAGGAAAGGTTATCCAGCCAGTCAAAATGTCTAAAGGTAATTTGTCACTACCAATGTCAATGAGTTGTTTTGAAAATGTCCAGATCAATCATTTTGCAACTCGACACGCATATACTTGCTTAATATCTTGACGTGCTTCCACTGAATGGAGCACTTTAAACATGCATTTAGTTCATCAGCTGGCGTTGACCGTGGAATCACTGACGAAAATCTCCAGCTAGCAAAATCATCGTACCACCAAATCGGTTTTGATTGTTCCGCAGATCTTGCATGGTTCCGTCTAATGCCTCCAAAGACTTTTTATGTTCCATCGTGCATTCATCCCATACTATCAGTTTACATTGCTACAAAATCTTTGCCATTGCAGTGTTTTTCGAAATGTTGCAGGTCGGAGTTTCGCTGCTTTGCATATTTAACGGCAATTTTAGCGCTGAATGGGCTGTTCGACCGCCTTCCAACAAAGTTGCTGCAATGCCTTTCTTCGTCAGGCATTGCAGCAACATTGTTGGAACACCTTTAGTGGGAAAATGGGGGTTTTAGGTTTTTTCCGGGCAATTTTTCCAATTTTTCTCTTCATAATAACCTTCCTCGGACTTCACGGAATGTTTGGAAAAAAAATTTGCCGAATTGGTCCAGCCGTTCTCGAGTTTTGCGGTTAGCAACACATTTAGCGATCCATTTTTATTTATAAAGATAGATTAATGTTCTAAAAATTTTCTGGGAAATCTCCACGCCAGCTGAGTGGTTTTGTATTGTATTTGCTGCAAAAATTTGGACATATAAAACAAAATCTTCAATTTCTATTTTTTACTGAATATGACCCAGGTTCGTCATCGATTTTGTGGATGTGGAGATATCGGTGTCATCTCGGACACTGTCTTTTCCAAGTCCTTCAAATTTCACTTTTTCTCCTTTGACAACTCAAAGGAGAAAAAGTGAAATTTAAATTAAATTTTAAAAGTTGTACTCGTAGTAGATTTAAACATTTTTCATAAATTAAAAGATTGATCCAACTTTGAAGTCCTCACTCACAAAGTTAACAAAAGCGACACATTGCTCCTCTTAACTCGCACCTCGCTCATTACGGGACTGAGTTGCCGTTTTCAGGAAAAGTATGTAGAACGCAGACCCAACAAAATCTTCTCTTAATTTAATCAAAATGCGGTTCGTTATTCTTAACCGAGTTAAATTTTTATTAAAGCAACAATTAAAACGTTTGTAAATCACATCAGACCGCAAATATGCCAAAATTGAATCGTTCGATTCGACAACAACCTGCGATTCGTGGCTGGTAAGATTTTGAAATGGCGAGGTTGAATCGTACGATCGCACATCGAGAAGAGCAATAAATTACAGCGTCATATTAAAAATAAAAAAGCAATAGACTCGTCATTTGCCGAAAACTTTCTTTGCAATCAGCTGTCGATCGCGATGCTTCTCCTTGACGATCAGAAATTCTCGTCGCATTGCGCTCGACCGGACTTCGAGTAGGAAATTGATTTTCGAATTGATCTCTTTGGCAATGTGCAGATGAGTTTCAAACTCGTAGTGTTTGAAATGATCGGCTGGCAGTGGCGTGTGAACATGAAGTGGACTGGACGATGAGACGTTGCCTACAAGATACGATTGACTGGCACTCGACACCATCGGCTGTAGATTCGAAAGATTTTTACTATGCGATCCGGAGCTCACGTACCAAAGCCGTATATGTGCTTTCTCCTGCTTTAATTCGAACACCTCGCAGTACGCAATCGATTCGATAGTGTAGCTAACTGCTCGGACCTTAAAGAATTTCGTGTTCTGTTGAACCGGATCGATTTCGATTCGTTCGCCCGAAATTCCCAGTTGTACTTCGGTTTTAAAGAGTCCTCGGATTAAATTAAGGCGATAAGTTTTGTAGAGCGGGGCTTCGATCTTGGAATTGTGACCAAGCATGAGTGCCATGTCAACGTCGGAGTGACTGTTGGCAATGTCGTGACTGTCGGCTACCGCTGCATCGACGGCCGCCTCGTTTTCCGAGATCATGGACGGCGATCGGAACTCGATACTCGTGACGTGTGCCAATGGTTTTCGTACGGTCAGAGTCAAGTGAGTGAAGCCGAATTTCGAGCACGGTTCACGTAAATCCAACGGCGGCAAGTCCATGTAGATTTCCCCGTCCTCTTCGGTGATATAAAGGCCGTAGTTTCGAATCGACTGCAACGGAATTTCGGCGTTCTGAATACTGCACTTGTAGCAAATGTATCCGATTACTTCCTCGATTTTTGCAGTTCCAGCGACACAAATCTTCATCGGATAGTTGCGAAGATTCTCCGGCAGCATTGTCAAGAAGATGCTGAGATTTTTGGTAGCGATACCGGTCTGCGACGTACCGTCAAACCGGGCATATTGTAGAAATTTGTTCTGCGGTTGTTTGGGACACAAAATCAACTGCTCCGACAGTCGACTTTTGCATTCGGCGACTGCATCGCCGCGCTCGATCCTTTTCAGATCCTTCCGTTTGAACAAGTCGTTTGTGTTGTTGGTGGTCTCTTGCACGATATTTTCATCGAATTTAATATTTCGGATTCGTGCTGCTTTTCGTCGCGCCAAATTCATCTTTTCCAGTTTCTGTGCCGTGTTCGAGCGATACCGATGCGATCCGATCTCTGGATACATTTGAATGTCGAATGATTGCGACGCCGGATCCATGTCTTCGTCGTCGCTCTGATCCAGCCCCGGATAGCAAATGAACTTGCCGAGGTCTTCGGTACGTAGACCGTTCTCCGTAGTGGGCTCTTCGGTTTTTTTCTGACCACGCTTTAGAAACTGCTTGGCCAAATCATCGCTGAGCATCACGGCCTCGCACATTCCCGTATCGTCCGTCGAAATGCACGAGTTTCGGATGTGACAAAGCAGCCAGTGACGATTGTTGTACGTTGCCATTTTATTAGCGAACTGCTTTTTTGAACTTTTTATTAATACTTTAATTGGATTGCGGAGCTATAACTATTGGAAATTATATTATGACAGTTCGTGTATGACAGACTTCGGAAGACACATTTTTCCGCGGAAATTTTCTTATGCGTTAGCTACGCATTCTGGTGGTGGGAATTTAAACTACGATTCTTTTTGAAAAATTTAAATTTTCTTCTTGCACAAAATTTAAATAAATAAATTTATTTCGTCGGAATCATACATTTTTCTATTGATTCATTTCAAGGTTGTTTGAATGACCAGCTACGCGAATGGAGAAAAGAAAAAATTATAAATTCGAAAAAAATCGGCACGACCACCAAAGTCGGGCGGATGATAAAAACCTTTTTGAATCCAAGTTCCTGTTCGCAACTAATGAAAAGGGAATTGAGACAATTATCCCGAGTCTCTACCAAAAATAAATTTCCAGGAATAGATGGAATAAAAAAATTAAAAATCATCAAAACAGTTACATTTTTTCATTTTACTAAGTTCGGGCTGCTGTTAAGAGGCAATACAATCTCAGACTCTTTGAATTTGAAAGGAAGTGCTCATTTTGCAAAAAAGGATTAAAACAAATATTAGTACGATTTTTCCGACATAACTGTTCCTCCTTGCTCAAAGACTGCACTGATCAAACCAATATTAAAAGGGAGGCAATTACTGTTAGCAAGGTTTTCGATAAACTTTTCATAAGTCGAATTCTAAATTTCATAAAAAAATACTGTCGATTTTAGAAGCAGCAATGTGGTTCCCAAGAACAGACCAATACAACTGCAGCGCCGATTGATTCTACGCAATTCATTTAAAGCCTTGATCAATAATAATAATAGATTTAGTCCCTTCATGCAAAAGTAGTATGTTGATATGGTGAAATTTTTCCAGTTCGATGAGCTGTGAAACTGTACTCTTCGGACTGAGAAAGTGTGCCCTTGACATGGGACTAATTCAGCCTTTTAAATATTAAAAAATGGGCTATTCCTTCCCAACTCAAGAGTTGGAGAAGAATTCCCCATTTGGGTACACTTCTCAGCTTAGAGAACAGGTGAAAACGCTGTCACTCCACCATATCAACATACTCATGCATGTATTCCGACATTGGGCTCAATGTCCAATCAAATTACCTTATCCCGAAGGTACTCCCCAGTCAGTGCAACTCACTGGTATAAGGGGTCGTACCGAAATATATAGTTTTCAAATATTTTAATATATGTAGAAAAAAAAAATAAAATTATTAATAAATTAAAACAAATATAAGTGAAAAGGAGAGAGGATTGTGAAAAGTTTTAAAAATAAACACGTAATACATGCAACAACACAATCTACAACCATTCCTTAGAAACTTCGATAATCTCGAGAAGCCGCCTGAATAATTATCAGTTTCCAGGTCGTTTATAAATGCAACAATTCTTAATACCGTTTCTGGTTTCAACATCATCATCAATGGCGCGACAGCCCAAATCGGGCCAGGGCCTGCAGGATACATTGTCTGAATTCATCTCGGTTCAGCGCCCGCGTCCTCCAATTTGTGCATCTAATCTGCGTCAACTGAGTCCTCGTATCTTTTCAGCGGTTTTCCCACCGGTCGTTTGCCATGAGCTCTACCTTTCAGTGTGCGTTTGAGAATTCTTCCGTTCAAAAGCGTCTATTGATTTTTCAGACGCTTTGGTTAGAGTCCACGTTTCGCTTGCATATAGTAGGACAGATCTTATTATGGTCTTATATATGCGAAGTTTGCTCAGCCTGTGCACTTTTTTCGATTTTAAGATCGGGAGAACCGTGAAATACGCCTTATTTGCTAGTGTGATCCGTTGTTTTACTTCGTCCCGTTCGTTGCCGTCTATTACAAGGTGTGATCCCAAGTATGAGAAATGATCCACATTCTCCAGGTTGTAGTCCCCCACGGTCATATTTTGTCTAGTTGGCGCGTTTCTTCTTGTTTGGGTCATGAACTTGGTCTTATTCTCATTGACCCTTAACCCGACATCCTTTGCCGCTGAGTCTAGACAGTGGAACACATAGAAGATGCTTTTTTGCAAGACGTTTCAACTGAAACATATTCTTTGCCATTTGTATATTTGTCGGTAAAGCATTATATTCTCGTATTGCCTCAAAGACAGGATCCTTTCTAAGTCGATCTGTCCTCGGAACAAACATGTTGCTGTTTAAAGGAGTTCGCACTTCTTGTGTTAAAGTTGTGTATTTCTTGATTGTGGATCAATTTGATGGAGGATTTAAGTTTCTTGGTTTTTATATTGTGAATTAGCTTTATTCGTTCCAGGCTTATGTGCTGGTGTATGGTTAGTTTCCCATAGGTAGGGTAAAGTTCCTCCGTTGGTGTCAGGTGAGGTAAATTATATACGGCTTTAATGCCCCTATTCATCAGTCTCGCAATTTTGTCCAAGTTTCTTTACGAGGTCTGGCTCCATATAAGAAGACCGTAACTTATGTTGGATAGGATGAAAGCATTATATATCACGTTCCGTCTTATTACTCCAATAATCGGGGCAATTTTATTTCTCAGTTTAGTTATGTGAGCAGTCCAAATGAGTTTGTCGTCAATTGTTAGCCCTAAGTATTTTGGTTTCTGTGCTCTCGTTAGTTGCATTCCTTCTATTTCTAGTTTTAAATCAATGTCAAATTTGTTAATTTGTCTAAAGAGCATATAGTTTGTTTTCGAAGTATTTAATGTTAGCATATTGCCTAAGAGCCAGTTTTTGAAAATGTTCAGGTCAGAGTTGATCTAGTTGTTCTGGATGTTTACCTTTGTAAAGAAGTAGTGTGTCATCAGCATAAGTTATATATTTGGCTTTAAGTCCTGTGAACTGTAGATTGTGTATATACAGAAGATACAATGTAGGTCCAAGAATTGAACCTTGTGGAACTCCTATATTGACTGCCTTAGTTGAGCTTAGTATGTCGAGATTTTTGGTAATGTTCTGTCGTCCAACTAAAAAGTTTTTTAATATGTCATTGGCCTTTCCTCGAACTCCAATTTTCTTTAATACTCCAAGTAATATTTTATGGTTTACAGTGTCGAAGGCTTTTTTTAAATCCACAAATATCGCAGTAACATAGGAACCTTCGTCAAGACCTTCGTTTATAAACTGGATAGCGTCAACCAAGGCTGACGTTGTATTGCTGCCATCTTGAAACCCGTATTGGTTATTATCAAAACCAGAATATTTTTTTATAAATTTTAGGAGCCTCCTGTTGATAAATTTTTCGAAAATTTTGCTTATCGCGCTGATTAAAACTATTGGTCGATAGTTATTCGGATCTTTGTTTGAACCACCTCTATAGATGGGAGAGATCAGTGTTGTTTTCAAGCAAGTTGGAAATATTCCTTTGTTCAAATGGTTATTTATATCTATGCTATGGGGGGTTGATATGATTGACCTTAGTGTTTTTAGATCATTTGTTGTTATACCATCGATACCGGGGGCTACGTTGGATTTGAGTTCAGCAATGATGTTTTCCACTTCATTAGCATCCGTTGGAAAAAGAAACATTGCATTCGATGCCATAGGACAGCAGATTCTTTGAAAATTCTCCGCATTACTTTGAATTTTAAGTTTTTCTGCGAGAATTGTGCCAATCGTGCTGAAGTGTTCGTTTAAGGTATTTCCAATTAAAGCGGGATCTTTAATTGGTCCATTGGGCGTATCTAATGCACTTACTTCAGTTTTGTTACGAGCACTGCCGTCAATACCACTAACTTCCCTGATTGTGCTCCACAATTTCCTAGGATTCCCGTCTGTTTTTGCTAATTGTGCATTATAATATTTTTTCCTTAGCTGATTTTACCATTTTAGTTGTTTCAATACCCACCGTTCTGTATTGAATGATATAATTTTGGTTTGTCGGATCTTGCATCAGTTTCCTGTATACTTTTTTTTCCTTCTCAGTTGTAATAAAATGTCATGAGTTATCCAAGTAGAATTTCTAGTTTTTCTTACCTTTGTTGAGGTCGCTGTTGTTTTCATGTCGCCTCGATCTAGAGGAGATTGATATTCGAGTGAATCATTAGAGATTATCTTTTAGGACAACAATATACAGGTCTGACGGTGGATTTACACTCGCCCTTGAGGTGAGCCTCTACTCCATGAGGCCATTGCAAACCGGTTTTCGTCGGCTGTAATCTTTGCTGTGTATCTTTGCTGTAATCTTTGCTGTGTGCCTATAAATGCGAAACGACAGAAATACATTGAGCTGCGAATTGTGTGTTGAAGAAAGTTAAGCCCCGAACACAATGCTCCCGTTCCGTTCCGTTCCGTTCAGCTGTCAAAGTAGACCTTATGGGCTGACCATGTAAATGCACACAACGGTCGTAACGGAACGGATCGGAAAAGTTGACCAAAATTCAACTTTTACGGATCACATAACCTCACTTGTCGTGAAGGAACGGAACGGAACGGGAGCATTGTGTTTGGGGCTTTAGACTTTTGCGACTCCACGAGCCATCTGATTGGTTGATTTTATGATGGGGATAGAGGCGCGTCTCCAAGGTTGAGTGTAAATCTACCATGAAAGGGATAAATACCTTTCATTTTTTTTTTATTGTGCCAATGAGTTTTTAGTATTAATTTAATTTTAGTCAAGTCTTGTGGTCTGGAATATTGAAATTCATTTGTGGCGAGTGCGGACAGACCCAAGCAGGAATGTTGCGCCATCAGCATCATCCGTTGTAGATCGCTATTAGAATTGAATGGACAACTCCACAGCACTTTTATAGGATGGTGACACGATTACCTCGCCACTCTTTTATCCTTAATAGAGTGCTGGCAGGAACAGGAGTAGAGAGAGATAGGAGAAAAACATGAGAACCACATTCATCTTGTTATTGACGCTACTATGGCGCCACACGCCGGAGATAGCCACCCTTATGCTCAGCCATTCGATAGTAAGAAAAAAAATAGCATTGATAGCAAGAAAAAACATCGATAGGAAAAAAAATAATGAAGGAAAAATAAAATAAAAAAAATTGTAGATAGAAAAAAAATCTATTTTGCAACATTTTTACCAAAACAAATTACAAAAGTTATTTTTTGTTGCAAATTGCGAACTCTGTCTTGACTAAGAGATTACAAATTTAGCAACAACAAGAATTCCTCATTTTCTTGACCGAATTCCACGAGTTTTGTAAATCGGACCAAATTTTCACCGCAACATATTGACAAAAATGCACTTTATAGGTATATTTTTGTAAGGCGCCAGGGACGTATTCTTGAAACAATAAAACACGATTTTTAAGCAGCAGAATTTCGTTTATTCCTTGCGAAATAGTTAAAATCTCTTTCCGAGTGAAACGAACATTCACTTTCGTTTTCAGCAAACAATTTGCACTGGGTAAATCAGCCGCCTCTTTGGTGGCGATTCCTCAATTTGTAACATTCTTTCGAATGCCGAAACCGAATTTACAGAAACTCTTCGTTCTTTTTAATATTCCCGACTGTAATATAAGAGCCACAAGCTTCAACGTTCATCAAGCTACGTAAACTGCAGTGTGCTGGCCATGTAGAGCGAATGGAAGATAAGAAGAATCCCCAAACGTGCTCTTAAAGGCAAAGCGAGTGGTCAGAGGCCAGTAGGCAATAGGAACACTTTGTTGATGAAGATAGCAATGCCATCTTAAAAATTAGCAGCTGGAAGACGCGGTCTTTGGATCAAGACGATTGGAGGCGACGACTTCAGGAGGCTAGGGCCCGATTTGGGCTGTCGCGCCATTGATGATGACTGTAATATCCTAAGGTACAGTAATCAACAGGAACAATAAATGGCTTAGATCCACGAAATATTTAAATTTTTGCTTAAAGAACTGGAGCTGGAGACAATACTGTCACTCAGTTCAATGGACTGGAAAATTGTTTACCATATCATCGCGCCGAAGGACTATCATTTTTATAGCCAATTATTATTTTCCCGCAACTCAAACCACATTCGGAAATGTGGAGCAATAAAGCTTTTCAAGCCACTTCTTCTGAGGGATTCGATATCTCATTTTTTGGGATCGAATCAGTCTTGAAGACATAAAGGAACCAACTTTGGCTGAAGATTCCCTCCAGCCAAGCCCACCGTTCTTCAACGACTTCAGGACATGTTTCATAATTTAATAACGTGACGAAATAACTTTCGGATGAACTGATAGTACTATACTTGTTCGAATTATTAAATTAACGCCAATGCGTAAATACCCCACGTTACGAATCAGCTGATTGAACACAAAATTACACTCCACTCAACACGCTAAAAATTCCGCTAAATTCACTTACATTTTGGATTTAGTTTGGGCTTCTGGTTTCGTCAGAGGCTCTCCTTCAAGGTCCATGGAGTCCATAGCGTTAAGCGGCTTCGAAACAATAAAAAAAAAGATCGGATCCAAGGAAACGCACTAAAACTTTACCGTCAACACGTGCACTCGGTTGACGTTCACGTTGACAATCCGCACGGTGGCCTGACAGTTCATTCTCTCAACGAACACGATACCATCTAGCGTACGAAACCGGAAACAACAAACAAGTGCAGACAAAAAAAAACTGTGTTCCGAGTACGACGACTGCTGCGACCTTTTTCGGCTTCGTCGTTTTTTTGTTCCCGTTTCGTTTCCCCGTGGTTGTTATTTTCGCTGGCGTGTACACTATCCTGAAATCTAGCTACAGTGCTCCGTTTCGATCCCGCGACAACCAACAAGTCGGGATACTTCTTGTTTGTGTAATTAAAGCCGAGTTTAGTTGTTCGACGGCACGACAAACAATTACTGCGAAGTTCTGTTCTGGGATCGTCTTGTTCTGGACCTTGTACGCGACTGTGTTCGCCGGGACACACAGTTTGCAATCTGGAAACGGAAAAATCCCTAAAGGTAATGTACACACAATTTTCTCAAGTAGCATTTAATTCTGTTCCGGTGCGGACCACTAGAACACACTAACGAGGCCGTCGCCTTCAAATCAATTTCGTCCGAGTTTAGTGTAAGAAAAAAGTTATATCATTCGGATTCGGAGTTTTCCACTATCTACGATTCACAAGCCTCGG
Source organism: Beris morrisii (assembly GCA_951812415.1). NCBI lineage: Eukaryota > Metazoa > Arthropoda > Insecta > Diptera > Stratiomyidae > Beris > Beris morrisii. Next base: position 160,487,483 of record OX638310.1, read on the forward strand.
GACAATTGACGAACGTACGGAATTAATTTCGACTGTGCGAATTCGCTGGTGTGTCTGCTACATTTCGTGAGTTCAATCGGTTTATTAAGGCATCATAACGTCGACACAGCCGTCCACTATTGGCTGGGTTTCATGAACTTGTTCTTGCCGAACCCGAACGCATAAGGCCAACAGTCAGTCATCCAGCGAATTGTTTAAAAAATTGATCGCAAGTCGTTTAGTTCTCGGTATTGATTTATTTCGGAAGATATTGTGAATTGTGACTTTCAGACCAGGGTACAACCAGGCGCGTTTAGAATCTCTTCGGCCAGTCTGGACTGGAGGCAGCGCTCATTGATCGGGTTCCGGTTTTCGATTTCAAGGTAACTCCACTATAGTCCAATAACACTATCCCCGGATTATGTTATAATTTGTGAGTTTAGTGCGGCGACATGCTACCACATTTGTACGTAGTGTTGCTGTGAAAATGCTTCTCTACGATTTTTTTTCGCATAGTGTGGCGCATCGAATAGGTTGCATAATTATTTATCTGTTCTCAGTTGACTAGCTAAGGCTCGAGCTATCATCTAACGGGGAAGCAAGATTGCTCTACAGTGTGCCTATATCGTGCTAATTAAGCAAATCCATTGCTCATCTCATAATCTTTCAATTCAGTCGACACTGTTTTTATTTGGAAAATTTAATTCTTTTTTACCAACACTTCGAGCTCTCGAAGCGACAAGAGTAGCAAAAAAAAGCACTCGAGAACTTGCCTACTTCGTGGTTTAGTTACTATATTTATACGCTACGTTGTAACAAAACAAGCTAAAAGCCAGCTCCAACTTTTATCTCTCTTCGGGGACTTTCATTTGATTTTCTTGCAAGTACCGACCAAGTACAGCACAAAAGTTTAGTCGGTTGTATGTATTTTTTTTTTCTGTGCGTTATAAAAGTTATGATTATGGGGCGCATATATTAAATACCTTTATAAACCGTGTAAACATAATGCGAGCTAATTTTAATATCGATATAAAGTGGCAGTGTTACTCTGGTTAAATCTTGTTTAAAAAAATCATAGGCATATTTAAAAGCAACAGTAGTTTCTTTTTTATTGTAAAAACCTCGTACGACACATCGGAATGTAATAAAATAATAAGTTTTACTGACTGCAGTTGTTAGGTAAGTATTTGCCCAGTTGATTGTATTGTGTACGTGTTTCAGACGACGTTTTATTGATAATGGTTAGTTCTATTGATTTTCAGCCCCGTCTGCAGTTGTCCCTTCTTCCTAAGTCCTACTAGGAACACTTAAAGGCCACATGTCACGGAAAATACCGGTATATTGAAAATGCCAAACTTTTCCTACCAAGTAAACAAAATTGTAAAAACAATTAAACAAAAGGCTATATCGAATAAAATAGCAGGTGCTATCTACGGTCTGGGTACAACTTTATTATTCTCTAGGTCACTGTTTGAAAAAATTGTCTTATATTTATTTTGACATAACGTATTCAAACACCTAAATATTTTGAGATTCAAACCATTCCTGGTAAGAACTTAACCGTATCCCGAGAAGGGGCACCATTTTCATTCATATATTATGTTGGTTGGGTTAGTGCTGTCCCCGTCCACTTGGACAAGGACGAATTAGCGCAAGGGAACCGTTTTAACAACACAACTCGTGAAACCTGGATGTTGTAGGGAATTGTCGTGACTTAAGTAGTGGCGAGAGATTTAATCCTTTATATCCATCCAGTACAATTTAGGAAGAGTATCAACTCCCCAATTTTGTAGTTCGAGATCTTTTTCAGATCGCCAAAAAAGGCTTGCTATTTTCGGACATCCGCAAACTAAGTGAAAGAGTGAGTCTTGCTCACTTGCATCCTAGCAACTACGAAAGTGCGAAATGAATGGTATGCGTAACATTAGATAAGCCTTAACCCGAAATGCATCGTTTGAAAGTTTTTTGCCGATTGATTAATCCCGTGAAAACCCGTTATAGCTGATTTACATCGTCAGATTTCGACAAATAGATTTCAAAATATCGAAAGCGTTTGCATCGCTCTCAGGAGAGTTCTTGGATATTTTTCAACTGTGGTGTCAACAATTTGAATTATTGTGTGTATTTAAGCAATGGAAAATGAAAATAAAAATAAAATTATTGGATTTTAAAATTTACATTCCAAGTAAATTAACGGGGTACGATTTGCCTTCATTGTTAGGAATATTTGCGATAGCAGAGATAAAAGAGGTTGGGGTAAGAATAGTGAAGGGTTTTTCCTTGTCAAGAAATGTGACCAAACAGTTGCAAAATAGTTACAAAATAAATGATGCAAACAAGAAAGAGAACGCCAATCAGACAGAATATAACAATTGCGGAGTATAATTTGGATAATGTGGACAACTTCATATATCTTGGGGCTAATCTAGCAAAAGACGGTAACGAAACGGACGAAATCAAACGGCAGATCATGCTAGCAAATAAAACGTATTATTCGGTACTTCCGATAATGAAATCCAAGAAAGCGCACAGCAACAATAAGCTTCGAATATGTAAAACTAATATACGACATGTGCTCTGTTATGGCAGCGAGACATGGACATTAACGCGAGCTTCCGAAACAGCAATTAACACATTCGAAAGAAAGGTCCTCCGAAAAATGTTGGGACCTGTGAAGGAAGGAACAGACTGGCGAATAAGATATAACCATGAGTTGTATTAACTCTTCAAGGAGCCGGAAGCTTCATCAAACTACGTAAACTGCAAAGAGCCATGTAGAGCGGATGGAAGACAAAGGAATCCCCAAACATGCTCTTAAAGGCAACGCGAGTGGTCAGTAGACAAACCACACAAGCGATATCAAAGCCATCTTAAAAATTAGTAGCTGGAGGACGAGGTCTTTGGATCGAGTCGATTGGACGCGACGACTTCAGGAGGCCAGCGCTCGATTTGGGCCGATGGGCGCCATTGATGATGAGTTGCCCAAATAGCTTCATATTACATTGTATATTATCAGAAAGTACATTAAATCATTTTTGAGTCATATGAGTAAGCACGAAAACATTCAAATAACTTTTTACTCGTATTTGCAATCAAACATTTTCTCAAACCACTTTAAAGTTATATGCCTGACCAACTGGTTGAAAAAATAACTTTACGGTCGTATTTACAACCACAAAGGTTGTGCCAATAACGTCTATGTCGTCCTCATGTTTGTCTTGTTGCAAGCTGGTCGTGTCTCGTGTCTTTGGATTCAATTCAGGACAATAAGAAAAGGACTCTTAGTTATCACAATCGCTTATATTGCTACTGCTGCTGCTAACTTTGAATGCTTACACAATACATTTTCAAAAATAAGATTTCCGAGCAAAATACTGTTTTTATTTTTATTTGTGTGGCGTTTTGGACGAGGCTGACTAGTCCTTGACTATGTTTCCATGTCGAGTTGAACTCGGGTTGATTCTGAATGGTATCGGCAATTTTTATGTCCAACAAAACTTTCAAGACACTTAAGAAAAAATCGATAATTTAAAAAAACCCTAATCTTGGAAAATAAAATTACAGACATGAGTTTTAGTTTTTAAGTACCTGCAGGAACTCAAATTAAAATAAATATAAATTTTCCTTAAGAGTAGTTTCCATGCAAATGTTCTTAAAATAAGTGGCCGAACGGAAACTTTGTAATCCATTTGTTAATTATTACTGGGATAAGTTCGTTAATAAAAAAACAGATTCCTCCACTACTTGGGTTACCTTAATCTGCTATCGGATTATTTCGGTTGTGTCCTTTTTTTTTATATTGGTGAAGTTTATAACTCTTATAAATAAATGTAAACTAAGAAATAATATAATGAGTTTTTTTGTCTATTAATGAATTTCCATTTCAGAGCCGACTCACTATCGCTACGTTAAACCTAGTATATAGCAATAAATAATTTTTTCATAAGTTCGTTGAATACCACTATTCAACATTTCCGCAAATGAATGGCAATTTAGAAAAAAAAAGTTGTTGAGTCGAACCTTTAACTGATGGCAATTATGAAAAATTTCTTATCAATTTCAAATGAAACTTCTTAATATATGATCCTATTAAATTTCGTGATTCCGCTCTGCAGAATTATTTTTTTTGTACACCTCTACTGCACTCTCATTGGGGCAAAATCGGCCAACAGTCTGGGCGCAACTTTATTATTTTTTGCGAAGTTTGAAACGCGTTTTATACTAAGATGCGGTGTGACACCACTTAATTGGTTTCACCAAATCTACTCACCAAAAATTTAAACTTAATATCTCAGCGGGTTTGTAAGCTACGCGTTTGCGTAGGGTATTTACGGCGGACAGGCAAACATTTTGCTTTTTTCGAGTCTACTAGTCGTACAACGTGAAAATGCTAAATTTCAGGACAGCAAACTTTTTTCTGGTCGATTACAATACTTTTTTATTAAAAATAATAAAGTGAAATTAAATTGACGGTAATTTTTTTAGTTAAAATCTGGAATTGTAAGGAGTTTTCAATCCAATAGCGTGCACTTTTCGCAAATTGGTAGCTTGCAATTTCCGTTTTACTAATCACACTCCCTTGCAACCTTTTATACCAAAAAGAGATAATCGTTATCGAAACTGACAAAAATTCCACCTATGCCATGAAAACTGTTTATCTAATTCTTCGTCATCGTAACGCTTATTTAAAACTTTTCTAGATAGTGAAATATCATCGTACGTTTAATGTAAGCTTTTATACCATTTCTACAACAAAACAGGTACAAGTAGTTTTTACGAATAAGTAGAGCCAGTTTACATAAGATCATAGTGTCTTACATTACATACCTATAATCCAAAGGTCAAATTTACCTTACTTGGCCAAACCTTTTATGCTGATCATGATTTTATTTAATTCTTACTCGGAACTCACTAGAGATTAGTAAGATGTTCGAAGTCATAGAAAATGACGATTTATTTGCCGTATAGAATTAAAGAGAAAATTCTAAAGAACTCCAAAAATAATTATATTTAGTGCCGCATGAAAATTTCTAAAGCCCCAAGTTTATTCTCTTAAAATTAAGAGAAAAAGCGTGACTTTTATTTGGATGTGTATACAAAAAATTCTTATCACACTAATACACAGTCCAACAGTTCATAAATCTCAATTTGTATTCAGAATTTTTATAATAATCCCAATTGGTAATTAAATTTAAACAAATAAGGAATAATGTAAAAATGTTATAAAATATATGTTTTTGTTTTTATCAGGTATGAGTATCTCTTTTGTGTGAATTAATTAAACACCTGCTTGTTTTAGTTATTCAAGAATGAACATATTGATGCCACTGAAGATATTGTTCATGTGTTCACTCCGCTATGGTATACAGTGTGTGGATTGCCTGACTCAAGTGGTTGGATCAACCGAAGAACCAGGAATATTGAACAAGACGCTACATATTTGTTATTAGCGTTAATTTTGTTTGATTTGAGATTATATATCTGTATCTAAAATCCTTTTTTATAACGTATTAAAGACTCCCGCCCACTTTCAGACCTTGATGTAATATATCTAGCCCCAAAAAGGCATAAATAAAATGTTAAACTCGTATGAAAGCTTCACGAAATTTGATAATGCACGAGCCCATAAAATATACATTTAAGGATGTTTCTATAGCTATAGAGTCCTTCTTCCCTAATGCCTAGTACATTCTGCTTGTTTGGAAAGCTACGAAAAAGCTGTTGCTATGTTACAAGAGAAAGGAATTTCTTCTCTCTGCAGGAGTTACGTAGATTGTATAGTATTTATATTTGTGCTATGTACTAAAAAGGATTCTAGATAAAAAAAAAATTCATTGATCAGAAGATTTGTTTAATCCTCCAGTCTTATTAAATTACATAAATAGATAGATGTTGATAATTGTGTCAATAGTATGGCAAAATTTTTCGTTTCTTTGGAATTCCTTACGAATCACAGACTTCTCGGATTTCTGATATAACATAGGAATGAGTCCTATTAAGTTTGATGATGCGGGCGTAGGAAAATTACGGAGACTGATGTAATTCGCATCATGATTCATCTTTAGGGTGGACTGTAGTTTTTCGTATAAAGTTTCCGTAAAGAATTTCTGTGAAATCCCATTCCTAAATTTGTGAATTGGAAAATGCTGTGAATTTCCTCTACTTGAATGTTTTCCTGAATCAGATTTAATCTTATAAATATACCGTATTTCTATTTTGCCTTGATACGCTTCTGTGACTACTGAATGAAACAAATACAAGGTCTATATTTTTAATTTTCTTCCGTAGATCCTTTCATATCTTTAACTTTCAAGACGAATGAAAACTTGAATAGAACATTTGTTGGATTGTTGTTATTGTTGAATATTATTAATGTCGTAATCGCGGGAATCGATTTTTTTATAGTAAACCGGTAAGATCTTAGTGGTCACTATTTAATGCTTTCCCCCGAGTTTTTCATTCAATATTTGGAGTATTTGGACCCCTTCAAATTGAATCCATGGGCCATACCTCCGTTTATGCTCTCCTTATGAAACAAACCAAATGTCTGGTCTCACTTAAAATTGCGAAAAAAGGGGAGGCAGTGTTCCGCATTTGGTATACCATTTGTTCCGTTTTATATAGTGTGCAGATGTGACATAATAAATATTATGTCTTTTTGTCTATTTTTAATCCTTCATATTCTTTCACTTTTATATTCGGATCGGTCTTAAAAAGAGATTACTTCGTAATTGATCCGGTTCTATTAAAAGGGTATCTTGATATCTGGACCACCTGCTAATGGAACCATTTTTTCCGATCCGATTGAATAAATTTGTTTGTAACTTCTTACACATTTCAAAATTAAACAATCAAATGAGGCTTATTAACACGGTGCTGTTTAACATTTATTTGATAAAAATGTTGCAGATTAAAGCGTCAATATAAAAATAATATTGCCAAATTTTTATGAAATAAATTTTTTAATCTCTCTTTTTGATAGATACATATTTATAGTATGTACTTCGTAATCATAGTAAGTACAACATTTTCCTTTAAGTTTAACTGTGTGTTTTTTTTAATAAATTCGTTAAGGTGATTGGTTTGCATTTTGTTGGTTTGCTAAGCATTTTCAGTGATTTGCACTAATTCAAAATATTAATAACTCAATTTTGGTCAGTACTGTCGAGTCTTTGCTTGATATCTAGAAAAGTCTGTTAAAAATTAGTTAAACTTTTGAAGCAATCACAAATAAAACAACTGCATTCGCCAGCGAAAATAATCAAATATTTGACAAATATGTATCATATTTTATCATTTCCAAAACGATTCATTTAAATAAATATTTCTGAATAGTAGAATATACGTCTTGGTCCCTTATTTTCGAGTGGATGGACAACTGACTTTAATGCTTTCACATTATGATTAATCTAATTTCTTGTATGCGTGCCGGAAATTATTTCCTCATCTACTGACTATATAATCAAACGCCCAACTTATTGATTTCAAATTCCAACGTAACATAAAGGGTAAAAATCCGATGCGGTATACACACCAATTGAAACATTTCAAACTCTCAGAATACACGCACGTACAAATGGTCGAATAATAAGTAAAAATCACTCTATACCCAACAAATCATGCTTATTATCTGTTTTTTAATTTCCAACAATACCCACCCTTTTCTCAATTAATACCTGTCGATGTAAACGTTTTTCTCTGATATTTAAATTTCTCACTCAGATTTCACCCTAATGAGGATTTTTTATTTTCTATAGCGTTGAAGGCATGGACACTGCGATCAAAAATCACACAATACAGCGGAGAAATACCGTCTCACCTGAAAAGAAATCTTAAACAATGCATTGCATCTGTAGTTATGCTTATATTTTATCGATATTTTGGAAGAAACCAACCACGAGTTTTGGCATAAAAGTATTACTCTGTCGTAACCTGTAGCAAGTTTTCTCACAATAAATAACCTATTGCAGAAAGGACTTTCTGGCTCAAAACGTACAGGAGATTTTCTCATCACAAGTTTAACGTTAAAACGCTCCTTTAAAAGATAGAAAACCCCTGGAAAGCTTTCCCTTTATTCAGTCTTCATATTCTTTAAATGTGAGCCATGACTTCGAAAATACTAGGTAAGATGTTCGATGCTGATATTGCAAAGTTTAAAGTTATTATGTGATGTTAATACAGGGTCATAGTCAAATCTTATTCGCAATCCAACGTTGTGGTTTAACAGGGTCCTTCGCCCATCATGCACCTACCTCTTCCATACCAACTTAGAGCTTTATCCTTTGTTTAAATACTTATGCGATGATATCAGAAATTGATTTATCTCAAAAAGAATTATCTATTGTAGCGCAACGGAAAACAAGTGTTTATTATGCTCGAATATGAAACGGTGTTTTGCCAACTTTGCACAAACATTTTTGCTATTACGGCTAGAACTCGTTATGCAAATGATTATTGGCCGTCCGTAGAACTAAGCAATGAATAAATTTCAGTAATAATATCTTGAAACAATAAAGTTTGATGCACATCGTTATTCTTATCCAATGAGCTGCTAATGATCTTCAATATCAATGAATAGTAGCAGTAGCAAGAAAAAAATCATCTTAAAGTAAGTGAGCACTGATTTAACTCTACTTAATTGTAAGTTTCGTTAACCGTTTTTTTTTCTTCTTACAGTATGAAAGTTTCAAATATATAATAAAAACCGACACCGTGAAGCCAGAATATCCCCTTGGTGTAGATTTGTCGGGTTGAGATGAGGCTACATTTCGACTATGCGCACTTCAAACCCAAAGAGTAAGACAGCGGAGAAGTAAAAGCCCAACAACATAGTAGAATCTTGAAACGATTTTATATCTTAACAAATGCAGAGCTCTAAATAGATAGGAACACCCGACCAAACTCACGTTCTTCTTATACACAATTGATACATTTTCTGATTAATGCTGCACGACTGAATATTTCTCTTAGGCTGAGATAGCTTGCCTGGTTGCCGTATGTCGTACTTCTTCCGTGATATCATACAAGTGACTTAGCGCAAGATATGCTATGGCTAGCCACTAGCTACGACGAGTACACTTAAGATTCTCCTACATTTTTTTCACGTTAGTACTACAAACCATCAGTATGGAAGCTCTGGGTCCGCTTCACTTGAAATACTCTTCGTACAAAGAGTAAATCGGGGAAAAGCACCATCGTGTAGTATAGCCTATAGTCACTATAGTGTAATATAGGAGAAAAAAATTCTTCTGTAAAAGGCACATGAACCAATCTTGTTCCTACACACCGTGATACAGTGAAGGTAGTAGAATTGGTTGAATAATAGAGTGTCTTGAGTGTTAACCTGGTTTTACATTTTGCCGTACGCGAAAGAAAAAACACCGCTCCGAAGAATAATAAGTACATAATTTCGACATGTCGATTCGATTTACGATTAACAAACTAAACTGAAATCAACGATACTACACGAATTTCCGCATTATCTCGAAATTCAATTGGCCACAATATACTCCCCAACTGTACAGTGTAAGTTCTCATAACAGAGTTCGGATTTCTAGACTATCGGCGATTTTTCCATACATAGTGCACTATCAATTGAACGAACAGTATGTCATTTTTCATGCAAATCTAGATTAAGAAATTATGTAACTTGAAATTAGTATCTTAAAAACGAAATTTACAAGTTTATTATCGATAAAATAGTTAGTTGCTTTAGATCCGGGGAATGTGATTTTTTTTCGGTGTACAGAATAGGAACGAACGAGTATAGCGTCAAAGTATGTTTGCTGACCAATTGTTCAGTGTTTTATCGTGTGTGTTAATATTTAATTAAAGCGAAAGTGACGCATTGATTACAACTGAACGAAAAAAGGGTCGTATACGTGCAGCCCAGCACGAAAATATAAATCATAACAACCGCATCTTATACTAGGAAAATATTTTTTAATCATGCAACCCATTCCCTAATTGAATTTATCGATAGTTAGACGAGGCAGCCTCGCTCGAGTATAGTCTGAATCATACCATATTGCGGCAGATTTCTAGCCATTATCACTGTCCCGGCTTGTACCAATTTCGATTCAGTTACTCACTGTAGGTTATAAATTAGACCTTAAAATTTACCCTAGACCAGAGTATAACCTACCTAATATATAGGTACCTACATTACCTTCTTCATAAAACTTAATATTTGTGAAGGTCGAAGTTTTGGGATTCTCTTAACGTTTTATCGGATGTGAAAAGTTTCTCTTGTGTGTTGTATCGACTTCGTAATACTCGTCGAATTCAACTTAGGGTGTTGCTTTTTGCTAGTATAATCATACACATATATCGATGAAGTCACAGCCATAGTGAATAGATAGTGACTCCATGCTGAATGTTGCTTTAAAGCACATGAAATAGACAAATTGACTTCGCTTTTATTCTCTAGGTGTATTGGATGCTTCTTACTATAGTTCCAACATGCAGGTGCTCTTAAAATATGTATTGCAAGGTGTCGTAAATTTTTGTGTGAATTAATAAAAGTTAGCATCCAAAAGCAGGCATGGGAAATGTCTCGTGGTACTAATATGGTCATCGGTGAAATTTTCAAGTATTAGAATATTCAAAATTCACATCGCTACCAAGTTAATGCACTTGGCAAACTACTTCGTAACTTCATGAAGTTCGTATTTTGTTTACAATTTCTTGTAACAAGGTATAAATTATTTGCGAAATCGTTTTCGAATGAATATTTAAATTAACTGTTAATTTTGTTTCATGCACTGAATAATTTAATAGACTTATGATGTACGGCGATTACCCGTACAACGCAGTTTTCAACAAACTTAAACGTAGTCAATGTGTTTGTCGACAATTTTAAGGGTGGATAATTTACTTGCTGGGAGACCAGGTACATTGGCCTCATTCTCATGTTGTAATGTGATAAACATGTTTTTGTTTAATTTCCAGCATTTTAGAATACAATAACCGGTTATTTGAAATGAAATAACATCTTCTTTAATTCCTATGTGAACTCCTGTGTGGCTTCGTGGATATAAGTTAATTTCTACTCTTCAGAATAAGTGTATACCACGGGTTAATACGCCCATGATCTGGGAATTAAACCTCTGATCGGAAGACTTTCGTGCTTAATATCTGTTTATATATCAATCAACAACCAGCCCTAATTTAATTTGCAACTGGCTACTCAGATGCGTGCGGTCGAGTCACTGGCTCTCACCTTGATTTCTCGTCCTTTCACAACAATCGAGATTGCAGCCAGAGTCCTTGGGTGCATCCAAACCGTAGCACTTGGATACATTGGTAGACAAAATAATAACTGGTTGGTTTACGTGGTGACCCGTTAGTCTGGAAGGGCCCAATTAGTGCAAATAACGCCGTTTTGTTGCCACAAATCATATAACCTGGTAGTTGAAGGAACGTGAATCATTACATAGCTCTACGAAGACCCGGAACAGGACTGAATCACCATGAGTATGAATATCAACTATCCATTCTTATTTTTCGTGATCTCGACGAGGTTATCAAAGAAGGGTTTACCAAGTGCACGAAGTGGGCCATTAATTCAACTACAGTGTCGCCGATGCCAACAAACATCTCCACACTGTTTTCGTGTTTTTTAAGAGTTTATTATCCCCAAGAGGTGAAAATATATTAAATATTATTTTAAAAATTCTACAATTTCTGATTTACAAAATGTTCACTGCTACAGGCTATTTATACAGATATGCATCTCAAGGTATGTCAAGGTATCGAACCACAGTCACTTTCTTCTCTGAATCGTCCTCCGAAAGCCGGTGAATAGTCTGGCAAGAATATCAACAATTTGCTTTGAAGTGGTTCGCGAAATTCTGCTATTTTCTGGCATGAAAACACGGATTTGCCGCAAGATTCGGCACTCGGGGTGTCATGATCAATCCTCTAGATTTTGGCCTTTTCCGTTCTCCAAATGATCACCACTGCGTACTTGATTTTCGCCATCTAACCGGTCAATTTATGCAGTCGCTGGCAACTATCACTTTAAAAGCTAATGAAAAAACCACGCAAACGCTTTATTCTCAAGATTTTTCTAATTTAAGAACTCGACTGTTGTTGGGCTTTTACTTGGATATGGATCCGAATCCTATCTAGTTCATGATTCCGAAAACGATAGTGGATACAAATATTACAGTCCGAGTACCTTGCTAATATCACCATTGGCTGCTTTGTCATAGAAGAGCCCAAACAAGAGTCCAAAGTGCCATCACGCGATATCACAAGCTCACTTAAAAATTAAAATCTCATACTACTCGTAAGTGTAAAACATACTCTTATTTTTTAATTGATAAGGAGTTATAATAGTTCTAAGGACGACAAATTTGAATGGTACATTTATATGATTGGCTTTTGTACCACTACATAAAATTTCGAGAATAAATGAATATCGTTTTCTTCTCAAAAAGGCCATTATTAATGCTCAGTTTGTCAAAAGCCAATACTATTAACCATTTTACTCTATTTGTAATTATTGAAAAGTATCAGCAATATAACGAACATTAAATAACAAAAAACTTCTATAATTTAGGAATGGCGTATTTCGAATTATCTATCGAATTTCAAAAGACCTGGCATAAAAGCTAAATTATTTACAACTAACTTTACATGTTTTCGGAAAAATCCAATTATTGGGGCCCTTCCTCGCTTTTTTTATTGTTAGCTGAGTGAAAAATCATGAGAGCTAATCGAAAAATGTCTTATGGAACGTGTTATTTTGCAAGAAACCCCCAGTTTTTTTCTGTTTCCTTCGGGCTTGTTATGTTCTCCAGTCTTTATTGGCTTGTTTATCATTAACTTATTGTTTCTCGGCCCTTTTTCATTTACAGAAAGTACCTAATAATTCGTCTTTGAAAAATTTATTATTTTTTAGTCAAAACCTTTTCGCGTATGCATGAAGCTCGAAGGGAATATAAGCTTGGAGGACATACCTACGTTGAGGTAGACAAATTGATATAATAAAGTCACGTCTTGTAGAGCTACAAAGGGTAGTTGGTGTCGTCGGTGTTACTGATGCTGCCCTAAGTAACCGAGCAGGGCATCCAATATACATTATTACCCAACCTTCCTCCTTTTAAATATTGTCGTCCAAACAGAAATGCTCCAAACTAAAATTCTAAAATCTACTGAACGGTTCATGCCACATAGTTGAAACTTTCACACTGTGTGTATTTATAAGGGAATATAATTTTGAAGAGGTCTGGAGGAGTGGCTCTTGACTCGAGTATGATGAATATGAAATATTTGAAGGGTTGGAGGGTAACAACAATTTAACTTAAAATTGCAATAACTTTCGATGTCGTTGAAAATGAATTTTTTTTCTTTGAAATAGAATTTCAAATATATTCAATAAGTAACCTGGATAGACTACTTTTAATAATTTTTTTAGGATTGTGGACATGACGGAGGGAATTTGGGTAGTAGTGCTTTATCTTTATTAGATGCATCGTTTTTTAATCGTAATAAAGATTTAGAGTTAATTCGCTTTGTTGACAGTCTTTCGATTGTTTACGAATAAAAAGGTTTGGTATGTGTGTTGAGGTAAAGTCTGCTCTTCTTGTATTTTCAGATTAGTTAAGCTCCCATCGGAGTGAGTCATCACATCTATTGGGTATAGTTTGAACCCTAGGGAATTAATTACGCTGCTCTGTTCATAAAATTCTTGTATATTTTTTATTTAGAAAAACCCATCCACATACCAGTCAGTCAGTTTACATGCAATCCGGCAACTTTGCTGTTCTGGTAGACACATCGTCCAATATCACCTGTTAGCACATTACTTTCCGCTGGGTGTCACACTCCCCAAACTATATATTGTGATTCCTGCTATATTTTCCCTACTCGTAGTTGTTGTGCTTTGTTGTGAAAGGGGAAACCTCGTCCCTAGCTACCGGTGAAACGAACTGAAATTGGAGTAGTTTAGTTTTATTATAAATTATCGCGGCATCATAACGAATAAAACAGCTCTTAAGTCGTCGATTACAAATTATTATTTAGTTTGTATATCGATAGAAGGACGCCATTCGCTCCAAACACTTCTTATGTTGTCCGATTAATTTATCGGGCAAAGACACACACTCGTAACATATTGTTTGCGTAGTCTCCTAAAGCTGTGATAATTTAAACGTAACGATTGATAAAGAAAACGCTATGTAAGTTCGATTTTATCATTCGAACTTAAAAAGCTCGGAAGAGAGCGACTTCACAACGAGACTCTTAGCAGAAACGTATTTTTAAAGCGTGAACTTACCGAGTAGGAGTGGAAAAACTGCACCTCTAAGTCTATAGTAACATTTTAGAGTATAGACCTCCGCTATACAAAAAACAGATTTTCTGTTATTAACCCTTAAAGAAAATTTGGAACAATACTGTATTTTAGTATTATTCACAATCTTTGTCATAAAATCGTGAGTTCACCCTCACCTCACCACTACGAGCTTTTTACTGGTAAGACGTATGTTCTCTAGTCGTTATTAAATTTCGCTATTAATTTCTCGTCTTTGTTCTAGGATTCCGTAGTAAATTTTTGAAAATCTCAACACCTTGTTTAATACTTATGATAAACATTAAACAGAGCTAATATTTTTTCTTCATAATGAAAACTAATCTAAACTACCTTACGCACATCATCAGCCTTCAGGTATGGTCAGGTATCATAGTGGTCTTCTAGAAGAGTTTCATACTGGTCATTCATGTGGTTCTTTACGCTTACTGCCCACGAATCAATACCGTCAAGGTGATTGTGTGTGCTTACTGCTTAACTGGGAATCGCATTTTATTTCAGTTAAGCAAGATTCATAGTTCAAGTTATAGTCATTAGCTGATTCTTTATTTTTTTCCGACTTAAGGAAGTGTTAAGTGTTTGTCAAAATTGAATTTCGATCAGTAATTGTGCAATATTATTTCGCAATATATTTTCATCTCCTATCGCATGTAACTTAAAACTGGGTTCGAGATCATCTTGCGGAGGTACGTGTGAGTCATAATCATATATCGGTCTTTTGTGCACAAAATAAACTAAGAAACGGCGAAGAAGTTCTTCTGTATTATCTGAATGCAAACTAGATTCAAGATCTTCTATCTGAAGTTCTTGTGTATAGTGAGGGTAAATTCTAGTTAGGAAAGATGTGAATTGTTGAGTGTGTGACCGCGTGTTTCAGTTTTGCTAGTACTATACAGAAAACAACAGCAACAACGTACACATGAGTGAGTGTAATTTGCCGTGACTTCATAATCTTTTCCTTCCCAGTTCACGTAAGGTTCTTCTATTTAAAACACCTACCCACAGGTAGGTACTGGATTATTAAATGAATAAAATTATTGTTCATTATTCGCAAATCTTAACAAAGTAGATAGCGCACTATCGACTACTTGGCAAAAAAAAACTCATTCCTACTTGATTCGTTTCAGTACGAACAAATTTCTTATCACACTGCTCGCATATAATATGCAATCGTAGTGTGCTAACATTTTGTACAGATAACGCCTCCTCGCCGTAAATT
Source organism: Beris morrisii (assembly GCA_951812415.1). Classification (NCBI taxonomy): domain Eukaryota; kingdom Metazoa; phylum Arthropoda; class Insecta; order Diptera; family Stratiomyidae; genus Beris; species Beris morrisii. The sequence continues at coordinate 160,502,998 of OX638310.1, forward strand.
ATTGAAGTAAAATTTTGGTTTACGGTTGCTGACTGAATTTTTACGACAAAGTTTTCTTTCACAATTTTCCCGTGCGGATATCGCAAAAGCCGGTTCTGAAATATAAAGAAAATGTTATAAATAATTCGATACTACAGTGTGAATCATAAAATGGCATGAAGAAAAGAAAAAAAAACAAATCTGTACATCCCGACTTACATTATAATTTCAGTTTGCCCATAGTACGAACCGAGCTCACATTGTCAGCGTATTTCCAAGATTCGAATCGAAGTAAATTGCTAACATAAATATTTTCTTTTTGCTTAAAAAGTTTCGCTCATTTTTAATAAGAGTGCTGCTGTTTATTGGTAAGAACATTATTGTGAAAATATTTATATATTTTTAAAGAAAATCAGCAATTTTGAATTATTGAAACAATTGAGTGTCATAGAATTTGAAATGAACGTTGTCAAATCAATAGTCCAAAATGAGTTTAGTTTTGTTTTTGTCTATAAAATTGTAATTATTTACTATTGACTTTTAAATTGCGTTTTAGCTGGCTTCAATAAAATTCTAATCGTATGAAATATCGGGTTATGATAATAAGGAAAAAGTGTGGAAATGTACGTTGTACTTTTTTTTGCAAAGTTCAAGTTTGGGGCTATTTCTGAACTTATCATACCGACACATTTCTAATTCATGTCAATATATTTTATTCAATTAGTTTGTCTTGGATTATGCTGCAGTTTTTTGTTGGTAATCATCTCAAGTAGAGTAGTTCTTGTCATCATGGTTTGTACCTTCCGGTGCGTGGTCTCTTCTCGTCTTCTCAATGTTGAAGAGCGTATATGGTATTCCGATTTCGACATTGGACGTGACCTACACGTTGGTTTATTCTTAGGTCATTCCCATTACTATTACTATTACTTGCTATTGTATGCCTCACCCTGTCAAACCCGGCATTGCTCTTAGAATCGATTAATGTGTTAATGCTCAGCTTATTGTTATGCCGCGTTTCCACTATCGCCTTCATGTGGTTGGATGAGACGAACTAGAGCGTATGCGTAAGTGGAAACGGCACATTCGCGTTAGTTTGCAACTCAGGTCGAGAATCGCTTGCATTTGCGTCGATGGCGGGTAGGGCGACATAAGGTCCACGGACATTATTTCCGCTCTAAATGGACATAATGTCCATGGACGTTATGTCCGTTTCAAATAAAGCATAATGTCCATGCTGAATCCGTTATAACGTCCAACGATAAATATGGTTCGTACATAAGGTCCACCAAGATTGATTGCAGCACGCCATGAATCGGCCGATAATAATAAAAATGTTACTGTTACAACTTTAAAAATAATGCAGTTTTATCAATATTTAAACGTCCATTGCAGTTGAACATTTAATATAGCTTTCAGTCAAGTTTTTTGATTTGTCTTGTCGTTTACGTACCATATATAAATATAATCGATATGGAATCTGCAAGTGAAGTGGTGCTAAATTTCGAATTTATTCGGGGACTAAGAAAAAATGGTGCTTTACTTCATTTAAAATCGAATCAACAATTGTTTCGCCAAAAAAACGTTTATGAGGACCGAACGAAGGCAACACACTGAAGGTAGCGTCTAAAAGGAAATTCCTCTTAATTTGTGGGTGTGTCTTAAAAATTTCCACAATTGTTGGAGAAACAAACAGGCAGCTACTAATTATTCATATATAAGATCCCAGAAGCACTACAATTTTTTTCGTAGCAAATATATCTTGTTCAGTCCTCATAAACGTGTTTTTGGCGAAACAATTGTTGATCCTATTTTTTAAATACAGTAAAGCACTGTTTTTTCTTAGTCTCGATATAAATTTGTAACTTATCACTTCACTTGCAGATTCCATCGATTATATGTATGGCACTACGTATATGACACGACAAATCAAACAATTCAACTGAAAGAAATTTTAAGTGCAGCGTGTTCAATATTTTGTATCTGGCAGTCTGTGGACATTATGTCCTATTGTGTCCCTGTTCGCGACAAACAGTCATAAAGTCCATGAACATTATGCCTTATTTGTAATGGACATAACGTCTATGGACATTATGTTCGTTTGAAACGGACAAAATGTCCATGGACGTTGTGTCCGTGGATCTTATGACCCCATCTCGATGGCGGTGTTTGGACGTGTATCAAAGGGATGTGCGTAGAGCACGATGTAGCGTTTCCACTATCGCCTATGCGAAGACACTACCCCAGCGGGAAAAAAGAGTTCTGAAGAATGCATTTCGTAAACATTCCTATTCAATAGATGGAAGAATAGTATGGTATGGTATGGTATTTCATACTAAATTTTTCTAGAATGTTGAAGGAATGATTCTTTATACATTTTTCAGAATGCGAAAAAGTCACATTCTAATAATCTTGCATAAACTACAATATAACAGTACATAATGCATTACTCGTATTTCCGCTGAGACTGAACTGAACACTTGCTAGCCCCCACTAGGGTCACTAGATACACAACAGTCTCTACCTAGGGTTTGGCAGATACGTCTAATTCGGTCGTTTCTGTACTAAAAATTGTAATTTAACCAAACAAAAATCGCCTGTTTATGTACTAGTTGTTTTTGTACTACTGAACATTGCTATCAAATTGCGTTTTTGAAGTGTGTTGGTACGAATATATGAAGAGTCGGAAAAAAGCTGTCGGTTCCCTTCCACAATTCTAGTACTTGTTTTTCTTCTAGTATGGAAATGTGTGTGCGCGAAATTGTGGTTTTCCATGAAAAATTTCTTTCAAGCTATCGTCTATTAGGACAGATAAACCAAGCGCTCAACTCCTCTACATTTGAAGTATTGCGCAAACAAATGTGAACATAGCTTCTACTTTCTACAATACAAAGTAGGAGTATTTTCTGACCACCGGTGCTAAACAAGTTTATTTCATATTCTTAGACAGCTTCAGTATGCAGTTCCTTGGAACGTTACCTTAGTACACTCCTACAACTTACTTCCTTTCGATATAGTAACCTATAATTATGCGAATAAAAAGTGTGCAATTATTTTACAACAACCTGCACTTAACAATTTTAGAGCTGTACTAGTTTATAGAAAAACTATCGGCAATAATTACTCATTAGAAAACTGGCGATCGTTTAATAAATTCCATCAATATGAATTGAATTGGATTTCAACAAGCTTGAAAATAAAAGCTCTAAGAAATCAATTGTTGCATCTTTGTATCGTCGTTTAATTTCCACCAGAACTTTGTCACTTAATTGCACAACTCGTGGCTAATTCTGATCTAAGTAATTTTGCTCTCCAGCATTTGAATTCAGATCACGGAAAATCGTTACAAATGGTTTCCTTATCGAATAATTGAAACATTCATACCTAAAAAAAACATTTTAAATGATAAAAAGGTCTTCATATCTGATGTGGAAAAATCATTATTTTTATTTAGCAAAAACCCAAAAAGTAAAGTACGATTTACTTTTACTTACAGATCGTCGTCATAGAAAAGCTCGACAAATGATAAGGTAAAGCACGACACGAACAAGCCAACGAGCCCAGTCGTAAAATGATTAAAATGAAGAACAGAAATACAGGCTACAGTTCCGATTCCGAACAAAATAAACAAGATTTGAGTGTGCTACGGAAACCCATATCGACAGCATTGACAGGATTTCTGGAATCGAAACGGGCATACGATAATGGCACCGAAGAGGTATAATTATTCTCGTTTTCATTCATTTTATTTGCAATAATAAAGAAAATTTGCTTTTGCTTACAGATTCGACGACTCTTAGCCAGAGAATGTGACGTACTGTACGAGTGCAAAGTATGCCGGAATATGTTCCGCAGTCTCACAAATTTTATAAGCCATAAGCGAGTTTATTGTCGCACTGCTTTCACTAATTTATCAAATCATTTCAATTCTAACAATGGCTTTATTGTAAGTAGTTATTACATTATCAATTTTTTTTACAACCTCCACTGATCGATCACATTATTTCATCTATTTATCGAAATCAGGATCAGGATATTTCAACAATAATACAAGCCGAACAGGATTATGTAAACAATAGTACAACTAAGGATAATAAAAGTAATGAGAATTCAAACAAAGATTTAAGTAGCATTATCGAAAGACTACTGAAACGGGAACAAGCGAATCGTATACTAAAATTAACCGATTTTTACGATCAAGTCAATAATAAATTAACTCAGGATGAAGTGCTACGAAAGAAACACGAGCTGCAGCTAGATCGTGTACCAAATAGTAATGTTGCTGTTTATCAAACCGTCAAGAAAGATGGCAATGATAATATCAAAAAAGAGGTAACCGAAGTCAATGATTTAGTTTTTAATCAGAGAAATATTCTCGGAACGGATGGTAAAATTATTTCTGATGATAATAACATTGACGAGGTGGCAAAAGAGCCGGGTCCATGCAAGATTAAGTCCGAGGAAGATCAGAAAAAAGTGATAATTAACGAAAGTATATCGTGTGAAATTTGTAAGTAGTTTTTTTTTAAATAGTTTAATTTCGAATTTGACCATTTTTTTTTATTCTAGGTAAACTTAAATTCTCAACTGAAAAAACGCTTACGCTACACCTTCAGACCAAACATATCTCATCAACATTCGTGTATCAGTGCCCGTCTTGTTCTCAGACATTTTTACAGCCCCGAGCTGTTTTTCGACATTTAAGTAACGATCATAAGTAAGTGACGTGATGAAATTCAAGATATAGATTTGTTTTGATCTTTACTCATTTTGATAAAAGACTGGACAGACTAGGTTATGTTTCTTACGAGGATCAGTATGAAAATTATAGTCCTAGAAATAGGGGCGGATTGATGTTAAGATCTAAGGACTCATTGCATTAACTATGGCTACCAATTTTAATACCGAACTAACTTGGAAAAGTGTTATCCATTTCTCAAATTTTTTCTTATTATACTAAAGCAATGAACAAATTGCTTTTAAACATTTTTTTAATTGAGGTTGTGATCAAGATATGAGACTGAACCCCAATACAGATGCTGTTATGCAGATTCATAAAATTAATACAGGGAGGCAATTGTATTGGACTGTCTCGTGTGAAATGCATTATAAAAATTTCGCTATGCTAATTCACAGCAATCGCTTCTCTATTTAAAAATACAAGCAAATTGCTGTACCATCTTAAGCTTGAAGCTTCAATAGCTTTGTACAAATCATGCCTTGAAGTTAATTTTTTATTAATTAATTCGTCGTTGCGAAAAGCGGAAGAAAACGATGCTAATTAAAAGGTGGGACAGAGTATTTAGTGCACAAACAAAAGAGAACCCAAAATTAGCTCAAATCATTCAGACCAAGACTTGCACTTTTATTCAAAGTAGTTTTCTAAACACAAATTTTTTTTATCTAAATACTTTTTTTTAATTTCCAGAAAATCCATGCGTCGTATACGACTAATGCGAGAGTCAATACTAAAAAGAAGAGTTCGCATCGATGAAATCCAAACAAAAGGTCCAAGTCGAGAGCTGGCACGACTTCAGACCGATAGTGAAAAACGCGATGCCGAGAACAAAGCCTGGATGAATAATATTGAGCTATCCAATAACGCGCCAATGTGTGCATACTGCGGTAAGACGTTTGAACGTAAAGCCGTACTTACAACACATTTGAATAGTTGCTCGTTAAAAAATAATCGTATCGCGTCACAATCAAAGAAACTATCAGAAATTGCCAGTACGAGTAGTAGTCGTACAGAAGATATAAACTCTACAGCAAATGATCTCGAAGAGCTCAAGGACATCAAAGATATCGATTTGAGTACCTTAAATGAATATCTAAGTCGCAACGAACCTGATGCGAATGTACCGCTCGGAAGCAAACGAAAACGCAAAAGAACTTCCAAAGTTTTACAACAGACTGAACCTATGGACACAGAATCCCTTAACGATCATTTTTGGAATCTAGACACAACGGAAAGTCTTTCATTGAAAACGGTCACTCTAAATGATCCTCCGATTAAAATTGAACCGGAAGAACACACCGAACAGAGTGATAGTCCTGTCAAAAGCAGTCCTGAACTGACTTTCTATTGTCGAATTTGTGTCAAGAAGTTCGATGTCTTGAGCAATTTACGACGACATATCTCAATGTTTCACTACCGAAAAAGAAAATTCGGATGTAAATTATGTGATTATCGAGCATTTAGAAAGTACGATGTAATCAATCATCTCAACTCTAATCATTCTATAACGGGCGAGCGCGAAGTTGTACTGCAATATGTCGTTGTAAAAGAATTGAACGGTGAACGGAACGATGAAAATATCGACGGAGACGTAATCATAGCGGAGAATGGTAAACTCGATCCCGAGTTGTCAACAAAACATCTGGAGAAACGACGACGTCGAACTAAAGTTAAGGTAACGAAACCTCTGATGAGTAGTCCGCCTGAGGCTAGTTCAAGCACTGAAGTAAAACCAGAATCAAAATTCACGCGATCTTCATCGAATCTCTCATTGTCTTCGAACGAAGAATTGTCGTCGCTATCGAAACGACCGGTCCGAAATCGTGTAAAGCCCGTCAACAAAGATTTCGTTTATGATCTATCCAATCTGCTGAAAAAGGACATGGTATTGTCGGAGCGGGATTCTTCTGTTGCACTAGTACCCGCCAGAACGCAGCGTCGCCGTGCCACGCAAAGCCTTCTCGATGAAAACAGTCGCGATAGTATAACGCCGCCAGTTATATCCAACGGCGATGCACCTGCAACGGAAGCAGCCGAAGGAGCAAGCAATACCGTAATACATCCGGCGTTAAAAGGATCGGCTCTTCTAATGGCTAAGCTGGCCGTCTCAACATTTACAGCTTGCTTTTACAAACCGCCTGATCTTCCGCTCGAACGACCCTCAATTCTAGGTCGACTTACACCATCGCTAAAAACTGACGTAAAACCAACCGATTGGTCATCATTTAAAAGCGATTTTCAATCGCAAGTAATGCGACGAATATCTGACGATACTCTCATTCAGGTTCTATCAAAGAAACGACGACAAGAAATCAATTCAAAACTGTTGAACTCTTCCGTCGAAACACCCGCCACAAAACTCGAACTAAGCATTAACGGCGATACGAAAGTGAATCTACCGCCGCCACGATCACGTGATGGAAGCATCGATGGCGAAAAAATCATGGTGAAATTATTCTCGACCGAAAAAGAATTCAAAGAATGTTTGATAGCAAATAAATTAGCGGAAGCGTCGGTTACAACGAAATCGACGTTTCCGGAAATAAAACCGAACGTGCCAGTACAACCAGCAAAATCATCATCACCCAATACCAAACGAATCACACTGATGGAACGATTGGCCGAAAATAAGAAACTGCGGGATAGTTTGCTAAAGTCTGCCTTAGAAAATTAAATTTATCGTTTAGATTGGATGGTTGCAATTCATTTTTAGTTCATTAGTTAGTTATGTTTAACTTTAATTTTAATTATTTGATTTTGATTTCATCGCCTTCTGTTTCTCTTACGGTTGAACTGATTTAGTTTAATTCTCCATCCGTTTGTGTAATATATCTCCATTTCAGTGATTTCCTAAACGAATTAAAGAAAATATTTAATTTACATTTAGTGTGTTAACAATGATATGAAATTATGCGTATACAAATAAGTTACCTTCACTTTAGTGGTATATCATTAACATAAAATGAATTTAACACAAAACTTACAAAAAAAAAGTACGCCAAGCTTTTTGGCAGCAACACGATTTAGAAATAAAAAACCTTTACGTTTAATGAGAGTTAAAAATGATTGTTATTTTATTTCCTGTACAGTAATTTTGAGAGAACCCTACGAAAAAACTCATCTCAAGGTCCCTACTTTTCGAAATCCATCTTGCGAATCCATAGGCTGAGAACCAACCAAAATAGTTTGAATCCTAAAAAATTTGAAACATTAAAAAAATAAAATAATGAGTCAAATATTTTTCAAGACTCTGAACTAAGGAAGGATCAGTTCAATCAATATGAGGAGTGGATAAACGTTAAAAAAAAGTAAAATATATAAATTGGATGCGTCAAAACAGTGCCTTCGTACATTGAAGTTCCTTCCCAATTATTCGTTTCCACGTTTTCTTTGTAATCGACCCTGCACACGTTTCCAAGACCAGGACCTATTTCAAAACCTTTTGTAATGCCTGCCAAGTTTTGGCCAGTTCATTATCACTCTCTTCTTTGAATCTCAGCGCGTATCTGGGACTGTTAATTTGTCCTCGAAGAAGCTATAAATAAAGTCGATGCAAGCCTTTTTACCACACAACAACGCTGGTAACATAAAGGGCAGTAATAATGAGGTTGAAGTGTCGTCATGCTTGCTGATTATCATGTACCCCATTTTTTATTCAAAGGACCTCGCAGCTTATAAACAAGCAGTCGTGTCAAATGGCGTTGAAACACGTGGCTTACGTTACAAAATTTTGAATAGTCCTTCAACAGAACGAGCCACTATTGGTTGGCTATTTAATTATACGTTCCAGTCTATGTATCCACATTCATTTTATACTGCTGCATTCTAACCACTACTAAATTACGTGTGAGTCTTGATTTTGATGTTCCGCAAAAGTTCTTTCATCATTTCAAAAACTGCTTTTCAATTATACAGTCCTGTTGGACAACAATAACAAAATCATAGCAATTTCTTATCGATTATTGTCGTTTTGTCTTTTGTAATACCCTTGAAGGTAGTGTTTACCCGGTAGCCTAGTTACATACCGACACCAAAACAAATATTCCACATTACGTTTACGTTATTTGTAACAAGGACTCCGTTTAGATCAGCGAATTAAAGAGTGGAAAAAAAAAACAAATTCGGCAAAAATATGAAACATCAACAGGTTGTGGTGGACTACACCACAATGCTAAAATCATCTTGTGTTTGTCTTCTATTAGCATTTTCCGGGTATGTTCTATTGAAGTAAGTACAAGCACTTTTTAAGTTGATTTAACCTGTTGTCTCTAATGTAAATGCATCCGTGTTCTTCTACTAGACTGATTCAGGCAATATTCTATTTACCGGCACATCTTCGACGAAATCAGGAAAAATTAGAGGAGCTTGCTGCACAATTTGCATTAAAATTAAACGATAAGAACGACGAGGATGTTGAGGAGGGCGCTTTGGCTAATATACCGGAAGGAAGTAATGAAGAAAACGACAATGAGGAAAAGAAAGACAAATAAGTTGATATTTTTGTGAAAAAAACACTCCTTTTTTAATTACGAGTAGTGTTCTAACGTTGGAGTTTATATTTCGTTGGGTATTTTATAATTTATTGATATAACGCTGTATGGACTTTATTATTATTATATAAAACTATCTTTGTGTCTATTCCTACAAACTTGTTGGCACTGCACTCTTTTTTATGACTTAGATTAAATGTTTCTTGCATTCTTTTATTTGTTTAGTTGCCATCCATTGAGTGGAATTTAGATTGGTTTCATCTTCTTCTAATAGTTGGACGAGAGTTTTAGTGAACAGAACAGTCCTGTTTAACACGTTTTCAAGAGCTGACAAACGGTCAAATATCTAGTAATAATGTTCTCTGTTTTTATTCACTACTTTTATATCGATTTATCAACTTTAAAACGAAAAACACAAGCTGGCGTTTTCACTGAAAATTTTTCAACTTATGCTGGAAGTTTGTGTGATGAACTTGAAAGACTCCTCTGACACCGAAAAACAACAGAAAAATTCTTAAAAAAAACTTGGGCGTTCCCAACTTTTAAGTCAGGAAGGGGGACAGAACCTATCGTTCCTTATCACGTAAAAACGTAAAAAAAAATCAATCATACTTGGGCCCAAAAAAACCCCTATCAGACTTGATTTCATCTAAAACCTACCTTCCTTTTAAGGTATGTCTCATTCTACGTCCATGTGACGAAGGTTTATTTATTTATTTTAAGATGTGACCCGAATAAATTGCGGGCCCATCAAGATTTCGGTTACAATATAGTACATTTTCAATTTTGTGTGATTAATGATTATGATTATCTAATATGAACTTAGGACAAATGTTAATTCAAGATTAGTTAAGCATAATGTGTTGGTATAAGAGGTAAGAAGGTAAGTAATACAAATTAAAATGAATTCGCGCTTATATAAAGGAATAATAATAACAATAAAGAGTGAAAATGATAGAAATTAAACTTAAATCTATGCAAAGGGGGTCTAAGGGGGTTAAATAAGGTGTTTAATGTGTAGGTGTTCTAGGAGTTGGAAGAGTAGGTCAGTATTGGAGGGGTCGAGGAGGGAGTTAAGTGGGGGGACGGAGTTGCGGAAGCAGTGGATGATTTTTACACAGCTGGTAAGGACGTGTTCGACGGTAAGCGGTTCTTGGCATAGGAGACAGCCTGGTTGTGGAGTCCTGTGTGACGGAGGTCAGCTACTAGATGTCTGGAAAAGACAGAACCATGGGAGACGCAATTACTAAATTTTGTTTATTTGGCTTAAGGTGCTAATGCCACGTTTTACAACAAAGTGCGAAGGTATAGTTAAGTTCTTATACAACAGAAAAGGATGCCACATATACCGAAGCTAGATAATTTTGGCTGCTTCTTGCCGTAATTGTAGACCGAAACAACGTATTTAACCAGGTTCCATGTTTAATGGAACGGCAGTTGTGAGGGATAAGGTACTCCAAGCCCCTAAAATTGTTACATTAAGTGCAGTAGAGGCATATTGAAAATCCTTGTTGAGGTAGCAATGAGATCCAGTCTAAATTTTTATAAAAATAAGCTTCGAATAGATGAGCCTGAAAATTAAAAACAGCTTTGGACCCAATTTCTCAGTGTTTTCTCTGATTTTCGGGCGATTAAAAATTTCGTCTCCGAAGAATGTCGTTTTATTTATTTAAATTACATAATAAAGAGGACATTTCGAAGATTAAAAAATTAATAGCGAGAATTTAGTTGATTTAGCCGCAATAAAAACGATTTGGAACATTTTTGGTGCGAAAGGAATCAAGGTTCGACTGGGCTGTAGGTTCCATCGTCATAAACTTTACAAACAAAACACCGAGCTTTGAAACAGTTTTACGCATTTAATAAAAAATAAATTTCCCTTAATCTACATTTTCTACAATAACTGGCATATCGTCCGGATCCTCATCGAGCAATCCATCGAACATCCACTTCATGGTCTTCTTCAAGCTCTTTACCGAACGTTCGGCGCTCACATGTAGTCCGCCCAGCGTACAGTTCAAAAGTAAACTCCTCACGTCGCGATAGACGGTATTCCGGTCACTCGGTTCCATCAGCTCTTCCGGCAATTCGGGCAGTTGATGTTGCAACACCTCCAAGTACTTCAGATAGAAAAACCGAAATTTATTTACGGCCATCTCGGAATTACTCAAAATATTGAGAATTTTACGCCAATGTGCGAGTCCATCGACCGAGCATCCGGAACAGAAGAAAACGAAAGCGATTTGTATTTCTTGCATAGCCGAATTGGTGTCGGCGAAACCGCCGAAAAACGCCTCAACCGCACTGACACAGTCCATGCGATGCCGCGAAACTTCGGCCGGGCTGGAACCTTTCGGCACGCGATTCGGAACTTCAGTGAAATTTAACGCCGTGCCCGGGATCGGTTTCAAAGCGGGCAGTAGTTCGTTTTCGTCGGTCAATTGCTGCGTTAACTTGATATTACCGGGATAACCGCCGCGCGGTCTCTCCGAGTCCGGGCATGACAAGAACTCAACGCTGGTCCGAATAAATCCGCACTCGGGCGAACAACGTGCAACCACTTCTTCGGTGATCGTTTCTGTTAGGGATTTCCAACGCGAAAGGTCGCTGTAGTTGTACGGTCCCAAAAAACGGTCCAACTCCTCCAAATTCTCGCGGATTCGTCGCTTTTCGGTTTCGGGATCAGCAGTCTGGCGAAGACGCATTTCTTCGGTTTGTGCGTCCCATTCGCGGATTACAATCTCTGCCGTTTTGAAGTAGTGAATGAATCCAACGCGTGGAGCCGTACCGCCATAGGCATCCTGCGAAGCACAATATACGAAATGCGGTCCGGGCGGTATCATTTTGATGCCGCGAAAACGTTCACCCACGGCGTACGACGACAAGTCAATGCCAAACTCTGTCCCGACCGGAACTCCCGTCATAATGAGAACGGCACCCGTTTTAAAAAGATGTCGGGCGATATTCGGATCCATTTCACAGGATCCTGCTGTGGTGTCCATGTGCGGAAAAATGTGCGTTTAACTTTATAGCCACAACTTTTCGGAATGTTTATATCCTGACGTTTTGGGAACGTAGAACGTCAAAATAGATGTGAAGCTTGTAACGTTCACAATAACTTAGTTAACGTATTCGCCGCAGTATTAGCGCTGCAAATCCTAAAAGGAAAAATCAAATTTCAATAATTTTTTTCCAACGGTTTTCCTTGTTTTCAGTTTATGGGAGCGCATATGCTCTTAGCCTCGATCATTATTGCTACAAATAAGCTCCTATTTTTTTAAGTAACTGTCCTCCGAAAGTATTAGAACATCCAAATTAAACATAAATATTCTGAATATATTGAGATTTGGAATTCACTTTTACTTCTATAAGCTTTAAACGTAGTCGGGGAAAAACCGATTTTAGTATTTTTCTCTATTAAACCACTTGGGGGTATTGTTCAAGATTTCACTGATTCCGAAAATGTCTTAGGTTTAATGTGATCGAGTTGGCTTTTACTTCTATACAATATTCTATTGAAAAAAAGACGTGAATAAATAAAAAAAATCTGCCAACAGTCTGGGCGCAACTTCATTATTTTATGGATAGAAGTTCGAAACGTACTGAGATGCGGTGTAGGTTACTATGCGACTGACAACCTAAAAAATAACGTTCCAAGTAGCCTCCTGGTTGTCCCTTAGGTTGTCAGTCGCATAGTAACCTACACCGCATCTCAGCATTAAACACGTTCCGGACTTCTACCCATAAAATAATAAAGTTGCGCCCAGACTATTGGCAAATTTTTATATTTATCTTTACGTTTATGTTTATTTATTTATTTTTCTGTTTTTATTAATTTTTAATTTATTTTCATTCAATTTTACTATTTTTATTCTTATTATATTTAATTTTTTGTAAGTTGATTTCTTTTTTATTAAATGTGCACCTTAATATTCAATTAATTCAGCCATAAAAATATGCTATTTTAATTTTTTCATAAATATGTAAACAAACTTTGCTATATGTTGACTGTGATCAGAACAGCGATTCTACACTCAAAGAAAAGTGATAGTTTAAAGGAAAAAAGAATAATTGTTAATTAACAATTTCTCAATTTTAGTTAAATCAAACAATGTCTTCTTTGGTTTTAACCATTTCACAAATGTTAATCTAAATAGGTAAAACTTATTAATAGACATATGAAGCAATTAATATGAACATTATTGTGTTACCAACGTAACTTGTTGAATTACATTACATATTGTTGACCAACAATACAAAAATGTGATTTGAAACATGAACCGTATGAAAATACAAAGCATTGTAATGGAAACTTGAGATTCAACCCAAAATATGGTTTGTTTTTACTATTAAATAGTATTTTCTAAGAAAACCGTTTCCGATCGCAAAAATGAACTGCGCAGTAGTTTACATTGAAGTAGTGTGACAAGAAAAGTTCAAGTACCGTGGTTGTGATCTGCGAATAGAGTTTGAAAAATTGTTATATTACCATCGCAAAAAATGAAAGTTATTGAAAATTTGTTAATAAATGTTCCTAATTTGAATGACAGTATATTAAGTGAAGCTCTAGACGCTAGTGATAGTTTAGTGCTGGATGTAAATGTAATAAATACCGAACAGCATTTTGAGCCAGAATCATAATTAAAGGAACTGTTAAAAAATTGGGGGTTTGAACAACTGTTTTCAGACTTTTTAGGTCAGTAATATTTCTTTAAAAAAATTAATCATATTTTTATACTGCGGTTTTATTTCAGTATACTATGCACTTATCAACTTAAAGATATAGAAGAGAGGCAGACTTGAGTGTCTTATTTAAAAATTATACAATTGGAAGCAAAATTGAGTTTCGGAAAAAACTTCTGGCTTGGAGGATTAAACAGGCAAGTTTTATGGTAATTAATATTCAATTAATTACATGAATTAAAAAAATACTCTTTAGATTTATAGTGCCCCTCAAACGTGTGATACAGATTCCACAAACACAGAATTTCATTTATATATCAAACATTGGTTAGAACAGAACAACTCAACTTCTTCTTGCTCCGCAATATCATCGTTGGAAAATCCTGCCAGTCCTGCAAAAGCTAATGATTTTGTACGCCTGTCTTTAAGAATTATTTGAGGAAATTTAAAATTTTTTAAAAACTTATATAGGACTTAATTAAAACCAAGGAAAGTTTTCCTGGAGGCCAGTAATTCTTATATAAGACCAAAATATTTTTGAGAATAAGTTTTTTTTAATAATAAGTTTTCTTAGTAATTAGTTTTTTTAGTAATAATAATAAGTTTTGTTTCTTGAATTCTGAAACCTTAAATAAATAACACATTATACTTGATAAAATTTCTTGTTTTATTTGTAGTGAAATAATAATCTTTGTGAAGAACTATTTTATAATTTAGGTATAATACGAATGTCTCAAAATTAAAGATTTTGCGAAGCCAACGAAAAATTGTTAGTCAATAGATAAATTGTTGAGTAACCATTTATTCAGATATAGTACAGTTATATAGTTGATCAACAGTTATTATTGTTAACTGACAATTTACCGTTTAATGTACCATACTTCTTGTTAAAATACAATTACCTTCGTTAAAATACAATTACCTTCGTTAAAATACAATTACCTTCGTTAATTTAACAATTAACTTTAAATTTACCATATTCCTTGATAGGCTCATTTTCATAAGGGAATTTTGTTTGATTTTACCAACTTTTTTCTTTGAGTGTAGCAACATGCGACTCGTATAAATTCTGCATATTTCCTTTCGTTTTTGAAACAAGAACATCTGCTGGTATGGTATGGCTGTTGGCGGGTGTGGCATTCTACCAAGAATCACCAAAAATTACAAAATTTCTGACCTCACGATCGCCAATCCGTTTGAAACCTTGTGTACTCAAAGAATTTGTGAAAACCCATAGAATTAAATTTGGATGATTTGTATTTGTATAGATAAGAAAATTACAGTAATCTTTTCATTTAAAATAAGCCCAAATTAATTTTTCTGCGACAAAAACTAACGGAGATATAAATTTTTAGCGAAGACTAGGACACCATTTTCACGAAATCTTTAACATACTGTAACTAACAAAAAAAATGGTCTGGGAGAAACTTTATTATTTTCGGGTCAAAGTTCGGGACCGGTCAAAGTCGGAATATATCATCAGTTGTTTCGAAATTAGGAGGTTTTTTTAGTTAGTTAGTTTTGTTCTTAAAAAAAAATATTTAAAATAGAGGTTTTTAGCCGATTAAACATTGAAAAAGCCCGTGTAGACTATTCGAATTTCAGTATATTATGTACACTAAAAGCCCATAGAAATAAAAACGAATTTGTTGCCTTATTAGAATTAAGAGATATGACGAATTATCAAAACATATACAAAAACCCATTACTTCCACTTCGGGTTTGAATTTCGAAAAAATTGTGAAACAGGTTTTTAGACGATTTCATAAGAAGCAACTTCATATCTCATGAAACACGAGGGATTTTGAAAAATTTGTGAAAACCCAAGCCCTTTACACCCTCTTAGTTCTTGAAATTCGAAAAATCATGAAATTGATTTTTAGGTCATCACATCAAATGCCGTAATAACCAATTTTATATCTCATCAGAACTAAGGGATGGCAAAAATTGTGAAAACATGCAAACCCTTGGGGGTTGAATATCCAAAAATAGAGAAATGGGTTTGTAGGCGATTATATAAAAAGTCTGTACAAGTGAAAAGCGGTCTAACAAATATGTCGAAGCTTTGAAAAGCATACAACTCCTTTACACCCCTTAGGATTGAATATCTAAAAATACTGAAATTGACTTTTTGGCGCTTATATAGGAATCCTTAGGAAGTAAAAATGAATTCGATATATCATCAGATATGCAACCTCCTTACACCCTCTTGGGGATTGAATATCCAAATATCCTGTTGAATTAGTTAATAGATAATTATGAAGACAACACGAGAAAGTAAAAACCATTTTAATTTCTTATCACTTCTAAAAGATATGACGGAATTCGTGAAAACTTGTTCAACTCTTTTATACCCTCTTAGTGGCTGAAAAAGGAAAAAACTGAGAAAAAAAAGTTTTAGGCGATTATTACGCAAGCCCTTGAAAGTGAAAAAATATTCGATATTTGATCAGACCTGAGGGATATGGCAGAATTCGTGAAAAAGTATACAACCCCCTTTCTACTCCCTTAGGGGTCGAATTTCAAAAAATCCTGCAAACACTTTCTAGGTATTTATATGAAGAATCCGTGGAATAAAAATTAATTTAACATATTTGAAAAGACCTAATAGATATGACGAAAACCGTGAAAATATGTGCATTCCATTTTCACTTATCATTTTTTTGCCCCCCTTCCGAACGCCAATAGATATTTGAAATTTTTTTTATATAAATTACTTTCCTAGTTGATTTACATTTACATACCGAGTTTCAACTTTGTAGCATAAGCCGTATAGATAGGAAAAACACCCCCACCCCCGTACCGTACTATCTATAAAAAGTTATATTTTTCGTACATGCTACTACTATAGTTCTATCTAAATACCAAGTTTCAGCTTTATATCTTTATAAGTTCTCGAAATATAAAAATTAGAACCTTTTCCTTTTCACCCTCCCCCACTCTCAACCTCTACACCCTCACCCACAAATTTCTGCTAGGGATCTATTAGGCCTACTTCTGGTAAAAATATAAAGAATCTATCTCACACTGTTCTTGAAATATGTCACGTGATTTTTTAGAAAAACTCGTATCCCCTCCATATTCATGCTCCACGGCCCCCTTCAAAAATTGTACTTTCAGCAAACTTTATTTGTCAATCTTTATACACAAACCAAATTTTATTTCTCTAGTGCAATTGGTTCGTGAGATATCGTAATCTATCTCCCCCACCCCCGTACGCCACTGCCCCTACTCAAAAATTTGTTTCCGATCTAATCTCCTAGTATACCTACAGATATTCATTAAGTTTAAATTTTGTGACGTTAACCGTTTAGGAGGTATGGATTTTAGAATGTCTCGATCTCGGCTTTTTTGCGCTTCGAACGCATTATTTTTCCCCCACTCCCAGACCCCTTCACCCATATTGACAATTTTTATGCAAATGGGTCAACTATCAAAGCCCTATATAAATTGCAAGTTTCAGCCTCCTAGCATAAGCAGTTAATGAGATCTAAAAACCAAAATTTTCCGTCTAAAACGCACCGCCCTCCTTCCCCCTCATACCCCACCTCTCAGAAATTGGTCACTTCAAGGGGCCTACCCAGTCTATTACTAAAAAAAATTTTAATTGAATATCTCAAACCGTTTGGGAGCTACGAGTCTTCAAACGATTTTGCGTACGGCGTACGGTGGACAGACGGACTGAAATTTTTTTTTTGCTTTTTTTGTGTCTAATAGCTATGAAACGTAAAAACAATATTTTCAGTGTAGCAAATTTTTTTTTTTTAAAAATCGATCACAATACTGTGTTATTAGAAAATAATAAAGTAAAATTGACATAGAAACAAAAATTTAAATTGGGATTATCGAACTTTCTAGAAATCCACCCGAAAATAGTTCTTACAATGAATCATGTGTACAATAAACTTCAATTTTTTTGCAAAATATATTAGTGAAATAAAAGTCGTCCAATAAGTTTTAAACAAATAATTTATTAATTTCTTAAATCAATAATCGGAAACCATTCAATTATTCCGTCACGGTATACATGAGAAACAGGTCCCTGAAGAAGAACTTAGCAGTTCTTAAGAGCCTGATTAAATGCAATCCACAAATCAGATGTCTCGAATATAACATAATATTAAATTTATAACTATTATATGTATACTTTAAACATTTCGTATTTTATAATAATAATTTCACTACGGTCCATTAGATTTTACTCTTGATATTTTTTTTATTATTTACATGTAAAAGCATCAATCGATTATAATATTAGCCACATTGTGAGATTATTAAATTTGTATTACGAGAAGATACAGAGCTCGATTAAATTTTTTAGTTGTTCTGCGTTTACCTATAATTTTTTTTATTGGAAATTCTTTTTCTACCTTTTATTGCAGACTAGGTGCTTACATGCTGATGATCTTATAGTATGTTGTTCTCTGTCGTATAGACATCTTACTAATATTTTATTTAGTTTTCTCTAATTTTTAATTGGTTCAAGGAGGTGCTTCGGTAGCTGATGAAACGAACTACCAAGGCCGGCTCGAGCAGCCGATAGCAGTTCCGGATGGTCGGCCAAAGTATCGGAGAGGGCTGCAAGGATAACATCTAAAAAAAAGTAGGCACATAAAATCGATGAATGTAAATCTCCATTAGGTTATTAAAGCAATTTTACCCAAAATCTTTTTCTGTAGAGCCGGCGAAATTCGTCCATGTTCACCCTCTGATTCCAGGAAGCCGGTTAATCTTTGCAGAGCACGTTGAGCCTGTTCGGATCCATTCGTTAAGGATTGTGAAAACATGACCTGAAAGATAAGCAGATGCCCGAACAAGATTATATACCCGCACTAATCTCGATTATGGGTCGAGAGCGATACCTTGGCCAGCTGGTAAATCACTTCTTCCAGCGAATATTCCGCATAAAGGAAATCTGCTAATCGCATCCTTCCAACCATATCGTCATAGTCCAGCGAATTCTCTAAGATGAAGGAAAAAGGTAAAGAAAATTTGTTTCGGTTCAAAGATTCGCCCACCTTTATTTCGATCATTATTTAATTCTTGAAGCCTTAAGAGGGATGGGATACCCTCGAGCGCTTTTCGCACATTCGACGAAAATGTTGGACGTGATTCCGAATCGTAGAGTAGCCTTTCCTTAGACGTTGTCGACTGTATGGTCGGAGCAGGTGTTGGGGCGTTTTTCTAAATTACACCCATGATTCTTTACAATCAATTACGATGCGATTTACAATTCAATCCACTTACCATATGACGCGGTCCCATTTTAATATTATCCGGGAATATACGATTTGCGTAGGAGCTTTGCAGATATTCGATACCAAGCCGGATGTCTCGTAAGAACTTGATGGCATTTTCCCGGGACATCTATCGAATAGAAGACAATGGAAATGAAAAATTCAAGTTTAATTCATCGGGAATTTTTATGCGTTTCGTAATTGTTTCGGTATGCGAACGTATTACACCCACGGATAATTCTATTGTGTTAATTTAATTAAGATGCGAACCCGTGAAGTCGTTAATGGCATAATAATGGAAACATTTTATTTGCGTGCCCGAATAAAAATAACAAAAGCGTGAAAATGCCACCATAATTTTTGTATGTAACTAAACTTGTGAGTCCTCTAGACTTTAGGGGATAAGCAGTAACGGCTCCGTTCTGTTCTAACAAATATTTTAATTATAGAACTTCATAATTGTACCCATGCGAATTATTTGAAGCCACGTGTTTATTTTTCGGCTTGTCGGTTTCCATTATAAATTACGTATAAAGTGCGAACTTTACACTCTGAATTGTGTTTAAACTTGCGAGTTGAGAAAAGTTTTCGAGAATAATTAATGATCCCTTTAGATTTACTTGAATGCTGGGACAAATTACACATCAAAATTAGACCAATATTACAGCATAACTTGTAAATAATCAATTACATTCTTGGAATGGAACAAAAAATTCAAATTTGCTTTTGTTACATAATAATTGAGAAGTTACAAGAATCAGTGTCACCTCCATCAGAAAATTTCG
This sequence comes from Beris morrisii, assembly GCA_951812415.1. Taxonomy (NCBI): domain Eukaryota; kingdom Metazoa; phylum Arthropoda; class Insecta; order Diptera; family Stratiomyidae; genus Beris; species Beris morrisii. The sequence continues at coordinate 160,522,907 of OX638310.1, forward strand.
ATTTCTATAGGTCTGTCTTCGGCCCTTTCTTCCGGTCGGCTAGTTGAAGTTTCATCAACTCCAATCCATAGTTTAAAAAACTCAGATATTTATCTATGCATCCCCACATTTTTTTCAAGATTTCACTCTGGGATAAAAATGAATAATGTTACTCTGTGCTGATGTGCACTATGCTGCACTAGGCCATTAACTGAATTCGGACTGAAATGCTATTCGATGATAGAAGTACGTTGTATCTTATAAAAAATCGGCCAACAGTCTGGGCGCAACTTTATTATTTTATGGGTAGAAGACCGAAACGTGACTATGCGACTGACAACCTAAAAAATAACGTTCCAAATAGCCTGGTTATTGCTTAGGTTGTCAGTTCGATAGTCACCTACACCACATCTGGGCATTAAACACGTTTCGGACTTCTACCCATAAAATAATAAAGTTGCGCCCAGACCGTTGGCCGTTTTTTTAGATTTAATTACTCTAGTAGCGCATCTACATATAGGTTCTAAGTTTCAACTTTCTAGCATAAGCCGTTTCTGAGATGTGAAAAACCACCCCCCACCCCCGTATCTTGCTACCCCTATCAAAAAACCTCCCACTATTACTCGCTACACCCACACCCTTAAAATTTCCTAACTTCATTTTCAAGATCATATCTGATACGGTTCTTGAGATATAAAAATTTTGTTGTTTGAAAGATGGCTGTCCCCCACTTCCGCACTTCACCTTTCCCCTCAATAATTTTACATTCAGTAGACTTCACTGGTAATTCTATATACAGAAACCAAATTGTATCTTCCTGGCACAGCTGAGTTGGAAGATATTGTAATTCAAAGATTTTCACCACCCACCCCCATATCTCACCGCCCCCTTTAAAAATGTTAAACCTTTTGTAATCTCCTAGTATCTCTTAAGACAACTACAAAGTTTCAGCCATCTGACATCAATCGTTCAGGAGATATGGATTTTAGAATGTTTCACTCCCAGTTTTCAAGTGTTTTGGACGCATTGTTTTTCCCCCGACTCGCACACCCCTCGACTCCTATCGACCATTTTTTTGCAAATGGGTCCACTATCATAGAACTACATAAGTTCCAACTTTCAGCCTCCTAGCATAAGCGGTTCCTGAGCGCTTTCTAGAAACCAAAATTTTTCATCTAAAACGCTCTCCCTTCCTCCCCCTCACACCCCACTCCTCCAAAAGATACCACTCGTAGGGGTTCACTCATTCTACCTATCATAAAAATTTCAACTTAATATCTCAAGGTGTTTGTGAGCTACGCACCTTCAAACGGTTTTGCGTACGGCGCACGGCGTCTTGCTTTTTTGGGGTTTAATAGTCCTAAAACGTGAAAATACAAAATTTCAGGGTAGCAAATTTTGTTTAAACTCCAGGTCGATCACAATACTTTATTATTAAAAAATAATAAAGTAAAATCTGCGAACAGTCTGGGCGCAACTTTATTATTTTTTGGGTTGAAGTCCGGAACATGTTTACTACTGAAATACGGTGTAGGTTACTATGCGGCTGACAACCTAAAAAATATCGTTTTAAATAGCCTTCTAGTTATTCTTTAGGATGCTACCGCATCTCTGCATTAAACGCGTTTCGGACTTCAAAACATGTAATAACAAAATTTCTGGGGAGCAGGTAGTTTTTTTTAAATTTCAGGTCGATCACAAATACTTTATTATTAAAAAATAATAAAGCAAAATAAATCATCTCAAGCAGCACACCAAATTAATTTAATTCTAAGGACTGTACCATTAGGAGCGATCAACTCGTAATAATTATATCATTTCCATTTAATTTAATTTAATTAAGATTCATAGAAATACTATAAAAATATTGGAATGTGTGCCACTTTAACACAAACCCTTAAGGCAGCATTTTAAACGCATATTTTATACTCACAAGTCCTTCCTGAATAAATTCCTCGACAGCCTTAGCTACTCCAGCCTCATCGCCTGTCCAGAAAACGTACTGAGCCATGTCAAACGACGAGTACTGACCGTCGGGGTGCTTTAAAACGCTCTCCGCTATCTGAAAGAATACAATTTTTATATCATAGTATGACGTATGAACAAAACCACTCCTCGTGCAAATATGCAAGATAAAAAAACAAATAGCACAGCTTCCAACTACGCATTATTGAAACTCCAATTCGCTATGAGTCCTTTATCCTTTATATGAAGCTAAAAGCGTTTAACCTCTCCAGATAAGAGGCATATGTTTTAAATATCATCTACAGTGCAAACTATCGATCTATTTAGCAAAAAAGTTTCGTAAGCGTCAACTACGTCTAAATCAACAATCAATTTTAAATTTTAAAAAAAACTGGAAAACTTCTACGTTAAAATAACCTTGGGACTTCGTATGTCCATTGATCGTCTCTCTCCGTTCTTGGTGGCCTCTAATTCGGCCGATATCGATTCATCGGAAGATTCTGTTTCCGATTCAATTGTAATTGGATTAGAGTTACTAGTTGTTGCTGTTGTTGTCATTGGTGTAGATGATTGGAACTGTGTTGTTGAATTTTCGTTTTCGAATAATGTTGACGGGCTTGAAGTCGGTATTGTTGTCGATGTCGATTCGGTTTTTACATCGGAAACAGGATTCTGACCATACGTTAAACGGGCGGCACCATAGAAAGGCTATAACACATACACACACACATTTTTTAACATTGTTGTGAATTTTTATAACGATTCTGAAACTTTTCAAAACCGAAAGTCTAAAAGAATGATGCCGTATTTCAAAAAGGATACTACAAACTAAGATCTACTCATAGTGCGATCATATCCATGGCAGTATTCAGAAGGCAAAAAGAACTGCTGCTTCCTCCAGAATTCAGTGATTTCGGATATACCATTAAGTTTTATTGCATTTATTATCCTTAACTTGGATAACAAAAAGAGGAGGAAATGAAAAACGGGATTCGGACCATATCCCCTCCCCCTCGCCTTAATAAAAAAACTGGGTACGACCATGACTACACGAGGTATTAGCATAGTCCTAAACATTTAAAAATACTACTAAGTTAGAAGTATGGGCATTTCTCTAAAATTGATTGTAACAATAACAGAGAATACGTTGGCGAATTTTTTCACAGAAGTTACAATTATTCTAATCTAAAAAAAATGTATTACATTGAATTCGTATATTTTTACAAAACTTACAAAATCTCCAAATTACAAAATTCCCAAATTGCGTAATTCTAAGTGAACATCATCCGCAAATTTGAGTGCCAAAAATCAAAAAAAAACTTTACATGAAAAAAATGAGTTTATTTAAAATCTACTCAAACTAATTTCTTAAGCTAGTATTACACTGTTTGACCAAGTGGTCAAATTGGAGTAATAAGCAATGCGAAATAGCGAATTTGACCGAGCGGATACTGTGAGATTAATTGGAATTCGCTATTTCGCATTGCTTATTACAGTAATTTGACCACTTGGTGAAACAGTGTAATACTAGCTTAAGTCTAGTCGATTTAGTCTTTGTAAAATCTGACTTAAAGGATTTTATTTTTAAGTATTTTGCCATTAGGAATTTCACATTTGACACTTTGGTTTTGATATTTTGGTTTGGAAATTTTTTACCTATGGCATATACGAAAAATAAAAGTATAAAAGAGCCAGTGGCGCATTTTTATACATTACATAACATTTTTGTTATTACCTCTTTTTTTAAGCATTAGTTCAAAAAGTGTTGAATGATTGGGGAAAACCTTCGAAACTTTATAATTTTCTTTTACACAAATTTAAAAAAATATATACAAGTTTTAATTTCAATTGGAGGTGGGCTTATTTTTGTTAATATTTTGCTAAAATTTTCAAATATTTGTCAAAGTGGCATACAATCTAATAGAAGCTTAAAGCTGGATTCATATTTCTTCAGAAACTTGGCCTATACCCAATCCATCTAAAATTATATCTACAAATGCCTTTAATTATTGTGATTCTTTTTATGCATTTTTAAGCTCCATTATATCATAATTCCAATGCTCCGTTAATTGAAAATGCTATAAACCCATTTCTCATTAATTTCAAAAACAATCTGGATTGCAATTTCCTTGGAAAATGCTTTCCAATTCTACGACAGCTGTGTTCAATTTACCTTTTTTTTTGTGCAAACAGAAAGATACACGATACGCTTCCGATATTATTGATGAGTCCAGGCTGGACAACGAAACGTGCGCTTTTATCATCAACAGAAATAAGGGCTGAATACAAAATATTGATTTCAAAACGATTTACGTGTGGCTAGGCTACGATGACTCTTTGTGTTCGGTGTAATTTTAAACGAATCAATTTCAATTCAATTTACATACATATATTACTTATTTCAATGAAACAAATTCTATTAGAGATTTGTTTAGTGATGGAAAAAGATTAGAGAAAGAGCATGTAGGTTACGGGCAAAGTTAATTTTTTTTCTAATGTACTGCAGCCTAAATTCATGTAACCTCCCTGAAGACAAGTGTCTGCTCAGAAGCCCTTCTCCCTAAAATACCTAAGTTTCGAGCTCAGAGGCGGTCTTATTGCTTGTTCAAGGGGGGGGCCATTGAAGTTCAGTAGATACTGTAGAGAAAATAGGTGAGGTAACTACCCGTTAATGCAGCGTGGATGAAGGAATTTCAGAATATTAAAAGTATTAACATTGCTCTGAAGAGATTTCTTTAACATCGCTCAATTTATCAACTGATTGTATGATATCAAAAATTTGAACCTGTGTTGTATGATTGTAAGTCCTTAAGCAATGGAAAATTGAATAGCACGGGTAGGAGCTAGAAAATAAAATTAATTGATTTCAAAGCTTGGTGAACATAATTTTCGATTTCAGTAGAAGTCGATGTCAATCTCGATTTCGGCAAAATTTAGAAGCCCAAACAGACTTCAAGATATCTTACATGCATGAGAAAATTTCGAGATTTCGCCAAATCCAGTTTGAAATCTTTGGATGTAAATTAGCTGTTTTTTGAGACCACTAGAAAAGTAGTGTATTTCATTCTTATAGGTTCTACTATCATACATATTTGATGAAACTCAATATTGGGCATTAAAATCCGAGCCCTATATCTCATAATCTAAAGACTTCAGGCCCGACGAAGAAGTGACCACCCCAATTATTAAGTTATCCTACAATACTTAAAATCTACGAAAGAAATATTTTATGTCAATGTTATTTATTAGGTATATATACATATTCACTGAGTCTGCTTATTGAGTCGATCTATAGTTAAGATGACTGCCACCATAACCTAACCTAACCTACTCTCTTAATTCAAAAATTTAAAAAACCAAACTCGGAAATTCTCTAAAACTATTTTCAATTATAATAACTTCATAAGCAGTATCTTATACCTGATTTACATCGCAAGATTTTGGCAAGTAGATTTTGAAATCTCCAAAAGCGTTTACAACGCTCTGAAGACATTTGTTTGACAACGACTCTGATGATAACATTTTTAATTTATTTTGTAAGAGGAAACGAGGAAATTTAAATTTAATGAACAAGAGTCGAAAGCTTGCATTATCATGCAATTTGAAATTTTGTAATATTTTATACAGGTAGTTGTGGTGACAGATAATTTGAGGGCTGTTCAGTGACTATTATTTGTATTGGTGATTTTTTTCCCAAAGATTTTTTTCGCGGTACCTCTTATAATGATTCTAATTAGTGTAAAAAATATATGTTTTAAGTTTCACCCCGATCAGAAAAAAAAAATTTAGATTCTGAAAAATGGGTCCCGATGTATTGACAAAACGGCCAAATAATATTATTCTATGGATTGTTGTAGTTTTAAATATATAGGTTATGTACCATCGGAAATACCATCTAGTGGTCGTAATGAGAAAGTGAAGTTTTTCATATTCAATCGGTTTCGACCGTATTTTTATAATGGTTAATAATACGAAGTTAGTATCGTTGGCAAAATGATCTGATTTCTAATGCTCAATATTATATTATAGAAAGAGAAAACGGTTCAGAAAGTCCTTCATCAAGTACGAAATCAAAAACTTTGACGGATTAGTGATTAAATGTAAAACATCATCTTTTTCGTCCTTGCTGAAGGACTCCTTTTTTTCATAACATTGAGCACTCTAAAAGACTTCGTATCATTTACCGTTCCAAAGTTATGCCCAAAAATTTATTTTTTAAGAAAAACTTCAATTGCTGAATTTAGGTACTAGATGGCATTTTTGATGGTACACCACCTATAAAAATTTAGAGTTCCAATCACCCACAGAATGATACTATACTAGGCCCTATGTCGATATTTTGGGAGTTTCCGGAATCTTATACAATTTTGGTTTCTTTAAGGTTCTTGAGGCACGTATTCCCCATATATTATCGCCATGAAACTAAAAACGTATTTACGTTAGTTAGCTGATTTCTCTCGTGATTTCGACAAAACTATTAAGACTACTGGATTACCGATAAATTTGAATAAGTTTTATATCTGCTCTGGTCACTACGTTTTTTGAAAACATAGTTCAAAATCCACTCAAAACGACCTGGACAGCAATGATATTGTGTTTCGCTGCATTTACCACAACTTACGTTTTAATCTAGGATTGTCCAAGCATAATCCAAATCCAAATTTTTCAAAATTAGTTTCAAATAGTAAAAGCTACTTCCTTAACAGAATACATCACAACCCACCGATTGATTATATATATATTTATATTCGAAATTTTATTACTTTTCGATTGAAATATTTTTAATTAGACACAGTCTTCTTTTTAATCAGGAGACAAAGACAAAAGAAGGATTAAAGAAAGACATAAGGTGGAATCCGATTTAATTGCATTATACTTTATTAAGTATATCTATTAATCTTATAGTCTCATATAATTTTTCTTTAAACCAGACGGGATAAAGTAATCACGGGTTACGAATTTGTTAGGGGGGGCCCCCCCTATGACCGCCACTGTTCGAGCTTTACTATTCGTTACTATTTATTCCATGCTGGATATTATTCGACTTTTGATTACTGTATGGTTGGCAGGGCGGAATCTATAAACTGCCAAAAATAAATATCGTTTTAGCTTTTATTTGTGTGATGTTTCGGACTCACCGGAGTCTTTTATAAAATAAATCATAAAAACTGAAACAGTAAAATTTGTTTTCTTTTTTTATTTTCAAAATTCAGCATTTTTTAGCTAATTCTTGGTTTTGAATTAATTTCTTTCATGATTATTAATATTATTATATTATGGTGGAAAACTCCTTCTAGAGGCTACAATGCAAAAGTCACTGCTTAATTAACGAGATCATAATCTCGAATGCGAATATCACGTGAATGTTGCTGGAGAATTTCAATAAGGATGACGTTCGTTTGGACAACATTCTGCTACTCGTACAAGTAGCTCGCATACAAAAGTTCTAGTAAATTTTGATTCGCATATTATACGAGAACTGGAATACACTCTCCTCACCACTTTTTATCATTCCCAACTGTAATTTATGAGATAAGCATTTCAGATTATCATACAATTGACTCATGTTTCTTTGAGGCTACCCCATTTCGCGCCAGACTCTGCGTCAATTTTAGAAGGTGTTTTTTCGTTTAATTTACGAAAATTGAAATCCGAAACCGTTTCAATTTTTGCTAAAATTTTTTCTGCATACTAAACACGTAATTCGACATATTTATGCTAAAGTATTTTGAAGTGTAGAAAATCGATAAATCCTTGAACTTCATATAAATGTTAAATAAATTGTAATTAGATTTTCACATCAGCATAGAACCTTTTGCACTTGTGTTCCACATAATAAAGTGGATGCCGATACGAGTGTGCCATCCATCAAAAAATATCAACTCTGTATTTTTTTATCCTCTGGAATAATGACTATATCGAAGTGCCTCTAATTCATTTTGGCTCTCCACAGATTACCCTTAATAAGGGCTGACATGACACAAGTATAGTATCGACGTGACAGGGTGGTAGGGCACATACATAATTGATTTTGTAATTTTTGCTACGTATACACATTTATGCAGTCGGCTTACCTTGGTTGGTATCTTTTCGGTACTGGAGGCAGTCTCTTCTTGACGAGCTGGTTCAAGATTAACAACAGTTGGATGGTGCGGTCTATACGGTATAACCATTTGTTCTTCTTCTTCCGGTTGTCCTAGAACTAGTGGACTTTTTACCTTGTGAACTTCAACTTGCTGCTTTTGAAGTGCCTGAAGTGCAGTGTCTTCACCATCTACTTCAGCTGTGTCATCAGCAGTTGTAGGTGCGGTTGGAGCAATTTCCTGAGGCCTTAGTTTTAGCTGTTCCAGCTCAAGGACATCTTCGTCAATCTATAGAAAATTTTAAAAGAAATAAATATAAAATTACGTATGTGTGTTTGGACATGTATAATTTTATTTAGGTGTTGGGATTGAAATTGAATTATTTTTTTTTAACTTTTGCAGCTTCAAGTTTTTTCTGTCTTTTGCCTATAAATGATATTTTTATTAAATATAGTGGGTACGCACTGGGCGCATTTGATTCTATCAGCAAAAAAAAACTTGAAGGCCTGAAGGAAAAAATTAAAACTGAGATCCGATTTTAAATTTTTAAGTACACCAAGACTATTCCAACTGATTCCAACAGAAGGAGATTTTTCTGTTCAAAAATAATTAAAAAAGATAAGTAAAAAATAAATCCTTGTCTTTTTTTTTAAAAAATATACTGAAATTTTTAATCGAAGTAGAATTGTGAGCAACTGTGTGTCGTTGATTCGCTGGTACCAAATATTGATGTTTAAGATTTTACGAAATATAATTGAAATTGCAGTAATAAGCAATGCGAAATAGCGAATTCGAATTAATATCACAGTACCCGCTCGCTCAAATTCGATATTTCGCATTGCTTTTGACACTGACCTTTGACCTTGCACAGCAATTTAACAGCGTGGTCATAATAAATAAATAATACTAGTTTTACTGTCATGAAATTGAAAACTTTTCCACAGTAACCATCCAGCTCCTAGATATTTGTCATTCAATCATTTAAATTCAAATTTGACATAGTACAGATTCAAATTGATTAAGTTATTAAAGCTGTTTATAAAATTCTCGAAATAAGTTAAACTTTTAGTAAACAAAAATAAATTAAAAAAAAAGAATATCAAGTTATTCCAAAATTTAGAACGAAAAGTACTTGCCCAATCGCACATGAAGAAAATAGTAAAAACGATTCAAATTCGAACGGATATTCAAAATCAAGATTAAAATTTAAAAAAATGTCTTCCAAATTTCGACAATACCTTGCAGCTGCTTTTGCCGCAAACGGAGCATTTATTTGCGGTATTGCAGTTGGATGGTCGTCACCGGCTACTAAACGTGTCGTAGCCGAGCAAGAGTATGGATTTAAAATAAGCTTCGAACAATTCTCGTGGGTATCATCGATATTCCCGCTGGGTGCCGTACCAGGTGGAATTATTATCGGTTTTTTAATCAACATAATCGGACGAAAGAAAACCATGCTGCTTCTTTATCTGCCCTATTTACTGTCTTACGTACTTATTACTTTTGCACATAATTACCTAATGCTTTTGGTCGGACGATTTACAACTGGCATTGCAATTGGCGGTTTTTCAATTGTTGTACCCGTTTACATTGGTGAAATATCGGAGAAGGAAATACGAGGTGCTCTGGGCACATTCTATCAAATACTAATAACCAGTGGTGTACTCTTCGTGTTTATTCTCGGGCCATTTGTATCGCTTTTCGTTTTAAATATGGTTTCACTGTTTCTACCTATTTTGCTTGGAGTTCCGTTTGTATTCATGCCTGAATCACCACTGTATCTGGTGAGTGGACTCATGAAAAGAAACATATGATGTTGATATTGCGATTTTTATCATACTTAATTTTTTTTTATTGCATATCATTTAATTACATTATTTTCTTAACAGAGTGAGATCAATAAGAAAGACGAAGCTCTTAGAGCCATTAAATGGCTAAGAGGATCTGATAGTGACCATCAAGATGTTTTAGCAGATATCGATGCGCAGTTAGCAAGTAAAAACAATTCGAATAATGCCAATCCGTTTATACCACTTAAAGAAAAGGCAGCATATCGCGCTATTTTTATAACCCTGATGACCATGGCTTTTCAGCAGTTGGGTGGAATAAAAGCAGTTATCTTTTATACAACGGAAATATTTCGGGTAATTCGCTGGAAATGGGAAGAATTAGTTAATAAATTGTTTACGTATTTGGAGTGAAGTTTATATGCATTAGAATTCCTCCACACATTTATGATTTTACTATTGTTGATTCTCATTTTTTTGCGCTGTACTCTTATTTATTTTCTTTACAATATTTTATTTATTTCATTTATTTTATTTTTTTTTTTTATTTTTTTTATTTTTTTTATTTATTTTATTTATTCCATTTTTTTTTTTTTTTTTTATTTATTTTATTTATTTCATTTATTTATTTATTTTATTTATTTATTTTATTTATTTATTTTATTTATTTATTTTATTTATTTATTTTATTTATTTATTTTATTTATTTTATTTATTTTATTTATTTATTTTATTTATTTATTTTATTTATTTATTTATTTTATTTATTTATTTTATTTATTTATTTTATTTATTTTATTTATTTTATTTATTTTATTTATTTCATTTTATTTATTTTATTTATTTTATTTATTTCATTTTATTTATTTTTAATTTAGATATCTATCCAAATTGAAGGATCATTAATGTATTAATTTTTCCAATTACAGATAACAACAGATTCGGTGAAACCAGAAGTAGGAACAATAATAATTGGAGCAACGCAGGTCCTATCAGTGTTGGTTGCATCGTTTACTGTCGACAAGGCCGGTCGACGAGTCCTCCTTCTCATTTCAGCGTTGGGCATGACTTTATGCAACGTAATCTTTGGATTGTATTTTTACCTGAAGACTGAAGCACCTGAAACCAGTGCTGTCCTTAAGGCTATACCGATCGCTTCACTTTGCCTATTTATTGTCTTCTATTCAATCGGTTACGGTCCGATCGCTTGGGTATTGATCGCTGAAATGTTCTCGCCGGATGTCAAGGGTATTGCTAGTGCGCTCGGTTCAATAACGCATTGGCTATTGAGTTTCGTCGTTGCCAAGCTTTTTATTACTTTGGGTAAATTGATTGGAATGGGTCCAACTTTTTGGATTTTCGGTGGCATTACAATCTTAGCGGCCGTCTTTACAGCATTATTCGTTATCGAAACGAGAGGTTTAACCCTCTCAGAAATAATCGAGAAGTTGGAAGAAAAATCTAGGATATCAGATGCTTAGTTATTGTGACATTCCAAGAAAACATTGAGAAAAATTAATTGCGGAATAAATGTGAAGAATGTTGTTCGGAAGGATTTCGTTTTATTTTACTTTCGGTGATGAATACTATTTCAGCAGTAATTTCATGATGACTTTCATGATGAACTTTACAGCTCTCGAAAATTTGGTTAAGCCTAAAAGCTAGAACATCTGTATTGTTTGATCGAAAAGCTAAGGTCTCATTCCTGTCATCGGCTATACCTAGATTAACAATAAAAAATTTATAAAATAACCTTTTATGTGACAAAGAAATACAGTAAAATAAGAATAAAATTAAATTTTTGACATGGATGTCTGGGGAGGTGTGTTAGAAAAATTTGAAACCAAGAATGCAGAACTTAACTGTTTCGTTTACCACATTACGAGGTAACAATCCTGGGCGAAGTCTCGCTAGTATGTCTATTGAAAAATAAAATAAAATTTGGAAAGGAACGAAAGGGTACATCCACAACACTCCCCTTAGAGCTCATAGATCAAATCGAAAAAAATTTCTAGTTATCTACCAGGTATAGCTCATCTTCAAATCACTCTAATTAATTAGAATTAGAGGGTATCTATTTCTAGAGTTTGAAATATGAATAGAATTAGAATTGGTTTCCACGTCTAGCTGGTTTCCTAATAAAAGAACAGACATACATTACGAAAATCACTTGTCTTGACAAATTACTCTGGTAAAAACAGATCTTCTCCTTGATTTATATTCGTTTAGAGAATGTAAACATCTAAAAATAAAAACTAATTCACACGATCGCCTTGAAACTCAACGCATGTAAGGGCTCTTCCAAAACAATAGACACCAGCAAAAAAATCCTTAACGAAATCCCTTCTACAACCTTGACTCCACCGAGCTTTTCATCCTATTTTAAGTTTCCTTAAGTACATTAATCTTGTTTATCGTAGGAAATTCGAATAAGGAAGTCTGCACTGGACACCGATATAATGAATACGTGTGTTTGCGACAAGAAAGTAAATTAAAATCCATTTTAGCTTCGTAATATTAAGCTGCCCGAATTACACAAGCTCCATATTTTTGATTATGTTGTTCTAATTTTTAAACTCGAAATTAATGCAAAGTGTTCGGTTGATTGATATTTAAATTTAACCATTAGACTTTGAAGTAACTCTTTATTGTCTTTCGATTTTCGTTTCCTTAACGGATACAGCGATATAAAATTCCTCTGAATTCAAGCTTATTTGCTCTTATTTTATTTCTCCTTTGAGCTGCACTACTTTCTTGTTTTTCATGTCATCCTAAATTGGATTCGTTTCGTTTTTCGACGAATGTACACATCCTTCTGTGTTTCTACAGTATATTTCCCATTTTCTAGCAAAGATTAAACCATAATGTTTACTGATGTAAATCGTTATCCCTGTACATGTTCATAAAGTACATACTTTGACATACCTACATTATATTTAGAAATTTGGGTCAAACCAGGATGTGAATGACTTGATGAAATTAGGAAAGCACTTTACTTTAACATCAATCCTTTCGCGTGGAAAATTATTTCTAAATGAATTAGAAAACAATGTTGTAATGCTTTCGGAGATTACTTCAAAAACTATTAAAATTTGAAGGAAATTTTTGTTAATATCAACTGGTAAATATTCTTCATAAGAAGTAATAAAAAAAATAACAAACAATCTTATGAAGTTTCGTTGGAATCGTAGGATCGAATGGCAAAATAATCGGAAGAAGTCTATTGATGAATACGGGCCCCATCTTGTACTGCAGTGTGATGTTAAAAGAATATTTGAATAAGCCGTAGCAGTACACACGTTCATATCCACTGAAAATTCATTCGCCATGCTGACGAAATCGTCTAATTTTGGACTGCAGAGGGATCTTAGAAGAGTATTTAAATAAGCGCAGCAGTATACACGTACCATTGAATTACGACGAGGTATACTTGACAGGCCCAAATTTTTCTTTTATTATATTTGACTAACTTTATGAATGTATTTCGGGCAAAACCATTTTTTAAATCGAATTAAATTAAAAATAATGAAATATTAAATTTGGTTGAACTGTAAAAGTTTTTACCATGCCCAAATTGAATTTATCTCAGTACTTTTTTATCCATTGGGGACTGTCTCGTCCTTACAAAATATCTTAAACATTTTTCTAGAAAGCAAATTTTTTCCGCAAAATTGAGTGTCCAGAAAAATCCGCATAGTCAGAAATGCAATAAAATCTAGGTATAGCTTTTCATACAACGATGTTAGAAGTATATAAATCTGAAAATTATCTACATTTCAACACTTTTAACACATCAAACTTAACGATAATCGCAACGCTTATCACTATTGGCTATGTGTAAGGATAACACCAGCCATACGCCTTTTTTTATAATTTTCACATGTTTATTATTTTAGTTGCGTCATTGCCACATAAACACATTAGCTCTACATGATGTAATTATAATCGGATAGGTACGAGTATTAAATATGTATTTAATTACAACACGCACTCTTGTTTCATTACGATTTGCTAGGTTTTAATTAATCTCTGAGTTTTATTTAATCTGGTGTTCTCAAAAAATTAACGCCATAGACAGGGAAATATATAAATTAGTACAATATGTATACAAAATATGACGTTATTAATATATTATTTAAATATATAACTTGATATTTACAAAGTCCAATCGCTGAACAAAACAGTTTATTTTCGAACGAAGTCGTACTTGTAAAAGTGGTCTATCCGCTGGAAAAAAACCGAGTGGATTAGAGTTAAACCTTTTAAATATTATTTCCTAATAATGCTACAATATTAAACAGCATCTGTCTTTTTCTTGAGAACACAATTAGAACACATAAACTCAATTCTGTTCGAAAACAATTTGGCCTGCCTCAATAAGCACTAGTAAATTTATAGCTTGGTCATTTTATTTCAATGTTTCCATAACAAATTCGTAGTTTATTTCTTCCAATGTAATAAAATCAATAAGATGGTTTTTTCTATTTCAAAGGTATCCTTTTAAAGTAGACACATCAGAAGAAATACATTCAGCATTCCATCCGACGGCAACGACAAGGATGGTTTACGTTTAATCCAATAATCAACAGGACGCGTTAAAGGACCGTTAAAGCTTTAAGTGTTTATCGTCAAGGATCTTCTGTATATTCGGTCACTTAAGATCTATTTTCAACTGAATAATTCGAAAAGGGTTTTTCGACATCATTATAAATGTATATGCACACTTTTAAAATTTAAAAAACTTCGGTTTTTGTGATTTAAAACTCCTCTTATTTTCCATGGAAAATTAAATAATTGTATGAACTCCTTGAATCCCGAGCAAGAAAATTATGAAAAATTACAAGAAACAAGTCTTGCTGGAACACAGTTTGTGGTAGAGTAGACAGATCCTTAAAAACCTCGACTTTATTACGAAAACATATTTCTATTTTAAAGCAATTTTTGTTCGTTTGTGTAAATATTAATTAATGGCTAAAGGTTACTCCTTGCTGGAAAGGCTTATCATGTTATGAGCCTTATTTTATTTTCTCCCTTGAGATCTAAAGGTTTCAAACTTGAAAGATAAATAGCACAATCAAAAGGTCTAACAAAGCTAATTACATGCCTAAAGCACCTTGTGAAATTTCCCGAACTTTGATAAGGCTGATGTTTATTTTTAAGTTGAATAAAAATACTTTCACTCAATAGGTTTTAACAAAATTTCAATTAATTTCTTAGCGTTGATAAAATAATTTGCCTGGTTTTTCGAACACAAAAGTATAATTGGGTAGCGTTAGGCAGAAATCTGTCGCACTTAAAATCGAGATAAACATGGTAATGAAATATCGAATTTTAGAAGTAAGGGATATTGTATTTCTGAGAATTAAAATTTTACTTTGTTAGGTGTGCTCCATTCGATTTTATCATTTTTTGGTTTGAGATGTGAACTTTTTAGCAACGAATTTAACTTTATAAATAAATTTAGAGACTATTTTCGGTTTGTCTGATCTGAGTGTTTTTTTTCTAACAACCATTTTTCATTAAATTTTGTACACATACATACATAGAGAAATATATCGTAAATTATAGGATAATTTAAATAGTTGGTATCGAAGGCTGATAGTAGGTGTCCGCGCAAGTACACATAACAAATAAGTTCCAATAAAAGTAAACCCATATGTAACTGAAAATTGTTCATCCTTTCTTTACGAATTGCGAATGTGCATTATTTTTTAATAGTAAAGAATTTTATTTAAAAATGAATTTGGGAACCGAGTGTTAGCAAGTTTTGGAACGGCTACGATTTACCATAGTTGCGTCATTTACAACACTTATTACATAAATTTTTTTTTAAATATTTAAAAAATACATACTGCAGTCACGATCGGCTGCAAGCCAATCGTATAATACTCTAGATGAATACTGAACTCCGATTTATATTGTAGTTGGGGATAAAGTAGAATTACGTGTGTGCATGTTGTATGTCCTTTATTAAGGACTGCCATTAGATTGCTATTCAAAACTAAAAGACAATATTCAGTGTTTAATTTCATATCTTAAACTGGGTAAGTAATCGAACAAAAATGTCCTTTTTGAAGGACTTTCACATGAGAGGTGCAGGAAGGACTCACTCGATTTCTTACATATTTATCCTTTTCCTTGGAACCATTTAAAAATGAACGTGTACAAAATTTCAAATTCGTAGCTTGAAGCGTTCAAAAGTTATCAAAAAATATTGTTGAACACTTGTCTTAAGGACATTTTGAATGGCAGCTACCCGAAGGAGTAGGACGATTTTGCCCGTTAACGAACTTAGCCTTACAAATTCAACCAAACATCCAGATTCAAAATTTCATGATCCTAGGTGAAGGCGTTCTTGAGTTGTCGTGCTAACGGACAGACGGTCGGACGGACGGACGGACGGATGTCAAGCGGATTTGAGGTTTTTGGCCACAAATAAACAAAAAATAATATATAACTTTTTTTCGTCCGAGGCTTGGTTCTATGCGTTACAAACTTTTGGGCTGGATTAAACTTATAATACTCTATATGATTTCATCTAGAGTATAAAAATCTTACAGTTTTCCTAGCGTATAACGCAAATGCTAGATATTTTTCTAATTTTCTTCCCACTAAAACGTAATCATAAAATATTTAAAAAAAATGTTGGAAATTTTTTTTACTACACAGTAAAAAATTTATGTGGTCTTATTACACCAGTAAGCGGATAACGCATCTTTTATATCCAATCGGTGAATTAATGTCAAGAAAATTCACCGCAAATTAGGTGCTTAATAAAATTTTATCCGACAGAGTAAGTATAATGAGTACGAGTATATGGTGTTAAAAAATTGTTCTCCAACCGAAAACTTACTTTGCAAAAAAATTATCCAACCGGGGTTACAATTAACACCAGCTGTATAAAAATTATGTGCATGTTTGATCCTGTTTAAAAGCTTGCACCAATTGGATAAAAATTTACGCATTTTGGATTGCAATTTGATAGTGAACCCTATAATCTCTGGCATTGTCGTTTAGTGTTTGAAGTTGTGAAAATGAAGAAAGTGTTTCGAGTAAAATTTAATAATATTGAAAAGTTTGTACTAGTGGAAAGTGAAACTGAAAATGTTAATTTAATTGACTACATATTTAAACGGACAACCACAATTCTCACAAAATCTTCGAGTATATGAATGAAATATATTTTATTTTGCAACAATTAAGTTTTCAACATTATTACAAGCATATAATAAAATTGGCACCCTGAATTCATTCCATATTAAAAGTGTAATTATTTTCAAAAATAAAGAGCCATTTGAAGAAATATTTTGTTATGATGATCATTTTTCTTACATGGTATCAATAAAGGCTCTATTGTAATGCTTGTAAAAATTTATGTAATCTGTAATTTATTTATAAAAAAATATTGAAATACATAATTGAATTAATTCGAATGAAACTTTTATAATCTTTTTATTTCACCGCTTATGCATTTAATTCTCCAGATGTGGTGCGAAAGTTTAATTTCACCGATCGAATAATATATCAAGTACAAAATTGATCATTTGGACAACCTTTCCTATCGCCAATATAAATAATAATTATAATGCCCGGTTGGATAATACCGATTTTATCCGAAGGGTGTAAATAGGTATTGGTAGGTATTATAAAATACCGGAAAAAAACCGACTTAATGGCACACCTAGTGGAGTTTTTTTTCCCTTCATTTTTTTTACTGTGTAGAATTAAAAAAGTTTTTTTGTTCTTGAATTTAAAAAAAAAATTTTTAGTAAATAAATAAATGATTTTTTTTTTAATTTAAAAATTTATAATTCATAAAAAAATAATAATTTAAATTTCAGAATATTTATATATGAGTTGTAATTTAAGTAGAGGGTGGAGGCCAATCGTCCAAAAAAAATTTTGTTTGGACCAATTTTTTATTTTTTATTAAGAAATTAAATATTTAAAAAAAACAATATTTCTTCAATATTTTACATTTTCATTTAAAATGTTTTTTATGGACATATTTTTTAAGTTTTCAAACAATAATGGTCAATTTTTTTCTGTAATCCATTCAAAAAATGAATAAATAGAATTTATGATGAAATTATAAAAATGATCTCAAAAATGCGGCAATTTTAAGGCTGCTTGCAATTTTACGAGACATTTTTCCTTCGACAAGCAGAACTACAGGAGGAGATGACGAGACTTACGAGTATTATAGCCTGAATAATTTATTAATGAAATAACCTCATAGTTTAAGTTTCTGCATCTCAAAATACGAAAACTATTTATTCATGAATGCGAGCATAAGTGCATAATAATAACAAAGAGGCGATTTTTTTTAATGAGATCATTTCCATTCCATTCACTCCCTTAATTCTAAAGTCGGCGGCATTAAGTGCTGCCTCATGTAAAAGTTGCATCGTTGTTGGTATCAGGCAACCCTCGTGTACAAAGTGGAAAGATAAAAAGCATGTCAATTAAGGAAGATGGACAGCTTTGACATATTTTTCTAGTCTGAATCATGGCCAGAATAAATCTATTTCGTGCTCTATAAATTGAGTTTTTATTTAAAGCGTACTGAAAAATGGTACGGGGGATGAGAGATTCGATTGAATTTTGTTGTTGAAATGCGAAGCGGTTGCTGGTTTTAATATTTCAAAGGATTTTTAAGGATAACTCTTTTGATTGGATAAGGAAGTACACCAATAGCCATGTTCTCTAACTGGCTCTACCCTAAAAATGTTGATGTCCCTATGATTTTAAACATACTTTTACAGGATAGTCAAGCGTAGACGAATAGAAGGCTGTGGAAAAAAACAGATGGAACTTAACATCACCTGTACCTGTGATTGATGACTTCTTTAGAAGCCAGCCTGACGGATATTTCAGTTGTACACATACATGGGGAACAATGTTTTCAAATAATTGACGAACGCAATTACGTCAAGCCCATTATTCCACAAAAAATACTTAAATCAATTTATTTTATCGGTTTTTTATATTATGGCCATTAATTCACGCGGTTCCAGTGCAATCAAAACATTTCACTGCGTGCCAAAAACCATTCAATTGAAACCGCACAAAGGCGAAAATTTAATTATTAAGTACATTACACAATAATGTGTTGTTTTATCCACAGGCACGTTATGTTATTAGCATGGTGTATCTACTAATCTGCAATATACCTACACACTAGAGAGCACTATGTCACGCACTAATAAAATTACGCTTTTTATGTTCATGAGAGATGATAAAATTAATCTCATAGCTTTCTATGGTATTAAGTTCTAATCCTAGTTCAAATTAGGAACGAGAAAAATGCTTTCACTTCATAAATTTGATTTTCGGTATTCTTCATGTAATATGAAACACAAATTTAAAATAACAGCGTTTTGTTGACAAAAAATGGAGTTAGTGTAGTACAGTAATTCGTAAAGTGCCCGAAAAAAACGAAAATTAATTGCCCTTGTCTAGGATAGAATTTAGGCTAAACTTTATATTTATTGCACACTTTCACGATATGAATTTGTAAGGTTATTTAGTCATTTCATATCCGTATATATTCGTACACATTTTCGAAAAACATACATCCCCTTATCGACGCCGCCACGTCTAACAGCGTTAAACATTTTTTATTCGCTTCGAACATAATAATATTTTGTATGGAAATTGAGAGTGCTTTATCCTTTTTGACGATAACATAAGCCGAAAGGCATACTTCAAGGAAATAGACGCTTATAACATGAAAAAAAAATTTATTATAAGTACGGCAAAGTTACTTGTAGGCGTTTTGATTATAGGCATTCCCTACAACATTTTAAATCTGTTGATATAAACTGGGACTCAAGAAAATTTCCCTGTACGTTGCTATATACCGACAAGAAAGGTCAGGGAAAAAATTTCGTACTTGTGTAATTTATTCAAAAGTGGAAGTGCTCCACACCTTTAGCTGAAAAGCTACAATCTAATTATTATCTTTCCCCTTTTAGTCATAAAATGTAATTTACACGTTTTCTCAGCTTTGAATATTGTTGGCCTTAAGATGTTAACATTGAGCATTGTCGTACATTTAAATTAATTTGATATAAACATTTACTTTATCTGCTTCAGGTTTTCACCAAGCCCCCCATTGTTAACCCTTGGCCAAGCTTTCTGCAAGGTTTCTTGCCGACATTTAAATTTAGTGTACCAATCTTTGAACAAGCTTTCCTTAAATGTGTTTTGCCAGTTTTAACCCAAATGTTAGTATACTAACGAAACATTTTGCTATTCTACTAGAATATGGTGCATCTATGTACATATGTATAATATTTTCTTTAAGAAAATATCACTCTTATGATTTTACTATTTCTATTTATATAATACGTATACGTATAAAGGTAACAATAAAAAAATTAAATGGTACAATTTATGAGAGCTTTTATGTTATGTTTTATGTTTATGTTTTATGAGTTTTTTTGTTATTATCAGATCGTATACGTTTGCTAAACAAAATTATAGTCAGTCTTGCATAAGGAACTTTAGAACTTAATTTTTCCACATTATGAATCAAAATTTCCATAAGAGTAAAATCTTTTGAATTTTTGCTTTAATATGTTCATTAGATTGTCTTCCATACTGTCAAATATTTGACAGCCAAAATTTGAAAATGAAAACCTTTCAGGTAAAACATAGAGTAAAGAATAAAAATGTACAAATCAGCAATTGAACTATAGTTCGTTCAATTTTTGCATTTTCCAACGGAAATAGTAAAATATTGGAAAAAGTAGAGTACAATCAAACACATGATTTGAAATAGGGTCAACCGTCTATTTCAGCTAGGCAGTAATTTTTTCGCGATTCGTAGGTCGTGGTGAGAATAATATTAATTTTAGTAACTCCTTCCGCGGTCTGCCAATAAGAACGGTGGAAGAAATTTTTCGAGTATCTCTACAACTGCGAAAAAAATTAATAATTAAAAAAAATTGTAAGCCAAAAAAGACAAAAAGTTTTGAATAAAAACTTTTCGATTTACATTTATTTTTTTTTTTAATTTTCTATTTTTGGTCACAAGTTTATTCAAATTGATTCTTATATTTTGCTTTTTTGACTTACTGAGTGACAAGCAGTTGTTTGTCGCACATACAAACAGAGAATGTACAAAGGATTTAGTTTCAACATTTTTTTTTAAGATTATTCCTTTCGTATATATTTATTTATTTATATATTTACTGTATATTCGTACCTGTGGAAACGGCAATTCTTCCTTTCTAACTCGACTTTCTGATGTTGATTCTGAAAAAAAAGAAATTATTACCAGTGGTTTCCTTTTGAAAATACTATTCAAATACTATTCAATAGCGTATAGTGTTATTTATGGAGCAGGGTCAAAACCCTACAAATGTTGCATTGCCATCGAAGCTTCAACTATCTATATAAATCAATTATCTCGTATAAATCAATTATCTCTGATAACATCGATTCTATTTATAATATCGTTTATATTGAACTTCACAAACATCAATTGTTATTTTGTAGGCAACAATAAAAAACATAAAGCGCCATCGATTTGAAATCAATTTGCAACAACTATGGCAATTGCGTTTAAGTATTTAGGTACACAATTTAATAGAATAATCTGGTAAAAGGATTCACCATTGATCCTTACATTATGTGAGTCTTTCAAGCTTGCATAACTCTCTCTAACATGAGTAGCCCTTCCTGAATAGTTACATAAGATATCGAAAGCTATACTCTAACTTCAATTGTGCTATCCTTACAAACATGTATACCAGAAAGGAGTAAGGACTGTATGTGATATGCCGGTACTAACCCAAATAAGAAATTTATCGATTATTTTTGTGTTTGCAGAATGTTTTATGAGGCGATAATACAGTGAATATTAACACTTAGCACTGTACTGTATGCTACCAATGTTAAGGCAAAGCTTATGTGTCTTGGCATCAAAAGGATTGAGGGAGGAATTTTTAATCTATACGAAATTTGGCATGAAATACACTATTAAGATTAGAAGAATGTTTAGAAGAATACTTTGATTGTTGTAGAGATTTAGAATGATAAGATTTTGTAATTTTAGGATTTAAGAGTACTTTAAAGGAATAGTTAAAAAAAAATTTCCTTGAACATATTACTGTAACAGTTTAACGTAAGTTTTTGCAAGTTGGATGCAAATTTAACAATTGCAGCTATAAAGATTAAGATCTAATCACTGAACTAATTTTAACTTGTTACTATACAACTTAATGAATTTCAATAAATTTATCTATCTATCTAAAGGAATAGTTAACGGAATGTGGTCACTATGTAGTTTTCTTTTTACTGCGGTCTAGTCTTCTGATTGCGGGAAGGTGATATAAAATAGTTCTGTTTTACCTAAGATTTAAATTAAGAGATTGACATTTCAATGATAGGCGACCCAGATGGGAACGAGTCTCTTTCACTACATTGCCTTTATGGTTCGAGC
Source organism: Beris morrisii (assembly GCA_951812415.1). Lineage (NCBI taxonomy): Eukaryota > Metazoa > Arthropoda > Insecta > Diptera > Stratiomyidae > Beris > Beris morrisii. The sequence continues at coordinate 160,545,172 of OX638310.1, forward strand.
CTTAGGTCTCATAGGTCTTCATCATTAAATAAAAGGAGATAGCAAAAGGAACTTATGGTCCTAGTGATTAAACACCACGATCTATTTGATGTACTGGAAACGACCGCATCAAATTGCGTACTTGAAAATGTACGGGCCTATTACGAAACTCGAGTCGAATGAGTAACTCGATTCACATTTGAACTCGACTCGAGCTAAAGTTGGTATTATGAAACTCGACACTTGGAAAGTCACTTCATTTCCAGAAGTCGAGTGAATTTGACAATTCTTTCAAGTAAATACTCAATTCGATCGGTTGTCATAATACGCAGTTCTTTTGACTCACGCTTTTTTTTCGACTCAAAGTGGAGTGAAACTCGACAAGTAGGCACTCATCGAGTTTCATAATTGCAGAATGTGAGTTTTTTGGTCGAGTCGAGTTTCATAATAGGCCCGGTAGTCTGCCACTCGCATATTAGTTATGTGAAACTGCCAATTTTACGTTTTATTTTAAGTGCGTGGTAATTTTTGAACGGAATACAACTTGCTAGTGGAAAGTGAAGTGATTCGAAATAAAAAGAAAAATACAGTGTCGTTTTAGCAAGTTAGCTTTGTGTCATTCCATCAAGAATCGCCAAAAATGACGAAATTTGTGACCTTATTTGAAGAATTAGTAAAAAAAATACAATTTAAATTTTTTGTTTCTATCCCATTTTTTGTTAGTTATAGTATATTAAAGTTTTCGCAAAAAAGGTGTCCAAGTCCTCTTTGAAAATTCATATGTCTGGTAATTTTTATCCTAGAATAATAAAGTAGGACTTATTTCAAAGATTATTGTTTAAAAATTGTCGCAATATACAAAAAATACGAATAAAAATTATCCTTGAAATTTTTTTTAAGGATATCGATTTTGCCCTTTATCCTTGAATATCTCAAAATCAGTTTTTTTTTTTTTTAATTTTTATATGTTTTGTAGGTTATACTGTTTTACAAAACATACCAAAAAATTAACTTGGGATCTCAATGGGATCGGGGTCAAAAAAATCGAAGAGCATCAGTGCTTCTCAATTATGTTATAGAGAAATTACAATTATTTATATTGCGACAACCTCCCCCTTTAAAATAAGCCCTATTTTATTATTTTAGGATAAAAATTACCAGAGATATGAATTTTCAAAGAGGACTCGGACACAATTTTTGCGAAAACTTTAACAAACTATAACTACCAAAAAAATGAGATAGAAACTAAAAAATGAAATGATGGAATGACCCCTTTATGTTCAATTTGAACTTTTCTGTAGATGGCAATGAAAAAAAAATTTCCTATTTTCCGAGACATTTACAGATTTGTTTTCGAGATTCGGGGCGCATTTGTCGCGTAATTTTTTTGATAAGGTGTCTAGAAGAGTCTCGCAGAGAAGTCTGGATTTTCGCAAATTTCACCAACTGGGGAACAGTGACGGTCATATAGCTTTTCCAAGAGGGGGTCCACTGACGTTCAGTAGGTACTGTGGAGAGAGTAGGTGTGGTATTTAGCCGCTAATGCAGCGAGCATAGAAATTGTACAAATGTTATGGTCGCTGCGGCTGTTACTGCTTCAAAACATCAACTTTTTTCCTTAAAAAAAACTTGAATATTCACCAACAGTATCTTATAGCTGATTTTCATCGCAAGATTTTGGCAAGTGGATTTTGAAATCTCTAAAAGCGTTTACAACACTCTGAAGCATTTGTTTGACTACGAGCATGATGTTAAAATTTTTAATGTAAGATTTTACTTGTTGAAGCTTGGATTACTATCAAGCAATTTTAAATATTTTAAAATTTTGTACAGGTAATTGTGATGAATGAAAGGTAATTTCAGGTGAACACACTAGGGTATTTGGCTATTATTTGTATGGTGGATTTTTTGACCCTCTAATGGTTCTAATTAGTGTAAAAAATATATGTTTTAAATTTCATCCCGATCAGATAAGAAAAACACGGGCCTCAAGGTCGTTATAAAAATTAAAATTTTACGAGATTCCGAAAAAATTTTTCTACTCTACTATTCAGGATTGAAATACCTTTTTACCTAATTAGATTTCAAATTCATGCAAATATAGGAATTTAATTGAGTCTTATGGAAATCTCGAGATTTCGTCAAATCGAGTGTTAAGTCTTTGGATGTTAATCAGTTATTAATTCATGTAGTAGTAATATTTACTGAAAATACTCTTAAATTTTAATTAAAACGCAAGATTTTAAACTGGATTTGCAGAAATCTAGTGATTTCGACGAAACAATTAAGATCTACTGGATTCCCCATACATTTGAAATCTATATATATCTTTGACTAGGTTTTGTAAAAATAAAGGTGCGACCTGCGCCAAATCAGTGCTGCCGTTCAAATTGGATCGTATTGAATTTAATACTTTCAGCATTCATTTGTACTCTATCCAAATCTTAACACTTACATACCTCCTTATCGGAAGTATTTATTTTGTTAAATCAAATTAATTGTATATATTTATCTTCGAAATTGTATTACTTCTCCATTGAAATATTTTAAACTAATAGTCTTGTTCTCGATTAGGAGACAAAAGAAGGATTAAAGAAAGACACAATATGCTAATAGTCTCATATAATTTTTCTTTAAAGAAGATGAGATAAGATAAATCAATGTTGGTTGACGAATTTTTTAAGGTGAGGGGGGGCCATGGCCACTGCTGGGGAAGCTCGTATTGTTTTTTATCAACGCCGCACTGTATTTCGATGAACTGAACGTAAAATTTGATTCAACAGCGCCATCTGGATATCGAACTTTGAATGAAGAATATATTAACTCGGAAGGTGTTGGTATTCTATACGGATTACAATTTTCATACATTTGGTTATAACCAAGAGTCTGAACCGGTGAACACTTCATCTTACTTTTAATATAATGGAATATGTTTCTAAACTATTTTTAGAGTAATTGCTTTAACAATTAGAGATTAGATGTATTTAGATTTTAGTGTTATAAAATCTGCTTAATTTACAAAAATCTAATAACTATTTACTTTGACTGTGGAAATTCTGAGTAACCCACTAACCTAATTTCCATTTCGGTAATCCATGTCGTATATCTTCTCCTTGTTGCGATAGATAACTTTTATCTGGATGATTTTTTTTATATCTCTTTTGAAAGAAAAGAGGAATCTTCTGAATGGTAACTTCGTTGTTTTGGAGTAGTTCCATAGGTTATACGAGTCCCAGGTTTGGACGGTTTTTATGCCGCAGTACCGAGCTGATGCCTTAATCATGAGGTATGCCAGTCCAAGCGGCGGAGACGGTAGAACTGAATTCTTTTCACCTACTGTCTTAAGCAAGGTTGAAGGTATGTGCCGTTAGGTGTATTTTGCCACTAATTAATTAAATAATAATTGGTGCTTCGTTTCAGTCAATTCAAGTTAGATATATCCTTTAAGAAACCCAGTTGAACTAATCACTTCATCATTGTCACATTCAAAGAAAACTACTGACTTTCATCATTTCCAGTATTGTATAATTGAAAGACGTATAACGCATGCATTAATTTCCTATTCCGCTAATCCGTATGGCTGCCAAGCATATGTTTCACATTTCTCCTGAGGTGATGTAGAGCCCAACCGTCGGGAGTACTGCCAAAATTAATTACAAATGAGTCGATACAAGCTAATCCAATTACCCGAAGATATTACAAGCATGAGAAGTCTAGATACACGTTGCGCTCGAAATCAGTTCCATTCAGTCAAGTTTTACGTCACATTATGTTCGAATCACCTACCTTTACGTAAGGGCAGGATTCGTATAGAATAGCAAGGACCTTCTTCTGCTTCTCGTCGCAAGCTAGCAACATCAAAATGTTGTTATGCCAACTCCAGCTTCAATGTCCTGATAAACACAAAAACTGTATGAAACTTGATCCGGGCCAGTCCTATACTCACATAACCCATACAACTTTGGTAACTGAATCCAAATTTCATATAGTAACAAAATCAATATCGTCGACAGGAAAATGAGGAAAATGAACTCGAAATTCTGCACACAAAACCAGTTCACCAAGAAAACTGGATGGGTTTTTTCCAGAAAGTTTTATAGGCGTTTATTTTATGCACCTATTTATAGGTTTGACATATCCTTATCAAAGGCCACGAGTTTCAGGCTCAACGGTTTGCTGAGCAAATGGGAAGCAATAATTTCATTAGGAAAAGGTGCTAAACATGAATAGTTCCGGGGAAAAAAGAAACATTTTCCAGCGAAAGGCAAACCTGTTTAAGCTGAACGGAATTACAAGGTATTCAGAAATTTTGCGGAAGGAAGAATTTACAAATTTACACATTTTGTTATTTCACAAGAACATCGAGTAACTTGTAACACTCTCGAACATCGAATACTGCATACATAAACATGGAGCTTATTACACAGCAATTAAGGAGATTATATTGAAAATACAAATTTGTTCAACCGCAATCTGCTTATAAAAGATTTGTAGTCATGGTTTCAGTCCGAACTATTTTTTTTTTAAATTGTTGATTTCAGTATCCAATAACACGCCCAACCAGATTCAATAGTGCTATTTAAAAAGAAATGTGTAAACAGTATAATATAGAATATATGTCTTGATTTGAATGAAGTGAAAGGTCAAATATACAGGCACACGCCACAGGATGCTCGTATCTCCAATAAAATCCAAGAAGCACTGAACTGACAAGATAAATCCAATGCAAAATATATTGGTCAAAAGATGATACCCTGTAAAAAGGTTTCTGAATACTAAAATGATACAATAGCGTCCTTTAGAAGCCGCTCTAATGCTGTGAACTCGCCATACACGCATTTCCATGAATATTTTGAATTTATATTACCGAATCGAACAATTGTTAAGGAACTGCCTATATAGCTACCTATACGATTCTCATAATGGTGAAAACTTTTGCAAAATTCATTCGGAGAGCCACTCACCCTCACGCAAAAGTGTAGAACATATCTTATAGTGTGTTCCTGTTCATATGTAGGTACATTAGTAAACCGGTGATGCTTCCAACATTATAACGGCGTAAGCAAGCATTGAAAATTTTAGACAACCATATGCTTCGTATACACGCTTCCACACACAGAAAAAAAGATATTTCAAAGGATACGCTCTAACAAACTTCGTATCTCTGACGAGATAAAAAGGATTCAAGCTTGTTGAAAATTAACTGTTGAAAGTTGTTGCGAAAACATACTCGACTGTCTTTCAGTCGTTGAAGGACGGAAGGATGGAGATGCCATTTGGGACATGTTGTCGCAAAGTGCACATCAACCCTGCAGACTTAGGGGATGAAAGCAGAATTTAGAAAACTAGTTCTTCGAGGAGCAGAAGAGTTCTGAAAAAGCTTCGCAAATTTGCTCTATTTTTCTTGTTTCTTTTTTTTGCGTGGATGTCGAAACAAGAAAGGTGCATTTACCTACATAAGTTTAAAATTGCTTGAATTCAAGGTAAATTTAGCCAGTAGCATATGAGTCTCATATGCACTTTGTGCATATCTAAATTTAGAGCTAAGTCGTTAGGGGAAACATTTTTCTATAGTTAAAAGGAGTAATATTCAAAGTGAACGAAGTTAAAAATTTAAAATCCAACCAACAGTCTGGGAGCAACAATATTACTATAGCTACCACCATCTTTGTCGACACATTCCAACTAATCCCGAAATATTTCGCTCTAATACAAATTCAAATAAAACGATGTTTTGAATTTAATTTTATTTGAAAGCGTTAAGCCGCAATACCATTTTAAAATTGTCTAGTTGTTGTTCAAAAAATGTGGGGTGATAGAGCAATTGTAGGGTCTTAATTACACTCTATTGTAAAAAAAAAAGATTTATCTACATTTAGATAATTTTAAAAGTAGTTAAGCTACAAAATGAACAAATGAAAAAATTGAATTTTATAATATCGGCAAAAATGTAGGCAGTTTTTTAGAAGCAAAATTAATAAAATATCTTAAAAAAAATAAAATTGGGCAGAAAAGTTTTTGCTTATGATTTTTTTTCTTGAAATGCGAAAGCCCTTTATTTACCTATACACGTGTACTACTTACTTATTGTTTACAATTTTCAATATGACTACAATTTTAGCTGTATTTACTTTAACAAAAATTAAGACCAGAATCATTACTTAAAAACAAAATTAAACCTTGTTTTGTCAGGATTACAAAATTTTAAAAAGATTTCTGAAAGTAACTTCATATTCAAAAAATATCGAGAATTTAACGAAAACAAAGTTAAAAAAATAACTCTGGACCAGAAACTTGCAGAATAAATCGTATAAATTGTTTGATTATTAAATTTATGACAAATCCCTAAGAAATAGGCTCCTTGGCTTAAAATCGGGTCAAACTCATGAAGCATTTGCCTAAACATGAATACATATTCATAATTTTCTTAAATTTTCACCACATTTTCTCCGCATTTTTACACATTTATTTCGAATGTACTGAAAAACACTGCGAAACCGAAAATCGTAAATATCTCCGTTACCGTTCATCTTAGAAAAAATAAAATAAAATAAAATTTAAAAGGTTAGAAATTACTTTTCCTACTACTTTTGTTGTATTCAATTTTTCGTTTGGACTCAAAAAACCACATTAATTTTGAAAAAACTATATTAATCACCCTTTGTTCAAATACTGAAATTCATCAAATTCTGTTAAGCCGTTTACATATGAAGTGCGAAGACAAACAATTTTTAAATTTTTGTAAGATTTTCTAGACTAATGAAATCACAAAAAAGAATTTAAGGGGTTACATACACCTGGGTAGTTCAAAAAAATCGATTTTTCAAAAAGGTCCTTATTCGAAAGTACCATTCTTTAAGTGTCTACCCTGAAAATTTCATAAAGAAATTCGCCGTAATGATGAAGCTATAGCGTTCTGTAACCGACCTGGTTGGCGCGTAGGTGTACGCGGCCTTTATCATCTGTTTGACTATGAGCTTTTTTTTAATTCCGGGTATTTATGACCTTCTGTATAGCAGGGATATGTTTTAAAAAGTTGGTGAGGCTCAGATATACGCTACGCGTTCCACAGTTGAAATTCACAGAACCTTGTTTCAGTGTAAACTGTACTCTACACTTTAAACGCGTTTTTCTCGAAACAGCATTTTCAAAATCGGTACCAGGATTATCTCCGCGACTACAGGACCGATCGGGACCTAGTTTTGCACAATTGTGTTTAAATACTCTAACGTTTACCGAGCCGTTTTTTCGATATCTTGCATAGTTTTTTTATCATAATTAGTGAACAATTTTGAGACGAAAAATGGCATTTTTAATTCCAGAGGCTACCCTTATCCGACAAAATTGAATTTTGAAATTCCGGCTCGGTAAACTTTGGTGCTTTTGGTTTTCAGAAAAAAAAATTATTTTTCGATAAAAAATGGCGGAGGAAAGTCTGGTACCGAAATCGCTCTAAAAAAAAACACGTCCCAGCAAAACGACTCTAACTTTTTTGCCGTTTGAAATTTTCCAACAAGATTTTCACATAATATAGACAAAATGTAATACTTTAAAAGATATATAATGGTTTTTCAATTAAATTCAGTTTTATGCACGAGAAAAATTCTTAAAGATAGCCGTAGTTTTAGCCGTCCCAAGTGTATGTAAAAGTAAAAGTAAAAGAAAAATTAAAATAAACAAACTTACCGTATAATTTTCGGATGTTCATTGGCGGTGAAGCAATCACAATTTGTTGTAGACAACATATTAAGCTCAAAATAACGTAAAACGACCGAAGGGACATTTTCTAAGTTCTCCACCTGAAAAGAAAACAGGAAAAATTTGTCTTTAAGATTTTAAGATTTTATTGTTTAACTAGCTCTAATTTGTGTAACGAGCTGCATAAAGAATTGAAGTTAAGGGATATACTGATTACATACATGCACACGACGACATCAGGTGTGCTTTCATTAACTTTTATGAGAGTAAGGCTAAGAAAAAAAAAATAACTATTGTTTATATTGTTTGAATATTTATTTTGTACCGTGCCCTAAAACTTCTTCTATTGTAACGAGCCCTTAATCTGCAAAATGTCTCTGAATGTATGTTAACTTGAATTAAGATTCGTAACTTCGTACGAGTAGCCCACGTATTTTTTTAGTGAGATAATCATACCAAAATGGAAGCACAACCTCGTACATTTTCCTATATTATTTTAATAATAAAGTATTTCTTAATGAAAGGAATTTAACGAAAAGCGTTTCATTTTCATCTCATTAAGGTTTTTTTTATTACGTACTGGTAAAATGTAGGTGAATGAAATGAGTAATGAATAATGTCACTTACATCACATCTGCTAATATTATAATTGAAGGCTATGCATGACCTTGCATTATGCTATTAAAATATATACGAGAACATAAGCTAAAAATTAAATTTTATATTGTTCAGACTTTCAGCGTATTCCTGTTGACCTCCAGATTGCAAGCAACCTTTGAACTTGAGAGTGTTCTAAACAACGAATATATGTAGACTTCTATGTTAATCCGTCTTAAATCGATTTTTCCCGTTAAAAATAAAAATATATTTGTACAAAAATGTGTATGGGAACATCGATATAAAGCATGGATGTGTTTTCCGGAAAGTACGTGCGTACATTATTGTTAGTCCGTAGGATTTTGTTTGGGTCTGTTGTCAGTTCCTTATCAGCAATAACAATGTTAATTTCTAGACACCGATACGCAGTAGAGCTATGTACGAATACATCATACCCTTAATTAGCCTGCGCCTTAATCCCTCTCGGGCTCCATTTTATTATGTTTCTACTTTGAAACAATCTCCTAATTAGATCATGCTGATAAGTGATATCAGTTCGATATTTGTTGGTACATTTTTATACTCTTGATGTAACCGATGGATTATTATAAGTTTAATCAACCCCAAAAAGTGTGTTACGCATATAACGAAGTCTCGAACAAAAAAAGTACATATATATCTGTCCGTCCGAAGCACAATAACTCTAGAACGCATTGAAAAAAATTTGCAAGGCTAAGCTTATTAAGCAAAGTCTCGGTTGGCTCCCATACAAAACTTCTTCAAACACTACAAGCTAGAAACCTGAAATTAAGCCCTAATTTCCAACAGTTTCCGATTAGGAAATTAATATGAAGAGTCAGTCCTGTAACTTTCATACAAAAGTTTTTGAAAAAGTTGTAAATTCATCTTCGAGATTACTAGGGAAATAATTCAGGTAGGTCAGGTCAAAGTTCAAAATTTTCTTATACGAGTAAAAAGTAGGATTAAGTTCGTTAGTGAGGGAAAAACTGCTTGTGTAGACACTATACAAACGTGTTTACAAGAAGTTGGCTGCAGTATTGTCGTAAAGTAATTTTGTATTATTTATGATTTTGGGAACTAGAATAGGTGATGAAGATACTGTTTTCAGGAGTTACCATACAAATGTTCTTCAAAAAGTTGATGCTGTCCAATCGAAGAATAACTAGAGAATATTATGAAGCTTACAATTTATATGAATAATTTTAGCTGCCAAAGAAAAGTGTGGTTACATTAACGAGTGTTCTATGAATGAATTTAAAATTTGCCACCATTGTTACTAAGGGAATAAAAGCAAGTTCAATCAAAGTTCTCTTTCGTATGTCTATCATATAAATATTCTTTGAAAATAATGGCTTCTTCCTTTACCGGAATTAACAAGAGAATGCGTTGATGATATTATAACTTTATGCAATTAATTCTTCAAATAAGCCACCTTCATGTTATTATCCCTTCTTTTTTTTTGTCATCCTCAACAACAATTTTAATCGTAGTTCGTCTAGGATTTCATGCGAAGGAAGCTTTTCCTTTCGATTCTGTTCAAATTGTGCCTAATTTGTTCGTGCATTACATGTATAAACCATTAGCTTCAAGGAGAAATTAAGAGGATAACCTTTGGTCAAATATTGCCTTATAGTGTGTGTATGCGACGACATTTAATTGGAAAAAGTATGTGGAAGTGGATACCATAAAACACCAATTACTTCAATCATAGTAAGAAAAATACGAGCCACTTTGAAAGAGAAAACTCAACATTTACCTAGTTGTTTTTCTTTCGTTCCCGAATATTATGATATCGACTTCGGAATTGTTTCGAAAACAAACTGCGTTTCACTTGATCTGATTAAAGTTTTACCTAGTGACGAATATTCTCGAAATTATTATTCTTTACATTTTACGCAGAAGTGTTTCTGACGGCAATAAATTTAATAATTTCTTCTTAGGACACCGCTTCTGTTTTCAATAAAACCATTAGTTTTCTATAATTTGACCAAGACCTCAGGTGTAGAGGTAATTACTCTTTTGAGTTCTTGTGTAAACCCTTCTGGGTCCTGTATATCCTAACCGAAGTTTCAATTTCCAATTTCCAATTTTGTAAGACCTCGTGAGAGTTGGAATATTCAAGCCATTCAGATCGACTTTATTATTCCTTATTTTCTTAGTTCCAGTTCAACCCTTTCTGGGATCTATCTGAAGAATCAATTATGGAATAAAAGAACATCGAAAAATGGTTAAAGTTGTAGCCTACCGTCTACCGAAAATGATTTCCTTAAGTCTTCTTTTATTATGAATTAACAATATAACGAATTCATTGATTTCAACTTGGATCCCAATGGAAAGTTTCCGTTTTCATCATTGCAAAGTCAAGGTAAAAAAAAGAAATTTAATTGATTCAGCCGAAAGCCGAAAAAGGTCGAAACTTGATAAACATGAGAAGGTCAATTAATGTGATGTTATCAGAAACAAACCCTAAAAAACCTCTGTGTATACTAAGAGTACACAATGAATCATTCATTTTATTGTGTTCTTTGACGATAATCTTAAAGTGTGTGTTTTTTTTTATCGGATCGGATATAAATATGATTAGTCGTTTTTTTTTCGACCGAAAAATATATGGAGTAATGTTACATTAAATTCTAGTAGGAAGGTATAACAGAAACTCGTCATTGGGACCTTGAGTTTCCGAAAGTAGTATAGGTATAACTGATTCTAAATTATGTAACCTGATTATGGGTATTAAAGGAGTTAGTGTTAGACTACAGACACTTTGAATTATCTTAGTAATTGAAGTTTGTAATGAATCTGCTGTTTGGGTGTTTAAGTGGGTCGTCCACTGATATATAATATATGGATACCTCATCGGCTCATTTACCTATACGATATGACATATTGAAATAGCCGACGAAATCGTACCCTCTCGCTCCTTCTTAAAATTTCGGACTTCGAAAAACATGGGCAACAACTTAAATAAAATTAAAAACTTTTCAATTTGAATTATCAGTTCTGACAATTCAAATTGTTCGATTTTATGGTGAGAAGTTGTGTTTTGCGCTCGAAATTCATAACACAACTCACAGTTTACTTCAATTTTTTTATTAATAAATTTCTTGGGAAATAAAAGCTTCAGGAATATTTATAACGGTTGAGCATGTAATACGTTATTTTTGAATTTGGCGCCATACCGATAAGTACATGGTATTATATTCGTACTGCTGTAACCAATATTACCTGTACAATTTACACAGCTTAGTTGCAATTTTATGAACTCATTTTCTTTCAATACCTTGCATTGTTTATCCAAAAAAGTATTTATCAAATTCAAATTATTTGGTAATTTTTCAATTCGAAATTACACCTAAAAATTCGGATTTCATTTTTCATGTTGCCTAACCTGATAGTTCTGTCATTGTTTTCCTTCTCGCCTTAATACATGCATACCGTGCTACTAACTCTTTCCTTCTTAAGATTTAGGTCATCCGTGGCTTAATCCTAATTTGTACCCCGGATAACTTTCGAAGTTTCTCTAAACTTAAAATGAATTGAATTTGTGAAAGAAACATAAAGAAATGTTTCAATCAAAAATTATTTTATTTGCATTACCAATTTTAAATCTAATGAATGTTTAAAATCATCAAAATTTTGTTCAATAATGCAGAACCTCGGGTTATCATGGACACCTTTTTCGGATATTGACATTTTAAAAACGTCGGCCATGTGAGATAGCAAATCAAGGCCTCCATTTGATATATCTCAGTGGGGTCGTCCTATGTGATGGCCAGTTTTTTCTGCTTTTTTCGGAAATTTTTTTTTTGCAGATTATGAGTTACCCATTCTTGAAAGTTTTACCACATATTTGTTCATATTCAAACAAACATTAGAAATATTTTTTAAGGAGAAATATTGTTTTTTTTCGCGTGCAGAGCTCTTGAAAGTTACCGCTGAAAAAAAAGTTGTCAAATGGCTGCCATGATTCCGACTGTCCTCCTCATGCTGTTATGACACTGACTATTTTTGCGGCTTTAAAGCGGCTAGAAAATCTAAATGGAGAGGGATAGAGACTTTAACATACAATTTAGACATTGATGTGAGACAGACAGTCCGAACAGCAAAACTATGAGTAACTGTCAAAAAACAATCCATAACTGTCAAAAAAAAGCGGCAACAAAGCGCATTCTAGCAGTGTCTCGCAACATTGTAGCAGTTAATCCAAGAAAAATCCACTGGCGGCTAGATTTTCCAGCTGCTACAGACTTGTTTTTAACAGTTCGGTACGTATAAATTATGGAAAGTGCAATGTGTTATGAAACGCGCCAAAACCTGTATTTTTCTTAACAAACCAGTTGTTAATTTCGTTTACTAGATGCCGCTAGCGTCGGATAGAGCGGTATCTCTTTCTTTTAATGTTGTTCGCCTTGTCGCACGATTGGCTATTATTGTACTTTTTTCTAGCGAGGAAAATAGCCAGTGTCATAACAGCATCATCTGAAATCAAAAAATTAAATTGACAATTGGAAAGTCACTTCATTTCCAGCAGTAAAGTGAATTTGACATTTCTTTCAAGTAAATACTCATTCGATTCGCAGTTCATTTTACTCATGCTGTTATGACACTGGTTATTTTTGGCGCTTTAAAGCGACTAGAAAAACCAAATGGAGAGAGATAGAAAATTTAACATACAATTTAGACATTGGTGTGAGAGAGATAGTCCGAACAGCTAAAATATCAGTGACTGTCAAAAAAAGCGGCAACATATCGCCGGCGAGCAGTGTTTCGCAACATTCTAACAGTTCCAGCCGCTACACGCTTTTTTTTGACAGTTCGGTACGTATAAATTATGGAAACTGTCATGTTATGTTATGAAACGCGCTAGAACCGGTATTTTTCTTAACAAACCAGTTGTTAATTTCGTTTACTAGATGACGCTAGCGTTGGAAAGAGCGGTATCTCTTTCTTTTAATGTTGTTTGCCTTGTCGCACGATTGGTTTTTCCTGCGCTTTTTTTAAGCTTGAAAAATAACCAGTGTCATAACAGCATCACGCTTTTTTTGACTCAAAGTAGGCACTCGTCGAGTTTCATAATTGCAGAATGTGAGTTTTTTGGTCGAGTCGAGTTTCATAATAGGCTCGAAAAATTTTACTGACCCGGCACATACTCGTAGTACGACCCCCTTAAGCCACAGAATACCAGAGACAGTTATCATTATTATACGAGCAGGAATTCTGATGATTGCGCTATGATTTTGGATTGTAATACCAAGTTCTCTGCAAAATAAAGATGCAGGTGAAAGTAAAGTCTTTTCAGCATTCTGATGCAAAAACAGCCCTCAACAGGCCAACAACACGGTTATAATAGTACCAGGTTTTTAAATATACCTACCTCGGTTCTGTATTTATACCATGAAAAGCTGGGCATAACAAAAGGTTTAGGGCGGCGGTTATAACCCAACAATGTCGAAATATTATAATCACATTACAATCCTTGAGAATTACATCCACAGTAGCTACCAACCATACAGACAGACAAATCAATTTTTACATCTTAGCAAAATGTTTTGTGAGAAATTTGAAAATTACCCAAAAAAATAAATTTTCAAATTTGTCACAAAATATATTTATTATATGTAAAGATTACCTCCCTCAACAAAATCTAATTTCCTTTGAATATTTTAAGTTTTAAGGTTAAAGAAAATATTCTACCCGAAGCACCAGTACTGCCTGGTCCTATGTCCCGAAGAATCGTAAGGAACCAAAAAAATTAGAAAAGATATGACAATAAAGGAGAGAAGTGAAACAGATTGTTAGACGACAGATTACACTTAAGGATAAATATAAAAACAGATTAAAACAACTTTACAGAGTGTTAAAGGCTGATTGTTTAAATGTAATTAGTCTAAATGAACCCATCGATTCTCAAATTTTCAAGGCTGTAGCTCTAAATTTTGACCTTTATCAGTATACAATACCGTAGCGAGTGTCACGTTTCTGGGCTGTGTCCCGCAATTTATCGATGCCCGCAGCTTAAAGTCTTATACGGTCGCTTGTAATCCAACGTTGAAACATTGCACCCAGGACACCGTGAAATATCCTTTGAGCAAAAGTTCACCACACGAAAACTTTCCCTTCCATTATCGCCCGACAAACTTCTAAATAATTACAATCTAAAAATAGTTAAAACAAGTAGTACGTAGTTGTACCCACAGCCGGAAGCCGTAGGCGAACCCGAAACCAAACACTGTGAAACTTTCCTCATCAGTAGAGAATACATGGTAAGCCCGAAGCCGGTTGAAGGACTCTTCTAGGAAGAAGAGGATGATCCGGTCCCATTTCCATGACAGAACAGTAGCTGGGTAATTAAAGCGCATACCGCTGAAAGGATTTCCTTCAGTCGAGGAGAGTCCTAGACAATATTTAGTTTTCCGAGTGAAATACGAGGACATCCTCGAATTCTTCGGTATGCGTTTCGACTATATGGTAGCTGTGGCTCCGAAGCAGACAGTGACTCGTTTCTCCAAAGCTTGAATGAAATCCTTACAGTAATCGCGACAGGATGAAAAGCATGTTTTTCTTATCACATCCCGTTGTGATGATTTCACAAGGAAAAATATCGATTTTAATGGCAATACGAAGAAGAATTTTGGCTCGAAATCTTGCGACCATCGATCTAGAAAAGTTGCACATTGGCACTTACTCAAGTTAGTGGATTAAGACTGCTCCTGTTCGACCGAATGACCGCCGATCGGACTCCTGTACTCCGTAACAAGCTCGAAACACTCGGAAACAATTAGACACAATAATCCTATTTTCCGGTACGAAACTTTACTTCTTGACAATTTTCCACCACTTCATTCAACGCTTTCGTTAATTAGTTAAAGTGATTAACGTGCGAATGCACCACTTAAAATAGAAGGGCTCCGGCTCAGTGGTGGTGGACACGATTGACACGAGAATCACGCAATCGACAGCGAATCCTTTACCGGTAAGAAACGACCAGCTCCACGGAATTCGATGGTTGATAGAAGACTGTAAAATATGACCTAGGGATGTTTGAATATGCTTCCGCCAGAAAGAAAAGCGTATAGCGTATTCTCGGAAAGCTTTTTTTCCTTTATGACGATATTAGAGGGGTGGTTTTTATCAGAGTTACTCAATCTGCTGTTTTAAACATTTTACGATTCAGTACTTACGCTGGATGTTTTAATTTTTAACAAATAATAACAGGAAATATTTAACATGATTTGCATAATTAAGTCTTTACCTTTCTTGTCCGGTGTAGAAGAATAAAAAGTAAAATATTTCGATTTTTACACTATAAAAGATAAAAAAAAATCTGCCAATGGTCTGGGCGCAACTTTATTATTTTTGGGGTCAAAGTTCGGGAGCGGTCAAAGTCGGAGTATTGTATCAGTTGTTTCGAGATTATTAGATTTTTTGGAAAATTAATTTTGTTCTTAAAATGAAAATATTTAGAATAGAGATTTTTAGCCGATTAAACATTGAAAAAGCCCGTGTAGACTATTCGAATTTCGGTATATAATGTACACTAAAAGCCCATAGAAGTAAAAAGGAATTTGTTGCCTTATTAGAATTAAGAGATATGACGAATTGTTAAAACGTATACAAACCCATTACTTCCACTTCGGGTTTGAATTTCGAAAAAATTGTGAAACAGGTTTTTAGACGATTTCATAAGAAGCAACTTGATATTTCATGAGACACGAGGAATTCGTGAAAACGTAAGCAAACCCTTCACACGCCCATGGTTCTTGAAATTCGTAAAATCGTGAAATTGATTTTTAGGTCATTGCATCAAATGCAATAATCACCAATTTTATATCTCATCAGAACTAAGGGACGGCAAAAATTGTGAAAACATTGTGAAAACAAACTCTTGGGGGTTGAATATCGAAAAATTGAGAAATGGGTTTGTAGGCGATTATATAAAAAGTCTGTGGAAGTAAAAAGCGATCTAATATCTCATCAAACCTAAGAAATATGCCGAAGCTTTGAAAAACATACAACCCCCATACACCCCTTAGGATTGAATATCTAAAAATACTGAAATTGACTTTTTGGCGGTTATATAGGAAACCTTAGGAAGTAAAAATGAATTCGACATATCATCAGATCTAAACGATATGTAGGAATCTGTGAAAACATATGCAACCTCCTTACACCCACTTGGGAGCAGTGTGACCACAAGTGCTACGAAGGTAGCAAAATGCTACTATTGACAATTTTTTGCTACTATGTTACTACATGTCTAAATTTGCTACCCTGGTAAAATTAGCCGTTATAAAACTTGTGTACGCCAAAAATATAAACTTGTGGCAAAATGGCAAAAACTGATTGTGCAGCTTCTGGGCAAGATATTCTTATGCTTTTTTTTTAAAAAAAAAATCACAAAAAATATTCTTTGTTGGCCTGCAAAAGCTTTGATATTATGCTTATTAAATGATGAATGAATCTAGATATTATAGTTTTGAATCTAGATATGGCTGGTTCTGCACCCGAAATGCAAATATGAATGGTTTTGCAACTCTAGCGGTGTTGCTTTGCAAAGTTTCTCCTCCAATCTTTCGGTTGATGTTTTCTTTTCCTGGACTTTGTAGTTTCTTGAATTCGGTGTTGTTCCTCGACCTGATGATCTATTCCTTGTTGTTCCTCGAGCTGATGTTCTATTTCTTGTTGTTCCGTGACCTGATTATCACTAAAAACTGTTCATCTGTCTCTAAAATAATAAATTCAACATTTTCCTCCATTTTCACAACCTTAAAACACAAACGAAACACGGAAATTTTTAAAGGTTTAGGACTGGTTTTTATGCTCCTTTTAGTTTTAAAATTGTAGCCTGAGACGAGACGAATCCAGGGATACCGAAACCTTAAAATCAAAAAAATTGTCGTATGGCTGGTTTTGCAACTGGACGACTCAAATATAAAATTCATGCACGCCTCTGGTCTTGCATTCGAAATCGCGTACTATCGAATTAAATTAAGCATCTTTTTCGAATCTATCACTCGTTCGAGCGAAGTGCAAAATGTACATTTTGTGTGAATTTTGATTTTCCTAAATAAATGTTCACACTTTAAAAAAATATTTTTTTCTTTAAACATTTTAAATTTGTAATGGATATACAGTATTATTAGTAACAGATAAGCATGTAATGACGTAACTAGTTCCATTTAATTAAAAGAAGTATTAGAAAATATTTTCGCTACCCAAGCTAAGAACTGCTACCCAAATTTCCTATTCTGAGAAATATCAAAACGGTCACACTGCTTGGGAGTTGAATACCCAAAAATCCTGAAAGGGGTTAATAAATAAATATGAAGATAGCACGAGAAAGTAAACACCAATTCAATTTCTTATCACTTCTAAAAGATATAATGGAATTCGTGAAAAAGTGTTCAACCCTTTTATACCCTCTTAGGGGCTGAAAAAAGAAAAAACTTAAAAACAAGTTTTAGGCTATTATTATGCAAGCCCATAAAAGTGAAAAGATATTCGATATCGATCAGACCTGGGGGAAAGGGCAGAATTCGGCAAAAAGTATACAACCCCTTTACACCTTCTTATGGGTCAAATTTCAAAAAATCCTGAAAACACTTTTTAGGTATTTATATGAAGAAGCCGTAGAATAAAAATGAATTCAATATTTAGGAAGACCTACTTAGATATGACGAAAATCGTGAAAATATATGCATGATTTCACAAATAATTTTTTTCGCACCCCTTCCGAACGACAATGGATATTTGAAATTTTTTTTAATCTAAATTACTTTTCTTGTTAATTTAGATACACATACCGAGTTTCAACTTTGTAGCATAAGCCGTTCAATTGATAGCAAAAACAGCCCTCACCCCGTACCATACTACCCCTGTAAAAAATTATATTTTTCCAACATGTTACTACTACATGTCTATCTAAATACCAAGTTTCAGTTTCATATCTTTATAGGTTCTGGAGATATAAAAATCGGAACTTTTTTTTTTCACCCTCCCCCACTCTCACCATCTACACCCCTACTCTCTAACTTTTTTTTCTGAGGTCTGCTTCTGGTAAAAATTCTAAGTATCTATCTTACACTGTTCTTGAGATATGAGACGTGATTTTTTAGAAAAATTATTATCCCCTCCACTTCCATGCTCCACCGTCCCCTTAAAAAATTTTACTTTCATCAAACTTTGTTTGTCAACCTTAATACAGAAACCGAATTTTATTTTTCTAGTGCAATTGGTTCGTGAGATATAGTAATCTAAATTTGTTCACCCCCTACTCCCGCACAACACTGCTCCAACACAAAAATTTAAATCTCTATATAAATTCTAAGTTTCAGCTTCGTAGCATAAGCGGTTGCTGAGATCTACAAATCAAAATTTGCCGTCAAAAACGCTTCCCCCACCTCCCCATTAACACCTCCACCCCCACCCTTGGTCACTTCAGGGGGCCTACCCACTCTACCCACCAAAAAAAATTCAACTAAATTGCTCAAAGGGTTTGGGTGTTACAAGCCTTCAAAAAATTTCGCGTACACCGGTAGACGACGGCGTACGGCGGACAGACGGACTGAAATTCTTGCTTTTTTCGTGTCGACTAGTCATGAAACGTGAAAAAAAAATTTCAGGGTAGCAATTTTTTTTTAATTTCGATCACAATACTGTATTATTGAAATAACAAAGTAAATTAAATAAATAACGCTTTGAATTTAATAGAATTGTAGTGGCTGCTGTTATATCTCGGGATAACGGCTTATAGTTTCGTAGTGGTGTTTGATATTTTAGTGGCGTGTTGGCACCTCTATCGACCGAAAATAATAAAGTTGCACCCAGTCTATTGGAGATTTTTTTTTTAAATTTGTAATAATCGCATGATTGAACAAAATCTTTATATTGAATACTGTGTATAATTCATCAGGTCGACATTTCTGAAACCTCGACCTCGCCATTCGAGTCTTGTCCCTCCCAACAAAATGTTTATGAGCGCCTGTGAATCTAATAAAATAAGAGAGCAATGGACTATCTGTAAAAAAAGTATTTTTCTTATTTTTTGTATTCAAACACGCTGCCTCATTCCGTAATTTCTTTATAATTTTAACGACATCGAGTACTTTTTTTCATTTATTTATATGATAAAAAAAATTTTAAAAAACCTTTTTTTTTTCCTTTTAATTTCCTTAATAAATGTTTCTTTTAATTAACTATGTAGAAGGTTTTTTTACAGGCTTTAATATTAATCTTAATTCTTAATTTGTCCACTTCCTTTAAATATTCAGGTGTGTTTGGAGCTAAAAGTTTAAATTAGAAAAGCCGTTGCGACGGTTACATTTTTTTATTGTATTTGCTTTTTGATCCTTCTTAGTATTCCAATTATGTTAGAAGTGTTAGATAAAATTGTATTCTTGTATTAATAAGGCCCTGTTTAACGTTCACGACAAAAAAATAGTATATTTATTAAATTGAACTGAGTTTCTTTTCGGAACGCTACCCAATTTTCGTGCCATTTTTCCGTCACCCGTATATGGCAGTACTACTGCATTCGCGCAGTCATATGGCAGTCGACAAACATGTTCTAGAAATTGTTCGGGAATTCTTTGTTAAACAGGCGGCGTGTGAGGCGCATCATAGAAAAGAAAGCAGTCCGTGAACGGTGAGTTTAGTTTTCGAAAAATCTTTTCATTTCCAAAATAAAACGTCTGGCAAATCGAAACGTACTTGGTTCGTGTGAGTGCAATTAACGGATCGAAATTCATCAAAAGGGAAAATTCCAAGCTGTTGCGTTACGAATTCGATCAAATCCAAAGTGAAAATTCGACGGGGTGAAAAAACCTTCGGGGCACACGCGTGAAGAAAAATCGCTCGAAAAAACGCAACTGAAAAACGTGAGTGGAATGTCGAAATTGCCTTGACGGGGTCACTTTACTGCTGGTGTTTTAGATTCGCTCGTAAGTCGGAGCTCCCCGTCATCGTTCAGTCGATCGGAAAAACCCGATATGTTTTTATATTTTTATGTAATTGCGTGCAAAAGTGATGAAGCAGAAAGTCCGGAAGTGTCACAGCGTGTTTGAGCAACTCGCCCCGTCCGGTTGGGAGCCCCAGATTTTGCTAATAAACAAAATCGATCGGCCTGTCGGATAGCAGGTCGTTGTCTCGACCGTGAGGCTGGCCAGTTCATCCCGAAATCCCAATAATCGATAGAAAAGACGTCCTTCTCCATGGCCGTTGACTAATTCAATTAAAAATCGACTGCGCAGCGGGGCGGCTCTCGTAACAGCTCGAACGAACGTGGTAAACGCAAAAATGCCTGTAGTTTCGATAGCATAAAATTGCAAACTGTCTGACTTCGAAATTAATCAGAAAATTGAGGAAAAGTGAAGAAGTCTGACGGTTCGTGAATCGTCGCAATTTCGAGAAGTTTGGCCCCGAGAATGGCGCCACATTTCGTTTTTCTGATGCGTTTTTATCGCACACAACTAGAGAGCGATATTTTACTCGTTTTGCAAATGTGTAAGCATCGGAAGGCCGAGTGATTGTCATCGATTCCGGAGGGAGCTTTTCATTGCCCTGGATCCGGAGGATGCAATTGCAACTGTACGTTGCGTATATCATCAGTTGTCTTGCGAAAAATGCAAATCACGCTGTCGCTCGTTCGGACTTTGCATTCGGCAATCCGATAAAAAAAATTGGTTTAACATTGGCTGGGTGTTTTGTTTCGATTCGGTGTTCAAGCGCATTTATGGCGTGAGTCTGTTCCGAAAATGGTTCAGTTAGCTTCCTTTGTCAGAGGACAACAAAAAGGAAGTTCGCGTTTATAAGCATTTTCAACGAAATGCGCTTACACCCCTGGTGATTAGTTCCGCAACTTGTGCGGCACCTGCAATTTTTTGCAAGCATTGTTTAAGGGACTTGATTAATTTCACCAGCCCAACTTTTGTTGCTCGGGTTATGAAACGCAGTCTTGACCATCTACGACATTGTCCTGTCGATCGACCTAATTTATTCACGTTTATAATTTTTTGTATTTTGTTTTTTGTTTATTTTGAATAAATAATGATTGGCTAAAGGCCAGATGATGGACCCTTGCGGGTAATTTCCCCTGAACCTCTATATGGGTCCACGACGGGAATTCTTTCGTTTTTTTGGGAAGTCGTTGCTGACAGGGCGTTACAACACCAGAGCGCCCTGACAAGTCACGCAAATCATCGCTTCTCGGTCTCTCATGATCTATGGGAACGATATCCCAAATTTGAATTCCCAGGGTAAGTCGGCGCGACTAATTTTTGTTGTACAGTCCTAGGGTTTATGGTCTCATTTTCGAGCAATGTACCCCCTCCTTCCAGCTGCAGCTAGTCCGGGCGCCAGCAAGCGCGTCGCTCCCGCTCGAGTTTCAGCCACCAATTCGGACGTAGGTGGAATTGGCCACACTGTCTCCGCACACCTTACATTTCTTTCAAATATTTTGACTTGTTCAAGTCAAAATATTCACTCCAAGGCCTCCTTTCACAATAATGTCCTTGGAGGCTTTTCTAAGTAGTAAGGACTAAGGTTCTTGGCAAACTGGACCTTTCACGGTTTCATAAAATCTCCATACCCAGAAACGAATGGAACATGAATACGTATTTATCTTTGCATAGGAACCAGACTTCGTTTTCGTCCGGCTCATAGTTTTTCACACAAAACTTTTATAGCATAATAAAATGGGTTTTGTCTTTCGCTTTAAAAGCCCGAGTACAGCCCTTTTCATATTTGTGTCACTCGTCACCTTTCCTCTAAAATTGTTCTTGAAATTAAAATTCTTAACGTGTTGTACGGCGAGAAATAAAGCACGGCATTTAATTATGAGTACGGTATTACCTCGATAATTGCAGTCGCAGCTAATTGCAAATGACCTCTTGGTTTTATTCGATAGTAGCACCAAGTCTCATGTTTGAAGCTCAATACAGCTTGGGTTTATTTTTGTAAAATTCTTTGCATAAGACTCGTATATTTTCAATTGAAAGAGGTGATTCCCCCGAAAAGAAAATTATTAAATAAATTCTGATTTAATTCCGTAACTTGGGCTCACTTTTTCAGTCCGAAGAACTGGAGACGGTACTCTTGGTCTCTTGGATCAACGTACTGAAAACAGATATCACCATATTAACATACTCGTGCTGTATGCTAACATTGGACTCAGCTTCATTTCGATGTGTCGGATGTGCCTGAGTTAGTGCCTAGTATTCATCATCATCAATGGCGCGACAGCCCAAATCGGGCTAGGGCCTGCAGGATACATTATCTGAAGTCATCTCGGTTCAGCGCCCGCGTCCTCCAATTTGTGCATCTAAGAAGCGATCTGCAATCTGCGTCAACTGAGTCCTCGTACCTTTTCCGCGGTTTTCCCACCGGTCGTTTGCACTGGGCTCTACCTGTCAGTGTCCGTTTGGGAATTCTTCCGTTGTCCATTCGCTCCACATGGCCTGCCCATTGTAGCTTACGAAATTTTATAAGAGTCGATGCGGCTGGGTCGTCATAGATGTTATACAACTCGTTGTTGTACCGGATACGCCATTCAGTGCCTTCTCTTACTGGTCCCAAAATTCTTCGAAGAATTCGTCGTTCGAAAAGCGTCTATTGATTTTTCAGACGCTTGGGTGAGAGTCCACGTTTCGCTTGCATATAGTAGCACAGGTCTTATTATAGTCTTGTATATGTGAAGTTTGCTCAGCCTGTGCACTTTTTTCGATTTTAAGATCGGGAGAACTTTATTTGCTAGTGTGATCCGTTGTTTTAATTCGTCACGTTCGTTGCCGTCTAGTATTAGAGGTGGTATATAAAAGAGTAGTAGATCTACGGGGATAAAAGTTTTCCAACGATTAAGAGGTGGAGTCCACGATTTTAGATCAACTTCAAAGCGAAAAACTTTCACGACTGTTCAATAATATCGAAAAATTAAATTGATAAAATCAAAACACAAAAGAAATCATGATACAGCTCGTGAGGAAATGCACTCGGTCGAATTTTACGTTCGATCAACTCGAGGCTAACAATAGCTTCACATTGAACTAATTGCATTTTGTGCATCGCATAAAACTAGGTGGAGAGTTCGATCACACTGAGTATTCTACACTATCCGAATTCTTGTCCAAACAATCCCATATCCACAATTCGAAATTTTCCATGCAAAATTTCTCTGTACACTCGGTGCACCACCAACAAAGTAAACCATAAAAAAAATCGTTAATCGCGCTTCAAAGTCTTGTAAACGTTGAAGAAGAATTGCGTCCATGCTTTTTGTCGTATTGATTTAACCCATCTGCTCATCCGTAGTTTCTTGCTTTTGAACTCGCCTTATGCATACAGATAACGCTTAAAGTTCTGAATCTGAAATTTTATTTTTGGAGACTGCGTTTCTAATGCAAAAGAGATGCTGGATCTCTAAATCTTTTTTTATGCCACGTTGAGATACCGCTCATAGCAAAGATTGTGCTGATTGAAGGAAATGCGTAATCACATTAAAACCAACCTGATAAGACGC
This sequence comes from Beris morrisii, assembly GCA_951812415.1. Taxonomy (NCBI): domain Eukaryota; kingdom Metazoa; phylum Arthropoda; class Insecta; order Diptera; family Stratiomyidae; genus Beris; species Beris morrisii. The sequence goes on from OX638310.1 coordinate 160,568,978, forward strand.
TGCCTAACAAAATCGGATTTCATGCACGTGAATGCTATCAATTCTGACTCATTACTCAGCAACCTTCAGTTTATAGGTAAAGTAAGTAACTTGGTTCTTTTGCATTTTTGTTTCAGCTATAACATAAAAGAAAATGGTTAAGGAAACTGCCTACTATGATTTGTTGGGCTGTAAGCCAAATTCGACACCGGACGAACTGAAAAAGTCTTACAGAAAACTCGCCTTGAAATATCATCCCGATAAGAATCCAAATGAGGGAGAGAAATTCAAACAGATCTCGATGGCGTATGAAATTCTTTCGGATCCCGAGAAACGTACAGTTTACGACGAGGGCGGTGAATCGGCAATCAAGAAAGGCGGCGGCGGATCCAATGAATTCACAAGTCCAATGCATTTGTTCGAGATGTTGTTCGGCGATGCGTTCTCCGGTGGAAGGTAGGAAACGATTGTTTTTGTGTTTTTTCTCGGGTAATAATGAACTTGCTGATCGATTCAATTACAGGCGACGTGAAATGCGCGGCAAGGACTTAGTACATCAGATGTCGGTCACATTAGATGAATTATATAACGGTACTGTTCGAAAATTGGCACTCCAGAAGAGTGTGATTTGCGATAAGTGCGAAGGACGTGGCGGCCGTAAGGGAGCCGTCGATAAGTGTCAGCTATGTCGCGGCAGCGGTCTACAAACAAAAGTACAATCAATCGGACCGGGGATTATGCAACAGATCGAACAAGTTTGTCGCCGATGTATGGGACAAGGTGAAATCATTGCCGAAAAGGATCGTTGCAAACAATGCAATGGCCGGAAAACAGTTCGCGATCGGAAAATTTTAGAAGTTCATGTTGAGAAGGGCATGCGTGACGGACAGAAAATTCAATTTTCGGGCGAAGGCGATCAGGAACCAGGCTTACAACCGGGCGATATTGTTATCGTACTCGACGAAAAGGAACACATGACATTCATTCGAGCTGGAAACGATTTGATAATGAAACGACCGATTCAATTGGTCGAAGCGCTATGTGGCTTTAAAATGGTCATTAAGACGCTGGATCAGCGCGATCTTGTTGTAACATCGTTACCGGGCGAAGTAATCAAAAATGATCATACCAAAGCTATTTGGTCGGAGGGTATGCCGATGTACAAGAATCCGTTCGAGAAGGGACGTCTAATTATTCAATTTTCGGTTGTTTTTCCGGAACGGATTGCGCCCGAATTGATTCCAACGCTCGAACAGTGCTTACCGCCTCGACCCGTTCTAGCGGCTATTCCAATCGAAGCTGAAGAATGTGATTTGGTAGGTTTTACTTTTGTCGCAAGTCCTTGTCGGGAAGTTGTTTTTCATAAAATTGATTTTCGATTTTCAGGTCGATCTTGATCCAGAACAAGAAAACCGTAGACGACAACGACATGCATACGAAGAAGATGATGAGTCCGGCTACCATCATGGTCCACGAGTGCAACAATGTGCAACTAGTTAGATAAACATAAAAAATACACTTAGACGCGTCACTTTACACTTAACGTAATTGTTTTTCCTCCTTTTGTCCTATTTTCTTTTTAAATTCGATTATTTATATTTATCTTCGGTAAAATATAAACTATTCAAGTTAAATGAAAAAAATAACAATTATTGTCGTCTAAAGTAAAAAAAAACTTCATTCTTCCGAAAACCAGTAAAGCTAAATATCACGTAACAAATCAAGTAACATTTTTTCACCACAATTACATAAATTTTTCGTGTGTTGTTTTCGGTTCGAATTTCATTCCAACAATTTTTTTTACAAAATTATAAATATACACAAAACTTTTTTCATTTTTCTTGAAAATTAAATTTCTTTGAAAATAGTAAGGAAATTGTGAAATACATAAAACAAATGTTCAGCGAAATAGAAAAGCAAAGACGAAATAGAAGGGAAAACCCAAGGTTTGAATTGTACTCTTACAAATCAAAAATATATTTTATATCAAACTGTTTTGTTTGTTTTTGGTTCAGTTCGTTATTTAAGTGGTTTTTTTAGTTAAGGTAGCACACAAAAAAAACTCTTTAAGCTGATATATAAAAGCATATAAAAAAACGAATAAATAATAATTGCTGTATTAAATTTAATTTGTGTTTTTTTTTTATTTGATCAGATGGACCGACAGATCTGCAAACAATTAAGTCGATGCCGAACCGAATAGATCCGCGGTTTCGACGTCTCACATTTTGAGACGAAAAAAATCATTTGACTTTCCATCGTATTTCTGGTACTGTACACAAAAATTACAGTTATTATTTGTTTCAACAATAAAATTTGGTTTAAGGTTCACACCTAGTCTGGGTCCAGATTTCGGGAGCTCCTTCTTTCGAAATGCGAATCATAAATGAGGCGGGGCTGCTTCCGTTTCCCCCAAGTCGACTTCTTTCCAAACTCACGTGGTTAGCTGGTTTTCCTTCTTGTGTAATAACTGTAAACAGTTTTAAGACTTCCTTATTCAAGGTAGTCCGACTACTTATAAAATTCATACCTTCACACAGGGCTCCACTGGATATACCGATTTAAGCGGAATGAGAGCTACGTAGAGTAGTGTAATTACAACTATGGAAAAAAACCTGACAGACATGGAGAAACAAAGATCATCGATTAATCACCTCCTTAATATGCCATTGTTTGCTATGGCTTTAAAGTGAATGCTCAACATTTTCGAGTGGCTGTCCTCTATTCACTGCTGGACGGATAAACTTATGTCTTGTGTACGATAAACTTATGTCTTGTGTACGATAAACTTATGTCTTGTGTACGATAAACTTATGTCTTGTGTACGATAAACTTATGTCTTGTGTACGATAAACTTATGTCTTGTGTACGATAAACTTATGTCTTGTGTACGATAAACTTATGTCTTGTGTACGATAAACTTATGTCTTGTGTACGATAAACTTATGTCTTGTGTACGATAAACTTATGTCTTGTGTACTGCTGGTATGTTGAACTAGGTCTCAAGGCTTTCAAGCCGAATTCTAAAGAAGGCTGAATGGCTTATAAATGGCTAGACGTCAGACCCCTTCACATTTCCAAGGTAGTCCAATCGTATTGTCGAAGATAGAACGAGAAAGCACGGCTCGTTTAAGTTCTGTGAGCGATAGAACGTCCCTAAGATCGTACACTCCGCAGAAGTCCTTTTACTGCAACTTGAAATCAATAAAATCCACCAGCAGCCAATTTACTCAAAAAAATAAAACAATTTATTTCAAAATTAACAACATCCATCATCATTCTGTTAAATTGCATAATTCCTCAAAGCACTCACTACCCCCAATCCATACAGCAACTTCTCTTCGAGTTTACTCCAACTTTTGTTCTGCGCATCTTCGACGTCTCGCAAGAAATCAACAATTTCATTACTTTCCGTTAAAGTTCGTCCGTGAACCTTCAAAAATGTCCCCAAATAGGCTTGGGCCAATTCAAAATCCAGATTCGTATTGAACATGGAAACAATCATTTGTAAAAATTGCAACATAACTCTGTAACTACCACCGCCATCCGGATGCAATGATTTAATTTCGAAATCGATCATAGACGGTCCCAGCTTCTTGCAATGATCGACACAATTTTGATAGTTGCCACTTTCGAAAGTGTCCGCCAACATTTTTCCGAACGTCGTGAGATTAACGAAATTTTCCGGTATTAAAATTTTCGAATTTTCATTTTCTGGAGTCACGCCGGATAGATCGAATTTAAGTTCGGTACCAGCGACCGTTGGCAAAAAGAACGGCGCCTGTTTCGGAGCTTTAGGCGGCGCTTTTGGTTTATTTCGTTTCTTAATTATGTCCAAATCTAGAAGATTTTGCCAGCGTGATGCCGTCAAAGTTGACATTGTGATTAGTTCGGTGCTGAGTTGTTCGGGCGTCTCGTATTTCAAATTCAATTCTTCGCCTTCGTCCAATTTAATCTCGGCAATGTCCTCTGAAAGGCTATCGGTTTGGTCTTGAATATGCGACGGTAGGTCAATGTATGGGGCTTCTTCTCGCGGATTTATGGAACGCAACGAAATTTGATTAAACAGCATTTTATTTGCCCACAGATAGATTCCAAGGTAGTTTACGTGCGCGGTAGCGAGGAATTCGCCAGTCGGTGACATTGTAAGCGAAACACATGGACGTTCGACCTGTTTTGGAAATCGATTACTTAATGTAGGCAGCACTAAAGCGAAATAATTGGTTTAAATCGAAGGTTACCTTGAAATGATCAATCATATACGATGACGGGATGTCCCAGACTTTGACGGTAGAGTCCATTGCTGCTGTTATAAGCCATCGACTGTCCGGACTAAATGTTACGTCGTTTATTTTTCCGGTGTGACCCTCGAACTTACGCACTATCGCCTTGGTATCACAGTCCATGATATTAACGGTGAAATTGTCGAGGGCAATGCATAGCATTGCACTTTCTCGATGCGCTTTGAACATGCTTATACCGTGATTTAAATCAGTCTTAGCTATCGGCTTCGTTACTGTAATTTAAAAAAGTCTTTCAAGCAGACAGGAACGAAAGTTGAAGTTTATCGCTTACCGTTTTCCTTAAAATTCCAAAACTTTATGACTCCATTGGTTGCACCCGTTATGACCATTTGATTCAGATTATCGCACGCGACTCCACGAATAGCGCTCTTATGTGCTGGTTGTCCGTAGGTGGCACGATGAATGCCGGACTGAATGTTGAAACGCTCAACGTCTCCAGAAGAGTATCCTGCAATTTAAACATTTTTTTATTTAGTATTGCAATTTTTAGATCAGCGATGAATCTTTAGAGGAATTAAGACAATTATGGGCAAAGCTAATCCAATGAGGGTTCATTGAACTAGTAAATAAAAAGAAAGAAGAATGGATGTGTAATCTAATAATTTTCCGGGAAATAGATAACTCAGGTTACTATAAAATGGTGTATCGGGTTTGACGATAGGCCAAGTTGTAGCCTTATTTAGATCAATCTTTCGATGGGAATGGGAAAGGTCAGACAACTGCCTGATTGTTCTATGTTAAACTTCACGGTGCGATATGATCCTTTAAGCTCTCGATTTTTTTTGATTTACTCAGAATTTAGGCTGTAGAACTTTTCGCTAAAAAAAATAAAGTGACCTAAAAACTCACCGATAATAACGAAATTGCCGCAATGTGTTAATGCAACACACGTCGCTTCCGCATTAAAATCCGTTCGTTTCTTATTGTGAAATTTCTCGGGCACCAGTTTCAATTCGCCCATCCGGCACTTATCAAAGGACCACGTCGTCGATTGTACTAGGCCCGCATGAATCGCAGCGATACTGTCCCATTCCTTTTCACGTGTTGTTTCAGTTGTAAAGTGCACGATCGGTGGCATGAGAAGAGTGTCCGGTCGGTTTTTATCTGAAGAAAGAAATTAACGGTATTTACAATTGTTTGGACAAGCGCACTCCGATATACTTTTCTTTTTCGATGCTTTCTTGTTGTAGCTGGCGCGTCCCATGCTCCTGTTCAGGGTTTCGGAAATCGTACTGAAAATTCGCATCGAGCTATCCTCGCCGGACGAAACAATACTCTCGCCTTTCGAGCCGTGAAATTGAATGCAAAGCGGGGGAGCATTGTGTCCTTCGCGTATTCGAAGCAAACGAGCCCCGCCGTCAGGCAAATCGAAAATCCACAGCTTCATGGAGTTATCGGGCGATGTGGTAAGCATTAGCGGCTCACTTGGAAGACATATCGTTGTTGTGACTTTGTCGTGATGCGCTTGAATTTGACTGGCTACTTTACGCTCCTCCAAATTCCAGAAAGCAATGTTCCCGTTTGTAGAAGAAGTCGACATGATCGGATGCCCGTCGGTGCGGAAGGCAATCTGCAAAACTGGACCCCAATCCTGTCTGAACTCCATCACCGGTTCGTCGTACTTTAAATTCAGAAGGACAATGCGCCCGTCTTGGTGACCAACAGCGGCTACATCGATAGCAGGTGAAGGCTCCAGTGCAGTGACTTTACTATTGCCACCATTAAACGAGTACACCAGCTTGTACTCCTTGATGTTCCATAGTTGCAAAGTGCCTTGGGCGCTGCCCAGCAAAACCTTGTTGAGGTACGTCGGCGGATGCATCATGGCTGTCACCTTGAACTCTTGGGCTTTGAACGGAATCTCCAGGTACACCTCTTCCGTGTTGATAATCCAAACACGCAGCACATTATCCTCGTCCACGCTGATCAGATGGTCGCGAAACGGCAGTAGCAAGTGAACGTTCTTGGCGTGCCCCTTGTAGACATGCTTCATGTGCTTCCCGGAGCGCCAAGCATATATAGCCTTGTCGCTGGCCGTGAAGATGTACCGCTTGTCGGATGCGAGGCATGTAATTTCGTCCGGATGAACAGCGCTGACGTGCAACAGGCGAAAGTGGCTTGCCGTGTAAACTTGGAAGGCGCGACCGATGCAAGTCAAGATTAAATTGTCCTTGCGACGTTGAACGTAGCGGGTAATAGCCGGCACACTATTGCTTACGTAGCCGAGAGCACGATTTCGGCGAAATAATCGACTTCCCGACATTATTAACACATGAAATAAATTTTCTTATTCAAAGTACTCCGAGAAATCGCGCGTGTTTGGAGTTCTTCCTGAAGAACTGTCACTTTGACTTAACGAGAGGTAGGCGCACGTGCTCAGTGGGTCACGTTCGAATAAATAGTGACGGATAACTCGGATGTTAGAGAGTAGCGCGAAAATTTTAAAAATGTTTAAACATTGTTAAAGTTTTATAACAGTCCTGAAATTATACAAAACTGTGATAAAAATAAGAAAATATTTTTTAACAGTTCTTTTTTTAATGAATCAATAGTTTTGTGAGTGAGAAATTAAAGGAAAATAATGTATTTTCTCATTTCACTTGGCATCATCCACAAAATAAAGTTTGGTGTTTAAAATATGTTTTTCTATTTTCTTAGAGAAATATAGTAGAATATTTCAATGGATTTTAGCGGAATGTATTCGAGATTCTCTATGTAAATATTGTTTTTATATTTTTTACCCATTTACATACGAAAGTTGCAAAAATTCTTAAAATTTTATCATGACCTTAAATGCCTATAGCCAAAGCAAAAATGATATATCAATTATAACGGCTCCATAGGCAATTAAAAATGAACATTTTTGTTTTATACTTGTGCCTCAAATGCACATAAACTTCTCTGCACTACGACCAACCTTAAAAAATATTGTAGGTTGTTAAAAATTATCTTAATCTCGTACGTGCAAATACACGGGATTATGTGCCTTTAGTTACTTGTTCAATGAATGGGCATTAATTTTCAATGTTTATTCCTTGGATTGAATTGTTTATGCACTGTACATAATAAACTCATGTATAAAATAATAAAAAAAATTAGAGATATTTAACGAGGATGGAATTTTTTATAGTAAAGCTCCTATAGAAACCCAACATAAAAAATCCTTAACTAGTAGATGCAACCTGCGATTAGAATTAACATCTTACTCAACAACCAAATTGTTTTAAATGTTAGGTGAACTTCAGTGTATGTAGCTTAACAATAATTTACTATGGCAAACTTTGGCTTGTAATAATTCATAGATAAGAATATCAGTTCAGAAACGCACAAATCAGGGAATCTTCGCAATACCACCAACGGTAAAGCCGTTTCTGATATTTGCATAATACACTTTCTGATAAGTAAATCCAACCTGATGATGAAACAGCTCAGACCTCGGTATGGTATGGTCTGGTATAAGAGGTAGTGATGCTATCATCCTCCTTCACTTAGACGTTATTGTTCGTCCATTGTGCTCCCCGTTTGGGTATAATAACTCCTGGAACCTAAAATCATTTACTAGATTTTATAAAGTTTGCTATGTTACATAGCTTTCCCTTATCGATATCACCGAGGTTATCGAGGAAATAAGCGCCGAGGTTCCGTCTTCTCGCATAGGACGTGGCATAGGACGTGGCAGATTGACTCATCCACTTCTGGGTTACCGCAGCTACGACAGAGATCATTTGCCTCGGCTCCCAGTCGTCCAGCGTGTCTACCGATCAGGCAGTGCCCTGTGAGCACTACGATTAGTGTGCTTGCATCCTTCCTTCTCAGGCTCAGGATATACTTGCTTTTCCCGTGATCATATTCAGGCCAAAGAGTTCTTGATATTGAGCATGTAGTTAGGTTTGACCATCTATTGTCTATGCCCGGTGCAAGCATAGTGAGTCGATAGACTGATTTATGGATCCGATGGGAATAGCAATGTGCTGGTCCACCACTAGTGAGCTTAGGCTGGAGCCTGCTCGAGCGAATTCAGCTTGCTCATTCCGCTGGATTCCACAGTGGCCTGGCACCCAGCAGAGGGTAATTTTGTGCCGTGTGCCGATAGTGTTAAGAATACCACGACATTGTCTAACTAGTTTTGATCGTTTTGTGTTCGAGCTAAAGGCCTTCATGGCTGCTTGTCTATCAATGCAAATAGTGATGTCTTTTGTCGCATTCACCTTTGCTTCAATAATTTTGCATGCCTGAAGTATTGCAAAGATTTCCGCTTGAAAAACACTGGCATGGTCCGGTAGCCTGAAGGACTCGTGAATATCGAGTTCCTGTGAGAATATCCCCGCGCCTGTACCAGAAATCATTTTCGAACCATCGGTGAATACCATTGTGGTTCTGTTGTCTAGGTAGCGTTCTACATTCCAGTCGTCCCTGTGTGGGATTTTAACAGAAAATTCCCTACTGAAATCTAATTCTGGCATAATGTAGTCCGTTTCCCTGTTCGTATCACAGTCCAAGAAGTCATTGAGTATGATACTGTGACCAGCAGGTCTAGTTCTCCAGTAACCTAACTCTTTGAGTCTAAGAGCGCCTTTTGCAGCTATGCTTTTGATGTGCATGTCCATTGGCAGCTGGTGGAGGATAGGTTCCAGTGCTGCCGTCGGTGTGGTTCTGAGGGCGCTAGTGACCCCAATGCATGCCAAGCGCTGTACTTTTGTCAGCTTGCTTAGATACGTGGACTTTCTAGTCGCCTCCCACTACACTATCGCGCCATAACTTTTATGGCTGTGTACATCCAGTGTACTAGTTTTGATTGGAGACACCACCTGTTTCCGAACATCTTCCCGCACGCGTAAAAAGCATTATACGCTTTTTTAACGCGTTCTTCCAGATTCAGTTTCCAGCTGAGTTTCTTGTCTAGAACAACCCCGAGATATTTAGCGCTATCGGAAAGGTGAAGCTAGTCGCTTCCCATCTTTGGTAGCGCAAAATCTGGAATTTTGTACTTCTTCGTGAAGAGGACCAGCACAGTTTTAGAGGGATTAACCCCTAAACCGCAGTTGTCGGCCCATTGTCGTAGTTTGTTGTGTGCTCTCTCCATCAGACTACTAATTGTCGGTAAATGTTTCCCTGACGCAAGGATGACCACGTCGCGTCGTCGGCGTATGCACATGCCTTGATTCCGAGGTTCTCAAGTTCCACAAGGATTTTGTTGACTACAAGGAACCAAAGTAAGAGTAAGATCACACCTCCTTGCGGGGTGCCTCTTTGTGATAAGACACTCTCCTAGTTCGGATTCAATAATCCTGCTTCGTAGCATTAAGTCAAGCCAATTGCAAATCTCGGTTTCCACTTCCATTGATAGCAGTGCGCTGTTAATAGTCGAGCATCGAAAGTTTATTAAAGGCACCCTCTATGTCAAGGAAAGCGGCGAGTGTGTACTCCCTATATGAGAGTGATTTTTCAATTGTTGACACTACCTCATGTAAGGCCGTATTCACCGATTCGCCATTTGTGTAGGCATGCCTAGACCTTAGTCTCATACAGTTTTCATACTGACCTTTTCAGTGAAAGTTTTTTCAGCTGGATGTCCTTAATGGTAATAGTCTAAGGCGCACTCAATCCCATTCGGAATATATTCGTGTGGCGATCTCTCAAAAAGACACCAAAAAATACTAAATTTCTTAAAATTTAAATTAACTTACTTAACTTAATTCAATTCTAAACAGATATCACGTCATGCCGTACCTAAAACTGTAGCCAATCTGACCCTTATTAATTTATTATTAAAAAAATGCAAATCGCTCACACCTGCATCTTTTGAATTTCATATAAAATTGCCAAAATGTTAATTTCGAAATTTTCTGGTATATTAATTTCCGAAAAGTGAAATTAAAGCTGATAATGAGTACTAATATTTTCTTTTAATTAAATAAATGAGTAACCAGGTCGCGAAATGAGGTACTTTATATGGCCTATTAACAGTTTACAAAATCAGAAGCAAGTGCAAACATTTTTTGATTTGATCCAAATTGGGTAATAATGTACTTATATTGCACACTATATAAACATGCTACAGCTGTAGAAAATTATGAAATAATCATCTTTAAAAAAAAGTTTCCTTGAAAATTTCTTTATTACTATTGCGCAATTTACTGACTCTTGATATTGTGTTGTTGGTAGCGTTTAAGTGAATATTAAACTATACTTTACTTATCCCCGCTGGAAGTCGAAGCAATTGCTAGAAATTTGTGATGATTTGATTGTCTGTTTTTTCCACCTACAACACCTTTTATTTAGTAGGTAAGTGATCATCCCGAATGCGAGCAATATTTCAATAATGATGATGTACTGGAATATTTAATTTAATTGAAGAATCAAGATATTCAAGGTAAATTACATATTCTCTTTTTTATGAAAGTACGTAAATACTTTTATTTTTAATTTTTAGTACACTCCCCTTGGACACGTTAAAATAATCACCAAGCTTAAATTTTGCAACAGAAACCGATTATTGGAAAGAATGTATTGATTCTGGTTTTCGAGCCGTATTGGATCCTCGTATATCCATGTCTCAACAAAAATTCTAAGTTTCAGTTTCGCAGTGTAGACTGTTCCTTTGTATAGAATACTCCTTTTAACTTCTTCTTCACGCGGTCACCGTCCACCATTTAAATAAAGGGTTTTCCAATAAGGACTTGACAACTTTTTTTCAAAATAAAATGCAAACCATTTGAGATATTTCAAAAACTTTATTATCGGGTTGAAGTACAATCAAAACATTTATGAATGGAACTCGACTTCGTTCATATGGCCACCGCGGGCACGTTTGCAGCGGTCGATTCGTTGGACCCAATTTTCGATGACTCGGCCACACATTTCGGCCGAAATGGCTGCTATTTCGTGTTCAATGTTGGCTCTGAGCTCTTCCAACGTCGTCGGCTTGTTGGCATAGACCAACGACTTGACGTGGCCCCAAAGAAAAAAGTCCAGAGGCGTTAAATCGCACGAACGAGGCGGCCAATCGACTGGTCCATTTCTTGAGATAACACGCTCATCAAACTTACTCTTCAATAAATCGATTGTAACGTGTGCTGTGTGGCTTGTGGCACCGTCCTGTTGAAACCACATGTTGTCCAAGTCCATATCTTCCAATTCGGGCCAAAAATAATCGGTAATCATGGCGCGATAACGATTACCATTCACAGTAACGTGACGATCATTATCGTCGACGAAAAAATATGGCCCTATGACGCCGCCAGCATGCAAACCGCACCAAACAGTTATTTTTTGTGGATGAAGTGGTCTTTCATGAAGCACATGTGGATTTTCACCGGACCAATAACGCATATTTTGCTTATTGACGAACCCACTGAGCCAAAAATGAGCTTCGTCACTGAAGATGATTTTGCGATGAAATTGATCATCTTGGCGCATCTTTTCCAGAGCCCAATCGGAGAACGTACGTCGCTTCAAATGGTCCATCGGCTTCAATTCTTGAGTCAGCTTGATCTTGTATGGGTGTAAACCAAGATCCTTACGCAAAATTCGCCATAACGTGGTCTGGGCGATGCCCAACACTTGAGAACGCCGTGGAATTGACTGATTTGGATCATTTGCTACGGACGTTTCAACGGCAGCGATATTTTCGACACTTCGACCAACCCGTTGTCTCACTGGCACGGCAACATCACACAACGAATATGTAGACTCAAATTTTTGCACTAAACTTGTTACTGCCTGTCTACTAGGGCGAGAATTACGACCGAAAATCGGAGTTAACGCTCTTAAAGTAGCGGTCACCGACTCCGAATTTCTGTAGTAAATTTTTATAATTTGCAGACGTTGTTCCTTCGTGTACTTTACCATGATAAAAATGTTAAGTTTACTGAATAAATTGACAGTGACAGTTCGATGATTAGTGAAAGGGTGCGTTCACAAATTGAATTCAAAGTTGTCAAGTCCCTATTGGAAAACCCTTTAAATCTCATTCTCTTTTAAAATTAGAACTTTATACTATGGATACACAGCTAGTATACAAACCATGGTATTGAAATCATAGTATTGAAACTAGCTGCACATTATATACTGCACATAAGGAATGATTTGACAGTATCTGATATAAGCAAACAAAGACATTTAGTTGCGATACTCACCACACAATAGGGGAATGGCACAACTAGCAGTATTATACCATGGATACACTGCTGGTATTGATATCATAATATCGTCAATACCAGCAGTGTATCACCCAATACTAAGTATATACGAGATAAACGAACTGGTATATGTATATCTAGTATTGAACCTGTTTCATGGTATACAAATGCGATAATTTTACGTAGTATACGATGCATTTTACTGCTAGTTGTGCCATTCCCCTATTGTGTGTGTGTGAGTATCGCAACTAAATGTCGGTGCTTGCTTATATCAGATACTGTCAAATCATACCATATGTGCAGTGTATCATATGCAGCTTATTTCAATACTACGATTTCAATACCATGATTTGTATATTAGCTGTGTATCCATGGTATTATACTCGAATCTCAAAGAGTTCGTGAGCTACGGATGCAGTACATTTTTTGCGCTTTTTTGAATCTACTAAAAATTTTGCCGACAGTCTGGGCACAACGTTGTTATTATTTCGGGAAACTTTCATCTTTCCTATAAAATTTGTTCGCGAGATATCCTAATCTTAAGTTTTTCACTTCTCTATCAACCTATGGCACTCTCAATTTAAATATACACCTCTAGTTTACCTGCAAACCACCTACCCTACCCCACACACACAGCACCCAAAATATGACCACTTAAAAGGCACTGATTACCCAATAAACTGGTTTTTAACTTAATAGCTCCAAGAATTTGGGAGCTATGATCCTTCAAAAGCGGTTGTATATGGTGTACAGATTGACTTTTTTGATTTTTTAGTGTATCCGGGTCTAAAAAGATTTTTTAGGGTATCAAATTATTTTCTTTTTATATTTTTTTTTAAATTGATCACATTACTTATTATTAAAATAATAAATTAAAATATACTTAATTTTTCAGGGCTGAACATTTTTGGTATTTCAAATTAATCACAACAATCTATTATTGAAACACATATTAAAGTAAAGGTCACGCTTTAATATTGAATTTCTTCCTCACCTTTTATTATCTCTAATTTAAATAAGAGTTCAGTATTTCATCTAGAGTATCATATGATTGGATGCTAACTAGTATTATGATACTCGTAAATATCTGAGTAGGTAAGTATTCCAATGAATCAAATTATGGAGCTATTGAATTATAACAATAGATTAATATTATTTCTGTTTTATTAACTGTTTTCTGTCTGCTTGCATTTCACCAAAAACTAGATAATAAATTAATCCTACATTTGTACATATTTATAATTTCAAAGGTGGACACATAAATATTTAATTTTTAAAACATTTCCTGAATAGACAAATGGAAGTTTCAAAATAATAAAATTTGATCTTTTTTTAGATAACTGCAGTCGTTTGTAACAGAAAACAAAACGATAACCTTGTAGAGTGAACATGAATTTCTGATGTAAATTTTGTTATTAAATTCGAAGAATTTAAAAGAAGAATTTCATTCTTTGTGCATTTTTTTAAACTTGAACTTTTACTAATTGCGTAGTAAAAATGCTTTAGGAACTTCAGTGCAACTATCTATTAATTTTTATTTATAAAATTGTGATTATAATCTCGAACTTAAGAAGTTTAAGATCATTTCTGTCTTCCTGATAAAGTTTGTTTTTGGTCTGGACTAAGAGACATAAATTGTCATGCGCGTCATAAAATCAAATGGATTAGGAAGGAAATAATGCAATTCTGGACATTTCAATGACACACAAAGAAAATATCAAAAGATGCATTGAAAGTTTCTCTTAAATCTTTGTGGAATTTCGCACTCAATCTTTACGAAATCTTACTGAAAATGATTTGCTTAAATTGTGCTTATTCAGACTGGAGTTTAAACACAGAGCCAAACGCACTTTGAATTTCTTTTAATTTAATATTCACTTTAATGCACAAAAAAATATTAATATTGCGATTATACGTCTTATGTTATATTCATAAGATATAAAATTTTTTCTTCGAGTTATGGAGCCAGCCAATCTTCGAGGCTTTGGATTAATGTCATAAGGCTACTTTTAAAATTTTTTCAATTGTGACGCATTATCGAATTACTGTCGATATAATAAACGCATTAACAAGTTACGAGTATTTGCGAATAGGAAAGAAAGGTGAATGTATGAATTTATTTAAATTTTCATCACCCGCTCAACGAAGCCTACGAAACCTTGCAATGATGAAATCTAAAGTTTGGATTGATATTCCGTCAAGGGTCACTGGCGCGAATTGGAAAAAATGTTGCTTTCAACAAAAAAAAGACTGAAATTTAATTTAATTTAATTTTATATTTAATATCCTGTTTTGATACAGCTTCTTAGTAAACTACTTTGCGTGGAACGGCATAGTCAGCGCGTTCTTCTTCTGGATGGGCGGCATTCCATTGAAGGGATCTTACGATGGCTTCTGGGATTGGGTGGTCTTGTGGCAAATGGGCACCATCGGCACGGAAACCGTTCTCATCAGCAGTGTAGGCTACGCTGATTGGGACTCCTTCGGGTGAGGTGTATTGGAATTGACCGGCGGCCTTGACGGCTCCTACTCCTTGTTCTTGGGCGGCAATACCGTTGGTGGTCTCGTAAGCGTACTGATAGGAACCATCTGGGCTGGCATCACTTCCGTAACTTTTGATTTCAGCAGCGGCTTCGGGGCTACCATGACCGGCATATCCATGCTGGGCAGCGGCCAAACCGACTACGACTGCGAGTACAACCTGTGAACAAGAGAAATGTTTTTTTCTTTTTCAATTTGCATTGGTAATTTTATTTTCCAAGATCAATCGGTGGTAGGTAGTCCAAGAGATTGCTTTTTTTTATGAAGATTATGAAGATCATCATCACACTACTTACGAATTTGAACATGATTGCTTTGATGATGAAGATCGTTAAAATAGTGAAATGCTACTAAGAAACTGATGTTTGATTATGGGTGTGACCGGGCTTTTATATCGAAATTTCGAATGGATGGATTACAAAATTCGATGTGCACTTCTTGATATCGTAGAGATCGAGAAATAAAGGTCACGGCTATGACATATTTGGAGCTGCAATATTACGTTAGATACTACTATCGCTTATCTGGTCCGAATTTCAATAGGGTGATTAATGATTTGTGGTATTTTTTTTTGCTTCTGGGGTAAAAAGAAATAGTCTAGATAGTTCAGCACTTAAAAAATTACTGATGATCTTGAACTTGAACTTAGAGAATCTAGATCTGGGTTGAAGGACGATTGTGCCATTTGCGATTATTTGAGATTTCAGTCCACAAGCTCTGTATTGGTTGTCCAAATACGAATCTATTTCGGTATTGCATGGCTAGAAATCTTGTAGTGGATATTAATATTTTTATGGTTACAGTTATGAAAAAAAAAAATACAATTTTATTTTGTAATAAATTGGAAATATTAAAATTAAAGCATTAATATGAAAGCACTATTTAGTTTTTTTTTATTAATATTATTGTATTTCTGCTAATCCGTCATTAAAAATTAATATTAAAAATGTTAAAAATCAAATGTAGTATGTCGATAATTTTAGATAAACCTGATATGAAAAAATTCCGAAAAAAGTGCAATTTAAATTAAAGTCATCAAGTTCTGTATTTGAACGAATTTTTTTTCTGTAAAGTGCCGATGACTAGGATGCCTAAAATTTCAAAATTTCGAATAGATTTCCAGAATTTTTAGAGCTTTTGGTGTCAGAGTAGTCTTTGAATTCTGCGACACGTACTTCCCGATTGGAGCAGTTGACTATGGCTAGTGCTTATCAATAATGGTATGTTAGGTGAAAAACCTTCAATGGAAAGGCCAGTTTGAAAACTGCGTAGGAATTTTTCTGTTTAAAAAATGAGCTGTTTTGCATGTTTTGAGGGAGGAATATACATCTATCAATTGCGGTTATACTTTGCAGATATTTATCGAGATGTTTGATTTATGCCAAGAAATTATAGAATTTGTTTCCCAGACTTATATCGAACTGATATCTTCCCTTTAAAGGGCAAAAGACCATAATCTTCCATGTAGATCGTGAAATAAAGAGTGGAGAGAAAAGCGTTAACGACAGGCAGCGTTGCGAACTTAAACACATCATATCTCAAAATGATATTTTTGTACTTAAAGTCTTGCCTTTTTAGGGGAGATATATTCGAAGCCTCAAGATTTAATTAATATTAATTATATTCTGTAGATATCGTTGAATCAATAATTTTTTCTTATATGCACTCAAAAAAGAAGTCCAATACTTAAGGGTACCCCTTTACCTCCGAGTAGACAGTGGAAAAAATAGGCGAATTTTAGGAATTATTATCTCAAAAACTATTTGCTCGATTTTATCCAGGTAAGTTTTATTCGAAAGTAGACATGTTGAGGTACGTCCAAAATTTTTTTTTATAAATATATATCGACTGGGGTGGCTGCTGTTATGGCCGCCGTAAAAAGTGTCCCTCGCTCGCACGGCCTGCCGTTCCCAAAATTACATACAATCGGTTGATCAGAAACAAAAATTTTAAAAAGATTCTGAAAATGTAATGTATGATGCAGTTCTCATAGTAGGATTTTTGAACAAAAGTTTTTTTTCACGTAATGGCGGCCGATTGAACTTTACGTTCATTTTTTAAACTTAATTACCGACCTTTCTTTCTGGATTGGTAAAAAAAAAGTAATTAAATGAAAAAAAAACCTACATTGCGAACTAGAAAACCTGTCCGAAAAAATTGTGTCAAATTTTGGAAGCAATCGGTCGAGCCGTTTCCCGAATATTTTGGGAACCGTCTTTAAAAAGTATGTTTCGAGATAATCGCGTTTGAAGTTTGGTTTGGAAGACGAACCGTTAGAATTCACGAAGAGCCCATTCCGATTAATTGTCCATTACTTTCACATTTATTGGACTTTCAATATGAAATTTTAAGATGAGCAAGAAAAAATTTTTTTCTACTCAGATGTTCCCTCTTAAGCTAACTCTTGAAAAAAAATTAACATGGTTTTTACTGTTAATTATCAATAGTACTTTTTGGGCCTTCTTTCAGTGGGTGTCAACACCAATTAGGATCGATCGCCATACTTTATATTACTTTATAAAAGGGAAAGATTTTGTCCACTGATTTTAAGTTTTTTGAAAAAAAACTTCTTTCTTCTTTCAAAGAAATTTTGTGTTTCGTCATCATTTATGGGTTTGTTCTTTGGCTGTAGTTTTGAAGATTTTCATCTACTGAATGTTCTTTCAATCTTGTACCTCTTTATATTTAAATTTTGTTATTTCATGGATAATATGGCCAGTGTTTATATCACGATGATAAAACATGTATTTGTTTCAATATTAAATCTCCTAATTTTTTGTTAAGAACCGTGAAGGATTAAAACAATGATGATTTTATCTAGCATCAAATTCGTTTTAATAATTAACATTATATCTTATTTACTTTTTACTGTGATTCAAATTGTTACCATTTCGAAAACCTTTTGAAATTCATTCTGATGCAAACTTTACGTATCTCTAGTATATGTAGATATTTAAGATCCTGGTTATCTCCACGAGATTAAAAAAATTACCCTGACTATTGATGATCGTTCGTTGTCACCATAATTAAAAATTGCTTGCGATAGACATACGTAGAAATTTATGCCAATATATTAGAGTATTCATGAAATTTAGACCAAGTTACAAATATGAACTATCATTTAAGAGCACGAAGAAAAAGAACTCTCGAAAGTTCAGAGAGATCAGAAGAACATGCGATTTATATAAAAAAATAAATTTTAATTTTCGATGCAAAATAATAAGCCACTAATTCGAATATCTTAACAATTTAATTGCTTAAATGTAAAATTTTTCTTTCAAAAGATATAAATTTCAGTTTACCCTGTAAATTAATATATGCAAAATATTTGCTTTGTAAGTCATTAAATAATTCAACGATTTAATTAATATAGTTCACTTGCTGAAACGTTCAAAATTTTTTTCCAATTTTTTTGTTGAACCGCTAAATAAGATTCTCTTTCATGTTTCAAACTAGAAGTCTGCATAATTAGATATTACGCGTTATGCATTTTATAAGTTCCGATGTTTTAAATAATAAATCAAAAGGTTGCAAATTTCATTCAACCTTTCGTTTTAATTTAAATAAAGTATTGCCTAGAGCGAAAATCCTTGTCGCTTTGAATTAACATTAATCGGCATTTATGTTAATAAATATCACTATAATAAAATTATTATATTGTTATTAAGTCATAAATTTCTTTTTAAGGACACTGTAAAGATTTGATATTATTCGCCTTTCTTTGTATTCATTGTGTAGGTGTTTTTAAATAATAAAATGATTTTTTTAATTTTATGTGAACTGCATTTCTGGAACTACATAATTATGAAGTGAAATTTTCGAGTTTAGTTTAAATTCAGGTTATCGTATAGTTCAGTAAATTTAGTTATATATGAATAGTTTTTTTTTCAGAAGCGTGTTGCGTTATTATCTGTTTTTTATGTGAGTTATATTTGTGAACTATGTATTTCCTATTATTTGAGTGTGTAGAATCTTCAATAATAATAATAATGAGTCACCGAGCTAAATTCTTTTGCTTATTATTTACTATTGCAATACTAAATTAGCATATTATTAAATATAATTCTGATTTATTTATCAGAATACCAATTTTACCATTTCATCACATACCAACTAGCTAGCCAGTGAGTTTATAATATTAAAATTTAGAATTAATCTCGGGCAGAGTTTGTAATTCGGTTTCCATAAAAAAATGTTCATAATAGACAGAGCCCTAGTTATTTTTGGGGTTTAGGTTCATTTTTAGATTTTTGGGCTTAAGTTCATTTTTTAGTTATAAAATTCGCACATTTCTTCGAAAAAAGTTCAACATGAGTATGAGGACCACCTACTCTAAAAAAATTGAAAATTTGAAGCTCATTTATGTGTACAAGATAAAAGTAGAATTATTTCTTTAATTTAATTTGTCATCATAACTTCATATCTGATTGGAAATTGTAGCGTTGACCTAGAAATTTTCAGAGAGAATAAGCTGTGCAAATTTTAAGTTGCTTGATAGATTTTATGCTTCATCAAGCATGTTGCACTAGAGAGACACACCTATGACTGATGGTTGAATAGTGAAATAAACTTTTAACTCGATTTAGAGAAAAGAATTATCATTATATTCATAGAATATAAAATAACGGTTTGTCTATGAGCAAAATCAATAGCAGTGATTAACGAGCTTATATAAAGTAATAAAATAAATAATATATGTTTAAAAAAAAGTTTTATTTAAATCCTAATATCTTAGCTTAATAGATTTTACCAGGTGCAGCATAACCTTCATGTTCTTCTTCTGGATGAGCGGCGTTCCATTCCAAAGACCTCAAGATCGCTTCTGGAATTGGATGATCTTGTGGCAAATGGGCACCTTCTGGATGGAATCCGTTCTCATCAGCAACGTAGCTCAGGCTGATTGGGATACCTTCAGGTGAGGTGTATTGGAATTGACCAGCGGCCTTAACACCTCCAACTCCTTGTTCTTGGGCGGCAATTCCATTGCTGGTTTCGTAAGAGTAGTGGTAGGAACCATCGGGATGGGCATCGCTGGCATAACTCCTAATCTCAGCGGCTCCTTCACCGGTACCATGAGCATGACCGTCATATCCATGCTGAGCTGCAACTACACCGACTAAGACTGCGAGTACAACCTAAGAAAATGAAATTCTTTTAATTCACATTGTTAAATTGATTTTCATCGACGTGAATGGGTGCCAGGTAGGTAATCCAAGAGATTGTTATATTGTAGTGAAGATAGTGAACTTACGAATTTGAACATGTTAGTTTTGCTAAGACCGCTTTGGTAGTGAAAATACTGCGAAGTAACTGATGTTTATTATGGTATTGACCCGGCCTTTTATATCAAAATAAAGATGAAAGGTTTTTCGGAAATGCAATTCAAAGTGGGGCCTACATGAGCTTATGGAATTGTATGAGAATCGAATTAGATACTTATTTAGTTCACTTTTAAGTTTTGGACTTTATTTTTGCTATTGTATTTTTAAGTCAAGCTGTGAATATTTTCCTGTTTTGCAAAATTTGTTATTAAAACTGTTCCGACTTTCCTATATAAAATTAATTAATTAATTACTACATCAGTAGAATGTAGTAGTCCACAACTTTGAAATATTTCATTAAAGATATCAGTGCCACACATAAATAAATAAAAATCATTTTGTTATTAAATGTCTACCCTTGTTCCCGAGAGTTGACGACACCTTAAATCGTTTATGATGTAATAAATTCATCAATAAAGTATGGGTCTATGGACTAAATTCTTTCGTTGTTTTTCGAGTTCGTTAATGCATTTCATTCCGAATTTTAACATGAGTTTTCTAACGAATTTCATGAAGATCTTTTAGCATGAATTTCATGAGGATTTTCACCACGAATTTAATAAAATTAGTGGTTTAGTCATAATAAAATTCCTTAATGAATTTCATTCGCACTTTCTTAAGCTTCATTTACCTAATCAAAAGTAATGTAACTGACCTGAAAAAATATGTGTAAAAATATTTTATATAAACCAAAAAAAGTGGAAAACAATATTTTGATTAGCGAGAAGGACTAAGAAAGAGAAGGGATAAAGTGAAACATTTTGGAATTAATCTTTTTTTTTTAAAAAATATATTACTTGGAATTTAAAATATTGCTATTTAATGTGTTGGGGTAAATTTAAAATTTTTATTTAAAAGTAAAGATAAATAAAATGTATTCAAGGTTATAGTAGCAAACAGAGAAGTGGTATTTGGGAAGGGCAGTAAAAAGGATCTAGATAGCTCAAGTACTGGAATGAAAACACTTCGGCGGTTCTACGGTTTGTGCTCGGAACTTGAAACAGGACGCTGTACGCATACTTGGGGCGCACAATAAATTTAAAGGGTTTGAAGAGACTGCGGGGAACGGGGACTTACTTATAGGGAATTTTAAAAATAAGTCTTAATGAACATTCATAACTCTCTAGGATAAAAAAAAGGTTTTTAATTTCTCTATATTACAGCCTAAATAAACAAAAATAGATTTAAGTTGAGTCTTCAAGACAACCTTGTTGAGGAAAAGGATTAAGACCACCAGAAAAAAAATATTCACTTATAGTATCTTTACTTTGTGAATTCTTCTGGGAAATTATTATACATCACAAACATATTGTTGTAGTTTTTAGTTACGATACCTAAATAGTATAGCGTTTTTTTGAAAATAATTGGAAAATATATTTCTTTGTTTAATTATTCTCATAATTCGTGACTAATACCTTCGATACACAGCTCGTATACAAATCATAATATCGTCAATATCAGCAGTGTATTACCCAATATTATGCATGTAGTACGTCAACGAGCTGATATCTACATAATATCCAACCTGTTTCCTTGTATATAAATTCGATTATTTTCGCTGATATAGCCTTCTTTTAACTGCCATCAGCGCCATCTGTTACTGAAATCAACTGAAATTTCAATGAATGACAGTTGCGGATTTTTTTATTCTAGCGTCAGTCAAAATTGTTTGAGCGTGTTTTCATTTTTGTGTGTTATGTGATGATCCACTTTGTACATTTCTTTATTAGCAATGAAAGTGCTTTTCGCCGGAACATCATAATGCGATGTTTGACACGAAAAGCCTTTTTTTCTTTACTGCTAAAATTTCGGAATGCACTAAATGTCAAAGTATAACATATATGGGCTGTGTATCATGCCATCTTGTATCGCATATCATGATTTGAATAAAGTAATTTGTATACAAGCAGTGTATCCATGGTATAATACTTGCTGTTACTATATTATTTCCTCAATAATAAAGTCTATTAAAGTAAAGTTTTTGGTTTTGTGGAATTGAACACTAGATCATATACTTCTGACGACAACGCCATACTCCCTCCTAGGCAATACAGCACGGAGAATCTTATTGGATAACATTTTATTTATAATAAATTATTTACATAGTTGAAATTCTTACTAGTACTGCCATAGAACTTAATTCACAAAAGCTAAATTGAACAGGAACAGTTTACATAGCGAAAAATATCGTACATTGTAAAAATTATAATTGTAAATTTTACGTATTTATTGATAGTTCAGATGATGTTAAAACTGAAAAGTCAGAATTGTGTAATATGCTTGTTCAAGATATAAATTATTATTGATTTGGATTAGGCACAAAGAGAACAATTTAAAAAAGTTCTTAAATTTGCGGCCAGGAGAGACAAAAGAAGAGTCGCAAATTTAGGATTTTTTTCCACGTTTTTGCAACCATTCCCTCATTTCTGACCTTGTTTTAATTTTGTTTCGATTTGCGGGCAGCTGTTGAGCTCCCCTTTCGTTCGAGGTGTCACTTGCGAAAATGGAAAAAATTAATTTTTATGAAAAATGGCCTCTTGGAAACTTTTATGGCATTTTTCTAAAATTTTTCAAGTGACCTCTTAAACTAAAGGTGCTGGCGCCTCCATTTCAAATCCGAAAACGGATTTAAGATTCATTTGACTAAACCCAAATAACTGCAATTTGTTGCAACATATAATATACTAAGATTTCAATTATCACTAGAATCTAAGAAAAAATCAAAATGTATTCTCATATGAAGTAGAAAAATTTTGTGTCAAGTGAGAACAAGTGAGTGTATAAATTGATATCAATTATTATACTCGTATTATATTATTATCAAAATATGTAATAAGTATAAGCTATTTCTACCCAATTCATTGAAACACAGTGCATTGCGGGGTACATTTTCTTTATAATACTTGTATTTATAAATCAACAATAAAATAAATACATAACGTAAAAAAGTTGTATTTAGATCCTAAATAAATCCATAAATAAGCCTAAGCCTTATAGATGTGACCAGGTGCAGCATAACCACCTTGTTCTTCTTCTGGATGAGCGGCGTTCCATTGCAGAGATCTCAAGATTGCCTCTGGGATTGGGTGGTCTTGTGGCAAATGGGCACCTTCTGGATGGAATCCGTTCTCATCAGCAACGTAGCTCAGGCTGATTGGGATACCTTCGGGTGAGGTGTATTGGAATTGACCGGCGGCCTTAACACTTCCAACTCCTTGTTCTTGGGCGGCAATACCATTGCTGGTTGAGTAAGCGTACTGGTAGGAACCATCTGGGCTGGCATCGCTGGCATAGCTCTTGATTTCAGCGCCTCCTTCGGGAGTACCATGGGTGGCGTATCCATGTTGAGCTGCGGCCAAGCCGACAACGACTGCGAGAACAACCTGCCGAAAAAGAAATGATTTTAATTTACATTGCTAATTTTATTTCCATCGGTTGCAATCGGTGGTAGAGTAAGTATCCAAGACATTGATAATATGAAGAAATGAACTTACGAATTTGAACATGGTGGCTTTAAGTGAAGATAGTTTCGGTAGTGAAATGCTGTCGAGAAACTGATGTCGATTTTGGGATTGACCAGGTCTTTTATATCAAAATTAAGATGAATAGTTTATGAGAAATGCATTCAAAGTGGGGCCTGCAAGTGTTTAAATTTAAATATAAGATTGTCATATTGCTGCTTTGTATTTCTCAATTTTTTTTTAATAACTCAGTTGTGAACTAGATTTTGGATATTATATTTTATTTGGACGTCATAATTTCGACTATTTAAGGAATTAAATGAATTTAAGCTCATGATTTTTGAACAATTTTAGATTCATATCTAAAAATAGATGTTGCTAACTACGTATTTGATTGACGGGGTTTTCAACTTTCAAATTATCGGAGTTCTTTGTTTACCCTTGCACACCAGCATCCTACAGCGAAAATATGTATCAACAATGGAAATAAACTTAAAAAATAATATTATAGGTTTTTGCAAGTGATTATTTTAACAGATTGTTTTCCATGTACCCCAGCCTACGGAACAATACATCGCCCTTTACTCATATAGTGAAATTTATCAAAATCTGTCCAACATTTTTCACGTGATGCGCGTGATATCAATAAAAAGATATCAATACGACACCCTTCAAAAAAAATACAACTGATTATCTTTATTATTTCTTGTAAGCGATAGGGATATCATGATGATATTGATTGTAAGCATATCGATTGTATATTTATTTCCAATTATGTTTGCCGTGATTATGGACTTGCATGGACTACTCTATGTTGGTTTAAGTCATATTTAAATCGTCGAAAGCAAAGATCTAAAGCAAATGACCTTATTATCTGACCATTGAGTGTCATTAGGTATGCCACAAGGAATACTTTGTTTAGGCGTATTATTATTTTTGATATTCGTTAATAATATGGAGAAAGCCAATGTATTATAAAAGATACGTTCTCGCTTATGAGGTATTGCTTTATATTTTCAAGGATTCTATAGAAGAATGGAAAAAAATAAAAATTTTAGAGTTTAACTATTTAGTTTTAAATTAATAAGTGAAGAGTAAAATTATATTTAAAGATAACAAAATATTATGCTTAAGTACCTACCTATATACAAATTTTATTCTCCTCAAAAAAATACTTAATGCGTCGAATTTTAAAACGTATATTGATAATATATGAAAAAGAAATAGAAATTAAAATATTACTTTGATAAAATTGGAAATAACCTGTTTTTTCAAAATTATAATTCAAACTTTATACAGTACTTTTACAGGATACAGAATTTGAGTATAAACTCGGTCTGATAGGATATTTTTCTTCTTCTATGATGCGACAGCCCAAATCGGGGCTTGGCCTCTTAAATAATTTTTCTCAGCATGGATTTAGGATATTATTGTCCATTAGTTCGATCCGAGATTTTCTCTCGAAGTTTTCAACGTAGATTTTCTCCGGGGATAGGTTGTTAGCCTATCGTTGAACCTCAGCGGGAGAAAGGAAAATGGGTATGAAAAGATAATCGAAAGTTTTTGTTGAAAAGTAAGAAAAAGTGGGTATAAGGAAAACCATAGGACCATGTTTTAAGTGGATTTCGAAACAACCTCTGTGTTGATAGACTAGTACACGCTGCTATGATCTACTGTAGGCATACTGTGTGACTATTCTCCAAATGAGGAAACATAAACAAAGACCATATTAAACACATTTATCGCATCACAGTTTAAAAAGAGTCCCAACTGAAAAAAGTTAGGTTTTTTGAGATAAATATGAAGAATGTTTGCAAATGATCGTTCCTTTCTTCAACGAAAGTATCGTGTCTATAAGTCAAGTACTTACTAGTAGATAAACACGTGTTTCAAAGACAGTCTTTGATTTATTTTCTTCAAATAAAAGAGTAAAATTTTGTATTGTGACGATGTGTTCCTCTCGAAACTATTTATTTGTAAAATTATATTAGTTTTAGTTAAAATTAAAAACCAGTGTTACTCCGAACTTTTTTCAAATTAAGAAAAACCAAATTTATAGAGGGTTTTCGAATAAAAAAATTGCAATATATATAAGAAGGCCAGTGGAAGATCTAAACTATTATAAAAAAAAACTATTCAATTACTGCTGTACCACGATAACCACAAAAAATTTAACAGAAAAAAAAATTCTTTGCAAGGGGTTTTTTTTTAAACAAACTTTTTTAAGTTAAGTATGTTTCGTTTTAAGCGGGGGTGCCATATATATATTCATGCTTAAACAGTGAGAATTGAAAAATGAAAATGCATCTAATTGAAGAGTTGATACACTCTTCAATGAGCTGAATTCAGGGCTCATAAACTATGAAAGCCTATTTATTACCACGAATAGATCGGACTACTTTGCGCTTAAAGTTTTATAGAGAAACTACTGGGGTTAAAAGGTAGCAACAGCTTTTTCACAAGTGATGAAGTATTCACCTCTTGATTGATCATCAAGTATAATATCGCGCTTTTCTAATCTTGCATGCGCAAATTGTTTTCGAATATCTACTAAGTTTGTAATAAATTAGCACGAACTATTTCCACCCAATTGAATAAAACTCACGGAATATAAAGCCAAGTAACAAATTTTACTTTTCAACTATTTATAAATCAACAATAAAAATAAATACATAAACTAAAAAAAGTTGTATTTAAATCCTAAATAAATCCATAAATAAGCCTAAGCCTTATAGATTTGACCAGGTGCAGCATAACCACCTTGTTCTTCTTCTGGGTGAGCGGCGTTCCATTGCAGAGATCTCAAGATTGCCTCTGGGATTGGGTGATCTTGTGGCAAATGAGCACCTTCTGGATGGAATCCGTTCTCATCAGCAACGTAGCTCAGGCTGATTGGGATACCTTCGGGTGAGGTGTATTGGAATTGACCGGCGGCCTTAACACCTCCAACTCCTTGTTCTTGGGCGGCAATTCCATTGCTGGTTGAGTAAGCGTACTGGTAGGAACCATCTGGGCTGGCATCACTAGCATAGCTCTTGATTTCAGCAGCTCCTTCGGGAGTACCATGGCCGGAATATCCAAGCTGGGCTGCGGCTAAGCCGACTACAACTGCGAGAACAACCTGCCGAAAAAGAAATGATTTTAATTTGCATTGCTAATTTTATTTCCATCGGTATCAATTGGTGGTAGAGTAAGTATCCAAGCCATTGATAATATGAAGAAATGAACTTACGAATTTGAACATGGTGGCTTTGTGTGAAGATAGTTTCGGTAGTGAAATGCTGTCGAGAAACTGATGTCGATTTTGGGATTGATCGGGTCTTTTATATCAAAATTAAAATGAATAGTTTATGAGAAATGCAATAATTCAAAGTGGGGCACGCAAGTGTTTATGGAATTTTAAGAGTGTCGAATTTGCTCCTATTTATTTCTCAATTAGTTATGAACTAGATTTTCGGTATTGTATCTTATTTTCACGTCCCACATTTTTTATTTTAGCACAAAACTTGTTGTCTATTTGATCACAGGGAAATGAGCTAAAATTCATCTAAAAGGTTCCAAACACTTTTCAAATTACGTAAATATATCTCGCATTTTTGGCAACGATAATGTGAATTTTAATTTCATAAATTTTAAATAAGAACAAGTCTAGGAAAAATGTCGTACTTAAATACTCGTTTTATTACATAAAAAAATCTGCCAACAGACTGAACGCAACTTAATTATTTTTCGGTACAAGGTCCGTAAAGCGGTTAAAGTCAAGTTGCGACAGAAGTGCCGAAGCAACTGAAACCCTTTAAACTTCAATTGCGATTTTAGGTCATAGACCAGGATGTGATAAAAACCGAAAAATGATACTGCTTGTTAGATACAACTTTCAACACTGTGGTTCTTTATACAAAAATTGAAATAAAAAAAGAATAAATACTTTATTATTAAAAAATAATAAAGTAAAATAAACAGTCAATTGAAGTAAAAACCAATTCGATACCTGATCGGAATTGCAACTCCCTTACGGGTTCAATATCAAATAGATATCAATATCAAAGATTTTTAGGCAATACTAATACTAAATCCGTGGAGTAAAAACCAATTCGATATCTGATCAGAACTAAGAGAGACATCAGAATTTGTGAGAATTTATTTAAACCCTCTATATAGAGGTTAGGGTTGAACTGCAGAAGATACTGAAATTAATTTTTAGGCGATTATGTGGAAAACCTATGGAATTAGCAATCAATTCAATATCACATCACACCTAAGAGAAATGTCAAAAAAACCCTTTCACCCTCACTTACAGCTTAAAATGAAATAATCCTGAAAACGATGTCTAGTCTTTATTTGTGCCGCTAATGGAAGTAAAATAAATTTGATATCCTAGATGACCTAAAAGATATGACGAAATCCGTGAAAATATATTTTCACAGACAGTTTTTTTTACCACATATCCGTAATTTGAATGTCTCGATTCCTGCTATCGAGTTCTCTAGCGACATTGTACTCCCTGCCCGACCTTACACATCTCTCCACCTACGCTATATGAATTCTAAGTTTCAACTTTCTTGTATAAGTTATAGATTGCAAAATTTTCTGTTTAAAGCGCTAAAAAGAGAAAAAACATTTTAGGCTTACTGATCCAAGTACAATACTTTGTTGTAAAAAACTTGTTTGAGCAAAGCAAAAATGTTTCCCAATCATTTCTAAATAGGCATTATCTACGTCTAGGATCACAATAGCTAACTGAATAGATTATCATGTCACACATACTAAACATAAGACCTAGTACTGATATTTATGGTAGATATAAATTTGTCAAATTAAAATTGAAGGAACCGGCAAGCAATTTCATTTTCAGGTCCAATTTACCATATCGGCTATTCCTTATTTACATAATACTGCAATAAATTACATGTATTTTTATTATGGTCGAAAAAAAAATATAGAGTTTTCCATAATTTGAGTGAGTGGTTTCAAAATATCGATCTTATCGATCGAAAAAAAAGTTTGAAATATACATAGGTGCGAAAAATGATGTGTATTAGTTAAAGTAGTAAAAGCAAATAATTTGCATAACTATGAACTTTTTTTCGATCAATTTCGATTAGATTATAAAATATTCCGACCTGTTCAGTTCCGATGTGACCTCTTCTGGGCAATAGGTCAGCTCTTATTTAAAAGCACTACATTTTGACCACAATATCTCGAAATACAAAAATAAAATGTACATGAATTTTTCAAAATTAAAGCTAACTTATCGTAATAATTGGAGAAATTCAAATTGTTCCTAGTGAAAGATATAAATCGAAATAGTATTGTAAAAATGATGCGAAGAATTAAATAATAAATTCAGAGGAGGCTATTAAAATAGGAAAACATACTGAAGAGCATTTCTTTGAAAAGGGTTAGTATAGCGTAGCAACAACAGAATTATCACACATCTAAAAGATAAAATAATATTAAGTTGAACAAGTCATACCAAATTTTACATCAATTTTAGGAACTGTTATAAAATGTTATGTTAACCAATATTAAAATTTGTTGTTAGACTTATATTTATAAGAAAATAAAACGCGAAATAAGAATTAAGGAAACAAGAATTGAACTGCTAATATCGTTCTGGTTTTTGGTTTATATGCTCAACCTTTCGCGAAGCTGCAAATTTTTTTTACGTGTGTAAAAAAAATTTGCAGGTTAGGGTTTTTGGAAATTAATTGAGGATGGTGCTTAAATTTATCGATGTACCTACATTATCCTTTTAGTATCTATAGCATTTAGCATGACTGCTGGTAGCTTCAGTATCGAAGTTTATATTTATAACATTAGCAAAAATTTGATGTTTGGTGCTTTGCATAGCTCACGTGTCCAGCAAACCATTCGAGATAACCATTAGCTTCACGTGCGGCGACGAATTACCAAAACAATCTCAACTGCGTTGAAATTTCTGTATCTGTAACGAAATTGCTCTCGAGTCCAAAATAGGTAATACCCACAAGCTTCAACACAAGGAGGAAAGATAACCTTCAAAAATATTCTCGGAGTCATTCCATCAAGAATCGCCAAAAATGACGAAATTTGTGACTTACCATCTCCGATTCTTTTGAACATTTTTTGTACTTGAAGAACTAGTCAAAAAAATAATTGAAATTAAATTTTTTGTTTCTATATAATTTTTCTTGGTAATTATAGTATGTTAAAGTTTTCGCAAAAATGGTGTTCGAGTCCTCTTTGAAAATTCATATCTTTGGTAATTTTTATTCTAGAATATCAAAATAGGGCTTATTTTAACACTAAACCTACCGATACTTCATGTATACCTATTCCTACCACAGCGGGTCAAGTGACCTGTCTTTAAAATGTTATATATATATTATACTATGTATAGTGAAAAATGTAGCACAATTTGGTACATGAATTAAGCAATTTTTCCAAATAACGATTCAAAAATATTTATTTATTAAATTTAGAAATGCGATAATGTTATTTAGAAGAAATTCTGACAAAAAGTTTAAAATGGGTCATTTGACCCGTCGTGGTAGGTTTAGTGTTAAAGAGGGAGGTTGTCTCAATATAAAAAAATAAGAATAAAAATTATCCTTGATATTTTTTTACAAGGATAACGATATTGTCCTTTATCCTTGAATATCTCAAAATGCGTATCTTTAATTTTTTTTATTTTCTTCTTTTTTTGTAGGTTAGGTATACTGTTTTTCAAAACATACCAAAAAATTAACTTGGAATCTTAAAGGAATCGCGGTCAAAAAAATCAAAGAACATCAGTGGTTCTCAATTATTTTATAGAAAAAGGGTCATTCATTCCATCAAGAACAAAAACAATTAGATGTAAACAAAAAATTGAATTCCAATTATTTTTTTCACTAGTTCTTCAAGAACAAAACTTTCAAAAGAATCGGAGATGGTAAGTTCACACCTTTGGCGATTCTTGGTGGAATGACCCTGAGTTTATATAGATTAATCAAATTACTGTTCTTGTCATGTACAAAATGAACTTCGAATCCTCATAATATAACCAAAATGATTTTATCGCTTTTATGAAAGAAAAATACAATACCAAAACTTTAGTCCATAAATTTGATATTAAAAGAGGAAATAGAAAAGAAAATTATGACAAATTTGATACTCTTAAAACTCCATAGGCGATATAACTGCAACTGCAAGTCCCCCCTTTGAGTTGCATTTCTTGCAAATTATCCCTCTTAATTTTTATATAAAAGGCTGGGTCTGTCTCATAATCTGCATCAGTTCCATCGAAACATTTCACTACCGAAACTACCTTCACTCGAAGCAATCATGTTCAAATTCGTAAGTTCAATATCTTCTCTATAATATAACAATGTATTGGACTATCTGCCACCGATTATTGATGCAGATGGAAATAAAATTACAAATGCAAAATTTAAATCCATTTCTTTTCTCGAAGGTCGTACTCGCAGTAGTTGTCGGTTTGGCCGCAGCTCAACATGGATATGCTGGGCATGGTACTCCCGAAGGAGGCGCTGAAATCAAGAGCTATGCTAGTGATGCCAGTCCAGACGGTTCCTACCAGTACGCGTATGAAACCACGAACGGCATTGCTGCCCAAGAACAAGGAGTTGGAAGTGTTAAGGCCGCCGGTCAATTCCAATACACCTCGCCAGAAGGTTACCCAATCAGTGTAAGCTACGTTGCTGATGAGAACGGATTCCATCCAGAAGGTGCTCATTTGCCACAAGATCATCCAATTCCAGAGGCAATCTTGAGATCATTGCAATGGAATGCCGCTCATCCTGAAGAAGAACAAGGTGGTTATGCTGCACCTGGCAAATTCTATAAAGCTTAGACTGGAAATGAAGATGTTTAGGATTTAAAGAAACCTTTTTTTGTATGTTATGTGTTTATTGTTATTGTGATATGTACCTATAAATACAGTGAAACCAAAATTTATTACTTCGCATTGAAAAGTACTCTGAGAGTTTTATTGATTTATGGGAAAATTATACGTTTTATTTACGAAACTTGAATAATATACAAATGTGTTATACATTGCACCACTTCTTTGTGGGGGACTAGGCAACCTACTAAGTAGGGATGTTGAAAAAATATCGATATATCGAAATAGCGATATTTTTTTAACAATATATTGATAATATCGGCCGATATTTTTTAAAACGATATATCGATATTAAAATCCGACTATCGGACCCGATATTTTTTGTTAAGTATACCATATTTTAGAACTCGAACGGCATTTTTCATTTCTACTTATTTTTGTGTATATGTACCTACTCATGCTTTGGCCGCAAATTTATCAATTTCTAGTTGATGTTTTACGTGGCAACCTAATAAGTTACTTATGCCGAAGCTTTCGGAAAACAGAACGTCTGAATATCTAAAATTAAGCGAACATCTGACCCGAACCCTAGTGATAGCTCTGACTAGTCATATTGTTACATGAGGAAGCATCTCCATAGGATTAGTCTCTCTGAGAGTAAAATATAAAGAATTTGCGATGATGGAGACGAAACACCAGAGCACATTCTCTGTGAATGTTAGGGACTTGCTCATAAAAGACTTCATCACTTCGGTCAGGGTTTCATGAAACCATCGGAATTCCTGGCTATTCCTAAGTTTCAGTGCAGGGATCGAAGAGGAACCATAGATATTCCAGAGGAACGTCGCAATAGGCCCAATTGAGGCTTCAATGACAGAGGTGACCAAACCAACCCCAATACAAAAATCTAATATAATAATGTATATGAGGGATATCAGAAAGGTTTAAACTAGAAAACTGTTTTTCGATCACGCAAAGTCTATTTCTGTTGAAACAAAAAGATGCAAGACGTGTGGTTTCTGTAGGTGGGGGCACCCAGGCAACTATCCTGTGCACAGGGATCTATCCGCTCAGTACCTTGTTGTTATTGGTTTTAATCTCGCTGTTTCAAGTAGAAGGAATTTAAAAAAAACGGAGGAAAGTATCATAATATGTCTGTATTAAAGACTCACAGCTTACCATAACTATCCGTTGCTGCTTAACATCCTTTTTTCTTATATTGTTATTATCTCTTCGAAAGTATAGTGCCTTGTTTTTTGTTGTGAAAATTTAGTGAAGTGAAGAACAATTTTAAATTTTGAAATATCATTTATTTATTGGCTTTGGGTTTGTATTAAAAGCCGCGCACCGCCATAATCTTTATTAAGGAGAGCATATCGTTTTTGGGGTAAACAAAACTTTTTTTTTAAATTCTTATTTTAGACTCAATTCTAGGTAAAGGAAGTAGAAGGAAATTTAAAATGTTTAATTATTTATTAATGTAATATGAGACTGACTTGACGCTTTCTGTTCATCAAAATTAGATGTGCAATATATATTATACAAATTTCGCAAAAATAATAAAATTTTATTCGGCTCTATTTGCTCGTTTTGCAGTAAAGAATAATTTATCGAAAATTTCATTCGAGTGGTTTCTGAGAAAATGGGTCATGTAATTTACACTTAAAAGCCCTTGCGATATGCTCCGCTTAACGTTAAATTTGATATGGGAAGGGAGATATGAATTTATTTTTTATATTGTAAAAAATATTCGATATATCGATATTTTTTTCGATATATCAAATAGCCGATATTGATATTTTTTAAAATATGCATATATCGGCATTGTTTTGGATATCAACATCCCTACTACTAAGTGGTAAGCTATAGTCTACCAATCAAGAGATAGTGTGTTTATCATCTGCGGCTTAAAAAAATTACCGGTAATTACCATACACTGTCGAAATTCCACACTACGAGCAATTGCAACTCAGTATCACCTTGGGTTGCAAAGAATTGAATAAAGGAAAGAACGTAATCCTATTTGCAATTGGAAAACGAATAAACAAAATTATAGGGCCCATGGTATAACTTATTGTTTATAAATTAGTTAAACAAATAAGTATTATTAGTACCTACTGAAAAACCTTTAAAACTGATCCGAAAAAATAATTATTTTTCGACAATTTTGCAAAAAGTATTTTTTCTTTTAAGAATTAAATCAATTTTTTTATCAATAAAAAAAATTTTTCTGTATGCGCTGCTTATCAACATGAATCACATGAAAAATAAATTCAATTAATTTTCATTGGCAATAGGTGTTTCCTAATGTCTTCTATGCAACATATTTTTTTTATTTGGTACAGTGAATAAAGAAAGTTCATGGACCTATAGAATAACTTCATTTAATGAATGATCATCTCTAGTCATTAAAAATAAAAAAAAAATGATAATAGTCTGCATATCAGAGTTAATAAATTTTGAACTCATAACACTACCTACTTAAAGTGTGGTCAATGTCTTGGTCATGGTTGCTGCGTGAAATTAAAAACTGTTAATCCTCTTTTATGTAATATTCAAATACCTACAAATAAACGAGATTAATATTAACTTAAAAATAACTTTTCGAGGATTAAATACTAAATTTGACAAGTTAAAACTATTAGAAAGATTGAAAATAGTGACAAGGCCAAGCAGTAGCGTAGGTGGTAGTGAAAGTGAAAGTAATTTGCAAGTGATTATCGTAAAAGAATACGGGATATTAAATATACAGGTTATTTCTACTAGGTTGTCTGGAATAACTATCTAAATGTAATTCAAAATTTACAAGTCGTACTATTGTTTAATTTAAAAAAAATCAAAAAACACTGGACTATATTTTGAATCTATTTTTTTTTGACAAAAATTTTGATCTTAATGTTGTATTTCAATTTCATTCAATTCATTTTAAACGAAATTAAAAAAATATTTTAGTGAAAAAGAAAAGTTAACAGGATTTAAGATTAAAATATAATACCGAATTTCTAGTTCAGAGCTTTATATGAAAAGAGTGAAATATTAATTGGTATAAATTTCCATAAGCACGCACCCCACTATACGCATTTATCATAAAATTTTGATATAAAAGGCCCGATCAATCCCATAATCTGTATCAGTTTAACCTCAGTATTTTACTACCGAACGATCTTAGCTTAAAGCGATAATGTTCAAATTTGTAAGTTGGATCTTCACTAGATGGCCAAAAAAATGTCTTGGTTACTAACGACAGAAATAATGAATTCTTTTTCGGCAGGTTGTACTTGCAGTTGTAGTCGGCTTAGCCGCAGCCCAGCTTGGATATTCCGGCCGTACTGCCGAAGGAGCGGCTGAAATCAAGAGCTATGCTAGTGATGCCAGCCCAGATGGTTCCTACCAGTACGCTTACTCAACCAGCAATGGAATTGCCGCCCAAGAACAAGGAGTTGGAGGTGTTAAGGCCGCCGGTCAATTCCAATACACCTCACCCGAAGGTATCCCAATCAGCCTGAGCTACGTTGCTGATGAGAACGGATTCCATCCAGAAGGTGCCCATTTGCCACAAGATCATCCAATTCCAGAAGCTATCTTGAGATCTTTGCAATGGAATGCTGCTCATCCAGAAGAAGAGAACTATTCAAATAACGTTAGAGTTATTCCACATGCTTTAGGATAAATAAATCTTATTTATTTATTTTAGAGTTTTAATTAATTAGGTGAGAATCATACGTCCTAAGAAATTATGTCGATATATGGTCTGTGAACAGTATTTAAATTCATGATTCCGCAAACTTCCCATTAATGGAAAAGAAAGGGCTAACTCTCCATTACAAAAGTTTATGTGGCGAAACTGTCCTTCACTATTTCAGCTCGACGCTATTTCATAGTCAGATAACGAAATGTTGTTCAAATGTTGTTGGTATACCAGTTATTTAATTTAATACAATACATTATTTAAATTATTAAGTAATATTCGAAATGGTTATGAAATCGGCGGTCACCTGTACACTGACTTGAAATGCTCCAAGCCAAAATAGGCTGGTAAAATTCTGTTCGAAGATTTGTTCGTAGGTATAAAAAGAACTAACTCATCAATAAAAAGTTGGTGTACTCTGCTTTTTGGACTCTACCTTCTGATAATCAGATACTTATTCATCAAAAATCAGAACTCTAACTCCTACTCGAAAAATTTTTGCACATTATATTCTTTGCATCACTTTTAGATTAAGTTCAGGTGAATATTTCGGTGGTATATACATGGAGTCAGAGGTGACGATATCCTACACCACACATTTCGAAGCCTGTATTATTTGCCGCATAGGTATATTGCCTGTAGTCAAATGAAATATTTCAAATTTTTTTACAAAATGGTTAGTAATCTCCAGTACATATACTCGACATAGCACTTCAACTATAATTTCATTCTTTATCTTTTCACTTCTCCACGAAAAGCACTCCGTGGATTACTATATCCTTTTCGAGGATTTTGTTCATTTTGTAGTCATGAGTAATGAAAATTTCATGTTCCCACAGAATTCAGCGTTGATAAAAATTTGTTTAATTTTATCGCCATTTTTATTTTCCTATTTTTTGAACAGTTTTCATAACGTTGGTATTATGCAGGACGAGAAACTCTTATGAGTCTCGGACTCAATTTTAATTATTGAAGGATACTCTTTAGAGGATATACAAATTTTCATGCTTTGTGTAACAATGTAGAATGTATGCCAACACTTGTCGTCTGGTTACAGACAAAACAAGTAGGTAATAGACTAGGCATTGTACAGTACTTGAAAGACTTGATAATATTGTCAATTCTGCAAGTAATCAAAATATAGAAGGACACAGCGGTGAAGGAGAAATTTAAATAGGTTAGGTGTTTTCTGAAGCTGAACAATTGTGATTTCGATGAAGAATTTATTATTATGTTTTTAATATTTATTATTATTTTAATATTAATATTCACCGAGATCAGATAAAAATATCTTAACAGCCAATTAATATATTTAAAATAATAATGGGTATTAAGGAAAAATGGTTTGAGAGAAAAACCGTATAGAAATGGATTAAAATATCAAAACGTGCAAAAATAATTAATAACAAAGGGAAGGAAACAAAAATAAAAGAATTATGCATAATATTATAATATAATAATCAATTTGCGGACATAATACAGCAGTTGGGGATAAAATTCTTATACTCAAGAGTATACAAACCAGGGCAATAATTAAACGAGGTTTGATTAAAAAAGAAAGAAGATAAAAAAATGAATGCAAGTATGAATAAAACAAAAGATAAGTAAATACAAAATAAAATTTGATTTAAAAAATTTTTTTTTAAAAAGTATTAGAAAAAAGTTACAAGAAAGTACAAACAAGAAATAATCAAAACAAAATAATTATAATGATAATTAAATTCTCTAATTTAATTTTAGTTCAAGATGTGAGATCCCACTACATTTGATACCGATTTGACAATGACCCACTTGATACTTGCAACTTGAGATCTGTAACGAAATACGTATTTAATACAATCGATTTAATTAAATTTATTTAATGAAATCGACTATTTTATAGATAGTTCACGTTTCCACCTAATTTGATAAACTGTAGAGCTCGGTCAATCGCCTGAACACTGGTTTGGGTTATTTCCCTTTCACAGAAATCAGGTACTGTACTCCTCAATGATATTCAACTCTTTTAGCCTAGTTAAACTAGATAAATAGTTATGAAAATGGAAAATTTCCTTTGGTAGTAATTTTTCTTGATTTCTATATTTTTTGTGGCTGGGAATCAGGGAAAAACACTCAATATTCTTGTTTCGCATGGTAACTGTGCTTAAATATAGATTGAAATTGAAAATACATATTTTGTCAGGTTTTGTCAATTTTCGCTTAGAGAAAGAGCAGAAAGCTAGATATTACACTAGCTTGTATTGAACTGCATTCTATATTATTTGTACATCTAATACAATTAATAAGCATTAACCCAAACCATTATGCGGGGTTGGGCGATCGAATAACAACCTATCCCCGGAGAAATCGATAATGTTGCAAAGCATTGAGTGAAAAGCTCCGATCAAAGGGACCGTACTGTTCTAAATTCGATTATCAATGAAAACGCCGATTCGGTTTGGACTGTTGCTCCATCGAAGATGCGTGTCAATTCCAGATTAATTGTTTTTTGTTTTTAATTTCCTTACGTTGCTAATGAAATAACATTAAAATGATACAATTTCAAGGTTATTTTTATCATAATAGCAGTTTTGTGCATATTTTAATGCATTCAATGCTGCCAAATTAATCGTACGGTTAAAAAGATTTCTACCCGATAGGAAAATGAATTTATAAGCTGATTATTAAATAATTAAGTGAATAAGCGTCTTAGGAATTCATCTTCGATAGAAAAATCGGCCGCTGTCAGGAACTAAAACATTTACATACCTGTTGCTCAAATTCATTGAATGTTTTCTTTTATTAAAAATTATAGCAATTAATTACTCCATTCTTCCGGGGTTTCATCGATCTAGATGCCGACGAATCTCTGCTTCACAGGAAGTTTAAGGTGAAGATCACTAAGCCGAGTAAGTCATGGAACAATTGGCGCCCTCCTGCTGGAAATTTGTATACTGCGGAGAATTAGCGATTCATTTTTTCAATAGTCTTTCTTAGACTAAAATTTCAAGAACTATTACTAAAAAATTGCAGAACTCCAGTTGAGTATGCACCGCTTTTCAAAATACCATTTTTGAAAATGGGTTTTTAAAGAAGAAAATAAATTAACGCACTGTCATACCGGACCCAACTTCTTAACAACACTGGATTGTACGCTACTGCATTAAAGGCTGACCCTAAGTCCAAAATAATTAAAAAGTAAAAAAGTTAAAGCTCAGCCTCATTCCTTTTCGGTTTGTACTATCGTCGATTTAATCAATTTTCCTCTGATCAAATATTCCTTAAACTTTAAAAATTCTGCAGCATATCTTCATATTTCCATCATTATAATCTTTCTTTAGACCGGTTCAATTTAAAATTAACGTTAATTATATTAAGTAGATTTTGTGAAAGAAAAATTAAAAAAAAAAAAACGAAACGTATTGCTTTTAAACTTTATTCAATTACAGTAACATTACATGATCATCGGAGATACAAATACATACATACGCATTGCTTGTCTTAATTATCGAGAACAATAATTGATTTTACTTAATTTTGTTTCTTGATTAAATTTATTTATTTTGTTGCATTTTTCAAATTTCGAAATCTGTAGTTTGAAATAGCGTCCAGCCCATTATTTCAATCAACAGATTTATCTTTCAATGTATGCATAAGTAGATGGGACTTTTTTTCTGAATTATTTAATTTTAAAATTATGCAATTATTTACAAAATACCTCTGTTCATCAAATAGATAGTTATTATTATTTTTTTAATATTTATATTGACTATGCTCTTTAATTGACACATAAAAGATTTTAAGATCCTGTTGATAATTTTATATTTCTGGTTTCTGTTTATTATTTTATGTTTTTATTTTTATAAGATTAGTTCTTTGAGACGAATTAGCTGCCAGAAGTTTGTTAAGTTCTTGTATTTACAAATTAGGTATTAGTGGAAGTGACAGGGTGGGGGTAAGACGAACAAGGTATTTAGTATGCTGTACTGTCTTTAAAAAGTTCATTGGACATGTTGTTTTCTTGCTCATTCAGTTTTTCGGGATTTCGCTGGCTATCCATCTGCAAATGAAAAAAAAAAATCAAAGGAGTTTAAAAAATCTAATTCTATATTAACAATTATTAAAAAAGCAATTAAATTATATAAATAAGTTCATTATTGTTGTGATTATGATTTTAATTTTTGTGTCATATCTAATTTTGCATGATCGTAACTTAAAATGTAGAAAATATTGCTATCGGGACAACGCGCAATCTAGTTCTATTAAAAGCCCTATCTGAAACTTTGCATGGAACTAGAAACTCACTTTCTGTGGATACTTTTTTCTTTCAACAAGTTCATGATAAAATAAACTCTTTTTTCAGAGAGACTACTTATTGGAGGAAGACTGTATAACGCTAAAGAAAAAGAGGAAGACACTTTTCCCTAAATGGTATAATGCATATGCAATTCTATGCAGTTTCCTTGTAAAATGGAACTTATTTCCAGTTTCCTTGAAAATGGAACTTATTTCTAACAATTACATAATATCTAATTATAAATTTGACATATTCAACCCATTTTCAGGTTTTGATTTTACGCGTATCATAACTTCTACGAGTAGAAAGGCCAAAAAATTAATCATCACAGTAGTTCGCTAAAAATTGATGCTTTTGTTCGTAGTGATGATGGAAGGTCGTCGCATGCGAACGCTTTTGGACGAATCAGTAATCTGATGATAGTTAATACATTGATGGAGGTCAACTATTTTAATTCTTGGAGATTAATTACTGTTTCCATGACTTTCATGATATGAATGAAATGTTAATGTTCACCATTATTAGCTGAAAGCCAAGTTTTTTTTGTGGTTGATTGCATTCCAAATCGAATGATCACATTTGTTTTTTTTTGTGGGTTACTTTAGATGCAGGGATTCGAAGTCGTACTACTTTTGAAAATATAATTTAAATTCGAAAAATAATTATTCCTAATGGTATAATTAAGTTTAGGGCTAAATTGTCGAGATTCACCTAATTTTGGAATCTTCCGTAGTTAGGGTAAACTACGGGGGATGCCCCACTTTTCGATTTAGTACTATATTCAACAAAACTATTAAGACCAATGTCATAAGCTTTCTACAGCAGCTGGTTTAGTTCATAATAAAGAACTAAATATGTACATAAATATTTTACCTGAAAAAAAAATTAACTGCACTTATTCAGAACAGCAAAATAATTATTTGATGAATTTTTAGACGCGAGAATATTCATGTCCTGAAACAAAAATGATACATTCGCTTCGCATGAACGCAGTCGTAAGACGGGCATAAACGAGAGGTCGCAATATATTACAAAGTTAATGTGATTTTGTTTATGGAAGTTGGACCTTTTAGAATTGGGGCATCAATCCCAGTGGAGCAACTATCTTGAGTTTACCCTATGATTTTTTTGGAACAAAATAAAGTTCTGGTCTAATGCTTCTCCATAAATCGGTTTACATTAATTTGGCAAGCCTAGAGTAGCTTCAATGGACCAACCTGCAGTCAGGCTTGATTAGTTTAATAATTTTATCAGACAGGCTAAAAAATTTTAACTTAAGGTCGTTGCAAATTTCTAGCTCCCATACATTTTGTATGGCGAAACGCGTTATGTTTCGGTACCTGAATCTCAGCTTCCACTTAACTCACAACAGTCAGATTTCGCACACTTATTGTTTACTGTATTTAAAAGCTTAGTACATGAGTAAATTAAAAAATTTTCACTAAAAGTCGAGATATTTAAAAAAAGGAAATGAAGAAATTTTTTTACTGTTTTTCCTCTTTCATATTTGAAAAAATGATAGTTTTTCATGAGATATTTTAATTTGCTCATGTATTAAGCTAGTCAATATTGCCACAAAAAATTAAAAAAAAAAATTAAGACGCTACTGTGTGTGGTTACTGAGAAACGTGTACCGAAAGTTGAAAAAGACCTACTTTTCAGGAGAGCCTAAAAACAAAAAAGTACATTTAGTGACATATTCGACTTCACCCACTTCAGAGTAAAATTTGAGTCACTTCCCGTTACCCGAAAGAGGTACGGTTTTTTGTGTGATGTGCAGAAATGAGTGTAGAATAATAATTAAAAAAAAATCAATTTTTTTTCATATTTTTTGCACCGACCCCCGTAATAGCTCAAAGGGTTCCTACGCAAGAAGCGTTTAAGGGTTTTTGCGGACGGTGCGACGTACAGACGAACAAAATTTTTCCCCTTCGTGTTGTCTACTAGTCGTGAGATCGTGAAAAAAATATTTAATCCTTCACAACATTTTATTATTATAAAGTAAAGCAACGTAAACCGGTCCTTCCCTCTTTTTCTGTGATTTACCACCATTTAAATTAAATCATTGTAATTTTATTCCAAATGAAATCGAGATGATTGTTTCATGAAAATTCCTTTTTTATCTCAAACATAAACGAATCTCGTTTATGTTCGAGAAGTCATGGCAAATAAATTCATAGTTACAGACATGTTATTCATAAAAATGTACTTAGATCACAAACATAAATATGATAAAACATT
This sequence comes from Beris morrisii, assembly GCA_951812415.1. Taxonomy (NCBI): domain Eukaryota; kingdom Metazoa; phylum Arthropoda; class Insecta; order Diptera; family Stratiomyidae; genus Beris; species Beris morrisii. The sequence continues at coordinate 160,610,758 of OX638310.1, forward strand.
TAAATAATTACCCATTGCTTCATTAATTTCACTAAGCGATATCGTTGTATTGTGTCCAGATCTCTGATATCATGTGGTACCAGCTGTACAGAAAAAAAAATAGAAAAAGAAAAACAAGAAGAATATTATTAATTTATTAAGCTTATAATCTACATTAAAACACATGTCGAAAACAACAATAAATTCTTACATAAGGTGCTTGTCGATTTTCGCTGGGTATCTGTCTGTACGACAATGTTTTATCTGGTGGAAATTCTTCAGTCATTTCTGATCGTTTTCCGTGTCCCCCATAGCAAGAATGTCCGTAAAGGGCACAACCGCCTAGAAAAAAATTATAATTTATTGGTTAGTTAGTTAGGTACTTAATAAATTTTATTCCTTGTACTGATAAAGTGAATTACAACATAATAACTGCCAGCTATTATACTGATATTGAGATAATAGAAGCATATCTAATTTGTTGTTGAAGTTGATGCCTACATGACTTTTCGACATACATGTGGGGAAACTTATAAATTATATTAAATAGAAAATAAATGCAATGAAGTTCGCCTATTATGAAATTTACAACCGATAGATCTACTGCAAGAACAATAATTAATTTACCTTACGTCGATTTGTTGATTTATTTATTAAAGCCATAAATTTAATTAATGCTATCGATAAAATAATACAATAAAAAGGATTCGAAAAGTGAAAGGTAATTTCGGTGATTTCGAAACCAAAATGTAATTATTATGATTGGTTATTGTCGTTTGTCAGTTTACTCTTCTGGTTAAGTGTGTTTTTATTTGTAAGTTCGTCTGATATCCTTTCTACACAATTCGGTAGCATTAATACTGCGGTATTGATTTTTCTTACTCCTTTCTCATTAAATATAAACCTTGTTCATTGTGTTTTTTCTACATGATTCTAGCAAATGGATTACTAATGAATGAAGTCTGACAAGTGGTAATAAGCTAGAAAGATTTGTTTATTTTAACAGAGTGAAGAAAAATAATAGTTTTTGAGATGCAGTTAAAATCGAGTTGTGGAGAAAGTTTTATAAAAAATTTTCTTCACTAAAGTAAACTCAATTTTTAAGAAAACAACTCTACATCAAACTATGTGCTTATTACATGTCTGAACCAGGGAAGTTTGGAATAACTACAAATAACATGAAAATACTAAACAAAATTTAAAGTTCAAAGAGTATCTCCAGAAATTGTGAACGATATTTTAGTAGAAAATTAAATTCTGGGGTAGGAATCGAAATGTTGATTTTGCAAGGGGTGATGCAGTTCTAGTACTGAACAAAAAAATACATTCGAGCAATGAAAATGTACACAACAAACCGATGTATTAATTTTCGGTTTTCTTTCCACACTCACAACCTATGAAAGAATTAATTGATTTGTAATGACAGCGACCGAATTCATAGCATTGCTCAAAAAAGTAATATCTCTTAGTACTGCTGTACATTATTTCAATGTAAGAATTCATTACTTTAATGAATCATCATAATAATAATCTAGGAACATGTATTGATAGAAAGAAACAGTGAGTTAATATTATGAACGCATAACTGGTTATAATTTCGGCTTTCGAATTAGTAAATAAATGAAAATTAATATGATGAACATTTTCAATGTTCCGCGTGGTAATACACGTTGGCAGGGAATTCCATGGGCATATTCTTAAGTATTATATATATGTAAGTTATTACCATGAACATATGAGCACACGTTTTATCAAAATTTGTAGCTGGTTCTAATAGTATGTGTGAAAATTGCCTACATTAATGAAATGTGATTCACAGTATTATTGTACAATGAATGGATCATGAAAAATATTTGATAATTTTGTTCCATTGATTTTTCATAGAATTTTGTTTAATGACAGGTATACATCATCAATGATTGAGCAGCCTTAATCGATTCATGAATTTTTTTTAAATGTAAGTTAAACTATACCTAACCTTTTAAATTCATAATAAATAATTTTTATAGTTGAAAGTTGATTGAGTAATTGTGTACTCTGTTTCAGAAATAAAGTGAAATCACTTGCTTATGAGTTCAGTACGGACTGAGAGATTCTCGAACAAAATGTTTTTTTCTGTAGAAAACCATTACATCCTTGTGGTTTCTACTCTACACTACGGATCCAAAAATACCTTCAACCTTTCTGTAGTAATTATTACCCAGGGTTTGTTCTTCAGAAACTTGTTGATTTTTTTGATTACAATCATTACAATATGCTATCTGAAATTTTGGTGTAATGTATATTGGAGCCGTGCTAGCCAGCAGGTTCGTAGTGTCACGTATGCCATTCATTCATTCATTACATTACATTGCATCAATGCCGGATATTATAATTAGCATTGGTACGTATGTATTCCCACGATAAAGCTTACGTACCGCCGCTTATCTCCAGATTAAGGATGCAAATTTAGACCAATTCCAAAAATTCGGAGGAAATAGAGAAAATATGTTTTTTTTCGGTCGTAACTTCTAACGAAGGTTACTTTCTTCTTCGTTTCTTGTTTCCCGATCGCAAATATAAGTAGGTAATTGGCTGCCGATTTCTTTCGATATTTCCAACAGTGTTAATCTTAACGATAGGGATGAAATTTGAATACCACCCGTGATGGTAAGTACGGTAGTCCCTTAAATATTTGCCTTTCATATTTCTTTTTAGTTTTTGTATTTTACATATGGCCTTAGTCGTCATGTAAATATAAACAAATTTGGGTAAATCCCAAATGGATTCGCAATGAAATTATGTTTTTTTCTAGGTGATTCGCAAATATTTTGAGCTCAGTTGCCGCCCTATTTCAAGTTATCAAGTTATCAAGAATTCATGTTTTTATTTTCGGAGATGTTTTCACTGACGGTAAAATTAATATCGACGTTTCGAAAGTTCTGTGTGATTTCTTTTTGCAATGCTAACATCTCTTATGAAATTATTAAAGGAAATAAAATGTGAAATTACCTATACGGCGTAATGAATTTATATCCTGTGGTTAAGTCATCTTTGAAGTGAAAGGGAAGTAATATGTTGGAATAAGTCAAACGAAATAATAATCTCGAAGTTCCATGAATAATGCTTTACTTAAGATATATTGAGACATTGTGGATAATATCGAGGTCTAGCAAATAATTTCGAATAAATATAGAGAAAAGTATGATAGATGAAATGAATCAAAAATCTACAACCTCTTCTGCACCTTTTTAGCCTTCAATTCGTTCCATCTACTCATCGGCAACCAAAACTCTTTCAGAAAATATAGTCAAACAATGAGTCAAAAGGTAAAGACGTCCCTAGAATGATCAGACAAAGTGAGACATTCTCGAATGGTTGGGAAAAATGAGGCTCTTCTCGAATAGTTACAAGAAGGCATCATTCGTCAATAGTGAGGCGTTTCACGAATAATGACCCAAAGACGAAAAAAGTGAAATTTTTCCAGAATGTTGACGCAAAGTGAGGCATTTATTGAATAGTGAAGTAAAGTGACACATTAACCAATAGTCAGGCAAAGTTAGACATTTTGCAAATAGTTGGCAAAATGAAGCATGAACGGTGAAAAAAAGTGAAGCATTTCTCGAACGATGAAAAAAATAGAGAGATCCCAAATGATCCCAAATACAGTAATTTTTATTTTTCAATTTTCTGAATGGTGAGTCAAAGTGAGACACTTCCCGTATGGTGGTGCAAGTGAGCCATTTATGGAACAATAAGGAAAAGTTAGTAGAGAAGAATTTTGGGAGGAAAAGTGAGTTCATTGCTTCGTTTTAATTTAGCGGTCACAACGGAATGTGTTACACAATTAATTTTTAATCCCCTAGTTCGAAAAGAAGTACATGAGCAGTGATCTTAATAACAACTATCTAACTGATTTTTAGTTTGTTTAGAAGTAATATTTGTTCTAAATTATCGTCTGTAAGTTAATCTATTCCTACAAACGTTGTAACATTCTTTACATGATAGTTACTACTGCTACATATGTAATTGGTAAACCTTTATGATCTTAATAATTTTGTAGTTAAATTTAAATAAATAAAAGGTCTTCTTTACATTATCTTCGACAAATTCATCCGTATAACAATACAATAACAAATAAATCTTATGAATTTGAGAAACTTTTTGCTTAGGTACGAGTACGCGCAAATTTAATGTAAACATTCTCGAAATAAAAACTCTTAGCATCAGCATAAAAAGTTTATGGTATGTTTTCCTTACATTAGCCAGCTCAGAATCTCTAGAAATTAAGCAGAAACAATTTCGCTATTAAGGTATAATTTAGTCATGTACGATTTAAGTACTCGTCACTAAATTGTTACGTATGCATATTATAAGCCCATCCACACATGCATGTAGTCTCAACATTCTACATAAGGGTACGTAACGTAGGATGATGATACTACGAAGAAGCGTTCTCATCAGAATTTCGTAAAAACATCAACCCGAGCTGATTCAGTATTTCCTTCTTGGTATTGACTATGATGAAGTAATGGAGTGCTATTTATTTTTGATGACATTTGAGAGATATCAAATACAAATGGGGCCAATAAGGACGCTCTGAATGTTAAATTTATGCTTTTCATGAAAAGTCCTTCTTGTTGTCTTCCGTGCTATTGTTTCAGTTATCGTCGGGGAACGTACGACTTACGACACATCGACAACTTTTCGAAGTCGGTGTCACCAACCCCTAAACAATGCACTTTATACAAGATACACGCGAAGACGGCGACTTTAAGTTAAGAAGGCTTCTTGTTTGGGATCTTCAGGTTGCAGTGGTAGTTACCTTCCCTTAAATGAATTTAAACTCGCCATCCCCCATGCATTGTTCTCTCCGTTCGTGGATTCTAACCAACCGTTTCTCATTTTATCCTACATATACAAGGTAAGCTAGGAACTTGTCCGGACATGGACTTCATATTTTATTAGATTATAAATTTTATTATTAATTTACGTTTAAATTGTTTATGGGTTTTACGAGTATATCAAAGATTTATTAAACCAGAAGTTCCAGCTGACAAGTTTTTGTTATCTACATTTATTCAACAAGACCAGTAAGACTTATTAAAATTTATTTTTAAATATATTTTAACTAAGCTTGTAGTTTTGCATTTTTAATGTGGTGACTCTTAAATGCGAAGAATCTGAAATAAAAGAGTAAAGTTCGTAAAAACTGTTTAATTACAAGTGTTTCGACAGGCTATTATCGATAATTTTGTTTCGATGTTAATGGACTATATTTGAATGTGCAATTCCCACCGGGAAAGCACCAGTTCACAATTTGGCATACTATAATTTTCCACCATTGGAAAGTACCTAAGGAGAATAAAAACAAGTAATATTAAGGTGATCCTTCGAGTATTTACAATACTACATAAAAATCTTAAAAAAAATTGTGTCTGACATGTCGGTCAATATTTACGTGTTTACGTCTGCGGTTGTTTATGTAATATGAACTCTGGATGCCACTAACATAAATTGATGCAAATAAATCTTTTGACCTTGTGATTTTATATTTTATTGGGAATAGGTTCGAGGCTTTTGTGTTTCATCCATCACAAGGCCGTTATTGCTTATCTAGTGGAAAATTTTAAAATATTTTTTTTTATCCCAAAATTGATAGAAAAATTAAAGCTAGCAACTTTTTTTGTTAAATCCTATGACATAGTGTAAAGTCTGCAAAACTAAAACTAATAACGATTAATATCAAATTGGTTGTTGTCAAAAATACTGCAAGACTGTGATTTTAGTGGAAACAATTTCGCTAAAGGGACACTTCTGTATCCTATGAAGAACATAAACCAATCACCTGTTGACACCTTTAATAATGTTCAATTTCCGTCCCGATTTCCGTAATTATTTCTGGTCAACGGTTTTGTGATAGTTGAAGACGTTACATCCCATCAACACATTGTCCTCGTACCTGGACCAACTTAGAGCATCAAAAGAATGAAACCAAGTCCTTGGAACATTTTCATTTGAACGATTCACAATCCAATGTATTTCTTCATTCAAATAGTTAGAAACTCAAGAAAAAGTTAATTCCTCATACACCGAGCTCATACTGAAAAGTATTCGAAGGATCTGAGAAACTTTCACCGACTGCAAATGAAGGTGTAATTATTCTGGCATTTAATTCGCTACTTGTTGGTCGCTTTCGCTCTTTTCCAAGTGACAAACGTTTCCGAGTGGAAAAACTTTCGCAAAACTTCTTATTCAACTTGCGGAAAGGAAAAAACTATTCGTCGACAGCGAAGATTAATTACAGAGCAGTAGATTTGTGCGTGATTTCGTTTATGTTACGGTGTTAAATCTTTGGAAGAGTAGCTTCAAATGAATCTCGAGTTCAAGAGACACCTTAACTAACCAACTTTTTGTTAGGATAAAAATAATAATTAGATGTATATTTAGAAGTGGCGAATGCTTATAATGCTTCCTAATCGTATTTGAAGTTACAAGGAAATAGTTTTCACTAATGAAAAATTTTAAATTTGTTCAGTTTTAACTAAATTTGCTGTAGGTACGCTATACGCACTGTACAATTAAAATTCATAAGCATTAAAACGTTTAAAATTTTAACAAAATCGTTTCGCAATATTCTCAAATACGCAAAAGAAAAAAATTGATAATCCTTTTTATTTACTGTATGCAAATATGGGATGGTATTTGAAAGGCTCAGTAAAATTGCCAATCAAGTTGCTATCACATTCATTAAATATGGATATTCAGATAGTGGTAAAAAGCCAATTGATTCTTCTGAAATGTAAATAAACTAATAATTCAAATTCTCTTTATTTTGCCTAATCTGTATTAATTTCAGTGTAAGTTATAATAAAGTTACTTTAGAGCTATTGAGTATCTGTACCCATTTCAACTAATGTTTATGTATTTGTCGTAAGACGAAATAAACTAATAAATTTTAACTTAAAATGGAAAAGAGTTTTTTTTCCGTATTAAAATCAGTCAATATTCCTGCAATTCCTTTAATCATTTGGTGAAAGTACCAGTTTAAAAATTGAATTTATAACTGATATCGCGCCTTCAGCATACCATTCCTTTAATTACTAAACTACAATAATTACACCCTTACACTGTGTAGTGGAGGCATGAAGAGACGTTACATTCGTTCTGCTTATCGTACAGAACGAATACTTCACTCGAGGAAGAAAATTAGCGTTTTCTTCTCAAAGACAAAGTGCTTTTAGTTGTGTGTCTTAAAATTATAGGGTTTAGGCAAAAACAAAATAAAAACATTTAAAACAATTTAATTAAAATTTAAGATTTTCTCTACATACATTTCAATGTGATTCGAAAGCTAAATTCTATCGTTATTAATTAAATTCGAATTAGGAATTCAATCTAATTTTTATTAATTTAATTAAACTAGAATAATCTTTAGGAGGTACACAATACTGCCTAAAAGGAAATTCTCAGGTTGTTTAATAGTTCCACAGAAATCGATGGAAAAATTCACTGGTGCTGTTAGTTCTCTACTCCCTAGGCTGTATTTTACTGCACACAAAAAATGTACAAAGGATATCAACATAACAATTTCGTTGCTATAGAAAGGCAACGATATATTGTTGTCGATTACGTTCCATTCGTTATTCCGGCTAAAAAATGTTATAGATACAAAAAAGTTCATTGCGTTATTTGCCGTTATAACTAAACTGACAACAAGACATTCGAAAAATATGGCAATGTTGGCCGGGGTAAATAGAGATAAGGTTACTAATTAATAGTCAAGAGACGTAATGAAAAATAAAGTGGTGATCATTCAATTAAAAATAGTTTTTAATTCAACAATGTTTTTGTTCTTGAGAAAGGAAAGTTAATTTATTTTCGTTATTTCCCCCTCTCATACCCGCTTAACGCATAACTTACAACTATAACTAATAACTAACACCGCAAACAATATGGGTGCCAAAACCGTCCTCTGCGGAATCCCACAAACGTCTGAGTTTTTCACGTTTCTTAGATTGAGTAAGATCAAGTTCTTTAAATAGCGAAATTCCTTGACACTTATGTTAACTAATATCCCCACTCTTTTACCCTTCATCTATGCAATTGAAAAGAAAATTATAAAAAAAATTTAAATGTAAAAAAGGCACGAATTTGTTTAAAGTTATCACAATGGACACTCCCAAATTTATTTGCTAAGACTTAAGTCTCTAAAGAATTAATAAATTGTATGGAGAAGTACTCAAGACATGTAATTATTCTTCTTGAAATTAATCGGAAACGTTGATACAGTAATTCTATACTCCCTAGGCGGTTCCACTGTAAATTTGCTAGAGAACGAATAAATTTAAATTTTGCTGTTGTAGTAAAGGAGCTACACTTTATACGTTATTCCGAACAGTGCTATGAAAATAAAAAGGGCATTGATTCAGTTGTTTGTCCTTTTCAATTGAACTGAATTTATTCGAATAGTTGTTTTGATTAAGAGGTAACACAACTTCGAACAATACTACACGATTTAAATACATCAACAATTAACAGTAAACTGTGGCAATACTCAATCGGTCGTACTGAATTCTGATTTCCATTTTAGTTGGATACAACAGAATATAGAGGAGTTTATTGTAAAGCTATGAAGAAGTGAATTTTTGAAGGGGTTGAAGTCTCCAACATAGTGTCAAGGATGGGCTATATAGAAAAATATTGTTTTTTATGAAATGCGTTGGACAAAGTAAGTTTGTTTTGATAATGACGAATGCAATGACATAGACATATGTAGCTGGCGAGTCTTGGATAAGTGATGGTTTGAATCTACAATAAAGCTTTCACGCTTTCAATGATCACATTAGTCAATCAATACCAACTTCGTTTACGTATCGTTAAATTGTGAAATAGAAGAAATACTTTGCTGTGTAGTTCTTTATGTCTTGTAATCTGAAAAACTTTAGATTACGATATCCTACGAACCAATTGCACTAGACAAATAAGATTCAGTTTGTGTATAAAGGTTGACAAATGAAGAACGGCTTATGGTACAAAGTTGAAACTCGGTATGTATATGTAAATCAATTAGAAAACTAAATTAGATATAAAAAATTTTAAATATCCATTGGCGTTCGGAGGGGGGGCAAAAAAAATGACCAGTGAAAATGGAATGCATATAATTTCACGGTTATCGTCATATCTATATTAGGTCTTCCCAAATATTGAATTCATTTTTATTGTACAACTTCTTCATATAAATTCCTAGAAAGCGTTTTCAGCATTTCTTAAAATTCGACCCCTATGGGGGTGCAAAGAAGGTTGTAAACTTTTTCACGAATTCTACTATATCCCCACGTCTTATCAGATATCGAATATCTTTTCACTTTCATGTGCTTGCGTAATAATCGCCTAAAACTTGTTTTTAAGTTTTTTCCTTTTTCAGCCCCTAAGAGGGTATAAACGGGTTGAACACGTTTTCACGAATTCCGTCATTTCTTTTAGAAGTGATAAGAAATTGAATTGGTTCCTACTTTCTCGTGCAGTCTTCATATTTATCTATTAACTTCTTTCAGGATTTTTTGATATTCAACCCCCAAGTGGGTGTAAGGAGTTTGCATATCTGATGATATATCGAATTAATTTTTACTTCCGAAGGTTTTCTATATAGGCGCCAAAAAGTCAATTTCCGTATTTTTAGATTTTCAATCCTAAGGGGTGTAAGAGGTTGTATGCATATTTCTTAGATTTTATGAGATATTAGATCGCTTTTCACTTCCACAGACTTTTTATATAATCGCCTACAAACCCATTTCTCAATTTTCTTGTATTCAACCCCCAAGGGTTTGCATATGTTTTCACAATTTTTGCAATCCTTTAGTTCTGATGAGATATAAAATTGGTTATTACGGCATTTGTTGTAATGACCTTAAAACCAATTTTACGATTTTTCGAATTTCAAAAACAAAGGGGGTGTGAAGGGCTTGCTTACGTTTTCACAAATTTTTCAAAATCCCTCGTGTCTCAAGAGATATCAAATTGCTTCTTATGAAATCATTTAAAAACCTGTTTCACAATTTTTTCGAAACTCAAACCCCAAGTGGATGTAATGGGTTTGTGTACGTTTTAACAATTCGTCATATCTATTAAGTCTGATAAAGCAGCAAATTCGTTTTTACTTCTATGGGCTTTTAGAGAACATAATATACCGAAATTCGAATAGTTTACCATACACGGGCTTTTCCAATGTTTAATCGGCTAAAAATTTCTATTTTAAATATTTTTTTTTAAGAACAAAACTAACTTTCTAGGAAACCTTATAATTTCGAAACAACTGATGATATACTCCGACTTTGACCGCTCCCGAACTTTGACCCGAAAATAATAAAGTTTCGCCCAGACCAATGGCAGAATTTTTTATATGGCCATTCTTCATCTGGGTAATATGGTTATTGTCTGTGGTATAAACAAAAGTAGTTCGCAACTTTATGAGCTCCGTGCAATTTGTTTAAGTTACTTTTGACTACTGAGAAAGTTTTGATTTTTTATATACAATATTAACAACTTGAAAATACTATTACAGTTGAATTGTTAAACAGTTTGATAAGGGACTCAGTCGAGTCCGAAACGTCACACAAATTAAAAATTTTACAGTATTTTACCCGGAAAACTAATCTCTTCAATTTAAAAATGTACTGGGACAACATTATCCAAAATTAATAATTCGTAATTGTACAGAATTTTTACTGGATTGTGTTTATGGAGACATACGAAATCCTTTAATTACAAAAACCCTCTAAACTACCAAAATGAAAAGCAAATTTTAATTTTTTTGTTTACTGTCAATTTTTTGATGAAATAGCGGGTTTTTATTTTAATGCATTCATTGACCAGATATATTGTTATCTCGTATAACTCTGTCAAATATTTTAATGATTTTAACCGTCACCCGATGAGTGATCAGATTTTGCTATTATTAAAATTTTGTATCATTACATTGGCGTTCTAGTTTACAACAGAATTAAAAAGAAAATTATTACTTGAAAAACGTCCAGCGTACATCAGTTCACTTTCTACTGTTTTTTGCTTATTTTGTTTAATATTTGTGAAATTTAAATTTAGTATACCTAATAATATTTCTTTTATTATATTAATTTTCGTTTTTGGATTTAAAAAAGCACGCGCAATATAATTTTGAAGAAAGTTGTTTTATTTATTTAAATTCTCCGCGCATTAAAGCCAGTTAATTTATATGATGTTTGGCTCCCTGGATTCTATCCCTCGGGGTTTGTGTACCGGCTGCGATATTTTATTATGTATACAGGAATATAACATAAATCAAAGTTGCGCAATTTTTCCTTAATTATTCAATTTATACGAGAGATTATTCAAGATGCAGATATAAATTATGTATGAGGGCATCATCTGTAAGTCGTGTGTAGAAAAAATGTTTAAGCGTCTACGGTTAAACATTTGCAATTTGTAAATAAAAGTTGGAACAGGTTTACTTTATTATTTTTAAAAAATTAAGTATTACATTTAAAATACATCTTTCTGTAATTGATCTGCATAATGTCGGGATAATGGAAAGCCCACAGTTTTAAAAATAAAAATAGTTTTTGTTATAAATTTGTATATATTTATGGCAATAATTTTGTATAAGGATGAATTAAATTTATGAAAGGTTTTTAATAAGCCCTTTTCATTAAGCATTACAAACTACAATAGTGTTGAATTACATTTCTAAAAAAACACGAAATAAATAAAATTTTAAGTAGTTATAAAAAATAATATCCATACATGCTGCTACGTTTTTAACATCATGGCATAAATATTAATAATTCCAAACTTACTTCTATACTTACGTTTCGCATCACTTTGTGTTGCAAGTGCAGCTGCGAAAATTAAAACGAAGTAAATGTAGATGGCTTGATTCATTTTTAATCTGTAAATAGAAAAATATAGGCTTTATAAAAAAAGAATATATGGATAACGTTTCTTAACTTTTCATTTTTACACTAGATGAAATTTATGGAATATTTTTTTTTAATATTAGAGATCTTGCATAACTACTTGAGAATGCGTCAAGCAAGGATTCTTGAAATAACTGATAAATAATTATAAAAAAAATTTTTAAAATAAATTTCTAGTTTTGAAAAATCACACAAAAAATGTTATTCAAATTATTTGGTGTTGGTTTATTCAACTTTTTGTGTAAGCACAAGATAGCTTGAAAATGCGCTCCGCTGACATTACAATTTTCTATCGATGATTTTGATACATAATTTTTACTATAGAGCGATATTCCCAGATATCTGTCGGCAACATCCAGATAAATGCCCTTAAGATTTACAGATCCACTAAACATTGCTGAAGCGGTATTAAAATTAATTTGTCATTATAGATATAATAAAATATAATCACACAGATCTGTCCCTGAGGAAAGGAGAATTTTTAAATATATATTTTCTTTACTATAGTTCTGAAGCATTCTCCCATTAACCATTAACTCAAACTTTGTCCGAAAAATAATAAAATTTTGACCAAACAGATTTTCCTTTTTCTACTACGGAATATCAATAGATATTTGTTTGAAAATTTTGATATGGGACAAGATTAATTTTACCAATTTGCATAGGCAAGTTGCTAAGGGGATTTACTGTTTTCTCTAAAATCTCTACGGAATCGATTTAATGACAAACAATCAAATAGGCTTCCTGTGGGCGATATGGTGTTAATGTGAGAAGCAAATTCATAATTATATTAAGCTACATAAGTCTGAGGCCTGCAGGGGATTCTTATTATTATTATTATGGCTATTCATGTTCAGTATGGATAAACCGTATCAGTCCTTGAGGAGTTAGTTAAATTCACATAATCAGCAGATTTATTTAATCAGTCAGATATTTTATGAAGATTTATTACTGTATTCTTTTCGCTCCTACTAATGTAAACTTCAATACTATTCATGTTTTGTTTGTTTTTGAGTAATTTTAAAAATTGTCCCGACTCATCGGTTGAATTCTACAAAGAACAAACTAAGTGTATTGATACGAAATATTTTCATGAAACTTCGCTTTAATATTGGGTAGGATCTGAAATCTACGTGCGGATTGAATCAGGTGGAAGTAATTTTATAGCAGAACAAAAATATTTTCCTTTACTAAAGCAAATAGAATGTTTCCAGTAGGTCTAAGAAAAAGGATAATATATAAAGCAAGTACTCGTATGAAGGACTTATTCTGCATATGTTTCGAATTTGAATTAATGTTTATAGGGAGTTCAGATTACTAATAGAATAAAATTGACTGTGTTTGGAGATATTGTGCCCGTAGATATGCTCGTTTTGCTACCACTGAACATTGCAGAAAATACATTGCTACAAATTCCAAGAAATGAACTGAATTCCTTCGATTACTCACAAAATTATAAATTACTCATATGAGTTCAGCGAAATTTAAAACGTTGGCGATATGTAAATCCGTAGGGAGTAAATTCTGATGGTACGAAAAAAAATTTGTAATATTCAGAAAATAGCTGAATTTTGTCATATAAATTTTTTTAAAATGGAATTAAGCTCAAGACTTCAATGAGTTTTCATATGTAAAGAAATATCATGTAAAATTATGCACTCGTCAAACATGAATAAATTGTGAATTGAAGCATGTGATAAAAGAATCAAAATCAAGTAGGCACTTGTATGCGCAAAACGGTGGTTTAAGGGAGTATAGAGAAAATTTGATTTCCATTTATCCGTGAATTTTGTGAATATTATCATAAATGTATTTCTAAGATTATTTTCTTAATTTCATATGCAACGAAATTTCGCATAAATATTTTCATAAATATTTCTCGATATTTATGATATTAACAACTATAAATTTGTAAAATTGTACGTAAGAAGAAGTATTTATAAAGGTTTGTCGAAATAATCAAGGTGGGTATATTTTACACCCCCGTGAGTGAATGTTTAAATTATCTGTTCTATTATTTTTTGTTCATCTGTAGGTATACATTTTATTGTTCCTAGCTGTTTCATCTTCAAAAGCTTTCTACATCCGATTACGATTTGAAGATAGATGTTCTTCAAATTTATTTGTAGACTGTATTAATATAACTTTTTCGCTCGACGTTCCTCAGTTATTTGCATCAGAAATAGCTTGTTAGCATTTCGCCCAACCTCGGATGAATGCTTGAAAAAATGGTTTTGAACATTATCGAAAAGCAAGGAAAGTTTAACATAATGAGAAGCGTTGGACCATGTAATAAGTGCAGCTAGTATACAGAGGCCGGTCAAAATTCTTGAATTTTTGATGCGGCTTTAAAACCTCTATCAGCTACATATTTATAAAAAAGTTGTTTCATTGCAGTTTTTTTCCACACCAAGTGACGAAATCAATTTTTTTTTAAATATATTTAATGTACATAATATGTACCAAGTTTTAATTTTCTAGTATAAACCGTTCTTGGCATTTAATTTTCAAGTGTTTTAAACATCTTCCTGTCAGAAATTACTTTCCAAAATTATACTTCCGATGTAGCTCATCAAACTGTAGAAAACACAATTATACAAAAATGAATAAAATAGTAAGAAAAAACAATAATTTTTATGTTATATGTGTGGGATCTTTTTAGTTTTGAATGGTTGTGTGTTTCATTTGTTCTTTGATGTACTACTACTAAAGGAGCACATTTTTAGCACAGCATTTTTGAGCAGGAAGATTTAATTTTTTAAAAAAATGCCAGTTTTTAGACATTAGCACTTTCCAAATTGTAATTTTTTGATATTATGAATTTTGAAAAACTTTTTTTTTGTAATCATACAATTTTTTATCGACCGGAAAATTTCCAAAAAAAATTTGTTGCCCTTAAATTGTTGTGTTTTCAATTTTAGTGCTAGCAGCCACAAAAAATTCAGTCTGTCCGCCGTATACGCCGCACGACCTACGCTAATACGTTTGAAAGTTTTTATCTCACGAACCAGTTAATAGGCGTGTTTTAATGCTCTCCAGAATAGACCACCTAATCGGCAGGCGAAAAAAAAACGATGCAGGGTATTATGTGGAGTAAACTTCATTGGTACAATTTGGTAGCCCTGCGCTGTCAAGTCTGAAGTTAAATGACATTTCCGTTTCGTTGTGTTACAATTATGTAATTCTTTTTCCTTTGTTTTAAAATCAACGGCAATAAAACTGTCACCGGATTGAATTTTATTGCAGTTCGGTTGCATTTGTGTTGTGATAAAAGCAAATGTTGCCAATCATACAAATCGAAACGAGTAAAGCGAATTGAAGCGAATTCATCCCAGACTCACACCATTTCATTCTATCCCGAATAGGATTTATAACCCAGTAAAATTAGTAAAAAAATAATTTCCCTCTTCATAATATAAATCTGGCAGCTATATTATATACAAGTTTCCCTTTTTGAATGATTGATCAAAAATATCATGTGCGTTTGAGCCGTCCTTACAATAATTAAATTCATGAAAAAAAATTTGACAAACTATTTGTTTGAAAAAGGTGAAACATTTTTGTTCTGTCGATCCGGATTTAACCCAGCAATATATAAAGGTTAAAAGATGTGACCACAAATTATATACAATAGAAACTTTAATAACAAAATTGTTAAGCAACTATTGAATGGAAAATTATATTTCTTCTCATTTAATAAGAATTAATTTTTTACGGACTGATGGAAGGCAATGGGAGACAAGTGACCCTTCTTAGTTCTTACCACACTCTATTGGTATCCTTGTATATGGAAAGAATTGAAATGTTTTCGTAAAAAAGAAAAATGTCCAATAATTGAGAAAAAATTATGTCTAATTTTATTTGGTCATTTTGTTTTGACATTTCAAAATATTTCAACATTTTTTACTCAAAACTATTTCTATCATACCTAGCAATTAATTTACCACATGTAATCTTTTTAAAAAATAAAGTAATTAGAATAGTAATTAGAAACAGAGTATCACTTTCATTATGGATATTGTGTAGGCTGTCGAAAATCCAATTTATTAAGCTAGACTTATGGCACAGAAATTAACCTTTTGTGTAGTCCTGCGGGACACAAGGTGCACTCATACCGACTTTCGTTCTTTGACTAAGTACTCTAAAGAACCGATGAGAAAATAACGACAGTTTAGGCTTATGTCTTAATATACCTAATCGAGCCTTCACCGACAGACAAACCTAAAATCTAGTCTACTCGTTTAAAAAACATACCGCAATCTGAATTTTTTGTTTTGTTCGATTAGGTTATAAATAAGTGCAATATTTCAAATTCATAGCTTGAAGCGTTCTGAAGTTATTTCCCAATATGCGGTAGCAAGTGTTTTAATGACTTTAGGATCTACTCCGCGGAGTCGATGAAGTTCAATCATTAATAAACTCTTCTTTACTTTTCACTCCGAACTATTTCATGTAAGGTTTTGTTTTCTTAGCTCAACAATATTTCTCGGTTTATTGTAAGTATATAGAACAATTTTTTCGGAGACTTCTGTATGGCGGCTACAAAAACCATAACGTAAAAATTTCAAATTGCTCGCACGAAGCGTTTTATGAATTTTTGTATGGGAGCTTCCCGAAACAGCAGGAAAATTTTGGCCGTTAGAGAACTTAGCCTTATAAATGTTTGCGCATTCCTTGGCGTGTTTTCAGAAAGAAGGACAGATGGATGGATGGATATCAAGCGTATTTGGACTTTCGGGCCACAAGTAAGCTAAAAATAGAAATAATATAAATAATAATAATCAGATTTGTGTGCTATTTCTCGCGATTACATAATTAAAAAATATTAACAAAATTAAATCATAATTTGTATTTTGCTGCAAATCAAGTGTGTTCTGTACTATTAAAATCTATGCAAAATAATAGCACGTTCCATGTGCAACATACTTTCCTCTTGTGAAAGTTAACGATATAGGTACTTCCCTAAAAATAGAAACTTAAATTTTCAATACGAACATATCGTAGTGATACAAAATATTTTCCATCTGTTTAAGATACCACTTTAACAGAAACTTGTATTTCCCAGATATTCGTACCGCTGTCATAAAGCATATACCAGCATAATTTCAATCTTTATTTCTTATACGTGCTTATGATAATCTTTATGGTGGTTAATTTAATTTTCAAGAACAGAAATTTTCTTGAATGATGTCCGTACTACAACAGGTAATCCATCATAATAATTTCAAGACAATAAACAGGGAGCTCTATGCTTATCGGGGACATGATATTTTGTCAGTTTTTGTTTCTCATAATTAAATTATTTTCAAATTGTGTTGAGAAAATAAAAAAAATTGTAGAAAAAATTTAGTTCTTAATTATTCAAAGTAAAAAGTTTTAAAATATTTTGCCATTTGCTATTGTTTGTATAATAGATTTCCAATAAGTCACAAAATAAGTCTAGTAAAATCAAATTTTATTTTATTATTTGTTAATGTAAAAGTAAATGTAAATAGAATAGAACGAAAATCTACATTTTAAAAATTTAAAAATTGTACGTGTTATTTCAAGATAATAAAAAAGAGATAATATAATTTTCAAATATTTGTAGTATGTAATTGATTATTCAGGATGCCAGTGCCCGATTTGGGCTGTCGCGCCATTGATGATGAATGGATTATTCCAATACAAAGTTAAACCACCCGTTTATTTTGTCGTTCCACAAACACAGTTTTAAGAAGTTAACTTTTTTGCGTTGCACTATAAAAAGATTTTTTTTTGTGAGACAACCGAGATCAAAGAAAATCTATTATTAAAATAAGTACGTAAGATTTCCGAACTAACTATATTCATCAATATAATCTTCCAACTTCTTTCTTTATTTGTCATATTTAAAAGTTTTTTACATTTTCAGTCCTTTATCGTACATTTTCTACAATTGAAATTAAAAGCTAAATATCTGGTAAAATGGGTAAAATGCAAATTCGATCGACAATTGTGTAGTGTTAAGTCACTGAAATTGCCATTTTCACCTGAAGTGCCAACAGTGCTAAGTATTGTGAAATGTGGTTCTATTTACCCTACAGATTCCTATACTAGAAACGTACTTGAGTTTGGAAGATAAAGAAAAGTGCTACTTTAAAGTGTACTAAGTGGCACTTAATGGAAAGGATTTTAATTACTATTGATGATGATTTAATTTTCGCATCGCAGTGACAATATATTAAAGATTTAGAAAATGCAAGATTAGAAAATTCTATTAAATGGCTAATTGTGCGCTTTGCATAGGATTTTCTGCAGTCAAAATAAATTAATTCCGATGATAATCTTTATTAGGTTTAAATTTTTTGTGGGTACTGTTGGGTATCTATTTAAATTTTATTACACCACAAAGTAAACATAATTTTCAACCTGTCTGTTGTATGATCTTATCGTCAGGTTTGATTACTTACCTATAGAAATTTTACCATAAAAGAATAAGTGCATATTTTTGCCAGATAGGGAATCTGGAAAATTGTTAGCCAATGCGTCCTGTCCAATCTTATAACAGTTAACTACATCTCTTCAGAAACAGTAGATTGCAGAAAGTGATCCCAATTATTACGGAAAACTTTACTCATTTTAAGAATGAGAAAAGTTTGTTTTTCCAGATTTACTAGAGTTTATTTGATTGGGTCCAAGATATCCATTGTATTGTATTGTCAATCTCATAAAAAGCTATTAACGACGCTCCAATAAAATGTATTAAAAAAAATAACCAAGAGACCATAGCGCTTAAGAAAGTATAACGCTTAAGAAAATGCTATAAATTTCCGCCCTAGTCCTCGTATATTTTTTACAATAATTTGACCAGGGTCTTTTTCTCTGAGGAGTTGTGCTCTGTGGCTATTTGGAAATGTTAATTTTCGTTATAACTCAATTATGATATTCTCGCGTAAATTATCTATAGAATTTTGAGGCCTCAAGTCAAGAGATCAAAGTCGACTTTAATTAGCATTATCGTTTGTATTTTGGACTACGTCCGACCAAGAAGTAAGGTAAGGATAAATTTCTGGTGGTTGTAATGCAATTAAAATTCAACAGTTGAAATATTAGGGGGAGCTTCCTACAGGAAATTGAAGAGCAGACACCGGAGTATGTTTTGTTAATAACATTAAGTTATTGACAATAAAATTGTATTAAGCTTGATGATGAAAATGCTGGCCGTAACATTATTAAGTATATTAGCTTTACTAGATGTGTCTTAGAAGTTAATTTTGATCAATTTATTCCTCCCACTTACGCCTTCATAACTCAGGAAAAATTGAATTCCACTTAAATACATAATTTATACGTAAACTCAAGTTTCAACTTGGCAACATTAGCTGGCTCTGAGATACAAATTTTTTAATTAAATTTCACTCTTTCGATTATAGATATACCCTAACGATAGGCGCTGAGTTAGTCTCATTGGAAGCTACACAGACGAATCAAAAAACAAGAAAATAACTTCTAATGCTGCAGTTACTTTGTAAATATTCTGGCTACTTTGATTTAATTTTTCCATTTCACAAAAAATTCTTAATACGTCTCACTGTTCCCAGTAGTTAGATTTTTGTGTAAAGTACAGTAAGTAAGGAAAAAAAGTTAGGAAAACGGTACGTTTTCGTATAATAAAAAAAACCGACGGCATATCTACAAATATATTGTGTAGCTTACGACTACAAAATTTTGTAAAATTTGCAGCTCTACAAGCTAAAAAGCCAAGTAGTATCTAGTTGATTGAGCTGAACAAATTTGGTCCATCGATCCGTATCTCTAAAAGGTTCATCATCATCACTAAAGGCTCAAGTCGGGCGCTGGCCTCCTGAAGCCGTCGCCTCCAATCGTCTCGATCCAAAGACCGCGTCCTCCTGCTGCTAATTTTTAAGATGGCTTTGCTGTCTTGCTGTCAGCGCACTGCAGTTTACGTAGCTTGATGAACGTTGAGGTATGTATTCGCAGCTTATTGTTCCTGTGCACTTTCTTGGATTTCATTATTGGAAGTACCAAATAATACGTTTTATTTGCTAGCATGATCCGTCGTTTGATTTCGTCCGTTTCGTTGCCGTCTTTTGCTAGATTAGCCCCAAGATATATGAAGTTGTCCACACTCTCCAAATTATACTCCGCAATTGTTACATTCTGTCTGATTGGCGTTCTCTTTCTTGTTTGCGTCATTATTTTTGTTTTACTTTCATTTATGCGTAACCCGACTTCTTTTGCCGCGGAGTCAAGAATGACAAATACCTCCTTAGCACTAGGGAAGGATCTTGCGAGGATGTTTATATCGTCAGCGTATGCTACTAGTTGGATGGACTTGAATAGTAGTGTCCCATTGGTGTCGACTGGGGTTTTTCGGATGACATTCTCTAGTGCCAGATTGAAAAGAATGGGGGCTAGACCATCTCCCTGCTTTAAACCACATTCCGTTCGAAAGCTGGTTGTGGAATCGGTTTGTATTCTTACTTGGGATTCAGTCTTCGTCAATGTGAGTCTCGTTAGTCGAACTAATTTTGGTCGAATTCCAAAATCAAGCATGATTTGGTACAGTACCCTCCTGTCGATACTCTCATATGCTTGTTTAAGATCTACGATATTCCCAACATTTATCAAGCACCTGTTTCACCGAGAATATCTGGTTTGTTGTAGATCGTCCAGTTCTGAATCCACCTTGTTATCGTTAGTATAGTGCTTAAGACGACGTTCAATTATTTTTGTCAGTATTTTGTAGGACCTACACAACAATGATATTCCTCTGTAGTTCTCACAGCAGGTTTGTCTCCTTTCTTATAAATTGGACATATAATGCTTTTTGGCCAATCGTCGGGTACCTATATTTTCCTCTGTCCAAATTTTACATATCATTTTGTGTAGTATTTTTACGACACAGTTTCCACCGTTTTTCAGAAGTTAAACTGGTATTTCGTCAATTCGCGGCGCTTTGTTTAATTTCTGGTCACATAGGGCTGCTTTGATTTCGTCTAGTGTGGGTAGTGTCGATGATGGTTCTTCTTCGTCAGTTGAAACCTCAATTGAGATGTTATCGGTCGTAATCAGTGCTGATCGAGTGGGATTGAGAAGATGTTCGAAGTAGGAATCTCCTTTTAATTTCTTGTGTGTCGCTGATGATGTTGCCCTCTACGTCTTTGCAAAGACTAGTTTTGGGCTTATACCTTCTTTTTAGGTCTTTTACTATTGCGTATGCTTCCCGGGTTTTTATTTTGTCTAATATTGTCGTCCTTTTTTTCTATCTTGTTATTATAGTACTTCCTTTGCTTTCGCCTGCAGATCTTTTTTGCAAATCGCCTAAGCTCGTCATATCTATCTTTTTGGCTCGTGTTGGTCGTTCAGTAAAAATTTTGTAAGCCTCGTTCTTTCTATCTATTGCATCGCGACATTCTTGGTCGAACCAGTCTTTATTTTTTCGCCGTGTTTGATATCCTAATGTCTCTTCTGCCGAGAATTTGATGTCATCTCGTATTTTCAATCACATATTCTCCACTTGCATACTCTGGACGTTTTCATATATTGGTGTCAAATATTGATCCAGTTTTGACATGTATGCCTGTGCCACCGTTTCGTCTTTGAGCTTGTCGATATTGAATTTACGAGCTCTATTCGATTTCGTATATCCACGACAAGCTATTCGGCATCTATATTTAGCTCTGACTAGATAGTGATCAGAGTCACACTCTAAAAGGTTAGTAAAGAAATAATTCAATACTCATTTTTGTTGTTCATTGAATTGAAGAACTGGAGTTGGAATACCCAAAGAAATGTTTAGCTCTCGAGGTGAATTGACTTTTTATTACAAAAGGCTTATTGCTTCAATTGACGTAAATTTGCTACATTTTTCCATTAATTTTTGGGAAAAGATTTTTGACAATTTTTTTAAGCAAACCATACTGAAACTCGTTTTGACAAAATAATTTTACATTGAGCCTCAAGGATGCAATTTCATCATTATGGATTTATTATTAAAAAAAAGGGACACTTTATAAAAAAAAATAGATACTGCTTATTTTATTACATATATGATCTAGGTATTAACGATTTTTCAGCCTAGACATTTTCTGATTGAAATTTTGGTCAAATTCTGTCCATTGTGACAAGGTTAAAAGCTTTTGTGATACAGTGTATTATTTTCAATCGGAGGTGATTTTATCAATTGATTTTATGAGCGTGTGGTATCGACACATTTGGTTAAAAGGGAATAATCATTACATTACACATTACTGCTTGCTTAATAATAAAATTATTGAATTTATGAATCACATCGTAAACGCATAAACAATTTTTATATTGATACTAATATAATAGTGACTTATTTTCCTGGAACTCAATTTAATAATATGAATCGAACTTTGTCGAGTTTAATAGAATATTGTTTTTTTACTTGCCTTCTTCCAAAGCATCATAGGTACAACAAACATTTTATCAAGTTTATAACGACAATATTGTATTATGTAATATTTAGTAAGTTTGCTTACGATATACGAGTATACTCGACTTCAAGGAAATTCTAATAGTTAGGATAATGTTATTTAAAAAAGTCCAGTAAAAGGTTATGTAGCTGCGACCTTTTAAATTAAATTTCGTCAATCGAATTTATTTTCATTCCGTGTTTTCAGTTAAGACCTTAACAATCTTAAGGTCGAAGGTATCCAAAAGATCATCAAATAAGGGCGTCAATGCATTTCGAAAAGTATTTCAAGGTAGATAATATCATCAAATTCAGTTACATAGTTTAGGTCTCTATAAGGAAATCGGATTATAGTCCTCGAATCAAATCTGCTGAGTTTCGATATTTGGAAGTTCTATCATTTAAGAATAGGTGAATAATTGGTGCTTTGGAAATAATATGCAATAATTGTTTTATAGAGATATTCAAACCATTAACTATTGAATCGATGATTCCACAGACAATTATCGTAAATTTTTACTTCAAGGAAGCATCAGTGGCGGCTCGAGCCTTTCCTAGCAGGTGATGCTGAATTGGAATATTAAACTCGACTTTGTCGGACTAAAACTATATGAGTAAGGACGTCGGTATACTGCGGAAAGTCATTAAGTAACATTTTAAAAACAAAAAATCACTAGTAACTTGATGACTTTTTACACTCTAGATGAAATCATATAGAGTATTATAAGTTTAATCCAGCCCAAAAGTTTGTAACGCATAGAACCAAGCCTCGGACGAAAAAAAGTTATACATTATTTTTGGTTTATTTGTGGCCAAAAACCTCAAATCCGACTGACGTCCGTCCGTCCGTCTGTCCGTTAGCACGATAACTCAAGAACGCCTTCACCTAGGATCTTGAAATTTTGAATCTGGATGTTTGCTTGAATTTGTAAGGCTAAGTTCGTTAAGAGGCATAATCGTCATACTCCTTCGGGTAGCTGCCATACAAAATGTCCTTAAGACACGTGTTCAAGAATATTGACCAATATCTTCGGAACGCCTAAAGCTACGACTTTGAAATTTTGTATGTGTTACTTTTTCAATAGTTGGAGCTAAATGTATGATTATGAAGAAAATCCTATTAGTCCTTCGTGTAGCTGCCATACAAATATCCTGCCAAGACGTCTTCACTTAATTTACGGAACTTACTATAACTCAAGTAATCTTTTAGCTACGAATTCGGAATTTTGTACAAATTGGTTTTGAGTGAAAAGAAAGTTCGACTTTACTAGTCAGCGAAATCCTATTACTCCTTCTGGTAGCTGCCATACAAAATGTCCTTAAGACACGTGTTCAACAATATTTTTCGATAACTTTTGAACGCTTCAAGCTACGAATTTGAAATTTTGTACACGTTCATTTTTAAATGGTTCCAAGGAAATGGATAAATATGTAAGAAATCGAGTGAGTCCTTTCTGAACCTCCCAAGTGAAAGTCCTTCAAAAAGGACATTTTTTTTTCGATGACTTACCCAGTTCAAGATATGAAATTAAACACTGAATGTCTTTTAGTTTTGAGTAGCAATCTAATGGCAGTCCTTAATAAAGGACATACAACATGCACACACGTAATTCTACTTTATCTCCAACTACAATATAAATCGGAGTTCAGTATTCATCTAGAGTATTATACGATTGGCTTGCAGCCGATCGTGACTGCAGTATGTTTTCTCTGTAAAATGGTGAGGCTTAGACTCACAAGCCTCATTTGGCGAGCCGCCACTGGGAAGCACAGTAAACTCAATAAAAATTGGAACAATGGAGTAATTTTTAAGAATTTATTTTTAATGTTAGAAACTTTGCAAGGCTTCTTAGGCTCGATGCAGAGGAGTTTTATGCAGCGATTAATATTCTATATAGAAAATTAACTCAAGCTAAGATGGTTTCCTTCGAAACAGTCGATAGTAGGTACATAGGTATCCTCGACGTTCCTTAATAAACTCGACTGTTTCCCTGTTTTCTGCTATAGTAAAATTTTAATTTTGCCATTTTTAGACAGTAAACAAATTTTTGGCGTATATGGCGAACAAACGGACTTTTGTTTTTTAGGGGTTTACAACCCTTAAAACGTGGAAATACAAAATTTCAAAGTGGATTTTTTTTAATTGCATTACAATACTTTGCTAATTATTTTATTTATTTATTTATTTTCTGAACTACTGCCTAAAAGATTAGACAGAGCTAGATAGGCGTCTAGTAAACCAAGTATTTTGATTGACACTTTGCTAATTAAAAAATAATAGAGTAAGAAAATTTCTGTTGGATTTTCTTTCGATATCTAGCAGCTTTTTTTTCGGACTAGCAGCTGATGACATTAAGTTGAATCCTATTTTAAATACTGAATACTGATACTGATAAATTAGGTATCTTAAAAAGAGTTTTCAATAGTGCAAGTTCCGTGAACAGGTGTTTAAGGGATTAAGAAGGAGAAACAGAAGGTTTGAAGGATAGATAACCTTGTAGATTTTCCAAATTAAAGAATGGTTTGTGCTGAATATTTTAAACTTAATTCTTGTATGCGTATAATGTAGAGAGGTTTTTCAGAAAAAACAAGAATCTTTTGTAGATTCGACCGACCTCTGAACTTCTTAACTAGTGAAGCTACTGTTCTAGCAGTCCAAAAGTATTCCAGATAGGCCCTAACCTTAAAATGGGAGAAATTTAATCATCTAAAAACGAATACTGGTGTATAAATGAAATTGTTGACTGACTCGGTAAATTATTTTTAGTCTATTAATTTAGAGGTGGTGGGTTAAGTATGAGAGGACGGAATAGTACTCATCGTCAGATCGCCGTAGTTGTATCCTATAAAATAAACAATGGTTTCAGGTCGCGCAGAAACTGAGTACCCGTAAGAGGTAGATTCAGTAGCTAATATTATTCTTTTACGAGTATGATTATGATTTTTTTTTAAAGGAAATCGTATTACATTCATAAACTTACTTTTGTTCATACTAGTAGAATAGAATAAATTGAAAAAATATTAAAAATATGTTTGCTCGACTTTTTATACCTGTTTATTGTCTGTCCAGTTAATAAACTACGTTTATCAAGAGCATAATGAAGTTTAAGACCTGTTACTGTAGAGGAATATTTTCATTGCTCACTTTTATTATGAACTGAATTATCCTTTGAATTATTAAGGCATAATCTAAGCTATGAAAAAGTTGACCATGGCAACAAGGACCATGTTATCAAGGGCCATGTTATCAAGAATCTTTTGTATATTTAATCAAGTAGTGCGAAGCCCTGCAGCATAGTGAACAAGAGTGGCTTTAGAAAGAGAATGCATAATTCTTTTTTCGAGGATCGGGTGAATAAAAGGAGGAAAAGTATTCACCTCGTTCAAATCGCTGAGCAAACCTCAAATTAGCGTTTCGAAGAATTGGTTAGTTGACGACAGAAACAATTTAAGCAAACATTTATCGTAGCTCATAATGAGAAACATTACATCAGACTGCACCTGGGAGAATCGGGTAGCCGGGAGGAAAGAAAAAAACCGAAACCAGTAAATTGAACTCGAGCACTTAATAAAAGCAGAGCAGTGCATTTCCTCAGAAAACCAACGTCCTAAGATGCTCCTCAACAACTGGGTGTTATTTTCAATCTGAACAGGCGATGGCTAATTAAATTTGTAATTGCTTGATTGCATTATAAAGTGTTCTCGAGATCGGAAATAGCTTGCCGTCGTCGTTGGTTCTTGGAACTGAGGCACATTCTTTTCATTAAAATTTTTCAATTATTACTGTCACAAGGCGAAAGGGTGATTGTGGTGAAAGTGTGGCTGGAAGACACGAATTTCTCATACCTGACTGAATTTTTTTAATTTTCGGATCCTACAAAATTTAAAAAAATTTCAATTATAACAATTGAAATTTAAATAAATGTTTTTCTTTTTTAAATTATTGGGCGAAATGTGTAATGTTTTGAAAGGACACTAAATCTAAAGAATACGTACGTTATTTTTACTTAGCAGTCACAGAACACCTTGCAACTTTTCTATTGCACTTTTCTTAGAATCACTTTGAACACGGAACGCGACACTAATTTACTCTTTTTTTCTTCAAAAAGTAAAGATAGACAGAAAACTTTGGATGTTATCGACGGAACTCAAAAGGAAAATGCACTTATTAATGACGAAGTAATGGAGCCGAAAGGACACTAAGAACTGACGAGAGATGCACAATTTGTCTTAATTCTTTTTTTAATAATACACTTTATGGGTGTAACTTGTGCCTTAGCAGTTGAATGAATGAAGGGTTTGAAACTTGAGTCGGATGCTTTATATAAGAACGTTCCGTTATAATCGGAATTTGTAACCAATCAGAAGGACTTTGGAGCTTTCATGTGTCGGCGTTTAGGTGGATATGACGACGCTGCCAACGATGATGACGAGCAGGACTGTCGAGTCCACTGCTCCCGTAAACTCGCGACGTGAAATAGTGCGTGAGACGTGGAAAGCTTTGCGTGTGAAAAGAATTTGTTCACCAACAGGCAGCAAGCGACTCGGAATAATGTCGGAAGTCAGGAAATGTTATCGAAAAAAAGCTACTACCAGGACACCTGTTAGCACACAGGACAAGGTCGCTCTGCAAGAATAATAATGCTGATGGTGGATAACGACGGCAGTTGAACCGAAAGTGAGGCGGAAACGGTTGAATGGAAGTTGACACTTTTGCCTGAAAACGGAGAACAGGATCTACAATTTTAACACATTGGAAGCGGCCCAACCGAATTTGGTACTTACCTGGTTTTTCAACTTATCAATATTATCCCGATATTGTTCAAAATGTGAAGATGAAGTAATTAAAAAAATAGATATAAATGTGGGTGGGATTTAATCAAGATCAGTGAGTTAGGCATAGATTAATTTTCGAAGGCGATTCGAGTCCAAAAGCTACTTAGAAAAATGTCCTGACTCAATCTAAGTTTGGTACGCGGCTACCACCATTAAACAAAATATCTACCTGGTTAATTTTTCACCTTTGGTTTTCCTACCAAATTCATAGCCGAAAACCAACTTCCATGATTGAGAAGTCTTCGAGGAGGCAAAGACTCGTCCTGGACTACGAAACAAACACGTTACATATATGTAACAAAGTGCTTGCGGCTTTTAGTTTATTATTTTTCATAATAAAGTATTGCCAAGGATTTAAATAAAATTTGCTGCCCTGAAATTTTTTTCCTTTCTGGACTAGTAGACCAGAAATAAAAACACACTTTTGTCGCATCTCTCTTTTAACCACTTCCCGTACTTCCCGAAAAATAATGAAGTTTTGCACAGCCTGTTAGGGAGATATGCACAGACTCAGGGCCGGATTTACCTATGAAGTGGCCCGGGGCTATTTCACTTTTGGGGACCCCTAACAACTAAGGCTTATGATTTTTTTTAATTTTTTTCCTAATCGAAAAAATATTTGAAAAACATTTTTTTGTGTTTGTATCACATAATGTCGAAAAAAAATTTTTGTTCACCAAAGATATCAGCTTTCTTCCTTTGCGCGCCAATACCACAACTGCAAAAACTTTGCCAGACTCTCATTTATTTCACATACTTCATTATTTTTTAGAGGATCCCACTATTTTCAATTAATCAACTTTTTTCCAAGGATTCTGTTATAACTATGACAATATAAAATACGTACGTGGCCTGAATGTTGTTTGTCGGTTAAGTTGCTGGTTTAAGTTTAGGTTTAAATCTAAACCAGCAACTTAACCGACAAACAACATTAAGGCCAGGTACGCATTTTATATTGTCAAGTTGCTCGTACTGCACTATAAATTTCAGAAAGCTTTGGATCCATTGGATTTTTCTAATGGCAGCGAACTTATTTAAATAAACATCAAAATATCACCTTCTCTCTCACGATTATCATTGGTGGATTGAATGGTAACTGCTCACTGCTTCTTTTCTTCGAAGTGGAGATCAAAACGGATTTTACTTAGTTTTTGGGAAGTGTATCATCATGGCAGCCTCTTATGAAAAAAATGGATTTTGAACTGAACCAGATGATCTCAAATCATAAAGACTATGGTAAAGAATTTTGAAAAGTTTGAAATATTTATCACTTCCTTGATTGGTTACTCATCTTAGCTCCTTTTAAAAATATGCTCATTTATATGGGAATATTTCGTGCTTTACTTTTAGCGAAATCATTTATTATTTCATCAAAATCAATCGAGTTTAGTACATCAAACTCTATTGACATTCAAACGATTTTCGCCAATTGTATTACGCAAATAGTTTTTAATCCTTGCTAAAGTAGAGAAGGATCTTTCCCCTTCACAATTTGTTGCAGGTATAGTTAAATACATTCGCAACGAAATCCTTACGTTTGGAAACGTGCGAAGAATTGAACTACCGTCCTCAAGTAATTCGCTCATACGTGCGAGCTTAGTTTTTGCAATATTTTCGTTCTTAACAATTTCAGAAAATTGTAAGAATTCATAAACGAAACCAATCTTCAAATCTTTTTTTTTTTTTTTCTTAAATTAAGAGGCTCAGAGGATGTAGCCATATTGGAGCCGTTGAAAAGTTTATTTAAAATAATATTAAAAAATCTGCCAATGGTCTGGGCGAAACTTTATTATTTTTCGGATCAAAGCTCGGGAGCGGTTAAAGTCGGAGTGTATGAGTTGCTTCGAGATTATTAGATTTCTTGGAAAATTAATTTTGTTCTTAAAATAAAAATATTTAAAATCGCGATTTTTAGCCGATTAAACATTGGAAAATTTCTTTCTTCTTATCATTTATACTCTCTTAGGAGCTGAAAAAGGAAAAAACTTAAAAACAAGTTTTAGGCGATTATTACGCAAGCACGTGAAAGTGAAAAGATATTTGATATCTGATAAGACCAGGGGATATAGTAGAATTCGTGAAAAAGTTTACAACCCCCTTTGCACCCCCTTAGGGGTCGAATTTTAAGAAATCCTGAAAACACTTTCTAGGTATTTATATGAAGAAGATGTACAATAAAAAACAATTCAATATTTGGGAAAACCTAATAGATATGACGAAAACCGTAAAAATATATGCATTCCATTTTCACTGATAATTTTTTTTGCCCCCCCTCCGAACGCCAATAGATATTTGAAATTTTTTTTAATCTAAATTAGTTTTCTAGTTGATCTACATAAACATACTGAGTTTCAACTTTGTAGCATAAGCCGTTCTATAGATAGGAAAAACACCCCCCACCCCCGTACCATACTGCCCCTATAAAAAATTATATTTTTCCAACATGCCACTAATATAGATCTATCTAAATACTAAGTTTCAGCTTTATATCATTATAGGTTCTCGAGATATAAAAATCGGAACTTTTTCCTTTTCACCCTCCCCCACCCTCACCCTCTACTCCCACACTTCCAAAATTTTGTTTTCTGCTAGGGGTCTATTAGGCCCACTTCTGGTAAAAATTTTAAGCGTATATCTTACACCGTTCTTGAGATATGAGACGTGATTTTTTAAAAAAATTCTTATCCCCTCCTCTTTCATGCTCCACCGCCCTCTTAAAAAATTTTACTTTCAGCAAACTTCATTTGTCAACCTTTATACAAAAACCAAATTCTATTTGTCTAGTGTAATTGGTTCGTGAGATATCGTAATCTAAAGTTTTTCACGCCACTGCCCCCACTCAAAAATTTATTTCCAATCTATTCTCCTAGTATATCTACAGATATTCATTAAGTTTCAATTTTGTGACAGTAACCGTTTAGGAGATATAGAATTTAGAATGTGTCAATCTCGCCTTTTTTGCGTTTCGGACGCATTATTTTTCCCCCCACTCCCAAACCCCTTCACCTATATCAGCAATTTTTTTGCAAATGGGTCCACTACTGAAGCTCTATATAATTTCCAAATTTCAGCTTAAGCGGTTGCTGAGATCTAGAAACCAAAATTTTCCGTCTAAAACACTTCCCCCTCCTCCCCCCTAACACCCCCACCACTCCAAATTTGGTCACTAGAGGGCGCCTACCCACTCTATCCACGAAAAAAAATTCAACTAAATAGCTCAAAGGGTTTGGGTGCTACGAGCCTTCAAACAATTTTGCGTACACCGGTAGACGTACGGCGTACGGCGTACGGCGTACGGGGTACGGCGTACGGCGGACAGACGGACTGAAATTTTTTTTTGCTTTTTTCGTGTCTACTCGTTATGAAACGTAAAAAAAAAAATTTTGAGGGTAGCAAATTTTTTTTTTTTAAAAATCGATAACAATACTGTATTATTGAAATAATAAAGTAAAACGTATATTGTTTGCATTAGCGAAGTTAAACAGCACTAAAAGAGGTTTGTCGTTATTTTGCATGATAGGGACTGCGATGATGTCCCGTATAAACAGAGGAGGAGTGAAGCCTAAAGTCGCCAGAGATGCAAGAAGTGTAGTTCTAAAGGGGTATTTGGAACATGACCAAAAGACATGATCAGCAGTCTCATATTGGTTGCAATCGGCGCACAGTGGGCTTGCATTAATTCATAGTCGGTTCAAGTTGGTATTGAGGCCATGGTGATTAGCCATGATTCGAGAAAAAAGAACTACCATTGAGCGGCTAGGTTCAACCAGCAGCCTTTGGAACCATGCATGTATTGAGATCATTGGAATTATGGAGTGACAGTATCTACCCATGTCGTCTTCTTGCCAGTGTTTTTGCCACCTATCTAAAAGTGTTTGTTTCGGAGTCGTCATGAAGTCTTCTTGAAGCGGA
Source organism: Beris morrisii (assembly GCA_951812415.1). Lineage (NCBI taxonomy): Eukaryota > Metazoa > Arthropoda > Insecta > Diptera > Stratiomyidae > Beris > Beris morrisii. The sequence continues at coordinate 160,641,841 of OX638310.1, forward strand.
TTCGAGAAGAGCGTCTGTGTGAGAGGTAAGGACGCCCCTTCGCGCGCTAGCTTGTCTACTAGTTCGTTTCCTCGGATACCGCAATGTGCTGGAACCCAGCCCAGTGTTACTTTGTATCCAACACTATCGAGTTGTAAGAGGACCTTCTTGCATTTGAACACGTATGTATGGGATAAATCTTCAAATCATTGGGATATGCACTTATAAGAGCTTTACATTTATCTTGAATTTCTGCAATTGATAATTCGTTAAAAATCTAAATAAATTTTCAATGCTGTTGTACGCTGCGCTTCTCTTCTCTAATTCCTGATACAGACAGTCGATTATCGGCAGAAAGGTTTCTACGCGAAATTTTTCACGTGCAGAAAATTCCGTTTCTATTGCATCGCCTTCATCAAAAAAACATGCTCTTTTCCTTTTTCTTCTATTATATTCTCTATATTGATGATCATCCACAAGTTGCTTTGCTTCAGCCTCTATATTACTATATTAAAACAATCTTGATATTTATTCAGAAAACCTGACAAAGACCTATATAGTTGACATACAGTCAGTAAATCAAATATCAGCGCTCTGAAGCATGGAAGCGTTCTAAAATGTTGTTCCAAAAAATAACCATGACACCAGTATCGAATTCTTTCATTTCATTCAAAATGCCATTTGCTTCATTTTTGGTTATCTGATTTTGGGTGCTATCACACGCCAAATTACTAAGAGTTGTCATAATCTCAAAAACCCACAACGGCTTCTATCACCTAACGGTCCTCCCGCGTCCGCTGTTAGATTGGCGGCAGTTGCGGGTGCGCTCAAATGTCAGCGAAGTGCTGACTTCTGTACGCACTCGCAACGCCCAGCAGGGAATACAAATCTCGCCCAGCGGCAACTCAACAGGATTTAATTGTATTGTATTAAATATATGAAAATTTCGGGCCCAAGTGAAATTTGTTGGGGGCCCCTTAAAATTTGGGGGCCCTGTGCTACAGAACCTTTTAGTCCTATGGGAAATCCGGCCTTGCACAGATTGTTGACAGATTTTATGTAGTTCGTAGTGATGTTAAATTTTTTACATTTTCAAAGGACCAAAAAGGAAGAATTTTCTGCGATAGATTCACTTTTAATTTGTTTTGTTTCCGTTAATCTCGTTACTTAACAAAATCGTGGGTAAATTAATTTAAAATTTTCTTTCATGCCCTTTCTATGTTTCATTATTTTTTATTAGGCACGTTACTATAATATTTCAATCATTGAATTTTTCCAGATGAACTACGAAGACGCAAAATTATATAAAATCGGAGAATACAGCGCACAACAATGACAAGATTTTCCATTTAATCATTCCGTATAATATCAACATGTCGTTTTTCACATGTTGCTCGCTATTGGTATGCATGCTGCAACAACCCTTTCAATGTATGGATAACGCATAGAATCCTTCTAGCTAGTTCGCTTTACAAAACTTTCCCAATTGAACCTGTAGATTCGCAGACCCAAAGGATGATTGCATTTCATTCTGGGTAAACGAGCCTTAACTCCTTATGATGTTATTTGCAGAGTTCGTGCTTATTCAACAGATCTGCCATGCATTCCATTATCATATCGGATTTTGATAACATGCAATTTATATTTAATTTTAAATGTAAGAGAGACTCGAGAGAACAATCGTGATCTTTTTAGCGATTTGCGATAATATCTAAGGTTTTTTTTATTTAAGGTTAATTTCAGGTTCAATTATGACCTTTACTCAGCGAGCAGATAATTAACTTAAGACATTAGGAATATTTCGAACTTATTAACTCACTGCCAATCTTTCAATTTCTTTGTTAAAAAAATTTCCTGTTTAAGGGATGCTTAAAATTATTCTGTTCAATTGTATGAATCTTACAGCTTACCACATGCCAACAAACCATTGAACCACCCTCCATATATAGACTTTAAGGCCTCTTGTTTGAAAAAGGGTTGATTTATGCCGCATTGTTACCTACTCGTTTCCAGATATTATGAAAGATACTCCGGTACTTTAATTTCAAACTTTTGAAAATCTAACGAAGGAAAATCTGAAATAAGTTTCTGCCTATGATTCGTAAGATTTTCGTCTGGGATATGGTCGGAAATACGAATTTTGTTACTAATCAGAGCCTTTTTGGAAGTTTTTGCTTTGGTAGTACCTACATTAAAAAGTTAATAGCTGAAGTTAAAAAGGAATCAAACATTTGATTTCTTCGCTCAAGTCCCATTTGTAACATTTACTTCTAGTCAACGTTTCCTTCAGCTTACTTCCGATTAAGGACACAGTTCGAAATAATTTCAAAACATTATAAGGTTCATATTGCTTTTTGCAATCAATCAAAAAGAAAAATACATGTGATTTCCACTTTTAATGCACTATCAGTTCGTGTAGAATTCATGTGAAGCCAGGTGACACAAAATCTAATTTTCGTTGCATCCTACCTTCATTTCGGAAGTTGATTAATAACGAATAAACTGCCAATAGTTCACTTAGCTTCTGTGTGTTTTATGATACGTTATCAATCCCGGGACTGAACCTCATTAGCAAGTTAATTAAGTCAGTTGGTGTGTACAGGTGATAGGTTCAAGTGTTCAGTCATAAAATGATTGAAGAACAACAAAACACTTATAAAAACGAAACAAAGCCTGATCGGGCTGTTGATGTGTGAATTGGTGTACGTACTACCCTCTATCAACTTTGTTGACATTAACCCCAGACGATTTTTTCCATCATTTTGCCGGAAAGCATTTGCCTGCGGTAGCGTTAGTGCTATTGATTACATGTGTTAGTTTCCATTAATTTTTAGACAAAAAAAAAAAATTTGATAGATTTCTGTTCGGTTGGACTTATTGAAATAAGGTCCTGGTAACGAGCAATTCGTTTTCCGGGGAAGAACCTTTTGATTTCAGAAAAATGATTGATAAAACGGAATGAGTATTCAAAATCTTGTACAAGAAGAGACACTAATGAGCTACTTAGTGGCTAGTCTCACATCAGACCAGGCGAACTACTCCAATCTCTACTAGAACCGAAATTAAGTCTTGATAAAGAATGAAAACAGGACTGGGCTCAAAAGAGGGCTATTTTCGCTGATGTAGCCTTATAGTTTCTACGCGTACTCTTTCATTGGCTACACTATACGATAAAGAATACAGAATACAATCAAATTTGGTGCATTGCATGTCGATTACGATGTATACAATGTCGAGAATTGTGTTTACAACGTCAGTTTTGAGAGGTAAGTCACCTAATCAACAAATATTATAGTTGATAATTGTCTCCTAATCAAAGTGAATAATGAAGATCGTTCCGTTTGGATTGAATGCAGAGAAATGTTTGGTAAAACTACAAAAAGGAAACCTAGAGAGCAAACGTAGAATTTTATTTAGAAAAACAAAAATAAAAATTCCAATGCGTTCCAACAATGTTCAAAAATAAATTACTGTCGACAGAGTAATGTCGATATGTCGCGAAACACTGAAAATCTCATAGTTTTTAGAAAATAAAGACGGTTCAAATTTAAATAACATGGGAAAATCTTGCGTAAATAATATATGTTTTTATCGCTTTGGATGCAGGGAAACAGTAAGCTAAAAAGTGGTTTTCAATTCTCATATCTTGGTTCTCCAACGCAAAACATTAATTTTTTTTTGAGTCTTTGTCAAAAACGTTAATTAAAATATCTAGCAGCACCATGGAAGTCTATGGGATGGCTGAGAACGAGAAAAAATCCTAATGAAATCTGATTGTGTTAGTTCATGAAAGTATGAATATTGGTAAGCTTTAGCCTATCAGCAACATAAAATTTGACATTCTAAACCCAACATGGAATTTGCATCATGATTGCATCTCACTTCCACTATAAACTGTTGTTCTTCAGTCTCTTTCTTTTGACACTGGAGACCCGACAGTACTTACTTGCATCTCACTCCTACTACAATCCAATTTTCAATCTTTCTCCTTCTCATGAAAAATTACGCTCATGTACACGGTTTTTACGCGTATCACCACCGCTTGAGCAGCACATTCTACGTCATAAATTCTACATTTTTATCGGGAATATACTTCACTACGAAAATTTATTATTATTGTTTAAATGGATAACTTTAAAAGGTAAAATTTTGGGCGAAGATGGCCAAAAAAATCAATTTAAATCCAAACTGTAAATCTAGTTTCTTAGACCTCCTTGAATATGTATTTTAAGAAATCGTAATTTCAGTTTAATTTAAATAAATTTTTTTCCAAATCTTCATGGTTTTTCTTGCTTCCTTAAAAATTTAAATTTTTGGAGTTAATCGTTTAATACCCTTTGCCGACGTTATGGCAATTATATGTATGAATTTACACAGTGCGACAAATAGAGACTCCGAGACTCCGAGACTCGAACCATATCTGAGTACTAGTAGGACCATCGGCGTTTGAAAGCTGTAACACTCCTCTTCCCGGTAATACCAATTTTGTTTAAATCGGTTGATAGATAGCAAAGTTATGACAGTTCTCCCAAAAAAACTTTTTTGTCGATGTTAAAATATTAAAATGTTGCTCAAACAATGCTCATTACATTCTTCGATAGCAAAGGAATTGTCCACAGGGAATTCGTTCCAGCTGGCTAAACAATTACTGGCGCATTTTATCTCGAAGTTTTGAAGCGTGTGATGGCCAGAATCCGTCGTATTCGACCCGAATATCGCGATCCAGAGAACTGGATAATGCACCGAGTCACACCTCACTCATTGTTCGTCAATTTTTGGCTCAGAATCAAGTCTGTGTGTTGAATCATCCACCGTATTCACCTGATTTGGCCACATGCGATTTCTCTCTATTCCCGAAATTGAAATTGAAGTTGAAAGGATGTTTTTTTTAATGACATTTCGACCATAAAATCAGCTTCAACACGAGCACTAGTGGCAATTCCACAAAATGAGCTAGAACACGCATTTGAATCACTGTTGCATCGCTGTAAAGAGTATATTGAAACTGGAGGAGAATATTTTGAATAAAAAAAATGAAAAATATTCAGATTTTTTCTTTTAGTGATGTTTTCCATGACCAGTCTCGAAACTTATTGGTCGTAGTATGACTCCAATTAATTGTAGCTTAATTGGCATTATTTAAAAAAAGCTGTGATTTTAAGAGTTTTAAACTAAAATAACTTGAAATTATTAGTAGTAGAACTTTGGTGAAATAGTTCAATCTTTTCGAAAGAGAAAAAAAATTAGTGGAAAGTCCACAAGAAAAATGTTTTTTGCTAAATAATTTTTTTTATTGTTACTGCAAATTTATTATTCAAATATATCAGTCAAAATATGCTAAAAGTTAATCGTATGATACTCAAGATGAAATATAGAACTACGATTTAAATTGAAATGCTTATTCCACTAACGTGATGTGTCACATTAATTTTTATTGCCGATTTCGCTTGCAACATTCTAACTAATTGGTAAAGTTCTAACCACTTATAGAGTCCAGATTTAGTTGGGATGCTTTAATTTTTGAGTTAAACAAGAATTTTAACTTCAACTACTCTCAAAATTACAAATTTGTTTTGATACAGCAATAAGTCCTTGTTGTTGTTGAATTGAATAAAATCGTGGGAAGAGACTATGTTTTTTGCATGTTTTTTTATACCCCAGGAATCTAATTTTTTTTAGATTAGAAAAGGGTAGTAACTGAATAATTATCGTTTGTACTTAAGAAAATTTATTTACCTTAATCTGAAAAGATATTTATTTACGGTGTGAATAAATCTATTATAATATGTATACCCTTCGAAGAGGTTAACACGGTGTTTTATTAATTTTTGTGTAGGAGCTACCTAAAGGAGTTATTTTAATTATTAAAACATCTGTTTTTGGCCTAAAGATAATCATATACAGTCTTAACGAATATGGGCAAACACCAACATTTTAAGAAGAACTACACGAAGCATCGAAACATTTTTTCCGGGAATTGAAAATCACATTCAACAGACAAATTCAAAATTTCAAACTTTGCAGGGAAGAAATAATTATTTAATTATGTTGGCAAGTTCATTATTTTACACCGAATTACTAAGGCGTTTTTGATTATTAGTCGTTCAATATTGGCCTCGCACTTATTACTTTACAGATTCTTGTACTCCATATGCTAGACAAATAACAATAAAATCAGTTTATTTAGTCTTCTGTATCCTCAGTGCTTGTAAGCAATTGGCAGAATAAAGTTTCTGAATGTTAGAAATAACACCAGATTGAACGTGAAAACAGGATACATCCTCTGACGATGGAGATAAAGTCAATAATACAATTGAATGTTATTCCAGCAGGTTCCTACGTGAAGGGTGTAGGTACTTTGGTTTTAGGAAAACATTATAATTTTCAAGGGTGCACAATGCTATTATCGCACTTTCGGAATTGTTTTTAACAATTGAAAAGGATTTGCGCAGAATTGCAATTTATTGACAACAATGCTAATCATTACGCCCATGTATTTAATTTAATTTAAAGATCAAAACAATTACCTCCCACATCCAACATACAAATTTATATAAAATGTGAAAATTTCACACAATTAATGATAAGATGTTAAAAAAGAAGTAAGCTCATGAAATAATTAAAACGAGGTGGAAAATTTTAATTTGCAAAAGAAAAGAGCCTATTATTTTCCTTACGATTTAATGAACGATTTGAATTAAGCCTCACTTGAACATCAAAAGGAATATAAATATAGTATTACGGCTGTGAATTTATTCGTTAAGGTAGACTGGCTATACACATTAGAAAAGTGTTACAAGTGGCCAATTAGACGATTCTTAAGGATTTCTGTAATCATTTGCGTTCTTTCAGCGCGTTATTTCTGGCACGTATTTTTACGAAACGAAACGAAAAAATGAATGATAGTTGAATGTAGAGATATTAACTATAATTTGTACCTATGTCCCTTTAAGGATTGTAATCACTCTAAAAATTAACTTTATAAATTTTGTATATGTTTATTCCCGTTTTAGTGGTAGGACGCCTCAAAATAAGCAAATTGGTTAGACCCTTATTTCAGACGAAGTTTTTGCTTCTTAAAATGTGGAGAAGGAGGCGGGAGAATTTCCCTACTGCATAGCTGCCATACTAAAAATGTTTACTCATTTTTAAAAATTAGCTGGGGCTCGTAGATTGTATTTCGACTGAATCTCACAAAATTAATTTACATCCCATTTAAACAATTTATGACAAAATACTACCTACTGATATTATTTTGTCGAATTTTAATTTAATAAACTCGATTCCCCTTTCTATTCTCGCATTTTCCGCAACTTAAGATGTTGGATCAACATTTTCGACTGCGAGCTATGGAACATTAAACAAACTCTGTATAGTTTAAAATAAATCAATTCCTTACAACGATATTTAAGATGGTACTGTTCACCCTCCTCATTGAAATTCCTTTCGATAATTTTAAATACATTTGCCGATAACTAAGACAAGAAATCGGCAAGCGAACTTTATGCCCGATAAGCAAGTAAATTTTATTCCTACGACCTCCGTATTACAAATAAAATCTCGAAACAGAAGAAACACAGGATTTGCATTTTCAATCAAAACTCTACATCTACTCTTCGCAGTATTAAAATATTATTGTTAGCGATTACGTAAGGAATATGACAATATCTTACTTGAGGCGTACAATTTTAAGGAAAAAGATCCTTTAGACAGTATGTGGCTGTTTTGTGCGCATTATTCAAACGACTAAGTTAGTTGACTTTAAGTGGAATTTTGTTTGCTTGGGGTGATTGCATAGAGAAATTGTCCGAGTATCTTTAAGATTTATATATTTTTATCTGCAAATCAAAATCTTACACGAGAATATAAATTTTATCTTAGTCTAAATCGTTTCGATATTTTGATTTCAAAGTTCAGTTTCTAATCGTTCATAATTTTTTTTTCAGTTTTTCATGTTTTAATAAGCGATTTAGAAACGTAACATATTTGTGCCATTTTTTTTTAGAATTAAATTATTCTAATTAAGACGGATTTTTGGAAGGACGGATTTAAGGAGATATTAGTTGAGTGCGTGGTCTAGAAGACCCTAGAAATGGCATAGGCTGCTGCTACTACCAAAGGAGCAAGTGCGACACTTCCTGCGCCATTAATTGCACAGATTTGCGGCTTTGGGAACGAGACAAATTTGCAGGCAGCTGATCGGAAGTTCGTCAAAGCGAGGGCTTGGGTCTCGGAATCGAATTGCTGCAAAGAAAAGGAGTTTCATAGCTAATCTCATTCGAAAGACTTTTGATAAGGACACTTACATGATTGAAGGTAATAGTTGGTACGCTCTTGAGTGGCGATTGGAAGGCAAGGGTCATTTCACCGTTCTTCTTCAGCAAGACACTGCCATCTGTGGAGTTGGCGCATTGGGCAATAGTCTCCCAGTTGTTGATTTGCGTTTGGCGGGCACATTGTTCGCCCGGATAGATGTTATCGGGGAAGTTTTTGCCGGCCTTCATCAGACAATTGATGAACTCAAGGATCAAAGTTTCCCGGGTGAATTGATTCTGATAGGAGTTGCTTTGAATGTGTTGAATAGCGCACGATTGCACCTTGTTACCATAACATTCGTTGGGACCGTGATGGCATGTGAACTCCACATCGTTGCCGCGGGTTTCGAACTATAGAAAAATTTACGATATTTTTTTGGTAACTATACTTTTAAATTTTATTAATTGGCTGAGTTCTTACCGTTGATTTCCCGAATGGAACCCAAGTAATGGCAAGATTTTCACCTAAGCCTTGTTTCAATTCCGGATATAATTGGCGAGTGATGAAGGCTTGACTGTCTGGACATAGAGATTCATAGTAGATGTTCACTGGAACCTAAAAATTATGAAAAAAAACAATTTTAATAATAGTTTCAAGACGATAACTTAAAAAATCTTCGGAATTATAAGAGGGCTTTCGAGAAATGTATAAGACAAGACTTTGTACGACCTCGTTCACTTTGTTTCAATCTCCAATTTTTTAGCTTAATCAAAAAAAAATCAAGTGATTAAAGTTAATTCTAAATTCAGCCAAAGCTAATGGCGCTAATTATGAAAGATAATGTTGGTCTATTTATTTCTAGAAGAGTCTAGATCGTAGGTAATTTAACGTCATTTCACGGATTCTCTCATATTCGTTCAACATGAGTTACAATGTATTTTAAGGACTTTCATGAGGGAGCTACTCGAAAGGGTACAACTATTTACTCATATCTACCAATCATCTAATTTTCGTCAAAACATATTCAGTTATTGTCCATTCAAACAAGCAGACAGGTAGAGTGATGGACGGTTTAAAATTGTAATACTCTATAGATTTCAACTACAGTACAAAAAGCTTTAATTTCCGTATCATATAATGAACGAGTACGATATTTGTCGATTTATGAACAATGCGAAATAGACGAAGTGAAATTTTTTTAAAATATAATAATAATGAAGAAAATTACTTTAGATTTGTGTATTATGAAACTAATTTGTTTGTGACATGCACCGATAAACACGTGTAAAATATTAATTTTCGTAGCAATAACACAATTATGCAGTAAAGTTAATTTAGTTTTAATTGAAGTGCGACGTTTTATAAGTTTCACCTCAAAAAATTATACAGAGTATAAACTGAGATCATATAAAATGATTCGAATTTAGAATTGGATATATCGTAATAATTTTATATTTTCCTTTAAGGCGACATGGTATAATGTAAACGAAGTTAGCATTTCTCGACCAAACTGATTTTCTTCGATACTATATTTCCTTGGAAGCGTGAAAGGTTTTTTATAGTTTCAAACCATTGCCTGTCCAAGACTCTCTAGCTGGCAAATGTTTGCCAGAAAATTTTTAAAAATGGGTACACATTTCTAGTAATTCATTCGTCATTTAGGTATTATATTGTTTGTGGCCAAACTTCTGCGAACCAGACAGGCTCTACAACGTTTTTAATATACCATATGGAGCAAGCTTGTATGGAACGAAATTTCATTAACATCAAAAGCTTTATCGCTGGTGTTGGATTTGAATTTTTTGAAAATTGATCGACTAGAAGAATGAACACTTCAGTTGAAAGATGGTTGCTTTTTATTGTTCAGTGATTTTATGTTTTATGTAATGTAGGCATAGGGCAATTGATTCCTTCTAATTAATAAAAGCAGATGCGTTTTATTTTTATTTACAGTTACATGGCTGTAACAATCTTAAGATATGAAGATAATAAGCTATTTTATTACCCTTTTTTCAGTGCCCTGTTCAAGTGCACGTTACACGCAAGAAAGGCTCCTTCAGAAGAAATATTTTGAGAGAAGAGAGGCTGATTCCGGCTAATTGCAGAATCACTATACACTTAAATTCACTACTCCTAAAACAGTAAAAACACAAAACTTAGCAATTATCTTGATGGATGAAAATGAGTTTAGGAAGAAAATATGGTATGGAAAATATAAAAGGTGAACTTTTTTCCTTATGAAGATGCCTTTTTATCCTTTTTTTAGCTGTGATAGAACCGAACAATTTTGTCTGTGTAACACAATTAAAGTGTCTCCATGTCATATGATATTAAATAAATTTTCTTAATTTTTTTTATGGTTTTAGTGTACCTACATATATGTCTATTCAAAAATGTCTGTTTTATTAAAAAATGTCTAAATCAAAGCTCTCTTTAGTCACCGAAATATAAACCCCTCCTCCTCCTCCTTGTATAAATTACAGTATGAAGTATAAATTGATTTAATTCTCTGTTTTTATCTAAAATATATTATTATTGCAGCACATTCGAAGCTAATAAAGGTCAAACTTTAATATGTGATTTTGGAAATTTCAATAAATTTTTTTAGATCCATTCGTTATATACCGGCTAATGCAGAACACGCGATTGAAAGTAATTACGAAAATATGTGGTACACATATAAAGATCATATAATAAAAATTTCAATTTTAACTGAATGAAACCCAAATACCAAGTCGTGGCACTCGACAAAAAAACGAAAGGTTATTGTCGCACCACGATGAATAATTCAAAAGATCAAACCTGGAGGTCACACAATTATCAGCGTAATTGCCTATGATTGTCTTCATGCTGGATATGGACTATGAAGACATTAATCATTATGAAATGAGCAATAGAAGACCAGAAACCGGTATTTAATCGAGGTAGCTATGAATTTATTGAGTAATTTATAAAAAAAAGCCGGATTGATGCATGCGCTGTATAATGGACCCAGTAATTGCATTATCGCCTACAACAAAGTGTTGGTGCGAGTAACTTTATTTTGGATCACTGTACGTAACTTCATACGGAATTTATTATACTCGTATTTTGGTATAAAACAACCAGACTGTTAATTAAAATGCATAAGGTGTTTCATTGTTTGATATATTTTCCCCCGTTGATAATATAGAGAATAACAAAATATGACTGTGCTGATCACGTTCTCGCTAAATGCGATTATTATAATTATCATGTATCAATATGTTTTCATGTTCTTGTCTTTATCCGTTGTTTAAACAATTCGATAGTTCACGGAGATATGCGAAAATATTTTTTAATAATAAATCATAAAAATCTTATTTTCATACAGCTGGATTCAAGACGGGATACATTAGTAATGACTTAATTAAAAAAATCCTACCTTTTGTCGGATGACGGTCTAAATCCCGATTTACTGCGGCCTCAGTGGGCCGATTGTGATTCAAGTTTAATCAGTAGAATTTTTTTTAATTTCAGCATGGGTATGGTAACTTTATTTGAGAAGCTGATGAAAACGACATATGTACGGTTCCTTTTTCTTTTTTTCCAAGCACACCCTGTCGGTTTTGCACAAATCTAATATTACCAAAACGGTCTATACTCCATGAAAAATTGACGAGGAAAAGTGCTGTTCTTGAATGGCGCTGCAGCACAAATCGGTACTTGAATCCAATAGTTTTATCTTAAGATTTTTTCATTCTTTAATCGGATCTGAATTTTTCATCGAATCTTCGCAACATTGTTCGTTTTTCCAGGGATAGGTTATTAGCCTATCGCCGAACCGCTGATGGGAATGGACGTAAAATAATAGTTAGGAATGGGGTAGTTAGAAAATAACGTAAGTGTGTTTCTAATTCATGACCTCAGGGTAATTATCCAATGGACACTTTATGGACAAGGTATATTCGATCATAAAAAGGAAATACAGGTGATGTAAAGTCGGTCATAAAAGAATGGATTTGAAATACTCACTAAGAGAACGATAACAAATTAATTTTTTCCGAATGAAACAGTGAATATTTTTGTTTGCAATTCAGAGCCAAGCTGTTTCCACGTAATGAAAGGAGGTTACCGATCTTATCTCAATCATCTTCTAAGTTCCACTAACAGACCGAAATTTCGACAATTGAGTTGAATGCAGATACTAAATGAAAGTCTATATTTTTTTAGACGTTACTCCAAAAAATCAAACTTTTTCGTCTGGAAGCTATTTTAATAAAAACTAATTCGTTAAATTTCTATTGTGCTTTGCAAGAAGAATGCAACTGATTTTTCAAAATTAATGCAAAAAACAATAGGTATTCAAATTATTACAATCGAATGTGAAGGCCTATCATATTATTTGTGTCAAAGGCTAAACAACCAATTGATTTGAGTGACTTCTGTGAACTCAGATAAGAAAAATTTCATTTGATTTTGCTGAACTAGTTTCTGTAGTGTGCATCAATTATTCAAAATCAATTTGACTTATCTTTATTGTATACAATTATAGTAGCTATGATATCACGTCTTATTTATAAAAAAAATGAAACTTTTAGAAGACCGAACTTTATATTGAACTTTGGATCTCTGTATATTTCAAGGTGCATTTTCATCATCGAATGAAGATAAATTTCAAAATCATTCTTAAGTGCAAACCGCCTGTTTAACGTATTTTGGATGTAGCTCAATAAAAATTCTCATACACAAGTCCGTAAAAACGGGTTTGAATTTATTGCACAACAACCAGAGAATCTGCAAATCTAGGAGTATTTGAAACTTACCATTGCATTGTATTGATTATTATTATTGCAGAGAGTGGGATAAAATAAAGGTACTTCGATGAGTAGATTTTAATCAAATATTCGTCAGTAAAATGGCCTTACAATCTACCGAACTATCAAAAATTGAGAATGCATGAGCTATGATGATGTGATTAAAAATTCAGCAGTATATATTTCGTACTTTATTTGGAAGCACTTTGGACTATATTTCCTAACAATTGCAACGTGCAGACCTTCAAATGCAACATCCACCCCATTACATTTATCATGTCCTTAAAAGGCAACATAAGGCTTTAAAAAAATATATCTAATCAATTTTTTAAAAAAAGGGTGTTTTAGAATTAAGTAATTTGAAACCCTTAATAATTTCCGTCCTTTATTTGGTAGCACTGGATTTTCGGCCGGTTTAAACGAAAAAAACCTTAAACAACTGTCAGAACAAGAACAATTTACGAAGCGTTAGTGTAACATGAGCACCTGAAGCACTTTTAGGGTTGAACTACAGAAAACGGTTGACTTCTTTAAAAAATATACACGAGGTTCGAGAACTTCAGGTATTACACCTTTATAGAGCTACCTTTATATGTTAATCTGAATGAAATCGATATACGTTTTCCGGGATTTTATAAGGAAGTATAAGAACTAAGGAGGTAATTACGACCGTCGGTACCTGTATGTAGAGGTTAAATGTATGTTTTTTTTCAGAGTAGAATAATTGAAACATTGGTAGTGATATTTTGAATGGGGAGAAATGATTTGGTGTGGTGCATACTATTCTACTTACAACTTCTAGCTTTAGGTGTGTGCAAAGTACATATGGAAACAATACTTCTTGTTATTATAAGACATTTGAATTTGATTCATATGATAAGAACACGGCCACTGAACCGAAACGTATACATAGAACAAGCCCATAAGTATAGAGTTCGGGTGAGAGTTGTAAAATATTTACCCAAAACAACTTTTCCGAAAGCCTCTTTGCTATCACTTTTCTTCCCTTTTGATATAAGACATTTGCATAACTATGGGCTATCGACTCTGAATCAGCGTATAAGGAATTAAAAAGACTTTCTTACATCATGCGAAAGAGAATTAATCGATTAATTTCATGACTTTTGCATGGAGGCTACTAGACGGATTAAAGTAATTTTTCCGATTAAAAAATTCTATCATGTAGATCAGATTTAAAATTTTAATACCAAATTGATAGAGGAACGTATTCCTTTTTCCAATGAAATTTATAGGGTATGAATACTTGAAGAAGTGGTTTAAGGGATTACGCTCATTAATTTATTTAACAGTAGCGTACTCTAGTCTCGTATTTTTTTCAATTCAAGTATTAACATTTTCAGTACCATTTGTATGGTAACAACTCGAAGCAGTAAGCTTTCCTATTTTCAGATTTTCCTATTATCATAGGTATGATTACATGCCAGGAATTTGCTATGGGAGCTATTCGAAGGAGAATATCCAAATCAACTTTAATTTTTTCCTGCCCTGAACCAGGGCCAACTTAAAGCCAGTTGATACCATGAACACTGTCTAGGTGCTACCCCCAATTTTATTTATTTATTTTTCTGAGCTACAGCCTAAAATATTAAACACAGCTAGATAGGCGCATTGTAAGCTAAGTACATGCGGCGCTGATTTACACAAAAATATCAAAATGGATATGAAATAATTATAAAATCTTAAGTTTATAATATTTCAAATATTACCATGTGTTGTTCTGTTTTATTTTCACAATGATATTAAAATTCGGCAAATAAATAATTAAAAGAAATAAAGTAAATTAAATAAATATTTCTAAATTCAAATATTTTGCGAAATAATCTCGAAATTCAGGATAGGTGAGTACATTGGCGGATACAGGGGGGGCGGAGGGGGCGGCCGCCCCCCTAAGAGCAATTCCGAATTTTCTAAACATACATACCTACTTCAACCGTTCTCCGATTTTTCTTACTCCACTGCAATGTAAACTGTAATTAGCATTTACTGTAGCTCTGCGGTGCAATACAAAGCACAGAATAGAACCATGATGGTGGATTTACCATATACTCAACGTTTGAGGCGCGCCTCTATCCCCACCATAAAATCAACCAATCAGATGGCTCGTGCAGTCGCCAGAGTCTAACACTCTTCAACTTTTTCTCCGACGCACGCTTCCATATGTGTACACACATACAATGAACTGTGGTACCACACAATTCGCAGCTCATCGTATTTATGTCGTTTCGCACTTATAGGCAAGTTGCGCAGCAAAGGCATGTTGATTGTAAATGGCTTTCAACACAGCAAAGAAGACAGCCGACGAAAACCGGTTTGCAATGACCTGATGGGGGTAGAGGCTCGCCTCAAGGCCTCAAGGGTGAGTGTAAACGCACCATGATAAAAAGACTACAAGACAACATATTGCGTAGGTAATAGGGTCATTCCATCAAGAACCGCCAAGAATGACGAAATTTGTGACCTTACCATCTCCGATTCTTTTGAAAATTTTTGTACTTTAAGACCTAGTGAAAAAAATAATTGAAATTCAATTTTTTGTTTCTATCTCATTTTTTTTGTTAGTTATAGTATGTTAAAGTTTTCGCAAAAATGGTGTCCGAAACCTCTTTGAAAATGAATATCTCTGGTAATTTTTATCCTGGAATAATAAAATATGGCTTAGTATAAAGGGGTCGCAATAAAAATTATCCTTGAAATTTTTTTCAAGGATAATGATTTTGTCCTTTATCCCTGAATAGCTCAAAACGGTTTTTTTTATTATTTTTCTTATATTTTTTAGGCTATACTGTTTTTCAAAACATACCAAAAAATTAACTTGGGATCTCAATGGGATCGGGGTCAAAAAAATCTAAGAATATTATAGTGGTTCTCAATTATTTTATAGAAAAAGGGTTATTTAATCAAGAATCGCCAAAAGTGTGACCTTATCCTCGCCGATTCTTTTGAAAATTTGTGTACTCGAAGAATTAGTGAAAACAAAATATGATTTCAAGTTTTTGTTTCTATCTCATTTTTTTGTTAGTTATAGTATGTTAAAGATTTCCCAAAAAAGATGTCCGAGTCCTCTTTGAAAATTCATATCTCTAGTAATTTTTATCCTTGAATAATAAAGTAGGGCTTATTTTAAAGATTGTTGTTGTTTTTGTTAGTTAAAAAATGAGATAGAAACAAAAACTTGAATTTCAATTAATTTTTTCACTAGTTCTTCAAGTACAAACATTTTCAAAAGAATTGGAAATGGCAAGGTCACAACTTTGGCGATTCATGATGGAATGACCCATAATAAGATGAAAACAATATGATCCCGTTTTTGCTAAGTGCAGTCTTTGTAGCTAAATTCACACAGAACTTGATCAAACAAAATAGCAAAATCAAAAAAATTTCCGCCCCCCCCAACAGCAAAGTCTGGATCAGCCACTGGGTGAGTATAATCAAAAAATCATCTACGTAATAAATATTCAAATTCATGCTTAAAAATATTTCATTACTTCAAAATATTTACATTAAATTTTATCACATCTTCTGAAATATGGTAGTTGAGTTTAAAGACGTAAATTCATTCAAAAAAAAATTTGTGAAATAATATAAGCAATTTTTTTAAGGGTCATATAATCCATACGCAAGAAGTTATAATATACAAAACTGAAATGTCTATCACCTGACCTGATTGTTTATTTCTCAAGATTTACGGAACCGGTTTTAGAAATAACAAAAAAAAAACAAGTCATTAAATAAATATTCTTGGATGGAAAAGTTGTTATGATGCCATTAAATCGTCAATGCTGCGGTTAAAGTTACATTCTACGAATCTTCTTATTATGCCTTAGCTTTAGCATTATTATATCATTGTGTTTTCTTAGCAATTCTATTAATGTATTTATCAAAACCAGTTAGTGGTAGGTACGAATTTTCTGCGTGTTATGTACATGGTACATCGTTAATGATATGTGTGATTCTGTGAATGGAGCTTATTTTATTCTTTTTGTAACTGAAACAATTATTCTGAGTGATATGCCGATAAAAAATTTTTTTTTGCTAACTTCTGAATCGGGGGTAGTAAAATTAAGCAATGTAAAGGCCCCATCTTGCAGAATATTTTCAAACAGAAAACCGGCACTACGTTGTACTAATTGAAGAAAAAGTTGAATAATCGAGTTGCGATCAAGAACTGAATTGTAGTGTGATCAAAAATAAAAGAATTTTTTCACGCAAGTTCATCAACTTCAACAGAAAACCTATTCGTAGTAGGTACACACAATGTTTTGGTGTAGACGCGAAAATTCTGAGAGAAGAAAACAATACAACATCAGCGTACATCCTGGTGGATACTGCAAGGATGTGCATATGTGAAAAATTGTTCATTTTGAAAATTCCTTTATACGGCAACAAAAAAATATGTACGTAGGATGATGGTAAACTGAACGTTTGAAACAGACTATTATCTTACTGTGAAGCAATTTAAAAGATCGTTAAATCCCATTTTTTATTCTAATAATACTTCTTTAATAAAAGTGCAAGTAAACATATACAAAAAATTATAAAAAACACGAATGTTGTCTCCATGGGAATTTTTTTTTTTTTAACAGTAACTAAAAGCTGCAATGTTTCAGTTCGCTGATTCCAAACTGTTGCTATAAGTTCGGTAACGCCGGCTTTTTATATTTGACACAATGGAACTAAAATACAAATTTCTTCAGATTAAATTACTTGTAATCATTTTTACCTTTTCCGCTTTGTTTTCGTATCGCACTTTGCGTTACCTTTTTAAATTATTTTTACTGAAATTGCATTATTCTCTCGTTCGTCTTGTTATGAAAATTACCAGTTAATATACCGGGTAAATTATATGAAATTATGGCTACCGTAAAGGTATAGCAGATTTTGCAATTAACATCAAGTACAGGTACTAATAAATTTTGCAATCTGAGAAATGATGGAAGTATGTCAATCATTTTTTTTTTACTTCAATAATATCTACACTATGACTCTAATTTTGTGGGGGACAAAATAATAAGATGTCTACCTGTGTTTGTTATTTCACGTTTTTGTCTGTGCTTTTCAAACCGTAAAGAATAAGCGGATCTACAGCGATCTGGTCTAGGTGCGCTACATTGTATAGGTTGTTAGTTGAATGAACTCTTTTTGTCGGACATTGTACCTTAGGTCAGGTATATTTTATAGATTGATCGAATAAGTCTTTAAGTGTTATAGCAAATTTAAAACGTGTACAAGAAACGGCGAAAAAAGAAAAAAAATACAATACTACTGTAAAGTGAGTATTCGGTCCAAATCTATCTAAGTTCAATCGATTCTATGAGTCTGTACATGAGTCTAATTCGGTCACAGTGTTTGTGATTTCAAGATGAATATTTTTGTATATTGTACGGCACTCGATATGGTCGGTTTCATGTGAGAGTACAAGCTGACAATCCATATATCGAGTCTACTAATTGTGGCATATTGTGTGTTCATAGCTACACAATAAAGCGGAAAAATACCGCGAATATGTGAGTACCTGAGATACAATTTTAGAACAAATTAAAAAATATACAAGAATCTGAAATACCTGAATACCCTTAATACCCTTAATAACAATACTTCTGATCTAATCTAAAAAATTAAGACTTCAGCCAATTTCAAGGCACAAATATGCAGACAAATAGAAAATCGTAAACAAATTTATTTATATAAAAATTATATATCATATGCACTCTGATGAGACAGTACAGTCGAATAATGAAACAGCTTCTTCGGACCAACGAATGATTTTCAAGTGCTATACCCTCATTGGTAGTAGCCAGGGTAAAGATTGGTACCAGCTAGAAAATTTGTTAGGGCCAAAAACCCAAAAATTCATAACGATTTATTTGTTTAATTTTTTGAAATAAAACAAAGTAGTGAATAGCAACAAATTGTTAAGCGATGAGTCTTTAAAGATTTATAAAAAAAAAGTATCAAGTTCAAAACACAAATCACTAATTGTTCAAATTTCATATTTCAATAATTATGAAAACTAATTTAGAATTTTATTTGTAAAAAGTATATGACTCACAGAATGACTTATTTAGTCAAGAAACCAAGAAAGTTCCAACGTTAATTCAATCAAAAAAATCATTTGAACAAAATTCATAATGGCTCTCAACTGACTCACTTGGACCCAAAACGTTGCAGCAATGAGTCAAAATTAGTTATAATTGTTGGTCATCACTTTAATAATTATGGTATCTTCTCAATGCGATTTTTTTTAAAGTTTTAAATTTTTTCGTTTGTAAAAAAATTCTTCAAGTAGCAATTTCGTTGAATTATTTCAATTCACCTAGTTACACATTACACATTATTTCAATTCACCTAGTTATTTAAAGACATGACAACTTTAAGATAAGACAATAATTTATAAGAAAAAAATCATCTTACATTCGTTTCGGTACTGGTGATGTTTAAATATTATTATTGAGTTTGGTGCAAGTAACCTTGACCACAGTTTGACCTAGAAATATTATGCAATTGATACTTCATATCAGCTATAATTTTATTCATATTTTTGATATTTTATTCATATCATTAGGAATATTGTTACTCAGATTAGCATGTTTAAAAATTGCTAGGTAGGAAGGTGGGTACGCGTGGCTGCCCATGAGAACACGGACAAACTTAGACCTAAAAAGGTCCGTTGTGTTACCACAGGATCATCGAATCCGGTCCTACTCGTCAAACCATTTAGAGCTTACAATGAAGTGTTGGATTCTCGCGATCTACGTTGTGGTAAGGTCACTAAATCTAATGAAGAAGTAAACTCCAAGATGAGCTTTCCTTCTAGCGAATAGAGCTGGACAGGTACAGAGAAGATGAAGGACTGTCTCCTCCTCCTCCTCATCTAAGCAGCTTCTACAGAAGTCGTTCGAAAAGAGGCCGAGTCTTTTAGCATGCCGACCTATAAGACATTGTCCGGTCAGGACACCGACTGTAGTGCTGATATTCGCCCATTTGAGCAAAGTCAGCCTATTAGACCGTTTTGGATCCAGCTTTGGCCAGATCTGTCTCGTCATGTGACATGTAATACCGTCTGCCCATCTTGAGTTGGTTTTCTCAACTGAGTCCAATCCCAGTAGCAGTTTACATGTAGAGAGAGGCACGCCCAGATACCGGTGTTCCAGCAAAAATTGCTAACCCTTAACCAACATTTTTTTTTACCATTTTCGAGATATGAAAGTTAAATTACAAGAGCCACCTTATTCCATGTGTCGAAAGTACTTTCTTCTTAAATAATTTTCAAACAATAATAAAGACTCGCATTTTAAAATGAGATTTTTTATGTGGGAGTAAGAAATCAAAATATGATACTCTGATTTTTTTTCTGTATTTCAAGAGTAAAGAATTTCAAAAAGAAGAATCGTTGTTCTTGCAAGGACAAGGCAGACATTGTTAATACAACTTATATAGTTTTTCGAAATTGATGTTAAGTAAACCATTTCGAGTTCTGTGTTTGCATGTTAACCGAAAACTATTCAAATCGAAACCCCTCCCTTACTGTATTGTTACACCCAGCTACATATTTACGCAGGTAACGATAAACGTTACCTTACGTTACGTCATTTAGCAGGTAACGATAAACGGCATCAAAATCACAGTTCTGTTGACCTACCGCTAATAATAATGAAAAAATAATATTATAATAATAAAATTGCGAGACAAAGTTCTTAGAATCGTAAATTTAAACTTCGGTAATTCAAATTTTAACGTTCATTAGTTCGTACCGAAATGAACCTTTTCATTTGAATACCCGTTCAGAATAACTTTTCTGCTTATTTAAGTACTTAATGACAAATTCTCTTGACGAGCTAATTACGGAGTACGTAATCACGTGTAATCAGCGTAATGCACAACAAATACCTTGTATGCAGGTAAAATGTGATTATTCTCGATATGCCGGCCGTGGTACTGGCCATTAAAAGCCGACGTGTATTTTAGGTGCCACGCCCAAAAACCTGAGTTCGATATAGTCGCAACAACACACAACTCAAGCTCTAAACACTTCATAGAAAAACACGGTTGAGGGCAGGGTCCAGGTTAATTCTATGCAACAATAGCAACCAAAGAAGCGACCATTGATCATATATTCAGCACACCTGAAATAATATCTACCTGGGTCTGTGTGTAACGTTCAAATTACGCTCGTACCGCTGCGTACCGATGTCGAGTTCGATCACCTTACGTTAGACGAGGGAGAAATTGCCGTATACATTTCAATCTTCTAAGTGACTTGTTTCGACTTTTGCCGCTTTTCCGTATCAATGTCTTACAGGTTACAGCATCCAATCAAGAAGAGAAAGTAGTCATATGAAATGCTGAATACTGTAAGTATGGTAATTTCTAACATCACAGCTCCCATACTACACAGGACTTGAACACGATAATAACAACGAGAGTCGCTCACATGACGGTACATTGTGTACTACTCGTATGACGATATCGACCAAACCAAACTAATGACTAGGTTACGGTGGATACCTGTACCTGTACCTGTACCGCGCACAATATTATATGGATGCCCTAAAACAACAGCGAAGCTTTACAAATCACTCACCTTTTGGGCGCTGCAAATTGCTGCAAATGCAAATAATCCAATAAACTTGAGCAACATCTTTTGTATTTTCGCGAGATTTTGTTAATCAAACCGTACACCGAATTCAAAACAGAACTTCTAGAATTTATTTAAGTTAATTAATTTCCAGAAAATAATCGAAACTTATCAGATTTACCTGAAGATATATAAAAAAAAACAAGTAAGAAAACTTAAACTTCAGAAAACAACGGTCAAAACAAAGCTAAGCTTAGAAAATACCAACGCCTTTTTTCGATTACCAACTTGACTGGAAGAATCGTAACGAAGTACTGTGACGGTTACTGAAGTTAACTGGTTTAGTTACCACACATCACACAACAGCAGTCAGCACTTTGCGGGACTGGTTCTGGACTGGGGTCTGAGCTCTGGGGTATGCTAAAAGCCACACAATAACGTAACTCCCAATACCTCTATACTTCGTATGAACAATAAGTACATCGGTGCCTTCTTGGTAGTATCTTTAAGATATTTCATACTTGTATGGAAGAAGTTGATACTTTTTAGTTGTTTCACTATAAATTGGGTGCTCTCAAGCCCCCTTCTATCCGGGAAGAAACACCGATACGTCGAGTCATATCTCTTCTATAGCGGTTTGACCAGTGGCATGGGGCCACCGTAAAGAAGACCTTATTAAAAAAGAATAACAATCATCTTATAATCTTCTCATTCTTATTATTGGAAACTCTATTTCCCAGCCGGTATTGCCGTATCTAAATTGTTTGCTTTGTTGTTCGAGATTTAACGGATTTTCCAATGTCCGATTTTCGATGAACTTGAGTTTTCTTCGAACTGTTCAAAAGCTAACCGTTCGTTTCATCGATCAGATTAATCCGGAAAAGTACAGATGCGCTTATAGTCTGTTGATGGCGGTAAACAAACGGCTTTCAATAAAGATTTCGGAATAGTAACAATTATTTGTTGGAATAAAAACTAAGTTTTTTCAGAATATAGTCGAATTTCAACTGCAAGAAGTTTTTGATTTTTTTCAAGAAATTATTGTCCGAGACGTGATCCGGATCGACGGATCATGTTTGAAATTATTTAGCTCACTTCAAGTCTTAAGCGTTTACTGATTCAAATATACAAATGTCTCAATTTCCAAAGTAGTGTTTTAGTTAAAAATTTTAGTTACAATAAAAATTGTGCAATGGGTGGGTTGGATGAACCCTTAGGAAGTGGTTCGAAGGTGTAAATGGAAGGGGTTGGGTTTCTATGCATCTGGACCCGCTTACACAAGAAAGATGAAACACGTTATTTATGTTGATATTTGGGGGTGGAGACTTGGGCAGTGTGCTACGGAGAGTAAAACAATGTCAGCGATCGAAGGCTTTAACTTTCCAATTTTCCGATGATTAGCTGATACTGCACTATGGCCCAGAAGGATGCAATATAGAAGTTGGAGAAAAAATAATTTCTTCGTCCATTCGACTTAAAACGGAGTACTTCATAAAGTTTTCCTTTTTCACTTCCTGCAGGAAACCATAGCAAATTTAACAGTTCCAATAAGATGTAATAAAAATTTGATACCCGATCGCACAAAATCCAACCGAATAACTTGCTTCTGATGTCCTCCTAAAGCCAAATTGGAAATAATTTCAATTTTCTTTAGACGGCGAACGTTGAGCAATAAACCATCCCTAACCAGAACTCACATACTACCCCCTTTGTTGACGTATTTCATGCATGACGTTGCTATAAAAGGTATCTTTCCTGTTTTCACTATATCGCCTGAGCGGAAAGTGTGGGGTAGATTTCTCGTCAAACATTAAAATTGAAATTTATGGAAATTAGCGGCCAGGGAAGTCCCCTGACAGAACTAGGTTCAACTGTATAACTGATGGTAGCTGATGATGGGCTCCGTACGTGTTTAATTAGTACCGGAGGTCTCACGTTTTTAACAAAATGTTCATTAAGTTGGAAAATTTCACGAGCCGTTTTCATATTCAAAACGGTTTTTTTCTCAGTAAAATTGAGGTGAAATTCGTTCCATTTTTTTGTGATTTCAGGTGGTGGGGTGTTTTTCGAACATTCGATAGTTTGGATATGTTTGTAGAGAAAGGATATCTAGGATCTATGGGTACCGATTAAGGTGTCACTGTCCGTATCTAAGTCTCTTCTATAGGAAGGTTCGTAGCTGTTTTGTAGTCATAGTCGACGTGTTCATGTGGGTAGTTTTCGTACCTATAGGATATATTGAAATCTCTCTAATCTCTGGAACAGATTAACTTTAGCTGTAATCTGATGAAAGGATTCATTATGATATACATAGTGAAATTCTATTGATATGTTTGGGTTTAGTTGAATCTTCGACGATACCGAACTAATTTCGAATGTATGGAAAATGGTTTTTAGTAGATATGATTGATATTTCGTTGGAGTAGTTTTGAATACCACAGGCGATACCTCCTTAGGGGATTATCTTTCCAACTCCTAACTCGACCATATCTTTGTCTTGCTATTTATTAGAGGTACATTACCCTTTGCTATCGTGGTTATATGTCACTGTAAGTGAAATATAGTCGCATTTATTGCTCAAATATATCCAATTTAAATCGATTCTGTAATAGTCAGCTCAGAGAACATGAATTCCAAAAAACTATTCAACCGTATTTCTTTGTTGTTCAAAAATATGTATTTCCAAAATAAATCCTACATATTTTATACCCACATCATCAATGCCGCACTATACGATAACAAAATAAATAAAAAGCAGCACGGAGTAACATCAAAACAGAATAATCACCTTCTTCTCTGGAGCAAAAGATTAAAAAATAAATAATTTTGAAAAACAAAAAAAAAACATTCAAACAGAAATTATTTTTTTTTTGAGGGCAAAAGTTCAGTTGTACTGAATTTTGTGCGAAATTTAATGAGTCACTGTAAATGATTATTTTTTTGTATTTTTCCATCAAGTAGCTAGTCTTATAAGAATCAAAACAAACTAGTCTCACGCTATGCAGACTTGTTTTTTGAGTCTCGCATCCACTGACATCATCAAGCTATAGAACCTACATTATTTAGGTAGCTACAATGTTTACAATGTTCCAATGTTCGTCATCATAAGTGATTCTATCCACATCATGGCAATTTACAGTCATTTGTAATATGTTCAGGTATGCAGTTTATTCCTATATAAAATAATAAAATAAAAATGAAGGTTATAACAAAATAAATATATAATTTATTTTTATTCGGATTTTTTTCAAAGTTGCAAAAGTATCAAAAAATGATTTTTGTACGTGGAGAAACTGAATGTACAACAAAATTGTCATACTTCATTTATTTTATATTTTGGTATAAAATTATTATTCAAATGTGTCGTTTTGATTTACAGGTCTCTACTTTTTCGATAAATCACTGGTTAGTAAAATTATTACTCGGTTTTAATACCGACGCAAGACGACCTAAAAAAACAACAGACTTGTGATTTTTAGACACAAGATTTTAATTTTAGGATTGTGAAAACAAGTGATTTTAAATTGTACGAATTTGAACACAAGGACGATTTCTTTCAATAGTGCAATATTTGTGGAGTAAAATGTAACCTCCCTGTTTCATTTGCATAATAAATTTAAAATAGATTTTTGTTTGTTATTACATAAATTCACAGACTTGGTCTCAGTCGTCAGTCAGAATAGCATTTCATTTTTATATTTAATAATTCATTCTTCTATACACACATTGTCTTAATTAATATAAAAAAAGGAAAAAGGAAGAAAAATAGAAAAAAAATACATAATACAAAGAACAGTTAACATGGTAATGTTATTAGCAGTTTTCGTGAACTATATTATTTTACTGAGTTGCAACATTTAAATAGCAGCTTTATAATAATAATTCGTATATTTCCGAAAATTTTTCTATAATTTCAAGCTTAAGCTATAGATATGAAAGAATTGAGTGTTCTGACAGAGTTTATCTTTACAGCTACTGTATAATAAAAATTTAAATGGTAAAAACATGTTTTTTATTTTTTAATATGCATGGAGATCTGAATCATTTCAAGGAAAAAAAAAATAGCAGCTTTAAATATTTCCCGTTCAATATGTTGATAAACTCCTGTTCTCCAAAAGTTATTTCATTTCATATAAATCTGCGAATTTCCTTGAAGAGATAACGTTGCGCGACGAAGTCTCTCTCACTTGTCAAAATATATAAATATTATAAAATGAGAAAACGTATAAATTTCAAATCCCTATAATTTTTTAGACCACTTCTTCTACGTTCTACGGACCAGAGTATATTCGATTCGAACTTAAAGTGAATGTCAATTAGATAATCTTATTATTAAATAAGAAGGACACACGTATCATAACATATCGTAAGCATATCGTATTTTTTCAAATACCAAATAAAAAAAATGGTTTATGTTCTTCTTAAATAATTGCGCTATATTTATTTTTCTCGGAATATTAATCATTTTTAAAATTATATTATATTATTAAATTTTGTTTGGATTTTTGAGCATCTGTTGAGCTCCCTTTTCGTTTGCGGTGTCACTTGCAAAAATCGAAAAAAATATAAAATTTACTTTTTAAAAAAAATGCCATGTAACCCCTTGGCAAATTTTAAGGCTCTCACAATTCTCCGATTTTGACAAGTGACCCATTAATTTAAAGGTGCAAGCTCCACTTTTCAAATCCGTAAACAGATTTAAAAAATTTTAAAATTTGTGGCCAGGAGAAGCAAAAGAAGAGTCGCAAATTTAGAATTTTTTTTTCGGCGTTTTAGGCCACCATTGTTTTGATCCGATTTTAATTTTGTTTGAATGTTTGAGCTTCTGTTGAGGTCCCCTTTCGTTTGCGGTGTCACTTGCGAAAATCGAAAAAATTTACTTTTTAAAAAAATACCATGTTACTCCTTGGCAAATTTTGGGCAATTTTTATTGCTTAGAGTAAATGATCTGTTTTCTGACTCAGATATTGAGGTTTGAAAGCGACATTTTCGGAATGTATAACTTGAAATAAATACGTTGTCATCAACCGCATCCATTGTCATAAATTTTTCATTATATGTGTCATAGAAAAATCATAAAATTACACACGAACCGCCATTTAACAGTTCCCTGTGGACAATTTTACTTTATTATTTTTTAATAATAAAGTATTGTGATAGACCTGAAATTTCAAAAAAATTTGCTACACTGAAATTTTGTATTTGCACGTTTTAGGTCTAGTAAACCCCAAAAAAGCAAAAAAAAAAATGTCCGTCTTTCCGCCGTACGGCCGTACGCAAAATCGTTTGAAGGCGCGTAGCTCCCAAACCCGTTGAGATATTAAATTGAATTTTATGGTGGGTAGATTGGGTGAACCCCTACGACTGGTATATTTTCGAGGGGTGGGGTTACAAGGGGAGAGGAGAGGGAAGCGTTTTAGACGAAAAATTTTGGTTCTAGATCTCAGGAACCACTTATGCTAGGAGGCTGAAACTTGGAACCTATGTAGTACTATTATAATGGACTCAATTGCAAAAAAATGGTCGATATTGGTTAAGTGGTGTAGAAGTGGGGGGGGGGGGAAACAATGAGTCTTTAACACATGAAAGACGGGATTGAAACATTCTAAAATCGATATCTCCTGAACAATTGATGTCAGACGATTGAAACTTTGTTGTTGTCCTTAGAGATACTTCTGGATTAGATAAGGGCTAAAATTAGTAAGAGGGGTGGTGGAGTGTGGGGGTGGGGGTGAAAAACTTTGGATTACAATATCTTCCGAACCAATTACATCAGGAAGATAAAATTTAGTTTCTGTATATGGGATCACAAGAGGAGTCTACCAAAACTAAATTTTTTGAGGGGTGAGGTGGAGCACGAAAGTGGGGGGACAGCAATTTTTCAAAAAACGTAAATTTTATATCTCAGAAACCATATCAGATATGATCTTGAAAATTTTACAGGAGTTGGGGTCGGTAAATTTCTAGTAGGGAAGTAGTAGGTGGTGTGGATGTTGGGGGTGATGGTGAAAGGGGGTAGAAAGGGAAATATTCCAATTTTTATTTCTCGAAAACCATAATGAATAGAAAGCTAACAATTTAGGATTATATAAAGCCACTATGGTGACATCCTAGAAAATTAAATTGTTGATAGCGGTATTAAGGTACGGGGGAGAGGGGTGGTTTTTTATATCTCAGAAACGGCTAATGCTAGAAAGTTGAAACTTAGTACGTATATGTAGATGTACTATTAGAGTAATTAAAGAATCAGGGTTTCATCAAAAAAGCTCAAATTTTTATTGGCGTTCAGAGGTTGAGTAAAAAAAATGTCCGTGAATCCACATTTTCACAAACTTCATTAAAACTTTTAGACATGTCGAGCTATCAAAGCAATTTTCCTTCTGCGGGCTATTTATATAAGCGCCTAGTAACGATCTTCAAAATTTTTCGATATCCAACCCCTAAGGGGGTGTATAGTGGTTGTGTACATATTCACGAATTCTGATATATGTATTTCTAAGGTATATTGAGATTTGGAATTCACTTTTACTTCTACATATAAGCTTGAAACGTAGTCGGGGAAAAACCGCTTTAAGTATTTTTCTCAATTAAACCCCCTGGGGGTATTGTTCAAGTTTTCACTGATTCCGAAAATCTCATAGGTTTAATGTGATCGAATTCGCTTTTACTACTATGAATTATTCTATTAATAAAAAAATACGTAAGTAAATAAAAAAAATTTGCCAACAGTCTGGGCGCAACTTTATTATTTTATGGGTAGAAGTCCGAAACGTGTTTAATGGTGAGATGAGGTGTAGGTTACTATGCGACGGACAACCTAAGAAATAACCAGGAGGATATTTGGAACGTTATTTTTTAGGTTGTCAGTCGCATAGTACCCAACACCGCATCTCATCATTAAACACGTTTCGGACATCTACCCATAAAATAATAAAGTTGCGCCCAGACTGTTGCCAAATTTTTTTCTTGTTTTTATTTATTGAAACAACGTAGCTCTACAAATATAGTGTAAATAAATGAACACCAACTTTCTAAACCCCTGATGGAATATAGCGCTGTTTAGGGTATCAGGAAATAGTGTATATGAGGTTCCAATCTTTGTTCTTTTAGGTATTGATTCAGTACAAATTTTATGAATTCGGAAACGACAAGAAGACATGATAAAGAAAAAGAGCAAATAGCAATGCCAGAGATTTTGGAGTTTCACTCAAATTGTGGTACTGAAGAACAGAATTCGTGCAGACATAGCTGGTAAGTACTGATGCAACAACGATACAGTATAGATGAAATAAAATGGCCCAATCGAAAAGAAAACTAATTTCAAAAAAAAGGAAAATTTCGAAATTTGACTCGCCAAAATTTGAAATCATTATATAAATATTCATTCTGGCGTTTTTTAAATCAAATCAATCCAGTACTTCTTGGACAGTACATAAAATTGTTATGCGGGTAGTATTGATTGAATGAAACTACATAAATGAAACTACATCCCTTTTATTAAATGTTCAAAAAAATAAATAACTTAGTCGGTAAATCCCCGTTTTTGTTCCTTCCATGAAACCCTGATTCTCTAAGCAAAACTGTATTCAAGCAAAGAGTGCTGTAAGCCATTGCGAATTCAGCGATACAAAAATGTGGCGATAGTCCGAGGTTGTTTTCATTTAATATCCGAGATGTCGATATCTTCATTAAGAGGACACTTCAAGCTTTCATTTGTTACCTTTTCCAACTATCTTGGATATGACGAAAGGATTCATTTGGTGTGAGGCCTACTTACTATTCCCCGTTTTGCCAGCGGCAAACCGATTATTTTCAGTTATAACCGAAATGTCCATCGTTGTTTGCTGGCCAACTCTCTTCCGTCTCTAACTGCTAGTTATTCTCCTTCTTTATTGACACAAAGGGTTTATAGTCACTTTGTAATGAAGGATCATTGAGAAAAACTCAATAGCCCAACGACTGCCATTATCCTTCCTTCCCACATGCATATGTAAAAAAATCACCGGAAGTGAGATTAATTCTTTTCTCCAAATAAACGGCACATCGCATTTCGGTTCCGTCTCAAACGTCCTTTAAGGTGAGCTGGGGTCAACCTGCATCGGACTCTTGTTCCTCTCTATCCTGCAAAAAGGACGTACAGAAAGAAAAAAAAAAAAACTCGCCCAACGTGGGGCTCGAACCCACGACCCTGAGATTAAGAGTCTCATGCTCTACCGACTGAGCTAGCCGGGCACTTCCTCAACTCTCCGCAAGAAACAACACAAAAATATCCGCACCACGTAAACACAACTCCTTACAAAATTAACTTACAACTTTATTTCTTACTTCGTTCTAACAAAACTTACAAAATAACAAAAAAATCAACCGCTACTCCTTCAATTTCAAACCTTTCGTCGCTAAATCTGCCCGTGCCTCTTTAATTTGATCCTGCAATTCGGCTGCCGCGGCAGGGCAATCGTTGAAAGTGAAAACTCGGTACAGGACTGTTGTGGCGGCATACAACTAAATTAATCAAACAATAGCGTAATTAAACAATCGGTTAATTCGATTAACTCGAAAACTCACTCCAAACAGCACTAGGAAAATAATTGGAAGAATTTGAACCTGGAACATTCGCTCCGATAGGAACTGCGACTGAATTGCACCGAAAATCACTGCAAAGTACGGCGCGGCGAAAAGGCTGGCATAGAAGAGCCATCGCTGGAGGTTTGTCATGTCGTTCGGATTAATTTTATTTGTTTTAATTAACTAAGGAATGAAATTAAATTGAATTTTGTCAATAACAACAGTGACGACGTGTACTTTTCAATCAGCCGGTCATTTGACAACTATCACGGACACTCGCTAGTTGACAGCTGGAAGCAAAGATCAAAACCACAAGCAATGTACTTGGTTCGTATATGAGAAGGAGCAGGGGGATTCTGTAGCTAGGTGGAATTCTACTTTTAATTAGTTTTCTACTCCAGTTATTTGACTGACTTATGTATAAAATCAATTTTTAAGAAACTTGTACATTTTAGTGAGGAGTCTATTTATTGCAACGTCGTCTTCTCAATTTTGCAGCGCAAACTAAAGAGGCATCATCACTGTTTTGTACGTCATATGAAATTCAAATCTACCGTGTGCCCTGGTGGCAAATTTCGGAACCTACCAAGATCCATAGAAACTGGCAGCTGAACGTTATTTTCATACAAAACTGAGATTGCGAGCGACTTAAAGTGTTTTAATCCAAAATATCGCTTCAAGTGAATTTAAATTAATCTTATAATTAAAAAAAAAGGACAAACGTATCATAATATACTATAAACATAATTTATGCTTTTAAGACACCAATTTCAAGTACCGAAATAAAAGAAAAATGTAACGAAAAAATGGCTAATGTTCTTTTTAAATAATTCAATTATTTTGCCATATTTTTCGGAATTTTTTCGAAATTATTTCGAAGTTTATACCGCCCCCTTCATTGAGAAAAATTATCCATTTTTTGACCTAATTTTGGGAGTTTGAGCCTAACATTTTCGGAATGTAGAACCGGAAATAAATAGGGTGTAATCAACCGCACCGATTGTAATCTCTGTTCACATTTTACCCGGACAATATTATCGGAAAATACCAAGGTGGTTTTAGGACTGTGCGATCTACAACTGATCAAAAATAATTTGCAGTAAAACAAATGATAGAAAGGGATGGGCAAGGCCAGGGCCCATTTGGGCTATCGCGCCATTGATGATGAAGTGCTACAAAAATACTGATATTTAAAAAACTTGGTCGGTGGATTAAAATGACGGGAAACGGTGTATTCTGGAAACTCGGTTTTGTTTATCGCGTCATTGATTACGACACTATTCATTAGTATGAATTTAAAAACAAATTGTACGTTTTTCAGTACTTATATCACAAAATTACTCCTTTTTAGCCAGAAATTATCTTATCAAGGTATGCTTTCCCATTTCAATGCTATCCACCTTTTTATTACGTATACAGTTAGAAATACTGAAAATTAGTGAATAGGTTTTTTATCCGATTCTCCATTTTTTTAACATCCAGCTTATTTTAAAAAATATTAAATTCACCACACGGTAGAACCGTAGTGTCAAGTACCCAAAAAACTGTCCTCCTTAATGTTCCATTCAAAAACAAAAGCTTTACATATTTTACAATAATAAAAGTGTAATTCAATAAGAATAAATTAAAGCCCTTGGTGGAATAAGGGGTCAACTCTTTTTTTTAATAGCATGAGAGGGCTTGTTCGTTCTGACTTCTTATTGCATTCGGATGAAATTCTGCTGATACAGTTAACTCCTTATGATTTAATAATATCCTTAATAATTTTAATGAAATCATAAAAAATCGATAAAATAATTTTCATGCAATAAAAGGCCATAAAGGTCAAGTTCGTTAGTTGTGTTTCAAGGGCTTCAATTCAGTATAAAGAGCTAAAAGGCAGAAATCAAAGTTTTCAAACTTATCTAAAAAACATTTCTTTTAAGTTCTTTCGAAGTTCCAATACTCTTAGAGCAGTGAAGATTCAAAGATGACGCAAAAATTGAAAAAGCCTTCTATTAGGAGGGGTATATCGGATTTATTTAATTTTTAATTTTTAATACTATTTCGGTTTATGTTAACAATATTTTGAACCAACTAAAATTTTAAATATTCAGTTTTATTCAAGCTTTATTTAGTTCCTATATTTATTATTTAATTTTTTAATGTTCTGATATTTTTTTGGTAAATTTTGTTTCATATTAACTTTAACTTATTTTTTAAATTCGAATTTATTTTTTTTGGGTTTAAGTTTTATTTGTTTTATTTATATTAAGTTTTGCTTTATTATCTAAGGATAAATTTCAAGTAATACTGTTTTATAGTTTTTTAATTTTCATTTAGGAGTTTATAAATTACATTTTATTTGTAGATACAATAATTTTAAATTATTTTTTTGTAGTATTGACGAGTTTAATTTTAAGTATTATTTATCCATGGGCGCGACAGTCCAATTGGGCGTCTGGTAATTGGATTATTTGGAATGGAAAATTTTGAAAAGCAGGAACTCTGGCATGATAGGCACCAGGGCGGTTTTTTCAGTTTTTCACAGAATGGACCAGATTTTTTTACTTCGTGTGGATCGGTTTTATTACGTGCACTGTATTAATAGTGATTGTCGCTAAAGTTTTTCAGGAAAAAAATGCTAATCATTTATAATAATTTTTTGTCAGATCGTATTTTAGAACTCGAAAATTGACCTCAGAATAATTAAACGTGTTTGCTGCGAATCTCTGATACCGATTTGAAAGTGCCCACAAAAATTCACGTCCTTCGATCTTCTTCACTTTCACACTACCAATAAATTGCAATGCTTCATAATTTTGGTCAAGGATTTCGAAATTCTCTCGATTATAAGGAGTGTTGCTATTCCAGGCTGCAATCGCAATGTCAGTCATTAAGCCAAAATAGAGGTTTCCCTTACTATCCATAACTTCACCAGAACTTTGTGTACCACGTGATCCGAGTGTCTGTGAATTCATTTTATTTTATAACATTCATTTATTAAATAATAGATATTTGAACAAGAGTGAAATTTCAAAGACTCATGTTCAAGAAACCTTCCATACCTGAAAAATATCGGTTCTATTTGAATTTAATATCCAAAATAATTCGTCATTTAGAAGATTCAATGCGATCCGATATTCCATGCTACCAGATATCGAATGAAAATAAAGATAGCGTTCTCTCTCCATCGTAAAAAGATCTAAAAATGAAAGTTAAAATATTAAAATTGAAACCTATGAGCGATTGAAGTCTTGAAGAAATATAGCTTGCAGTTTCAAATTAGAAAGGAATGAGAAATTATTGAATTAAATAAAATTATAGAGAAATTTACGATAACTCAACCACAATATTTGATTTTCAATTCCCCCTTAACTTTGCCGCAATCATTCAAATTAAAAAAGGGTGATCCAGAGTCAATAGGTTATACAGCGAGTAACTGAGGTTAAATTAGAGAAACCATTTTCAAATTGACTGGATATTTACCGTTTCTCCCAACGACCCGTTGAAAATTATATTCACGGTTTAAGCGAGTGGTGTATTTAAATCTTAACTCTTTAAATATATCACTCTATAAAACCGTGATCAATTTTTAACGGCCATTGTAGAGAAATGGTATGTTTCTAGACAGTTCTTTAAAAGGTTTATTTGCTGCACGCTAACTTTTAACTCTGAATCACCCTCTATAATGAAAATTAGGTGTGACTTTACGGTGTCCTGACTTCGGAGATAGGCTTAGTCCTGCGATACCATCATTAAGTTCAAAACTATCACCAGCGATCGTGATATTTTCAAAATCAGGCTCCGGCTGAAAAACTTTATTTTTGATCCGCCAGGATTTGTTCTTCGCGTAATCGTAAACTAGAAGAGCGTATTCCTGAGTATCGGCAATGTAAACCATTGTATTTTTACATCGACGATGTTTACTTCGAACATCCACCACCGGTGTTATCATCAGTGATTCATCACCTGCTTGATCATCAGGAAATTCATAGGTTCGAATTAATTGATCGTCCTTTAAATTGAAGACAAGCAGTTTAGGCTGACAAATTTTTTCACCTTGAATGTTACCGCTATCTAGGACAAACATTCTTTTGCATTCGTCGATCTTTGGAAAGAAATAATGTTGTAGGTTCCTAGATTTACAAATGTCTTAAACAGTTACTTACTGCAATGCGAAAGACCGATATTATACTTGAACAATTTGTACGGTTTGAATGCCATGAAAAATCAGGATAAGCTTGAAGCGTTGGTTCGGGTCCATTATTGTAGGTTGAGAGAGAAAATGGAGTTCCATTTGTAAACATTGGCGTTGTTATAAATGTTCTTCCTCTGTAATCTTAAAAAAAAAATTAAAATTAATATCAATGTTAAAGGAATTGAAATTGCAATGCCAACGAATGCAGTCTCGGGCGTAAGTGAGGAACTGGCTTAAGATAATGAAAATCATTTTAACGAATTCATAATAAAAGTTCTTGCGTCACCACACTCCAGTAGTAACAACGTACCTGTGAAGAACTTTAGGCTTTACAAATATGTTTTTTTTTAGAAGAAATTTGTAAAAACAACTTTAAGTCTTAATAAATAAAAATATATAATTTTTTTCATTTTGTAATTTAAAAAAATATATTTATTAATATTTATTTCATGAGTGGCGCAACACCCCACCGAGAAATACGAGTAATTTACATTAGAATGTTTGTGTTTTTGAACATGTAAACAAATTTTATTAAAATTAATTTCGATCAAATTATTAAAACCTAATCAATTCAAACCGACTTACTTACGCGTATAGTCGCCTTAAAAAATCTTAAATCGCGGTAGCAATTCCTACTTACATACCTTGATCGAAATCGAGTGGCAGAGCCTGCGAAAAGGTGCCTTCATCTCCAGAAATATTCGGTATATCAAATGGCATGAACTTCCACGCGGTAAAAATGGCTGAATCTGTTGCTCTGGCTATCGGCTGATAGGCGACTACCAGTAGAACTAATACAGGTAACTCCATTGTATTCGATCACACCTTAAAGTATTGGCAAAAACAGTACAATTAGACATTTTTAAAATTTTTGTTCTATTCTGGAGACTATTTTGTGAATAAATTGTTCATTTCTTTAATACTGGTATTTTGTTCGCTAAACTGTAAAAAATACAACATAGCATAATCCAGTCAACTATGAAGAATATTTTTTATTGTATGTAAAATTAAAGAACATCTTACCTTTACGACGGTATATGACAATGATGGTACAATTTTATCCAATAAATATTTGACGAACCACGTTATTTTCCAAGAAACTTGTTTAAAGTGACTGATCAACAAATTGTACTGAATAATTTATAGTTAAATTGAAGTTAATTATGTAGATTACAATTTTATGTATTAACCGAAAAAAATGAAAATGATTACTTTACGTAAATACATGAACGAAGTTTATTAAAGCAATTAAATAATATATTTATAATATTCGTATAGCGTGCAATAATGATTTCACTATTATACTTTAGATCTGCAAGCTATTATACATTTAATCCAACTCACAAG
Source organism: Beris morrisii (assembly GCA_951812415.1). Taxonomy (NCBI): domain Eukaryota; kingdom Metazoa; phylum Arthropoda; class Insecta; order Diptera; family Stratiomyidae; genus Beris; species Beris morrisii. Next base: position 160,677,539 of record OX638310.1, read on the forward strand.
AAAAAATCTGCCAATAGTCTGGGCGCAACTTTATTATTTTATGGGTAGAAGTCTAAAACGTGTTTAATGCTGATATTCGGTGTAGGTTACTATGCAATTGACAACCTAAAAAATAACGTTCCAAATAGCCGCCTGGTTATTTGTTAGATTGTCAATCAGTCAGTCACTTCTACGCATAAAATAATAAAGTTACGCCCAGACTGTTGGCAGATTTTTTACTTTATTTTTATTTATTTACCTATTAGTTTTTCAATAGATGATTCAATAGAAGTAAGAAAAAGATCTAATTAAACCTAAAAAAATTCCCCTCTCCTCCCCCCAGCGTGGTTTTATATCAACAAATACGTAAATCGGTTTTTTCCCTGATTATATTTAAAGCTTTTAGAAGTAAAAGTGAATTCGATATCTTATTAGACCTAAAAAATATATCGGAATTCGTGAATATGTACACAACCCCTTTATACCCTCTTAGGTGTTGAAACTCGAAAAAATTGCAAAAACGTTTCCAGGCGCTTATACAAAAAGTCTGCAAAAGTAAAATTGCTTTGATAGCTAGATATGTTTAATAGATTTAACAAAATTCGTGAAAATGTGTAAAAACTCTTTTCACGGAAATTTTTTTACTCCACCTCTGGTACGCCAATGAAAATCTGAATTTTTTTGCTTTAATTAATCCAGTAGCACATTTACATATATGTACTAAGTTTCAACTTTCTAGCATAAGCCGTTTCCGAGATATTAAAAACCGCCCCTCACCCCCGTACCTTACTTCCACTATCAAACATTTTATTTTTTTGCGATGTCTCTAAAGTAGTTCTATACATTTGTCAATTTTTAGCTTTCTTTCCTTTGCGGTTTTCGAAAAATAAAAATCAGAATTTTGCCATCTCCCCTACAACATCATCCTCCAAATTTTTTTCCGCTAGAGGTCTACTAGTCCTAACTCCTGTAAAATTTTCAAGATCATATCTGCTACGGTTCTTGTGATATAAAAATGTATTTTTTTGAAAAATGGCTGTCCCCCACTTTTGCGCTTCACCACCCCCTCAAACATTTTACATGTACTAGACTCCACAGGTAATTCTATATACAGAAACCAAATTTTATCTTCCTGACGCCATCGAGTCGGAAGATATTGTAATCAAAAGTTGTTCACCCCCCCCCACCCCCCAACCCCCTACACCCATCGCCATCCTTAAAATGTTTAACCCTTTTCTAATATCCTCGTATTTCTTAAGACAACCACAAAGTTTCAACCTTTTGGGATGAATCGTACAGGATGGATTTTAGAATGTTTCAATCTCAGCTTTTTAGCGTGTTCGACGCATCGGCAATATTATCGGAAAATACCAAGGTGGTTTTAGGACTGTGTGATCTACAACTGATTAAAAATAATTTGCAGTAAAACAAATGATAAAAAGGGATGGGCAAGGCCAGGGCCCATTTAGGCTGTCGCGCCATTGATGATGAAGTGCTACAAAAATACTGGTATTTAAAAAACTTGGTCGGTGGATTGAAATGACGGGAAACGGTGTATTCTGGAAACTCGGTTTTGTTTATCGCGTCATTGATGGACACTATTCATTAGTATGAATTTAAAAACAAATTGTACGTTTTTTAGTACTTATATCACAAAATTACTCCTTTTTAGCCAGAAATTATCTTATCAAGGTATGCTTTCCCATTTCAATACTATCCACCTTTTTATTACGTATACAGTTAGATATACTGAAAATTAGTGACTAGGTTTTTTATCCGATTCTCCATTTTTTTAACTTCCAGCTTATTTTGAAAAATATTGAATTCACCACACGGTAGAACCGTAGTTGCAAGTACCCAAAAAAAATTCCTCCTTAATGTTTCATTCAAAACCAAAAGCTTTATATATTTTACAATAACAAAAGTGTAATTCTATAAGAGTAAATTCAGTATAAAGAGCTAGAAAGAAGAAGTTAAAGTTTACAAAGTTATCTAAAAAACATTTCTTGTAAATTCTTCCGAAGAGCAGTGAAGATTCAAAGATGGCGAACAAATTGAAAAAGCCTTCCATTAGGAGGGGTACATCGGCTTTATTTAATTTTTAATTTTCAATACTATTTCGGTTTATGTTAACAATATTTTGAACCAACTAAAATTTTAAATATTCAGTTTTATTCAAGTTTTATTTAGTTCCTATATTTATTATTTCATTTTTTAATGTTCTGATATTTTTTTGATAAATCTTGTTTCATATTAACTTTTACTTATTTTTTAAATTCGAATTTATTTTTTTTGGGTTTAAGTTTTATTTGTTTTATTTATATTAAGTTTTGCTTTATTATCTAAGGATAAATTTCAAGTAATACTGTTTTGATTTGACTTATAGTTTTTTAATTTTTATTTAGAAGTTTATAAATTATATTTTATTTGTAGATAAAATCATTTTAAATAATTTTTTTGTAGTATTGATGAATTTAATTTTAAGTATTATGTAACCATGGGCGACAGTCCAATTGGGCGTCTGATAATTGGGTTATTGGGAATGGAAAATTTTAAAAAGCAGGAATTCTGGCATGATAGGCACCAGGGCGGTTTTTTTCAGTTTTTAACAGGATGGACAAGATTTTTTTACTCTGTGTGGTTCGGTTTTATTACGTGCACTTTATTAGTATTACGCATTTAAGATTGTCGCTAACGTTTTTTTACGAAAAAAATGCTAATCATTTATAATAATTTTTTGTCAGATCGTATTTTAGAACTCGAAAATTGACCTCAGAATAATTAAACGTGTTTGCTGCGAATCTCTGATACCGATTAGAAACTGCCCACAAAAATTCCCGTCCTTCGAAGCTCGTTACTTTCACACTACTAATAAATTGCAATGCTTCATAATTTTGGTCAAGGATTTCGAAATTCTCTCGATTATAAGGAGTGTTGCTATTCCAGGCTGCAATCGCAATGTCAGTCATTAAGCCGAAGTAGAGGTTTCCCTTACTATCCATAGCTTCACCAGCACTTTGTGTACCACGTGATCCGAGTGTCTGTGAATTAATTTTATTTTATAACATTCATTTATTTTAATAGATATTTGAACAAGAGTAAAATTTCAAAGACACTGTGCTCAATAAACTTTCCATACCTGAAAAATACCAGTTTTATTTGGAGTTGATATCCAAAATAATTCGTCATTTAGAAGATTCAATGCGATCCGATATTCCATGCTACCAGATATCGAATGAAAATAAAGATAGCGTTCTCTCTCCATCGTAAAACGATCTGAAAATGAAAGTTAAAATATTAAAATTGAAACCTATGAGCGATTGAAGTTTTGAAGAAATATAGCTTACATTTTCAAATTAGAAAGGGATGAGAAATTATTGAAATAAATACAATTATAGAGAAATTTACGATAACACAATCACAATGTTTGATTTTCAATTTCCCCTTAATTTTGCCGCAACCATTCAAATTGGTAGTGGTACAGGGTGATCCAGAGTCAATAGGTTATACAGCGAGTAACTGAGGTTAAATTAGAGAAACCATTTTCAAATTGACTGGATATTTACCGTTTCTCCCAACGACCCGTTGAAAATTATATTCACGGTTTAAGCCAGTGGTGTATTTATATATTGAAATTTTTAAATAGATCACTCTATAAAACCGTGATCAATTTTTAACGGCCATTGTAGAGAAATGGTATGTTTCTAGACAGTTCTTTAAAAGGTTTATTTGCTGCACGCTGACTTTTAGCTCTGAATCACCCTCTATAGTGAAAATTAAGTGTGACTTTACGGTGTCCTGATTTCGGCGATAGGCTTAGTCCTCCGATACCATCATTAAGTTCAAAACTATCACCAGCGATCGTGAAATTTTCAAAATCAGGCTCCGGATGAAAAATTTCATTTCTGATCCGCCAGGATTTGTTCCTCGCGTAATCGTAAACTAGAAGAGCGTATTCCTGAACATCGGCAATGTAAACCATTGTATTTTTGCATCGACGATGTTTACTTCGAACATCCACCACCGGTGTTATCATCAGTGAATTATCACCTGCTTGATCATCAGGAAATTCATAGGTTCGAATTAATTGATCGTCCTTTAAATTGAAGACAAGCAGTTTAGGCTGACAAATTTTTTCACCTTGAATGTTACCGCTATCTAGGACAAACATTCTTTTGCATTCGTCGATCTTTGGAAAGAAATAATCTTGTAGGTTCCATTTACAAATGTATTAAACAGTGCGATTTAATAATTACTTACTGCAATGCGAAAGACCGATATTATACTTGAACAATTTGTACGGTTTGAATGCCATGAAAAATCAGGATAAGCTTGAAGCGTTGGTTCGGGTCCATTATTGTAGGTTGAGAGAGAAAATGGAGTTCCATTTGTAAATATTGGCGTTGTTATAAATGTTCTTCCTCTGTAATCTTAAAAAAAATCAAAATTAATATCAATGTTAAAGGAATTGAAATTGTAATGCCGACGAATGCAGTCTCGGGCGTAAGTGAGGAACTGGCTTAAGATAATGAAAATCATTTTAACGAATTCATAATAAAAGTTCTTGCGTCACCACACTCCAGTAGTACCTGTGAAGAACTTTAGGCTTTACAAATAAGTATTTTTTAAGAAGAAATTTGTAAAAACAACTTAAAGTCTTAATAAATAAAAATTTATAATTTTTTTAATTTCGTAATTTAAAAAAATATATTTATTAATATTTATCTCATGACTGGCGCAACACCCCACCGAGAAAACTTGGCAAGCAATATTTATTTATTAGCAATACGAGTAATTTACATTAGAATGTTTGTATTTTTGAACATGTAAACAAATTTTATTAAAATTAATTTCAAATCAAATTATTAAAACGTAATCAATTCAAACCGATTTACTTACGCGTATAGTCACCTTAAAAAATCTTAAATTGCGCTAGTAATTCCTGCTTACATACCTTGATCGAAATCGATTGGGAGAGCCTGCGAAAAGGTGCCTTCATCTCCAGAAATATTCGGTATATCAAATGGCATGAACTTCCACGCGGTAAAAATGGCTGAATCTGTTGCTCTGGCTATCGGCTGATAGGCGGCTACCAGTAGAACTAATACAGGTAACTCCATTGTATTTGATCACACCTTAAAGTATTGGCAAAAATAGTACAATTAGACATTTTTCTATTCTGGAGACTATTTTGTATAAATAATAATAAATTATGCATCTCTTTAATACTGGTATTTTGTTCGCTAAACTGTAAAAAATAAAATATCGCATAATCCAGTCAACTATGAAGAAAATTTTTTATTGTATGTATAATTAAAGGACATCTTACCTTTACGACGGTATATGACAATGATGGTACAATTTTATCGAATAAATATTTGACGAACCACGTTATTTTTCAAAAAACTTGTTTAAAGTGACTGATCAACAAATTGTAACTGAATAATTTATAGTTAAATTGAAGTTAATTATGTAGATTACAATTTTATGTACTAACCGAAAAAAATGAAAATGATTACTATACGTAAATACATGAACGAAGTTTATCAAAGCAATTAAATAATATATTTATGACATTCGTATAGCATGCAATAATGATTTCGCTATTATATTTTAGATTTGTAAACTATTATACATTTAATCCAACTCACAAGAAAAATTACAGAATTGTATTTAAGTTAAATAACAAAAAAGTTATAAGACTATTATTTGTGTGTCTACCAATTCGTCTGTGAATTTGCATACAGATTTAAATTCTACGTAACTAAACATTTTTCTTAAAGAAAATTTCATGCCTCATTTTATAATTTAAGTGATTTGTTTACAAGTATTATTTCTGATCGTTTTAGGTCCGCTGGCGTATACAGGGTGAGAAGTCCAAATCCGACCCCCATTGAAAATATGTATCTATTTTTTAATGCATTCGTTACTCTAAAAATAAAAATTTCCTTAAGTAGCTTAAGTATTTTGTCACTAAGGTATTTAGTCTTTCGATATAAACATATCCAGTTTCAGCTCTAAGCATTCTCTTGTTATCTTGCATTTAAGCAGAAAGACGAACATGTTACATAAATTAAAGTTGGGATTTTTAGCCATCACTAAAATAATTAATATAACTTACGGTACTAAGTTTTGGAAAAAATTAAATAAATAAAAAATAAAATGAATACTCAGTTAAAATTTTAAAATGAGGTTCCATTTTAAGTACCTACAAACAGATTAAAATATTATTTTCATTAAAAAATAAATTGGATTAAATATATATATAAATATATCTCTAGAAATTTACTTTGAAGTAGGTATTACAGAAAAATACATACATGTAGATAAACATATTTAATGGTATTAATTTTCTATTTAATTGGTTCAATAATTCTCGTTCCGGCATTAACGTAATTAATGCAGTAAAGCTATAATTTTTTCGGTATATAACACTTGAACTAGTTGTCAACAGTAATTGCGTACTTGCGAACTTAAATTGTTATAGGTACTATTTAGTTATAGTTTGCTCATCCATCAGGTTGTTGAATTCGAAGTCATTGGAAGTGAATTAAATTTAGACTAATATGAAGTGAATAATAATTGTGTCAGTGACACCTAAAAACTATTAACAAATTATTAAACAAATTTTAATTTAACAATTTTTAGCTAAATCTGAAATGTTTTAAATTGACACTCTAGCTGTAGGCACGCGCATTACATAAAAATATAGAATACATTTTGAGTCTCAGGTCAATTCTATTTTACACGAAAAAATACAATCATATTTATTTGTTTTTACATTATTCGATTTTTCTTCACCTTTGATGAATCCCCAATAAAATACTATTAATGTTTTCTTATGTATAACGTTCGATATTTCTTCATATTTTGTGAACGTTGACGTAAATGTTTGGTGGATATTTACTCTAAGAGCACTGTATTTACAATTAGTCTAAAATTTGAAGCCTATGCATGTGCGTTCTATATTATATAATTGAAATTCTATTTTTCTTCGCCTATAGCAAATATTTATAAATTGTTCTGCTAAGCAAGATATTTTTTTCATCTTCGCTCAAAACTCAGTTTCATGCCACCTGAAGTGGATCTTAACAAAATTGCTTACTGAGGAGTATTGAACCCCACTCCAAGTTAACGTATAAGAAAAAATATTAATTTTTTATAAAAGGTACGTTTAGAAAATAGTCCTACATGAATAAATAAAAAAATACATACATTTATTTTAAAGAAATTTTTTGGACAAAAATAATGAAGTTAACTGTTTTGTTTCTTCTGATAACTTCTAAAGCAATTTTAATTAGAGGCGTCGATGAAGTAATTTTTTCCGTTTGGAAGATAATAACAACTTTTCGCCAGCATTGCCATTCGAGTTTGCTATAGGTATTTTTCTGTGTTAAAAAGTAGGATTTCATTCGTTCAATAAAATTAAAAAAATTAAAATTAACTGTGTCCGGGGATAATTTTACTAGACTAGAGAGAATTTTCATCGTGGTTTATAAAAACAATTATTTTATTAAATCTTATAAAATTTTTCGTAGACCACCGCCAAAGGACTTTTATCACAACGCCACTAATTGCTGACGGCATTCCATTTTCTTTCTCAACTTACATAAATAGACAAAATCCTCCACTTCATGCATATAATGATTTTTCGTGGCATTCAAATCGTACAAATTGTAGTAGCATAATATCTGTATATGGAGTTGCAGTAAGTTATTTTTAAACATACCTACTGCTTAGCTTAAAACAAATAGATACTATGTATGTTCTGTTGGTTGATCTTCTGTTCTATTGCTCTAATTCGTATCTTTCCTGCAAAACTATAATTTGTGAAGTCCAGTTACTAGACTCTAGTTTCTAGTAGTTTTCAATTTTCAAAAAAATAAGATACGAACGAAATGGACTCAATATAAAATTCAGTAATACTATTAATCCAACTATTATCTCTCTTTCGAAAGATCGACAAATGTTTGTCCTAGACACTGGCAAAATTCAACATAAAAAAATTTGTCAGCCAAAACTGCTCATCAGGAAATTCATATGTTCGAATTAATTGATCGTTCTTTAAATTGAAGACATTCAATTTAAAGAACGATCAATTAATTCGAACATATGAATTTCCTGATGATCAAGCAGGGGATAGATCACTGATGGTAAGGCTGATGGTCGATGTACGAAGTAAACATTTTCATTGCAAAATGGTTTACATTGCCGATGCTAAGGAATACGCTCTTCTAGTTTACGACTATGCCAGGAATATCTCGTGGCGAATAAAATACTTTATTATTAAAAAATAATAAAGTAAAACGCAATTTTCTGACCAGAACCCGACTTTGAAAATGTGACGATCGCTGGAGATAGTTTTGAATTAGAAGACGGTATTGGAGGACTTAGTGTATCGCCGGATTCTAAAAAATATATCGGTAAAGTGAAAATAGAAAATTTTGTAATATTTCATTTCAATAGTTAGGCAAAAAATTGAAAATAACTTATGAAAATAATCCAGTCAAATAGTGGAAATGAACAAAAAGTAGGCACTAGTTAAATACGTTAATGTTGGTTCTAGAATTAGAGAAAGCTCTCATTATTTAAGATTTTAAATGAAACGGTGTCAAATTAGTGAAAGACAGTCTTAAATAATATCTAAAATTAATTTATTATTCTAGCTTATATGAAAACTTAAATTTTCCACAAAAAATCCTTAAAAAAATTTATGATTTCAATGTTACAGTATTATTTTTGGTTCTAATTTAAATATAATAAATATTGAGAAATTTATTGCAAAGACCAATTAATCGGGATCATACTAAAACGCATCAGAAGGCCTATTATTTATATTAAATTTTTGACCTCTACAATATACAGTAGAACTTTGATAATTCGAACTGACAATAAAAATTGTTTAAGATAAGAAAAAAATGTATTTATTCACTAAATAATTCGAGTACTAGAGAAATTTGTCATATAGAAATTCTGTAAAATTCAACTGCAATTGACTGGAGAATTGCTCATCATCGTTTCTTTCTACAGATTGCTTGGTGAAAAAAGCGTTATTTGTATTTTCATTCGCTGGGAGGCAGCAAAGAATATAGAGTTGTGTTAGATACTATAATGACGAGCACTTTTGGACATTAAGTCCTAACAATTCCGATGTTTTCCAGGTAAGGAATTTTGAAAATTTCTTAAATAGAAGCTTATGCTTTTTTCTATAAGTAGTTTGAAGACATCTTGTAATTGGTGTACAAAAGTTCTTATAAAAAATATTTAGTTCTTCAAATTTCTGAAAGCATCAAATTTTCTCGATTTCACTCTTTGAAATTTTTGACCATAATTTAAGTCTATACATTATGGAGTTTCTTAATAAATTAATGTTTCATAATAGACAATCGGATCCCGTAGTACACAAAGTGCTGGCGAAGCAATGAATAGCAGAGGAAATCTCTACGGTAGCTTAATGACTGACATAGTGGCTGCAGCCTGGAAGACCTACACCCCTTATAATCGAGAGAATTTCAATATTTTTGACTGGAACTATGAAGCGTTGCAGTTTATTAGCGACATGAAATTGAGTGACGAGCTTCGAGGGACGTGAAATTTTGTGGGCAGTTTCAAATCGCTTTCAGAAATTCGATGCAAGCAAATTCAACTATACCGAGGAGAACTTTAGATTTCTGAAGTATGCTCTGCACGAATTAAATGAAGAGCTCCATTGCTGAAAATATAGGCGAATATTAAAATCATAAGTTTTGCGTTTTTTGCGGCTAAGACGCGGAAATAAAAATAATTGAATTTTCATTAAAAAAAATGGTTTTTATTAACTAGCTGTGCCCGCTCGCTTGGAGAATTTAGATTTATTCCACCCTCTCCATCTCGCCAATTCTGTTAGTAGGTGGTTGTATTCAGAAAAACGCAAACTGAACTGATTGAAATATGTTTGAAATTGGTGGGTTTTTTGTGCAATAACATTGATTTGAATATTTTATCCTATTACTCGTATATCTACTAAAAAGCAAAAAAAAAAAAAATACAAGAGTAATGTCATTTTCAATGTAAATTTACTACACTACTCTGCTCTGAATTAATACACTTAAAAAACGCACCTATGATAGAAAACTATCACGTAAAAAATCATTTCACAAACAATGAAAGTTACAAGAAATCACCTCTAACAGCTTTATTATTAATATAAATAATAAAAAAGGAAATGTAATATAAAGTCAAATAAACTCAGTTTGTTCTGTTATTTTTAAAATAATAAATAATGTGATCAATCTAAAATTTCAAAAAATTAACTACTATCCAAAAAATAACAAAGTTAAATTTAGGTTAGCTGCCTCAAAGGAAACAAATTTCTACATGATATTTTTTGATGTAAGATTTATTACACAGTTTCTGATGAAATGAAAATTCTGGTTAAATTCAATAAGATTTCTAATGAAATCAGCGATATTTCCACTTTTTCTAAGAGAATTTAAACAATTTTTCTAGATGAAACTAGAAAATTTATTTATGTAATTATTATAACACCACTTGATCAAATCTGATTTATATTACTAAACTAGTACCTGAAATTTTTAACGATTTTTCTTATCTGCATAATGCAAAACAGCTGAGATTTAGTGATTATAAATTCCTTAAAAAATCAAGTTATAAATTGATAAAATTCACTAAACTTAAATACATAAAATTGCGTTTTACATAACAACATTGATTTACATTACAACATTGATACAATAATAATAAATCAAATTGGGATACATTTTAGAGATTCAGACAAAAGTTGCTTTTATAGCTATGATAAAATAGTTTTTGAGTAAATAGTGATAATAATTCAATGTAAATATAGTAATCCAACTTTTTAGTGTAAATTGAGTTTCAATACAAATATTAAATCAGTAATTCACGCTCAGATTAGTGTGCCTACAACAGTTATTACAATTTAATTCAACAAATAAGGAGTGAACAATTTTAAATGATTTGTATTAATTATGTAGTATTACACACAAATATTAACTACATTTGTTATTATTTTTGATAAATTTAAATACAGAACCGTGTTCATTTATAACGACCATTCTTAAAAATCATTCTTTTAAGTAACTCAAATTTGTATACTTAAAGTTTTACAATGTTGCTGTTAAGATGCCATAAATGTTCTGTTAAACTGTTTTATTAAATTCACAGTTTTTGTAATTTTGAAATATATTAAAACCTTTAAATTGAAAGTCATTTTACAGGCATCGTCAATTATAACTGCGAACTCCCCCCTGTGGACGAAGGATAAACTAATAACGTTACTAATTTGAAAAAAAAAAATTGTTTTCTTCATTCTTCGAAATTATGTCGATAATAAAAACAACACGGATGTTAATTTTCCTGAAATTGATTAATACCGGATTAATGTCTCCAATTGTTTATGAATGGAAAACCATGCAATTCGGTTTTGATTCTGATGCTGATGAATATGAAGCCTTAGCTAGTGGCCGATATATTAATGGAACTGGTCGACCATACGATGTTGATGTTGGTACGTATTTTAAATGATTCTAATGTGATTAGCCACAGCAAGGGATAAGCGTACTATAGCCAATATGTGAGTGGAGATTAAGATGGGGGGCACCGTTTCTCGTATTCATTCTCAATTTACATTTAAGAGTTTGAAAAATCGGTACTTCAGATTCTGGAAAATTTTATAGCTCTTTAAGACATAAATCCGTAGAAGAATAATTTTAGAAAAAAAATTTTTTTATGGGTCTATCCCTACCTAAATATTTGTCTCTAATCGATTTTTTTTCTAATCCAAAGTTTTTTACCCCCGCCCCTACACACACCCACCCGATTTAAAAATTTTACCTTTTGATTAATCTCCTATTATCCCTTAAGACAACTAGAGAGTTTCCATCTTCTGACATCAACCGTTCAGGATATATGTATTTTAGAATGTTTCAACCCCAGCTTTCAAGCAATTCGAACACATTGCTTTCCCCTACAGTCACACACTCCTTATCGCCATTTTTTTTCAAATAGGTCCACAATAATTTTTATTTTTGAATTTCATTTACTCTTTAAATTTTTATTTTATAAGACCGCTAATTAATTAATGTAAAACACAACAAAAGCTGTCCTCCCTCCAAGCCACAAGTTTCGACTTATTTGGCGGGAGTAAAGAAATAAATAAATAAATAAAATCATAGTTCTACATAGGTTCCAAGTTTCAGCCTCCTAGTGTAACTGGTTCCTGAGATCTAAAAACCAAATTAAATATAATTCAACTATTTACCACAATTCAATTCCAAGCTTTGTTCAGAATTCAATTCCTATCCTACTCTGGTAGCACTTACTTCTTATCAGATCCCTGCTTGCTGAAAGATTCACCGCTGCAGCCAAGAATGAGTTCTACTACCCGTGGAAGCAAATTCCTTATTGCATCCATCGGCCGAAACGTACGAAAATTTGTTTTCATTACGTCACAGTGGGTTCACTACGGAGTGAAATGAACGCTAATAGATGCAACTTTCAAATTGCCTTCATGTGTCTTGTAATCATCGACAACTTAAAAGCTATGTATGACACGTTGTATATTTCATAAAATTTAAAGTTTTGAAGATTTGCAAGCGTTTCTGTTCAGAAATTCTTGTGTGAACATTAAGAAAAGTATTCTGTTTACCTAGCTTTAATGGTTTCTAAAAGATAGTAAGTAATTTGTTATAGATATCTTCGAACGAGTATTTGTTGCAACTACCAGGTACACTCAAGGAATACCATTTACGTTGGGAACTGTAACCTACAGCCAGAAACTTGAGGAATTTGTACTTTCCGCATATCCAGACTATGCAGCACATACCAGTGGAGAAATCGGAGATTGCGATGGAATAACATCAGTTTTTCGAGTGGCAGTAAATCATAAAAAATAACATTAATTTGAAAATCTTTTTTCCAAACAAAATTTTAAAATGTTAGATCGACGAATGCAATCGTATTTGGATCCTTGACTCCGGCCTAATTGCAGGCGAACAAAATTGTCAGCCACAACTTCTTGCTTACGATTTACAGAATAATTCCTTAATTCAGCGCTACGTATTTCCGGAAAATCAAGGAAATGGTTCGATGATGGTGACGCCAGTTGCAGATGTTCTTAGTCATAAAGAAAACTGTCGACGTACTATGGATAAACCGACATAACAGGATATGCCCTAATCGTTTACGATAACTATAATCAAAAATCGTGGAGGATTCAAAATAAGTTCTTTGAACCAGAGCCCGACTACGAAAACATCACAATTGCCGGCGATACCTTTTGTCTTGATTATGGTATCCTGGGACTTAGCGTCTCACCAAAAAAAGATCTTAGTATGGTTATTTAGGAATGAGTATATTCAAGGATTACTCCAATTTAGCGTATTATTTTTCAGGTCGGTTGACTCTTTCCGGCGGATATCTATATTTCCATTCGTTGGCCGCTATACAAGAACATCGAGCTCCTTTGAGACTTTTGAATAATAAAAAATATTGGGAGATACATCCAGACAGTACTGACTATTTCGAGGTAATTCGCTACCATTTTTAACCGATATAATGCCGTAATGAATTTTCTTTGCAAGACTCTTGGTCATCGCAATACCCAAAGTGGAACACAAGCGATGGATAGCCACGGGAATTTATATTTTGGATTAATGGAAGACATTTCCATTGCACGATGGAATATAAGAACTAAATATAAAAAACAAAATTTCGAAATTATTGATCAAAACGCAACAACATTGCAATTCGTCAGCGGCATTAAAGTCAAGTCGGTCAAAGGGTCAGCAAAGGAAGTGTTATGGGCTGTTTCAAATCGATATGAGGTGAAATAATTATTATAAATATTTTTCCGTACTAATTTAAACAAAACGATAAATTTATTTATTTCTAGAAATACGCGACCGGTAACCTTAATTTGAATGAAATTAATTTCAGAATTTTGAAATACATTCTGCCGTAAACAAGGCGGACCATTTATTCATTGCTTACGATTATATTTTTTCTAAATATAGAAGCTCTTAGAATACAATTTTAACCATAGTAATTTTCTATAAGCTACGGCTCGTTCCCTAAAATATTTTCAAAAACGGATTCGAATTATAGGTTTTGTATTTTCAGTATAAAAAAAAACTTATAAGCCGTGTCCTACATTAATTGTATCAAAATATTTAAGGACCTTTGTATGGGAGCTTATATACATTCGCTTTGGTGAAGGTTATATGAATCATTTTATAATCGTAATAAATATGTTTAAGTATATGTGCAGTGGTGAATTACTTTTTCGAATCAATTACGTCTAGAAATGTTTCAGGGATGTGAAATTTAAACACAATTACAAAATTATAAATTCTGTGAACGGAAGTAAAATTATTCAAAAGTTCTAGCAAACATTTTTATGAATGTTCGTGATTTAAAATTGTTTCGGTTTACGTTCACCAAAGTGAGTAATGTAGGAAATTACATTCTGCTTCCGTGAAGTTTAAGAGAATAATTTTTTAATCATAATAAAGATTCTTCAGTGCATTATGCATTATGTCAGATGGAGAGTTAATTTTAAATCGTAGAAGAATTGACATCGGAAGAGTTTATTCGTTTTGTTGATTTACTTTCGAATCATTTATAATCAAAATTCTGCGAGGCACTTGTAAATTATGTAAATGTTGTAAATTGTACACTAAACATTCATTTTGTCTTCATCCACAATGGATATTTATATATATTTTCTTTCATGGAATACTGTCTCAAACAAAGTTTATTTTCAGTTCGTTTGTAATTAATCCGGACCATATTGTTGGCTGAGAAGTAACTCAAATGTTCAATTTTTTGAAAGAAATAGATGAGATGCAGCTGATTTCGTAGTAATTTTCAGGAGTAAAAACTAAATGTACATAGTAATATAATAATACTGTGTATTTTACCCCTTTAGTTAATTTAAATTTAAATTTCCTTAAACCAGCAATAAACTCGATCAATAAAAATCTACAAGTATATTTTCTTTAAAAATCCCTTTAAATTCAATTTAAACGAGTTCCAAATGAGTGAATTTAAATTGAAAATAAATATGTACGTAAATTATGAGGTTTATTTATTACACAAACATAAAACTAACTTAAAAATTATAACATATATAAAATAAAGCATTTAAATGTTAAATCTTGTACTTAATTTTGAGTGACTAGTTCACGTGGAAGGGGGATTAATTGGTGATGAAATTCTCTCTACTTTCGGAGCCACGACATCCACCACTTAGAAGTTCTTCGATGTTACATCCTAAAATTCTGAAATTTACTTCTTGCGAATTTTTTGTACCGGCAAACACTTTCTGAAAATTTCAAAATAGGAAAAACAAGTTAATATCAATTATTTTTGATTTTTAATTATAAAATTCATACCTGGAATCGGCAAGAAAATGCCCACAATTCTTCGGTATTTATTCGACTTCTTTTCACTTTTAAGCCGCTTATAAATTGCATGGTGTCCCGATTTTGGGCAACGATTTTGAAACTGTTTCTGGAATATGGCGTATTTATGTTCCAAGCGGCAATGGCGATGTCGTCCATCAGGCCAAAGTATAAGTTTCCTCTACTGTCCATAGCTTGAGCAGCGCTTTGGGTGTCGCGTGTTCCAATTATCTGTTCAAAACGAAGATATGTCAGAGAAGCTCTTTCTCCTATAGATTCCATCAAAAGAGGTTTAAGACCTTTTACTACAAAAACTTACATGAAAATCTCTGGGTCTTGAATCGGAATGGTCAGTCCAAATGGTTGCATTGTCCACAAGACTTAAAGCCACTCGATTCTCTACAGCTCCGGCCAATGAATGGAAATACAAAAATCGCTCTTGTACTTTTGGGGTAGCTATAAAAAGACACGGTCATTTCACCCTTTAACTATAAAATCAATTTAAAATTTACTTGGCCAACTACTGCCTCCACCACCTCCACCATATCGGCTCGCTTTCGGTGATACGCTTAATCCCAAAACACCATCCATAAGATCGAAACTTTCCCCAGCAATCGTATAGGTTCCGTAGTCGGGGTATGGATACAAAAGTTTATTTTCGATCCTCCACGAAGTATTGGTAAGGAGATCGAAGACTATGATTCCAAAGCCTGTGACATCGGCAATGTATACTTTGGTATTGCGGCAGGACCCCGAAGGCGGACTATCGCGAACATCAACAATCGGCGTAACAAATAACGAAACTCCAATTTTAAATTGTGCTTGAGGGAATTTATAGCGATGCAATATTCTGTCCGATTTCAAATCGAAAACCAAAATTTGCGGAGAACAATGTTGAACTGTTCCAATCCGGCCGGTATCGAGGACCCAAAGTCGTTCACATTCGTCGATCTGCAATCGAAAATAAAATAGATTTAATGATCTATAGAAAGTAAAAGAAAGGTCTACAATAAGAAAAAACCCTTTAAGTAGTTAATAAAACAAATCAGTTACTATTGTTTAATTTACAACTTTGCACTCGTTAAATTTTAATATCGTTTTATTATTATACTACATGTGGTGCATCGCAAAATTTTCGGTAACGTAATATCCTTATGCTACACTACGTAAGGCCATCATAATGTCAATTCTTCAATAGAATGCGGGATAAGTCCATAGCTAGGTGAGATTGAAACCCACGACATCAGAATTAGTATTACCGTGGCTAAGCTAATGTCTATATGAAGGAGGATGACAACATCACCACCCCACATACCAAACTACTAGGCTACGAATGTTTCTAAGTGTTTCAAAATATCGATTAATGTTCGTAAATTAACTTACCGCAACTCGAAACACTGATGTTATTCCACTACAGTCCTGACCGTGACTCGAATGCCATGAATATGAAGGATATGCCACCAACTGTGGACCTCCTTCAGCCGGTAAATTCGATACGGTTGCCAAAGAAAATGGAATACCGGAAGTAAATCTTGGAACCGTAACAAAGATTCGCGATACGTTGTTCGCTGTGAAAAAAATTATTAAAAAAAAATTTAAAATATTGAACATTATAACTAAAAAGTCGTACAGATGTCGTCCCTACTAAATAATTATAAAAATTAGATTAAGAAGTGGTATTCGTTTGGTTGTACGAAGTTGGGCCCAGTAATCTTGTAAATTAAATACATATCATCATTTTTTCTTCACGCCTCCCCATCCTCCTGCTCGTAAACCAATTTCAAAATATTTAAAAACAATAGGTATTCAATTTACTGAGCATAACCTTACAAACTAATGACTCCTTTCCTTTTGGGAAATATTCGCTAAAATCAAAAGCCTTAAAATCATTGGTACATACCACCATAGTGAACATCAACATCAATTGGAACTCCATTTCCGTGTACATAAAGTCCGCGATTGATAGCCTGACGTCGTTCAGCCGGTGACGGAAAATTGTACTCCAATTCCTTCCATTCGATCAACGTCTGAAGATTTCTTTGATTTGAATTAAATGGAAGTCGTGTCGGTTGTGGTGAAGACAAATGTATAGGATGTGGCATGTATGTCAAAACGGCGTTAAAACATGTTAGAAATATAAAAATGAAACTAATAGTCCCAGTTTCCATATTTGTGACCTGCAAAAAAATGAACAAAAATTAAATCGTTTTGAAATGTAAAAATTCTTTAGTATTATCGAAATAGTTGTTTTTTACTATTTAAATAGATACTCAATCTAACAATTATTCAGATTATGGAAATATTGTCGATGATTGTTTAACTATGTCAAATATCGGTTAAACCTATTATAAGATAATAAGTAAATTTCGTATACTAAATATTTGCGGTTAAACTCATTAATCTTTCTGGCCGGACAAAATAAATCCTTTAACTAGTAAATTAAAAATAGGTGTGCTAACCGCATACTAAATTGAAAATAATTCATCTGTAAAGTAGGAGTGCCAAAATTTTAAAATCTATTCAAACAAAACGAATACTAATTGTTGGTAAATTCTGATCTCGGTGAAGAAGTTTCTAAGCAATTTTAAATAAATGTCTATCTAAGAGACGTGTAAAGAATACATAAAGAAAATTTGAAGCAACATTTTTTTCAAGATAGAAAAACCTGTATGACAAATAGATGCCACAAACCAATCAAAATTTTATGTGTAATTAAGCTAAGCAGGTATAAGTCGATATCCGGATATTTATGCATTAACCGGAATATATTAATTGATTCATTATTTTAATTTATTACTATATGTTTTACAAGTAGGTATTAGCAAAGTTTCTTGGTGCTTAGGCGGTTAGTTTTTTTAACTTGTATTTTAAATTTTATTTGCAAAAATTTAGAAAAGGGGAAAAACTCAAACATTATTTGGGAAATCTAAGAATTTGGTATACACGTTCAAAGAATGTAAATTAAGCTGCTTATTGGTCAAAATCTGCAAATTTGTATGAAATGAATAAAATTTGGAATTAACATTTTCGAAAATTTTGATTTCACTCCGAAAATTTTTAATAAATCGGTGATTGATGCAAATCCATGGTAGAGATGTGGAAAGATTTATTGAGAATTATTTTGAAGCCACATTACTTGCATTTGGTGTTTATTTTGATATTGCGGTGAACACAATTTGCTATTATGATGGCTACATTAAAAGGATTTAAAAATTTTATAAAAAAAATCCTAAATTTTGTATTAGACTCTCTGTATGACATGCTATAAAAATATTTGACTATAATAATTGTACAGCAAAAACTGTAATTTTTTTTAAAAATGGACGTTGCGTAGAGAAAAAAATCGTTCAATTCGTTTGTTTAATTCTTGGACTGTTTTATCAAACATTTCAAAAATTGTAATTCATAATAATAAATAAATCAAATGGTCATTTAATGAGTGAAATTATAGTACATATACTTACACCCATAAAACCACACCAAATCTGTTATTGTTTTAATAATAAAGTAGAATCTAATAATAGTCTCGTTAAAACTTGTTTTGATTTATAAGAGATAATCTGGGATGTGATGCAAGTTGAGAAGTAATAAAGATATCATACGGCGGACAGACGGACTTTTCGTATTTTGTGTTGTGTTCGTTGATCTACTAGACATGAAAATACAAAATTTGAAATAAGCTAATGGTTTTGATGTTTCAAGTCGATCAAAATACTTTATTATTTAAAAAAAAACTATAATATATCACTTTTTCAAATTGCGTATTTAGTTGGTTTGTTTACATTATGTAGGTACGTTTTCCTGCTATCTACTTAAATTTCATAAAAAAAATTTATCGTTCCAGTATCAAAAAAGTGGTACCAAGACGAACAAATTTATGCCCATAGAATGCACAACACACGATTAAAATTTCAAAAGTTTTGACGCAAAGTTGGAAAATTTATCTGCTTTACGGAATAACCAGGAGGCTATTTGGAACGTTATTTTTTTTTATTCAGACCTTTAATTCTGTCTTCGGTTCTTGAAAAAAAAGAAGCTGACTTGTCGGAAAAATTTTAAGTTTTCGTTCTTTTAAGGGTTTGAGAACACTTTCAAAATTAATTTCATGTGAAGGAAAATATTTATTTCATTAAAAAATTTCTGACAAAAAAATGTTAATTCAGTTTTCTTCGTCGTAGTACAAAGGCAGATAATTGAAATTATTTGAAACTTTTGAAATATGGAAAATAAATATGCTTTAGACATATTGAGCAAAGTGTCATCATTCATCAATTATCACCTCAGAAACAAATTTAGCTTACAGGCGGATATCTCTCGAGTATGGACATGTGAAATACCTGTGCGTAAAATAAACTTAATATAATATACTATATACGGTAAAATAATCCACTACTCGGGTTTTACAAAATAGCAAAATAGAAGAAAATTGCAAACTACTAAAAAATATTCACAATACTTCAAGGAAAGCGAGTTTTGTTATCCAAGACGAAAAAAAACTTGCTTAATTCTATAGAATAAAATTAATTCAAAGTTTCCCGACTTTTATCAACGATTTATTCAAGTAAACAAGAATGAAATTTGCAAAAATTATGTCGGGTTTTTACCGACTATTGAGCTCTGCCTTCGGCTTATCAAATTATTTCGTAAGGCCTAATTATTATAAAAGTACATTAGCAAGTTGAAAAGTAATTAGTGGTTATCATACAAGAATGTATTTCTAAAACTCTTTACTGTCTTACTCATTAGACAGTGTACTCCTGTAGAACCGGTTTGCAAAGACTGACGATTACTTGACTGCATTAATGCTAATGCGACTTTTCGAAATTTATAACAGTCGAAACACTATGTACTCACTTTTCGGTATAGAGGTGTGTATCCCTATCTCCAATATCCATTTTCTAATTTATATAATAATTCGTTGGACATACTTCCAGTGAACGAGTTTCCGAAAATGTTAAGAAACGGATATGAATTCGTTAAGAAAACATATTTATTATCGTTATAGAGCAAATTACTTGATGTTCACTTATCTCTGAGTAACAAATGAACAAATTATGAAATATAAAAAGAACAATTCAATTCAATTCAAATTTATTGCCAATATAAAATTACATTGATTATTTGCATTTAGATTGTTGATTATATATTTACGGATAATTCTGTACTATAGAGTAACTTGATTAAGACTGTAACATAGGCATTCGATTGACTTTAGTTGAGAGTTTTAAAAGATTTAGACATAGAATTTGAATACAATAGTAAATTAGAACACATTGGCAATATATGTGTTTACACAGTGGCTAGTTTTATTAGGTTCTATTGCACATTACCCGTAATAAGAAATAAAATTAAATTTTTAAAAGGTAAAGTTGATGTAAGGTAACACTGTAACACTGTATGAATTTTGAATACATAAAAAGAACAATATTTAACTGAATAAGCATCTATTGTTTTGGTTACATTAAATAAAATTTAATTATTTAATTGAAATTTTAAAAAAAATTCCACTACTTGAGAAACAAAGTTCTTTCTATTGGTAGCTATTTTGGTAATCGACTTCTTTCAAAATCTATTCCAATCTTCCATTTTTGAACAATTCTTATTTGATAGAAAGTTTTATTTTGGAGCTACCTACAGTAGTCCATTCGAAGAAGTAGAGAATTTGATTCTAGTTCTTATCAAAAACCAGAAATTTATATCATTCAAATTTACGACAGTCGCGAACAGACGGCAATACAAAGGATTTGAACAACGATATTATGTTAATGTTGTTTTTAATTTATAATTAAATAAAAGTGAATTTCCAAGCGGAACCTAGATATAATTCTTTATCGCTAAGCAAACAAAACTAGTAGTTAACCTTTTTCTAAGCTTTGGCTTAATCTTGTATTTTATCAACATTTTTAAGCGAAATTTGAGTCCAGATGCACATAGTATGAAAGCTAACCTTCACATTTCGTTTTCTATATTTATGTCTGTGCTATACATCTGTGCAGTAATAATATTATTCCAAAATAAATATTTAGTTATGAAACCGTATTGTTGTTGATCTGGAATTTCTAAAAGAAAACTAGCCTTTTATTTCTTAGATATTTTTAAAGGGGCAGTAGATCGAAATACAGCAAAAACTAAAAAAAGAGTCTTGCGTCTAATAAACCAACAGAATCCTAAATGTTCTAGTTTTCCAATAGAGGGATTAATTAAGCCCTGAATATTTTTCGAAAATTTGGAGTTTGAATTGGACAGGGTTAAACTAGCTTTTAATATAGTTGATGTTACAAATTTGAAATTTGGAACTTATACAGACACAAGTTATTACATGAATTTATAAAATAACCGGGGATTCAAAGGAAAAGTAATAAAGTGGTTCTTTTTTTGAAATAATAAAATATATTTCAAATTATTTAAAACTACACAAAGAATGTTATCAAAGTCATAAATATTTCCGACTAGTTAACAAGATCAGAGTTCAACGTCTTTTCTGGCACTTGCTTGCTTTTTGAATGTGTGTAATTTAGCGTTAATTATCGGAAGAGATAAGTACCACAGCAGAAGACTGCCGAATGCTATAAGGCAAAAAATATGCTTGTCATTTGCGTAATAACTTTTCATTGACAAAAAAATCGAATATTCGTTCAGTTTATATACACATATAAACAATAAATCTAATTAAGTTTTCTTATCTCGATCACAAAGTTTAGCATTGAAATATTTTACATTAATTATGAATTAAGTTAAGATAAAAACGAATAAGGGATCTACTCAACAGATGTTTCAAAGTATCTCTGTGAAAAATGAAAAACTAGGTTATTTCTATATATAATGAGTAAGTACATTCATATTTTTATTTCAAATCGTTTGCTTACTGAAACGAATTCACATCACGCCAAAATAGCTTTAAACAAACGTAGATTATTGTACAACCTTAATAAATTGTTATTTGTTTAATTTAATGATTGAGTGACTGTTTAGAAGTGCCATGAGCTGGTTTAAGTTGGGTAACTTCTTTATCATTTTCTGTCGGCTTATTGAGAGTAGGTATCTCAAAAAGTTGTAAAATAATATAGCAAGGTTTCTGTACAGTGCGCTTCAGTAGAGTTGAAAGAATGAAAAAGTATTTCTTCAAAATTCAAGTAAAACGTTCAAATTTGATTGGCACAAATCTCAAAATTTTGTGCCATCACCAAAATTAGATTTTTTTTGGAAGAAAGAAAAGTTGAATGTATAAGAAGCAAGAACATTAGGTAGGTATCACACATTACAGGCATTTAAATATTTTGAAACAAAAATCATCCTTGGAAACCACATTGCAAGAAGAATACATAGAAAACAAGAAATTCTATTAATTCTCTGAATCTAGTCTCAACATTTTTGAACGCATAAAAGTAAGGCCCAAATAATCTGAAAGTTAAAATTAATTTAAATTTATTATTTTATATAATGGCATTGGTGCATTTCAAATAAAAAAAATAATAACAATTTACTTTTTACAACTTTATGGAAAAAGGGATCTTTAAAAGAATAACAATTCTAATAAGAAAATATAGTAATGGAATTTTTTTGCTTTTTTGGTTGGTGCTAAAAAAAATATGTATATTCAAAGCAAGTGTTTATACACAAAGAGATGAATAAGTATGGAAAAAATTACTAAAATATTAACATAGGTATTAATTTAATATTAATTTCTTAAAAAAAACGAAATCTTAGCATCATAGCCGAGATTTTCAAAAGTATGAGAAAAATGAAAATTTAATATTTTAAGAGTGGTGAAAATTATCAATGAAGTGCAGAAATATGATCAGAACACATATCAGGAATTGTGAAACGTTTTATAATTTAAAAGTTTTTTGGGTAGATTTTTTTAATCAGAGGAGTCTAGGAAGAACTCCGAACTTCCTAACTGGGATCGATTGTTGCCTTGGCTACATCGATTGAGATTAGAATAGTTGAAAACCATCTCTGAAAGACAGTTTGAAATCTGTGTTGAACTGTTGCTGTTTAGGTTGCAACTCAAAAAATGTAAAATTTAGGTTCTTCCCTCTTCTTAAACGTTTTATAACATCTCAATTCAACTTTTGTAGTGGGTATGCCAAGAATCTGTATACATTTAAAGAAGGTAAGTGAATCTTTAGAAAAGAAGGAAAAGAGCGTAAGGTGAAAATTTCAAATAATATAACATAGATATATAATGTACGTATTATGTTTCAACTTCTTAGCATAAGCATCACACGAGATATGATAATAACATTTTTTAATAGCTGGATTGGTAGAAACTTTAACATCCACTTTTATAACTAGTTAGTTTGGCGAGAAAGACTTAAAATATTTTAATGGGATTTACTATTTACACCAATCGAATGTATTTGTAGTCACCTATACTGAAACTCATTGTTATAATTACATTTATAAGTTTTTGTTTCCACAAAAAATTAGAATCGTCTCACTTAACTTTACCAAAAAATGATATGTGTGCATCAATCAGTCATCTTTATCTTAATTTTTCTCTCTTAGTATTACATTTCAGGAAAAATGGTATTATGGTCACAATGAACTCAAAGACCTTGGCAATGATCTTGACTTACCTTAGGTAAGCTATTAAGTGTTACAGAATAATTGATTGTACGTAGACGCCTTTGCGCTGTTATAAAAGTTTTTTCTTCGAGTCGAGATGCTTTACAGAAATTTAACTCAAATTACATAGATATGATTATTATTTTTTTGCTAATCATTATTATTGTTAGGTAATCTCTAGTGATTTACGATGTACGTACCCATTTTTTTGAGGTTTTTATAAGTATTTTCTCGGAGTGAGGATTATTTTTATTTGTTTAAAACGTAATATTTAAATATAATTTTATATTGAAAATAGCTGAACGAAGGATCTGCTGAAATTCGCATTATTATAAATTGCTTGTATATTTGAATGTAACTTCTTAAATCATTGACCTATATCAAGTTTTTTCTTAAGCTAAAAAAGGGTTTGTAGTTCCGAAACCCATTTTTTTTTCAAATATAACTTGAACCTAAATGGAAAACCAAGGTTAACATTTTTACTGGAGTTCTTCAGACATTTTAAAATTATAGGATTTTAAATAAAGGATTTGTTTCCCTTCGCTTTTAAAATTACATTACATTATCTTAGTTGAAAAATATTACATACACAGTATTATCAAAGAAAACAAAACTCACTTAGTAACTCAAAAAGTATCTACACTATCCTTTAATTAAGTGGCTAAAATAAGTAACGGTCTCGACAGATGTAAGTGATGTTATGAAATGTTTTTCAAATTTAATTATAGTTCTCATGTTAAATTAAAAAAAATTATTTCCTCTTCTGATTATTATTGAAATTAGCATATTACTGCTAAATTTCATGACATTCTGTAGTCAAATCAAATATAGTATTTTGTTTCTAAATTTGCGAAAATTTTTGATCTCTACTGGTCTTTTATTTTTATTCTTAAGATTTGAAATTATAATGACGAAAAAGCTATGAATAATATAATATAATATTGTTTATTTGCCAGTTATTACTAATTACCACTTGTATTTACATAAAAGTTAACTTACACAAAATCTTTAAACCGGTAAGATGAAACCGCACAAAACTTCACTTCAATATTAATATTAATAAATTAAATCTTATATTTCTTTTTCTTAATAACACTCAAGAATAACTTCTTTTTTTATTAATTCACTACAGCTGAATATTGATACTGCGTATCTTCTTCTATTTAAAAATCAATCTTAGAGTGTAGACACTGTGAAGCAACAAACTCAACTAAAACATATTTCGTTTCGGAATGACCTTAAGTAGCAACGGAAATCGGAAGACGAACAGCTTAATTCTTATTAATAATAAATTTTACGTTCTTAGTGAAGAAGATGCGATGTATGTGATGTCTTGAAGAAGACTGCTTCGGAATTTCAGAACATGTTAAATTTTAAAGTGTTGTAGATTATCGGATCGTTACTACTAAATTTCTTTCTGTGCGCGGTAGTTATTGAAAAACTTTCACAAATTTGGAACGTGACATGGTCTACACTGGATAACGAATCATTTCTTAAATTACGTACATCCAATTGTTTAAATTTTGGGATTTCCGTCGTATAAAATTTGATGACACATAAACTTCAGACGGGACTACGGATATTATTAAATATTGTTTATTGTGATTTTTTCTAGTAATTAAATTTACTAATAGAATCATTGCAATTTAATGGGTGTCTGTTTATTCTCAAAGTGATTTGGTGTAAGATAATTTCGGTTTTTAGAACGTTTAGTTTTTAGTATCAATGAAGTTTATGATCTTGAACTTTTTTATTGAATACTTAAACGTAATATTAAATTATGGAAAAAAAGAAGTTTTTGGCTCAAGTTTTAATTTTATATTGAAGTTTAGTGCCAATTTTAATTTTTTATTATACTTTAGAATTCAATGTTGCGCGGTGGTTTTATTTATTACAAAATATTATACGCCCAATTATGAATTAGTTTAAATTATTCCCTTCGTATCTATTTCTGATAAACATATCTTAATATATCTAAAAATATATTTCTTATAAATTAGTAGGCTTAGGGCCATTACTACGATCGTCAGTTAAACTCTAACTGGAACTTTAACCGGAAGTTTTGTATGAAAATCTGTCACTTAAAGTTCCAGTTAGAACGTAACTGAACATCGTAGGAACGGCCCTTAATCACATGACCTACCAAATTTTAACAAATATGAGCTCACATGATAATACATTTTTATACTCTAGATGAAATCATATAGAGTATTATAAGTTTAATCCAGCCGAAAAGTTTGTAACGCATAGAACCAAGCCTCGGACGAAAAAAAGTTATATATTATTTTTTGTTTATTTGTGGCCAAAAACCTCAAATCCGCCTGACGTCCGTCCGTCCGTCCGTCCGTCCGTCCGTCCGTCCGTACGTCCGTCCGTCCGTCCGTCCGTCCGACCGTCTGTCCGTTAGCACGATAACTCAAGAACGCCTTCACCTAGGATCTTGAAATTTTGAAACTGGATGTTTGGTTGAATTTGTAAGGCTAAGTTCGTTAACGGGCAAAATCGTCCTGTTCCTTCTGGTAGCTGCCATACAAAATGTCCTTAAAATACGTGTTTAAGAATATTGGCCGATAACTTCAGAAGGGTTTAAGCTACGTCTATGAAATTTTGTACGTAGTATTTTTCCAATAGTTGAAGCTAAATGTATGATTATGAAGAAAATCCTATTAGTCCTTCGTGTAGCTACCATACAAATATCCTGTCAAAACGTCTTCACTTAATTTACGGAACTTACTATAACTCAAGTAATCTTTTAGCTATGAATTGGAAATTTTGTACAAATTAGTTTTGAGTAAACACGAAGTTCGAGTTTACTAATCAGCGAAATCCTTTTACTCCTTCTGGTAGCTGCCATTCAAAATGTCCTTAAGACACGTGTTCAACAATATTTTTCGATAACTTTTGAACGCTTCAAGCTACGAATTTCAAATTTTGTACAAGTTCATTTTTAAATGGTTCCAAGGAAAAGGATAAATATGTAAGAAATCAAGTGAGTCCTTCCTGCACCTCCTTCAAAAAGGACATTTTTTTTCGATGACTTACCCAGTTCAAGATATGCAACTAAACACTGAAAATTGTCTTTTAGTTTTGAGTAGCAATCTAATGGCAGTCCTTAATAAAGGACTTACAACATGCACACACGTAATTCTACTTTATCCCCAACTACAATATAAATCGGAGTTCAGTATTCATCTAGAGTATTATACGATTGGCTTGCAGCCGATCGTGACTGCAGTATGTTTTTAAAATAAACTTACTTTATTGTTATTAAGGGGGCAGTCTAATTTGAACGCCCCAAAAAAGGGCTATTTTTAGGAATTTTTTTAGAGTTTCCAAGAATAACTATCGATGCCATTCTTTTTGGGTTTAATGAATATACTCTAAAACTAGCTAAAAACATTTTTTTTTATTTACTTTTTACATTTTTTGTTGTTGAAAATACTCGTTAAACGTACCTGTGTCAAAAATACATAGGTGGCTGACGGGATTGATTTTGTTCAGCAGATTCATCTGACACAAAAAAATGAAAAAGTTATAGATTCAGTATAACTGTGATTCTGTCTGGAACTAGAAGATTTAATATTCATGCATAAATAACAAAATGGCGGACTTTTTCGGAAATAAACCAAAAAATTGTACTTTTTCCACTAGTTTTTGCATCAAAATAAATAGTAAAAAATAAAAATTTTGACTTGGTTCTAGTTCCAGACGAAATTATATATCTTAGGGATATGTGGTCCAATTTGCATCAAGATCGGTTGAATGGTTTCGAAAATTTCAGTCCCGTGAGCCGAGAAAACGTTGTTTCGAGAAAAACGCAGTTAAAGTTTTTTCTACGAAATCGTGAAAAAATCATAGGTACGCCTAATCAGCGATGCCCGGACCATACAGGATCCCTTCTGCCTTTCCAGAATCTCTTACCCTTACAGTTTCAAATGTGGACATATAACTGCCTGTGAAAGCAGTAGAGAAACCTCAAATGTCGAAATATAACTGCCGGTGAAAGCAGTAGAGCAACCTTAATAATAAGTTTGTGTTAATACAAGCAGCTGCTCGACATTGGCACTTAGACTGCTCGGATCTTTATGAATTTTTCTCACAATATTTTTGAATGTACATACTTTCGAAAAATGCAAAAAAAAAAACGATTTTTCAAACGGTCACAACTAGACTGCCCCCTTAAGTTGTGATCGATTGAAATAATTTATTCCCAAATATTTTGTATTTTCACGTTTTAGGACTAAAAAAACCCCATTCGTCGCCGTACGTTTTTGCGTTTGATCCTCAATACAGCGGAGATTTAGTTTTTAGATAAAGATAAAGAAATCCCGAGGAAGTAAAAACCAATGTGATGCCTTATCACTCCCAAGAGTTATGACGGCATTCCTGAAAATATGTTCAACAGTTATTTACACTGCTAGGGATTGAAAATGAGAAAACTATTATTAACAATTATAGAAGGAACCGGTAGAACTGAAAAGGTATTTGATTTCTGATCAAACCAGGCTGACTGAATTTGTGAAAATGTATACAACTTCTTTACATCCTCCTAAGGGTCGATTTTCAAAAAATCCTGGAAACGCTTTTAAGGCGTTTATGTGAAGAATCTGTAGAATATAAATTAACTCAATATTTGAGAAGACCTAAGAGATATGACGACAATTCGTGAAAATATGATATATGCATCCCATTTTCACTGATAGTTTCCCCATCCCCCTCCACCACTTCCGTACGCCAATGGATATTTTAAATTTTTTT
The DNA here is from genome assembly GCA_951812415.1 of Beris morrisii. Taxonomy (NCBI): domain Eukaryota; kingdom Metazoa; phylum Arthropoda; class Insecta; order Diptera; family Stratiomyidae; genus Beris; species Beris morrisii. The sequence goes on from OX638310.1 coordinate 160,706,269, forward strand.
AAAGTACTTTTTTAGTAGATCTGCATATATTTTCTCAATTTTCCGTCTAAAACTTTTCCTCCCACCTCATACTAATTATATTTCTTCAAGTGAAATAATAACTTATACTTTCTGTACGAATAGCAAATAAAAATTATAACCATTAAAAGAAGAAAAAAAAATTTGCCTAAGAAAATTGGATTATTTTTAATTTGCTTTTATTTTTCTTGCTGTCGTTTATTGAAAAAAATTTCAAGTTATATACTGTAGAATTAGTATTTAATATTTTCCCAATATGACTTGAATCTTGTGACAGATTTTACAACATATCACCAACAAATTCAAAAAGAGTAAACAAATGCGACGTATTATATCAGATATTTTTCAAAAACCTTGAAAAAGAATGCAACTATTAAATTATAAATGATATTTATATATTATTAATACAATATAATATATTCATAAAATTTATATATTAAGAATAGCCGCTATTTATATGAGATGGGCAAACGCGTTTTTTAGAATATTGCACCATGTTCAATCTGTATAATATGTTTTCAACCCCGATCGTGTTCTGTTGGAGGTGCATTATCGTCTTTCCAACGACTAATTTATATACGTTCTACGTAATTTAAAGAATCGATTCAATCGGTCTACCAACAATTTACCTGATATATCCACTATGCCTTGTTACTGAGAAACATCTTTTGACTATATTCAAATTTCTTTAAAACTTACCTTTTAATTTATTATTGATTATTGTTTCTACCTGATTTATCACAAATTTTATGGTTATTGTTGATGAAATTGATTTTAGAAGCTGACCTTGGCGTAGAACAGGTGATTCTAGTTTGAATTAATTGAATGCAGTTTGAATGCACTATATAACTACCGTTCATTTTAACCTGTTTGAGATAATATGCCCTGGTGTCCAGCTAGTAAATTCGTCAACACAGGGTGGGTGCATATAATTAAATTTAAGTAAGTATATGTAGATACAGTTTTTCTTGACTAGTAAGATATTTGCATAAATGAGGCCTGCCTTGATTACGTCTAAAATTAGACGGATTTCCGAAAATGACGACAACACGCCCACTTTCTTGTAGAAAAAACCAACGTTTCCTTATGGCATAATATATCTTAGTATTGTCATTTTTTTCTTGTGAGAGGAAGAGTGAATTCAATCTGTTCCTTATTTAAACCTGTATTTTTGGTTGCATAAAATTGTCATTTGAATGTTATTGATAAATCTTTGTTATTCCAAAAAATGTGCACGAAGTTTTTCTGCCTTAATTCTTAAATTATCAGCGAAATTGCGAAATAACTTTCACATTGACATTGATTTCTAAGAGACAATCCGAGAGATAGCTGTTTTGTAGCATTATGAATATTTTTAGTGGTCCAAGTTTGACGTGAATACTAATACAGGTTGTTACTTGTTACAAGAAATAGTATTCTCATGTTATCAAAAGAAATTTTTGTTTTCTAGACCAACTCGAATAACGAACATTACGCTCTTGCCACATTGTACAGGGACTATTGACGTTGACTCGTCATACTACACTCGTTCCAGTACTACTGAAAAGGAAATTGATTTTTGTCTGGTATAAAATGCGGAGCAAAACGGACTGCCATCTCGATTAAAGTCATCAGTTGAACTAACTGCCATACTAAAACGCGTTTTATGAAAGTTTGGCTACAATAAAGGCCTCGCTTAAAATTCAATTCGTTTATTTACTTACTACTATTTTAATTTCGTTTTGCGGGCTGTGTTTGCTAACAGAATCGAAAGAAAGGTAAAAAAAAAAATTTAATTTCATTATAAATTAATTATTTATATAATTGGTTTGTTCAAAATCACTTGATTGACAATAATTGGGTTCGTGAAAGATGAGTATACAATGCGATAAAACTTGCTGCAAATAACATCTAAAAACCTTCACATTGAGAAAGACTAGAATGCCATTTTTTTCGAATAGAGCTCATAACGAAATTATTAATTTCTTTTATTAATTTTTTAAATAAGTAACTACTTGGAAATTGAAATTTCAATTTCCATGTGCTTTCTTTAACTTAGATAGATGGATCAGTTTATTTATTTTTTCAATACTTTAGTTATTTAAAAAAAATCAAAAAACGTAATTAAATAATAAAAAAACCGTCTTGAGAGTTCATTATGCCTACATTTTAATCTGAAAGGTAGAAGCAAAAATTAGTCAGAGTCAAGGTTGTTTCAATTTTTAATACATTCCCATACTTTGTTTTCTGTGATAAGACCTAATGATATGACTAATTGTATTTCGCATCCCATGCATTAATCTAGTTTTAAATAAAATTTAAATTTATCGTCTATTTTATCTTTGATATATATTTTATGATAATTAAATAACATAAACATAATGGAGATATTTTGAATGAATAGCTTATAACAGGATAAAACCTAATTTAATTTATTGGGATCTGCTTTGATATTATATTTTTAAAGTATGATTATTTTTTACTTAGTATGATTACAATCATCACCTTGTTTTCCTGGATCCAATCGTTCGAAGTACCCTTTGATGAAAAAACGCTGATAAAAACGCAGTTCATGGTCGTTTACTTCGAGTAAGTCAAAATATAACAGATCATTCAAATCCTTTGAATGTAGACGAAAACATTAAGCCCTTCAAGAAGCTTTCAGTGATTCTGCAAGGAACTTCATACATTGCCCTTTGATTTTTGGTCCTTCTAAAAATTCCAAATTCTTGTACAAAGTTGGGGTCACCAATGGATCTTTCACTCAGTCACAAGAAGTATAATTTATTTGTCCTATTAAAGATGATATTTTATTTCTGTTTTTTTACAAACTTACATACTAAGCATAATGAAAATTTATATGTTAAACTTTACTAAGCATACAAGAAATAACCCAAGAGTATGACGGATAAATCATGCACCGTACTATGAAATTTGCAGAACGTGCTATGTCGTCAGCAAAAATTTACCATGGCATTCAAAATCTCCAGGTTACCCAGAATATTGAGATGTTTAGACTTTACATTTTTTGGTGATGAATGCTATGATGTCCAGCCTTTCCCAACAAATTTTCGAATTTAAGTGAAAAACTACTAATCATCATATGAACACTCTCCAAAAAAATGAGCCAATTCAGTGCCGTATAAAATTATAGCGTAAAAACCTTGAATTCATGCAGAATCACATTTTGATTTGTAACTCCCGCCTTTTACGTAAATTTCAAATACGTCTGAATTCATAATCAATAACAAAAGTCGACCAAATTATCACGAATAAAAAACTTTTTATAATTTACGAGGCTATTACATTAAGTACCGTAAGTATTTGGAAATTATCTTAATTAGATTAAGAACGTATCTAGGCATTGCAAACATTTTCAAATTTGACGAGAGACCCCAAAAAATATGAATGAAATGAATCATTATAATATATTTGGTGATTAAAGAATTAACATAAAAGATGCATTTATCTTACTGCTTCGGGATAACCCGACTTTAACAATGCTCATATTTTTTTCCAATTGCGTATTATAACTTGCAAATTAATGCCAAAGATTCACGTTAGATATCAAATAATATCAATACATCATAAAAGTAATAATAACTGGTTTTTAATTTTTATATACATTCTAGTATGAACTTTATTGTAGTAAGGACTAATGTCATATTAACAACAATTTAATAATTTATTTCAAAGTCGTGATATGAGCAAATGTTTGTATTCTGGGTGATAAAATAATAAACATTACATAGAAAAGGTTTTTTTCACATATGGATATTTTATGTTTCTCTTGAGCTAAGCATTTTTCAAGGTATATTTGTTAGTTGTAAAAAACAGTCCATACACGACCTCAAATGTCTTTAACCCGATTTATTTGAGTGACATTTTTCGTAGCGTTTCTAATGAGGGAACTATCGATATTTTCTGTTATTCCGTAAATCATTTTGACTTTAATATGACCTCTTTGAAAGATCGTGGAGTTTCTTGGCCTGAAAATTAAAGTTCTGGGACACGTAACGAAGGTATCTACCAATTATTATCTTAAATATTCTTTAAATTTTTTATTAATAAATTAGAATTAAGATGATGATGAGGTTTGGCAAAATAAAGTATTTAAACAATCATAATTGACTTTTATCAAAAAAAGGATTTCCCTTCCGGCAGCTAGTTTAAGGGAAGCCAAAAAGCAATTATTTTAATACTTTTGGTCACAATGGCAAGATCTTCAACGTTTTTAATGTTAAAACTAAATACTTTTCATACCAATCAATTTTTCTATAAATCCGAATTTTTATCGATTTTTGCAATACTTTTTATGAACTAAATATTACAGATCGAGGTCTTACTGTGATTATACGGGTTTTCCGGTGAATTGAATGCAACTTTCATTTTTCCATCTACAACATTTTGATTTTCAACTCTATCACCAAAAGTGAAGTTATTAACAATTACGTATAGAAACTATTTGGAAAATAATTATTTTTTTTATTGAATTAACTAAAGTTTGTAAGCAATAGTAACAATTATAAACTGTAGTATTTAATTACAGCTTTTTAAGAATAAACTCTCAACGTCATTCTCCAATTTTTCTTTTTCTTATTCTGCTTAAATCCAAATATGCAAAATAAACCCGACAATCCGCCGCCTGATAATCCGACAAATGCTATTATCCGCCGCTTTTGCACATAGCTGAGGGTACAGAATAAGTCTTAGTAATCCGCCGGTTGTCATTTACTTATCTTTTATATTTACTGTATCAACTGTCAATAAAGTGTTCTCATTATATGGCATTCTTTCTTTTATCGCACGTGTATACTGTAAACCACCGCTTCCACTAATCCGCCGGGCACTTGGTATTTGTGATGACTGAAGTGAGCTTGTGTTGTAATTAATCAAAGTCGGTCGTCATGCCTTGATTATTTTATAGTATGGGTACTGCTTGTTCTTAATCTTGTTTATTTTTGGCCGAGACAAATGCACTTCAAAATTAATACAATAAATAACACTTACGAATTTCTCTTTTTTTGAAAATAACACGTCCATCAAGTTATTCATTCACACGAAGACAAATAAAAATTCGTTTACAGAATAATAAGCAAAACTGTTCACGTTTTAAAATAAAGCAGTGGGTATGTAAACAAACGATGAGGTAATAAGGAGGTAATTAGCAAAATATTAAATACAACAAAATTCACAGTGGCAGCAGGTGTACGAGGTATTTTTCAGAATGGATCGCTTGCGATACGCTCATACAGCACTACGCCTATCTTCCGTCCGGTGGGATTTCCCACCTGTGTGACTCACGGTTTCGATCTCGATCATAAACCTTTCGATGCACAATCTCCACTTTCAAAAGAGCAAAACTGCGGTGAGGTTATCACCTGTAGTCATCACTATTAGCTCATTGAACTTCGAATTGATCGTTTTAATCCGCCAATTTTTCATTCAACTTGGAACGATTTTATTTCACTTCAGAAAATACAATGTCAAGGATAAACAACCGAATTAATGAATGATTTCGTATTCACGTTTACCCAATAATTTGGCGGAAAAAACAGTACATTGTGATATAAAGTTAATTACGAATTCAAGGTTTATATGTCTATATTCAATTCTTCATTTTTCATTCGAACGGAATTGTATGTGAAAATTAAATACGATTAGAAATTATAACGCTCTCATAAAATAAATTGTTTTTAAATGATTTAGTAATATTAAAATTATTATTTCTTACACGAATATAAGGTTCATTATATTATTAAGTTATTATGCAAGTACATAATATGAATTATGTAAGATAACGTCAGAAACATTTATTAATATTTTGTGGTCATAGTTTAGCTGCTTTATTTTAATTTATATTTTGTATATAACTGAGATAATAAGTTATAAAGTGTTCAATTGTAGAAGAAAAAAACATGCGAGAAACCTCATAATTCACCCATTTTAATTTTCGATTGTTTCATTAAAATAACTTATCCATAGAACTAATTTTAAATTTTTTTTCATTAATATATATTTCTACTAATATCTAAATTGATTAAAAAAATCTAAACTGGTTAAAAATACGGTAAAAATTAGATTCGAGTAGAAGTGAAAATATAATAGATTATGGATATGGTGGAAGTCATAAAAAGATGTCCAACCCAATGCATTTCCTTTGGGATTGAATATAGAAACATTAAAAAATATTTTTAATAGACTTGCGGATGTTGTTCGATTCCCATTGGACCGAAGAGATATGGTAGGAGTCGTCAAAATATAACTTTAACCTATTTTTACTCCCCTTTCCTTGTCCCACCTGCAATTTTCATTTATTTTAACAAAGTTTCTTTTTTATCGTTATTCATACACGTCTCATACATATATGCATATGAATCAATTTTATCATGTTTGTATTCCAGCTTTCGCCTTTTCAACAAATCCGAACCTTGCCGTCCATTTCTCGATTCGACTTATTAATAAATTTTACCTCACAATCTCCCCAAATATAACTAAAAAATTTTTTACGTCCTCTTGGAATTGAATATATAAAAATACTGAAATCAACTTTTTGACGATTATGTAGGAAGCCTTAGGAAGTAAAAATGAATTTGCTAACTCATTAGAACTAAGAAATATGTAGGAATTTGTGAAAACATATGGAACCCCCTTGCACCCACTTTCGGGTTGAATATCAAAAATTCCTGAAATTAGAGCTTAGTGGTTGAAAAAAGAAAAAACTTGAAAACAAGTTTTAGGTGATTATTAAACAAGCCCGTGGAAGTAAATAGTTATTCGATATCTAATGAGACCGGAGGGACGGCTGAATTCGTGAAAATATATAAAACCCCTTTTCACCACCTTGGGGTAGAATTTAAAAAAAAAACCGAGAAGACTTTCTAGGTATTTATATAAAGAATCCGTAGAATAAAAATTATTTCAATATTTGGGAAGACCTAAAAGATATGACGAAAATCGTGAAAATATATGCATTCCATTTTCATTGATAATTTTTTTTGCCCCCCTTCCGAATGCCAATGATATTTGAATTTTTTATATCTAGATTACTTTTCTAGTTGATTTACGTATACATACCGAGTTTCAACTTTCTAGCATAAACCGTGCTATATCTATCCCTATAAAAAATTCTATTTTTCCAACATGTTACTACTATAGTTCTATCTAAATACCAAGTTTCAGGTTTTGATGATTATAGGTTCTCGAGATATGAAAATCGGAACTTTTTCCTTTTCACCCTCCCCCACCCTCACCCTCTACACCCAGATCCTCCAAATTTTTTTTCTGCTATGCGTCTATTGGGCCTATTTCTGGTAAAAATTCTAAGCATCTATCTTACATTGTTCTTGAGATATGAAACGTGATTTTTTAGAAAAATGTTTATTCCCTCCACTTCTATGCTCCACCGCCCCCTTAAGAAATTTTACTTAGCAAACTTTATTTGTCAACCTTAATACAGAAACCGAATTTTATTTTTCTAGTACAATTGGTTCGTGAAATATCGTAATCTAAAGTGTTTCATCCTCCACCTCCGTACGCCACTGCCCACTCTCAAAAATTTGTTTTTGATCTGTTCTCCTAGTGTACCTACAGATGTTCATTAAGTTTTGATTTCGTGACATTACCCGTTTAGGAGATATGGATTTTAGAACGTCTCGATCTCGGCTTTCGAGCGTTTCGGACGCATTATTATTCCCCCTACTCCAACACCCCTTCACCAATATCATAAATTTTTTTCAAATGAGTCCACTATTGAAGCTCTATGTAAATTCCAAGTTTGAGCTCCTAGAGTAAGCGGTTACTAAGATCTAGAAACTAAAACTTTCCGTCTTAAACCCACCTCCCCCTCACACCCCTAACACTCAAAAATTGGTCACTTAAAGGGGCAGTCTATTCAGAAAAAAAATTTCAATTTAATAGCTCGTAGGGTTTGGGAGCTATAAGCCCTGAAACGATTTTTGCGTACGGCGGACTGCGTACGGCAATGGCGTACAGACGGAGTGAAAATATTTTTTGCTTTTCTGGTGTCTATTAGTCATGAAACGTGAAAAAAAAATGTTCAGGGTAGCAAATTTTTTTTTTAAATCGATAACAATACTTTATTATTAAAATAATGAAGTAAAAGTAACAGAGCCAGTGATGTAAAGAAAAAATAATTTTAAGATAGCAATGAAGGTATGGGAGGAGACGAATTGAAACTGACACAGAAACAAGGACATGCGTTTTTTTCAATTGGAATAACATTTTATTTGCAAGAAATTAATTTTTTCATAACTAAACAAATATTTTTATTAAAAATGTTAATTGAATATTATTTGAGCATATCGATAAGTCTGCTATTACAGGTGCGATTATCAATTGAACCTAAATATGTTCCATATTAATTTCAAACTTTCAATAATTATTCAGTCTTTCTCTTTATAGTGCATTAGATATTTATTTTGTTCAATAAACTGAAACTACACTTGTTCAATCATAAATTCAAAACAACTTAAAGCCAGGTTAAATTACCTTTATTAATTCCAAAAAAAAGAGTTCATAAGAATATTGTTTTGGTGAAAGTTTTCACAGTACATGTTGAAATGAAAATACAAGTTTTCCGGGTTCAATACTGTTCTTATTTATTTTGCGTGACGTTTCGGACTCGACTGAGTCCTTTATCAAACTGGATTGTTTGATAAAGGACTCAGTCGAGTCCGAAACGTCACGCAAAATAAATAAGAACAGTATTGAACCCGGAAAACTTGTATTTTCATTTCATAAGAATAATCAATAATAAATAATATTAAATAAATATTTCCCCATCAATATGCTTTTTTACCGGGAGACATATTGTAAATGTATGTGATTCTAAATTGTTGTGATCTTTGCTTACGATTGAAATGGTCTTGGCTATATGATCTTATTATCATCTAAAGTCTAGACTAATGTTTGTTGTTTGAATGTGCTACACAAATGATCAAATTACAGTAGACATCGGTAAAATGTTCCAGTAAGAAAACTGTGTTTGAGTAGGTCCCTAAGATGCAGTTTCATAATTGGAATTTAATTTTTTATTTAATATAAGCGTCTATGGTAGCTTAACCATAAAATGTCTCGTTTAAACAGAAAACTGCTGTAAAGTGGATTTATTGTTTGACTTCTAGTGGTAGCACAAAAAAACATCCAGGTCAACAATCAATTGAAAGTCTTTTGGTTTCTATATTGTGCTCACTTTCCCTTTTAGAATAGGCTTTATTTTCTTATTGAATGATAAACATTAACGGAGTAATGAATTTTGGAAGAGAACAAAATTTTCACGAAGTCTTTAACATACTATAAGTTAAAAAATTAAAAAAAAAATTAATTAAGTAATAATTTTATTTTACTTTATTATTTTTAAATAATAAAGTATTGTGATCGACCTGAAATTTCAAAAAAATTTGCTACCCTGAAATTTTGTATTTTCACGTTTAGTACCCAAAAAAGCAAAAAAAATGTCCGTCTGTCCGCCGTATACGCCGTACGCAAAATCGAAGAAGGCGCGTAGCTCCCAAACCCGTTGGGGTATTCAGTTGAAATTTTTATGGTGGGTAGATTGGGTAAACTCCTACTGAGGGGGGGGGGTTGTAAGGGGGGATGAGCGGGGAGCGTTTTAGACGAAAAATTTTGGTTTCCAGATCTCAGGAACCACTTATGCTAGGAGGCTGAAACTTGGAGCTTATGTAGTACAATGATAGTGGACTCATTTGCAACAAAATGGTCGATAGAGGTAGAGAGTTGTGGAAGTGGGGGTGAAAATAATGAGTCTGAAACGCTTGAACAATTGATGTCAGAAGATTGAAATTTTGTTGTTGTCCTTAGGAATATTTCAAGATTAGGCAAGGGCTACAATTTTTAAGGGTGGTGGTGGGGTTTGGGGATGTGTGGGATAAAAACTTTGGACTACAATATCTTCCGAACCAAATACACCAGGGTGATAAAATTTAGTTTCTGTATATGGGATCACAAGAGGAGTCTACTGAAAGTAGATTTTTTGAGAGGGGCGGTGGAGCACGAAAGTCGGGAGACAGCAATTTCTAAAAAAATTTAATTTTCATATATCAGAAACCGTATCAGATGTGATCTGGAAAATTTTACAGGAGTTGGAGTCGGTAGACCTCTTTGGGAGTGTAGGTGTTAGGGGTGATGGTGAAAGGAGGTAGAAAGGAAAACATTCTGATTTTTATTTCTCGAAAACCGTAATGAATAGAAAGCTAAAAATTTAGGATTATATAGAGCCTCTATAAAGACATCCTAGAAAAAAATTTACATTTTAAATTTTTGATAGGGGTAGTAAGGTATGGGGGTGAGTGGTGGTTCTTTATATCTTAGAAACGGCGTATGCTAGAAAGTTGAAACTTTGTACGTATATGTAGATATGCTATTAGAGTAATTAAAGCAAAAAAAAGTTCGTATTTTTTTTGTTGTTTTCAGAGGTTGAGTAAAAAATATGTCCGTGAATACACATTTCCACGAATTTCGTTAAAACTTTTAGACATGTCGAGTTATCAATACAATTTTACTTCTGCGTGCTATTTATATAAGCACCTAGTAACAATCTTCAAAATTTTTCGATATCCAACCCCTAAGGGGTTGTAAAGTGGTTGTGTACATATTCACGAATTCTGATATATTTCTTAGGTATATTGAGATTTGGAATTCACTTTTACTTCCATAAGCTTTAAACACAGTCGGGGGAACAACCGATTTAAGTATTTTTCCCTATTTTTAAGTTTTCACTGATTCAGAAAATCTCTTAGGTTTAATGTAATCGAATTCGCTCTTACTTCTATGGAATCATCTATTGATAAAAAAAATACGTAAATAAATAAAAAAAACACTGCCAACAGTCTGGGAGCAACTTTATTATTTTACAGGTAGAAGTCCGAAACGTGTTTAAGGCTTAGATGCGGTGTAGGTTACTATGGGACTGACAACCTAAAAAATAACATTCTAACTAGCCTCCTGGTTATTCTGTAGGTTATCAGTCGCATAGTAACCTACACCGTATCTAAGCATTAAACACGTTTCAGACTTCTACCCATAAAATAATAAAGTTGCGCCCAGACTGTTGGCAGATTTTTTACTAATTCTTCGAGAGTATAAGAATCTGCTATGGTACGCTAATAAATTTTTGTTATTTTTTGCGATTTCCCATGGAATGACCTCTGCCTCTTGTTTTATCAGAAAAAATTGCTTTTCTATTATATAAAAATATTAACTTTGTTTTCTTTTCTACAGCAATTATAACATACAAAATCCATTTTTTTGTTCAAACAAACATTTAAATAAAAACATTTTTTCAATATTTAAAAATCCAATTTTGACAATTTTTTTGATTTAAGCTATATAAATTTTTAGCAATTTTAGATAGATAGATATTTCGTATACTGCTCACATAAGTTTAGCTTGTGTGTAAGCGACTTAGGGCCGGTTTCACAGTGCGAACTTAAGGCGGATAAAAAAAGGAGTCAAAATTTTATGGCTTTTCAGGTGAACATTATCGTGAGCCTTGTTTTGAATATAATAATGTTATAGAGAATAAAAAAAGTGAAAATTACATTTGCCATTTGACACTTCGCTTACTTAAGATCCGAACTCAAACTTAAACTCTCGTATCCACTGGCTTAAATTGTGTAGCGATTTGAACTCTGCTCAAGCCTTAAAACACTACTGTGAAACAGTGATACCAGTTGAGCAAAGGCTTAAGTTGAACTCGAAACTTAAGCTCGCACTGTGAAACCGGCCATTAGAGTTTTAATGGTATAAAAAAGTACAGAAAACAATAGTCTGCAAAAATATTTAAATATAAATAATTGAAATAACATCAGAAGTACGTAAATACATTTCTAAATAATATGTACATAAATAAAAAAGTAATTAATTCTAAAATACTAAAAGCAAAGTAGCTAATTAATTATGTTATCGAATTTTTACGGAAATATCTTTTGAGTACGATTTTATAGCTTAAGCCTGTTAGACTTTGTTGCATATTTGACGGAACATGTACGATTGTCTAGATTTGAATCGAGTATGCCCGAATAACGTGATGTTTTTGCTATATTAAAATTAGATTTAAAAAATTATATCACATTCACACTAAGTTGAAATCAAGAGATTTCAAAATCATGTTGATTTATTCACACTGCATATTATTATTATTATTATTATTATTATTTGACTGCCACAATTCAGTGTATTTGCATAAAAAGTTTTGCAGCGAAAAGTGGTAGTGTAGTTTAGTTTCTCATAAACTCATATGGGAGCATAATTTGTGAAATCGCGAAATTTCACGACGTATAACGAACTTTACAAAAATACTAGTTTTCCGGGTACTTACGTTTCGAACTCGACTGAGTCCTTTATCAGTGGCACAATATAAAAATAACCAGTATTTTATCCTGAAAACTATTATTTATTTATTTATAGGATTGCTATTGCACTAAATATAAAACTTAAGACTAAAAATATCATGAAGGATAAAAACATTAAAGTGATTGATGAAAAATGTAACAAAATCCAGAGGGGATAACACGAAAACAGAAAAGTGAACGGAAAACTAGTATTTTCAGTTTAAAAACATTCTGTGAAAATATGCGCCAAATCAAATTTAAAAAAGTTAACGAATTTTACGAGTTTTAACAAATTTTACAAACTATTACGAACTTAAAAATAGTTTGCAAATTTGTTATTAATTTTATTGCATTCAAAAATAACATTTAAATAAAGTAATGAATTCTAAAATTATAGTCCATCTTCAATATTTGCACTCGCCACTATGTTACTTTCCCCCACTAAAAATTAAATAGGAGTTCATTATTTTACAGCTCGATTTCAGCATTTTTATTTTATTAGTACCGATCTGATTTTGAACGGTTCAATGGAGATTTAAACAAATGATTTCGATGCATAAGACAGTAACTTTCCGGTTTAGAAAAGGCAAATAAAAATCACACGGCTGATCAATTTTTTTTTATTATTTCAATCGGATGGAGTATACATAAATAGAATAATAATATAATTTACATTTTCTTTTCTTTTTTCTTACAAACGAGCTCCTACTTATTTACACATATTTTTTATAAAAAAAACTTCTTCAAAAATAAAAACTTATCGCTAAACGCACTTAGTGGTTGGTGAACATTACAAACAGACGCATAGTATGGCAGATAAAATTGCTTCTTTCGAGTATTAAAATGACCTTTTCGAATGCGAACTTATTTTATCTTAAGACATAAAAATTTAAGCGTTTCAAGAAAGAAAGAAAGAAAACAGGCGCATATAGTGGAATGAATTGAATGGAGAAATACGTTTTTAAGAGTTTTGCATCGAAATAGCGACGAAAATGTTATCTACACCTCTGCTGCCATAGATCGGGCGCCCAAATTTTATACGATCAAATCACTGATGAATCACCTTACTATTGAATGACGCACGCTTGATATACCGCTCATTTTTGAAATCACTACCAAACGGACGTTGACTAAATGTTGCGTAGGAAGTGCTAGGAACGACAGTGGTCAATTGTTGAACAATTTGTTCGCCAATTTGTTCGCCAGCATTCAAGGCTGTGAAAGTGTTGGAAACACCCTTGTTAGAGTAACCACCGGCCCCTTGGAATTGATACGGCTGGCCTATACTACGGAAGTAGTCGGTGTTATGGGCAAAGGGATGTGGTGGTCTTTGGGAGACGACTTGCTGTTGGGTGGCATCAAATCCGGTTGGAAATGACGTCGGCAGGAATTGTTGTGAGTTTGGCTGAAAGCCGATGGCATCGATGCGGAGAATGCGAGTGTTCACTTCATTCCGGTTGACATTTTTCAAGAAGAACCGATGGAATTTCGAAGAAACAACGTAGAGACCCGATGGATCGCTCGCTGCCAAGGACATGTCGGCTATGAATTGAAGAGCTTCCGGATCGTAGGCAAGTACTCTGAAAACATAATCCAAATTAATTAGTATTAAATCACATTAAAATCACTATTCTTACTTTTGTTCATTTGTAATTGGATTCCATGAAGCCAAAGCTGTTTCAGTCAAAGGTCCGAAGAAAATACTTCCATCGGCAGGTGAAACTGAAAGACCAATTCCTTGCGATGATTTCTTGCCAACTAGTTTGACCGGAAGTGCTTCATTTCGTGGAAATGGACCGGCACGAAGAGCATCAGTTGAAATCGAGAATAGACTGAAAGAAACATAATGAAATTATAATTAGGAAAATCTAAAAGGAAATTCAAATTTTTGTTTTGTTTATTACCGATCAGTAGCGAGTGGCTGGAAGTAAACAAGCCCAGCTTTAGCGTCGAAACCTAAGCCGACGATACCGTCCATAAGAACGAATTTGTATCCTTGAATTTGAGATTCGGCAAAATCTGGATCGGGGAACATAGATGGATGCGATACTCTCCAGGTTAAGTCCTTGGCGCTATCATAAACCACAATTGCTGTTCAAAAATTAAGGGAGATTATGTTAAATTAATAAAAAAAATGAAAGAAATTATTCAATAATATAAAGGAGATTGAGTATAGGCTGTCTTTAGAGAATTCAATGGTGTAAACGTTTTGGATCGAGAGAGATCGGGCTTAACATCATTGAAACCACAAGATTCAAAGAACACAATTATCAACTAGTAGGTAATTCTCACTCTAACGGGTAATATATTCTCTGCTTAGTAATCTACATCCTCTGATGAGTCATGAAACCCGCTGATGAAACAGTTCTTTCGTCCAACACAGTTTTCAAATTGACATTTTTGTTGACTCTACCCACGCCACGCTCTCACCTGTATGTCCTAGTAAACCGATGTCATCCGTTCTGTAAAACATTTTAACAAAGTTGATACCAATATGGAAAGCGGAACTCATATTCTTGCTTCTTCTTCAACTTTGAAAATATTTAGGACGCAAAACTTGTATTACTGCTCAAAACACCCTTGCCATGTAGCCGAGACCCGAACCCGATAAGTGCTACTATATGGAGAAAGCTTTCGTTGCTAACGAAATTTCTATCACGTCAAAAGCTTTAGAGCCCTGTTAGATTATAAATCTTTTTAAGAATCGAGCATAATTGAAATTTTAACGGAAAGCATATTATTAAAAAATTGATCCACTGGAAGAGTGAAAGCTCGAGAAAAAGATTTTTTATTATACTTTTTAATGTGCGGTGGTGGTCATGATTGTGTGAAAGAATGGTAAGTATTGCAAAAACTGGTTATGTTTACTCTGACAAAACTCGTTCTGCACTTTCACGTATTTTTTGAATCATCAACCTTTTTCAAGTTAAACTTGGAAAGGTAGTTTTTTTCTGAATGATGTGATTTGCAAATCAAAGGATTAATTCATATACGATGGATAATGTGAAGGTGTGGCACCTACTTTGTATAGCCGAATCAATGAAAAGAGATGATAGTGCAGAGAGATCAGAAAGTTCAATAACAGTGTAATTATCATAACATAATCGTATACTAAATTGCTCACCAGGTTCAACGGTGTCACTAATATAAACAAAAACATCATCGCACTTGTTCTCCGGTTTCGAAGTCGTTTCATCAATAATTAAATTTGTGTAAAGCGATTCTCCTCGGCGCACCTCACGTGGGAAGTCAATTCTACGAAAGAGAAACACAAAAATGACCCAATCATAAAAATCAATAATAATAAATTGCAGCCCACTAAAATGAAATATTTACAATAAAAGCGCACTTACCGTCGGACAACTTGATCCGTTGCAAGATCGAATACTAAAATTTTCGGCGGACACGTAATCTCGTAATCTTCCAACGACCTTGAAACGCCAGCATCCAGAGCCCAAAGACGATTACATGAGTCAATGCGAAGACGATAGACCGACACAAGACCAAGATCGCTACAATTATAATTTCGCAAGCCAGCGGCATGGAAAGACCAGTTTGGATAGGCCTAAAATAGATGCGATCAATTAAGTGATTAGTTCGAGAAAGTAAAAATATTTATATTCAGCACAAAGCATCAAGCGATTTCGCTTCAGGTAACTATAGCTAACCTGTAAGGCAGGTGAATCGCCGAATTGATCGCGTGGAATCGAAGTAACCGTAGCCGGAACGCCAGAAAATAGACGTGGCGTTGCTACGAAAATACGATCTTGGCTTACAGCCAGTCCGGTTGCAACGACATTTTCTGGATTGAAGAAGTCCTTATCGTTTACGGGAGCGTTCCATTCGAAATTGTAGGTAAGTAGGTTCCACTGTTTCACGGCTGATAATTGAGGCTGAGGAATAGCTCCATGCGTCCAGCTACAACCAACTGCCAGGCCATATAGCAATGCTGTCCATAGAATCATTTTCAAGCTCTTGGAGATACTGAAATATTAAAAATATAATTTTTTATTAAATAATTCTACGTAGCAATATTTGTAAATTGCGATCAGCAGCAAACCCCGAAGATGAAATGTAATAAAATCGCCCAAGGTGATTTTTAGTGGATAGATTAGAATAAGCCCTTTCAGTGGTCAGATTTTTAGAGATGGGGGTGTAAGAAAGGAGGTGTGGAAGGGTTTTAAATGAAGAATTTGGAACCGCTTATCCTAGGAAGTTTAAACTTGGACTTTATATAGAGTCATGATATACAGTCATGGAAGGCGTATGCGAGCTTGAAACTTGTTCTTAGGGTAGTAATGGCATACCGGGGTTGGAAAAGGTCGTCAAAAGCTTGAAATTGGTGGTCGCACACTCGTACACTTTGCCTAATTAATTACATACCAAGTGCTTAGATTTAGGAATAATTATATTTTTGATCATTGCTCCTCTCCCTATAAGAGCAATGAACATTCCCAATTGTCCCACACCGATTTTGAAAATTTTCATATATGCTGTAGAACTCGAAAATCTAAGGGACACGTATTTTTTTTTATCGGCAGTCGTGAGCATTTAAGGGTTGAAACACCCCCTCCCAAAGTTAGGTGAATAATCGACCGAACTTTCAATTTCCGTAGAAGCACTCGATGGATTTCAATGATACTTGAAAAGAATATATATATTTCAAAAGAAATATAGTCGGATAAGAGTGCATCCCCATAAAGAGGTAAAACACCCTTAATTTTGTATAATTATTATAATAGTTTTTTTGTCAACGAATAGGCCGATTTAAATAAATAATTATACAAAGTTAAGGGTGGTTTACCCCTTTATGGGGATGCACTCTTATCAGACTATATTTCTTTTGAATATATATAAACTCGTATATATTCTTTCCAAGTATCATTGAAATCCATCGAGTGCTTCTACGGAAATCGAAAGTTTGGTCGATTATTCGCCCAACTTTGCGGGGGTGTTTCACCCCTTAAATGCTCACGACTGCCGATATAAAAAAATACGTGTCCTTTATATTTCCGAGTTCTACAACATATATGAAAATTATCCAAGTCGGTGTGGGACACTTGCGAATGTTCCCTTGTTAGTACTAGAGATGGGTCATTCTCGAGTGAACTGTTCCAAAAGAACACTTCATTGAAGTGAGTGAGTGAAGCAACTCACTCCTTTTGGTGAACTGCAGTTCCATTGGAAACGTGACAAAAAAATTAAAAACGATATACCTACTCAAGAAAAATAGAGAATAACAGAGTGAACGAACATTTTTTTTGCTCATCTAGATCTAGATGTACTGACGTTTTTTGCTCATCTAGATCTACTGACCTTTTTTTTGCTCATCTAGATTAACTGAACTTTTTTTTTTGCTCATCATCTTCTAGATGTACTGACCTTTTTTTTTGCTCTACTGTCTTCCGACTACGACTACTCATCACTGAACTCCCCTCAAGTAATGAACTATGAACTAAAAGAACGAACTAGTTCGCAAGCGAACGATGGAACGAAAACTAAGGAACAGTTCCATGGAAGTACTGAACTCGTTACTTAAAGTGAATGACTCGGAGTGAAGTACTTCACTGAAAGGAACTGCTTTGCCCATCTCTACTTAGTACATAGGTCATCTCTTGGAACAGAAAAGCAAACCAAAAATTCTACAAACACTTGAAATATTTTAAAATTTCTAAATATCTGACATTTAAAAACGTTTAAACTATTTTTTCACAAAACAGTGAAAGACCTATGTAAATATTTTTTAACACCATTACTTCCTCCGTGCACTCCCAAAATTTGCTTCGTTCAGAGAAATTGCTTTATGCATTATGCAAGAAACAATTTATGAATTGAATTTCAAGCTAAATTTTTCATTGTACGCTTAAAATTTTTATTGCTCCACACATAATTAACCATAAAAAAAGGTACATTTCGATAAAACTTAGGTAAACTTATCGACATGTAAATTTTCATTTGCGATAAAAACAAAAACCACGGCATTATCATTTGCAAGGCCAAGACAACAATATCAACACTTTCGGGGTAATTTGCACAAACTTTCCCGGCATTTTACGTGTTGTAATTAGCTACACCTTTGCCGGGTTTGAGGTTTGTAAGATCCTCCGATACCTCCGATAAAAATTCAAAAAATAAAAGAAAAACACGGCAACAATTCGAACGTGTCATGAAGTGGTATAAAGAGGTATTTTTGCTCAAGTAATCTTACAATCTTACAAGTATGTAATTTAGTTTTGTAATGGAAGCCTATGGCCATCGTGAAATAGCTTTGAGCGCAACGGGTGGCCTGATCCTCATCAATTTCAAGCTTTTGGCGACCTTGCTCGCTTTCGTCAGGTAATTTTGATCTAGTTAGTCAGCTTGGTATGAAAGGCGTCGACAATTGGGTTATTTCAATATAATCACATCAATATCTAAACATACTCGACATCTAGGAGTATCATGTTGTTACAATTTGCTTTTTCGTTTCAATGCGCTGGCTTTTAATGAGGTAGCAGGTATAACTACTATTTACTTAATTTTGTAGAGAAAACTACAAAAAATTCATTGAGTTCGGGCGCATTGTTGTGGCAGCTTCCATGAAAGTGAAATTATGGTATAACAGCTTCAACTATTTTCTAGCATAAGATAGTACACTGTGGAGTATGTTGCAATATATATATTAATTAAGTTTCACCCCTTAAGCATAAATCGTTCGCTAGAAAATAATTTTTTTCTTTTAATATTTTTATTGCCCATTTCTTTAACTTTCTGTCTTCTTTTTCTCTCACGAAAAAAAATCGAGGGCAGCACATTTTTTCAAAAATGTATTTTGTTATTATTATATTAAAAAAAAAAGCGCCCTTTATAGACTGCTTCTCTGCTATACCCGATTTTATTTTATTATAACGCAAAAAAATTATATTAAAAGTATTTCCTACATATAGAAAAAACCAAAGTGCAATTTTTAAATAGTAGGGCACGACTTGCACAATGAGGAATTTCGGTTAAGTGCTAGAAATTACTTCAGTCGTTGAACCTTTAATATCACTCACTGTCCGATCTTTAGATTGCGTTCAAGTACTTCAACTCTTAGCATTTAAATTTCGCTTGGAATAGAGTTTTTGCATGATCTTGAATTGAATAGTGACAAAACAAAAATTTGAACTTAAAGATTTTTCGAAATATTACGTCAACTTACATACATGTACACACGATATGTTTTTTATTATTTATTTCTTCTATTTAACAATGTTATTAGGTCACAGGCAACTTGATCTACACAAAATTACAAGATAGGTTTTATTTTCAAAATTGTTCAACTCTCCTTTAGCAGTACCACCGACTTACTTTTAAATGATATTGAAACTGAGTGAATTAAACTTTTTTCAGTAATGGTTGAGCCTGAATCTACAGTTGATTGAACGTTTCACAAGAATACTGTCAGGAATTGAAAAATATGCTGAGATATTCCAAAGAATTTTAAGGTTATTTTATTTCATCCCACAGAAGAAGATGAAGCAAATTTTCAGGCAGTATGATTTGTCCTCTTATGAGTTACGCAAGCGTAAGCCGTTGATGAAACAGATAATTTTTTCAACACAGTTTCAACTGACTTTTCCAGTGAAAATTGTTCACTTCGTCATACTGTCGCTTTTAAACTGTGGCCGTATAGCGTCTTTTCCAGTCGGGACTTATGTCAACATTTTTAAAGAATTTTTGTTTTTTAATTTATCGATGTGATCGAAGTCAAACCATAGTACGTATTTCAAGACAGAAGAAGACGTTACTCAGATAGTGTCAATGCAATAAAAAATAATTAATGTTATGCCATAATCATAAAAAATTATAAAATACATGTGTGAAAAAATAACTAAAATAAGAATCTGCAGGAATAAACTGTATTTATCAAAATCATAATTTCGAAAAATTGAATTCGTGAAATGAAAAAAAAAAATTAAAATCAAAAATCAAACCAAAACTTCAACAAATTTTTTAATAAGTTACACGATCTTTTTCCTTTTCTATGTCATTTAACAATTTTTATAGTTTTGAGGAAACAATTTTGAATAAAAAAATTCAAATTTATAAAAATATACCATTGTCATTGAAAACTAGTCGGGAATATTGTTGAGTCAAACCTCAAAGGCTTATTTTTCAGGGAACTACATTTCTAGAGCAATCACAAGATACTGATAGTCTAGTACATAAACTACGAGTATAACATAACTTGATCGAAAATAATAATAAATGAAAATCTAGCAAATTTTTCATCCCAAAATAAAGTTTTAAAACAATCGTAGATTTTGCAACGGACGTTTCATTTCATATTCGTTTGTTCCAGATTTATTGTAAAAAATTTCAAAAAAAATTGTTGAATTTTAGTGCGTTATTTGGCATTTATTTCCTAATGTCTTAATAAAATTGGCCTTTTAGGCAAGATTTTGATGACCTAAATGGGTATTAGCAATCAATAGCCATTAAAAGTGCGCCGTATGTTTCAAGCGTAAGCTATAATTTAATACTCCATGCGTGGCTTGTCCGAAGTATGTCTATAATTGCTGAAAGATTAAATTACACTTCATTTTTTAGCAGTATAGATTTATTGCACTTCACTTAAAAGGTAAAAACAATTATTAAAATCGCACCAAATATTGTAGCGAAACATGTTTGTTACATAATTTTCAGTTCACTTTTATAGTGTTGCATCCATGATCCATGCCCGCTTTTTCTTTCCTCGCTACAATTTTCTTTCATTTTCAATGAAAATTGCGTAAGACTTTATCGAGTTTATGTCGCACGATGTCATTATGGAAATTACTTCCACATACCTTTTTAAAAAAAAAAAAAATTAAAATTGTATCCCATCAACCGCAGCATATGATTGATCTGTAGCGCTATTTAAAAGTTTGCACCGGTTTCGAAATCAAAATTTAAATTCAGTTTGATTTCAGGATGAATCGTTGCCAGAGTGCGTCGTTGTTAATTTAATGATTGCGATCGTTACGAGACATTGACTTGCTTAGGCTATTCGATTTGCAAGGTAATAAATTCCGTCCGATAATATTATTAAAAAGGTGAAATCTGGTAATGTGCATTAAACTTACTGGATAAAACCCAAAAATCATTAATACCGTCAATATCACCTGCCTCTTAAGATATAAGCCACTACAAAGTTGCGATTTACGCGAAAGTGCTCATATGAAGAGCTAAAGAAATATCAGATACAGGTAAAAATACCTTTCAGTCAATGAAATAAAAATTGTGATGAAATTGGAATTTATTTTTCCATTTTACTTTTTTCATTGAATATTTATTTGTAATACACACTTACGTAGAAATATTGTTAATTTCATTGAAAAAAAAAATTTGTTTATTAAGGTCATGAAGTGAAAAATATTTGATAGTGGTTTATTAATCTAACTTTCCGCCAAAGAAAATTTTTCGGAGAGCAAATATTATCTACTCTCAGACAGTGACTGTGTACAATTTACTCTCAATTGGATACTCTCAAATTTGCTAGTCCGAGAGCTACTCTCAAAAAAATAATTAGTTTTATTAATTTTAATGCGACACTTAAACTTTACAGGCAATGATGTTTGATGTATGGCTCAGAGACATAGTTTTTCACTCCGTAGGCACAATATAAATAGTAAAAATGTGAACAACCTAATAATATTTAAGATATTGCAATAAATGCATAGAAATTGCTGAACAAATAGTATACTAATGAGTTTATGAACTGTGTGAATTTTTTTTCCTGCCGTTATAAGATTATAGGGGTCTACGCCTAACAGGCTACCAGTTACAAGTAATTTCGACTTCAGTAAAGTTGTTTCTTTTTTTATTGCGATCATAATTAACACTTTTTCATTCCGAATAAAATCAAAAGAATAATTTTAAATTCCATATTGGAACACTTGTTTTGGGCTCATTAGTGCCGACTGTAATTACGGAATCTTGTTGTAGTTTTTTTACAAATAAATGGCCAATTGTGAAATGATAATTTTTTTTATAATAGTCTTTAATACTCGTACCAAGTAGGTGGTTCATTATCGTAATTGCATTGTTTTCTTTGGTGGATATTTATGTTCCGTTGTGATTCCTTTCAATTCAAGGGACTATTTAGGGCAATTTCTTTCGAGATAATAGAAATAGCGAAAAAAATTTCTCTCTTTGTGCTGTAAATCAACATTATAAAAATAAGTATGAAATACGCGAACGCATAGTTAACTGAAATAATTTGACTACATAATTTACATTCTTAGTACTCTTTAAATCAAGCCAGTACCTACGTAATTTTGTTTGTTATGAAGACGCTATAAACCACTACCATACAAATGTGGCTACTTTCAGTTCAGTCTTGTGTCTAGTTTTCGAAAATTTCTAATCCTTCCTGAACCTTTATCAATCGTAGACCTCATGGCATACAAAAATATGGTTTCTAAAATTCGTATAATAAAAGCAAGAGCTTTTCCGGTTTGCTTCATAATTGCTATTTTCTTATCGTTTGGTAAAGACAGTACGGAAAAAGGTAATAAATTTCTCGACTCCATACAATCCATGTATCATGTTCCTGCTCTGCCAAGTTCAATGTAATTTCATCGCTTGAACCTGAAAGTTGTACAACGCCTTACTTAGCGGTTATATTTTTCCTCAATTTTTCTTCCATTAAGTATTCTTCTATGGCGCTACAGACCAAATCGGCCGTGGCCTTAGCGATGATATTCTCGCAATCGTCTCGATTTTGCTTTAGCTTTTAGTGTTTCATAAAGATGTTCACCGATACTTCCTATATCAGTTTCATTTTTAATATCTTTCTCCGATCTACGAGTAAATGAGCACGTAATCGAATAAATGCTGAATTGGGAAATTGAGCCTATGATCCAATCAATGCAGCACTGCATTGCTGCATTCAAAAGTAGCAAATTATGTGGCATGATCCAATGATTGTAGCGGCTGCACGTTACACAATATTAAATTGAAATATTTGTAAATCGTCGGAATTTTTTTTTACTAATAAATATATCTAAGTATTATATAGTTAAGTATTATTAAATTTCCAAATTGAGAATTTTCGCTTCCATAATTTCAGTCTTCTTTAATCTAGGACTTTGGATACTTGAATGTTAGCTGCTCTTGAGCAGCGCGATTAAATTGTTTGCAATATTCGCAGTTGTGATTGTATTAAAATTAAGGGACAAGGGAAATTTATTTTCTTATTACTTGATTTCAATCATTGTTTGCGTACGACCATTCATTTTTGACTTTTTTTCCAAAGAAATATGAGATTCTATACACATTTTTTTAATGGTAGGTATTTTTAGAAAAATGAATCGAATGAAATTCACTAAAAATTATCTTTCAATTTTATTATTATATTATATATGAATTTTTCATGTAACTATATTGAATATTTTTATGAAAAACGCACAATAAAAGCTCCTTTTCGAAAATCTAAAAAACTAACGCATTCGAAATTCTGTCTCGGGAGCTAACAATCGTACAAGGTTCAGAAAAAACTCAACTTATAGGAAATTGTATGTTTTACAAATTCTGGGTGAAATCCCAACAACGTTTAGCTTAATTGTGGTGTAGATTACTATGCTACTAACAACGTTAACAAAATAATCAGGAGAATTTTTGGAACGTCGTTACTTGCGCTATACCCTTGAAAACAAATTTTTTTTGTTAATACTCTTTAATTGCCAAATTTTGATTTTTTATCGTAGATTCTTAAGACATAAATTCAAAATTTTTTAAAGAATATTCTAAACTGTTCTAGCGTTCCCCTTGGGACGATATTTAAGTGAGCTATTTCTTTTTTCTATGGTTTATTTTTTATTTAATTCGAAATTGCCATATGTTGAAATTAATTTGTATCGTATATAGTCACATACGTTTGAATTAAATCAACCATTCCTAACCGCTTAGTCTAAATTAGCAGTTTTAGGTCTTTTAAATGACTCCACTAACATTTTTTTCCTACACATTCATCACAGCGCAATCTTATTTTTCGTCCTTTCCGCTTCCAAAAACTTGTTAATTTTACTAAATTTTTAGACTTAAAAGCTTTTTTTTCTCGTATTATTTTAAAAGACTTTAAAAAACAAAAATAAATTTTGGTGGGTGTGTAACAAAATTAATATGCATATGTTAAAAATTTTGTTATAAAATAGTAGTAAAATGCAGATGATTAAAATTCAAATTTACTGTGTCAGTTTTTTTGGAGAAAGAGAAATTTGGCGTTGTGTCGCCCGTCGCACTTACGTATGCTAAATTCATATGTAACTGATTTTACCCAGACAACACCTGTTTGATATAAAAAGATCGTCTCAATATCAAAGTATCTTTTACCTAATATGCTTAATTTGTAAGATATTCATAGTCCAAATGATATAATTTTTTTATCTTCAGATTTCTCTTAAAACATGTATAATGCATGTATATACATATATATATAAATAATTTTTTTTGTTTCATCAGTTGTAATTCAATCTCCTTGACAACAAATTAATAATTTTGTTGAATACGAAAAACTGAAGAGATCGTTTAGTTTTACCGATTTTTTTGTTAATCCTGTGATAACAAAAACAAAACTTCCTTAATAATTTTCGAAGGTAGCAAAGATCTTGACTACAGCTTTTATGTACAATATCAGAGTTTATTTTACTTTTATTTTCTGACAAAAGAAAACATCAAATCATCCGGTAAAAACTAAGTTATGTAAATAAATTCGTTAGACTATCTCTGAATCAAAAGATATTTGATCAAAAAAAACTTAACAAATGTTCGTACAAAAACAAATTGTCTCGGCCAATTATCTCACAATTTAGCGTTAAAAACTGAAGTCAAAAGTCCCATTTAAAGGCTGCCTTCGAGTTTAGCTTGTTAGGTAGGTCAATGTCACAAAAAAAGCGAAATTGTCATTTTATTTATAACAGAGCACCTATCAACTTACACCTGAAATCCATTAATTTCGAACCATCTTACGAAACATCCACGATTTTAAAATTCACGCCATTTAATCGGCTTTGGAACATAATAAAAGTTTAAATTATAATAATGAAATCATAAAAAAGTGATTAAGAGAACAAAAATATTATTTTGTATTTTCCAACTTTATCTATAGCCCTATAATTTATTAAAAATATATCTATTCTAGTTATTTCCTTAGGCGCTATATTAATTAATTCATAACAAATTAACATTTTCATCGGTGGGTACCAATTACACGGTGTAGTAAATTAATTGAAAATTGATGACAGTATTTATGTTGTAGGGAAAATACTTAAGACTCTTTACTGTTCTGTTTTAATTCTAAAAATTTACCTTACGATTATTATTTGCAGCGTTATATGGGAACTTTTTCTGTCGAGTCACTGTTCTTTTGACTTTGAACTTGCGAATTTGAAACCTGAGTGTGTTGCTGGATTTTTATTGGTTTTATTGGACGTTTCGGCAAAAGCATTTCTGTACTCGAGTAAGTTACTTGAGCCATGATACCAAACCGAAATAAATTAATAAAATTATTGACTACAAAATATCGATATAAAAATCGCAATGTCAAGTTCAAGACAATTGCAAAAAATTAATTGAGATTTATTAACCAAGATTATCGGCAGAAAAAACCTTAAGGCCATTCGTGTTTTTTTTTCAAAATGAAGAAATGTTAGATGGTAGCAAGTAGTAAAAATTGAACAAAGGTTCATCCTTCTTCCATAGTTAATTGCAAAATTTTACATAGAAGGAAATTCGTTTACAAATAAACTTTTCACAAAATGCAATCACAACCCTTTTTCTGTATTTGCGACTTTAGCTAAATATTGCATTTGATTGCACCAAGGAATTAGATACGAAATGTTCACTGAACAATTGAAAAGTTGGCGATGGAAAAAAGAACCACTTCTGTGATGAAAATTAGATTTGCCAGTATGATACCAATGTCGATCAGATCCTCGTTTTATGAGAGGTTCTTCATTACGTAATGAATGCCGTGCAACCTGTACAACTATTTAGTTACACAAAAACAATAAAACTGCAACTACCTATAATAATTAAATGGAACAGAAAAGATTCATTTTCGAATCGTAATATTTGCTAGTATTGCACGAATCAAGATGATATGCCTTCAAACCTCAGGTACGTTTTATAGAAACCGCAAAATTTAATTTATAGCCATACTTTCGTTTGATTAGGCATCTGTTCAAAATTGTGCTTGTTTCGCTTCATGGTGGATTTACACTCAACGTTTGAGGCGCGCCTCTATCCCCACCAAAAAATCACCCAATCAGATGGCTTGTGGAGTCGCAAGAGTCTAACATTCTTCAACTTTTTCTCCGACGCACGCTTCCATATGTGTACACACATACACTGAACTGTGGCAGCACACAATTCGCAGCCATCGTATTTCTGTCGTTTCGCACTTATAGGCAAGTTGCGTCGCAGAGACATGTTGAGTGTAAATTGCTTTCAACACAGCAAAGAACACAGCCGACGAAAACCGGTTTGCAATGGCCTGATGGGGGTAGAGGCTCGCCTCGAGGCGAGCCTCCAGTGTGAGTGTAAACGCACCATCACTCTACTAGACACTGTACAATCTTTTGTATTAACTGTTCCTAGCATTTTAATAAACAAATTCTACTTCCACGACACCATTACCATACTTATTCAACACGCTTAAAGTGGGCAAGTTCTTATAGTCAAGGTCTGAGATGTGGTCGAGTCAGTTCGATTAATCTAATTTTGTATCATGCAGGCTATTGTGGAATTTGCAGACATCGTACAGTTGTTTTGTATCTAATTGGCTAGCTTCATGTTTATGCTTATCTATGTACCTGACAAACTTTATACTTAATTAGTACATGATTTTGAGTAATTAATCAAATTTAGGTCATTCCGATCCAACGAAAAAACTATCAATTTTCAACACACTTATAAATTACACAATTCAAATATTTTTAATATGACATTTTATTATGAAAACTTGAAATTAATACAGTATTAGCCTTGGTAGACTTTATTTCTCGTGTTTTTGGTGGCACAGTTTAACTATGCCTATGAAAATATTTGAATTTAAACTATAAATTTCCGTTAAAATTTATGAGCTGTTATTCAAGTCAAGCTCTAGTGTGGCTCAACTTTATGTAGCTCAACTTTACATATCAAAATCTTCATATGAATACGCATTTCCCATTGGTTCAAGGCTAGAAAATTAGTCAACTAAATTCGCATTTAAGCAACATAACTCCAAGATATCTCCAATACAAGTTAGTGTCAAGATCATGTCTTGGTAACTGGATATGAACTAGCTTGATTCTTATTCAATTTAACATTTTTCTTGTTTACAAATTGCACACATTTTCCGAGTACTTCACATGTAAGTCACACCTGAGTTCGAACTTCAAACCGAAACCTGACTGGCTCAGGAAAATCTCTTTGAATTCAACTATAAGATAAATAGATACATTGCTACCCAGGTGTGTACGTGACAGTTGCATTGTTGGTTACATGAATCAAAGAAAAACATACATTAGATATTATTGAAATGCAATTGTTGTTATTTCGAAATGAATTTGTTTATATTCCACTTAACCCATTAGTGCACAAAGTTTATTAAGCACAATATCCGTTTAAACGGAGTTTGTGCAGTAATGGGTTAAAATGTCATGATATAATGAAAATGAAAAATGTTTACGATGCAAAACACGCCATAAAAATGACTTTACTTTTGAATTCAATCCTCGGAAAGTGAAAACTAAGATGAATACGAGTATTTGTCGTTAACCTTATCAAATTATTATAGGAACCGGCATTCTATTTCTCATATTACAACTTCGTTTAAAAAAAAAGTGTATACATAATAAAAAGAAGATCATTAAAAGATAGATTACTAATACATAACCCGACATAACTTGATCAGCATTTCTTTTTCTTATTCTAATTCTTATGATCTTTAAAACGCACATGCATTAATGGATTTACCATAGCAGCATTAATTTAGTATTCAAGTTGTAAGCCTATTTCTAAATAAATTAGTTAAAATAAATATTTTGAGAGCCAATATTTAGTCTTTTCTCACTAAACATTGGTCAGTCGAGCCGAATTTTCTTAAACTACAAAAATGTGAAACATGTTAATGTTAAAATTACAGCATTTTTTAAGTACCTGTTAAATGGAAATATTTTGATTTTAGCTAAAAGTGACGCTATAAAATTTATGCAGTTGATTTGCTGGTGATGCTCATGAATATGTACTCGTAAAGCCTAGAAAAAAAGTAAACCGAACATTCCATAGACGGAAATGTTGAACGTATAATTCATTAATTTATAAAACTAATCTATTGGTTTTTTTCGCTTCAATTAATATTAACTTGTGTTCATCTGAATTCATTGCAGGTATTATGATTGGCGTGAAGATTTAAATCAATGAGTAAAAATTCAACAAATTTGTCACTATCAACTTACTCACCTTGCTAATAATTTAGCTGTGATATGCCCAAAAAGCATAAAGTTAAACGATAGTAATCCTGTGGCAGTGCAGCTCAGTATTAAATTCATGGACAACTTGGTCCCATGTCGACAAAAAGTTGTTTTCGGTGCTTCTGATAGCATAAAACTCATCCATTTAGCAATTTATTTAAGATTAAGGAATAATGGATCAAGTTCTGTTCATTGAGATAAAAGTGAACTTTTAGAATTTTGCTGCTGCATTTTGGGTGAATTCTGTTTTCCAAGGTTTTATTAGCAATTTTTTAAAGTATGATTCTCGCATGTTTTAGTCCCAAGGTAAACACGGAACATACGATTTCAAATTTAATTGTAACCACCATGAGTGTCTAATTAGTTCCAACTAATTAAATAACCTCGGTATATGGTAAGCTTTCAACTCGGAGGTCTTCTTGGGGTCAGATGCTTTTCACACAACATATTCCTTCGTGCTCCGCTCCATCGATTATTTATTAATGTTTAAGAAAATTCACAATATATCTATATAAAACACAAGAGAATGTCGATTTCGCTGTACAGATCCACGCATAGCTATATTAACCTCTTTTTTCAGGACATATGTATGGGAGCTATTCGAAGGAGTCATCTTAATTACCTTGAAGTAAAACCTGACCCTCTGCTTGCGGCCCAAATGTCCACCGAGCCATCCAGAGTATATACCTCCAGTAGTGCACGCATGAATAACCACTGAATTCTAAAGAAGGGTGACTAATTGCTTCCATCAATGGAAGCAAATAGTATCTTTCGCTTAATCGAAAAAAAAATATATTTCTTTTTGTAAGTACTAGATTATATTCAATTTTTGCAGAACAAAAATTGTTATGTGTAAACACCGGTAAACTTAAAAAATAGTAATAAAATAGAACGTACAGATAGGTATGGGTACTGCACAATCGGAAGGTTATAAAATTCCGCTTAATTAATTTCTAAATTATTAAGCTTAACCGTTAGATAATCATTTCGGCATTTTTTTGCAAAGAGCCGATTACGCAGCGGACTACTGAAATGGACGTTATGACCCATTTTTTTTAAATTAAATTCTCTTTAATAACTGTACAAAATTTTTTGAATGTTCATATTGAAAAGTTCTGTTCTTAATTTTAAGGAATGCCTTTCATTAATGAACAATTAACCAAATTAACGAATCTATACAACAAACATTAATACTATGAATCAAATATCATTAAAAAAAATTTCGTGTACGAAATGTGCCCGATTAAAAACTCTCTTGGTTTTATGTTACGAATCCATTAATTTCTTTATTTGTGTAATTGTTTAAAATTTTTTTTAAAATTTATAAAAAAAAATTCCATAATATTCAGACAAAACTTGCATCGACTTAAGTATAATGATTTTTCATTTAAGATTATGTGCATTATCATTACTTCGACTCACCCTTTTGGTTCAGTTCAATATCAGAAAATTATGCTAAATTTTTGTTAACAATAGTAGAATTATTTTAGTTGCTTGAACGGAAACTATTGGATTGACTATGGTTCCTCTTCAATCCCTGCGCTTTTAATGAAGCTTAGTATTTTGCAAAGAGGAATGGTCAGGAATTCCGATGGTTCCATGAAACCCTGACCGAAGTGATGAAGTATTTTGTGAGCTAAACCCTCACATTCACAGAGGATATGCTCTGGTTTTTCGTCTTCGTCATTGCATATTCTGCAAATTTTGGTCTCAGAGAGACCAATCCTCCCACTAGGGTTCGGATCTGGTGTCTGCTTAATTTTAGATAATCAAATGTTCTTTTTTTCCGAATGCTTTGGCACAAGAAGCTTTGAGTGCCTGATGCCCGGTGCCAAGTCCCAGTGAATGGCACTTTGCGATTTTTGCCACATTCAGATGTTCATTCTGGCTGTGCTTAACGGTATCACACAGAATGGATATGGTCCCATGAAGTCAGCTGCTGAACCTTTTCTAGCCATTAATTTAGCCATTTCATTACCTTCATAGCCGCTGTGTCCCGGCATCCAAATGAGGTTACCTCTGTTCTTGTTTCCGAGTTCAATCAGGCATTGGAGGCAATTCCAAACAACTTTGGAGTAGATTTGAACGGACTGAAGTGCCATTATTGCTGCCATGCTGTCCGAGAGAATATATATTTGTTGGTTTTTGTAGCCCCGTCTGATATTTTCTCTAATACATAGTTCAATAGCATGAGTCTCCGCCTGAAAAACAGTGGATGTAATGTGCATGCTACAGTAGAATTTGACATTTCGGCGAACACCATAAACTCCTGCTCCTACACCTTGATCCGTTTTAGATCTGTCTGTGTACCAGATTATGGATCCTGATTTTGGAGTGGGTTTGTTTGTGGCCCAATTCTCCCTTTCAGGTAGGACAACTTTGAATGGCCTTGTGAAATTCAATTTCGGTACCATTGAATCAGAAAGAGGTATCGCTAGTATGGGGTCCTTGTTGAGTTCCACAAAAAAAAGTTGAGCAAGCTGTTTTGAGCTCTGACTCGTCCTCCGAGCTCAAAAGTTTGTATGTGGTGAACCTAGCTTCTTTCTGTATTTCTAAGTTGTGAGGTGCTAGGTTGAGAAGCACCTCTTTGTCCAAATGAGCATTCCAAGTGAGCTTTTCATCCAGTATGATTCCCAGGAATTTTACCTCACTAGCATACTCTATGGATTCTCCAAAAAGAGTACGCTTAGATAACTTGTCCTTACACCTCTTTTTGGTGAATGCAAGAATTGTGCTTTTCTTTGGGTTAAAACGGGTCTTCCTTGAAACTGCTTGCCACTCCTTAAAGGAAAAAATTGTAATCGCGTCTTCAACAATTTTTGAAGCGTAATTTACCGCATACTACCCATTGAAAGGTACTAAAATCCTATATTTCTTTTTCAATAGTAAAGCTGTTTTATTACTATTAATCGTTCTTGTGTAGATAATTTCCCCAACATCCTTTCAAAACCTATACTATAGGGATTCGCTTCTCTTACCAATCTGAATTAAATTTCTTAATTAAAAATTATAAGCGGACGTTCTTAAAATAGTGCAAGTCATGGTGCGAAAACTCTAAGAAATTCTTGACCTTAGGGTGGGCTTGGTGATGGCCTTGCTATTAGCCTTGCTTTTGCACAATCAAGTCTCAGTATTGTTGCCAGCGGAGTTCTCGAATCTATTAATCTTAATAAATCAGCCAGATTCATGGAATCATACTTTTCTGTAGATTAATATGATTTCAATTAAATTCCAGTACATATTCGGATTGCAGCAAAGAGAAGTACCCCGTAAACATTCACAATTCAACCACATTGAAAGATTGGATCCGCTTTTTGATCTGAGATTGGTCGTGCATACTTAAGTCTGCTTCGAGGCTTGGTCTTGCGTACCAAGCCATTTCAAAGTGAAGGAAATTAAGATAATTTGTAAATATAGACCTTATATTACGCTCTTTAAACCCGTATTACACTACAGGATTCCGGGACCAATTAATGTGTTTATCTCAATGTAAAAAAAATATTAAAAGCCTCTGCGTTAGAAAACGTATAAATTATAGAATCGAGATAGTTGTATATTCCCAATTTGTATTAAAAATAATAAATTAATTGAAAACTAATATAATTCCGATATTCCTAAACCAGTTCAACCGAAATTCCTGCTGCGTACATAAAGTCTGTTGTGCAAAATAATTTTTTTCTGATTTGCGAATATAGTGTTTGTACGTTAAGTACAATACAAAATCTTCTCTTCAGTATTTTTTTTAGAAATAATTAACAAGGATTACAAATTAATAAACCCACAATTTTAATTCAAAAACTCATAAAACCAATCAATCAAGTTTTTCATTGTGCATACGATTGACATTTAACAGAAAATGTGAAAAAAATGTATATGACATGAACATGATAACTACCAAAGGCATAATCTTAGGAAAAAAATACTTCAAAGTGAAGGTCATAATTAAATAAATCAAAGAATAATATGCAAAAGACAACTGCTTCAAGTACGTTTATTTGGATTATGGCGCGATAAAACAACTTTCGCCCAGCACAGCGCTTTATCTGAACAAGCCAATTCCAGGAGTACGGCCTTGATCTGATCCGAAAAAGACAAACTCATAATGCGTGAACGTACACAACTTTATAAAAAAACAGTTGAAAAAATTCATTAACTCATTTACCAAATAGACTCGATTTATCTAACATCTATTGCATAAAAATTTGATCTAATTTCGCAGTTGTTCTTCACAAAGCAATTAAAAATGCGACAAGATCAACGATCACGGCGAAAAATTTAATTCAAAAAAAAAATGTCGTCATCCAAATGAAAAATTATTTTCCATATCGCTCGATATAAAAATCAAAACACTTTTACTTTCATTATTATAGTTCACTTGTTTGATTTTATTATCTTTAAGATTTTTATCTGCTTTCAATTCTTATGAGATTCGATTCCATTCAATGAATCTTATGATTATAGGTTTACTTTTAACGTGACTTTATATAATTTCCAAGAAATTACAATAAATAATAAAGTTTTGAAGAACAAATTGAAAAACCAAAATAAACAACCAACCGCTTAAACTAAAAAGTAAAAGTTTATCGAGCGATAGAAATTAGTGTTTTTGGTCATAATCCTTTTTAGGGTTTGCTGCATTTTATCGACAAAACTATCGGGTGAAGGAAGTAATCCAAAGAAACGTCTACAAGTTGACTCGGCGAAAATTTTTTTGTTTGTATATACCTTAAGTGCACTGCACAACAAATGTATTTATTTTTCACAACTTCACAGTGATTAATTGCACTGTTAAAAACACAACACTTTCCCGTAAATGTGCACCTTTATTACGGGCATGAAACTCCTCTCGCGATTAATTGAAGTTTCGTTTGACTGATTTTCTTGTACTTGATTGTAACGACCGCCCGACAGTTTTTTTTGTATTTTGTTTCTATTCTTTTTTGTTAAAAATGTAAAGCGCTAAGCCAAGCTTTTAGGTGTTAATCCACGTAAAACTTGTGCTCCACTCCGAACTCACGTATCAACTGTTTTACTCAGGTGAACGCTGGTTACCTTTATAGACACCATCGGCAACGAATGAATTGATATGTCCGAGAGCACGCAGATTTTAAAGTCGAGCTTAAGAAACGATGCTGAAGGCTCGGAACCGGATTATCAACATGTTGGCTTGAAAGTCAATCAAATCGGGCCGGATTCAAGCAATTTCGATGGAAGGATACCAGCGAAAAAAACTGCACTTCTTTGTTTTACCCTTTGAACCTGAGAAGTGCCTTAATCTTGGATCAAATTATGGAGTGGTCCAGTGCTCTTTGAAATTCTTCAAAAGGTTACTTGCTGCAATTCACCCACATTTATTGCAGAGTATACGCGCTCCAGTGTGTTCAAACGGTTTAAGTTAGATTAGCTGAATAAAAACAACATTTGGATTATTTTTTAAATCCACTAGCTATAGAATCTTAATCAAAAAGGAAGAACCTTGGAACAGCCTGTGCCACCAAATTAATTTTCATTGTTTGGAATAAATTAATTCCTAGTGATTTACTGTTTAGGATATTTGTGGTTTTGTTATGGAGATAAATAAACCAAAAACCTTCAAATAATACTAATAAAAGAATTAGCCAATCAGTTTGGGTGCAATTTTATTATTTTTCGGTCAAACTTGGGAACTTTTGGTTAAAGTTCGAACGCTATTACTTATTTATTACACAGCGACCCACTTAAAAAAAACTTGTGAAATCCTCCTGGCGAACAATATGATATTAATTTACGCAAATGAGAAAAGACCACCTTAAAAACGATTTTGAAAATCGACATTGAAGACAGCGTAATTTTTGCTAATTTTTTCACTGTTTCGTGATAAAATTAATATCATATGCATATTGTATAAGTTTTATACAGTTGGCAATAATTATGCGAGTATGCGTCCTATGATGAATTATATGTATATAGAAAAAAGACAGATAAATTTTAATAAATTGTATTTTGTTTTTCGGCCTCAGAAAGCCACCAAATAAACTTCAAATGAGATCGATCGCTGCCTTGGCTATGACCATACATTTTTTCACGGTAGATACAATTTTAAGAATTTTTGGTTCAACAAACATTCTTAAAATTTGATCTATAATATCATGAAAAATTTAATTCTCGTTAAGATAAATTGTAATTTATTATTTTGTAAAAGTATTATTAATGATATTGTTGAACATTCTTAAATCCTGCAGAATAACTCACTGAAGATCTCCCATCGGGCAAAAAATAATGTTTAAAATAAAAACAACACAGATTTGGTGAGTAGTCATTTTTCTTTTAAACTTCAGATCGATAATGTTTTTTATTAAAAAAAGAGTGATTGCCTTTAGATATATACATATTTATTGAACTGTTAATTATTACATAGCATAGTTGCTGTTTAGAATTGAATTCAAGTGATTAGACTAGAACTGTCTTTACAACTTCAAGTTATTGCCTTTATAAAAATAGATAAAAAGAACACAGAAATAATCGGGTATACACTTTGTACAAAAAAATATATTTATTGTAAGGAGTAGGGAATGTGTTTTATCACACTAATAAAATACTAAATATAAATATTTCATCCTTACCTTATTTAATATATGTAGCTACCTACAATAATATGTATAACATTTTAAAACGAAAGGAACACATTTTACTATTATTTTTACTTTTTATTTTATTTTTACAACAAATTCGTCAATATCTTTTATTATACTTTATTATTTTTTAATAAGAAAGTATTGTGATCGACCTGAAATTACAGAAAATCATTATTGTTAAAATAATAAAGAAAAATGACTACCATAAAATTTTGTATTTTCACGATTTTGAACTGGTAGACACCAAATAAGCTAAAAAATGTCCGTCTATCCGTCGTATTTTAATATACTTAAAATTTCCTTTCTTTTCACGTTTTTATATAATGTTACATTCTATTGATTTAATTTCTGTTTTATTTTTTCTTCCTTGCTACGAGATTCATAATCATTCTAATTATGAAAGATTTTGCATTGTTATATTAATTTGTTTCGGAAACTCCCACATATAATCTTATGTTAAAGTAATTTGTATATTTTCTTTGTTTAATATATTTCATTATTATTATAATAGGTAATATTGCAAAGTAATCATTATAATAAAAACAAAATGTTTTCGAACCACATAATTTTAATTCGTAGTTTTTCTACTCTGCAGTGAAAGTTAAAGATTTTAATTTGTTCGAGTATTTCATCTACAGAACATTGTGTATAGTGCAATAATCAATTTAAATTGAAATTCGCCTTATGTAAAAATGAGGCAAACAAAAAAAACTAACTGAAACACTAAGTGAATATTAGCAAAAAGGCATGTTGAAATGACCTCTATGAATTTTAGACGAAAATCTATTGATTTCTACATCTAATGATCTGCTTTTGTTGTGAAAAGTTAAAAGTAGATGGAACTATTGCTAGTAATAAAAATGTTGACCAGTTAAGGCGAAAGATAGTAGGAGAACCAAAATTAAATACCTCCAGAGTTAAAGCCTTTCTGCACTTACAGTTTGAAATTGTTTACTTTATTACCGTTCAATATAATGTATAAGTGTTCTTTTTGAGTTTGCACTAAGCAACCCTTAATTAAATACATACTCGTATATTTATTTCTTAAATTTAGATATAGTTCGATATTTCAGTTTATTTTCATTTAGAGTTTAGACGCAATTTCTTTACAACTTTGGTATAGACAGTAAGCACAAGCCTAAATTAATTTAACGATTATTGCAATCGATAATTTATATTAACCATTAGTGTCTTTTAATATATAAAGAAACTGTGATGGTTATCGCTTGTACCAATTCAGAAGTCAACAATTTAAAGAACTAAAGAAAAACCGGGACAATGAAACATCGTCGATGAGAAAATTTAAAAATATCATAACATTAACCTAACTAAAAGTTTTCTATGCAAAATTGACCAAATCTTTTTTACTCCATCTTTTATGATATATTTAAGGAATTACCCATTTTGAACAAAAGGTTTATATCAAAAAATATTCGGTGCCACGGAAATCGCTAAAAATTTATATTTATAACATGGCTTATGCCAGGAAGTTGAAGCTATGGAGTTAAATCTACCAACCAACACAGTATATTTTGGTAAACAGTAAAATATGTTCGAAAGTGGGGAATAAAAGCGTCGTGAAAAAATATCTTCTTAGTACCTTTTATAAATGGTTTATTTTATAAAGTTGACACTTGGCATATATATATCTCTAATTTTTATAGAATGTTTAATAAACGTATTTTTTGTGAGAAATACAACGTTCAAGACACAAAAATTATAGCATTTCGGTTTAAGTGGCTTATGTTTCTTTTATTGGGTCTATTATGAAAGTTTATTATGCCACTATTGGATAGGAATGTTGGATTAAATTTATAACTCGGTTTCAATTAAATTTCGGTCAGTGTTAGCAACCACTGCGCTTTCCAGTCAAGAAGTGACACATGTTTAGGATGGAACCAAACAAATAAAATTATAAGCATAATTACTTTATTATGACTTTATTAATTTAACAACGAAGTTATACTTTCAAGGTCACAGGTGCACACCTTTAAGATCTCTTTGAAAAAAGCCATAACAATTAATTATGACTCAGGGAATTTTCATTGCTGTAACCTTGCCTCAGGGTGAATCAATTTCATTATTTTTGATTTAACACAACAATAATTTGTGGTTTTGCATAAAGTTTGAATGTGGGGGGGGGGGGATTCACGTGATTAAGAATTCAACCACATAAGATTATTGACAAAACACTAAGCTAATACATCAATTATCTTTAAGTTGAAATTTATAATGATTTATTTCCTTTACTTAATGTAAAATTCATTCCAGAGTTACTTCACATAAAAAAATCGTTTTCGTGACTTAATCCATTTCAGGAGTTATGGTCAGCGCAATTCCATAGTGTCGTATGTGGAATACCTATATTACACAGGTAATGACCGAAACCGAAACGAAAGTTTTTTTGTCGGATATTTTTTCAATTATATTTGATATGATCTTTTGCAACGTTAGCTATTACTTCGAAGTGAAGCTTATGTTCGGAAT
The DNA here is from genome assembly GCA_951812415.1 of Beris morrisii. Classification (NCBI taxonomy): domain Eukaryota; kingdom Metazoa; phylum Arthropoda; class Insecta; order Diptera; family Stratiomyidae; genus Beris; species Beris morrisii. The sequence continues at coordinate 160,744,201 of OX638310.1, forward strand.
TATACCGCCTAAACGAACCATAGCAAACTAAACTATTGTTTGTTATATTTAAAAAGCATTATACAAGACGCAGATTTTCGTTCGTGATCTTTTCTGATCCTAATAAAATTCCAGCGGTTATTGTTTATCAACAATAGCTAATAAATAATTATTTTTACTGAAAGATACTTTATGTTGCCATATTTTTATTATTTTACTAGTATTGTTCGAACACACACTCCATAAGCATGTACTCAAGTATCTGCTTCCTGTACTCGCGATTTGTGACAAATCAAAAGAGAGACAATCATCAAAGCGGTCCAAAATCTAGAGCAAGGCCAGATTATAGTGCAGTTTAGTTACAATTCATGGATGAAAGTAAGTAGCATTATAATACGTAGATGTTAGCTCTCTCTCGAACAAAAAGCACAGAAAAATTACTTAATATATTTCAGTTTAAATATTATATTATTAATTAATTTAAAAAACATTTTATGATCTCATGTTGTAATTACATCCATTAAGCCCAAATATACCACAACAAATTATTTCAGGTCGATTAATTGTTCATTAAATAATTATTAACAAAATAATATTATTATCAATTTTGATCGACCAGAAATTTCTAATCGACAAATATTGTATTTTTACGTTTTAAACTAAAAAAAAAAATCTGCCAACAGTCAGGGCGCAACTTTATTATTTTTGGGTAGAAGTCCGGAACGTGTTTATTGTTGAGATGTGGTGTTGGTTACTATACGACTGAAAACCTAAAGAACACTTAGGGAAGCGGTTAGAATGGGGTCGCGATAGAACACGCCGCTGCCACATATATCATATGAATTACATAATTGGGTCATACTCCGGGCCGCGGTCTAAGTCGTAGTATAATATCAGTTGTTACGCGATTAGGAGGTTTTTCGTGATTTGATTTTGGGCCATTACATGAAATCAGAAATGCATTTGTAGGCAATTATATAAAAAGTCTGTGGAACTGAAAACTAATCTGATATCTCATCAATCCTAAGAAATATGTCGAAAGCCTTACGTCCCCTTAGAGTTAAATATCTAAAAATACTGAAATCAATTTTTTGACGGTTATGTAGGAACCCTTAGGAAGTAAAAATGAATTCGATATGTCATTAGAACTAAGAAATTTGTAGGAATTTGTGAAAACATATGCAACCCCTTTGCACACTTTTTGGGGTTGAATATCCAAAAATTCTGAAATTATTTTTTAGATATATATAAAAAAAGCCCGAGGAAGTGAAAACCAATTAGATGTCTTATCACTCCTAACAGATATGACGAAAACGTGTTCAACCCGTTTATACCCTCTTAGGGGTTGAAAAGGGAAAAAACTTGAAAACTAGTTTTAGTCGATTATAAAACAAGCCCATGGAAGTAAAAAGTTATTCAATATCTAATCAGACCTGAGTGATATGGCCGAATTCGTTAAAATGTATACAACCCCTTTACACCCCTTAGGGATCGAATTTCAAAAAACACGGAAAGCACTTTGTAGGTATTGATATGAGGAATGCGTGAAATGAAAATCATTTCATAATTTTGTGAAGACCTAAGAGATATGACGCAATTTGATTTCACTGATCACTTTTTTAGTCCCCCCTTCCGTACACCAATGGATATATATAAAAAAATTGTATCTAAATTACTTTTCTAATAGATCTGCGTATAGTCACCAAGTTTCAACTTATTTGCACATGCCGTTCTATAGATAGTAAAAACACCCCCCATCCCCGTAGCATACTACCACTAAAAAAAATATATTTTTTCAACACGCCACTACTATAGTTCTATCTAAATACCAAGTCTTAGCTTCCCATGATTATAGGTTCTCGAGTTATGAAAATCGGAACGTTTTCCTTTTTAAACTTCCCCATCCTCACCCCTTGCACCCAGATTCTCAACAATTTCTGCTAGGGGTCTATTAGGTCTACTTCTGGTAAAAATTCTAAGCATATATCTTACACTGTTCTTCAGATATGAGACGTGATGTTTTTGAAAAATTCTTATCCCATCCACTTCCATACTCCCCCGCCCTCTTAAAAAAATTTACTTTTAGCAAACTTTATTTGGCAATCTTTATACAGAAACCGAATTTTATTTTTCTAGTGCAATTGGTTCGTGAGATATTGTAATCTAAAGTTTTTCACCCCCCACCTCCGTACGCCACTGCCCCACTCAAAAATTCGTTTCCGATCTATTCTCCTAGTATACCTATAGATGTTCATTAAGTTTTAATTTCGTGACATTAACCGTTTAGGAGATATGGATTTTAGAATGTCTCGATCTCGGCTTTCTTACGTTTCGGACGCATTATTTTTCCCCCACTCCTACACTCCTTCACCCATATCAGCATTTTTTTTGCTAATGAGTCCACTATCGAAGTTCTATATAAATTCCAAGTTTCAGCCTTCTAGCGTAAGCGGTTGCTGTGATCTAGAAACCAAAATTTTCCGTCTGAAACGCTTCCCCCCCCCCTTTCTCTCTACAACCGACACCCTCCAAAATATGGTCACTTCAAGGGGCCTATTAAGTCTATTCATAAAAAAATGTCAATTAAAAAATTTCAATTTAATACCTTAAAGGGTTTGGTAGCTACGAGCCTTCAAACGGTTTTGCGTACAGCGGTCGACGTACAGCGTACGGCGTACGGAGGACAGACGGACTGCAAATTTTTGTGCTTTTTTCGTGTCTCATGAAACGTAAAAAAAAAATTTTCGCGGTAGCAAATTTTTTTTTTTTCGAAAATCGATTACAATACTTTATTATTGAAATAATAAAGTAAAAACAAACCGAAGCAAGACTTTAACCAAGGTGCTGACAGAGTTCTTTTGGAAGAGACCTCAACCAAAATTGATGCATTTTACTTTTCGAATATTACTTTTCGAAAATTGCTCAAGCTCTAACTATTCAGGTCAACGAATACAATAGACAATATTAATACAATATTATATAATTGCAAAATATCGAATCAATCGTCCCAGAAGTTCTTTTAGATATTATTTAACTTATTCTTCTATCGCTATAATACCGAATTGTTCTGCGATATTATTATTTTCTATACCCCTATTGTCTTTTAATGGTTTCAGCATAATATTGTTTAAAAAAAAACAATGCCAATGAAAAAGTTTAGCTTTTTCATTGATACTGATACTGAGCAGTATTTGAATCATTTAGTTTATATACATAAAACAGATTGTCCTCTTTAAGACTATTTTTTAAATAACACTTTTTCCATATTTTCGACCCTTTTATTAGTATATTACAATCATTTCTTTAACAGAATCTAAACAATAATATCTTGCGAAAATCATAAAGTCTTTAGAAATAAATTCACTCAAATAAGGTCAATAGCATTGTGAATTCAAACAAAAATCCCAAATTATTCACTACCCATTTATCCGAAATTAAATCAATTACTTAACATTTATGTTACACTTTCTCGAGTTAACAGAAATTAACGCCATCATCGATTATAATAGAAACAAATTTATTTACCCATTTCTTTTGATGCTCCTATTAAACGCTCATCAACTTGGTTTTTCAATATAAAGCTAACAGGTATAATTTTTTTTAAATTACCTTCAAGAGTTGGAAGAAGTTAACAGGTATGTGAAATCCTAAATATTTTTTCAAAGATTTAATTTCATAGTAAATAAATTAGTGTAACTTGACGGCATGAAATCCCAACAGCGACATACTAACAATACCGAAAAATTAAGATTACATTTTTTTATACTCAATTGTCATGAAAGGAACAGGAAAACATATACTCGTAGATTATATTATAAGATTACCATTATAGTAAGCGGACAGGCAGGCAGTGATTTTGTAAATTTTAAGAAGCCAAAAGTGTTGCGATAATTACATTATTTTATTTCAAAATATCGACTTATAATTGCAATATCGGCCTTGGGGCTAATGAGTTTATTATAAAAGTTAAATCAAAAGTATGCGAGTACTTATATCTTGCGGTCAATTATTCAAGAAGCCTTACTCAATTCGGCGGTGAAGAAATCTTAAAAATTGTCACCAGCAACCCTGAATTCTATACTTGCTCAAATTTGAAATGGAACATCAACTTTGACTTTAATCACAATACTAAATGGTCAAATAACAATTGAAATTAAGTTTACTTTCACATGGGCTTATGAGAGTTTATTGCTAAAGGAAATTGTCAATTATATTTTTGGGTACCAACTTTATAAAGTTCGGAGTTTTGTTTATAGTCGGCAAAACAATTATTATGTTATTAAGATATTGCAGCCATAATAATGGTACATTTAACATTGTTATGGCTGCAACACCTTTTTAAGATTTTAATTGCTGGACTTGATACCATGTTGCTTCCTTTTTAATCATATATTTAAATTTATAATAAAGAGTTTGCAATTACCGATTTTACTTATTCGTTAAGCAGATTAAAACTTAGATTCATGTTCAGTAAAATGATGTTCGTTGTCTAAGAGAGTTTTTGCATTGATGGTAAGTATTTAAGTACCAAAAGTTTTGGACACTGTCTGAGTTCATTTATCTGAGCTTATGGCCATATCGACCAAAGTGTTTTAATATTAAAATTCTTTGTATAAAATTTTCGAGCATCGAATGCCGGGAGCTTTTACTTCCTTCCAGTAGCTATGCTTCGTCTTACTTTTAAGGAAAGTGACGAACTTACACTTCAAATTATAAATTAATTTTGCATTGAAAATTCTAAAACATGTAATAACCAATTACAACTGTTGCATAGCTCCAGGTACTTTCATGGAAACGGCACATAACTTTGTCAGAAAATCTACGTATCTGATTTTCATTACTAACAAGTCTAGTTACACTTCTTAAAGAAATATATATTTGTTTCGAGGCCAACATTACAATGGAATTCTTACTAGACACCTGGAACTCTGCAACAATTGTTGGTAATATTTCTGGCTAATAAATGGTGAGAATACTATCTGTTTTTTTCTATAAAAACACCTCACCTATTTATCTATTCTCGTCGTCGTGGGATAATTATTAGACTACTAAACTGGTTTTTATTATCTATGTCGCTTTAATTGGTTTTTTTTAAAACATTTTTATTGCAGCACCAGCTTATTAAAGATGGTGATATGCTTCTGTTATTGTAATCAGGTATTATTACAGCACTACCTTGAAGAAATTAAATTTGTTCTTGTAAAATGCAAAAAGAAAGGCAACGTATTGATGTAGGCACTTCCATTCACTTTATGAGTAAGAAATTTTTTCAGGATTACGTGTAACAACCTACACTATTATAAAAATTACCAAAGTCGAAACAACCTCTCTCAATCAACAGTATATTCTATTTATTTATCAATTTATCTAACCCGGTGTTATGAAATTTCAGATCTATAAAATATATTTCAAACCGTTGCTCCCTTTAATAGATCTCGCGAAATTTATAACGAACCATGTCTTTTTTTTATAAAACCACATTTTTCAATTTACAACAAATAGAAAAGTCTATAAACATCGTAACAATTTTTACTTAAAGATTATATGAACAGAAGTTCTCCATATGAGGACTTTTGAGCATCTTTTAAAAATAAATCGAACTGAAAACACAAAAAACTACAAAAAATTTCTGGAGAGTTATAAAACGTGTGATGTCAAAAAATCTCATACTGAGATAATTCACAGTAGCTGGAATTTGATTTTTACATGTTACTTAACAACATCTGATAACGGATATGTCACAACATGATACTGATACTAATCAGAAGAGTGTCCGATGAAAAAAAAAGTTTTAAAAACCTGCGCAACGAAATATTAACTACCTGATAAATGGAGGTTATGGACTGTAAAATTTCAAAAAATTGTCAATAGTCTACTCCAATGTTCTTTTACCTTTCTCAGTTAAATTTTTTAAAAGTTATAATAAGAAAAGGTGTACTATTACAATGGATTTCACTGAAGTAGATTCGATGTTACCTATACCCATAAATTTATTATAATTAGTAAGCATTTCTACGACTCAGGTATTTCAATTCAGCAATATGCACACAGAACTGAATAAGGAATTTAAAATTAAAATTAGATGAGGTTAAAAAAAATTTGATGAGGTTAAAAAAGAAGGCACCTCGACTTATAATTTTATTAAAAAATATTCAAGTAGTTTCATAGTTTCAACTTTCTGTCGTTAACCGTTCTTGAGATATAAATAATGAAGATTTCACCCCTGAACAATTTATTTCCAAAAAATAAAGAACAAATAAGAATATGCAAAAATCGAAATTTTTTGGAGAAAACAGAATTTCTGTATTCATATTAAATAATTTTTTATGAAATTCTCAACCGTGAAATTGAACCACCGAATTTAGTCTAAAAGTAAAATTTAGAATGGTAAAAAAAATAAATTTATAATAACCGATTTATTCTGAAATTACTATAATAATTATGTTTCGAAAATTCTGTGTAAGAACTATGGAAAAAAATTATTGAGCAAAATTTTACTGGTGCTCAAAAAATGCAAAATAAATCTCGTCTCCATAAATTGTACAAGATCTCAACCGTATTGAATGGTTTCACATATGCATTCGAATATACTACTATAGATTTCGATATACAGAATGTGTGAAATAAAAGGACTGCGAATTTACACACGCAATCAGTTGATCGATAACGTGATTTCGAGTCTCCCACTCGAAAGGTTATCAGGTTATCAGAAAAATGCTGAAAATCCTTGTTCAGAAATTACCAATTTCGTTCGTCACATTTCAGTATCTACCCATCCACCCTGAGAAGCCAATAGCACTGGAAAAATTAATAAAAATAAATTAGGTGTTTCTTCGGAATAGAATGTAATGAAAGATAGGTTTGAGAACGATTGCACTACCACCCTATCTCTAAAGCAATTATGGAACAAAAATAAAAATTAATTTAAAATACTTCATTATTAAAAAAAATCGTATCCGTTAAACAGACTATCTCGATCGAATGCAATGCAAAAACAGATTCAAGGCTTCAACCTAACATCTATAAATTTTCACCTGCAAAAACTATGTATATTGTGGTTCCAGCAGGAAGTACTTTTTACACACGAAACAACTTGTAAAACGTTCTATTCTAGAAAAATATTTTTTTTTAGTTATATGCTTTTAAATGAGGATATATGCTATTTTTGTTTATCTTCGAAAAATAAGTCGTTACACTTCACAAAGCTTATGTTAATACTCGAATTATAGTTAACTGGAGTTGAGTGGCCATTTAATCATTTCAGTCTTCTGTTGCAGGTTATTTCAAGGCAATCATTTTTTAAAGCATCACATGATATAAAATTATTTAAAATGATGGAAAGACCGTTTTTATTGTTATTTATGCTAATTTCAAAGTAGATTAAGATTTGAACAAATTCAGACAATAGTCGGAAAATTTAAATTTATTGAATATGTTAATCAATTAAATGCGAAAGAAAAAAAATTAAAATCCATTTTAATTTGCCAATGTATGTGACTTTAGGAATTTTTTATTTATTTGAAGCTTCGCCAGTTTTATCGGTCATGTTCAAGTGTAGCTAAGAGGTAAGTAAATGCAAGAAAAGTGGCGCTCGCCAAAAATCCAAATCGAAGTTACGTAGCAAGTTGAAACCTGGTGCATAGCTTTAGTTGTAGCGGACATATGAAGTTATTTTAGTTTACAGCAAATGTGTATCGCGTTTAATTAAAATAGACTTACCACGAACAATGAAACTCGTTTTTATGCTCTGATCGCACTAAGGCTTATGTTTGGTCATACGGAAACGGCTTTTAATCTTTTGGTTTTTGCAATGCGGATTTTTCAACTAAAAGTCCGTGTTATGCAACAATTTTAGTAATTATTGGGTACCTACCAACCTACTGTACGCAGGCAAAAACCAGTTCCCACATTGTATCCGAAAGTATAACAGTCTAATCATACATCAAATCAAATTCATATTATTAAATTAGTTAGGTAAATCGCTTAATTTACATAAAGCAATTTAAAACTAGAACAAGATAAAAATCGGAAAAGGGGTATTTATTAAAAATGAAAGCTGTAATTTTCGCACATAAATTCCACAAAAGAAGTAATTTTATTTATGAATGGATGCGGATTATGCATAATGCATTCAAATTTTTTGAATGAAATGAATCAAATAAAATTCTCATTATGAAAACATTGTTTAAATAATACCCGCTTCTTTTATTTTAGTTACCCAAAAATCAAAACAAGGCTAGTCTCATTTCATTTCTGCAAAAATGTTGTTTTGTTCAGAGATCTACGCATGGGGATTTGGGAAGATGTAAACAAATTAAATGAAATTTGTTCATTTACAGAAAATGTATAAAAGTAAACAATTTAATTCAACTACCTACCTCATTTTCTATTAGAACAATTATTTTTAAGAAGTTTATAAGAAAAACAGAGCAAAGCAATCACTTTTTTTGAGTTGAAAGCCGATTAAAATTATATAAATGAATTAATAGAACCCATCTAAAACTAAAAGGCATTTAAATTAATACTCCTGAACCTGATCCAGATATTGCTAAAATCTTTAAAAGAATTCTTCAAAGCGACCTTAATGTTTTAAACGCTAGGACTAGAAAGAACTGATCAATAACTTAGTGAAACAATTTTTTTTTTTCGACATTTATTAGTTCATTTACGTATTTCAATTTAAAATGAAAGTAATAACTAAGAATCTTAGCTTACCTATAGCACAATCACAGACAAAATTCAAACTGTTGCTTGCAAAAGGTCACGGATAGAATTAAATTTAACAAAATTATTCAACTTCAGGTCTTAAAGAAAACCCCAAGTTTGAAATCTCGCCACCGGTACTTGAACTTCATTAAAAATTTATGCCAAAAAATGTTGTTTTCAATCCATTGTCTATAATTTAAATTTTTGTTGAATCTCGTACGATTAATTGCTTCCTAGAAAGAATCTCTGCATTCATCACCTTCTTTTCGATTTTTCGAAAAAGATTTCTTTTATCGTGCATTGCTTAAAATTGCATAATTTGGCTACTTGTATCTGACAAATGTATGTTATGAATTTTGTAGATAATCTAAGTGCCTATTAAATCAATTTTATCGGTCAAAAAAATTGAATAACATCAGTGCTTCTCAATTATGTTATAGAAAAATTACAATTATAACATAATTGAGAAGCACTGATTTTCTTCGATTTTTTTGACCCCGATTCCACTGAGATCCCAAGTTAATTTTTTGGTATGTTTTGTAAAACAGTATAACCTACAAAATATAAGAAAATGAAAAATAAAAAAAAAACGGTTTTGAGATATTCAAGGATAAAAAGCAAAATCGTTGTCCTTGAAAAAAAATTTCAAGGATAATTTTTATTCGTATTTTTTTTATATTGCGACAACCTCCCCCTTTAAAATAAGCCCTATTCTATTATTCTAGGATAAAAATCGGACACTATTTTTGCGAAAACTTTAACATACTATAACTAACAAAAAAAATGAGATGGAAACAAAAAATTTAAATCATATTGTTTTTTTCACTAGTTCTTCAAGTACAAAAATGTTTAAAAGAATCGGCGATAGTAAGGTCACAACTTTGACGATTCTTGATGGAATGACCCAGCACTGAAACGTGAAAATACAAAATTTGAGGGTAGTACATTTTTTTTATATTTCAGGTCGATCACAATACCTAATTTATTATTAAACAGAAATAAAGTAAAATATTAATTTAACTGTTGCATACACAGCAGGCGTATCCGGAAAAAATAATTGTTTCATAAATTATTGTAAACTGTGTGGTAAATTCTAAGCAGAAGTCAAGGTTGTCTGCACACAAGCTTCATAGATACTGCCATTTTAAAGATCTCTGATACATTGAAATTGAATCCGATGACTAGTAAGATTTGGCGTGTTGAAAGTGTTCTGTATCTATCATTGTCGTCGATAATTTTAAATTTTTTTGGTACTACTAATTCGTTGTACCTACTCTTCTACAGGCTACTCTTCTATTAAGGCCAAACAAGGTAGGTACAATCAAATACTTGTTTCCTTTCGGATAGATTCATTTTTTATTAATTCTTTACTGGGCTTGGCAACAATGAAATTAAAATCGAATGATATGAATTTCCGCCTTTTCATAACCTTGATTTTGAATGTACGAAATTCTTTGGTTTCACCACTGCAAAATAAAATTGCGATTGTATGAAACTAATTATTAACAATAATTATCATGCCAAACATAGTTTCCACTTTTGATATTTAAATTAATGCGACATTCGGTAATTGACAATTATTGTAGGTAATTAGCCCGTACATTTAGAGTTAATGTACAGGTTTTCACGTTTGTATTTAAATGTAAATAGGATCTTCCACACATAACTGCAACAGGGGAAACAAACATTCATACAGAGAAAACATGAAAGCCTACTAATTCATCAAGTCGCAATTATTTTTATTATCATAAATTTTCGAGTATAACGGCTCAATCAACTTTCTGTACAACTGCCTCATAATAATACCGTCTAGCAAAACCATGTTGAAACAATCAAATGATTTGTTAAAAGCAAAAGAAACCACACAAGTATCTGCACGATCATTACCTAGCATTGTGATAAAAACCCGACTTAAATTCAGCAAGATCACAGACGTATCAGCAATCGACGGCTTCGACAAGAACTCGAACTTGGAACATTTCTTGCAACTTTAAGTAGTTTTATACGTCGACTATAAACAACCATTTGACGAATAATTTCCGCACCCAAACGAAACTTATGATAGTTTACCGGCGATTTCGATCAGCGTTCAAAATAATGTATGTAATTGCGAAAATTTAGTGTAATTTATGACCACACGAGTTATTGATGTTTGCGAATTAGTAATATCTTTCATGTATATCGACGGGGGTGCCTGCGATGAAATACTAGCACAATACTTTCACGAAATATTATAATGCAATCGATGACCTCTGAATCGAGTAGCGCTTTTAGTTGAAATTATTTATGAACGTACACTTTGTATTTAATTAAAAGTAATGAGAATCTATCATCTTCTAATAAAAATGTAGGGTGTTTCGAGCTCGGACTATATGAAATGAAATCATGCACTACAGGATGTGAAATTTTGAAATTAAGTAATTGCAACTTTGCAACATTTTCATGGCAACTGGGGAAGCGTAAACAAGAGCAGATTGATTAAATTAAAAAGTACATTAGACAGTGCGTAAGTAAGTGAAATTTTGGTTTCTTAGGGAAACCTTATCACGATTAAAACATGATTCACCTATTCGTCCCGATAGCGAATGTTAATGCGCTACATACTCACTTTTGGCGGACTATCTAAATCATGTTTAATGTTAGTAAATCAATGTTCTTTGCATATACATATACCTATGTATGTAGCTAGAAAATCGATTTTGAATCTCAGGTTAATTCGATTTTGAAGAATTAGATGGTGATATCTCGACTAGAAAAATATACGACGATTTTTTTTACTTACAAGAAATTTTTAGGTCAACTAATTTATTGATTTTAGGATATGCGTGTTATGGTGTTTTTTAAAGGACGTACATACGTGCAAAAAAAAGTGCCTTCGGTATGCCGAATTTAAAGGTTGATATTTTAGAAATCAACGTGTGCAAAATTTCAAATTCCTAACCTAAAGAGTTCTAAAGTTATCATTCAATATGGTTAGGTTATTTCACTGAATAAATTAGTTTGTTGAATTATAAATAAAACGTTTTAAATAATACTCCGCATATATTCCATTTAAAGGGAAGTAAAATAACGTAAATGCCCAAATTTTGGGCACCGATGATGGGCTTCAGGAAAATTAAAATGTAAATATATCTTTTGAAGAGAGCTATAAAAATTCTGTGGCTTTGTAAAAATTAAGTTGAATTTCTGATTCGATTAAAGAGCAAAAATTACAATTTGGTATTCATAGACCCTTAATTAAAATTTTAAACAGAAAAACCAAAAAATATCGGATATTTTTCAATGTTTCATTGTTTAAAATTTAATTGTTTTATATTTTATTTTTTTATGTTATTTTTTTCTTTTTCCGAAGCAGCAAAAAAAATAATGTAAATTTGTTTTCAACACAAAAAATAATGCGTTATAAAGTGTGAAAAATTTTTGTTCATAGTAACCGGAAAGTTCATATTTTTCCTACTTGGTTTCTCCGAGAGCGCAGTGTGGGTTGCAAATCCATTAGAGTAGCTAGTAATTATATAAAATTGTTACAAAATTAAAAGACATATGCTTGACATGTTTTTCACACTAACAGCTACTATTAATTTACACCCAATTTTTTGCATTTATTTATAATTTTAGGCAAGACGTTTATTAATTACAGCAGCTGCCACTTCTTAATAAAATATTTTCCATTCTCCTAGGGTCTTGTTGTACAAAATTTTCCAAGGTTTAGGTTTTGCAGTGCCAAATATTCGGCATATGAAATAAATAAGTGTCGCGTTTAATTATTTCGAAGAAAATCAATAAGCATTCGTGGCGGTCAAAATATATTCCAGTGTTTTTCATACTCATGAAGCTTTTTGATTTACAAATTAATGAAACATTACATTTAAGATTTGGGACCTTCTAACTTAATAAGCTAGTGCTTTATTGGCACATTTTCGAAAATAAAGTTTTAACAATGTATAACCAGAATTTGCGAAACATTTACGTCCATATTTAACTATATTTTAACACAATTGTAATTACTGTAATTGCGCTCAAAAATTTGAAGTATATTTATAACATTAGTGCCTTAATGCGACTAACCTCTAAAAATCCATTGAACTATTAAATAGAGAGTAAGGTATCTCTTGAGAACTATAACTAACAATTGTTCAATTAGTTCTACCAAAATATCTCATGAACTTCAAATTTTTTGAAGGCACGTACCTTTTTGGAATTCAAAAAAACCCCAAGAAAATAACTCACGAACGAGAGGTCAATTATTATAGGAAAAACGGCCTGCGAGTACTTCGGAACATTACTGCTTCCAATTAAAACCAAGAAAAATGCAAATAAACTGCGGTATGTATTTAATTTAATTGAATAAATTTCAATAGCCTTCGCTTTTTCTTCACTCTTAATAGCTCCTGGGTGATAGTAAAACAGTTTTTATTGGAGCTGAAGTGAATGGAAGTTGGGGCGAAAAATTCGCTAAAGAAAACTTTACTTTTGTTGTACTATTTTGGCTACTCATAGAAGCTATACGCCTTTATGAGCTTATGCCGGGACAAAATGTGCACTTAATCTTAGACAGGCGTCTTGGAATCGATATCCGATTAAATTAAGAGAAAGACGAAAAAACTCACATGTAGAGTACCAATATGTGATGTCGAAGTTATTGGAGTTATGCTTGATGTAGCACGAAAGCATTTACTAGTAATGGCCAGGTTTAGTTACATTCGAGCTTATAACCGCTTTCGCATGTTTCACTTATCCCAAGACCTTGATATGGTATTTTACCATAATTTGTTTATGAGTTATTGTGCTCGAAGAATACTACTTAATTTTTTTTGTTTTAACAGCTTTTTATGGTCTAGTATCTTCAGAAAAAGCGAGATTAGGTTTTTTGGAATTACCGACATTCGCAATATTGGTGGAAGGTTTCGCTCTGAGATACAAGTGCTTTTAAAGGTTTTTCGAAAACACCCGTGTATATTTTTATAATTTCGAACTATACATTTCCTGGATTTTTGTCAAATTCCTTAGAGCTTACTAGAAAAAAAATAATATGTTCAACATCTCAAATTTAGCGATAAATGTCAACAAAAATCATAATTAAATACTCGCATATCTACTTTTTGCAGAAAAAAGATTTGAAGAGATATGCGTTGCCTTCTTGCATTAATTGAAATTGACTTAACAATTCGAAACTATAGAAAAACTTGTTTATTAAATTGCGAACGTGAAGTGCGAACTGAAGTTCATAGCTTGTCCAAATCTTTCGAAACATTTATCTAAAATTTAAGATGATTTCAATTGACCTTGACGACAAAAACGCATCAAGTATTGGGAACTGCCGTTTAAGTAACCTTTTAAATATAATTGACATTGAATATGTACCTTTTCTATAAATTTGGTATGCATTCTCAAATCGCTAGAAATTTGAAAAAAACAACATCATTTTTTGGTTTGAATATAAAAGATATAATGCCCTAGCATACCTAACTAATGAGAGGTCTATAAGAGCTAAAGACCCTGAACCAGTAAAGTAAGAAGGAATTGGTGGCGTATTGAACTAGAAAACCAATTTTGCGTATAATAACGCCACCCGGTATAAAATTTAAGTACACGGTTAGAATAATATCTTTTTTATTTGAATCTTAAGGTGAAATTCCAACCTGAAGAAGGTGAAGTGGGAAACAATACATTCTATTTTTTTTTTTTGCTTCACCCGAGATAAAAATCTATGAACGAAAATATAAATTCAGGCAGGCACATAAGCCACATTTTTAAACGCAATTGAAAAACTGGAAAACTATCTTTAAAATGTTGCTGGATCATTATAGCGATGTTTAACTCGCGAGCCTTATTCTTTAGATTAAGAACAAGAGTAGAGAATATTGTTTAGTGTCGTAGGTTTTTCTCATATGTGAGCCTACTTCAAGGCACAAATTTCTCTTCATTTTGGTATTAACTTTACTAGACAACCCGAAGATAACTTCAGTAATTTTAATTTAAAAAATAAAGTCGTCAAAATATATTGATTTTAATTAATATTCTTTTTTAATCCTTCTAAAAAAATGATGATCTTTTCGTTCTTGCAAACTACCAAATTACAACGTGGTCATATAATTCTGTTATGTTAATTTGTAATAAAGACTTCAATAAAAGTATGAAATATGTTCTTAAAATGGAATTCTTCTGAAATTTCCTATACTGAAATTATGTAGATATCGACTTTAATGCCTTTTTCTTCCACTTACATGTACACAGCATTCTATTTTTAGTTATTCATTAAAATGTAAATTTTGATTAAACTTTACATTCAAAAATTCACCAGACTTGTACTCTTACTCAAAATTTGGAGCAATTCTTAAACCAGTTTTCAGTGTGTCGATTTTAATTTAATTTTTTTACGATACAAAGAAGATTCTTAACCTAAGAAAACAGAATAATTTAGCAACTTATTAATATCCCCGTGTTCCTGTCTGTATAAAATATCAAGTTTACTACAGGTTGTTCGAATGGAATTTTCAGATTTTTCTTTATTAAAAAAATTCAGTCATGTTCTTATTTTGTACAGAGATGCATTTCGGTTATCATTTCTTTATTAGGATTCAAATTTTGATAACATTTAATTTTTTCTATGATGTTGGAAAAAATCGATGAATGAGAAGTGCATCCACATTTCTGATGATTTCTGATGATGACCAATTTTATCAGTAAACATATAAGAAATTTCTCAAAAAAAATATTAAAGAAAATGCCACAAACTTGAGTATGTAAATGCTTTTACTGTACGAAATATCCTACCAATGCTCCAAGTTCACTCGAAATTTATGAAGAGTTTAGCCAAAATGTATTACATTAAAAAAAATTAATTCATATCAACTATAAAAACTTACACATATTCAGAAAACAAAACGTGTTCCAAATTCTCAGTATAATTAACTTGCACTGCATATCAATTCAATTATTAATCTGGGAATAAAATATTTAAATTTTCCTTGTAACTGTGCAAACAGCATTTTTTATATTTTTTTAAGACAAAAACAGGAAACGGGCATAACATCCATGAGAAAATTTAAAATTGTAATGTTGTCAGCATAAATAGAGCTATGGAGGTTGTCAGACGAAGGAAACTCCAATATCAAAACCATAAATTGATAAAAGTGAATCCGTTGCGACCTTCAGACATCGTAAATTAGGATTTTTTAAAAAAATACTGCTCTATTAACCCATCTTCTTGCATATTCATTCATTTATGCTTATCAAACCAATAGGTAAAACATTTTTTTTTTCGAGCAATTAAAGTGAAAGAAAAAGCGCAAATTGTAATAAAATCGTTAAATTCAAATTCACATCTGTATAATAAAATGTTTCGCAACAAAAATACAAGTTCGCCCATTGCTTTGAAAAAAAATATTAAAAATTTAAGTCGTCCCATTATGTCACAATATATTTAACTCGGTTATAAAACAGATTATTTTTTATGAAGTTAAAAGTAAATCTTTAAAACGGCACAAACTTAGCTTAATAGCTGCGTGAGTAAAATATTTAAAATAATTTTTTTCTGCAAAACGGAAGCTGATTATTATGCGTAATCGTACAAGGTGATTGAATTTAATATTTTATTTATAAATATGAAAAGAAAAATATATATATCTTCAAAATGAATACTCAAAAGTGAATTCAAACTATTCAAAGAAAACATGTGTGTGCGCATTTAGAAAGTGGGTAGGAAGTAGATTTTTGACTAACCAAAAATTTTATAGACTTGTATAGAGATACGATTATCTTTATTGTATCTGGGGAAATATTTCGATTTTATCTTTATCTGATTAATAATCAATGAGTATGTCATTTATAATTCCAATTTATTTAGTTTTGCTTATTGTTTTTTATAGAAGAAAAATTCTTACAGATTTTGTCATTACAATTCTCTTTGTATTCACAGTATGCACGTTTGACAAATATTTAACTATTTTGGCTGGCAAATACGTTCTTAATCCTCATATTTTTGTTTGTAAAAACAAAATTTTTTTTTCACATGCACTAATTTTTTTTATCATAAAAATTAAATATAAATATTTCTATGTATTCCAATAATTTTTTTTTATAATTATATTTTATTTTGGTAATAAAATCTTAGCTTTATATTAATTTAATGTTTGTGAATCGAAGTTCATTCTAAGTCTTATCTAAGCTTTAATAAAATTGAAACAAGAGAAACAAGTACTTGAGAGCAGGAATACGCATTTATTGAGTACTGCAATAAATGCGTATTCCTGCTCTCAAGTACACGAAATTATAAAACGAATGTTATTGAAAGTCTTGACATGTAAGATCGTGTAAGTGTATAAATAATTAAAAATATTTTTTGATAATTGTATTACCACGGGTTCACTGTAAATACATATTCGCCATCAATTTAAATACTTTAAAAAATTTAATATTTCAGCTTGATGAATGTAATACAACTGAAATGCTAAAAAATCAAACTTTTAATTTATGTAGGTCTACCATATGTCTTAATTATTTTCAGAACTAAATACCAGAAAAGAGGAAAATCCTGAGTTATTTCTTCTGCCAGAATATGATCGAAAGTCAAATTAATATTTTATTAAGCGTTTTAATTCGCCCTTTAAATGTGACGTACTTGTGACTCATCTGTAACTCATCTGTGAATAATTAGAGACATTTAATTATTTATTTATTATTATCTATTTATTGAAATTATTTTCTGTATTTATTTTTTACAAGTTTTATTATTTTTTTTCGGTTCAACAGGTTCAGACGATTTTTGTTATTATTTTTCAAAGCCTTCTGATTTGAGTCAATTTACTTTGCCGTGTTGCTTAGTTTATTTATTATTTACGGCAGGAACATAATCATATCTCATATTTCTGATTAGGAATCGAAAGGGGCTGTATATGTTTACATGAATTCAACCATATCCGATATCTGGAACTTGATAAAAAATCCAATTACTTTTTACTTCTGCTGAAGGTATAAACACCTAGAAATGATTTCGGTCGTAAAATTATTCGCGAATATATTTCTTACTTAAGTCGAATTAAAAATTCGGGAATTCTGGACATGACCACTTTCATCTCTAACCCGACGATACCTCCATACCATTAATCCCAAAGTGGTTGTCGCAATCTAAATTTTAAAAAATATTTAAATAAAGTTAAACTCATTTTTATATTGCTAATTGGAACAATATCTCGCACCGCATATCAATTTTAGTTCTTGACTCATTTCTTTTTATTATTTTAAACTTCATAAATTCGAAGCTGTAAAGGTCCTTGACCATTGCTGATATTTGATAATACCTGTCCAAGTACATGCAAACTATTACGTTATAGTGTGCCCTGTATACTGAATGAAACTGTGCACAATAATAACAATAATGCCAATGGTCAATTCAACGACAAGTTATACTCAGCGTGTACCATATACTCGTAATCGTGCTGTATTAACGAGACTGAAAACAGGCTTTTCGGTCGAATCTCAAATGCAGCCTTCAATTCCCGAGACATTAATTTCAGCTTCACGAGCTCCAATTGATCTTTCTCTTCGACATCAGAAAGAAACTGGGCCGTCGACGACAAAATACAACAAAACTATAGGTACAATAAGTTTTTGCAGATATCCACTGCAAAGCCGAAAATGCAGGTGGGACAGGTTAAACGGCCAGATATATAATTGATACAGATAGTTAATACCGCAGGTTAGGAGAGAGGTATCCGACATATCAAGGCAATTTAATTCGGATACAACACCCCCTCTGACTTTGCTTCATTTAAATAAATGTATAATCAAATAAGTCCTAACGTAATGAATGCCAAATAAAACTGAAAAAACTTCACAAATATGTGATGCAAAATTGTGGTGAAATCTGCTAATTCACGCATTAATCAGATTGGTCAATTCAAAGAATTATTTTTTTTCCATTTGATTTAATGTTTAATTTATATTGTCTGATGTTTTCACAAATGGATCTCACAACATGTTCGTTGCGGATATGGTGTAAGATTTAGTCAATGTTTTATTTCCGTTTTTAAAGA
Organism: Beris morrisii; assembly: GCA_951812415.1. NCBI lineage: Eukaryota > Metazoa > Arthropoda > Insecta > Diptera > Stratiomyidae > Beris > Beris morrisii. Next base: position 160,762,923 of record OX638310.1, read on the forward strand.
AATTCATTAATCAATTGTAATAATAAAGCAATAATATCTAATGAACCCAATAGTCTCTGATATTAATACCTACTTGAATTTTAGCAAATATTTACAGATTTATAGTAAAAAGGTGACTATTTGAAGGCTATGACTCAGTGTCATAGCTGATGGCCATTACATGGTAGCGATCTTTTCTTGATGAAAATTAATGTTAATTTAAAATTCACAAAAATTTCTTTGGGAAAATTAATCTAGTCTTCCGCCTATAAACACCTTGATTTCAAGAAATAAACTATGCTATTGATTATCTTCTCACAACGCACAACTTCCACGCCCTCCAAATTTATATGCAATAGCCAACTATGGAGGTTTTGTCGACGACAACTAAGTGAGTCAAACGTATAAACTCCTCAAACATTCATCGGTACCTGTAGACAGAGATGTTATGTTTCCGAAATCTCTAATATTAGCACTTTATGAAAAGTACATGAAAAGAAGACTAAATAACCCGACCTCTAACCACCTCCCATATGGTACTGTGCTGTTCCTTATACTTAAAACCCTTTCGTACAAACGAATATCAACAAAGCTCATTTTCTACTTCCTTCATCATGCCAATCAACGCAGTACCAACTGAAAAATATTTTACGTTTAACAAGCAGCACGGAGTAACATTAAAAGAGAAAAGGCAATGTAGGAATCACCAATCGAACAACCGAATTCCGGTGTGAAAAAAAATCGTTTCGGTTTGTTAGTGAAAGGTGCCTTACATATTGTCACCCTTATGCCAGAGTCACGAAAGTGCAAATTTTTAACTTTTGCACTAATGTGGTTTTGTTTTACAAAATGTTTCAAAGAAGTTATGCCGTGACATTTGTAAGATGAAACCGTGTTAATTATACAGCAATAATCAGTGGAGATTGAAAGCGTTTAAAAAAAACGATTTTTAGCAACAGTTTGAACTTTCAAATAGCTATAACTCATATTCACTGATTTGCACTTTCGTGCCTCTGGCACAAGGGTGTCGATATTTGAAATTCGCATGTGTTACGCATTATAAGCTTGTAATTAATTTTCATGTAGAACAAGGCATCGTCCAAGTCAACGTTACTAACTCTTTTATTTATGGTTTCCACTCGAATGGAAAAATAAAATCATAATGCATAAAGTCCATACAGACATGTGTGTCTCCACAGAAAAATCGTTAGTCGAATCTAATGAGCCGTAATCTGCACGACGACGTCAGGCAAGAAAAACACAGGTATGTTGTACCTGTACAAATGCAAACGCGATTGTTGTATGGTGAAATAAAGTTCAAGTAACACCTAATTTTCCTTTCAAACTTCACTAACATCGTGTCAGCCTGACTGAACAAAGGTGGTGTCGACTATAAGATTAACATGAGGTTAACTTCTCACAGTGGGTCAAAATACATAGTAACCAGAATCGGCTTTTATTCGCAAAAATGGGTGTAAATTCAAATTAAATGCATAATTTCTGTTCTTTGATCTGGGTTGCCAGATCTGGTAAAAAATTTTCTGATTTCTAACAGCGATTAAGTCGTGTTTGAAAACTCCCACTATTGCTAGAAATAATTTTGTTATTTAGTAAGTTAGAATGGAGCGTTTTGTTTCCAAGGAATTTACCTCATTGTCTTGAGTAATTGAAGGCAAAAGTTAAAAAAATATTTATGGGTCTCTTTTTACGTTACGTAAATTTTTTGTATGTACATTGGACGGATTATATCAATTCAGTTTTTGAACACTAAATTGATATATAATTTGGTTTTACAAAACAGAACGGGACAAACATAAGAGCATAGTTTCAAAAGTCTTGCGGGAGTATTTTTAAAGTAAATTTTAACGACAATTTAACGACAAAGCCTAAGTCTATGCAATTATTTCAAAAATTCAGAAACTGATGGTCATCTACTACAGAGTTTAACTTAATGAATTAAATTGTAAACTTAATGAATTCAATTTTACTATAAATAACAACATTTCGCATTTCACTAATTAAACACACAATGTAATACTAATCGAACAATATTGACTTCATTGAAGATGAAATAGTATTTATTTATTACCTACCTCAAAATACGATTATGTTGCTCAGCCCACTTTAGTTGCTGATGATAATTGTGTTCTATAAATGGTTCATTTCATAAATACGATTAATGGCGTAGAACTATTTATAACGAAAACGCGCCTGAAGTCAGAAATTATTTATTATAAACAAATATTTTTTTTGTGGTTGTTGGTATCTCAAAAGTCCCTGATAAAATATTATTTATTTATTTATTGACGTCTACCATATATATAAATATTTACAGACTATGAAAATAAAATAGTGAAATTAAGAAAAATAATTATTGGCAATTGGACAAAGCAGTAACTAATGTTTTCATTTTCAATATAAGTTAAACCAACAGCGTTAATTAACTCTCCAGACATTGATTAAAATAGACTTAAAAGCAAATCTACTCGAACTTAGATCAACAAGAGTCAAATACCTAATACTATTCCTTTTCGTAAATTGAAATCGTGAAAGATTTAACTCCAGTACAATTTGTCAATTTTTTAATTTATTTTATTATTACAATTTATAGTTTTTTTTTATTTTATTATTATAAAGAAAAAAATTTATTACTAAAAAACATGTAAAATCAAACGAAGATTCCATGCAAATAGATGCAGTAATAACAGTTATTTTGTTCATATAGACTTTAATATTAATTTCATAAAAGTAAAATAAATATCGCTTTATTATTTTTTTAATAATGAAGTATTTTTTTATTATTGTTAATTTTTACTTTACGTACGCTTTACTTAATTGTAGATTCTTAAAAAATTTGATGTTTTTCACATTATTGTAATAATGGTTAAGTATGAAAAGTTTTACAAATAAATATGAAACCCGATAAAAATATGCAGTTCAAATATGATTAATCTATTGTTTTATATTATTATATTAAATTATTGTTATTATATTAAATATTTAAATTAATTAGAAATGTAAAGCGTAAAAAAACAGCAACATCCTCGGCGCAATTTTATAAATTGTGAGTTAAAGTTCGAAGCGGGATTTAACTCGAAGACCCAATGTTCAAATTTCTAGTTTTAATTGTTATGAAAATCACACCACTGAAACAGGGAATAAAAAAAATTTCTAAAAAAGCTACTTACTTGCATTGTGTTTTCCCTACCACAGTTTCTCCCTGCCGCTCTACCAAAATTTTAATATTAAATTATATAAATATACGCACATATACATAAAATAGTAATATATATTTTAAAACATTACATTGTTGATTTTTCCGAGTTTTCATTTCCTGATACTTAGTTTATTAGCAATTCAGTAAAGTAAGTAAATACCAAATGAACTTAAAATTAATTTACTGATATATTTAACATTTCTTGTGGCTGTGGAATCAAAAAAAGTTGTCATTTTACTTTCAAAAAAGCAAAACGCCTTAAAAATAATCGATTTCAAAATAAAACCCAAATTGAATGAAATTGGCATTTATGAAAAAAATGGCCAATTGACATAATTTTTTAATTAAACTTAAAGAATAAAATAAAAAGAATAAAATATTCTTATTATAATCATATGAAAGTATAAGTATTGTTATAATAAAAAAAATTCTTTGTTTGAGAATTTAAAATTACCATTTTGAAGGCATATTTCTCTGAATGGTAATGAAACTTTTGTTTTAAACATTTATCGTTATCGGATATCAATTTATTTGAAGTAGGTATTAAATTGTGAATACGTTCAACGTATAAAATGTCGAATCATGATGAAAGCCATTATTTGGAAAGGAGAAACCTAGAGATGTTAATGTCCCAGGACATCATACATTAAATAAACCTGTCCAGCACGAGCATATCGATTAATTTCCTTGCTAGCCTATTCGGAGTCAATCTGATACAAAATATTGAACTCCAAAATATTGCACCTCGTTAGAGAATCGTAACTACAAATTGAAAACGAATCGCTATTATATACCGTAAACGGTTCGCTAAAGCAAATTTCAACCGGTTGACTGTTACACACCGGAAACAATTCGCCAATGTAAATCGCAATCGAATCATAGCGATACGCCTAAAACGAGTTCATACTCCTTGATTGCCCTCCGTATCTACCCTTTTTCGTATGTTGTTATTTCCCTTTAACAATTGACTTGACACAACTTAATTTAATTCATTTTCATCTCCGAGCTTCAAGTATATGATTAATTAGTGTTACATATAGCAATTCTTTTTAAATATATATACGAACATTTAGCGAATAAATTCTTCGATGTCACGAATTGTATTCGAAGTACTTACGAATTTTTATCATCTTGATGAAAAAAGTGCAGTTCGTCTACAAACCGACCTGGAGAAATTGCGCCACAAAGTTTGGTGGTTGTTTCCTTTACAATAATATTATATATGTTATTTAGAAAAATAAAAAGTACTACTGAGGAAAGGAACCTATCCACTCAATTTATACCAGTAAAAAAATGTTTGCGTATCCTATTGAATGTTTACTGCAAAGAAGATAGTAAACTCGGGCTGAATAATTTTCGCAATATTCTTAGTGCTTTAAATTCGTCAGTGAAATTATTGATTGAGTTCATATGTATGTATGTTTTTTGTTTGTAACAATTATTAAGAAATGCAAAGAAAAAGCTGCCGGGAAAATTTCCAGGAATAGTCAAAAACACTCAACTCTGTAATTGCAAAACAGTTCATTGTATGAAAGAACTTCGTAATTTTTTTTGAATTTAATTTAGTTTTAACAATATATGTTGAGATTTTAAATATAATTGAAAATGTTTTTTATTTGATTGGATGTCGTTCAAAATTCATAATTAATGCATTTGGAGTGTGACACTACTTTAATAATAAAATTTAAAAATCAATACTTACTATTGAAAAAAAGTTAGGTAACTTTTTTAAAACCAATTTAATTTTGATCAAGTTAATAGTCTTGCTGTACCTACTTGTTTTATTTTTTGATATTTCATAGCATAGCATATTTTATTTTCTTTTGTAAAAGATTTATAGTTAAACTCTTAGATAAGATTTTTTTTTATAGGTACCTACTTATAATTTATTTGGGAGCATAAATAATTCTTCGAGCGTTCCAGTCTGCTATAAAGGACTTAATAAGAATACTAGTATTGTGCACTCAAAACAAGAGTATAAATATGATCTTATTATTGTAGTGAGCTAAATGCAATAGTAATAAAATAAAAATAACTTTATTAGGCTTATTGTCGAATAACAATGATACGTACTACTACTTGGAAAGAAGATCATCGACTAGTCCCGACTCTTAGTAGATCCAAATAAAAAAAACAAGATGTAATATTCAACCAAACGCAATGTGATCATACAACATTCAAAATCTTTCGGAAGAATAAATTTTCACCTATAAATACTCAAGTAACTTGAGAAAAAAATCAGGTCATCAAACATGTATTGAAAAAGTAAATACATAGTTTTCAAACTAACAGAAAAAAAAGATCTAAATATCAATTTCTTAAAATACTTTCATCCTGACTTGCGCCACTTTGCTCAGCATGATCGCACAATCTTTGGAAAAAATCCAGATCCGCATTCGCTTCGAAATCCGACTTCATTCAAAACAAAAATTTCACGCTCCGTGTATTATTAATACGTAAACTAAACAACACTAAACACAGCCCGCCAGTTTCTTCTCCATCAATCTTAAGCGCGATCGCTAGTTCTTTTATAGGAAAATCGGGGGAGAAGAAAAACTTCTCAACCTCCCCGACTATTTTTAGCGAAATTCTCGAGCGTTTCCAATTTCAGAAGTCTAGCTATAAGCAAGCCAAGTTCGTTGGAGATCGACTAGCTTGGAATATCGGAATCGGTACCACCTCCAACGCCTTCACTATAATTCCGTCATCTTCGAGCAGCGCCAGCCAGTTTCCTTTTTCTCCATTGAAAATGTCCAAGTTGTTCTAAATGCAGAAGGAAAATTCCGCGTCTGTGAAGGAAAAACGATGCGTGCGCAACTTCTTCATGTTATACCAAAGATCAACGGAGAATTTTCTTTCTTATGGGTGCCGTCTAATTTTCAATGTTTGAAGATGCGACGATGATTCCAATTCCAAAAATAGCAAGGCTTCATGCGATGCTTATGATGGCTACATAGTTTTGATCGTGTTTTTCCTTGAAGATGTTTTTCTATTTTCAAAGAATTTCACAGTTTTTCCACATGAATTTTCAAAATTGTTTTTTTTTATTTTTAGTTTTTTTTTCTGGGGTGGAATTTTGGATCTTGGACAGGTTATATAATTTTTTTTGTTCAATGGGGGCTTTGGATTACATTATTTTCAGGTGCTTGTAAATTTTGATGGTTGGATGATTGCCCAATCAGATTTTTTGAATAAATTTTGAAAATATTCAAAACATTGCGTCACGAAAGAAGTCGAGCGGAAGTAGTGAAAGAGGGGCGCTAATAGTAGAAGGAGCAAAGACAATGAGACAAATATTTGTTTGTTTTTTGTTATGTTTAAGATTTTAAAAAAGTTTACTTATACCAATCACAAAAATATATTTCTTTTATTTGTTTTTTCACTTTTCTTTAAAAAATATATATTTTGCCAGTTTTTTTTAAATTTAAAATTATTTTTCAGTTCACATGAAATACCTTGATGTTATAGTATAAAATAGAATAGATGTTTTTATTGATATTTGAATTTATAGGATGTTGGATGATACATGAAGCTATAAAAAAAGATGTCGGCTTTTTGGTTTTGGAAATTGAGAAGTCATAAAGAATGAAATAATTAATGACAGTCTTTGTTCTTTTTTCTATATTTTATATACAATTAGCGTGATCATCATAATAATTTCCAAAATAATTATATTCATGTAGTATCTTAGGATATGCTTTTCTTGCTGTTCTCGAGCATTATTCAATTTTTTTATTATTGTATTAATTAATTCGTTTAATATTAAAATATTAAAATTAATAAAATGCTTAGAAGCACTTGCGGTGGACAATTCCTGGGCCGGATTCGTCGTATTCTTGTTTGGAGATCCACATCTGTTGGAAGGTGGACAATGAAGCCAAGATGGAACCACCGATCCATACGGAGTATTTACGTTCTGGTGGGGCAATGATCTTAATCTTAATGGTGGATGGAGCCAAGGCAGTGATTTCCTTTTGCATACGATCAGCAATACCTGGGTACATTGTGGTACCGCCGGACATGACAATGTTAGCGTACAAGTCCTTCCTGATATCAACGTCGCACTTCATGATTGAGTTGTAGACGGTTTCATGGATACCACACGATTCCATTCCCAAGAATGAGGGCTGGAAGAGTGATTCTGGGCAACGGAAACGTTCGTTACCGATGGTGATGACTTGACCATCGGGAAGTTCATAGGACTTCTCGAGGGAGGTGGAAGCAGCAGCGGTGGCCATTTCTTGCTCGAAGTCCAATGCAACATAGCAAAGTTTTTCCTTGATGTCACGGACAATTTCCCGTTCAGCGGTGGTTGTGAATGAGTAACCACGTTCAGTCAAGATCTTCATGAGGTAATCGGTCAAATCGCGACCAGCCAAATCCAAACGGAGGATGGCATGAGGAAGAGCATAACCTTCGTAGATTGGTACAGTGTGCGAGACACCATCTCCAGAATCCAGAACGATACCGGTGGTACGACCGGAAGCGTACAATGAGAGAACAGCTTGGATGGCAACATACATGGCTGGGGCATTGAAGGTTTCAAACATAATTTGGGTCATCTTTTCTCTGTTAGCCTTTGGGTTCAATGGGGCTTCAGTCAAGAGAACTGGGTGCTCCTCTGGGGCGACACGCAATTCATTGTAGAAAGTGTGATGCCAGATCTTTTCCATATCATCCCAGTTGGTGATAATACCGTGCTCAATTGGGTACTTGAGTGTCAAGATACCTCTCTTGCTTTGTGCTTCATCACCAACGTATGAGTCCTTTTGTCCCATACCGACCATGACACCTTGATGCCTTGGGCGACCGACAATGGATGGGAAGACGGCACGGGGTGCATCATCACCAGCGAAACCGGCCTTGCACATACCGGATCCGTTGTCAACGACTAATGCAGCAACTTCATCGTCACACATGTTGGTGGATTTGTGGAGTTATCTGAAATGGAGAGAGAAACAGTGCCGATTAGAAAAACGCTACGCCGTCAAAACATACGTCGAAATTTATGCTAGTGCATGTCTGTAGAAATACATTACTGATCGATCGAAAACAACTCTCTCCGAATTTTTCTCTCAATCCCAAATCATCAATTTCACCAACAAAATTTCCCCTCGGAAAATCTGCTGAAAAGATCTCTGATTCGAACGGATCAACAGAATATTGTGAAGAGATCGTTAAAAATTCAACTGCAAACAACGTCATCGATCGTGAGCTATTAAAAACCGCCTTCAAATGGGCGCCACGCGATTATACTCAAAAATTTCAAATACTTTGAACTATTCTCGTATATTTCAAACGTAGACCATTTTGGTTCGAATCCTTTCTAGCACGATCGAGACAATGTTCGGAGGAAGAACTTTTAGAAAAAAACAGTTCCAGTTTGGATCGATCACTTATGTAACACTTTTGAAGACAATCTCCTTCTAGTATATTGTCTTCGAACTCGTTCAGGTGAATTAAACGTGTATTAAATACATTGTGCGATCGGTAAATTATTTTTGAAACAAAATTCTTTCAAATTTTTTTTTTAATATTCAAACTTTTGATGAAGGTAATCCGACATGTTATAATCCTTTATATGAGAGGTGATCGATTAATCCATTCGATATGCACAGTGTGATTTAATTCACGTTTATTTTCTTGAAAACCTTTTTATTTGCACTATATATTTTTTTTAAATAATTATCAAAATTTTGATGAATAAAAGAAATAACACTTTACTAACCGTTTCACAAAAATCTAAAGACAAAACAACACTTTCGCTGTAGAACTGCGAGTGGCTTCTGGATATTGTTGATCTAATATTTATACCGTTTCATGTCGTCCGAATCGTTCAAATCCGAAGGCGTTCCCGATCTTTTCGTATAACGAATATGAAACGGACGGAAATAGACATACCCATGCCCCAAAGCATACAAACCAACCCATACACTTGAACGATCGCTTAGAAGCCGAGGAGAAAATTTTCAGGCATCCCATACATGGATTGGACCCGATTGAAGAATTTTTCATATGCAAAAATTTTCTTCAGCACATCGCTTTTCCGACCGTTACACTTCCATATATGATCGTGTGAAAGAAAATTTTAAACAACGCCTCGCTAACGGCTCAGAGTTCGCCAGGTGGGACTTAATGAGCGATTCATCCAAGATGCATAGCGTCAGTTTTTAGTGTTTTGAATCGATCAATAAAACGCATTTTACTTATTTTGGTTACGAAAAAAAGAATCGGTTAGAGAATTTTTCATTTGGTGAGAAGAAAAAAAAAATCTTAATATAATCACTCGAAGAAAATTTATTTTTGGATTTTTTTTGGATCTTAGAATGTGGTAGTGAGAGACGATTGTTTCATGCTAGGATCTTGAGAAAAGAACATTTTTTTACAATCGAATTAGAAATAATGCAGTTTTTAATTAATTCAAGTTAATTAGATACAAAATTATTCAAGAATTCTATGATATAAATTAATTTCATCAGCTAAATAGGTTTTTCATATTGCATAGATGTTTTCATAATATTTTAACTTCATAATTTTATTGTTCCATTTTATTGGGCAATCAATTATTTCAAACATCAATTCATCAAATTATTATAAAAATATTTTATAATAAAAAAGATAATAATGTAGTAACTACGATTACAGTATTAGTCCAAAACGCATTTTTTTTTAATTAAAAAAATTAATGCCTTTTTATTAACATTAATCTCAGAATGCTCTGCTCTATGAAAACCAGTTAGAGTATTTGTTACCGCAAATTCTGTCGCAGTAAATACTACTCAGTAACTATTTTATTTTATCACTGCGTGCCGAAATCATTTCCAGCAAACAGAAATTTGTTTTAGCCATGTTTGCTAATACGATTTTTCAAAGATGAACTTTATTTCTTTTTAATTAATTTCTTAAAATAAGTTTTTTCAAAATGTTGCCACATTTTTTCGAACAAGCAAATATAATGCCTCAAAATTACATCTGTAGGTAAAATAACTTTAGAATGATTCGAAGATTTAGCAATAAACTCTACAAAAAAGTGAGTTGGATACGTAAAGTCGTTTTCAAAAATTCTTCATTCCAAAATTCCGCATTCAAAAGTCGCACGTCCCAAAATCCCGTATTAAATGTGGCACATTGGGTAAAGTATTTTTTTCTTATTTTTAAACGAAATATTTTTTGTAATATGAAAATATAATATTGTTATTGCTTCTAAACTTAAATCTCCGTGAAACTACATTAAAATTACTCGAAGATTGTGCAATAATGTCTACAGTAACAGTGGGTTGGATATGTAGTCCCGTGTTCCTAAATCTTGCATATCAAAATCACGTATTCAAATTCCCGCTTTTCAATCTCACGCGTTCGAAAAATCTACATTTCAAATTCCCGTATTCAAAAATCCCGTATCAATCATGGCAGCGGTTTCAAAGTAACCTAAACTAATGTGCGTGATATTGCCATATTTAAAATGTATTTGTTTAGATACGAGAGGAACGGATGACAATGGTGCCGAATCCTCGTTGCGTTGAAGCCTTCAAATTGTTGTGGTCAAACGGCATTCCGGAAAGATTTGCAGTATTCTAAGGATTTCTCAATCAAATTTGAAGTTCATAAAAGACGAATCGAAACAATTTAAGACTTAGCACTTTTAAACTTAACATTACTGTTGTAAATATAAATAACGACAACTTTCAAGTTTATCTTACCGTAGAGAACAATTTGAATTAATTTTTCTTTTAATTTTAAAAGACTTTTTTTATTGTTGACGCCCACCGCACGGCCTGTAAGGACCCCCAGATCGATTAACGAGAGTTGGTAACAAATTTGACAATTCTATCTACCAACATTAACTGTATTAACTTTATTAAATCATTATTTTTGTCATGAATTTTGTTGTAAATCATCACCAACAAGTACATTGTATTTTGCCGATTATATTTTAAAATGGATGGATCTATGGGAATGAATGAAAAAATCTGCCAATGGTCTGGGCGAAACTTTATTATTTTTCGGGTCAAAGTTCGGGAGCGGTTAAAGTCGGAGTGTATCATGAGTTGCTTCTAGATTATTAGATTTCTTGGAAAATTATTTTTGTTCTTAATATAAAAATATTTAAAATAGAGATTTTTAGCCGATTAAACATTGAAAAAGTTCGCGTAGACTATTCGAATTTCAGTATATTATGTACTCTAAAAGCACATAGAAGCAAAAACGAATTTGTTGCCTTATCAGAATTAAGAGATATGACAAATTGTTAAAACGTATACAAACCCATTACTTCCACTTGGGGTTTGAATTTCGAAAAAATTGTGAAACAGGTTCTTAGACGATTTCATAAGAAGCAACTTGATATCTCATGAGACACGAGGGTTTTTGAAAAATTTGTGAAAATGTAAGCAAACCATTCACACCTCCTTGGTTCTGGAAATTCGAAAAATCGTGAATTGGTTGGCCGTAATAATCAATTTTATATCTCATCAGAACTAAGGAATGGCAAAAATTGTGAAAACATATACAAACCCTTGAGGGTTGAATATCGAAAACATGAGAAATAGGTTTGTAGGCGATTTTATAAAAAAAAGTATGTGGAAATGAATAGCGATCTGATATCTCATCGAACCTAAGAAATATGTCGAAACTTTGAAAAGCACACAGCCCCCTTACACCCATTAGGATTGAATATCTAAAATACTGAAATTGACTTTTTGGCTTTTTTACATAGGAAACCTTAGGAAGTAAAAATGAATTCGATATATCACCAAATATGCAACCTCCTTACACCCACTTGGAGGTTGAATATCCGAAAATCCTGAAAGGAGTTAATAAATAAATATGAAGACGGCACGAGAAAGTAGGAACCAATTCAATTTCTTATCACTTCTAAAAGAAATGACGGAACTCGGGAAAACGTGTTCAACCCGTTTATACCCTCTTAGGGGCTGAAAAAGGAAAAAACTTAAAAACAAGTTTTAGGCGATTATTACGCAAGCACATGAAAGTGAAAAGATATTCGATATCTGATAAGACCTGGGGATATAGTAAAATTCGTGAAAAAGTTTACAACCTTCTTTGCACCCCCTTAGGGGTCGAATTTCAAAAAAATGCTGAAAACGCTTTCTAGGTATTTATATGAAGAAGTTGTACAATAAAAATGAATTCAATATTTGGGAAGACCTAATAGATATGACGAAAACCGTGAAAATATATGCATTCCATTTTCACTGATCATTTTTTTTGCCCCCCCCCCCTCCGAACGCCAATGGATATTTGAAACTTATTTTTATCTAAATTAGTTTTCTAGTTCATTTACATAAAATACCGAGTTTCAACTTTGTAGCATAAGCCGTTCTATAGATAGGAAAAACACCCCCACCCCCGTACCATACCACCCCTATAAAAAATTATATTTTTCCAAGATGCTACTAATATAGCTCTATCTAAATACCAAGTTTCAGCTTTATATCATTATGGGTTGTCGAGATATTAAAATCGGAACTTTTTTCTTTTCACCCTCCCCCACCCTCACCCTTTACACCCACACTTCCAAAATTTTGTTTTCTGCTAGGGGTCTATAAGGCCTACTTTTGCTAAAAATTTTAAGCATCTATCTTACACCGTTCTTGAGATATGAGACGTGATTTTTTAGAAAAATTCTTATCCCCTCCACTTTCATGCTCCACCGCCCCTTAAAAAATTTCACTTTCAGCAAACTTTATTTGTCAACCTTTATACAGAAACCAAATTTTATTTGTCTAGTGCAATTGGTTCGTAAGATATCGTAATCTAAAGTTTTTCACCCCCCCACCCCCGTACGCCACTGCCCCCCCCCTCACACTTTTTGTTTTCGATCTATTCTCCTAGTATACCTACAGATATTCATTAAGTTTCAATTTTGTGGCTTTAATCGTTTAGGAGATATGGATTTTAGAAAGTGTCGATCTCACCTTTTTTGCGTTTCGGACGCATTATTTTCCCCCCACTCCCAAACCCCTTCACCTATATCGGCAATTTTTTTGCAAATGGGTCCACTACTGAAGCTCTATATAAATTCCAAATTTCAGCCTCCTAGCATAAGTGGTTGCTGAGATCTAGAAACCAAAATTTTTCGTCTAAAACACTTCCCCCTCCTCCCCCCTCACAACCACACCCTTCCAAATTTGGCCATTTCAAGGGGCCTACCCAGTCTATTCATAAAACAAATTTCAATTTAATAGCTTAAAGGGTTTGGGAGCTACGACCCTTCAAACGATTTTGCGTACAGCGGTCGACGTACGGCGTACGGCGTACGGCGGACAGACGGACTGAAATTTTTTTTTGCTTTTTTCGTATCTACTCGTCATGAAACGTGAAAAAAAAAATTTTGAGGGTAGCAAATTTTTTTTTTTAAAAATCGATAACAATACTGTATTATTAAAATAATAAAGTAAAATTGATTTTTATGAAGTCTTGTATTAAGCAAATTTAAGCCAGTGAAAAGTTTCAGGAAAGAGTATTTATATTATAAAATTATACTTAACGTTACTTAAGGGGTTACGTACAGTCACAACGTCGAGAGTTTTTTTTCCAGTTCTGAATGTATATAATTATTTTAAAGTTTTTGCACGTAAAAAAGTAATGTTAGAAGAATATTTCAGAATTTTTTCATTAAAAATTTTTTTAAATAAAAAACCCTCCCTCCCACCCCCTGGTTTCTTTCTTCTTTTTACAGTCTATTTTTTTAACAATCTGGTCCATCTTGTAGTCTAAATTTCAAATATTAATTTATCTTATATGTCTAGTAAGTGCAGAGGTAAAGAGATAAAAATTTATTAAGTTTTCTTGAAAAATTTTTTAAATCAGTTTTGACGCTCAGGTTCACGTTTTGTACGGATTTTGTATATAGGGAATTTAAGGATTTTGTAGTTGTAAAATGTTGACTTACGGGATAGAGAAGTGTATATATATTTTCTTGAAGTCATTCATTATTGAATGAGAAATAGGCAAATGATTTAACTGAATAAATTTATTACGAATGATGAAGGCATCGAACGAAAACTGTGCGAAAATAAAGCAGAATTTTATTCTTATTCTTATTTATTTAATTACTTATTCGCTAGTATTTGATTTTATTAAATTTAAGTTCAGTTCAATTTATTGCCAAATATAAGTTTACATTATTTAGTATAATTCTGATTCAATCTTATTCTAGGTATAATTATACACTTAAATACTGTGTAAATTAGAGCGATTTAAAATGTTGTAAAATCCGCATTAAATTTTTCATTACTTTTTTATTTATTTTATAAAATGAGAAAAGTGAATTGCTCAACTTTTGCCATTCTGATTCAATAGATAAATTTTACTCCCTTCTTCTAACCTCTGCTGTAATTTATGTTAAAAAAATTAGCACTTCCATCACAACAAGTAAAGGCTTTTAACTTTAATACAGATTAAATATTTTTGTACTAACATAAATCGTATAAAATTTTGGTTTCTTGAATTGTCTTGAGTTGAGATAAATTCCAGCATCATTTTTTAAAGGATCTTTGAAAGAAGGTCCTTTTTGTTCATATTTTTAAATGATGAAAAGAATTACTGTGCAAATTTTAAATCAAATTAGACGTACAAATTCCATCATATTCCTATCTTAAAGTTCAACTTTCTAGCTAAATGTGTTCTTGATGTAATATTTTTTCAGATGGTAAATGCATAAGTACCCGTATTTCAAGCAATTTGCTATAGAGCCTTCACGAAGGTCAATTTTTGGAAAATTAAAATAAAAAGTAAAAAAGACGTTAAGAACTTAATTAACTTTTTTCGAAATCAACTTTATACGTGAGCTATCGTATCATTTAGGAACCGCACCTAAACTAAAGTAAAGTACTAAAGAAAAACTTTAAACGTGTTTTTCTCAAAACTACGTTTTGCGAACTTGAGTAAGTTCTAGAGCTTCCAACCCAATAATCGACCGACTTAATTTTATAGCTTATACCAACAATATAGGGAAAAAAATACTTTTAAAAAAAATATTTTTAAAAAAAAAATATTTTTTATATTTTTTTTAACACTTTTTCATTTTCAAGCCGAAGGTCCTAGTTACTAGCGCTTTTAATAATTTAATTTGTATGCCCGCCGTTTTTTTTTGTGTATATTGATTTTATTGGTATAAGCTCCAACTACAGAAATATATTTCAGAAAATTTTTTTAATTTTTGATTTCGGATAAAATTTACAACTTATACAGGTTACGCAAAGTAGGCCTCTTTTTTTGAAAATGATGACGGCGCTCGCCATATAACATTTTGAATAAACAAATTTTTTTTTGTTCTTAAATATTTAATAAATATGTTGTAAAAAATCCCCAGCATTCTATTCGTATCCTCTTTAAAAAAGAAAATCCTGTAAATTGTCTTATTTCTTTGTTAGCTAGATGGAAATACCCCCTTAACAAATTATTTCCGTAACATACGAGTATATAATACTTGCAGAATTTTTTACCATTTCAATAATATTGCAGTCGATTGAACAATTATTTGGCATAGCACTTTGCTGAAGAGAAAGTGTCAAATTGATTTTTAGGCAATTATATAAGAAGCCTGTGGAAGTGAAAAACAATTTATTCAGTATTTAATATTAATTCAATAAAAATTTATCAATAGCTACTTTCCACATGAGTGGATAATAATTTTAATTTTTGTGTTTTTAATTAAAATACTAAAACATATAAGAGAAGCTATTATAAAAACAAATAAATAGAAGAAAGTCAGATAATAAAAAGTAAATTAAAAAAATATAAGGTAAAAAAGAAATTAAAAATTAACTGAGAAATAAGAAAAATAATTAAATGATTTAAGAAAGACGCTAGTGAGAAATGCATTCTCTCATCATCATCGAGACTGGTTTGTGGGATACCACATTTTTCAATGTTTCAGAATTTTACACAATTCAAAGTTTCTAAAAGAGTAGTATGAAACATACAAATTTAAATCAAGTAGTGAAATTTGGTAAATGCTATCCAAAACCTCTAAATAAAAAAATCAACATCAAAAACAAATGTTCGATTAAATTTTTAGACGTTTATATCTAAAGAAAAAAAAACGGTCGAGGTAAAGACCATATCGATATCCAATCAGTCCTAAGCGATATGGCGAAATGAGTGAATACGTATATAACCCGTCGTTCCTCTCTATGGGTTAAATATCGATAAATCCTGAAATCGATTTTTAACCGATTATGTAAAAAGTCTGTCAAAGTAAAAACAAACTCGATATTCAATCAGAACTGAAAGATATGGTTGAACGAACCGTTCAGGAGATATGGATTTAGAACGTATCGACTCAAGCTTTCGAGCTCTCCAAATACATTGATCTTTCCCTACGTCCACAACCTTTTAACTAAATTGACCATTTTTTACAAATGACTCCACTATCGATGCTCTATATAAATTCCAAGTTTCAACTTCCTAGCACAAGCATTTCCTCAGATATAGAAAACAAAATTTCGCCCAAGATGTAGCCTTCTAGTGTTCCTCCAAAACCCACTCTCAAAAAGATACCACTTAAAGGTTTACATGCAGTTTACCCACTAAAATAATTTCACCTTAATATATCAACGGTTTTCTGATCTACGAGCCCTAAAACGCGTATCCGTTCGGAAGACGGCGGTCAGAAGGACAAACAAAATTTTTTTGTGGACTGAAAAAAATTTTCAGGGTTGTATTTTTTTTAAATCCATAAGAATACAATAAAAATAATAATATGAAATAAAATCGAAATTAAATTTGTAATCCGTCTTGCGTTAAAAATTCAAAACCAAAAAATCATTCCAGCCATTATTCTAAAATATTATGAAATAAAATGTTGAATATTACTCGCAAAAATGCCCAAGTTTACGTTGTGTAATTGAAGATTATAAACAAAATTCCGTTCGAAAGTGCTTGTTTCAATTACAAACAAAAGTGTTCATGATTTTCTAAAAAAAACATTCATATTTCCTCTCATTGCTAAGGATAAACTTTCTTCGGACCACGTAATAATCGGGCAAAGATTTCACTCAATTACAAGCTGAAAAACTAATAACATAAGATTGACAATTTCGCGATCATAGAAAATTTTCATATATGTATAAATGCTTAAAATCTGCCCAGAATACAGATGTGAGCGTATGTAACACGTTTCAAAAAACGTTTTCCAAGCTTTCGAAGAGCGAACCAACGAACAAACCATATTATAAAATCACATAAAAGTCGGAATAGCAACGCTATGGCCTTCTGGTTTTACTTACTTTCGCGTTTCAAATTAAAAAATACGACGAGAAACCTAATTTTTAAAAATAGGTCTCGCGTATCAAGTATATAGTTTCGACATTGTCCGTACAAGGCCTTGATCGAAATTGGAAAAATAAACTAAAGGAATACGATCGGTCCATCGATCGATTGCGTCCGGATTTGTGATTCAGGATAAAGTTCATGAATTCAAGATAAGTGAGAAGATTGAATTGTTTCAGAGTTTTCCTCATTCCTTAATTGTCGGCGTGGAAATAAATTCCGGGCCACATACACAGAAACAGAGCTCCCATACATTTTTAAATAAACGAGTATCGTCATTAGAATATTAACACAAAATTAAGCATTTTTTTTGGATTTTCGCCAAAGTTTTGTAATTCCCGAAGAGAAAAAATAATATATAGATTTTAAATTGATAAGTATATGGCGAGTAATTACGCGATAGGATTACAGATAGAAAGAATCCAAGCCCCAATCCCAGTTCCATCGAAAATGCACTTTAGCTGGCACGATCATAAAACATATGTAGAATGATCAACGATCGTGAAAGTTCACCTACCGACCGATCCGTAATTGGTCAGGTACGAATTCATTTTCATTTTCTTCTGTTAGGTACCTTGTTAAAATTCTCGTTTACATCGTTGTGAGATGATTATTATTTCTTATGACGATCGAACGGCCGATCTTGCCAAAAATATAGAAAATCGCGTTCATTTTCTGATGGTCGATCCCGACTACTCGCTGACTTTACGGGAGACCATCCTAGGCGATCTCTTCTTCCTCTAGTCACCAAAAAGCGAAGAAGACACAGGCGGCAACTCAAGCAATTCTTGAAATATCGAGTCAGCGATCTAAATATACGCGTCATATTCGAGATGGGATGGGAATGTCTTAGGCAGCGTTTTATAAATTTAGAAGATTCATAAAAATTATCGGGTGTTTTTTTTTTTAAAACCGAATTTCTGGATGGACCAGCAATCAGTTTGTATACAAGAAGTTGCTTTAAAACACATCCCGATGGCACTCATACAGAGTTCGAAAACGAAGTAAAATTAATGCAAGAGTGGGTATCGTGAATATATGAACATATTATTGAAAACGACGAATTTGTTTACTCTGTAGTTATGAAAATTCTAAAAAAAAAAAATCCGTATTATTTTTAGATATTATGTTAAGAAAGCCGCGCGATAGCAACTCGTCTTGGGTAATAGTGTACAATTTACATACTATCTACATCCCCCGCAATTAGTGTTATCACACATCTTTTTGATAGCTTGATTTTGTTGGGAATTTTCTTCGAGCATTTTCTTATTCAATCTCGGACTGTCGACGCGGTTACTTACCGCTCGTGATTGTATATATAAAATTTTCCAAACAAAATTGTTTTTTGGTTGTTTTCAAATTTTGTTTAGGTTTAAGCGATTTTTCTTTCACCATATTTAAATTGCATTACTAACAGTATAATTTTAGAGTTCTGTTGTTTTAAGATATACTATTTGCCAATATTATTGTTTTACCTAATTTAGAAAGTGAAATAAATTCAGTGTTGATTGTGAATACTGTTGTGTAATTTGGGTAATTGGAATTTATAAATTTCGATTCAATTTTTTTCAATAAAGTCGATTTAATTTAATTAAATGCTTTTTCTTTTATTAAGCCGCTTTTAGAATGATAATTGAAGTCGTGAATTAGTTTTAGTGTAACGGGAATACACAAGTTGAATAATGGGAATGAGGACTGACTAGTATCCAATTTGTTCGATATAATCAACAAGTCTAGCTTTTTATAAGTGAAATTCAAGAATATATCGAAACAATAATTAAAATTCAAAAAATTGATATTATTATTAATTATGATGATGATCAATAGAGAATAGTATTATCTATGCAACTATTTTACATATCTAAATATTTCAGAAAGGCTTACGAATGACTTTTCCGAAAATAGGGCTCCTTCTAAATATTCAAATTTCAAGTAGTGCTCATTTTAAATTGTTTAAGTAAATTATATTTTTTAATTTGATCTATTTCACTAAATTAATGTCGATAACTTCCAGTATTGTCTTCATCTTTTAACCCTCAGATCTGCATACGTTCTCTTCGTCTTAGCAAAGTATCTTCCTCTATGGCGCTACCTCCATTATCACGTTTCTTCAATCCAATCAAATATCGGTTTCAGTTGCTTATTGCGGACAATCATCCTCCCTTAATTAGTGCAGAGCTCTGTGGTTTACCGACATTTTTTTTACCTGATCTTCGACTTTCTAAGACATGGTTCTGAGCTTGAAAAGAATATATGGAGGTATGGATCGCTGGAACTATCATATACTCATTGTTGTGTCTCTGTAATCATATTAATACCTGGGATCTCAACTTAAACCATATTGAACTTCTTGTATGTCGCTTTCTGGAGAATAATATTTGTATTTGTATTATATTTTTTGTATTGTAAATAATTGATCTATCCCAATCGTAGTCAGTTGAGACTTCACATAAATCAATCCAGCAATATCATATCATCCTCCATCGCGAAGGTGGACAATAGACTAACAACCTATCCCTGGAAAAATCAACAGTGTTGTATTGATTATTTTATTGCAGCTATTTGAAATTCGCATCGACTGCCAAGTGGCAAGGGCGCAAGTCTAAAAATCCATAGCTACTTTACTTATTGATAACTTTATCTTTTATGAAAAAAAAGACTATGTCCTTATCAATCCTGCATATAGAGGAAGTTAATTTTTAAGCAGTTCCGTTGAAAAAAATTCATTCATCCGATAAACGAGCTAATATCAAAATGTGCATTATCGCCTCAGATCCACCCTTAGATCAAACAGAATATTCGCTAACGAACAGCTTAAACTTTGATTCGCTAAAACGATATTTTAATTAGCTATATTTTTTCTACAAATTTGATGAACTGTTAATTCGGTAGGAAAACTGATGAAAAAGGTCTGCTATATAAAACTAGATATAGAAAAAAAGCCAAATTTGAATTAGAGAAGGCAGGTGAGAATTTTTTATAGTAACAAATGGAAAAGAAAAATGTATTTAAGTACCTACTTGCCAAGAGGGGTCCAAGCTGTTTAGTGTGTTTAAATTCCAACTACTGCTAATAATTGTGACCCATAACAAAATTTCGCAGTAAACAAAAATCATAGTAACCGAAATTTGTTTGTACAGTATCAGAACTATTTCTTCGGTAAATGGTGATGAAAATTTCATTTCTTTTTTAACTTACATTATTTTTTAAGTGTATTTTGTGCGGTTTAATTGGACGATTTGCAGATTCACAAGGACCTTTTCACCTTTTAAATGTAACATATAAAAATGATATTAGGCATTTATTTTACATTAAATAGTTCTCCGAATTTAGCTTTTCTCCTTAAGCCTGAAAATAAAATCAGTTTTTGTTCTAAACTCACAAGATCTATTTCGTCAGAAATTTCCCAGGGTAAAAAATGTTGCTAATTTCATTTATATCAACTGGAATCTAAGAACTTAAAATAACAAAAATTCAAAATTTCACCAAAAGTCAACCTTTTTAACAGGAACTAAGGATAGAAAAAAAATCAAAAGTTAAAAAAATTTAACCTAATGAAAACAGTTTCCACTGTAGATTTTAATCTTAATTTTGATGCCCTAAAAATTACGGTTCGAATTTAAAAAGCAACGAAAACGAGGATATTCACAAATTAAGAAAACAGTATTTTACTCATAGAAACTGGACGATTGCTTTATATTGCTACAAAATTTTTATCGATAATTCTTTAATTTGATAATTCCAATTGTATATCTAATCTTATTCAGTTCGCGAGTTATTTGAGAAAAATCAGAAAAGATCGTGTTTTCCATTAACAAAAGATACATTTTTTCTAAAAAAAAAAAAAAATTGGACCCCGAAACGAAGCTATTCGAGCTAGATCCAATCTGTTAAAATTAACGTCATTGTGTGCATACGAAACATATTTAATTTCACTGACCGATTTACTCTGATTATCAATTATTGTTTTTGGACAATAATACTTCATTTTTCTGTAAAAACATTATGGACTTAATTTCCTTATAATAATTTTGAATACATACATACTTTAAATATAATTGTTCTACAGGGTATTTTTTTTTTAAATTTCAGTTCGGTCACAATAATTTATTTTTAAAAAAGAATGCTGCACCTTTTATGGAGATAACTGACTACGGCATTTTGTCGTATTGTATATGAGTATAAATATTACAGGGTTATTGAAGAAATTATCAAGTAAAAAATTAGATCGCACCACAATTTTTTATATTTATACCTCAAACAACTTAATTTACACATTATCTATTTACTATTTATTGAAGAAAAAAAAAATTAAACACATCTTGTGAATTTTTTGTTCCAGAATATAGTTGGAAAACAAAATTTCTTCTTCAGTTCATATTTATCGTAAGAAAGCAAACATAAATTGATGGCTCTAGTTCGTTTTTCGGTAATTATATTTCCTAATGGCCAATCCAAATAGACCATTTAGCTCCTAATGTCCATGTGGTATTTCGGTCATTTAATGATCATTAGACTTAAGTTTGTCGCTTTAATCTAAAAAAATATTAAATTTAAATTGTTTATATAGAAATTCTGACGATATTTTTTCACTTGTTTTTTTTACTAAACTCTCAAAGGTTGAAATGTTTCAAAGGTATCGAAATAATTGCATACTTCCTCCACCCACCTGATATAATAATTAGATTTTCCACATTTTAATTTTAAGATCCACATCCCACCTGTTTGCATTCAATTTCAGACAACGTGTTTTACGGGACTAACTCAAACACCCACTTTCTTTTAATTTATATTTTTATTAAACCAATATGTAATACTAATATGTACTTCAAACGAATATTACTAATATAAATTATAAATAATAATAGCACTGAAAACATAGTGAAAACTTATTTGCTTTTGATTCAATAATGATAAAATGTGCGATTAACGACATACAGTGACCCATTTAATATACGAGCAGAGAAAATAATTATATTAGAATTTAATATTTCATTTTGCACACATTAACAAAGATATTCTTCAATAGAATAAGATTTAATGTTAAGTGCTTACATTTCCGTGTGATAGGTTTCAGTGTATGAGATAAAAATACTTCGGTAAACTTTGATTTATTAGAATATCTGCCAACTTTTACCCCGGTCAATGAACAATATATGAGGTGTTATATTAATATGGATATGCCATGATTTTCCCAACAACTTTACAAAATTTTTCAATTTTTATTATTATTAGGTGTAACGATACTATTTATGAATTAGTGAATTTATTTTCTACAGGAAATTCAACCAGTACTCCAAGTGCAACAAACAAAAATAGATGTAGCTATTAACATAAATATAATTTTTAAAATTCCAATTTATTAATAAACATATTAAATTACAAATTAATAAACATGAACAGGTGTTTTTTTTGTTTTTGTATATTCATAAAGAGCATTATGCGTTATTAAGTGCGATCAAAGGTAGGTATGTATAGAAATAAGCACACAACTTTACATTTAGATAATAAAGTTGTTAGGCTTAAATACGTTTAATTTATTTTCCCTGCCTTTACCAATCCGATCAATTATCAAGTCAGCAACACAAAAATCATAAAATATCTTTTCTTCACTTCGTAAAAAGTAAAAAATTTACGTTAAAAAATTCAAAAAATTTTGTTTGATTTTTGGAAAATCTAAACCTAAACACCTTCTGTTCTTTTTACATATCTTCACTAATGCTAGAGAAGTATAATACAAATTTAAAACTTGGAGTAGTGCAGTGGCGTACGTATGTTTTAAACGGAAAGAAAGTTGAAACTAGAAATCAATCATTTTTTCATTTTGAGAAGAAAAAATAAAAATATAAACGGAAATTCAATGGATTTTTATGTTTTTCAGCACAAAAATGTCTACACTTTTGTAGTAATAAATTAATATAAGATTAATATTTTTTTGCTTCTTAGGTAATGTGAATTTAATTTACTTTTTGTTTGTGTAATTTATAATTCATATCCATAAATTGTCATACAAATTCTTGATTTTTTATCATCGAATAAAACCAAATTCTTAATAGTGAAGAAGAAAGTGCATCAACATTTCTTTTAAAGATTTAGAAAGAAAGATAAAAAGGTGAAGAAACTTATTTTTTTTTAATTAACAGATTCTGGTCAAAATGCAGTTCGATAAAAATCAGAAATCACTTTTACATAATGTTCAGGTTTCCAGGTTCTTTTTATTTTCGAAGTTAAAATAAGTTATGGTATGTTACTTTTGACAAATGTTGAAATAATTCCTCACAACGCATATTTTATCTAAAATTATTGTTTTAATTTCTTGTCAAATTTTTATTTGATATCATGGCATACAAATACAGGCTGCAAACTGTATACGAATTTGTTAAATAACTTCTTCAAATTTTTGTCCTCGATACAACTTGTTTTACCTAAAAAAATTAATTAGATACTTTTTTTAAAAAAAATTTCAGACCGTGAAATACAAACTTTAAGCTTGTATGAAACTGCGCCTACGGCAAACATTGGACAACTTTTGCTGGCAAATGCAGTCAGATAGTCTAATCGTATTTTTTTTGGATTTTTTTGCACTTTTAATTTTCCTTTGTATGCCACTTTTTTATTATTATTTATTTATTTAACTATTATTTTAAAATTAAAAATTGACTCTACGCTCTTAGATAAAAGTAATTTTAAGAATAAAAAAATTTTTTTTAAAGACAAGAATGAACCACAGTTTTTTAAATGTTACTTTTCGCTACAGGTAACGTAATTCTCAGGTAGCGAATCAAACAGAAATATTTAAGAGACTTCTCGTCGGGTTAAACTTTTTCGAAGTGAATATGACGAAAAACAAGGACAAAAATAGTGTGTTGCATCCACAGTTAACCAATACATTAATTTTCGTCCCAAATAACTGATTCTTTGAACACATCTCTGAAAAATAATTAATAATTTCTTTTACTGCCTTCCACTCGTTTTAACATTGCACATCAGCCAATTTACGTGAATATAAGTCCAAAATTTATGAGCATCTTTACGATGAACCATTTTGAATACAAAATGTTCGAATAAGAAAATCAAAGTTGAAAATATCAAACCAACAAAACCGATCAAGAAAATCCCATACAATTCATTGAAAGTTAAGGGTTTCGGACCGCCATCCCGTCGGCTCTTTGCAATTTCTTCCTTCATCACAATTTCGGTTTTTAATTCATTTTGCCATTTCATAATGAGTCCGGCTTCGGTAATAAGTCGAATAATCCGATTGAATTTCTCCAAAAGATGGTAGCTTTTTAAGGTCAGAATCGAAACCAAATACGAGTAGATATTTTCCGAGAGTGAAAAACAGAAAATATTTTCACGTTGTATCGTTGGATTATAACGTATATGACTTCGTGGTACTGCAACGGCTCGTCGATTATCGTAGTTTAGGGGTGCAATACATTCTTCGAAGTCGGTGCAAGGCTGCATTTTCATTCGGATATACTGATAAACCTGTTGATCGAATTAAAGAAAAAATCAATGAAACCTTTAGAAATGAAACAATCCAATTACCGATTCATATTTATCCAGATGCCTGGATACATCAACACCACTATAGACGTCCATTTCCAGTTCATAGATCTGCTGTACATCTTTAACTTGAGATCCTAGTATAGGATTGGTTAGGCTCATTATCAGAAAAGACTGATACATAACATTGAAGATCATTCCAAATATTATAAATCCGAACATGGCTAGTCGAAAAGCACTCGAATATGTTCGAATGCGCAAAGGTTGATTCAAGACTATGGAAATAGATGCTAAGCAACTAGTAATAGCTTGGGCTTGTTTATCAATCGATAAACGGAACCAATATATGCATAATGTTGATATGATGAAAAAGCCAAACATCGCAATCCATGATAAAGTATCGAACATTCCAATGACATTCATCAAGCCCAAAACAGGAACTGCTTTAGCTACACACCACGTTAAATCGTCCTGATAGTACGGAATCGTGGACGAAACCCAATCCTTGAGGAAAGGATCGTCAGGAATTCCGCCAATAATTAGATCAAAATCTCTAAAAGTTTATACTATTGCTCTTTAAATACAAAAAACATTACCAACGATTTAAAACTTACCCGTGTATTAGTTCCTGATAAACCTGATCTATACTCCCATTTTGAGAGACAATAAACAGATCCATATTCAATTTTTCAGTTATTGTTTTCACAAGCATCACATCGATGCCTTTGTTGAATCCATATTCCGGACTATAGCTCGCATATGGTTCCCACGATCGAGCCGATGCAACTAGGGGACAATTGTGCAAATTGTTCGGAAGTTTTGTTTCCAAAGTACTACTCAAATTCATATCCATATTACCATAATTTTCACTAAAAGATATATTCGAATCATATTCACAATTGTCGACGACACGAATATACGAAATACGATCGGCACAATTGTCGTTTTCATACGGAAAGAGCGTTGCCACTTGTATACTGCTCGCATTATAAGTTTGCGACACAATATACACATTAAGGACATTGTTTTTGAGCAGAAGCGATATTACATTTACAGTGTTCGATTCCAGCATGGTCAAGGACATGTCTTTCATGAATAGTACGATTACTTGAGCCAGAGGATTCCAAGTCGACAGCGATTTCCATTTAGTAACGATACCCAGAACATCTTCGGCAGCATCAATAAACATGAAATAGTTTTTGACCCTTTCGCGCGATTTGTAGTTGATCTCGGTATTTTTATCCTTGACCATCACCGACCAATCATAATTCTGGTTATTATTCAAGAAGATAAGTAGTTGCTGTTGCAACAACGAATCATACGGATTTCGACTGAACAGGACTATGGAACCACCCCACGCTTGACCGACATTAAAATATTTCTTAAAAAACTGCCGAATACACGGAACCATACGTAAGCTCTGATGATTATAGCTGGTTTTCTGTATTAACTCAATACCACTTTCACACTTTGAAAAAACCATTGCGCCGAAGACCAGTATCACTATTACCGCTAAGTCCATTCTGAATTAGATGTTCGAGTCCTTTGAAAGCGTTCGCTACTGAGTGAAAGATTTTATAGGAAGACTTATGTCTCATGGGAGAAAATTAGTAATGCTTAATCAGGATCGATTGGGAATTAGGGAACTAAGTACCGGACAATCATTTCGTAACCGGTCAATCATATCGTAACCGGACAATCATTTTGTAATTAGCGTAGCAATAGATTGGAGAAGAACGGAATCTTCAGCGATGGTAAGGTTCGATATTAAAAGTAACCTGGAAGAAGGAGAACCCTTGTAACGAAATGTTGTCTACAGATAACTATTTTTGAATTTAATCAGCTAAACTTATTATTACCAATGAAAAATATTTGTAAACAGTCTGGGCGTAACTTTATTATTTTTTGGATAAGTTATAAGTTACTATGCGACTACGTAAAAATATAGTCCAAAAAAAATTAGGTCGTAGGTTCCAATCAATTAGAATTGACTACAGGACCGTAAAAAACAATGCAACTGTCCTCCAACACACCAGAAGGTGGAACTAAAAAAATTAGCGACCAAAATAGAGAAAATGTTACGATGCTATTGACTTTCTATTCTAATCTCTGTATGTCCCGTTCTTTTAAATAAAAACATCCGATTAGTGATAATTTATCTTAAAATACGTATATTTAATTATTACAAAACAATTCATATTTAAATATAATGTAAAAAGAAATCATTTCTCATTTTCTTCTTATTTTTCTTTTTTTACGAAACAACTAATGGCACCGCTCTTTACCATATGTGTTTTATAATTTATTTTATAGTTCATTTAACATTATTCTTAAATTCATTTATAAAATTATGTAATAATAATAAGCAAAATAATATAACAACAAACAATATTAATATTTCATGTTCTCCTTCTTTAATATTATGTATTTTGATTTAATTCATTAAAATTTTACTTTTATCTTTTTTCGCATTTGTTTAATATTTAAGTACATCAGTAATAATCAAATTTGTAGAAATTTCAAATGAGATCACGTGTATATTCTAAAAATAGTTCGTATAGGATATTATAAAAGATTGAACACGTCAAAAGGCGTACGTTCTTGTTTTTTTTTGTATTGGCTCGGTACACGATAAAGAATGGAAGGAATGTTTTAGCCGCTCCGATCGATTTCAATTGATATGTTTAAGTATTTGAACCGTACAGAAAAAATAGGAATGTCGGCAATGAAACAGTTCAAACTGTCGGAATTTAAATTCTTTCTACAACATGTGATGATTCTTGAATACCAGTTCTTGGTCTTTTATTTAAGTCTTTTCTTTTCTTTAAAAAAAAGTTTGTTTCGAATACTGTACAGTGCTGTTTTTATAAATTTATAAAAATCATAAAAATCAAATATTAACATTTTTAATATAATTGACGAATATAAAATGATATTCAAACTTCAGCCGAACCATCATATGCGCAATTGTCCGAAATATTGCACAACTAACTAAATTGAGCAAATAAATGCATCCTCAATAATTTAGATTAAAAAAAAAATTCTATAAAAATTGAATTCTTTTTTTAAGCATCTTTTATCGTATCGTTATTTTTTTATAAGTATATTATGTAAATAAGGCACCACAATCGATTACGTTTGAAGTTAATTATTTTGATTATGTTTAAAAGCATTTTTTCATGGATTTTATCAAGTATACTAACCGATTCCTAATTATTGTTCTAATAGCAATCTCGATTATATTTATAAAAAAAAAATTCTATCTCGCGCGTATTACACGGTAACAGCCTAAATAAAAAAAATAAATATTGCGTATTCAAGTTTTTCTTGCAAAAATTGCAAATCGACTACATTAAGTTAAGCTTAGCTCTCTTCTCTATGCTGAGCAAAAACTACAATTGTGTAGTTATAACCGATTTACGAATTATGATTGGCTCCTTGCCTTTTTGGGCGGATACTACTTCCGATGAGACAAGCCACGGCGAAACCATTTCAGTCGGAGTGTGAATATTATTGATTAAATTCTGAAAGAAAATTTTAAAAGATTTTTAAATAAGAGTTCTTTGTTAGGTCAGTAAATTTTAATTTTTTATACAAGTTTCGATAGAAAATTTCGATTAGTAAAAATAAAAACAAAATAAGTTTAACGTAGAATTTTAATTATTTCTGTAACAGTCAAGCTAGAAGCCTGAACTAGCTAAAAAGGATTGTGTTAAAATAAAATTTATTCTAGTTACCCCAGAATATTCCTGTAGTAATACTGGGATGTTGTCTGAGCAAAATTCAGGTAGGGGACTTTCTGCATTTTTCACCGCAGAACCGGGAACTTTTTTTTTTATTAATTCGTCTGAGCTTTATTGAATTTATCCTTTTCTTACAGTGTACTTGGCAAATGTACATAATTTTTAGTTCGATATAACAGCCATATGATCTACCAGAACAGCAAAGTTATCCACAATAAATCAACAGAACTCATCTGCTCAGTGTATAATCCTAAATTTTAAATTAAAAAAATCTTTGTTCTGCTAACTATTTATTTTTCCTCCAATCTCCGTGTCCTAATGAATCTGAGCTTTTTACCAATTTTAGGAGAATAGAATTTTTTTAGAGCTTTATCTTTTGTTTGGATGTTTCCTCGTAACGTCGAAATGATAGCAGCGACTTCAACAATCTACAATGAAGCAGAACGAACGGTTCTCTGGCAAACTACTCCCCGTCATGTTTTGGTGGGTCACAAAATTCATACTTTTCACATCGGGTGTTTCGATGTATCTCTCTTCTATGTCCTACGTTGAACATGTTTTTGGAACTGCGAATTCTATAATTCGCCTTATCTGATCCTAATTATGATAAAGCTTCTTTTTCGGTTTGAGAATTTCTCCGTTTTACGTCACTCAGGACACGATTTGTTGATAGAATCGCAACCCTCTTGCACCTGAATTAATACGGCTCCTACTCCAACCGGGTTGACGTCTGCGATCACCTTAGTCTCTGCATGCCTGTCGTAAGTCTCTAGAACCTCCGGCTGTACTACATGTTTCGTCAAATATTGAAACTATTTTTCCATCAGCTTTCATCATTCAAACACTATTCCCTTTCTTGTTAGCGAACGCAAAGGGTTGTTTGATTAGCACGATACCCATTCGTATATAAAAGGATGAGCAAACATTTGCCTTTCATATTAACTGACCAATGCATGCATTTCAAAAGTTCAATTTTTAGCAAACACCAGACATATTTTAAAATAATAAAAACAAATAAAACATGCAAAACATAAAAACTTTTAACTTACCTTCTTACTATTTTCCTTTTCACTTTCCCTTTCTCGCTCTCTTTCCCGTTCTCTTTCTCGCTCCCTTTCTATTTCTCTTTCCCTTTCGCGTTCTCTTTCGCGTTCCCTTTCTCTTTCCTTTTCTCTTTCCTCTTCCTTTTCCTTTTCCTTTTCCAAGAGCGGTTCAAGATTAACAGTGACCACTGTTTTTTGTTCCGATAAATTCAATGTTAACTTATCACCGCCCTGTTTTTTCCCCAATAAAGTCGACGAATTCAAGAAAACAAAACGAAACAAAAAATAAAACAAGCAAAAAAAAAAATTAATAATACGAAACGAACGAATAATGCCAAAAATATTCTACATTCCTTTCGAACGAGATCTACTCACACGTATATAGTACAGAAATTATTAAATTAGAAAATTACTTACCACTGACACGTAAGTAGCATTCAGTGAATCCGGGCCGTCCGAATTACTGGTGACTGCCATCGGTACAAACATTTGATTCGTTAGCTTAGCATTCGATGTACCCATTTCCTCTTCAACGCGAGCTAGAAATTATTAATAAATCATAATTATTCGAAATTCTGTTGCGCTCATAATATATCATGTACCTTTGAGTATGTTATGTTTAATTTGGCTCGGTTCGAGAGGCGTTCCGCCAACATTTACCAACTTGGTTTGATTATTTGGCTTTGATTTTGGCTTTTCCTTGGACGATAGTCGCTTCAGAGTTTCTGTATTATTCTCCATATCGGACGTTTTGTTTATTGTCACTCTAACAATTTCGATAAATAAAACAATATAAATTTAGTTTGATCTTTAATTCATTTCTAAACTCGGCTAGCCATAACTACCTGATACTGTTAGAATCATTAATAGCCTCATGCGCAAGGATAGAAGGGGATGGATCTTTAACAATCGATTTCAGTAATGAATCGAGTTGATTATCTTTATCCGATAATCCACTCTTTATGCTGCAAATGGATTAGAGAAGAAGAGAAAAATACATTCACTAAACAAAAGTCATTTTACATTTAAAATCAAATTACCAATAATTATTTAAACAAATAGGCATGCACTTAGAATTATTAATTTCGTACTCATGTTGTCATTTGGCACGAGTTGTTGATCTCCATCTGAAGCGAATAAATTCCCAAAGTGAATTTCAATTCAAAGTTTCATTCAAAGATTCAACAGCGTGATGTGTGGTTTAGCAGCGATGTGTGTATACCTACATGCAGTTTTACAAAACGACTTGCGTGACAAATTGGTTGCATCTTTTTTTCATTTTTTTTTTCTACGGTCGTGATTGATATTCAGCATTAAACGAATGTCCGCGAATTGTTTTGCCCGTTGATTTAATGAGTACCACATGGGATTAAAGTGGCTAATTAAGCAAACTCTTAGTGACAATTACTTGTTAAGTAATTTATTCGAATTTCGGATTCGGTTGTTTTATTATCGGACATGGATAAATATGAGAACAATAGAAAAGCGATTAGCAATAGTTGTGTAGTGAATGAAAGTGAAATGAATCAAGGACAAATTAGTAAATGTCGGAAAGTATAAACTTTGTCATTTCGATTCTGACAAATTCAAGTTTTTGAGAGACGGATGTATTCACAATTATGAAGGAAGCTGATACTAGAGCCCTTATTGAGACTATGCGGTTCTGTTATAATAGCACATAATTACGGGCCACACAGAAATCAAGCGCATCTGATGACCAGAATTTTCTCCCAGGGTACTGCTGATTAAACAGACATCATCTACCAGAAATTGATAGATTTTTCCTTGCGAACATATGCATGACGACATCTAAAGAATTTAGATCTGTGTGGCAAGCTGCGCCGTCTTATTGAAAGAACAATCGACGGTTCATCTGGAGAAAACGCACTAGAAGAAATCTCTAATGACCACGCGGAATCTTTCGTCGGTGACGGTTAAATTTCTATACAAAAGATTATATAATTTTATGGCAACTTTTCACAGAGGGGAACCGATACAATAGGGATTCTTTATCGTCATTTGATTCTTACTGCCATCATTTTTATATTTTGTAATAAACGGTACTGAGTGTATTTTAAATGAAATAAAACGTTCACTTCTATGCATCACTTCCAATTCTGATTTTTTTCTTCTTATCCTTGCTTTTCGCCCTGGTTCACAATGAACTGTCGAGCACCTTCAGCGCTTATCTCATATTCTTCCATTTCTTTCTTCGCTCCATTCGAATTTTTTATTTTATTCGCTGCAAATGACCCAAATATCGATAACAGATTATAAGTCTAGGATGAATTCGATGAGTTTGAGACATTTTCAATCACAACTAAGCAACTTAATTTTTAGCTATAAATACAAAGCGTAATACTACAAAAGCGCGTTTCGAACTCACCTGAAAGAAGAACTAATTGACGCTTTACCGAACGAACCGTGCGTTGATGCCGCCTTAATAAAAGGATTAGTTTCTTCATACGGTTTGACAGAGTTGTAGGGCTCACCATCCAGTCTGGAATAATAAAATAAAAATTAAGGCGTTATTGTATTAGCGGCTTTACCGAATTAGCGTTTCTGATTCTTTTTAAATCCTAATATTTGTTGCAATTAAGTTTTGAACATACGCTACAGGAAATCTTCACCTCGTTCTTGCAACCAACTCTTCTGTACCCGCCGCAACCTTGACTAGACATTTCATTAGGCTACTTTTAGCTTTTCCGCTGGATGTAAGACTTATCGTTGGTGCGGCTAATCGGTGCGATGGAACATAATAGCTGAGCGATGTTAGTAATAACTGAAGATGAGTAGATTTGGATTCTTAGTGCTTTAAAAAAATTCATATTCACAGCGAATATCCGCACCAACGAAATTTTGCCTTTACTCGAGAAAATATTGAGCAACACCGAGAAAAAGAAAAAGGTCTTCGAAACATCGTCGTCGCCCGTATCTTAATAGAGTACTGGTAGTGGGATGACGGAGACTTAATCGCTAAAGTAATAAAATCCACAAACAATATTGTTAAAAACTTACTTGATCGAAAGTCCAGCTTTACCAAACGATCCAATTTTACTATAGCCACTATCCTCAGTCGATGAAGTCGACTTCGTCGAGACGCGACTCAACGAAACCGACGGTGCCATACCATTACTCAAGTACGCCGCGTTCACTTCCGGATCCGAACAGATTCCGGGATTTTGTATGACCGTTTGAATAGATGGCGACGGTGTTATCGAACAGCTAAACGAAGCAGCTTCGGACGGCAATAAAGTATTTTCTGTTGGTTGTTCGGCTGCCGCAGCTACCGCACTATTCTCCTGAACCGAATTAGGATAAGTTTTCTTTTGTCGATCGCGTAGCACATGCGATTGTCGTTTGGCAAAACGTTGTGATGGCTTACGTTCGAATTGTACAGTGCGACGCGCTCGACTCTGTTGCGTTGTCTGAAATTCTGTACGACCGGAATATCGAAAACGCGAACCCATCCGGAAAAAATTCTGTCGAGCCGATGGACCTTTTACGGGAGCACGTAATCGAAAAAATGTATGATGTTCGACGGCACATTTCCACAAGTGTTTACACGCCTTTTCGTTGTATAAGCGAAATACAAAAGTGTGCTCTTGTTCGCGACCTTCGTCGTCATCCTCGACAACAACTAGCGTGAGTTTTTTCTTTTTGAAATCGAGCTTGCTGATTTTCGGCCAAAAGAACAGTCCGATTTTCTGTTGGCCTTCGAACACAAGAATTCCGGTGGGTGTTAGTCCTAGGTGATATTCACAGCTGTCTTTACCCTGAAGGATTTTTTTCAATTATGCAAAGTTTTCGACAATAATTTTTACCTGATTTGCTTTAACTTACGAGTACTGTATGCATGTCTACACCGTACATATCTAACCACTTGGCTTTATTCAAGTAGCTAGTTTCCGCTTGTGCCGGACTTAGACCTTGACAATTTTTATACTCTTCTAAAATTGCAATTTCAATCTCTTCCGTTTGATTCGGAACGAAACGAAATTCGGATACCGTTGCTGCCGTATGGATTTGTTCATCATAATCTCCCAGTTCGGCTGAAAAGGAAACTTGATTAGAACATCTTGTACATTCAATTCACATGCTCCGCCGCTTACATTGTAACGCAAGCGCACATAATTCTGCTGCCTTATCATCTGGGCACTCGAGTCTACCTTCCAGCAAATCATGTTTCAACTGGAGGAAAAACAGATATCGTGTTAATTCTTCACGTAGTGTATTTGGCTCCGATGAATAAAATTTAACTTTCAACCGAAATGTGTACGGTGGTCCAACTACAAATGGAGTAAAATAGTTACAAGAAAGACAAAAACGCTTGTCATCATTCAAAAATTGTTACATACTTTTAACTTGCTTCTTGATGGCTTTTGTAGGATCCAGCCAATGTTTGACATGATTCGCGTCCGTATACTGCAGTCCAAAGTAATCTTTTTCGGTTATATCTAACGCATATAATACTTGCTCGTACAGGTAGCTTCCTAGCGCTTTTTTCTGTGAATACAAAATGAAAAGAGATAAGATAAGAAGGGGTTTACTCAGATTACAAGAGTATTGTGATGTTTTCTTCTGGAATCTCCAGAAGAAGGTTAAACGGTTCTAAAGATACCAGAAGTGCGAACTTTACACTTCGCGACGATACCACATAATTTTCCGGCAGCTTTGTTATTGTCACTTTTTCTGGAATCCACTGAAATGCAATCGATATGACTAAAAGACCGCTCTGCGAAACGATACCGAATATATATAAATAAAATTGAAGTAGGTATTGTGTATCATCTTAATTTAAAATTTGTTGCAGACCGTGAGCTGTTCTATTTAAGGCCGAGCGACATGAAATATGATAAAGGCAGTTTCGCGTGTCGGATCTATTTGCATTTCATTTTCCAGTATAGACTATTGCGTGGAACTGGACCGAACCGATATCTTAATTCTCTAAACGTAAGACTTCGATTGGCTGTATATTGTTTCGACTAAGCACACAATAAAATAAAAAAATCGCTCTGAAATGCACTTTTAAGATAGCAACAGATAACACTTGACTGTGTCTCCTTCCTCAAGCCACACTATTTACGAATACTTTAAATAAAACAAACAAGCCGCTAGACATTAGACATTACTGCAAGATAACATAAGCCGCTAATGTAACCATTAATTCGGTGGGTAGGTAATTTATCTTTATTTACAGCACAGTGACTTCAAGTACAAACTTCTGGTTAGATTGGACTGTTCGGCTGCTTTCATTAGATGACTTAAAAACAGCGAATTATCTCTACATTACAAATTCTCAATAGAAACGATTATCAAAAATATGAAATGGATTGAACTTGTGTGTAAGTTGTTTTGTTTTTTGCAGCAGCATGTTTAGCAAACAAACGCTCCCATTAAAATCGGCATAGCTGTATCGCCCCGAAACAATTCACCATTTCCAAAAATGGTGTGAAATTGACCGGTTAATGGTCTTTTAATGTTTAAATGACTCGCATTTTTGCCAAAATAATAATTGGACTTTCCTAAACTCTCCGTTTTGTTTGGCTACTTATTCGATTTGATTTGGAAGTTTTGAATGCGAAATTCATGCTCCGGACAATTTCTGATCGTTTCAAACAACACAACTGCAAGACAATTAAGCACTTCGATGTTATGCTTTACACAATTCGGCTTGTTGTTGAATTTGGCGTTTTTTTTCTATGACCTTATGAATGTGCTGAATTAACAAAACATACCGAAATAATTAACAATATATCTATTTTCCGGTTTCATTGGAATTGTCTATTAGATTTCCGGATATTCGAGTGTGAAAGACTTTTAAAGAAAGTCGAGAGAAAAGAAAACAAATGGATTGTGTTTTATTTGCGATAGATTTGAATTTTTGATCTAATTAATATTCACACATTTATTATGCAAGATTCATATATACTTAAATCGAATGGAATCGCTCCGGTAGAATAGTACGAAAATAGGGTCATTAAAGTCGGACGATCGTACACCACAAAAGAAGCTACTTTTTCAAGAACGATGGCGTGCACTTTGCAGACAAATTACAAAAATACCGAAAAATAGAGGTAAATTGACGGAGTATTGGCACGGTAAGTTTTTATTATTTCTCGATCAAAGTTCGGGTTAAAAAAAAATGTTTATATACAGATAACTTTGAGCAACCAAAGGAAGCACTTTGTGGTAGGCTTGTGTCACAGAGCTACTGGAGACGACAAGCCACCGGTTTTGTATAAAGCGCTTTGAAGCCAAAAACACGGTGAGAAGTGAGACAAAACAAGGTCGTTATATCAAATTGTTGTTGTTTTAGCGTGTGAGGCAAAACCGGAGCGTTATGTCAATTTATTGTTATTTTGCGTGCAAGTGAATGCGTCGACGTCCGCCTTCAACTCAATCGCTGATTGTCATCTCCAGTATATATATCTCTATGGCTTGTGTAGTTCACGAACGAACTAGTTCAGAAGAGCGTTCACATAACTGAAATAAACGAACTAGTTCTCAGTCAGTCCCGCTTCTAGTTCGTTTTTCATTGCAGTTCGGAACTCTGTGAGACAATAGACTATACTATAGGTCGGGGTAATAATCACGGACGAGCGTGTGGCTGACCACTTCACCTCCTAATGTTCCAGTAATGAAGTAACTCTAGCATTACTTCAAGACCTAGGCCCAATTTGGGCTGTTGCGCCATTGATTATTATTATTATTATTAGGTCGTTGCAGATGAAATGTCGTTTTTCTCTATGAAGTGAAGTCAGTCGCGATTTTCATTTCTCAAGCTGCCGCCAGGTGGCACAAGTGGTATTGGGTATTGAAGTATAAATACCCCTACATTTACTCATGGAGTCATTTCAGTTTTGGACTTCATTGAGATCGGAAAAAAGAAAAAAAATGGATTCGAGTCAAAAACGGGTAATTTTCCTTTATGAATTTAAACTTGGCTTGGAAAACATGAACGGGGCATTTGGATTTGGTAAACAAACGAACCACACAGCGATGGTTTGAAAAATTCCGATCAGGAGATATTACCCTTCAAATTGACCACGTGGTAACCCAGGACCTTCGATCGACAAGGACGAGCTGTATTTATTAGTGGAATCTGACTCACGCCAAACTGTAACGGACATTGCAGAGAAATTGGGCGTACACTATTCGACAGTTTTCCGGCACTTGCAACAGCTTGGAAAAATCAAAAAGCTTGATAAGTGGGTTCCGCATGAGCTTACTGAGCAAAACATGACGCGTCGACTGGAAAATTGCAGTTCCCTGCTCTCCCGGAAGAGAAACGATCCGTTTTTGAACAGAATAGTGACATGTGATGAAAAGTGGATACTGTAAGACTGATCGTTGCCGATCGGCACAATGGTTGGATGCTGATGAGACCCCAAAACACATGCCGAAACCAGGCCTTCATCCGAAGAAGATAATGGTGACTGTTTGGTGGTCTGCAGCTGGAGTTGTTCACTATTCCTTTTTGAAGCATGGTGAAACCATTAATGCAGAGAAGTATTGTGCCCAACTCGTTGAAATGCATCAGAAATCGCGTGTTCAACGGGCTAGAGATGGAGTTATACTGCTTCATGACAACGCACGGCCTCATGTTTCAAGAACAACGGTCCAAAAATTAAACGAGTTGCAGTATGACACTCTTCCTCATCCACCATACTCACCAGACCTTTCGCCAACCAACTACCACTTTTTTAAACATTTGGATCATTTTTTGGCGACCAAACAATTCGATAATGAGGCAGCCATCAAAAGTGCGTTCGAGGACTTTCTTAGCTCTAGAAAGTCAGACTTCTACGAAACTGGCATAAATGCACTTGAATCTCGTTGGGAGAAGTATATTGCATGTGCTGTCGAAGACAACAACCTAATAGATCTAGTGTCTTTTTTTTGCTCATCATGTTCTACTATATCTACTGACCTTTTTTTTTGCTCATCATCTTCTATACTAGATCTACTATCTTCGAACTACCAATACTCATCACTGAACTCCCCAGAAGTAATGAACTATGAACTAAAAGAAGGAACTAGTTCGCGAGAGATCGGTAATCGGAAATGATCGCTCACTATGGTGAACTAAAATGCGCTAGCCTACTTTGTAGTCCGTAGTCCGTTTTTATCTTCAGTTTCTGTGTGAAACGTGATACAAACATTGGATTTCGACAATTCGCAATCCTGAGCGCGATCCCTTAATTATCGCAAGGACGTATTCAATCCTCGAATTTCCTTGTCGTTAATTTTAACTTGTCTTGATACAAGAACCAAGCGTTGACTTTATAGTCGTTCCTGCAATATTAAATTTATTAGTTCGCCTAACTTAATCGAACTACTAGAAGGTATGAACTCATGGTACTGACAATGGAAAGTAGAAGACAATATCTGAAAGGGCACCTAGGGTTTAGGTCATAATTTTCGGTACACAATTTTTGCCCTACTAACTAACTGTACTCCACTAAAAATATAATTTCGCTTAAAATTCTTCTCTAGCATTTTTCTTAGGTTTCAATTTTGTAGTGTAAGCCGCACTGCTTCCAAAAAAATTGGATTTTCGAACATAGACGCACTTTAAGTATACTACACGACCATTGGAAGTGAATTGTTTCATTTCCAGCACTTTAGACGCTTTGAGACTGCGAATCAATCAATCGTACGATCGAAAGAATTCAATGAAGACAGTTCCATTCAAATCTGACAGACTATTTGAGGAGCAGGGATCAGATTCTTGAATCGCCCAAGTTATTCATTCTTCATTACTTCGCAGTAGTAATTGTGGATTACCATTTTGGTGAGGAAAGGAGGAATTGTAGGAATTTGGTAGTGTAGTGGTTAAGCGCGCTAGTCTTCCCTAGTCTAAGTAAAAAAAATATTTGAAGCAGTAGGTAGGAAGGTACGCGTGGCTGCCCGTGAGAACACGGACACACTTAGACCTGACAAAAAGGGCCGTTGTGTTACCACCGGATCATCGAATCCGATCCTACTCCTCAAATCATTTAGAGCTTCCAATGAAGCGTTGGATTCTCGCGACCACCATTGCGGCAAGGTCACTAAGACAGTTGAAAAAGTAAGCTCCAAGATGAGCTTTCCTTCTAGCGGATAGAGCTGGACAGGTACAGAGAAGATAAAGGACGAGACAGTCCTCCTCCTCCTCCTTCTCATCCAGGCAGCTTCTACAGAAGTCGTTTGAGAAGAGGCCGAATCTTTTAGCATGTCGACCTATAAGATAGTGTCCGGTCAGGACACCGACTGTGGTGCTGATACTAGCCCTTTTGAGCAAAGTAAGCTTTTTAGAGCGTTTTAGATCCAGCTTCGGCCAGATCTGTCTCGCAGTCTGGCATGTAATACTGTCTGCCCATCTTGAGTTGGTTTTCTCAATTGAGTCCAATCCCAATAGCAGTTTACATGTAGAGAGAGGCACACCCAGATTCCGATGTTCCGGCAAAATCTGAAGGGGGGTACCGCGCCGAGCGAGTTCGTCAGCCATGCAGTTCCCTGGAATATCCCTGGGTCCTGGCACCCAGCACAGAAGAATATTGAACTGTTCAGCCATCTCCTTAAGAGATGATCGACATTCTACGGCGACCTTTGATGAAGCAGTAAGAGCGCATTAAGATTATTTTCGTGAGTTGAAATAATTGATCATCCCCTAAAACGAAAATTTCAAAGATTTTGATTTGCATTACCTGAAAAAATATAACAAAAAAAATTATTTTAAGAAGCCTTCAATCTCATTTGGACCGCCTTGTGTTCGCGCATTTCGAAACCAAAATGAAGCCAATAACCAATTACCTGTTAATGAATGATAAGCTAGAAAAATGAAAAAAGTGCTGAAGTAATTTCGCGAGAACTTTCCACTCAAAAACCATCATTTATTATAGACAGTCTCAAGAAAAATCCTGAGAAACTCTTTCACATAGGGTATGCCGACCTAAATAAGTTTGCAAATATCTCACAAGCACTCGGCAAGGCAAGCCCCCCGTTGTGATCCGTGAACTTAAGCAACCGCACCAAAAATATAAATTCCATGATAAAGTGGACAAATTCAATATTTGAAAATATTCGTATACACCACTTTAAGAAGAAGAAAAACAGTCGTACGAAACATCAAACATAACAATTAAAAAATAGATTGAAAAAAAGACAAACACATGAAAATAGCATTTAGTTGGTTGGACAAGAAATGAACACAATTTCGTTGACAATAAAAAAAAGTGGAAAAATATTTACAAAAAAAAAAAATTATAGACGAATTTAACAAAAACCCAGAAAGAAAGAAAAACACACCCTTCGACCGTACAAGTTTTATGGAACTGACCTCTGTGTTGATCCCAATCGATTCACCTGTACCGATTCCACCGTCCTAGGACGAAAAATAAGTAAGTAACAATGTTGTAAACACGGAAATTGTTCAGAAATGGTTTTACAAAATAAGACAAAAGAAAACAATATTTTAAAATGATAAAACAAAAAATATAAAAAATTATTTAACTAGTTTAAGAATTCGAAGCAAAATTTATTCCTTTCGAATTTTCACTCTCTCTCTGATTTAAGATTCAGTAAAATTATGAAGTTGAGGCTTTGATAAAGATCGCACGTTTTAAATTCTAAATAGTAGACAATGAAAAAACACTTTGCCGCAGTCTAGGAGGGTACACCAGGTAAGGAAAACACAAGGATTGTAATTTACAAAATTTTCAGACAAGGGGTCCACAATGGCGATCTTGTGATAATTTAACAGTTTAAACTAGGTGTAAATTTAAGCAAATTAAAGTCTGTGTCGACTAACCCGAAAAGATCATTTATATTAAATCCTTTTCGGCATTCGTAAAATATCCTTCGGGAGGGAGCCGAAAAACGAAGTTGTGGCTTCAGAAAAACAATATTTCCATAATTAAATGGCCATCTGAATTAGCAGACTGAAAGCCCATTTCTAAAGTTATGGACAAATTAAAAATATCAAAGATTTCCAAAGCAACTCCACTGTAAGTACTCTTTTCTGACTACAAAATACCTTAAGGGTGTACATACACCTCGGACGGCTAAAAATACGGCTATCTTTAAGAATTTTTTTCGTGAATAAAATTGAATTTAATTGAACAACCATTATATATCTTTTAAAGTATTACATTTTGTCTATATTATGTGAAAATTTTGTTGGAAAATTTCAAACGGTAAAAAAGTTACAGTCGTCTTGCTGGGACGTGTTTTTTTAGAGCGATTTCGGTACCAGACTTCCCTCCGCCAGTTTTTATCGAAAAATATTTTTTTTTTCTGAAGGTAAATACATAGCACCAAAGTATACCGAGCCGGAATTTCAAAATTCAATTTTGTCGGATCATAGCAGCCTCTGGAATTAAAAATGCCATTTTTCGCCTCAAAATTGTTCAGTAATTATAATATGATAAAAAAAACTATGCAAGATATCGAAAAAACCGCTCGGTAAACGTAAGAATATTGTACGAGGGCGGTTTGATAATGACGTGCAAAAATCGAGAAAACATAATTTTTTCGGGAAAAAATTTATTTTATTTTTCAACGTAGTCTCCTTTTAGCTCGATACACTTAGTCCAGAGTTTTCCAATTTTTTGATCCCTTCCAAATAATATGATTTGTCCAACCCATCAAAATAGGCGTTGGTTTCACTTCTGACGTCAGTATTCGTGGTAAATCTCTTTCCAGCAAGCCATTTTTTCAAGTCTGGAAATAATAAAAAGTCGCAGGGTACCGAATCTGGAGAATACGGTGGGTAAGGGAGCAATTCGTACCGTAATTCAAACAGTTTTGCCGTTGCAACAGCGGACGTGTGAGACGGAGCGTTGTCGTGGTGAAACAACACCTTGATTTCCTTGATTTCAGCATCTAATCGAACCAATAACTCAGAATAATATGCTCCCGTTATTGCTTTTCCTTTCTCCAAATAGTCGGTGAATATTATTCCATTGGAATCCCAAAAAACTGTCGCCATAACCTTTCCAGCTGATGTAACGCTTTTTGCCTTCTTCGGTGCGCTTGAACCGGCTTCCATCCATTGTTTTGACTGTTCTTTGGTTTCTGGAGTGTAGCGGTGAATCTATGTTTCATCAACAGTTACGAATCGACGAAGAAATTCATTCGGATTAGGTTGAAACAGTTGCAAACTGTGCTGTGAAGTTGTCTCACGATTGCGTTTTTGGTCGATTGTGAGCAAACGCGGCACCCATCCTTGCGGATAGCTTTCGAATGTCCAAATAGTTTTTCAAAATATTCCAAACACGTTCAGATGAGATGCTTACTACGTTAGCTATCTCACGCACTTTTACTCGACGATCTTCTATCACGATATCATGGATTTTATCGATCATTTCTGGCGTGGTGACCTCATTTGGACGATCTGGTCTTGGTAAGGTTTCTATGCTCGTACGACCACACTTGAATTCAGAAAACCATTTGTAAATCATTTGGATCGATGGTGCAGAGTCCCCATAATGCTTATCTTTGGTTACTTTAGCTGTTTTCCCTTTTAAAAAATTGTGTTTATTTAATCAACACACGAAATTCATTTTTATCCACTTTTAAAAATTTTTATAAGTCGACTTGCTTAGACGGCTGTTTCTCGAAAACTAAGCTAGGTAACAGGCTT
This sequence comes from Beris morrisii, assembly GCA_951812415.1. Lineage (NCBI taxonomy): Eukaryota > Metazoa > Arthropoda > Insecta > Diptera > Stratiomyidae > Beris > Beris morrisii. The sequence goes on from OX638310.1 coordinate 160,805,340, forward strand.
AAACTTTGCAGGTAATCTATTTAAGGATGGTCCAGGTCAAAAAAAAATAACGAATTCCTTACCTGCCCCCTCCTTCTTGATTTTTGCACGTCATTATCAAACCGCCCTCGTATTAAACACAATTGTGCAAAACTAGGTCCTGATCGGTCGCGCAGATAATCCTGGTACCGATTTGAAAATGCTGTTTCGAGAAAAACGCGTTTAAAGTGTAAGGTACAGTTTACATTGAAATAAGGTTCTGTGAATTTTAACAGTGGAACAAGTATACCTAAACTGCACCAACTTTTCAAAACATGTCCCTGCTATACAGGTCATAAATACCCGAAATTAAAAAAAAAAAACCTCATAGTCAAACAGATGACAAAGGCCGCGAACACCTACGCGCCAACCGTTGGTCGTTGCTCACCAGGTCGGTTACGAAGCGCTATAACTTCATCATTACTGCGAATTTCTTTATGAAATTTTCAGAAGAGACATTTAAAGGATAGTATTATACTTTCGAATAAGCACCTTTTTAAAAAATCGATTTTGAGGTGTATGTAACCTCTTAAGGGGGGCGATACATGTAAAATTTTCAAAAATTCGAGTTTCTTTTTTTTGCATAAATAGTTAAATTAACATCTAAAAAATATGTTTGTAAAGTTTTAGAATGAAATTCGCATTATTTATCGATTAAAAACTCATTTAAGTGCTCCGCCTCAAGCTCGTCAAGCATGTCAAGAAGAGCTGAGAAAAAAAACGAGTACTATGAACGTACTGAAGGACTTCTGTATGGGCCTGGAATCGCTGATTGTAATCATAGAGTTTCTGTGTGTCAAAACTTTAAACGCGTTTTTCTCGAGACGACTTTTTTTAAATTGGCGGGCAAGATAACTCAAAAAGTTCTCAACCGATTCTTATGAAACTTGGCACACGTTTTCTCTATAGTATAAGCTTCTAGTTGAACCTCAAAAATGCCAAAAAAATTTTCAAAATTTAGCGTTTTTGACCCAAAAACTGTCGAAAAAAAGGGTCAAAAATCGTACTTTTTTTTATGAGGCGTGCTAATTCACGATTTTTTGACTTTTTTTTTTTCTTGGTTCAACTAGAAGATACATGTTTAATAAACACACTCCAACCCATTTTTTTGATTTCAGATTGCAGTCTGATGCTAGAAATCCCGCCGATTGATGCCTTTCGCCGCGAGGGTCTCAGGAGATTGGTTACTACGGCGGCCATTTTGAAAAAAAAAATTAAATAAAATCAGATTATTGTATTGTAATATGTAATGAATAAACATGATCACTTTCAAAACGATTCATTTATTCCTTCTATTTTAAATAAGCCTCTGAACAACGGTCTAAATTCAGGCGTTTACATGTATCGCCGGCCTTAAGCACTTCTCGACAGCGCTTTACCGACTGGGATTAAATGTTAACCGATTCCAACACCTTAATAGCCGTCAGGCTGTCAATGTAGATTGAGATATTCTGACTGCATAACTCCCTATTAACAGGATGTTTACTGCCTGGGGCACAGCTTGAATTCTCAGCTTGAAAAACACTGCAGGCATCCGGCAGAACGACTTCTCGACACTCAGCTGCGCAGAGAAGAGTCAGCGCCAGTCTCGCATTCCATTTTCATTCCGTCCGTTTACAAGGAAACTTTCCAATATTCTTTCCTGGGATCATGTAGTCCATATTGCTATTGACCGGCCTCTTCAGAATGTCCTCGGAAATGCAGCCGAAAGATGACACAGCTCGACAGCTTAACCGCAGTATTTGCTGCAACGTTCAGTGGCCCATGATGTGAAATTTCTAGGTAACTAGAGAGAATAAATCACCAATTTCCATAAAACACGCCGAAGAATGACTCGCCTGGGCGAAAGAAAATTTGAACAACGGTTTTTTTGGTCACATTCTTTCATTAGTCATGCCAGAAAGTACCAAGACAAAACGACTCATCCAGCGGACTGTTAAACACACGGAACTTTTCACTTCGCACATTTTTGCAGATAATTTAAATGCTGACAAAATATTCCAGAAGGTCTTATTACCATCTGCCCAAAGTTAGTTTATAAGGAAAAATTAAAATTGGGTACTACAGCGGACAACAAAACACCAAAGTCGTATTTGTACCTCGTGGAAACAAGAAAATAAATTGTTGACGTACTGGATTGCCCGTCACGCTCTCCAGATGCAAATCCCAAGGACAGTAAAGGAAACAACTCTGGAATGCAAGCAGGTATTTCGACAGATTCGACTCTAAAGATGCTTTGTTTCCAGATTATGCTTAAAAAAATTTTGGAATGAATGCCTTGGGGAAGGCAGGCAATTATTAATAGCGAAGACGACTGACCCCCGAAATAACAATAAAGGATCACGTTTTGTAACTTGTGGAATGTGACTATTTTTTTCTCAGTGAACTACCCAAAATGGTTTTCACGCTTTTGTCGAACGCGAAGTAGATACATTTTAACAGTTAATGCAGTCAGATTTTCCTCAATTACTTTCCGGTAAGATCATGATAAGGAACTTTCAACTGTACCATAATCTGCTGCCACCTTGTACATAAATTTTCACAACTGCAGAAATTCCGTTCATTTTTCTTCGAAATTTGTTTTCTTTGACCGCCCGCCAACTGCATTAGTTCCTCGATCTGACGCGGTCAGACCGGCCTTCTCTTTATTCACAACCCTCAACCTACCGTAACAGGTAGAAAAGGTGGCTGTAGCCAGCTCTAAGAGGTGCAGTTTCGGGGCACAACCAACCTCACCGCTCTACTAAAGCGGTACATCCGCCCACGAAACGAGAAAATTCTTAAGATTGAAAACGGTCAGAAATGCCCAAATCGAGAACAGAGAGGTCTTTCACATCTCTACGACTCGTTAAATATTTGCATTGGAAAATGGTCAAGCAATCGGACCAACTTTAAATGCAAACAATCGGGGCGCATCCGAGAGGAAACGTAAAACGCAAGTGCATTGCGTTCGTGTAGCGAGTGCAGTACCCGGCCGGTTGAGAAAATTGCACAAAATTCCTTGCGTCAACTGCCGGACCGCAAGGCACATTAATTTCCATTAAAACATCTGGGCCATAAACTTCGAATAGTCGATAAAAAATAACATTTTATTGGGTTAACGACTTCTTGTAACCACAAAAATTGACATAAACAAAAATTAGTACGCACACACACACCCATCGCGCGTACATGTGAAATGCAAACTGGTGCAACCTGGCACGGTCGAAAACGTCAAATCAGTCCGTCGCGAATTTCACGCAACTTTTTTTTTTTGTTTACGCACTCAAGACACCCCCATGTCACCCAATTACTCACCGACATTTCAATTTTCAAGTCGTCCGTATCGAGCAGAATGACCAGACAGTCGATCTTATTCTTATTCGTGGTGATTCGCTGCGATTTGATTTGGCTGCTTCCGTCCGAGGGCGCATTTCGGCCCTTCCGTCGACTCAAGAACCGCAACATTTTCTCCGCCCACCGCGCAACAATTCACACGACAGAAAAACCACCCCGCCGCGATGAAAAATTGTGCGAACTCGCCCCGCGGTCACCACACGACCACCGCGAATTATTGACTAACCCGCGCACCGAAAGGAAAAAAAAAACCTTTCTTCCTAATCAAAACGAAAACGAGGGCGCCGAAAACCTCGAAACACTCGCACACCAACTGAAGGGAAAAAGCAACAATCGAAAAAAAAAAATACTCCCGAGGCACTTGTTACACTTTTTTGCGAACACAAAAACCAGACACTGTGCAAGGAATTCGATGCACTTGAAGATTTTAGATGCTCGCGAATTATGTTGGCACGAAATTTACGACCGTCCGAAACATTTAATCGCCGATAAAACTCAAGAAATTAACGAAAAACTAACGGAGAGTTCCGTAGTGGAGTCGCGATTGTAATGGCGACGGCAAAGATTACTTTCATTTGGGTTCGGGCTTCGTGGTGCCAGATGACGGGATTTTTGCTGTCAAGTAGTCAGCACATGATTGGAGTAGAGTACGAGGGGCGATCTAGTACCTTTTGGTTTTTATTTTGAATTTGAAAAATTTAACAGTCGGGAAATAAAAAAAAATTGTTTATGGAGGTGACAATTAATGGAACTGAAACTGAATTTTTTGTGTATGCGATTTATTTTTTGACCCAATTTAAAATTAAAAGTCTGCGGAAAGGAAAAGCAGTAAAGCGGATTCTATTTTGATGTAATGAAAATGTAGGGACAATTTTCGAACTTAGTGCGACAGTAGCTCTAAACGTGCTACTCCAGCTCCTACCAATCGACCTTTATATAAAAAAAATACCTCATCAAACAATGCCATCAGACTCAAAGAATCTGGGTGCTGGACTGAGAAACCATACGGGTATAGCAACATCCTGGGACAGTTACCAAAGGAATTGGTTACGTCACCGACTGACTACATCACCCCCAAACTAAGCTTCACAAAAGGCTTCTCTGTTGGTTTCCCATCTAGAGAGGAGTGGAAGAACGGTGCGGTGGAAACAGACTTCGATTCGATAATATGTACCTACGGTTCAAAAATGGACTGCGGGGTCGGGGCAGGAATATTCTCTGATACACATAATGTCGCTAAGTCCTACCGCCTACCGAACCACGCTAGCGTCTTCCAGGCGGAGATACTGGGGATCGTGAGGCTTGTCGGACATTGAAACACGACTTATCGCCAAAACGCAACATCGCTATTTTCACCGATAGCCAAGCCGCAATCAAAGCACTAGATTCGGCTACCATATCCTCTAAACTGGTACAGCAGTGCCGTAGCGAACTAGCCGGTTTAGCGGAGCCACTCAAAGTTACTGTGCTCTGGGTCCCGGGAGTTAGAGACATAGGGAAATGAGCGGGCTGATGAAATGGCCAGGAAGCGCTCCGCTCTTCCCGGCTCTTTTGCAGAACTAGTTCACGTTCCGTTAGGAGTTGTCAAGAGAGACATACTCTCCCACTTCCAATCAGCGGCTAACTCCAGATGGAAAAGCCTAACCACCTGCGCCATATCTAGGAAGATGTGGCCATCTTACAACCGAGCCAAGTCAGACGAACTTCTATACAAGACCCGGGCAGACATCTCCAGAATCACGGCGATCAGTACGGGTCACTGGCCAATTGGGGATCATGCTGCCAAATTGCCAAAATTCCGTTTAATGCACACTGCCAGGACACAAATGAGCGAGAGTCGCTCGTTCATTTCCTTTGCGAATGTCCGGCTTTAGCTAGAGCCCGAGAGCGAGCACTGGGCAAACCCTTCTACGGAGACCTGAGGGAGATTTTGGTCAAGAAAATTGGAGAGTTATTACTCTTCCTGGATAGTACAGAACGGATATACCAGATCAATTTGCCTTGCACTCATCTTTTAAATTCCCCAGTCACAACAACCCCTAACATCCGGGTTTAATACGAGTTTGTGGTTTCGAAAATGGCTATTGAACTCCGTCTAGACGGCAGAGCTGCCACTTAAACCAATCAACCAACGACGGTAACAGGGGGCATAACTTAGTATATTAAAAATAATTAAATCATAAAAAAGAGAAATTTATTAATGATGTTGAAACAGCTATACACAACTGTCGCGTAAAGTGGAGGAGAAAACGTGTTCGGACTTCAAACATATTCCCAAAGCAAATAGAAAAAGCTGGCCATAAAAAAGGCCACTGTGCCATTGCTTCGCGTCACTTCAGCACGGCGAATGAAATCCTTTCGGATAAACGGTAAAGTAAAGAATTCGGGTCCTAAAGGAGCCACGACAGGTTTGTTCTTTTTGCTAGGCGAAGTGTACACTTTAGTGTAGTGTAAAAAAGTGGTTCAATCGGTCAAAACGAGCAGTTGCTGCAAATTTCAATGTCTTCTGACGTCACAGCAGGTTTTGGTACATCGACGATGCTTGCCAGGCCTCACTTGAATTAAATCAGCCAATCTTATAGTCTCAAAGAGCATGGAACACCCAATATAGGCGCAATCCTCTCATTAATTAATTTCCTTGGTTTTTCCCTTCCAGAAAACATAATTAAATCATACAACGAATTTTAATTTTATCAGTTTTTCACTTTCAATCAAAATACTCAAACCTCGAACATTTTCTTCTTAAGAACCTTCCGTCTCTCGGAAATTCCATCACTTCACTCTCTCTGAAAACTATAAGCACCTACCAGAAAACTAAATATCTCCCGTAACCCGTTTCGCTTTCTTAGGCACAATAAAATAAAGGACCACAAAAGAATCTCACTAGCCTACCCTGCACTCATCCGACATTGAAAAGAACTTCGTTTCGCACATATCCATGCAGTTGGCGTAAATCAAAACGATCCATCATTAAACAGAAATATATAATTTATATTTTTTTTATATTAATTTTGTTGTTTTTCATATTTATGGTTTTCTATGTCTAGAATAATCGCCTGGGCTTTGTAAATCTCTTCGAATTTTCTTCTTAGATTTATTGGATACGTTAATTTAAAATAAAAATAAATCGTAAATATACGAATGTCTGTAGATAGTGGCAATAATAATTATGTAAACCGGCGCCGTCAATGGGCATTTAAATGAGCCATAAATTATAGAACATTGGATATAATAAGGCGTGTGTTTGGTTGTTTCTTTGTGTGTGTAAAAACAATGCCAGAGAAGTTTTTTTTGTTATCATACGTTACACTTAAAGACTATTCCAGCCCCAAAATAACGGGCGAACGTTAAGAACTAAGCTGAAAAAAATATATCGTAAATGTTTTGTATCATTCATAAATAATAAGTTGATTTAAAAAAAGAAAATACACCGAGTCTAGCTCGTCAACTAATAGACAGCGAGTTCGTTGCCAGCGATTCGCTATTTAAGTTTGATCGTCGGTGATTTCAAGGAACTGCGTGCAAATATCACGACTGCATTCCCCTTTGCCGTTGAATACGAATTTGTAATAATGGCCGTCAGCGCATATCACTGAAATGAGACGAGAAACTAAATTGTATTTGATATTAAAAAAAAAACTATTTCCAAACGATTACCAATCACAGAATTTGAGTCCGCACCGAATGAACAAATGCACGGCGGACCTTGCGGCACGGCAAATTTACAAAAACTCCACTGGCTTGAGAAGTATTTCGGTATTATCGATGACTCTTTCGGTTTTTGTTCTTCCAAATTGAAAACGTGAATGGTACCGTGATCGGACGAAACAACCAAATGTGTGGATGGATGATTGAAATTGATGCAGTAGATGGTAGCCTGGAAATGTAAATGTTTATTTTTAGTAAATTTATTCAAGTGGAATTTAATTTTAAGTGCCCGAATAAATGAATGGTTGTCATTACTTACACTAAGTCATAGCCGATCTCAATCACGGTTGAGAAAGGAGAAGGGATCATGAAGTTAACCTAATTGTCCAGTAACACCAGTGCGTCAGGAAGTAGGCAAAAAGTATGACATAATTGGACTCTCAGCATATCTGTGAAAACTCTAACATGTCACATTTAGCTAAAAACTCCCACCCTTTTCCTACCATAAATAAGTAGGACTGGCTCTCCAGATTGGGGGTTGGGCGAGGCGCCGACAACGCATTACCGAAAAAACACTGTCCAGAAACCAGACAGGAGGCCAGGGGTCTCGTGCCATTGATGATAATGACGAACGTTGACTCTGAGCCATGGAAAAATCACTCGTATGTTAACGACACCCGAAATAGTAACAGTCTTTCGAATACGGACGGATCTCTACCGCGTTCTAGCCAATGTAGTTGTTGCAGAGCGCGAACGAACAATTTGAAGCTATCGAGTTTGAAGCTCTTCTTCGAAGGAGATTGTTGACATTTCGGATATGTACAGAGCACCGTGCAGAAAAGAAGTCCCAAAGGAATTGGTCTGGTATTCTCTTGTGAATGGCTGAGTTCCAGCAGCTGAAATTCGGAAAAACTCCAACTCCAACTGCAATAAGACATACTTCTTCCAGCAAAACTCTTTTTCCTTTTCCAATACTGAAACATGCAGACCTCGGAATATTTTGCGAATCAAAATATTCGAAGCCTAACTGAAAACTCGATTGATTCAATAATAACAGCAATAAATTCTGCCAAAAAGATTTCGACAAGAACAAAAACTAGACGAACAAGAAACAATACTTGGATCACAAATGATATTCTGAACCAAATAACTAAAAAAAAGAAGATATATAAAAAAAATTATAAAAGAACCACGTAATGCAAACTTAAAATACGAATATAAACAAATTAAAAATATGAAGACAAAAATGATAAGATTAGCTAAGGAAAAATACTACAACCACCGATTTGCAACATCTGACAGGAACCAACGAAAATTTTGGAATATTATTAAGGATTCTTTGGAAAAAATGAATCGAAGCATTCAAACGGAATACATGTATTGGATACAGATACTGCACCAATTACGGATCATGCCTTAATCGCAAATACATTGAACGAACATTTTACAACTATTCGGACAATTTTGGCCGATGACTTAAAAAACAATGCCAAGTCGCATAACTTTCGTAGGCAAACATGTCCGGTTGTGACAGAGTCTTTGTTCCTATTCCCAACTGATAGAACGAAAATTGAGTCAATTATCTCGAGTTTGAAAAACAATATAGCTCCAGGTATTGATGGAATAACGACGAATGACTTAAAAATCATAAAAACAGTTATATCGGGACCTCTTTCTGACGCAATAAACTGACGGCTCATTTCCGCACTATTTAAAGACTTAGTTGATCAAACCAATTTTTACAGCGGGCTCAAACAGGGATCCCAATAACTACCGACCAATTGCACTAGTTAGCTCTATTAGCAAGATTTTCGAAAAAGTTATGAACAATCGAATTTTAAATTTCATGAATAAATACTGTGGATTTGACAAACAGCAATATGGTTGCCAAGAACAGAGCAAAACTACTGCAGCATTGGTTGATGCTATGCAATTCGTTAATGAAGGCCTTGATGAAGGATTTTATGTCGCCTCGATCTTCATAGATTTAAAAAAAGCATTTGACACGGTAGAACATTCAATATTGCTGGAAGGACTAAAGGAGCTTTGTATTCGAGGGAAGTGTAATGAGGTCATTCGGGATTATCTTCTAGGACGACAACATATAACAAAAAACTTAGACGAACGTAGTGAATCGAAAACAGTCAACATAGGGATTCCGCAAGGCTCAATTCTGGGCCCTACGTTATACCTGCTATATATACACAACCCGCAGTACATTGGACTTAAGGCAAAATATATCATTTATGCAGATGATACTCTTCTCTTATATAAAGGAAAAGAGCGGGAACAACTAGAGTCAACAATTAACTTGGACCTCGCACTCTTCAAAGACTGGATTCTAGGCAATATGATTCAGACAAACAAACAAGGAAGACATTAATATACAGATCCACATAGACGGGATACTGGTTGCCAGAGCCATTCAAACAAAATATCTGGGTCTAACTATTGATGAAAAATTGACTGGGACACCGCATATCACCAATATACGGAATAAGATTGCGCCGATCATAGGAGTCGTACGACGAAGTAATTTTCTACAGACACATATTAAGGACACTATATACAATTCTTTTATTCTCTCAACTATAAGTTATGGACTTTTAATTTGGAGCCAAACGACTGAGTATACCATTGACAAAATCTCGAGAATAATGAATAAGAGTATCAAAGCAGTTTTCAATCTTCCACATTTGACACCCTCTCCGGAACTCTATTTAACTTATGGAAAACTAAATATTGGACAGCTTATAAGACTGGAGCGAATAAAAATCTCTATATATAAAAATGAATGTTTGTCTGTTTGTCCTGTATAGGCTCCTAAACCACTCATTCAATTGCGATGAAACTTTGGTGATTTGTTGAGGGTACGCCCTCGATGGTTTCAACATTTGAGTGTTTTTGATATGATTTAGCGGGAGTTCGTTTTTGATGTATGTATTAGTTATGCCTATTCCTATTACTAAATGGTATAAGAGGATAGTGGATGGAAGATGGAATATGGAGGATGGAAGATGGAGGATGGTGGATAGAGAATGGAGGATGGATGATGGAGTTTGGGGGATGGTAGATGAAGGATGGTGGATGGAGGATGGTGAATGGAGGATGGGAGATGGTGGGTGAAGGATGGTGGATAGAGGATGGAGGATAAAAGATAGAGGATGGTGGATAGAGGATGGTGGATGGAGGATGGAGAATGGAGGATGGAAGATGGTGGATGGAGGATGGAGGATGGTTTGTACTTAATTTTATGATCAGGGGCTGAGAAAACAAATAATTTTTTTAACGCAGAAACCATTGAGGGAGTACCCTCAACAAATCACCAAAGTTTCATCGCAATTGAATGAGTGGTTTAGGAGCCTATACAGGACAAACAGACAAACAGCGTGAACAACGGGAGAAACAGGAGCAATGGATAAGCGGGAGAAACGGTGAGAAGGACGAGATCAACAGGAGCAACGGGAGTAACAGGGGCGATAGAACAACGTGAGCGTAGCCACGGTACGCGGCTAGTTATATATAAAATCAAATACCACCTAACGAAATCTCCAATCACTCTTGTACACAACAACGACATACAGCGCTTTAACACACGAAATGCTTCGTCTATAAGACATAAAAATCTACCAAGGACTGAACGTCTAAGAAACTAGATCAATAATTGAATTTAATTCACTACCAACCGAAATTCGACAAGCAAAAAATATATTGGAACTAAAAAACTTAGCGAAGAGATTTATTCAACAAGACGACACATAAGTGGATACTCTTAGTTTCTAATGATCTGGTAGAGAATTGCAGCGGACTCAGTTCGACACGCAGCATAGTTGTGTGAACTTGAACGAGCTCGTTAAATTCTTCTCTAGATTAAACGGCAGCTACTTCTCCCTTATATTCAGACCTATGGACAGTCATCAGCTCTCTCTCTCCAATGATATGATTAAGGATTCTCAATCTCTCTCTCTCTGGTTTTAAAATTATAGTCTTATTCTTTTTTCTCTTTCCTTTCTTTCTAATATTGTTTTAAATTATAATTTCTTATTTTTTTTTCTATTATGTGTCTCATTTTCTTATTCCTTTTTAAGAAATAACTACTATAACTGGAACTACTACATTCTGAATTTCTGATATATGTTGATGTTTTTATACAAAATTATGAATTTAATAAGTTGTTTTAATTAAAAAAAAAACTGTTTGAATAACCGCGAATATCAGTAGGTACTCCACCAGTACTGAAATTTAGTACTGTACAGAGGTGTGAGATTTTGTTCACGCAATTATTATTTCTAGTTGCTTCTGTCCCTTTCTAGACCACAGACTTACATCTGTAGGCAACAACTTACACTCTAGGCTACACCGTAGCGAATAATTTACTGCAAAATTTCCATCTAAAAGTGTATAGTTTAAATTTTTACTATTTATTGCTGACATAGAACCTACTGACCTTAGGAAACAAGGCAAACTTCAAGATGTGAAAAACTGCTTTTTATTTGAACACAAGATTATAGCGAAAAATGTGAAGAGAAGATTCGAAAAAAAACTTGCACAGGGAAAGGTTAATAACTGTGCTCTAAAAAGCCCTTTCAGAAAAATGCTTAGTAGAGCCGTGATGGAACCTGGCGGATAGGTTCCCGACCAGAAAGGTTCATTGATGCTTAGCTACCTGCACAAGTTTGTGAAGGCGTTTGAAATTTTTAGAAAATTTATCCGACGATCTTAGGGACCACGGCGCAATTTTGTTGTTTCTATACGAAATTTCGTGGCTTATGTAGTCATTTAGGGCGCTAAGCATCAAAGTTCGCTCAAAAACAACACTTCTTGATCTCCCATCTATTGGAAAATATTTCCACATTTTTACACCCGGATACGTGAGTGATTAATTTGTTTTTATTCAACCGTAGAGTTGATGGCCTCATTATCAAGGAAGGTACCCAACAGTCCGTCAACCGGACATCAGACAGCATGCCGCTCCTGCTCGATATGGAGCCACCAGTCCAGTCATGGTAGAATCCATTCACCTTACCTGATTTTGCAGAACTAAAATAACCGAATACATTTTGTCAAAAATGCATTGGAGTCCGGGGCGTCTGAAGATGTCTGCAAATATCGTCGCATCACAAATTCGCACCTTCGTACAAAAGTCGGGAATTGGACGGCTTTGCATCAAAGTCGGACAAAATGCTATTTGGTTAAAAAAAATACAATGATCTTTCTTCTAAAGTATTATAACAAATCGTTGAAGCAATATTTACGTCCTGTCAACCAAATACAGTAGTTGGAGAAAAACGTATCTAGTAAACCCCTTCTGCAATAAGACCTAGTCGGTACGAACGCGGAAGACAGCTCATTGCAAGTTCCGAACGGTTCTATGGACTTTGAGATCCTGTTCTCTCACAACAGACCTTGGTTGGTTTAAGTGGCAGCCCAGACAGGGCTCAATTAGCTCAGAGGCCGTTTTGAAACCACAAACTCGTGTTAAACTCGGCTGTTAAGGGTTGTTGATACTGGGGAATACAGAAGATGACTGTGAGAAAGGTTGATTGAATTGGATCGCTATAGCCACCCTGTGCGGTTCAGGAAAAGTAATAACTCTCCAATCCTCTTCCCCGAAATCTCCATCAGGTCCCCGTAGAAGGGCTTGCCTAGCGCTCGCTCTCGGGCTCTAGCTAGAGCCGGACACTTGCAGAGGAAATGAACAAGCGACTCTCGCTCATTAGTGTCCTGGCAGCTGCGGCAGTGTACATTGAATGGAATGCCCAGTTTAGCCGCATGATCCCCAATCGGCCAGTGACCTGTACTGATCGCCGTGATTCTGGAGACGTCTGCCCGGGTCTTGTATAGAAGTTCGTCTGACTTGGCTCGGTTGTAAGATGGCCACATCTTCCTAGATATGGCGCAGGTAGTTAGGCTTTTCCATCTGGAATTAGCCACTGTCTGGAAGTGTGAGAGTATGACCCTCTTTACGACTCCTAAAGGAACATGGACTAGTTCCGCAAGAGAGCCGGGAAGAGCGGAGCCCTCCCTGGCCAGTTCATCAGCCCGCTCATTTCCCATTATGTCTCTACAACAGACCTTACTGTTTGTATAAATTTGTTTTACACGGCCTCAAAAAGAGAGGATCCGCAGCTTCAGAACGTTGAACTTGATGAAGCCTGTAGTACTTGCAAAATATCAGCTACCACAAGCCCTTACACTCACTTCTCCACGACATACCCACGCCATGCAGCCCTCAATAACCCGAAGGACTTAAAACTTATTATTTTCGCAGGTACAGAAAAAAATTCTTCGCCTTAACAAAAGGTCAGCACCTACCTGATTACTTCCTCGCCGCAGTTCGGTAATTTTATTGCCATTTTCGGTGTCGAAAACGCGAATCAATGTTCCTTTTTCGCTGGCCGTAGCCAACCGGGTGCCCTGCAAATTCAACGCGATGCAGCTGATCGTCGCTTCGTGTGCCGAAATTTCCAGCGGTGCACGCTCCGTATTGGCCAGATCGACAATCTACAAAACGAAATTGAAAACAAAAGACCCAGATAAGGAAAACAATAAAAACACAGACACCCAGAAATTTTCTCCCGACAAGCAAACCTGTCGTTGTTTTTTTTTCGCTACCTACCAAAACGTGACCGGTTCGTCTTCCGGGAAAGGCAAGAAGTGATTTATTGCTGTGCGGACTGAGTACGCAAAGTCCCAACGGATTCGGGCTCGTCTCGAACACATGCAACTGTTGCGGTTGTTGCGTGAACGTGAAAACTTTAATGATGCCCTCGAGGATAACGACGATACGATCGCGACGCAATCGTACCGCTTTCACGGGCTGATTGAAGTCGAGCGAAATGGCAGGCGCTTTCTTCAGATCGTCCCACACGACAACCTTGTTCGGATGATAGAGCGGTCGTATTCCGCCACCAACCAGGGCCAAGTAGTTGCAACGGAACAGCATTTCGACATGACCCAGACCGCCTTCGGCAAAATACTGTCGTTCCTTCTCTTTGAGCGGGTCGCAGTTGTAGACGCGGAATCCGGTATCGGTGGCGCACGCAAAACATCCTGTAAATCGCGATAAAACACACCCCTGCCGTTATTTCTAGTCGAATTAAGGAGCTCGAACGACGAGCTACTTACCCTGGTCCTGGTTGAAGCCAGCGTAGAGAAGTCCGTTGCCGTACGGGTTCGTGTCGATCAAATTCATTTTCGGGCAGCCTGAAAACTTGCAGATGCGTTCCGCGCTATCACTCGGGCATAACAACAAAATCGTTTGTGTCGCACTTTATCACCGTCGCCGATTATTGATAAGGAAAATACGAATTAGAAGTGGCGATGACTGTATGTAGCTGTAGGCTGTAGCTGCGGCGCGGAAAACGTCAAAACAGCCGAGTGATTCTTTCTACACCTTTTTTGTTGATCGACGAACACCGAACGAATGACGGCCCGACACTGCTGCTGACAGCTTGGATGGTCGGTATTGAAAGGCATTTTCCAATGATCTATTACAGTTTGGGTGGTCTGTACCAAAACTCAGATAAATTTTCTTTTTATTTTAAATTTTGAACTATTCACACATCGAATTTAATTTTATTGTAAACAAATATTTCATAGCAATTAATTAAAATAAAAAGAAGTCCCATGCAATTTTTAAAATTAAAATCTCCAAGCAACTTTAAGTTTTGCACGTTGGCGCTCTGCTCGACTGTCACATCTCGAAAACGTCAAAAACCGGCCACCAGCGAAAATAATCACAAAAGTTTTAATAGGTGACGTGTTGGTGTACGTTTCGTATTTTCGCGTAAAATTTCTTTGATTCCGAGTTTAAGCATTGAAACGATTGCAAGATGTTGAATTTACCAACGCACATGGTAAATTGTTTTCTTTTTGTTTGTTTCAGAAAATTTAAGCTTTGATTAAAATCCAGCGGTCGGTTTTTCTTTTTGTTAATTTTTGTCATTGCTTCGAAGTACACGTTATGCGCGTGAACTGGATAATTAACTTAACAATCGAATTGTGGCAAGGCTACCTTCTAGCAATGAGCTCTCAGAGTTACGCTTGTACTTTAGGAGTGCACGCAGTTGGAGAGGCACACATTTCCCTGTTCCGCTTGAAATCACTTGGAAGCAGTGGCTACAAATCGCATTTCGCCATAGACTTGGAAGAATTCGCAAACAAGAAGCTAGACAAGCTCCTGCAGTTAGTCAAGCTGTTTCATCTGATCGGCGTCCACCTAACCTACTCGCAATAAAAATCTACCTCACTACGCGTCTATCCTCTCCTCTCCTTGGAAAGATCGGCAACAGAATTTCGCATGCATTAATTACACTTAAAAATTTCACCCCTCGCGCTTAAAAAATCTCGAGATTGTCCAATAGAATCATCACCCCAACGCCAGGTTTTTTTCTTTCAAACCTCAGTCAAAGTGATTGCTTAAAACTTTAATTGAAACTCGCTCATCCTTTGGTTTGGAAGGAAACTTCTTTCAAAGTAGAAGTCAAATATTGTCCTAACAACGGATATTTCAGACAAATTTCGAAATCTCCTGGTTAAACACCGAGTTACAATAACAGCATTGCACTGAGCTTGGTGTACACACACGAGCACCAAATTATTGCTTTTATACCGAGATCAACGCAGATATTGAATCCGTCCTGCCCATTAATTTTCCATACTTTTCGTTTCCAAAATCCTTCGATATTTTAGATTTTACAAATCTGAAGGGCTGGTGCCAATTTCTTTTCCATCAAATTCCGTAACTTTTTCTATTTGTCTTCAATCTTGTGGGTTTTTTTAACGAGGAGTAAAAGCATCGTAAGCCTAAGTCAGTGCGGGACTTTAACCCGCTAAACATCTCCTCAGTCGTATGGATAGATCCTCCCGGAACCACTGTTAGGTATAGCGTCGGGAGGCCGTCATAGCAATATTGCTAAAACCGTCAGTTATTGTCTGTCTAGTCTAGTCAGTCGTCTCCTGTGGTGCGTCGCACTGGATGTTTCTTATTCGCTCAAAGCGGCGAAGGGTCGACTTAATCCGTGCTGCTGTAGTCTGGAAAGCTTGCCACTTGAAGGCTGTGTCACAAATGTGTCTAACGAAGTTTTCTGCGGTCGGGGCTTCTGCGAAGGCCTCCGCATCCTCAGCTCGGTCGACGTCGAAGCACGGGCAGTGCAGTAAGATATGCCGCGCGTCCTCAATCTCGTGGGGGCAGTTGGGACAGGACGGGTCTTGCTCATGCTTGAAGCGGTGAAGATACTGCTTAAAACAACCGTGTCCGCTGAGCAGCTGAGTCACATAAAAGTCCACTTCTCGATGTTTGGAATCAATGTGAATGTCCATCTGCCTTTGTTCGCGCTTTTTCAGCGTCCTTGCCATTCCTGGATACTGCGCCGTCGCTCGTCCACTTTCGATGCTTCATCTGCTGCTACTAGAGTCGCTGAAGCTCACACACTAGTATGTCAATTGGTAACATTGCCGATATTACTCCGATTGCTTCATCGAACACTGCTCGAAAAGCACTTGCAATCCTTAGTGCGCTAAGACGATAGATTGATCGGATTCCAGCTATATACGATTTCTTCTTCGTTGCATCTGCCCAGACCGGTGCAGCGTATAGCATTACGGAACTCGTGACCGTTGCTAATAGTTTTCGCCTGCTGGAGCGTGGTCCTCCAATGTTTGACATGATGCGTGAGAGTGCACTATTCACCTTTGAAGCTTTTTCGCTGATCGCCAGAAGATGGTCCTTAAAGGACATCCAAGTGTCAATTAACACCCCCAAGATATTGCTGATTTGGCTGCGAGATGACCTCGTGCTCTCCGGCTCTGAATGTGAAAACTTCGCGCACTTTTCGATTCGCTCAAAAGAACCGTTTTATGCGAAGCCAACTGCAGGTCCGCACTACTTAACCACTGCATAATTCTATCGATCGCATCACTGCACAGAACTTCCAAGGTGTGGATATGTTACGCTACTACCACTAGTGCGATATCCATCCGCATAGCCAACCAATGTTGTGTCCGTTGGAAGCTCGATGCAAAAAACGTCATTATACATGATGTTCCATAATGTGGGGCCAAGCACTGAGCCCTGTGGGACTCCTCGTGAAACGTCGTAGCGCTGCTCGGTGTTATACAGAAGAACTCTTTCTTCGAAGTAGTTAGCTATGATTCGCAGTATATATCCCGATACGTTGAAACTATTTACTGCTTGCATTATTCGCAACCAGCTCGCTGAGTTAAAGGCATTCTTGACGTCAAGTGTTACCACTGCGCAGTACTTTTTGTCTCCGTTTTTCCATATTTCACCGGATGTTGCATCACGCGCAATTCTCATGACATCATGGATGGCGTCGATGGTGGATCTCCATCGGCGAAATCCAAATTGTTGCTCAGATAGACCTCCAGGTCTCTTGAGTGACTCTTACAGTCGGTTACTGCTAATGCTCTCCAGTACTTTTCCCAATAAGTTCAGCATACATAGTGGCCGGTATGCCGATGGTTGTTCAGGTTACTTTCCGGGCTTCAATAGCAGCACCAGTCTTTGGAGCTTCCAAAAAGCGGGGAACACTCCTTCATTGAGACATGCTGTGCACATCCTAGCGAACGTCTCGGGATCCTTCCGGATGGCCATTTTCATCGCTACGTTAGGGATGCCGTCCAGCCCAGGTGCTTTGTTGTCGGTCACTTTTACCACCCATATCTGCGGGTAGGTGATATATTTGCGTCCGTTCACTCTGTGGGGGAAAGAGTGCCGCCACTACGCTGTCCATAAGCGCAGAATCCGAAGGTTGCGGCGCTCTGGGTTCTCTTACTCTGCTCATCACTACCTTGTACGCCTTGCCCCAGGGGTCGATATCCGAGTTATCGCGCAGGTCGTGAAATGCGGAATCCTTGGCGTCTTGAATCGCTTTCTTAAGCTGTAGTCGTGGTACGAAATCGCGCACGCTGTGCTTTCCTGCGCGCATGATTGCATCGCCTTCTGCATTCGGCAATGTTCTCATTCCACCAGTAGACTGGGGTTCTTGTTGATGCACCCGACCTTCTTGGCATTGCTGCGTCGCATGCCACGCTCAATCGCTGCTTGATATTTGTCGCCATATTGGTGGCTTCGTCGTCCATTGTTTGTGCCTCGTCCCACACCAACTCAAAAACTTCTGCGTCGAAGGCACGTTGTTTCCATCCCTTGACTTGTGCAACAGCTATTTGCCTCTGACTGTAGTTTTTAATTTTTTTATTCTCCTGCTAGACTCAGCCTATTCTCCTGCCACAATCTTGTGGGTGGCAACAAGCGAATATTTGGAAGCAAAACAAACCCCGATAAGTCCCGGGAAGTTTCGAAGATTACCATCTTCGAAACTTGGTTGGTCTACCTGTCGAAATATTGGCACGCCTTAGGTATTTTGGTAGATCGTTTCGCAGCTAACAATACTAAAAATTGCTTCCCATACCCGGCCGATTTCTGACCTCCCCATCCCCAAGCTATACAACTGTGTACTAAAGACTAACCTCCTTAGTCGAGTCGTAGTCAAAATAATTTCTTTATTTTTGAGCACTAGGACCACCTTCAATTTTCTTCTTTCCTCAAGACATTTTCCCGTTTAGCTGATGATAAAACCCCCGAGCTCCCGTCCGCAACGGACGATGAATTCAAATTCAAGTTGTTGGAAACAAAATCTATTCAACTCATTTTTCAAACCAAACACGTCCTCCCAACAGAAAAAAAATATTCTTGCAACGTAAATTTTGATTCAAAGGAATTAACCCTTTACTTTGATTTTTCTGCAGGATTTCGAAGGCCAACACAAGGCCGAAAAACTCTCGCGGTTCATCATTACACTTTTCGGTATTGTCGGTCTCGTGTGGGGCGCAATAATCCAGCAATTCTCGCAGACCGTTTACATTCTAGGAGCGGGCTTCCTTCTGGCTGCATTGGTAAGCGAAAATGTTCATTTCATTGCAAATCGGGTCCAATAAAATAATTCGTTGTTCTTTTTTCAGCTGACTGTACCACCATGGCCCATCTACAGACGTAAACCACTCAATTGGCAACGGGCCCGCCCGGAAGTCAGCGGCGCCGTTGACGATTCGAAGAAGAAGAAGAAATAAACCAATCGAATAAAAACATTCCCCTTCCGAGTGATTTAATGGAAAATCTTTTTACTTTTCGCTATTTGAAAATAAATAACTTAATACAAAAGATAAGAGCGCCGGTTTCAAATGGGTCTCTTGTAGGACTTCAGTTCGTTGTGGTCGTAGTAGAGGTGAATGAGGTCGTACATGTGAGCGAAGAAGTACAGCAGGTTGTCGTAATGGCCGTTGTACGAAGCGGTCGAACGATCAGGATCCGAATCGTCGGAGTCGTGGAGCTGACCGGCAGCTCGAATCGACGGTAGGAAGCCTTCGACGATTTCCAACTGGTCCAGTCCGCGGTAGTTGCGATTAAGTCCCCACGCGTTTACGTGCACTTCCAGCAGGAATTGGTGGATTGCTTCGATCGTGGCCAAGTACCAGCGTGGGCTTCCCTTCTGGTGGCGCCAGAACTGCGAGATGCGATTCTGCAAAACGACCGAATTTAGACATTTGACACGATCGTCCTTGTAGATTCCGCGACACTGGTTCCAAGTGCTGTCGATGAAGACTGCCTTCTTGATCGGTAGGTTCGTGAAATCGTACTGTCCACATCGACTGCCCGCACTCGAAACTGACTCGTCCACCTGCTCTAGAAGTCTGCACTTAAGTAACGTGCCCATGTTGTAGCCCTTCGGGTAGACGATACTCTCGTTCGCCACCAAATGGACGTTGTCGTTGAAGAGCTGACTGATTGAAGCACTCTGGGCGCACGGGAATATCAAAACGACTCCGTCCTCCTTCGAGTAGTCGGGTATGTCGGGATACGTGTGAATTCGGACGTCGTTTGGCGCCAAGATAGCAGCATGAACCGCCGTACTCTTGCCCATTTCGTTGCGATGCTTGATGATGTCAATTTTAACGGGCAGCTTCACCTGTGGGATCCGCGAGCAGAGTTCGGCGATCGGGATGAAGCAGCTATAGCAGTAGAACTTTCGCGATTTCCCGCACTTGTAGCAGGCACTTCGTACCTCGATTCCGTTGAGGATCGAGTAATCGGCGATCTTCATTCCGACGAACGGATATTTTCGTCCCGGCGAGACTGTCGAGCCCGGGTGTGTCATTTTTCTTCTATTTCTTAAAATATGCGTCGATTGAGTTTGTTTACGAATACTCCATAAGAATTTCGCACAGTACTGGAGTTTGGGGAACTGTCAGTCTGCCACTGACAGCTCAAAATGAGTGAAATTTTCACCGGCAAATACCACTCAATTGAACTGATGGCGCGTATTTTGAATTTTACTTCTTTGTAACGGAAAATTTATTACAGGAAATTAATTGTTTGTTCTTTGCTTTGAGAAATCTAAACGAAAATATTCAGAGAAGATAAAATCCAGAAGAACCAGAACCAGTCAATCCGTGAATTTCTTTTGGATTCTTTCTTACATGAAATACAAATTGTTTTTTTTTTGTGTAGGTAATTCCCCGAAAATATCGTCAAAAATTATTCAACAAAACTAAACTATTAAAATCAAATATTAAAGGCGTATTATTCACAGTCTAGCCATAAATACTGTACGAAACGATGAAAACGAGGGAATTTTCGTTTCCCTACGTTGGAGTGGGTTGTTTACATCAAGATCAGCGTTACCGTTTTACTACATATGTAGCAGATTTACCTCCTTTTTTCAATTTGAAAATTTATTCCACTACTATTTCAAATCATGAAACACTACGTTATTGCGATAATTCTCGAAAGTTAAATTGAAAACAGAAAATGCAACGCAAAAGAATGTAATCCATTGTTATTTTACATTACTATATGTTAATGTTACTGTATTATTATTAAAATGCAGTTTATACTACCTCTTTTTTGAAAAAGGTAGCAGATTCTGCTACTCCAAAAAAACGCCTCGCGGTTACACTGATCAAGATATTATCGTTTTTCGCAGTAGCATCCCAGATAAGCAATGGAGTGGTCAGATTATCATACGCGCGTTACTGTAATTGGTTTGCATAAGGCTGGGAAGAATGGTAAACAAATCTGGTCCCTCCTTAAATCGCTTAACATCAGTCAGAAGTTCGTGTATCGTACAATACAACGTTTCAATGACACTGGCGACGTGATAGACTGGCCTCGGACCGGTTGTCTACGCACAAAAAAAGCAGTGGAAGCCGTACGAAGCCGCATCCGAAGAAACCCAATCCGTAAGCAAAAAATCCTAGTTCGTGAAATGAATATCGCACCGCGCACTCTTTCTCGTATTCTACGCGATGATTTAAATGTGAGAGCGTACAAGAGATACACCGGACACCTGTTAACCGATAAACTGAAGCAAATTCGGTACGAAAGATCGAAAAAACTCGTTTGCAAATTTGGCCGTGGTCGGTACAAGGACATTCTGTTTACCGGCGAGAAAATTTTCACAGTGGAAGAGGCTTACAACAAACAGAATGACCGTGTCTACGCTAGAAGCTCTTATGAATCCAAGGAGAAGGTTCCGAGGATCCAGAGAGGTGATCATTTCGCTTCAGAGATGGTTTGGTGGGGCGTTTCGTATCACAGTGCCTCCGCTATTCATTTTTGTGAAAAAGAGGTTAAAACCTCGGCAAAAGTTTACCAAGAGATATTGACGGAAGTAGTTAAACCTCTGAATACGACATTATTCAAAAACAAGCCTTGGGTATTCCAGCAGGATTCCGTTCATAAGGCAAAAACGACACAAAAATGGCTGGAGGAAAACGTTCCGGCGTTTATTCGCGCTGAAGACTGGCCGTCAGGAAGTCCCGGTTTGAACTCGCTTGATCAGTGCTGGAAGAAAAAGTATGTTCGAAACATCACCGCAACGTGGAGTCCTTAAAGGCATCTCTGAAGAAAGCTGTAGCAGAATTTTCTCTAGACACCTTGCGTACGGCTATCGATGAGTTTATTCCGCGATTGATTATATGTACATGGTATTAATTAAAAGGTATTGATTTGATTCACTGATTTCAGTGGTGTTTCTATTTTTTTTCTAGTTCTTTTCGTTCTCAAGATATTTGAGTTTAACTGGTGGAAAGTATTTTTGGCTAGACTGTGAATTAAACCGCTATCAAAAAACTCACTTTAAAAACACCTAGCAATGATTTGGAAAATATTATATATGACCCTCTTTTTCCACAAATAAGTCGGTTAAATAAAAAATATTTCATGCACAGTAAAGAAAAAACTTCAAGTGGTCCCGGCAGTGAGAGGTACACGGAATTGTTACATTATTTTAATACAACGCATTGGTTTCGCGAATGCATTACCCAATTTTAGTTCATGAATTCCATCCATCAGTCGATGAGAAAGACGAATCTTTGCAAAGTTTTAAAGCTGTACGAAATTTTTAGCCTTTCCCATATTGATGAACTCTGGAAATGGCATTCCATTTATTTAATTTTATGCATTTAGTACAACGCTTCTTTAAAAATAATTTTTCCGAAAATGCGACTTACCGGTTCCTTTCTTTCTTTCCTTCACTGACTTAGGGGTTTCGGCGATAGGCTAAAGACTAGGCTTGCGCATTTTAGTTCACCATAGTGAGCGATCATTTCCGATTCCCGATCCCTTGCGAACTAGTTCGTTCTTTTAGTTTATATAGTTCATTACTTCAGGGGAGTTCAGTGATGAGTAGTCGTAGTTCGAAGACAGTAGATCTAGTAGAAGATGATGAGAAAAAAAAAGACACTAGATCTAGTGTGTCTCACAGAGTTCCGAACGGCAATGAAAAACGAACTAGGAGCGGGACTGACTACGAACTAGTTCGTTCATTTCAGTTATGGGAACGCTCTTCTGAACTAGTTCGTTCGCGAACTACACAAGCCTACTAGATAGATAGATAGATAGAAAGATGATTTATTGAAATTCTTTAAGTTGTATAGTAACAAGTAAAACTAGTTCAGTGATTAGATCTTAATCTTTACAGCTGCAATCGTGCTTTAGGTTCGCGCTTCGCCATAGACTTGGGCGAATTTGCAAGCATTAAGGCTGCGGTCCGAACTATGCTCACGGTGCTTACATCACTAACAGTGCTTACAGCCGGACCGAATTATCGGTACGTTATTACGGTTATTAAAAAAAAATAATTCGGACCGATCATGTGCACACAGTGTACTCACAGTGCCTATCCTCGAAACCGTGAGCAGTATAAGCGCCAGAAAATTACCCCTCCATGCAAATTGTATGCATCGTGAACGCAATTCGGACCGGTTGTAAGCGTGCTAAAAGCGCAGAAAGCGTAATTCGGACCGCGTCCTAAGCTGGACAAGCTGCTGCAGTTTGTCAGGTTGGCGGGGTGGTTTACCTAAGATGTTGTCTTGGGCACACGGGTATCTTTTCCCGTGCATGTAGGATCACAACGGGATCACCACCCACATTACCTAAAACCTTACAGCTGCAATTGATAAATTTGCATTCTATTTGCAAAAATTTACGTTAATCTGACACAGTAATATGTTTAAGGAAAAATTTTGTTAGCAAAAAACCTTGCTTGAAAGAACCTTAATGACTAACTTAAACACTACTTAAACCTAGACAAAAACTAAGAATATATTAAAATAAGGTAAACAACGCTAGATGTAGGAGTAACTAGCCAAGGAAGAGACTAGAGGATTGTCTATCGTTTGGGGCATCGTTAGAAGTCTTGTGAACCTGGTTGCAGTTCCTGGACGTTGAGTACTCCACTGTCACGGTGCAATGCCTTCGTTGAATAATAATATGGTTTATTTAAAATTATCTTTATCGACTTATTTTGCGAGAGTTGCAGTTTCTTTTTGTGGGGCAGAGCACTGTTAGCCCAGACTGGAGCACCTACTAAAGACCTATTAAAAAAATATGATGCTTCCAAAGTAAATCGACTCTTCGCATGGCAATTCATCTGCGACTCGAGATCGTATCAGTTTGGAGTATCAGGAACAAACTATTAAACTGATTCAGCCTTACGCATCTCTGATCAGTAGTGTTCCTCTTGCTGATGAGATCGACATGGTTTTCTTTGGAGGCGACGAACCAACTTCTTCTGTCCTCCGCTAGGAAACGACTATGCATTTTTGGTCAATTGTCAGGAACCTTGGTCTTCACGACTTTTCTGATTTTTGTCTGAGCCTCTCCCTGTGAAGTATAACCTCCAGCAGTTCAAAAGCAACATCCACCGTTACTAGAAATCACTCCTTTTCGTTCTT
This sequence comes from Beris morrisii, assembly GCA_951812415.1. Taxonomy (NCBI): domain Eukaryota; kingdom Metazoa; phylum Arthropoda; class Insecta; order Diptera; family Stratiomyidae; genus Beris; species Beris morrisii. The sequence continues at coordinate 160,829,601 of OX638310.1, forward strand.
CAACCGTAAGCACCTTAATCCACTTTTAGAAACCCTTAGGTACCAAGTGTTTGGTGATTATGGTGATGATAGTACCGATAACTTATCGCCACTATCATCACCCTAATATTTCAGATTTTTAGAACAAATAAAAATTTTTTTTTCATATCGATTCTTAAATTGTAAGCCCGTATTGAAGCAAACTGCACCCACTATAGTAAGATCAAAACAAGAAATTCTAACAACATTTTTTTGAATTAAAAAGCTTCTAGATCCGATCCGAGATCAAAAATGCACAAGGAAAATACTCGGTCGCATAACTTGCTGTTTTCCTACTGAACATTGTAGTTTTCATTTTGCTCTTGAAGACGTTCCGAACATCTTTCTCAAATCTTTTGGGAATCCGTAGCATTAGCACACAAAGTAAGTGATCTTATTATCGTGTCGTGTACAGACGTACTCTAGTATGTGCCCCAGGTCTTGTAATCTTTTTATAGTTCCAAGAGTTTTGCGAGTTGCAATAATTTTCTCGGAACGGGAATTTCAAAGGGCCTCGCAGTTATTATTTTAGTTCGCGAAAAATAAATTTAATTTAACAAATTTTATCGGTTTGTTTCCATAAAAAAGAGAAAGCATTTGTGAAGGTGATGCATACTTTTATGAAAGTGCTATTGAAGTAAAAATTGGCTAATTGTTCGGGTGTTTTAGGTGACGCAGTGCGACTTTTATACCATTTTTAAAGTGAGTTTTTTTCTTGCTATTTTTAAATCTGCAGAAAATTCCATCAATTGGAGTGAATAGGTTCTTAATGTTTCCGGTCATGTGGCTATCATATTTTCAAATTTTTGATCTTTTATTGATCACTCAATTTTTTGTTACGAATTAATTACTGTAAACTTTTCTTTTAAAATTATAATTTAAAAATAGTTCGTGCACGTGATGAATACGTACTAAACTTCCGGTACGTTTTATAAGGCAAAATTATAATTATAATTTGTGTAAATGTGTACAGATTGAAGTGAACACGATTTTCCTCTGAAATTTCGAGCATCGAGAGCAAATATTTTTGGCAACGATATTTTGTGATGATTTGTTGCTTTCGCTTTGGCCATGAATTTTGTTTAGTTGAAAGTACACTTCATTTTTTTTTTGTAAATTTTTCGAAATAAAGTAATATACAAATCGCAAGTGAATCACTATCGATTCAGAAGTGAATTCACTTACGATTCTAATGTTATTGTCCTTGCTATTCTGTTGTGTTGTTATTCGTAAGAGAATGAAGGCAATGAACCACAAGTGAATCATTTTGGTGGCTCGTATGTGAACAACAATACAACAATGAACAATATGCTACATTATTAATTGCTGAAAAGGTATACGTACGAGTAAAATACAAAATTTGTTAGAAGTGTTCGAATGATGTTGTATATTTATATTCTGTGTTTTTTCCATTTGGACACAGCAAACCAGCCGGTTCAAAAACGAGTCAATAGTAAAACTGCTAGCGGGCGAATATGCTACATATTCAGATTCACAAGTAATTTATTTGGTGGACCAACGTTCACCGCATATTAAATTGCTGATGTATAAATGATTCGCCTAGGCGATTTAATGGCACATATCAACATAGAATGCTTTATATACTTCCAATTCCTTCCAATAGGTGAAATTTTACATCACCGATTTCGTTTGTCGATAAATGTATATTTGCTCAGCTGGAAACGTTAATTCTAGTAAATTGTGATTCGATCGCCGAGCCCCGAAATGTGATTGCTTCGAATTGATGGTTTCGAAAGGGTTTGGGAAAGTGGATGTAGTACAAAATTAAATACACCTTTGAATGATGACCAGGATACCCCAAGATGATATTGATTAAGAAACGAAAGTGGCTATACATAAGTAAGGTAAGCCAGTCCATAATAATTTAATAATAGGCGTGCTTTTCTGCACTCTTATCCAGTACAGAGTAGGTTAGCGACATGGGAAAACAAGATATCGATTTATTCCAGTTTCCGGATGGGGATTATTTAACACTGCAAGGCAGACTCTCGGTGGATTTACTCTCTCCTATGAAGACCTGTCGAAGACTCCCCTGAGTAAAATTATCTCCTTTCTTAAGGGGTAACACCACTGTAACGGCCTAAAAAAAAGCTCTTTTTCGACAATTTTTTTTTAGTGGAAGGAAAGGAAATATACTAATAATATTTAGGAAAGTTAATAAGCATTTATTTAAGTATACAACAGAAAAAAAATCAGTGAAAAATTTAACAAAATGGTGGCACTAAAGCCATTCTCCCGAGGCATGTTAAATTTTAGGCGCTCTGCGGCACGCAGTGTAGCTTACGTAAATTTGAACCTGGCACAAAGAAAAAAAATCACTTAATCTTCATGAGTTAGATAGCTAGAGAAACGCGTAGGTGGATTTAGAAATATTGAGTTTTGTGTGATTGGCGAGTATTTGAATAATTTTATTCATTTTTCGACCAAAAACAGGACAGTTATTTGCTAATAACTAATTTTTAAATCAATGTATCGAAAATCCCCTACGTGTTTCTCTTCGAAATGTTATTTTGAAGATATGGTGAAAAATTGGAATGAAAATTGTTCGAGTTATGCTGGGTGCCGATTTCAAAAATCGTGTTTCGAGAAAAACCCGTTCAAAGTTTTGAAATGTGTTATAGACATGAAAAAATGAAGAATTTTAATTTTTAAAATTTTTATCTATGATCTATTAGTGTATTCGAGAAGTTAGAAACCAACAGGTAAATCATTATGCAGTATCTTCTCAGATGAATACCTGATCCGACACAGGTAGTCGTTTGGAAGCAGCCTGACGCGCTCGGTAAAGGGCTCGAAATTCCAGGAAAAAATTATTTCTCATGTATTAAACTTTTTTCCCCATATTATCTAAGGTTCAAACAATTTTTAAAGCAAAAAAGAAATCGATTTTTTGACAATTTTACAGTGGTGTTACCCCTTAAGGGAATAGATATGGCATAGGGAGTGGTTAAGAGCCAGGAACAAAAGACCACTTAGGTCGTGGTTCGAGAAGCAGTAAGGCTTCTACAGGCTCTGCCAACAAATAAATAATAAAAAATTGCTTTTGTACTCCAATGGATAAATATAAATAATAGTGGCATTCGCGTAAGATACGGAAATCGCGCGATCTGTAACATGTATAACTTCCATAAAAACAGTGAAGAATAGGGCGTACAAAGTCGAACCTTGAGGCATGTCAGCTTCAATAACCTTATAGCAATATCCTGAACGATCGTCAATCAGTAAGGTAATTGCTTAAATTTTGGTTCCATATCTTTTTTTAATAACAGAACAAATTGGAGAGCTTTCTGCAAAAAACTATTATATTTACAGTATTGTTGCGAGCTAGGGGTTCGCTGGAATTTCAAGTAAAACACAATTCGGTTAAAATAAAAATAAGTGATTATTTATTAATCGCACTTTAAATTCTATTCGCACTGTATGGCAATACCGCCCGCTTATACCATATATCGCTTGACTCGATCACTTTCACTCTCTACCAACACGGTCGCGTATACACGCTGGCTGTCACAGTCGACGTAATAAAAATTACTATGTCCCTCACTGAAAGCTTTATCTGCTCTTATACTACTTGGCTGTAGTCGGGAGTGTTCTTGAATCTTCGTTCGGTGGTGTGTGTAGACGGTACTGGAAGGCTTGAAAGCATTCCATTTGATCTTCAACGCTGTTCCAGTACGTTCGAGCACATTCGATAAGAAGTGGGGTATAATCGTGTTGCTCCGCTCTCCTTATATACTTCAACTACGTTTCTGATTGGGTTACTTTGCAACTAGGTATTCGGTTGCTGCTGTTTCCCTTATTAGTAATCGATCGAGTTGCGCGGTTGCCAGGTTTACATGTAACAGTATGTATATTTTGCTAATTTGGCTGTTATGGATCTATTCTCTTAGCCTTAACTAAACTCGTTATAAATTCATCTTATGTATTCAATCATTGTCTTTCATCTGCCACTCCATCATATTTACTCTCTTTGAATTCACTTCACACTATCTATCTTATCTACTAATAATTTTTCAGCGCCACACCGGTAGCTAAAATTAGTTTTCTCTAAATAACGATAATCGATAACTAATTAAGTTATTTATGGACATTCTAGAAAAATTGCTATAGTTTCTAAATATTTATTTAATACTATTTTATTTATTTATTTTCTTTTAGCTATAAATAAGACTTGAAAAAAAACCTCTATGGATAATTGGAATGTCCTTTCCGTTCAAACCGCATCATCGGCAGGCGTAGGCATGGATGGTTCAAATGCAAGTTTTCGGAGGAAAACTTTAGTAAGTACTGATAGTACCAGATAATTTTAGTATAGAAATATCTCTAGAAAATAATTTCAAATTTTTACCGAGTGCCAATATAATGCTAATTAACGTTCTATACATAAAACACACCCTGATGTCTGTACAAAATAGGTGTTTGACGGGCTTAAAAATTTTAAAAATATATTTTTTTATTATTATAAAAGTATTGTTACATTTCATGCTGATCGTTTAGGTATGTTTCCTGGTTAGCAAGATGAAAATATTAAAAATAATTTGTTTAGGTTTAGTAGCGATCTAGTCTCGATTAGTTGAAGTGTTTTCTCAGGCGATCGTTTTTATTTTAATCGGTAATCGCAAATTGATTCGATTATTTCGCTCTAAAAATACTTTTTTCCGAAATACCGGTGCTACTTAATTAAATACGACAGTGCGATAAAATCAAATAAGCTACGGAGCTCACATCGATCATGACGAACGATCGTATCGAAATGATCATCTTCAGATCTTTTCTCGATCACTCGTACCTCAACTAATCAAACGAGCTTCGACTTTTTAATTCTTATCGTTAAACAGTTGTTTAAAACACTGATCCTCTTAATTTCTTTCGTTCGGCTAAAAATAACGCCGACAATTTTCCTACTTCCCCAATCGTCGGCTAGTTATTTTGGAATTTTCTCTTAAAAATTGAAAATTTACTTTCGATTCCGAGCTACTTAGCTTCCGAAATTTTCATGCTACGGATCGACTGTAAAATCCGTTCAGGTGCTCTGTAAAATAATAAAGTTCGGTGAAAAAAAATTAATAAATCGGAAAAGGAAAAGAAGTGGAGTTTTTCATATTATTTGTTTAAAAAAAAGTGAATATTTAAATTAGTGCAAAATGGATATGTCCACTGATATTTGGGGTCAATTAGCTGTCGAAGCATCGCAAGTTTATCTAACCGATGGAACGAAACGGAGCCCCTTTGCGGACACGGTACATAGAAAAAAAAATTTTTTTTAGTTTTATTCTTAGTATATAAAGAGAAGATTAAATACAGCTAGACTCTTTGCAGGGGGAATTAATTATTAAATAATATAAAGAGCTAGGCTAGCTAGCATTAGTGACATTAAATCTAAATGTTTGTTTTGGTCAGTTTCGTGAAAAGTAATTAACATTCTGTTGTAAACATTATTTTTAGTTAAGAATTATTCCCGAAATATTCTTCAATGTTATTTTCAGTTTCGTCAATTCGTTTGCTATTCTCAATCTCGTACTTATTTCATATTCAATAATTCGTCACAAGGAAGAAGAAATATTTTGTTAACGATAATTGATATGTTCTGTGACAGCATGGGTCTGTTTGGCCAATGTTTCATATATCTCACAATATTAAGCATTTTCACTGTTATTATTCCGTTATTGAAACAGAAACGGCAGGCTATTTATTTCAGTTATATTTAAAGAAATTATAGTCAGAGCAAACTACTGCACGTTAATTTCACTGGAAAAACTTTTTCATTACGGTGTCAGTACGCTCTACTCATCAGAAGGCATATCATCGCATCAGCCCAATTTACGCACGTTCGCAAGAAACGATAGAATTGTGAGTGTTGAAATCGGAGAGAATGTGCGCTATTTCCGTCGTGATGTCATTGCATTTTTATCGAAGTATAATTTAACATTTTTTTTCAAATTTTCCAGCGTACATAAATTAACGTTTATACTTTTATATACAAATTAATTTATCTGGTCCTTAAGTTGGTTATCCGCATTATTAATCATTACCAGCTTGTAAAAGACGATTCAGTAATAATTCTTTAACGAGGAACCAGTTTGGTGGATTAGTGATTCATTTAAGTATCGTTTTGAACTTGTTAATTATGATACCTTAATGACTCACATACTAATCTTTTGGTTTGCTGGAAAGTTATCCTCGAACGCTTTGACTGCTTTTAGTAGTCTTTGTTTGTCCCGGTTTCTTGTATACTTGTATACTCTAGTAAACATATAACCAAATTATCAACAAACAAGTGTATAGGCTATATTCCCTGATCGACTATCCAAGTAGCGCATCTTCTCCACTAGGTGCATACGTTAAGAGGTCTTCAACAACTGTTTTGACAAGGAAAAAAATGCTCTGTCTGTCTCATAAAAGTATATTTTATCTCATCTGTTGAAAAAAAATTTATTCTACATTTTCAGACTATAGAGAAACTTCCTGACAAAGTTATTTTGAATATCTTCTCGTACCTAACACACTTGGAAATATGTCGTATGGCACGAATATGTCGTCGTTGGCGACAAATAGCATACGATACTCGCTTATGGCGTAACGTATCATTGAGACCGGAAGTATCCGGACTTCATGTTGGATCCTTAGAATCTCTTTTGGCACTAATCTCGGTACGATTCGGACCTTCGCTTCGATACATTGAGCTGCCTATTGAATTAATTACACACACTGTTCTGCATGAGTTGTCCGGAAAGTGTCCAAATTTAACTCATATGCTTTTGGATTTCTCAACCGGTTTGTAGAAAATGCAATTATGCCGCGCTGGATTTCATACTAATGTTGACAAATTAATTATTTTTTAATTTCAGCTATGCAACTTCACGACTTCAGTGAAATGCAGGCATTCCCGACCAAACTTCGCTACATGTGTATTTGCTTGTCCGAAGTCATATTCATGGAAGGCTTTATGCGAAAAATCTACAATTTCATCAACGGCTTGGAGGTGCCTACACGGTATTTTTCATGAAATTGGTTATTCTATCTGACATCTTTTTGCAGGTTCTTCATCTAATCGGAACATATGAGAAATGTGAAGAAGAGGAGGAAGAAATTTATGAAGTAATCAACGTACATAAGCTCAAATCGGCTACGCCAAATCTTCGTGTAATCAATTTGTATGGCATTAATTTCATCGACGATTCGCACATTGATGCATTCAGTTCAAATTGTATTCAACTTGAATGTTTGGCAGTGAACTATTGCAACAAGGTTACGGGCTCGACACTCAAGACCCTTATACAACGTTCGAAACGTTTAACCTGCTTGCTTATGAACGGAACAAGTCTGAAATCGGAATATTTTATGCAAGCCGAATGGGACAAATGTTCGCTAATGGAACTTGATATCACTGCAACTGATCTTTCAACTGAATGCCTCATTGATCTATTAACTCGTATCCCGAATTTAAGATTCCTATCGGCCGGACAAATAAACGGCTTCAATGACTCCGTATTGAAGGCCTGGATGGATATGGGAAATCCAAGGTGAGGCCTTAAGTTTGACTGAAATAGGAAATTCCATTTGATGGGAAATAATTTTCAGATCCTTGATAGCATTGGACTTAGATTCGTCCGATAATCTATCAGATGAAGCTTTGACGAAATTTTTAACTCGTATCGGAGGACAATTGCATGCCTGTATTTTATCGGGTATGCCTCAATGTACGGATCAGCTTTGGATGAGTATTCTTCCGATTTTGGTGAATGCTAAGTAAGCCCTAGCTTCACGAACATGCTAAATTTTAATTAAACTACTGTTAAATTTAGAATACTTGTAATGGGAACGGCTGAAAAATTAGGAGTCAACATACACGTCGATCAATTGATGGACGCTATTGCATCGAATTGTACGCAACTCGAAAGATTGGAATTGCGGTATGATTTTTTCTTTTATTAGTTTCGTTCAAAAATTTAAATAACCATTTTTTTTTAGTTGGGATCCAGATAATCTACGTTTTTCAGATAAAAGTCAAAAAGCCATTGATTTATTGCGTGTGAAGTGCTTGAAATTGAAATGCATGGTTCTAAGGTAATTTCAAAAAATTAAGTAATTTAATGTAGTCCTCTTGAAACCCGAGTACTAGCTAAAGAAGTAAGTTCGATCGAACCATGCCCAGTCTAAGATAAAAAAAACGAAAACAAAAACAATGCCTCAGAAAATCACCCTACTTCCGAAAAGAGGGAAGTGTTATTTCACTTTAACTAGCATTCGACACTGTTATCCTTTTAGAGTACTGTTCGGTCAGTGAGTTTGCCTGACCTGCGGAACTATAGAAGGGTAGAATTAAAATGCCTAATTCTCAAAACAAAAACAAAATTGTATAGCCAGCATTGAGTACTTTTATCATTAATAATTTTGTCTTATTATTTTTTTCAGTGATGGCCGATATTACGAAACAGTTAAAGCTAATTTCGAACGTGCTGATCGTGTAACCGTTGTCCGGACCACAACTTGTTGTCAAGTTTCAGCATATCATTTGTTGAGTAGTTACAATGATTTGATATTTAATTAAATCGAAAAAAAAAAGACGATCGTAAAAAAATTTAAGCAACTTGTTAACAATTTCTTATAAATATATAAGAACTTTAAAGACAACTCAGAAAATTTTTAAATTTGTATCTCGACGGCCAACTGTCGGAAAATGAAGTTTACTGTTGACGAATTGCATCTAGTGGAAGGCTCTTCTTCAACAAATTCGTGCACACGACTTAATGATCCCCTGTGTACGATCCGAACTGCTTCTTCCGGCTGGTTTATTATTGACCACAGTACCGCCTTCTTGAAAATGAGCAACATATTACTAGCTTCGTACATTGAAATGACGAACTAACGCTTGCTTTATTCTCATAATTAAGGAGTTGTTCCTGATGTAAGATTTAACCGTAATAATGTGTAATTATACTCTAGATGAAATCACATAGAGTATTATAAGTTTAATCCAGCCCAAAAGTTTGTAGCGCATAGAACCAAGCCTCGGACGAAAAAAAGTTATATATTATTTTTTGTTTATTTGTGACCATAAACTCCAAATCCGCTTAACGTCCGTCCGTCTGTCCGTTAGCACGATAACTCAATAACGCCTTCACCTAGGATCTTGAAATTTTGAATCTGGATGTTTGGTTGAATTTGTAAGGCTAAGTTCGTTAACGGGCAAAATCGTCCTACTCCTTCGGGTAGCTGCCGTACAAAATGTCCTTAAAACACATGTTTAAGAATATTGGCCAATAACTTCAGAAGGGTATAAACTACGACTTTGAAATTTGGTATGTGTTAATTTTCCAATAGTTGGAGCTAAATATATGATTATGAAAAAAATCATATTAGTCCTTCGTGTAGCTGCCATACAAATATCCTGTCAAAATGTCTTCACTTAATTTACGCAACTCACTATAGCTCAAGTAATCGTTTAGCTATAAATTCGGAATTTTGTACAAATTAGTTTTGAGTGAAAACGAAGTTCGAGTTTATTATTCTGCGAAATCCTTTTACTCCTTCTGGTACCTTCCATACAAAAAATCGTTAAGACACGTGTACAACAAAATTTTTCGATAACTTTTGAATGCTTCATGCTACGAATTTGAAATTTTGTACACATAAATTTTTGAATAGTTCCAAGGAAAAGTATAAATATGTAAGAAATCGAGTGAGTCCTTTCTGCACCTCCCATGTAAAAGTACTTCAAAAAGGATCATTTTTTTTCGGTGACTCACCCAGTTCAAAATATGAAATTAAACACTGACGATATTGTCTTTTAGTTTCAAGTAGCAACCGAATGGGGTTTTTTAATAAACGACATACAACATGCACACAAGTAATTCTTATTTGTCCCCAACTACAATATAAATCGGAGTTCAGTATTCATCTAGAGTATCATACGATTGGCTTGCAGCCGATCGTGACTGTAGTATTTTTTAATTGAATTTTTTTCGATTTAAACGGATTACCTAGAATTTAAACTTGAAAAATAGAACGCTTCAAATTCATATATGATACGGCAACTATAATATTTTTCTCAACTTTGAACCTTTTACTACGTATTAAAAATATATTGGACAGCAACATTAGAAACATCTTAAAAAATTACGTTTTTTTTGTTTTAAATAATTTACTATTATAGAATATCTTCAGACTTCATGTATTCAATAATTTGTGTTCTCCTACGTCTTTTTTCGTTTGTTTTTAAATCTTTCATTGCTTTGTTTGTTTCATTTGAAATTAAAATAAAATAAAATAGAAATAAAATCAACTCACGGTATATACAATAAATAAATTTAACTGTTTTCCATAAAAAATAGAGGAAAAACAAAAAAAAAATCTCTTTTCTTTGCTGTTGTTTTAAAGACCATTACATGTAAATATATATAGAATTTTATATAAAAAAAAGAGGAATTTCACTAATTCTTATTCAACTTCATTTCCGATTAAATCATGTTCGGCTGTAAGAACCTGGGTAGTGCTTGTTGGTATTCGAAACTCAATACTACTTTGTGAACTATTTTGTGTTGCTACCGACATTGATGAACTTGGTTCCTGATGAAAATTTTACCCGGTAATTATTTAGAAACTTTTATAAGATTTTTTTTACTTACACTCACATCGGGATCATGATTTCTAGTTTCCATTGGTCTACTACTATCTGATACTTGTACTTCTTTTTCTTCTAATTTTGCCTCGTGATACATCATAATTTCATGACATAGAGGACAGCGATCCTGAACATAGAGCCATTTTCGGAGACAAACGCCGTGAAAGAAGTGTTTACATCTTGTAATTTTGGCTGATGCCATTTCCTGAAATTCATATTGTATAATTTAGTCTCAAGTTGATGGAATAGAATTACAAAAGAAAAATGCAAACGATCGTAAACTATTCGTGGAAATGATTTGGAAAGAGTCCATTGTTCTTGCAGTTCAAGAGGACATTTGTCTGATTCTCTTTCTCGCAAATTCTTGAGATTTTTGAATAATAACTAAAATGAGCAATAGTCGCGTTGTAAACAAGACAAATATATTGCAGTCAAATTTCATATGGCGTCCATCAGTGTCGACGCCGGAAATATAAGAAAAATTCTATGTAAGTGGTTATAAAAGTTGGCGTATTGATCTGAGTACGTTCAATTCTCACACAACTATTCTGGAAATTTCGTATCGATCATGTTTTTATTATTAAAAAAGAATAAAGTAAAAACATTGAAAAAATCTAAGAACCGTACAACAAAATGAAAAAAGGAACTAGCTGAAAAAATTCAAAGTATTGTTTAAAAAAGTAAGTCGGCTATGGTAACGAAGATTATTGGAACTGAACCTTAAAAAAAGTGTTAACAAATTTAAAAAAAATTAAATCAAATCAAATTAAAGAGAAAACTAAACTTAAGAAAATATAAAAACGTTGAGACTAAAAAAAGGAAAATATTGCATAGGTGGCTGATGATATATTCAGGAGTTAAAATTTAAATAGCAACCGTTGAACGAAGGAGCAGGATGCGGGTAGGAGGTGGGGTCGGGTTAGGATGTCACAGTGGACGGATGAGCACATTTTATCGGCAAATGATTCTTGTACTTTAGCTCGTCGAAGATTTTGTAAGCGGTACAGTATTTAACGCTTACGCGGTGCATCAAATAAAAATTTGATTCAAAAAACAATAGACTTGTTGCAGACAGCTTATACGAAAGTCCGCGTTAAGATGGCGATTGCTCTGTGGCTCCTTAAAAAGGTTTTGACCAAAATTTTAGCCAAGGATATACATTTTTACACTTTAAAAATTAAAATGATTACAAATTGCGTAAAACCTCTGGGAGAACGGTGTTAAATCTAATAAAAAAAAAGTTTTAAAACATAAAAATATAAGAACAGAAGAACCTTGCTTTAAAAAAAAATCCCGTGATAATACTTTAAATAAAAACGTTAAACAACTGTTACTGCATGTGGAACAATTTTTCAGTCTGAACTTTAACGCGGTCGTTAAGACGGCAACATGGGCTATAGCCAAGCTAGTTTATATCATGTCGCATTGCAAGATAATGTGGCTTGAATGGACTAATGGTCTTGTTGTATTGCAGTTTTTAGTATTTTCTGAACACAGCCAATAGTTACACGATTAAGTGTGACATTGACGTACATAAATTCACGCTTATGGCAAGATTTAAAAATCTCATTAATTTTTCCCACTATCAAATGTTTACAGAACTAATTCCAACACGATAGCATTATCTAAATTATTAACAAACTAAAGAAATCGATTGAAGAGCAACCTACCTGATAACAAATGGCACAAACATCGTCAAACGATCTCAGTTGATTTGGCGTCGCTTCTGGTAGCGATGAGATCTTATGAACAGCTGTCCTCCGCTTCATGAATACCGACCAGCCGGCTCGTGCTTCGCACCAAATATTGAAGTATGCATGGATACACATCATCAGGGCCCTGATTGCACCGCCTGCAGCATTTCGCACTATCAAATTGTATCACACATTCCAATCAAACCAATAATTCATGCACGCATAATATATAAAAAAAAAATAAGACGAAATAAAATAATGGGGACATGGGATCAATGAATAATAAAATAGAAATGAAATTGAACGGAAAACAAGTTGACTGCAAATAAAATATTTATGCAAATAGCTAAACGTACTCGTTTCAATCTTTTGATGCATAAATAATAAATATCTATAACTTGAAAACAAAGTCGATAAATTGATTGAATTTTTAAGCAAGTGACTGACTACATAAAATTTGTAGAGGAGAAAGAAATTATGATGAAAAAAGCGGAATTTCGGTGCGTAAAGTACCCCGAAAATACCTTCACCAGACAGTCGACAATCACGGTATTCAATCAACAGAAACAATAGCAATGATGAAATGAAAGTCTTACCTGACTCAAAGACGAGAATCCATGCGCCGTTAAAGAATAAGAAAATTCCGAAAAAGAACTCAACCGAATTGCCAATAGCCCGAATGTAGTAAACATAATCGTCTAGCTTCTCCCAGAAGGTTTGCCGCCTGGCATCTAATAAAAATAGAGTATACGTCGCTAAACTCACCAGAACCTAATTGAAATGGAGAAAATTTATTTGAAAACAGTCGCGTAAACAAATAATTGTTTACATACTTTAACAATAACTTCAACAGAGAAGGCAGTTACGGCTAGTAGCCATGTCGAAGGTGAATGTCGAGACCACAGAATTGTTAATAATATTGCCGGCGCTGCTAGAAGAAATGCACAAACAATCAGTGCACGAGCATGTCGCTTTCGTGATGGATTTCTAGCAGCACTCAGCGACATTAAGATTGGCGAGACAATATTATGCAAAAAATGCAACAGAGCCGTAACAAGAAGGCACAAATTTCGACATAAGCGTATGAATCGTTTCTCCGGACTCAGCGAAGTCAAGCCAGTTTGTAATGCTAAGATGTAAAAGAGTATAGCCGAAACGGTTCCGATCGATTTGTCCTCATCGTATTCTTCCGAGAGCAGGAAAAATTGAAACATTTTTCCAATGTAATGGCAAATTATTGAAATGATGCTGGTCATGCCGAGAACTGCCGTTAGCGTTTCACAACCGCTCACTAAGAGACTCTGTACGGTTGCTAAGAAGTTCAGATGAACATCGCTTGTTGCTATTGTCGATATCAGTTGTTCGAATAATCTATTAAAGTAAGGAGTCGATTACATACCGTAGTTTATTGCACTCCCTTTTCATTTTACCGTATTGTCCAAAATGCTCGTAATACACATGGCACGTTCAGTCGTTGCCATTCATTTTCGACGAGCGCTGAAAGGCCGAAATTTGTAGCGAAATTTCTAGCATATTGATAGCCGTTGTAAACAGTTTTGCCGACATCCATCGAACTACTCCATAGCGAGATCTTTGTTAAGACTAGTGGCAAAATAGATGCAAAAGCGGGCGAATGTTTAAGCATTACGTGCGGTAAGGGTAGCATGGCCAGTAGCAGTGGCATTAGAAAACAAAACGGGAGGATTTTCTGTAGAGCGTTATACCTGTCGTATGAAAGCAAAAGATATTAATTTACTCTGGAATTTGTTTTTTTTTGTAATTTTACCTTGGGCCCAAATGAATGTATGCAAATAGCATTCCCATTAGCCATTGGGCAACTAAATGCGGCAATATTAAGACTGCAACACCTCCTGGATCGAGTAGCCTTGACATATTTAGCGAGAGAATGTCTTCCAGAAGACATGGCCCGTTCTCTATTAGCGCCAATGCCGATACATTACTCCAGTATGAGAGAAATATTAATCCTACGGATATTATGAACATGTAAACTATCACCAGATAACGCGTCCATAACATGAATATGCACGCGGAACAGAAACAACCTGAAAAAAAAAGAAATCATCAAAATAAAATTGAATGATTGATGAATGGTCATCAATATGATGAAGAATGAAATCTATCCATGCAGGAGTCATACACAGTTCAAGCGCAGAACTGTATAATTGTTTGTGATCAAAGACGTTAGAAATGTTTCGAAAGCCTTCAAAGGATACAATCTTAAGGTACCTGAGATGCCAAATAAACTGGAGTATGGTAATTCCGAAAAAAGCTTCTACAGAAATCTCGGTTTCGACCATGGAAATCGGTCATGACTGGCGAATGTGGTAGAATTTCCTCCTCATCGAATGCGACCGTTTTAGCCATCTTCAAGAGAATTTGTTTGAATCTCCGAATGTAGAAGACGATGCATAACTAGTATGACAAGACAAAATTAAATTTCAAGCTTCAGATTATCTTGATGCAACTGATTGCGCTGCTAAAGATCCTTTCAAAAATTCAATCTGCGATTCCCAAAAACAAACGGTCGGTTCAACCGCAATAACCGGTGAACCATATTTTCTTCTTTAACAAAAATTGACAAAATAAAGAAAATTTGTAACCACTTTTTAGTTGCTCTCTCGTGCTCGCGCGTGCGTATATAGCTCTCGCCTGGGAGTGGGTCCAACTGTTTGATGGAAAAGGAATCGTGGAGATAGTTCCGAAGCTATTAGCCACTGAAATTTCGGCCGACTAAAAGCCGATATTCTGCGGGTGCTTTTAGAGATGGGTAGCTCAGATTTGAGACGGCTCAAGCAGAAGATCCAACTGAGCCAGATCTTCTTCACGGATTTTTGCGGTTCACGGATCTCGACGGCTCAACAGATCTTTGCGGTTCGCAGATCTACACGGCACACAGATCTTTACGGATCTCTGCGGTTCGCGGATCATCGCGGCTCGTGGATCTTTAAGGTTCGCGGACAGAAGCAGATCTTTACAAATCGCGGATCTTTGAGGTGATGATGATGGAGGATAGAAGATGGAAAATGGAAGATGGTGGATGGAGGATGGAGCATGGAAGATGGAGGATTCAGGATGGAGGATTCAGGATGGAGGATTCAGGATGGAGGATTCAGGATTGAGGCTGGATGATGGACGATGGAGGACGGATGATGGAAGATAGAGGATAGATGATGGAGCATGGTGAATGGAGGTTTGAGGATTGAGGATCGAGGATTGGGGATGGAGGATGAAAGATGAAGATTGAAGATGTAGGATGGAAGATGGAGGACGAAGTATGGGGGATGGAGGATGAAAGATGGAAAATGGAGGATGGAAAATGGAGGATAGAGGATAGAAGATGGAGGATAGAGGGTAGAGGATGGTGGATGGAAGATTAAAGATTAAGGATTAAAGATAAAAGATTAAATATAAAAGATTAAAGATTAAGGATGATAGAATCGCAAATCTTTACAGGCCGTGGATCTTTATGAATCGCAGATCTTTGATAAGAAGTCTTTGCAAACTGTGAGGTAGTACATTATATCTATTATAACGCAATCTAGAATTATATTAGATTTTTATTATGTATGCGATCAGTGTGAGACCCTAGAGTGCTCAAGCTGATCTGAGTTCCGAGAAGAACCGGCTGCACTATTTATAGTGCCCTTCTCGGATCTAGTTCCCACGCTGTGGTGAACAGGTGCATACGTTGTCCTGGGGAAATAATGTGTCTGCTGCGTGGTGAATATGGGCGTTGAGTGTTGCCGTGTTGAGTCTATCGTAGTAGTCGTGTTACACTATACTATACATGCTACTTATGAAGCATCCGCGAAGAATAGGAAAGTATCACCAAAGTACATCGTAATGGAAAATTGCTCTGTATATTGTTAATTATAAAATATTGGGATCTATCCCCTAGCCGGTGATCTAGTTAACCCAGTGCTTATACCACAAGCGATAATCATTATTTTTACATGTGGAATTGAGTCGATTTGTTCCCTTTATCTAAGGAGGAGCTAATTAATTTATTTAACGGAGCTATTTCGAAATTATTTTCGTTTAATATTTCATATGTTTCAAAGTAAAACATTAATTTCTACTTTGCAACCATTTCCATTATTTTTCCAACGATAGATATTAAGGAAATAAGTCACTCTTCAAAAGGTTATGATTAATTAGGTCTATAACAGTCTTCGAGAAAAAGTGTCTTAACCCACATTCAATTGTAAAGTCGTCAAATCCGAGACTAGAGTATTTTTTCAAACTAGTTTTCCATTATTTTCCGCATTACCCAGCATTGCCTTAAAATAATCAGCTCTGACATTTTTCATTAAAGTACATAGTTTATTTTAAATGAGTTTTCGGTTTGTCGTAAAGGATTATTCAATAGGTACATAACAATTTTATATTTTAATACAAACGCACCCTGGTCTTTCAATGCTAAAACGTCAGTCAAGGTTTGCATTTTGATCATGGTTAAGTTCATGAGTGAGCAACGTTTGGAAATTATCTCAATTTTTCTGTGTTTTATTTAAATACAAAATTGTTACGTTCCTATTGAAATTTTCTATGTATATAGCTAAGGGCTATTCAATAGGGACATAACAATTTCGTATATAAATTAAACACAGAAAAAATGAAAATTTTGAGTATTTCCAAACGTTGCTCGTTCGTTAACTTCACCATGATAAAAATATAAACGTTGACTGACGTTTTGACATTGACAAACTAGCAAAAAAGTTTAAAGGTGCCTTTGTATTAAAAAAACAATATTGTTATGTACCTATTGAATAACCCTTTAGCACGGCAGTGCAAAAGATCTTTTGAGCCGGATCTTTGAAAAGAGCGAGATCCGGTGAGCCTGTTTACTGAAAAGATCCGAATTTTACATCTCTACTCTAAATGTAGGCGTAGCTATTTTTTTACTTTGGAGGCATTGAGGCATGTGAGACCATCAGGCTTCTGAAGGATCCAGTATATCAACTTTGAGTGTTCGAATCTTGTGTCAAGTCCGTGTTGTTCCAGACTTTTGTCTTCGACGTTTCTTAGCGATATTCTGACCAGACGTTATCACCAGCGACGATCTTTGGTTGATAATTAAGCCAAGCAACGAGATTCAACGACAAAAGTGGCAGCGAATCGGTCATACCTTCAGATAGTCACAGCAAAACATCTAAAAACAGGCTCTGGATTGGAATCTGCAAGGAGACAGGTAAAGGCATAGAGATATAAATAGTGGAGACGACAAGACGCCGTTTTTGTATGAAGCACTTTGAAGCCAAATTGAACGTTTTTGTATGGAGCGTTTGATGCCAGGTGGCAGTGAAATGCAAATATAGTAGAACCTCTATATAGTGACCACCCAAGGGACTGTGCAAAACTGCTCCCTTTATTCGATTGGTCAGATTATAAAAATAATTTAACAAATAAAATCCTTTTCTGATTTACATCGAGACCGTAAAAAAAATGGCAACTTTCGGCAAGTGGTCAAGATAGGAAGGTGGTCACTTCTTCAGGTTCTACTGTAGTTGCCTAGTATTCAAATGATTGGCGTTTTTCGTATTCAAGAGCGGAGTATAATATAAATGGAAGTAAGATACAAATAGTAGCATAGGGTTTATTGCCGGTCCTTTGCGTGAAATCGTCCGGCTTCAAAACAGTCGCTGCTCGTCATCTCCAGTACATATATCTCTACATGGGCAAAGGTTATCGCCGAAACCCGTGTTTTATGGAGGAGTACTGCTGCCGCGCTATGCCACGTCCGGGTAACACATGAACTGAAAATCGTGGACGAGTATGCGTCTCTTTAAATACGAACCGGATCGGTTCAGTTACGGTTTAGTGATATGAACGGTCTTGTTGTCCAGTCCAAGCGCCGCCGGGGACGTATGATCTCCTAAAAAACGTTGCTTTCAATAATGCTAAAAATAGATTAAAATTGTTTTGGTGGTGCGATTACCGACCATATGCAATCAGATCAGATTGAGCACGACTGCCGTTATTTCGTTTCAGAGGAACATACGAATTTTGGTCACAATAATCATAGAAATCAACGCAAACATGACACAGAATAAACTGTGACGCAAGTTACTAGATTTAATATGTGAAATATTGCGATACTTCCACTTGACCTAGAAACATACAATTTGAAAACAACCGCCTGACGGGGTAAACTTGTTGCCCCCTGAGTAGTAGAAAGGCTTATTGGTTTTTCAAGCAAGAGCAGTGATTAATCGAGACGGAGATCGAATCAAACTCATGCTAGGTACCGCGTACCGAGACCCTCCACTCGGCAAAGCTTTGGTTTTTGGTAGCGATAGCTGGCCGGACTTAAGCCAGTTCCAACTTATCGTAATTACAAGCGCAATTATTCAGCTTTTTCCAGTGAGCACAGAAAATTGGACTTTTGGAACTCGGTATATACGTCAGGCACAATCCTGCGGTAGATAGCGGGACAAGGGTAGGAAGGTCGTCTGCTTTGCGACGATTGCATGTGGCAGCTAACATTTGGCCAATCATTCGCCACATCCCACTGTTTATTTCTAAATTATCGCTAATATTGCGTGTTGTCATTGCGCGAGGTGATAACAAATTCGCACAGCTTATCGTATGACATGCAGCAATTGAAGCGTTTGATGATTCTGTTCAGAAGCGCTGTGTTAGCATTACGCGCAAAATTTCACTAGCCGTGAGGGCAACAAATTTTTATCGAGCACCCGAGCGAGCGCATTGTAGACCACAAATTTGCACCTTCGTGGCTTTGTTAAGTTGAGATTTAAGTACTTCGGGCTGTTGTTGAAATGCTCGTCGTTCACGGTCATACCGTTCCAATTAGATGCGAGCGGTCAACAACATCCAAAAAAAGCGACCGCTCTGGTCTATCGAACGGCTTCGGATGGAATTGTGAGCTGGCGTTTTTTGCTTGCACGCACCGAACACCGAAGAAATCAATCGAACGAAAAGTACGCGGAGCGTTTTGGAGAAGCGATTTCCCGCTCCACTCTACTGACACCTGTTTCGAGGTCACAACAGTTTGACATTTCACGTCGGAGCATCACACACAAAAGTGACACATTGAGGTTATGTTTGCCCTCTTATTTTGTGTATTTTGATTGGGCGGCGCGATCCCGAGCGGCCCGATCAAACGGAAAAGCATCAAAAGCGAAAGGTCGAAACGCCGCGCAATCACCTACCGAACAAGCAGATGATGAATTTGAGGGTGGTGAGCGACAGGAAGTGGTAGAAGTCGGGATCGTTGCCCAGGGCCTCCATTATGTCAGCTGCCGCTCCCCTGCCCGTCGCTTCCGTTGTGTTGCTTTCGCTGAGGTAGGGCGCTGCACCGTTGGCTGTGGCGGCCGCCAGATCTCCGGGCTCCATGTACGACGAGCTGGACAGACCCATGCTGATCTTAAGGATCTCGTCGATCACTAGCAGCGGCGGCACCCGCATAATAACGTCGACGAGCCCGAGCACTTTCGTTCGCACCGACATTTTTCACTCGTTTTTCCTTTTCCCGTACGGAGTAGCGAGCTCGCGCGATTCGCTCCCCTTTGCCCGAACGCAACAGAACTTCTACGCTTTACACGTTCACTGCGATTGTATTGTTTTAATTTCGATTTTATTTTTTTTGTTTTCGTGTTGCTGCTGCTGTTGATAATAAAAACGGCGACTTTCAAATGATTCTCCCACACAAAAACTCGAAAATGACAACCTGAAAATTTTCCCGTCGTTGCGCGTAAAAAATTTTTTAATTTTGAAGTTTTTTCTGTCGCGCAACGACGACGACGACGATACGAAAACGAAGAACGTCAAAGCCCCGTTACCGCGCGCGCGGGGTAAAGTATTAAAAGCTCGTCGGCGGACTGAAAAAAGCGATAGTTGCGCAAGTAGTTGTGCGATTTGTTGTTGGACCTGACGAAAAGGCCGCTGCATCTGGGCCGTGGAATAGAGCGAGCGAAGAGATGGTTGGACATGACCGGTGACCTCGCTCTTATTAATGGGGTTTTAGTAGTGCCAGCGAGAGAAAGATACGTAAACAAACGGCAGTTTCGCGCAAAATCATTCGAACTTACTAGCGGCCAGTAGATGGCACTTATGAAAAATAAACTCAAAAGGGGAAGTACCGAGCTTTTGGATGAGAAGTTTACGCCGAAATGCATGTGAAATGGTAACGATTGAAGAAACCTAGGCCGCGGTCCGAATTACGCTCACGGTGCTTAGATTACCAACAATGCTTACAGTCTGTCCGCACGCTTACGGCGCATAGAATTCGGACCGATCGTGTGCAAACAGTGTACTCGCAGTGCTTATCCTCGAAACCGTGAGCAGTGTAAGCGCCAGAAAATTACCCCTCCATGCAAATTGTGTGCATCGTGAGCACCGTTGCCATATTTGGTCCTTTTGGTCTAATGTTGGTCCTTTTTTCCCAATTGGTGGTACTTTTTTTTTTACGAAAAAGACCATTTTTTTAAAAGCGACTTTTGTTAACATTTTAGTTCGTATGGTGTTCTATTAATCAACCCAGCAGCCAGACCTGGGTTATATACGGCTTTTAACCGAACTACTTTTGACGTATACTATACGCAACTTTACCTACTGGGAAGTACGACTAGCTCATGGTTCTATTTTCTGATTCCATAATTTTTTTTTATTTTTTAAATCCACATACAGTAGAACCCGTTGAAAGTGACCACTGTCGGGACCACTGTCGGGACCACGCAAAATTGGTCACTTTACATAGTGGTCACAATACACAGCTTAAAAAAAATTAATTAATCAAATTTATATAGTTTTATTATATAAAAAATAAACAAAAACACAACATAAAACAAAAAAATTATAATAATTCATGACGTTAACGTAGCAAATATTTTTTTTACATACTTATATGCATACATATCTCTATATATAAAAATGAATGTTTGTCTGTTTGTCTGTTTGTCTGTTTGTCCTGTATAGGCTCCTAAACCACTCATCCAATTGCGATGAAACTTTGGTGATTTGTTGAGAGTACGCCCTCGATGGTTTCTGCGTTAACAAAATTATTTAACAGTTGGTGGTTCGCGAGTTATTTCAACACTTGAGTGTATTTCATACAGTTTAGCGGCAGTTCGTTCGATTTCGGTGTATTAGCTATGCGTTCCTATTACTAAATGGTAAAGTTGGACGATGGATGTTGGATAGGGGATAGTGGAGGATGGTAGATAGAGGATGGAAGATGGAGGATGGTGGATGGAGGACGGTGGATAGAGAATGGTGGACAGAGGATGGAGAATGGGGGATTGGGGATGGTGGATGGAGGATGGTGGATAGAGGATGGAGAATGGAAGATGGAGGATGGAGGATGGTGGGTAGAGGATGGAGGATGGTGGATGGGGGATGGAGGATGGAGGATGGTGGATGGGGGATGGAGTATGGTGGATAGAGGATGGAGTAACGGGAGCAACGGCGCGACGGGAGAAATGGGGGATGGGGGATGGTGGATAGGGAATGGTGGATGGTGGATGGTGGATGGAGGATGGTGGATAGAGGATGGAGGATGGAAGATGGAGGATGGTGGATGGAGGATGGTGGATAGAGACCGGAGGATGGAGAATGGGGGATGGTGGATAGCGGATAGCGGATGGAAGATGGAGGATGGTGGATGGAGGACGGTGGATAGAGGATGGTGGATAGAGGATGGAGGATGGAGGATGGTGGATGGAGGATGGTGGGTAGAGGATAGGAGATGGGGATGGAGTATGGTAGATAGAGGATGGAGTATCGGGAGCAACGGCGCGACGGGAGAAATGGGGGATGGGGGATGGTGGATAGGGGAATGTGGATGGAGGATGGTGGATGGGGGATGGTTGATAGCGGATGGAAGATAGAGGATGGTGGATGGAGGACGGTGGATAGAGGATGATGGATAGAGGATGGAGGATGGTGGATGGAGGATGGGGGATGATGGATGGAGTAACGGGAGCAACGGGAGAAATGGGAGCAACGGGAGTAACGGGAGAAAATGGGAGCAACGATAGTAACAGGAGTATCGGGAGAAACAGGACCAATGGATCAACGGGAGCAACGGGATCAACGGGAGTAACAGGAGCGATGGAACAACGTGAGCAAAGCGAGCGTAGCCGCGGTACGCGGCTAGTTTACTATAAAAATTAAAAAAAAGTTGGGAATTCGGTTATTGTTAACAAATATTAATTTTTATATGCATATTATTTTTTTAAATACTGATTAATTTTTGTTTGAAATATTTATTCGGTAAGAATAGTTTTCGCTTCGGTAATTGGTATCAACATTGCTGAAAGTTTATCTTTTGCGAAATTGGTCACTATTTTATCGAGCATACTTAATGCCTCAGTTGCAATTAGTGGTCTCATCTGCTCCAGTGGAATTAAATCACTTTCGCTGTAGTCACTGATTTCCACATCCGGTTCTACGTTACTTGGACTATTCTCTTACAAAACACTTGTGAAGACTTCGGCTGGGGAGAAGCTTTGTCAAACAGTTATTTCTATGTCACATTCTAAATAGCTATGCATATCGAAACCTCCAATTTGCAGTAACTCGATTTCGTCTCCAATAATTTCGTGTTCTTCGTTTCCAATAATTTCGTTTTCAATCGAAAATCCAGTCTTTTTGAAACAGTTTATAATGGTTTCTTCTGAAACTTTCTTCCACCCATCTCCTATCCACAAAATGGCTTCCAATACATTCAATTTTGATGCAGCTGTAGAAATGGATTCTAAGGAGTCCGTTTCACATTTTGAAATTAGGTTAGATAGAAGTGCCTTTCGGTGAAATACTTTAAAATTTTTAATTATTCCTTTATCTAAGGGTTGCAATATCGAAGTGGTATTTGGCGGTAGCCAAACTTCAACATTCAATGAGTGTTCAATTACTGGATGGGTATTATCGATGATCATTAAAATTTTCTTTTTTTTCATTTTGAATTTTCTGTTTACATCCTCCAGCCACTCTGTGAATTACTCTGAAGTCATCCATGCCTTGTTACTAGCTTTCCACTGCACAGGAAGATTTCTCATTTGTACGTTTTTAAAACACCTGGGCTTTTGTGACTTTGCTATGACCAGTGGTTTTAGTTTTTCTCATGTTGCACTAGCTGCAAGTAAAACCGTGAGGTGCTCTTCGGACATTTTTTCACTCTTACAGGTATCTCCTTTGATAGCCAAAGTTCGATTCGGCATTGCCTTGAAGAATAGGCCACATTCATCAGCGTTAAAGATATTTTCGCGACTGAAACCACTAGCAAGTCCCGAAAATTTATCGCGAAAATCGTTAACGACATCTAAACTCACCTCATTCGAATCACGAATGAGAACTTTTTGTGAAATACAGTTACGTTTTTTGAAATTATCAAGCCAGCCGGACGACGCTTTGAATTCGGGAAAATTAAATTCCGCAGAAAATTTCAATGCGACTCCTTGCAACATTGGTCCGGAAATTGGTGGATTGATACCGCGCATTTTCGTGAACCAAGCTAACGTTAATTTATTAATTTCACTAAAATCAGTCGCTCCTCTTTTACATTGGAAATCTGATTGATATTCTGATCGGCTCAAATACTCAATCTTTCTTTTCTTGATATTGTTCAGAAAACTTGCGTTTTCTTTGAATTTTCACCGTTTCTTCTAAACAATGTCGAACAAATGAAAAAATTTTTGTTCGATTTGATGGTCACATTACAAGATATGAATCGAAAGCGCATAAAGGACAATTGTGCAATAAAAAGTGGTGAATGGTCACAATAAGCAGATGGTCACTATATACGAGTTAATTTATGTGGACAATGCGAATGTCGGACTGTGAGAAGAAGAAATTTGGTCACTATAGGTAAATGGTCACATTATGAAGGTGGTCACTTTTGCAGGTTCTACTGTATATCCTTCCCCTACATCTGTCAGTCTTCGAAAAATATTTTTGTTTTCTGTTTAATATCAATAGAATAAATATGACAAGTGGATCACTTTTCGATATCACGCAAAAGACGCCTTAAGGAATACCCTATAACACTTGAAAGTTGTAAAAATATCATGTCAAAATTTTAAAGTGATGCGATTATTTTATCACCATAAAAAAATGCATGAAAAATGACTCATTTTCGGGCGTCTATAGGGTTTGCTCCCCTTAAGATTGAAAATAATAAATCGTGTTTTTTGTTTAAATTGCAATACCAGATAGTTACCTTATGTTATCAATGGAGTAAAGCTAGTGTTACACTGTATGCTATGCTGCCAAATATTTGACTTAAAACGTTTGACGGAAAGTTCAGTCAAATTTGTATAATGTGGCAAACAAAATTAGACGATTACACTATCTGACTGCATTCGCTAGCGAGAGTAGTAAAATATGTGTCAGGAAGTTTTATTTATTTATTTATTTCTGAGCTACTGCCTAAAAGATGAAGACAGAGGTAGATAGACGCCTTGTAAACCAAGTGTTTAAAGATTTTGGTGTAAGCAAACCTGGAGTTCGCTTCTTGTGTGAAGCTATAATAATTATGGGTGTCCATTATTCTCGAAATCCTAATTATTTATGTGTCACACCAATTTCGAACAAAACGGTTAAATTGCTAATTCAATTCAACAAATTCATCAATTTCCTCTGTTGATTTGTAAACAAAAAAGCGGTCCTACTCGATGTCACTCGACCTAATTAACCTCGCAAGGGCACAATATGCACACACTTATCGAAATAACGTATAGCAAAATTGAAAATGAGCACTTAAAGTCGATGGTTTGTCGCGATAACCCACGGTCATCAATTATGTAAACCCGTGAAATTGTAATTCAGCACCGCTTTGCACCTCGTAAAATGCAAAAATACGCCGCGTATACGTTGCGTTACGTGCTGCATGCTGCATCCATTGACCTTACCTTTTAGTGTGCAGAACTTATGCAGTCCCGGAGCATGGAATTGGTTACGGTGAAAACATGAATGATATTAGCCGAGGCTCAGGATTTATATTTCATATATCGATTATTGGCCGTCTTTTGGGGCCTCATAAAGCCCACGGTACGCCACGACAAATGTGTCCCCGGCTATGGTGGAACGAACTCGATTGTAATTACGAATTTGAAATTTTGCGCGCGGCTGCTGCTATACGCGCGCGTATATGCTCCAATCGGTGGCAAAGGTAAATTCTGAAAATTTTAAGCCCTACCGCACATCGTGAATTCGAATAGCATTAAAATTTAATTAAGTTGACAATTGCTTTAACCTGTGGAGGTCATCGGCTTGGCGGTTACCAGGAACGGCGATCGGTAAATTGTAAAATCCATAATACAAAACAAATAGCCAACTGTCTAATTAGATCAATTGTACAATTATATATAACCGTTTAGTGGATAGTTTTAAGTCAGCCAGCCTATGACGGGATTAGAGTATTGTTTGCTGACGATTTTTTTAGCTTTAGAATTAATTACAAAATTTGATCTTTGCAAACTGAATAGTGTAGCTATATCCTATTTACCCCTGCTCTGCTGGACTAACTACAAAGCGGAATTAAGAAGAGTACTTCAATCCAAGTTTTAGGGTTTCTGGCAACACATATAGTTTTTTGAGACAAAAGAATGATGACTCCCTCTTCAACGACTGGAAGGAGGCCTAAACAACGTGCCACTAGTTAAATTTTTTTCGCCAGATCTAGAATCCGCTGAAATTTCTGCCTTAATTGCTATGATATCGAAAAACGGGCAGACGCCAGCCAAGTGTATCGCCGACAGAAGCAATAGATAAGGCACAGTGTTATATAATGTGATTATATTTTTGATATTAGGTCGTCACGATTTCTTCCAAGCATTGCAGTCTTCTTGAAGTATTGTCCAAAGAGTACTCAGAATTTTTTCATTCAAATGCCTTCCATTTTGTCGACGGAATTTGTGTTCATAAGCTGTTCGTCAAGCATCTAATGACGTATATTTAGTGTTGCATCGAACGTATACAGAAAACATATTTTATTCAAGATTAAGATTCATACCAAATTTTTGTCCTGTAGAGGTTGTAGTGGGCGCATGAAGTGACGGTCTACCAACGCCATTTTTCACTATTTAATTTTTTTGTGTTATTTTTAATTTCGAACCACATTCCATCATGGCATGTCCTAAACTCCAATTAAGGCTTGTGCACCTACACTATCTGAAAATACTAGGTAATTCTTTGTCAATAGAAGAAATTCATACATCAAGTAGTTAAAGCCCAAAAAGGAAACAAATTGTTGTAGAGTACAGACAAATGTCCATAAATGAACCCTTTTCCAAATACAACCCAGTGAAAATTTTCCTCGCGTTCTTGGGTTTATTTGAAGGATTTTGGAACCCTCTTTTCAATGGTGTGTCACATTTCTCCATCAAATTTTTTTTTTTAATTTTGAGTAATTGTTTGATGCAATATGAATACAGCAAAAGTTACCAAAATTTAACATAAAAATCTGCCGATGGTCTGTGCGAAACCTTATTATTTTCGGGTCAAAGTTCGGGAGCGGTCAAAGTCGGAGATCAACAGTTGTTTCAAAATTATGAGGTTTCTTGGAAAGTTAGTTTTGTTCTTAAAAAAAATAAATATTTAAAATAGAGATTTTTAGCCGATTGAATATTAGAAAAGCCCGTGTAGACTATTCGAATTTCGGAATATTATATGAACACTAAAAGTACATAGAAGTAAAAACGAATTTGCTGCCTTATCAGAATTAAGAGATATGACGAATTGTTAAAACATATATAAAGCCATTACTTCCACTTGGGGTTTAAATTTCGAAAAAAATGTGAAACAGGTTTTTAGACGATTTCATAAGAAGCAACTTCATATCTCATGAGACACGAGGGATCTTGTAAAATTTGTGAAAACGTAAGTAAACCCTTCACACCCCTTTGGTTTTTGAAATTTGGAAAATCGTTAAATTGGTTTTCAGGTCATTACATCAAATGCCGTAATAACTAATATTATATCTCATCAGAACTAAGGGATGACAAAAATTGTGAAAACATATGCAAACCCTTAGGGGTTGAATATCCAAAAATTGAGTTTGTAGCGATTATATAAAAAGTCTGTGGAAGTGAAAAGCGATCTAATGTCTCATCAAACCTAAGAAATATGTCAAAGCTTTGAAAAGTATACAACCCCCTTACACCCCTTAGGATTGAATATCTAAAAATACGGAAATTGAGTTGTTGGCGCTTATATGTATAGGAAACCTTAGGAAGTAAAAATGAATTTGATATATCATCAGATATGCAACCTCCTTACACCCACTTGGGGGTTGAATATCCAAAAAACCTGAAAGGAGTTAATAGATATATATGAAGACAGCACGAGAAATTAAAAACCAATTCAATTTCTTATCACTTCTAAAAGGTATGACGGAATTCGTGAAAACTTGTTCAACCCTTTTATACCCTCTTAGGGGCTGAAAAAGGAAAAAACTTAAAAACTGGTTTTAGGCGACTATTAGGCAAGCCCTTGAAAGTGAAAAGATATTCGATATCTGATCAGACCTGCAATTTAATTTCCACCCCCTTAGGCGTCGAATTTCAAAAAATCATGAAAACGCTTTTTAGGTATTTAAAAGAAGAATCCGTGGAATAAAAATGAATTTAATATATGAAAAGACCTAATAGATATGACTCAAGTCGTTAAAATATATGCGTTCCAGTTTCACTGATAATTTTTTTTGCACCCCTTCCGAACGCCAATGGATATTTGAAATTTTTTTGTAATCTAAATTACTTTCCTAGTTGATTTACATACACATACCGAGTTTCAACTCTCTAGCATAAGCCGTTCTATAGATAGGAAAATCTATTTTGCTAGCATACCTACAGATATTCATTAAGTTCTAATTTCGTGATATTAACCGTTTAGGAAATATGAATTTTAGAATGTGTCGATCTTGCCTTTTTGGCGTTTTGGACGCATTATTTTTCCCCCACTCCCACACCCCTTCACCCATATTGACAATTTTTATGCAAATGGGTCCACTATCAAAGCTCTATATAAATTCCAAGTTTTAGCCACCTAGCATAAGCGGTTGTTGAGATCTAAAAACCAAAATTTTCCATCTAAAACGCTTCCACCTCCTCCCCCTCACACCCTTACTCCTCAGAATTTGGTCACTTCAAGAGGCCTACCCAGTCTATTCATAAAAAAAAATCAATTCAATATCTCAAACCGATTGGGAGCTACGAGCCTTCAAACGATTTTGCGTACGGCGGACGGCGTACGGCGGACAGACGGACTGAAATTTGTTTTTGCTTTTTTCGTATCTAGTAGTCATGAAACTTGAAAAAAAAATTTTTAGGGTAGCAAATTTTTTTTTTTTAAAAATCGATCACAAGACTGTATTATTAGAAAATAATAAAGTAAAATCAGTTTTTCTCACATTTACCTTTTTTTAAAAATATAACAATCACTTCTAAAAAATGATACGATTAAATTTTTTTGAAGAAAATTAGGATTAGTCTCTCTTCTTTTTTTAATATAAGAAGCAAGAATCACAACTATTACAGCAACATTTTGCCCCACATTGGGCGCCGAAGCCAGCATTGATAATAATAATAAAAAAATAATAAATAATAAAAAAAAACTCAAATAAAATATGAAAAGTTGGGCAACCTGAAGGAAACGGGGTTTCGTATAAACATTAAAGAACTGCATAAATCATCAAACGATTTCAAGAAAGTCTAAAAGCGTCGACTTCTAATGAGTATTGAGAAGATTCTGGTTTTTAAGAGTAGACAAATTTTTGGAGCTCAACGGGACATTTCTGGACACCTTTCTAGATTTTTTTACCTTTTTCGACCTGGGCTACTTGCTATGTAAGTTTCTCCCGTTGACAATTTACTGTTCTGTTTCCAATTACAGTATAAATCACACTTTAGTATTTTAACAAATAAATTGATAATTGATTTTACAGTACTTTTAGAACAATTTTCTTGCTCATTGCTTATAAATTTCTTTTTTTTTAATTTTTTTTAATAGATCTTACCAGGGGGCCATTTCTTAAATTTCATAGTAAAGAAAGAAAGGTTCTCAATATCGTTGTTTCATTATTATATTAACACTATGAAAGAAGGTTATCGACTAAAACATTGTTGCTCGCAAGCCGAACCTTAGGCTCATCCGCAAGTTTTTTATTATTTTATATTTATTTCTAACATTATAGTCGATCAATCGTCAATCGATTTAAGTTTTTCCATCGCGGATTATATTTCAGTTAATTTTTTCAATCTATCAATGCTCACTTCAGTGCCCAATGTGGGGCAAAATCTTGCTTTGTTAGTCAAGACTTGTTTTGTATTAAAAAAAGGTTAATCTCTGATTGGGATTAACCTTTTTTTAATACAAAACAATTTTATTTTTTAATTTATTTATTTTAATTATATGAATCTGAACGCAACAGGAGAAATGTTCCATAACAAGGAACAAATCTAGTTAACGTTAATTAGCGAAAAAATATTTTCACTATCAAGAAGTTGTAAAGTTGCAAAGCTTGAAAATCTTACTAGGTGCATTTGAAAACATTAGAAATCAACAATCAGTAATTAGCATTACAAAACATGCCGAGGAGTAACAAATCGGCCGAACTTGGAATATGCAATTAAACGCGACAAATCAATCACAGGAATTGCTTAAATGAAGTCTAATTAGTAAACGGTCTTAATTAATTACTATGACGAATTTGCAAACGTTACAATGCCTCGAAACTAAATCGAAATCAAGGTCTCGCCTTGCACCTTTTGGTCGTGTCGAACACATGGTAGGTGAAAAAAATTCGCGAAATTTTTAAAAAAAAAATTTTTTTTCCACAAAGTGTTTCCATAACAATAACAGCAAAAAAGTTAATATACAATTTGTTCCGCTCCGTGGCTGCAAAAAGTCCAGAAGGTGTGTCGGAAGGTGTTTACATATTTGCTGTACAAATTTCAGAGTAAACGGACGCTGTGTGTGGTATTCCCTATTTGAAGTTTCGTCAGACGTTCGTTCGGCAACGGCACAGACTGTAAAAAATAAAAAATTCAAAGCCTTTAAACTGCACTCGCTGCATATTTTTAGCATCATGCTAATTAAACATAAATTACGAGTTATGAAATTTATAAGAAAACACCTTTCGGTACCGCCGACCGTACACGATGCATTCCTTTTCGACCGTTTGCTCAAGAAACATATAAAACGGTGCTCAAGAATTCGTTCGAATATTGTTTGCTTAATTTGATCGACGATCGCGGCAGCTAGACTGTTCTCGGTTCGGCCACGTATCCATAAAACAATGGACTTGTAAAGCAATCATTTTCGGTTCGTTAAAAGTCGTCACCGTATCTTAAAGATTCTTACGTATAATGGACGTGTGAGGGCTCATTCTTCAGTGGAAAACAGGTCAACGATCTTTTTTAAATGATCGCGCCAACGGTCTCCATTTTTCTTCTCGCCAATGACCAATAATTGTTCTTTTGCACGAAAGCGTTAAAAGCCGACATCTTCTAATGGACATTAAAATGTCTAGAACAAACGAGATCGTTGTAACTAATGTTGATAACAATTTTAAGTACTATAATAGGATCAGCGATCAACGATCTTCCTTAGTGTGGTAAGGTAATTCGGAACGTGAGTATCCGTTTTCACTGTATTTTCAGGAGTGTTTAGAACGTCGGGAAGGAGGGGAGGAGTAATGCGTAAACCTCCCTCCCCCCCTCTCTCATCGCTCACAAATGTATTTTAAAATTTCCTGCGGATGTGAACGGCCTCTCCTTGCGTGACGCCTCATATCAATATAGGAATTTAATGGGTCTGGTGTAACTCATTTCGAAGCATATATTTTAGGTGGGTGGGTGAAGAACGCGAAAGCTATATGAATCGACCTACCAACATTTATGCAAAACGCTAAACACAGCGAAATTATTTTCACCGCAGCAGAACACACGTACATATCGATCGAAATGTTCTATCTAATTTCTTAAGGGCAGTAACCTGGCATATAATTGAACCTTTATAACGAGACAATAAAATATGGCGGTAAAAAGTAAGTAGGATTGGAATTAAAGTTTTATTTTGTCGAAGCGATCTTTAAAGATGAAATTAAAATTAAAAAAGAAGGTATTTTCATAAAAAGCGCTAGAATTTAGTGAGTCGCCCTTAATATCAAACACGCAATGTTCAAATCATGTAAGTGCTTTATGTTAACAGGAATTTCACTATATGATCACTTCAACTACAGAATTTGACCGAATAATTTAAAGAGCTAGAGTTTATGCACCATCATGCAGATGGCGACGGTTAATTAATATTACTGGAATTATTAATTATATTTATATTTTACAAATACTTTTGCAATCTAGGAATTCAGCGGAATTTCAAGTAAATTTATTCGATTAAGCAAAAAAAAAAACCAATACGCTTTATTCACATCGCTTAATAATTTTTTCCTACATTTATCAGTTTAAAATCACTTAATTAAAAAAATATTAACACTTGGCAATGCTTCGCGTCACTACACGATTCGCTGGTCGTCAATGAAATTCACACGTCGAGTATCACTTTCAACGTACCAAGAATATAAGGTATGTTGACTTGACCGAAGTTTACCTGATAGCTTTGCGAATTTAATGGAATTTAAATGCTATAACTCTGCAACTTTATGGACAAGGCTGATTAGTCAGCTTGAAATAATTTAATAATTCCGAAAATGTATTTATATCCTAAAAAGCAGGAATAATAAAAATATTTAATTGTTGTCCTATTTTCTTAGTAAGTTACACCAGTTTGACCTGTTGTAATTATTCAGAAGTTAAATACTTGAAAACATTCCGAATATTTCTTTCACTTCCCCAACCCTCGTGTATAATTTCACCTGTAAATTTAAAAATTTCTAGATTTTTTTTAGAACGCTAAACGATGTACTTACTCATATAATCTTTCTATACACATTTTTAAATTGACTACTTACTTCTTTAGCTTCAAACTCCGGATCTGAAATGAATAAGTGCCCTCTCAACAAAAAGCCACTAAGTCTGTACTGTAGTCATTCAAGTTGTTAATCACTGAACACATGTCTAATGTCGAAAATTGATACCGAAACATATGTGAACGCGGTATGACTTACATACCTACTTGCTTGCTTACACTAAGTATGTTGTCATAGGAGACAGCTTGTCACCATATATCTCAGTACTGAAGATGCCGCGGAAATATCTTTTTTTTGAGAATGAAAATGTTGAGAATTTCATGAAAAGGAATTATGTAAATAATGACTTATTTATTAAGAAATTTAACTTTATTTTTATAATCGTAACATTAGATTTACGAAATTTAAGCCTATTCGAAATTGATACTGAACTAATGTTGATGGGATTGCGTATTTTCATAGTGGTGGATTTTCTGGATAATTAACAGCATTATAATTTTAATTTTTTGTGCTAGTTCATACACTCCAGAATTAATCATAAGAATAATCAAATGTTTTAAGAGTTTTTCTGTTGCATCATACCAAAACTCCCTTTCAAAACTGAATCAATTTTTGATTGTCGTGAGTTTGTACGAATTCAAGTTAAATATTTTAGGGACTTCTATATGGTAACTACTCCAAGAAGTACCACCATTTTTTAAAACTATTTTCATGAATCATGAAGTATGCAAATTTTAACTTTTAAGCTGTACGAGTTCTCTGGTAGTACCTTGACTCAGATTTAAAGTGCACATATCTACATCATTCTTAACCGGGACGTATCCAGGACTTCATTTCGAGGAGATTAATGTCTTAACATCTCATAAACAGTGATGGCTAAAACTTGAGTTTGACCGACATGCTTCCACATTTTGGAGTTTACTCTAGCCTCACAGCCATCAGTTCGGAAGTAAGGTAAATAATATTCCCTACGTTCTTTACC
Source organism: Beris morrisii (assembly GCA_951812415.1). Classification (NCBI taxonomy): domain Eukaryota; kingdom Metazoa; phylum Arthropoda; class Insecta; order Diptera; family Stratiomyidae; genus Beris; species Beris morrisii. Next base: position 160,862,849 of record OX638310.1, read on the forward strand.
TTTTTACTTTATTATTTCAATAATAAAGTATTGTTATCGATTTAAAAAAAAAAAAATTTTCTACCCTGAACAATTTTTTTTCCACGTTTCATGACTAATGAACACCAAAAAAGCAAAAAAAAAATTCAGTCCGTCTGTGCGCCGTCCACCGTACGCAAAACATAGCTTATAGCTCTCAAACCCTATGAGCCATTAAATTGAAAATTTTTTTTTAATAGACTGGATAGGCTCCTTGAAGTGACCACACTTTGACGGGTGGGGGTGTGAGGAGGGAGGTGGGGGAAGCGTTTTAGACGGAAAATTTTGGTTTCTAGATCTAAGCAACCGTTTATGTTAGGAGGCTGAAACTTGAAATTTATATAGAGCTTCGATAGTGGACCCATTTGCATAAAAATTGCTAATATGGGTGAAAGGGTGTCGGAGTGGGTGGAATAATAATGCGTCCGAAACGCTCGAAAGCCGAGATCGAGACATTCTAAAATGCATATCTCCTAAACGGTTAATGTCACGAAATCAAAATCAAAAATATCACGTCTCATATCTCAAGAACAGTATAAATAGACC